>CM029460.1:15896427-17178895 GCA_017140185.1 Eucalyptus polyanthemos subsp. polyanthemos
GGATATCTTTGCAAGTGTGAAAACAGCACGGGGGATAACCAGGCCATACCTCAATCGCTATAGCTTTTGGTGTGACATCAAGGACGTCTTCAACGCCCAAGTTAGCAGCGAGATCTGAGAAAGAGTATCTCCTCCAAAGTTATGCATCATTTATGGTCAAAAGATTACCAAGAATTTCCTCCAGCTTAGACATTCCCGCAAATTTAAGAAAACAAAGAAGATTCTTTTAACAAGCTTCAGATTCGTGGCTTAACTGCATATTCACAAATCTAATGAGTGCTGTGGCACTAGCAAATGCAAAATGGAGCATTTCACCAGTGTGGAGATGATCAAAAAATTTCCAAATGACAAAGTATCAAGTATTTCTGCTCGGATGATCTAGAAAGGGAATTCTCAGTGAGGTTCCCATTGTGCAACTATCGTAAATGGTATCAAAAACAAAAAGATGAAACCAATTTTCCTCTAAAGAGTGCCATAGTGTGTGTATATGTTGATCAAGACATATCCACTATAAGGTCACATATGAATGCCAGTGACGTACCTAGGACGGAAACTTTAACATCAGCACCGGCATATGATTCAGCTCTCTTTTTTGAGAGAGTGAAAAGTCCAACAAAAGCCTGAAAAGACGTGTGGTGTAATGCTTAGGATTAATTCGTGGATAGTAATTAAATTAGAGCCAGAAAAAGTTAACCAAGCATATGCAGTAATTTCAGATTAAGGAAGACAACACTAGCAAGATGAAAAACCACCTGTGTGTATGGATCGCCTGATTCAAAGTGCAAAAGGGGGCGGGAAGCAGTCCCTACAGCAGCAATTCTCCTAGCCAGGGCATCCAAAGGCACATCCAAGAAGACACTGACTCCCTGCCTGATATATTTCCTACAGTAGGGTGGACAAGCTCACGTTGTGATCTGTGCAAATGCAAATGGAACAAGCAAGATAGAAAAAAATCTAGTTTCACTCTCATTGTAGAGACACAAGTACCAGTTGATAGGCCGAACAACTGCACCACCACCAGTTGCAACAACCTGCTGGGGCGTGAAAGACAATTTCCGTAATGCATCACTCTGGATGACAAGATAATAATCATTCAGTCATTACTAATATCAAAGGGACTGTTGGGTGACTAACTGATATCAGATTGATAATACTTGAGGTATTTTAAAAACTATTGCCAACTGTTCTAAAAGTTACAACTATGAGATGAAAGAGTGGTTAGATGTTTAAATTTCTAACACTCCCTTTAGCACACAGGTTGGCCTTTGACCTGAGACTAAAGCATGGAATTACAAACTTAGGGAGGCAAATAGAAGGCCTAGCAAGATTTGAATGTAGGATATTCTGCCCTCATACCATGTAAAATTTTGTGGGATTATTGTCAACTATTCTGAAGACTTAAACTATTAGATAGTGTCGTTTATTATTTACATATTTCGACAACAACAAAGGGGCTAATTCAATGAGCTTATGAAGTCATATAGCAAATTTGTGATAACATCAGATTGAATCCTCCCCTCACCTTAGCAGTTATATAGGAATTTAGGCAAGGAAAACACTGCCTGTTCTTATACAGCTGCTTGTGGAATGAGAACAAAGAAGACTATTCCGCTACAAGTATGTCAACAGTAAAATTTACAATTACAATGTCTATGAAGAAGCCAGAAATTCTTTTTGCACTTCTCATAATTTGAGATAATAGTTTAACTCACTTGTAACCAGTATCTCAAAGTACTCCCAGAGTTTGTGGAAGTGTCACCATGTGCCCCTCTAGCAATCAAGTAAACCTCGCTAGAACAACATTCAAATTACTTACATAAAAAAGCTCACTAAGTGCACCAACTATCTCTCCAATTTGTACTATAGAATTCCATACTAGTCTTGCCGGAAGTTTAATATTTCAGCATCTAACCTAAAACTTTCCTTCACACCATGAGCTGTCCACTTAAAATACATTAATGGAAAGGTTCAACAATAATTTTCTCCAGCAAAAACTGTCTTAGCTGAAGTTTTGAACCTAACACCATAACAAGACAGTGCAAAATAAGTCCACGATTACACAATTTCATATATTCATATGAAATGGAGAACAGTGAGGAGGTAAATACCAGCCAAACAAACAGTATTGTCTGATCCCACTAAAGGATTTGCAGGGATATATCTATGGACAGTAAAACAGAGATAAATATATTAGGTCATAACCTTCCAATTCCTTAAGTTTCCTCTCCATTGCTGATTGTTATTTTGCTTTACTTGTTCCTCTTCCTTTTATTTTAAATAAAACAGTGGACACTCTTTCTCTTCCTTTATAATACAACAACTGTTTTCCTGTGAGAAAATCTTAAAATGATGGTTGTACATCATGCTTTTGAAAAACTACGACTCTAAATGCCACTTCCCATAGTTAGCGGGCAAAGGAGAAATCTCCCGTTTAAAAAATGTAACCATAGTTCATGATGCTGGAGCATGTAATGAATCCCTTTCCACATCTGATATAGACTATAAACAAGTGAAACAGTAAAATGCTAACAGATTAGCAAAGCATGTACACTCTTTCTCTTCCTTTATAATATAACAACTGTTTTCCTTTGAGAAAATCTTAACATGGCAGTTGTACATCATGCTTTTGAAAAATTAAGACTCTAAATGCCACTTCCTATAGTTAGGGGGCAAAGGGGAAATCTCCCGTTTAAAAAAGTAACCATAGTTAGTGATGTCAGAGCATGTAATGAATCACTTTCCACATCTGATATAGGCTGATCCTATAAACAAGTGAAATAGGAAAATGCTAACGGATTAGCAAAGCATGCAGAGGACCCCATGACAGACCACATTTAGGCATTTCGAAGGTAAACAGATTGTGATCGAGCTAAGAATTAGTCAAAATGAAAAATAACCAAGTATAGAAGTCAACTTAAGTACTCTATAATCAACTTCATGCAAAATATAAGGTGAGATCCCCAAATAAGATGGAGAAAAGAATGTCAATGAGGCACTATGTTAACCATAAACATAGATGGAAAACCAAGAGATTCATATTTAAATTAGATGACAGGAAACAGATATCTTAAATTATGGATTTCAATATAAACCTACAGTGTCACTTCTGAAATAACCATGCAAAGGATGTTGAGCTACCAAGGGAGTTAAAGTAAGCTAAAGATCTCACATGTGTTTAAGCCAGTGACAACGGTTCGATGGAAATGCAATAAGGGTGGATTGAGAGCATAAAGTTATGAACTAAAAAATAAGCAACAAGATAATCTGACACACCTCATAATCTCTGAAGATACACTCCCCACGTTGTTTAAAGATTTGAGTGACAGAATCTTGGCCAATAGCCTGCTCCACGTATTTGTCACTGCATTGCCACAAGCAGAAGAATTAATGAACCAACGAGAGGAACTGTAAGTGAGAATCTAAGAGCAATACAGTAAAATCAGTTGTATGGACCACATCCAAGAGCTAGGTAAATGACATGCATGAGAAAACTTGGAGAATGAATCTATACAAAGATCAAGTACCAACACCACAACTAGCTTGTGATCTCAGCACATGATGTCTTGTAAGTGACGTTATATTTCATAGAATGATAGAAAAACAAAGGTTAATTACAAAATCAGAGTGGCATAATTTGCATCTGGCTGCTTTTGATCCCCAGTTCTTCGTATGGAAGTTACATCCTTATAACAATTACTGAGAAAATCTAAAAGGATGCACTTCCAACTAGAAAATAACCAACAAGATAGACAAACATGATACAAAGAGCAGACTTCCAGCAATCAATAGTAACAATGCCTTTTCCAAGAAGTGTTGTCAAATTAATCAAATCTATCAATGATCCTAAGCACAAGATCAAGTAAGCGCTCTGACCTGTCAACAAAAGTATAGCCTAATGCTTCAGACAAAATCTTTCCAACTGTTGTCTTTCCAGAGCCCATCATCCCTAAGTCAAATATTGCACGCGATTTTTAACACAAAATAAAAAGCAATGTCATCTTATAGAGAATTTTAGCAAGAGAACAAACCGACAAGGAAAATGGAGCGGCCATCCAAGCACGAGCTCACTTCTTGGGCTTTCGTCTGTAAAATACACCAGAACATCTTACTTGAATAACATTTGCAAGCTAGGATTTCATATGAATTAAAATTTAGTCTTACACACGTTAAAACATTTTCAATCAACCATTATAGGTACTTCCAACAAATAATGTTTCCCATAAAAAAAAATAAGTATGCATACCTTGAGCAACCAATTTCCATTTGAAGAAGCACGCAAACATCCTGCTTCCAGAGCCGGGACCACTAGAAAAGGTTGAAGTGAAAAAGGTCAAAATTAAATTGGAGGTAACTTCCCCTTGGTGAATAAAAGACTTAGCTGAAGATATACAATTCTGACAGGAAAAAAATAATTATTTACAATCTCAGAGGCTCGAGTTATTTCGAGGCAGCATTGCCTGATACATACTTGCTTATCAACTAGTATCTACAGCGGATATA
The DNA here is from genome assembly GCA_017140185.1 of Eucalyptus polyanthemos subsp. polyanthemos. Classification (NCBI taxonomy): domain Eukaryota; kingdom Viridiplantae; phylum Streptophyta; class Magnoliopsida; order Myrtales; family Myrtaceae; genus Eucalyptus; species Eucalyptus polyanthemos. The sequence goes on from CM029460.1 coordinate 15,900,928, forward strand.
TTAATGTCTTATCATGAAGCAATGTAAGAGAATCACTTTTCACAATAGACCAAGTCGTCCCATACATATCGCGGACGCGGAGATAAATTTATCCATATCGGCTGTTTTAAAGAACACGATATCCTTTGCAATTTCTTTCACCTTGAAGCAGTTGGGAAAAATGAAAATCACCCAAATGAAAAGCCAACGTGGATGTCCACTTCCAGCGGTCCTTCTCTGTTTCTTTTTCTACGACGAAGAAAAAAACCATGGGTTCAGAAAGGTCTAGACAATCGCCGGCACAGCGTGTATGGCTCTCAAGTCGGATTAGCTAATACAATCCGCGGAACTGGAAACCTTCAAGAGAGATCAATGAAGGTTCGAGCGTGTCGATCTTCAGAGCCGGAGAGGGAATAAAGACAGAGTGTTTACGGTGGGTTGACCCTGATTAGGTTGCAAGACATGTATTCATCCAAGGTAATTAAACACGGTCATGATACGGATAGAAACATAATCACAGCGATCGCGCAACGATCCAAAATGACTTGAGAGTTCAGTCAAATTAGCAACAAGGACGCGCTCTTCCTCCCGTACGAAACGAAAGATGGGAAATTTCACTCGACACAATTCAAGCCATGGCAAAGATGCACATGCAGCAGCGCGCCGCACCGCAGCACACGAATGCAGCACAAGCGAAAGGTCGTCGCCTACCTTGCGAACACTCGCGAGATTGTAGTAGACCCACGGGCGGCTTCCTCTGCCTGAGGAACTCCGGTTTCCTCCGCCAGTCACGGACGGTCACGAGGCGGAGATTGCTCCGGCGCGGCGACGGCAGGCGGTCTCTCTGCCTGGCTCCGTTCCCGTTCAAACGCACGGGCGGAGGGAATTGCAGAGCCGGTCCACAAGCGGCTGCCTCCATTCTCTATTGCCGTGGAATCGACCAAAAGTTTAACCAAAAAAAGAAAAAAAGAAAAAAATCTCACATGCACGTCTTCCAGAGGAACAGCGAGCACGACGAATTGGCCTCTGCTGCAGCAACCTCTAAAGCCCGAACGCACGAACGTCAATGCTGCGACAGAAGACGACGAGTCGAAATCAGCTCCGAAAACAATCATAGACGACACACGACGGGCCATCTTCCAACCTGAACTCCAAAAAAAAAAAAAAACAGAGGACGCCCAGTTTCGTAACGGACGGCATTGTCGAAACAACGCTTCACCTCGCTCGCGACGGCCGAAGAAGAAGAGAGCTCTGTTCGATCAGCCGAGACGGGACGGGCCCGAGCAAGCGGCGCGGAGGCGGAGGAGGAGGAGAGCCTGGTTCAGTGGCGCTCTTCGCCGCGGCACCGGAGAAGACAAGGCGGAGCAAGGGGGGGCCCTCCGTAGATATAAGCACAAACTACGGCTAGGATGGAAGGACTGAAGAGCATCACATCAGCATTGCGTATTTCTAGAGAGAGAAAGGGAGAGGGAGGTAGGAAGGAAGGAAGGAGAGAGAGGAGAGAGAGAGAGAGAGAGAGAGGAAGCGTGGCGCGAGGAGGAGGAGGAGGAGGAGGAGGCGGAGGAGGAGGGGGAGGGGGAGGGGCAGGTGGCGCGCATGATGACAGTGGGGAGACAGGTGAAGGGGGAGGGAGGGCGCCGGATTCGATAGGGGAATTCTATTTATATTTCTCCGCCCCCGATGACGTGGAATATCGGCGTCCGGGATTTCTTCCCTCCTTCTCTGGTCTCGCGCGCTTCCGAAATCAATTTTTCCTTGCTCCCGCAAAATGACCCACCAAAAAAATAAAAATCATAAAATAAAAAATTGGGGATAACGGTACTACTGGTTCCGACTTTTGACGTGATCTCTCAACGTCCAATCTGTGCATTGTGGTACGTAAACTTTATCCAAAATGCACAATGTGACTCATCGTCTTTAATTTCTTCAAATGTGATTTTTGGATTTTTGGTTTTTTGTTCAATTATATAAAAATGCTCAAATATCGACTTTTCATTAAATCAAGTTTAGGGACGATTTTGAATATTTTCATAAAGTGCGGGGAAGAAATTGAACACACACTAAAAGTTCGATAACCACAATAAACGACTTAAAATTTTATGAACCGCATAGCACATTATCCAAAAAAATTCACTCTTTTAATCTATCCATTCTATATTTCCAATATCTAACTGCACTCCAAAAGAGCAAACGTGGATGATTTGATAGTATACATAAAATGTCTAGGAAAAAAAAACACAATATATATATATATATAGGTTCTCAGGTATACTTGGTAACCAAATTGGAAAAACAGGATAAGTTCCAAAACCTAACCTATTTTAGGTAAAAATGATAGATTCTACGATAAAAAGAACTAGGAACCAATTATAATAAGGTAGAGTCTAGGTTTCAATTATGAAACTTACCAACCTTGGAACCAATCATCCCTACATGTAAATGATTTGGCAAGGCTAGAGAGGGCCCAAGCCTAAGGTAATTGAAACTAAACTATATGTGAAAGTTGACGTTGCATGACTCTTTAGTTATCGTAATATGAATCGACTAAGTTCAACAGTCATCAAGACGCCAAGGAGGAAATATACTTACAATTAGCGTGCATTTGTTTTGTTCAGTGAACTTCGCAATAAAAGAAAAATATTTTGTATCAAAATTCTTTTCTAGATAAACTACTTTCCAAAAATTTATTTTTGAAAAAAAAATATTTCTCTCTTTTAAGTTAGGAAATCCACTTTCCTAATTTGATGCATGCATATTTTCTTCGACAGCAAACAATTTTCCATTTACTGATCATTTTCAAGTGAGACCAAACGTGTGAGACTTCAGAAAATTAATTTGGAAAAAATTATTTCACTCACACTAGTACATTCTTACTTTTCATTTGTTGGTAGTTTTGGAAAAGTAATTTCTTTTTTGATGGAAGGGGAAGTCGTTTTCTCATAATCTAAATTTATTGTTTTCAATCTATGAAAATTTTTATTGGAAATCGATTAATTTTACATTATCTAAACACCAGAATGTGAGAAAGTAATTTCTTGCAAAATAATTTTTTTTTTATCATAAATGGTTTTCCATTTATTAGTTTTCTTCAAAATAGTTTTCTTTCAAAGAAACAGATTTAAAATGGGTTTGTATCCAGCCTTTTCAAGCGCCAGGGGAAGCGATGGCTGAAGAGGAGGAGAGGGAGAGCTCACAAGCTGACAAGCGTCACTGTCTTCCAACCGTGCTGGCTTTGATCCAGATGACAACTGTTTCTAAGAGCTCAAAAGAAGAATATTCTTTCTTTTGATCAAACTCCAACTATACCCATTTTTAAATTTTCCTTGATTTATTTAAACACGTTCAACTCGTATCGATTTTTGACATACATCGAATTCCAAACATAAAAACGCGAAAAATAGGTAGCCCCAATCTCTCTTAAACTGGAAAATTGCGTGGAATCATAAATAAATACGGTTTCGAATGAACCAAATCATGACCAAGCTCAAGCTCAATAGGATTCGAACTCATGACATTGAGAATTTACTATCCTTGGGTCACCTCAAAGATGCATAGAGAGGCACGATTGGAAGGGTGTTCGGACATGTACCTTAGATATAGTAGGTATGGCTTAGCGAGCAGAACGTCCCAACGAAGAGTTTGATTATTTCCCTGACTCACCAACCAAGGGGCAAGGACCACAACCCCTTTTTTATTTTTCTCTCTTCTGTCTTTGACCAATGAACATGCTTCTCGACTGCATTTTAATATGGAATGAGGATCTTCTAATTGGTCGGTTCCAATAAAATGACTCGAATTTTAAAAATAAAAGTCAACATATCAGGAACAGAACATCATATGTACCCCTGAAACACATGAGTCTTGCTCACATCCACCATCGAATGGTACATGTGAACCAAGGTTGAAACAACCTTGAGTGTACACGACATCTATTTAGATACTCATCAGATTTATATATATATAAGTTTATGGGAGGATGATACTTGCTAACGGTCGTCTGTACCAATCATGTCGATAAGGTATGAAATCGTACCAAATTTTAATTTTTTTTTTCTCTAGCTTAACCAATTTAGGATTGCATGGTCCCCATGCCAATGCCGACCATCATCGCTCCCCCTATCCATGTCCACACATCTCATGCACAGATAAGAAGAAACTTATATATATATTTGTATTCGTTTGCAGTTACAGACGATATATATCTACTAAAATTTGAAAATTCGGGCCCAGGTTAGATGCTTCCTATGTACATAAAATTCACGTCGTGATAGGAAAAAGCAACACTTTAGAGAGGAGATCAGATATCAGCCGCACGATTACGTGCGAGTCGCCAGAGTTTGAACTTACCTTATTATATAAAAAAAATCGAGAGGAGGGGGTGGTGGCTGGTGGGAGGGCAATTGAGGCACAAAAGAAATGAGACACGCCCTACGTGCGAAAAAAACAGAGGCCGTGGTTGGTGGAGGACTGAGAGGAGGGAGGGCGAGAGATTTGGTCGCATGCCAACCCCCACCCCGCCAACTACCCACGGGCCACGGGGGTTGGTGGCGCGAGAGGGGGCACGAGCAAATGGCGTGAAAGAGGAGACGTTTGAGTTCTTTATTTAGAAACTAGAAAGAAAGAGGAAGGAGGAGAATTGGATAACCGTGAAAGAGAGCCCAGGTCCGGTCGCGATCCAGTGTCCCGCCGAGGCTCCCATGCGGATCGGGAACTTTAGAAGAAGCTAGAAAGGATGGGATAGAATTGCGGAAAGATATCGCACATACGATGCCTAGAATGACGAGATACGTCTAAACTTGAAACTGGCTGATCACAGGTCTCCCTGTGCCGAACTAGGGCTCGATCAGGCTTGAGCCGAGGGTGGCCTGGCTCTAAAAATTTATACGTGTGTTTCTCATGATGGGTGAGCTTGGGTAGCAATTATACCAATCTTAGCGCCAACCCTCCGTGTGTCCAACGATCATCTCTAAATCGAAGTGAACTTAGTGAGTGGGCTGTCGGGGTCAATTTGGAGTTCTGGAATTTGATAGAAAACTTTCAAATTTTTACATGGTTTGGAAATGATTTAAAGGAATCGATATCATTTGTCTTACACCTTATATTAGAGGCGAAACTCTCATGCACGGGACAAATTTCTTATAATTTTAATGTTTTATATGAGTCTGATATGAATGTGTGCATACATAGTAGGACTACACTTTTTGGAATCTCTTTCCTTCCATTGTAATACTTAATTCTACTCTTTATGTAAATCTATTGTCACATGCATTTTCAAGGAGTTCCCTCGCAAAAATGCATATCTTTCTTTTATCTGCAATCAACACCTAGGTGGTAATTGATGTCACCTATCAAATTTAACAATACCATTGTTGTAAATGAATAAGTGAATATTGTCATAATCGAATGCTTGAAATTTCTAGATTCTCTAAATTTCGACCTTTTTGTTAGACTTTCAGTAATTCAAACTTTACTATAGGTTGACTACAGGTTGAGTTAGCTTTATAAGATAACTATCGTGTTCTTTTTCAGTAATTCATCAATCTTATAGGTATTGTTTTTATTTAGGTAATTTTGATTTTATATTTTCCTATAGATGGATTGGCCGTGAGATAGGGCTCTGTATTTTCATCTTGAAAATTGATTTCGACTGCCACCTATTTCTAGAATGCGCACTTTCGGTTTTAGGACATTTTCCTTAGATTTGGAAAATACCCAAGTTTCCGTCGTTCCGACTTGTTATTCCTTTTATCATAAGGAAAAACATTTTTCGAAATTGGCTTGTAGGTATTGTAGCATGGAACGGATCACATATAGCGACAGTAACACGGAAGGAGTTAGAGAAAATCCTCTGCATTTCCCATTAAAGAAACGCTAAACTCAATCATTTCTAGTCAATACTACGCTGTCTATATTCGATCCTTAATGAGTACGATGGGTTTTAAAGTAGATTTCGAGCTTCCTGAAATGCTACACAGCAAATAAATGTTTCTGGTTCTTGAAGTTGAATTTGCCAATCCAGACAATGCTCAAACCCTAGTCCATTGGGGTGATCGATCGGTTTGATCCAATAAAACCGGTCACTTTTTTTTCTTATTACTTGATGTCTATTATTATGAAGAAATTAAAAAAAAAATTGGTTATTTCTTTTTTTTTAAAGAAATTAAGGAAAAAAGAGTATATGTAGGTCTAGTTCCCCCACAGTTCAATTCCCTCTTGTAACCGGGAATTGGACAATCTAGACACAAGTTATACTTTTAGGATTTGGGAATTAGACCAACACTCTTAGGAACCGAACCCAACCAATCGGTTCAGTTCGGTCCGGTTCAGGTGATTTCCAATTCAAATAGTCTATTTTGCACATCCCTACCATTTTGTAAGCAAGCATTTGCCTTTCCTTGGACAGCCAACCAATGCCAAGTCAAGACTCGACGGAAAGCCATCCATCGGTAAAGTCATACGCCGATTAAAATTTAGGGTTTTGGTCCATGCATCAAGTGATCTTGATCCAAAGAAATTTTTATATAGTTGGTGGCGTTTGAATGACTAACATCTGATACATGAATTGAGAATCTCCTAATACTTCGATCAACTGCATGAATTATAAAATTTGACCTTTCATTAATTCTTTTCTGTTAATCCTCGTGTCGACATTAGACAAAAGTAGAGATGGGGTCCGCCCTTTATATTGTTTTTTGGTCAAAAATTCCGTAGCACTAATCAGGAGTTTCGCTTGTAGTCCTGTGAAGGTCATGTCGACAATCACTTTTTACAAATGCTGAGAATGCTGGTCTGTTCAACTTATATTATCAGAATATTTAAATATTAACTCATGTATTTATTTAATAATTTAATTTTTTTTTTTTTTTTACAACGATTAAAAACGGCCTCCTTAAATTTCATATGTCGGAGGAATACGCGCATCATATTGACAGCGACGCACCAAATCTCATTTGCCAAAGCATCGAAACTCGCATCGATAATTCGACTGCTCAAAATAAAACAATTCGAGTGCTCGCGTCATGTTGGACGTCAGCGTCCTTCGGCGGACGAACGGCCGATCGCTCCCGTGCTAGAACGAGGTCCCTGTCGAGCTTCGGAAGAGCCGTGCCAGGCGACAGCGTGCGTAGGTGAGGGCGTGGTGGTAGGCTTAGGAGCGAGCAGAAGCGGAAATCGTCACGTGTAATCCGAACGGAAGTAGGTAGAGAGAGAGGCTCAGGAGCTTGACAGGTGCTTCGAATCTCTCTCGAACGTGGCGATCCCGACGTCGCCCGTTTGCTTCTTCGATCTCTCCATTTTCTTTAGACGCAGAGAGAGAGAGAGAAAGAGAGAGGGGCTCGTCACGTGCAATCCTACCCATCAATCCAGGGGTAGTTTTCACTCTCGGATAACTACCAAGACAGGAGGTGCATTAACTGCTCGCTCCAAAAATAGGTAATGGTCGTGTTAGGTTTTTTTTTTTGGGTCAAATGGTCGCGTTAGGTTAGGTAGGTGACTCTCGACAGCGTCGCGGAAGAGTCTTGAGAAAGAAAGGGAGTGAGGACGGTGCCCATGCGGTGGATTAAGGACGGACCGGGAGGCTGGATTGGTCCTCCGAAAACGCTTGCATCTGTGATATAGACGTTGGTAAGGACATGATTGGTTTCCACGCCGCTGAATAAGTACAAGCGATTTCATATTCTGGACAACTTGATAAAAATTTGACTTTTGCTTTCTGCGAAACTCGCGAGATTTCTTGGAATTTCCCGAATTTTATTGCCAATCTATCGCAAGGACATGCGGGTGTGTGTAAACATTACAGAAACTGCACGCCCATTACCTTTTTGATTTGTTCTTTATGGTTTTACATTTCAATTCCTTATGACAGAAAGGATATAAACTTCTCTTATTTTAGTGAAGACATGTAAGTGATGAAATGATAAGCCTCGGTGTATGAGCATCAATGACATGGGCGTCCAGTTCTTTGTGAATATATACACCATCGAACTCTTACGATGCAGAGAACATTAGAATAGAGGAGTGCCAAACTGCCAATAATCAAGAAGAATGTTAAAGAGTTTGAGAGAAGAATGACCAAATCTCCATGGCAAGATTTTAGTCATGGACATTTCAAGCCCATTTTCCCTTGGAAGTTTCTTCAAATAAGCTGTCCAAGCCAGGCCCAACCCAACTGCAGGAGTGATAGCCACACACGGCCAATTTACAGCGCAAGTGGGAAAAATGAACCCGAATAGCAAAAATTAGTGTGGTATACAACAGTTAATATGTGTCGGTTAGCTTATAACTTATTAATTTAAATTTTTGATTGAAAGTAAATCTAATTGAATATATTGACTTGCTTAAACTTGGGCTTCCTTTTGGTGATCTCTCCCATGATGAGGTGAATATCTTGAAGAATCTCATGACAACGTGGAGGGGGAGATTGTTGATGTGTACGTGTGAGTTGTGTTAGAAAGTCTTACATCAAATATTGGTGTATTACCGAGCAATTAATATATATTCAAATTTTCGGTAAATGTATACCCAAGTTGATATGTTGATGAGTTTGAATTTGGATTTCCTCTTAACGATATCTTCAGGTGAAGTCCTCATGCACATCCAATAAATGTGATTAGAATCCACGTGCAACTTGTTTGACCATATCAATGCACACTTCCTTTCATGTGATTCGTAGCTCAATTGTAATAGTTCAAAATTATATCGGAAAATTCAATTCATCTATACCATAAACTCATATTATGTGCTAGGCATAAAAATAATTCTAGCTTTATCCCAACTCTCATCCGATGATGCGGTATTAACCACCTTGCTTAAATGATTAATAGTTATTGAGCAAATCATACTTTCAAATCGACGTTAATGTGATAGGGTCGATGTAAGGTCTCCATTTTTACCTTTTCATTATCCAATGTGACAATACAATTGGTTAAATTTGGTATTGACATGAATTGGCACAAGCCACTAAAAAATTAATTGTCTATAGTCTTAATGCCAGCAAGACTAGCCACGGATTGCAAAACGACTGCAAAATGCAAACACACATTTGACAAAACGAATCACTTGATTAGGGGAGGGTTTACCTCCCTTTATAAGTTATGTCTTCTTATGTCACGGTAACATCTTCTTCGTTCTAAACATCTACTTCGTTCTATCTTCTTGTTCTTACAGATTAGAGATAGTTCATAGGGATGCTTAATCGAATAGATTTAGACCGCATGAGGTGAGGAAGATTACATAGCGAAAGAAAAAAAAGAGCGGAATGATTCGGAAATCGCGCAGATCTTACAGCTCTATTCACTTTTGTCATGACAAACTTGCTCCGTTCATAAAGGTCGTGTCTATTTTTATTTTTTTTTAAATGGTAAACCGAAAAATAGACATAAGTTAAGGTGCAGATAATCATAATCTTAGATTATATGTTTCATATATGATAGTAGGAAACTAATCATTAGAAAGTCATCGTCCGATTATTACGTTTATATCGACATGCAACGGCTCTAAATGCACGCGATTGTATTTTCCGTAATGTATTTCTTAGAGATTAATTCTAAGGCATACATAAAATGCATAATAAGTATTCTGCGCACATGTTAAAACCCGTAAGAAAAAAAGAGAGAATAATACTAGACATACTAAGACTCATTCACTAAACAAGTTTACTAAATGATGTACAGACAATAAATAGTAATTTGAATTAGTGAGCAAGTACCTTACAAAAATACTCAATAAACAAATACCTTTTGAATGATTGAGTACATTTCTTTGCACAACCGTAACGCAGGGTAGCCACTCCTGCCACCGAATATGGGGAGTCAACACGTAGCCCTGTATAATTCCTCAATTTTTCGAAAGGGAATTTTTATTGCTGTAACGGCCAAGTAAAGCTGTGTGTGGCAGAGCTTTGGGAAGAGACTTTAGCCAGCGATAAGATCCACGACAACACTCTTATAAATGGAATCAGCCAACAAGACCTGCTCTGATGCAAAGCCAAATTTCTAGCCCTCCAAATGTTATTAATGCATGAATTGCAAGCAATCTTCAAACTCAAACATTCTAGGGACTTCCCTTTGAAGATGTTGACTAGCCCGAGGACGCCAGTCAGTCCAGTTTCCGATCTCACAGGAAATTCCACTCGGTCGTAGAAGCCTTTTCCATATATCCCGGGAAACTGAACAGTCAAAAGACAAATGGTCCCTCGATTTATTGCTATCAGGACAAAGTATCATGACAGAGAGATGGAGATGAACCCATCAAACCAATCTGTCCTTTTAGTAGGCAATCTGTTGAATAGCCATCCAAGAAACAAAAAAATGTTCTGGAATAGAAATCAGAAATTAAATGAGTTTTGTGCCATGATACCTTTCATGACTTTGATTGCAAAGAAATCCAAACATGAGGAACTGAAAATAGGTCATTCTTGGATTGACTTCCAGATGAGCTGTATCAGAATTTAGATGTGATGGGAATGAGGCACCACAAATTGCGGCTTGAATGTCCACAAGAAATCAGCCATTGCATGACAAGGCCAATATCAGGTTTGATCCTGTGTAATTGCTGAAACTTGAGCTTGGATTGGAAATTTTAGAAACATAGCCTGTCATCAAAAGTATGCCCGAGTAAAGATTCGAGAGGGTGCCAACAATTAAACTAGAGAAAGGTGGAGGCTTGATTACCAGTCCTATGCTGAAAAAAAAAGCCTAATCAAGCTTTCTCATATTAGGGATTTTGGTCAGCCTTAATTTTACCCACCAAAAACTCTTCCCACAAAACAACAAACTGATTCATAATGACATCGCTGTCATCCCTTATTCGAACCTTTTTATGTCATTATTTCTCCCCCATAACATGTAAACAGCAATGGGTACTAGTAGAAAGAAATAGATGGATTGTATATAATTTGTTACCCGTTCCCTCAATCTTTTACTGGATGCTTTGGCAATTAACTGGGCAATACAAATTCAAGTTTTGACTTCTCCTGCCAATCAGTTTCACCAGTAGTCTCTGCAAGAACAAGATCCCTCTCTGAATCTGTGAAATCTGGTACGATCCCGCACGATGATTTCCCTATTGTATATCTTTGATATAAGCTTTATCACGGCATGACAATCCCTGCATATTCTTAGATTCTTTATTACTTGAATAGGGGTCCTCTCAGCTGTACTAATCAAACCAAAAGCAACAGCCAGTTTTTCACTATGATAACATATGGCATTCTCTTTCTCCTCATCACCAATGTCATGCAACACAAAGTCAGTCCCTGCCACATAACCGTGTTCTGTAATCTTGAACCTAATCTCCTCTAGCTTCCTATATATCTCTTGCCATCTTTCATGGCCTTGGTCTCCATTGTTGAACTTGTGTATTTTACCATCCACTTCAATATAGCTAAAACCAGGCACCTTTTTTATGTCCCTATTTTTCATAGCTTCTCTCACTCTACCAACATCATCCCACCTTGCGCGAGCTGCATAGATATTGGACAATAGCACAAAGTCACCACAACCATTGGACCCCATTTCTAGAAGGTGCCGCGAGGCAATCTCAGCCATCTCCACATTTCCATAAGTCTTGCAAGCACCAAGCAAACTCTGCCAGAATACCACATCCGGTATCATTGGCATAGATGTTATAATATCATATGCCTCTTTGATACGTCCAGCTCGGCCCAACAAATCAACGACTGTACCATAATGCTTCACATTTGGAATTACCCCACATTCCTTCATCGAATCAAACAACCTAACCCCCTCTTCCACTAATCCCGCATGGTTGCATGCACATAAAGCAGCAAGGAATGATACCGCATCGGGTTCAACCCCAGCTTGACCCATCTGCTTGAAAAGCTCAATGGCTTTATATCCATCACCCTGCATCGCAAATGCCATGATCATGGTATTCCACGTAACAAGACACTTCCTGGACCTCATACCATCAAAAACCTCATAAGCTTTATCAACAAACCCGCATTTGGCATACATGTCAATAACAACGTTGCAAACTTGGACATTCTGATCAAGCTTCTCCTCCGTTATATAGTCATGAACCCTTCCACCTTCTCGCGTGGCTCCCAGCTGCGAGCACGCGGAAAGAGCACCAATAACCGTTACTTCATTAGGCTTCAAGCCTTCCTCTTTCATCCTCTTATACAAAGATATAGCCTCAGTGGGTCGATGGCCCTGAGCCAGCCCGGAAATCAACGCGTTCCACGAGGCAATATCTCTCACAGGCATTTCATCGAACACCTTCTCCGCAGAATCAAGATCGCCACCCTTCGCATACACGTCGAGCAGAGTCGTCCGCAGCAGCACGTCTGCACAGAACCCGAAACGCACCACTTGGGAGTGCAGCTGCATCGCCTCGGAGATCGCGAGGGCGCGCGCGCAAGCCTTCAAGGCGAAGGAGCAAGAGAGCGCGTCGACCCTGCGGGAGCCGCGCAGCATGGCGCGGTACCAAGAGACGGCGCCGGCGGGCTCGGGGCTCTGGGCGATGCCCCTGAGGATGGCGTTGAAGTCGTTCGTGGAGGGGAGGTGGATGCGGTGGAAAACGCGGGTCGCGAAAGAGAGGTCGCCGGAAGGCGAGATTGCGCAGAGCTCGACGAGCCTCGTGCGGGCGTTGGTCGACTGGAACTGGCCGGTGACCAGCAGATGGGCTTGGAGCTGCTTGATGCGGGAGAGGGAGGTGCATTTCCGAAGCAGCGACTCCAGCGAGTGCATGCCTTGCCCGCGGGAGCTTGCTCAAAAACCATGGCTTTTGCGAACTGGACGCATGGTGAGTCTCGCGGGGAGCGAAGCTCGTTCGGTGCAGCAGCAGCGGAAAGTCTGGATTTTGCGAAAGATTGCTTGTCGCCGTCTTAGTTACGCATTTTACATATTCGAAAAAGTGAGCATTTGAAGTAACTAGCAATTTTCCAAGTGATTTAAGGGAAGTTGCTTTCTTCAAAATTGTCACTTTCTTAAAGATTTAGCAACTGATCAACGCGGATGCAAACATTCCATGTAAAAGCGTGTCTGAACACAGAATAGATTCACACCGCTCCTGGATCATTAGAATCCTGCCGACATCGGTTTTGATACCCTTGTCGACCATCCTTGTCAAGGACATTAATTACTCATGACACAAGAAAGTAGTGCGTCGAACGCTAGGGAAGCTCCTCCTCTGAGTGTCCAGAGGGCACCGGCTAACGAAGAACTGGGACATCATAATAGCCCTCTAGCAAGCAGATTCAAGTATTGAGAAAGACCACAAGTCTTATTCTTCTTATTGAGCAACTCCGCAATGCTCATAGTTTCACCAATAAACAGGTCAGGTACAATAAGAGGCACCTGACGTAAAAAAGGGTTTTATGAATTATGAAAGTTACAAAATTTTCCGGCTTGTATTCAGCATGTCAATCGTGTTCATAACGTTACAAGGGTGCAGTTGCGGTCAGTGCATACTGCAGCTAGGCTGAACCTCTTCACAAGTTATTTTCCTATGTCGATTCCTGAACTCGAATGTAGGATTCACAGGCTTGTTGCCTCCCGACAGAGCAAAATTTAGAAGCCTCGTGTAAATGCGAGATCATTTTATCTGTCCCTGCACAAACTAGGAAGCCTGGCTCTGATCACGCCGGAGCATCTGTTGAAGCTGAATCACTTGTTCCCTCTGTTCTGGCGGCAGAGAACTCAACTGTTCTGCTGTTAAGCTCATGACTTGCTGAAGCAAAACAGACTCCACATCTGACGAAACCTGTCATTGGAGAAACAAAAGAATCAGGCGGATAGGACCTCATTCAGTCAATATCCTCTATTAAGCTTCAGAGCACAGAGAATCAGGCGAGCACAGAAAAATATGAAAAACAAAATCCCATGTCACAATTGAAACTAGAAACCTTCCATGCATTTCAGTTAAAAATCTCAAAATAGATAATTAAACCTCGGAAGGTGCTGCCAGATAACAATATCAAGTGGTATAGCTCAACCCATTGGACTTCCGCAAGCATCACCAAAAAGAAATTACCTGAGATGTTTGCCTTTCGGGATGCTGCAGTTCCATCTGGGGAGCAGGATTAAGAGAAACTGGACCGAAGCGAGGTGCCCCAGGTCCCACAGTATTATTCAGACCCCCCAAAGAGAGAGAGTTGGCCGTGACATCTTCTAATCTCATCAGCTTAGAAGGGTGATTGCTTAGTTCTGAAAGCTCACCACCAATTCTACCTGAAATGCCTGATGATATTGAGGGGCCAGGCTGTTATTTTAAAGGACATTAGACAGAAGAAATTGCTTATACAAAGAAACGATAAGATTTGTCTCCTTATAAAAGAGAAACTATCAACATGTCAAAGCAGTTCTTTTGTTGCAAAAGCAAAGTATTAGAAGAATCTACAAGGTTTGATTTATGACATGATCCAAAGATTCTTCAAGCACTTCAAAGTTTCTATGCATAGCATGTTAACAAACAAGAACCTAACCAATAATAACTTTTGCCACTTGCTAAACTGCAACGTGTAGATCAATGGAGAAGTTACTGTACACATATAGATTTAGATAGTCCAATATTATATCTTGTCTCCTCGAATTTTTTATAATGTTTGATAGATTTAATTATCCACTCTCTTTAAATATAAATCACTGCAGACTCCGGAATCGTAATCTATGCTCACCAAATCCCCATTATAACTGCCCAAATTCCACTCATCAGCTCTTCTATGATGCTGCTAGAGGAAGAAATGCCTCGGCCTCAAAACACAGTAAAGCTTCTCAGTTTCAACTAACAGTATTCATCAACAGATTGTCTAAATTTGTGATTTTGGAAAACAGCAAATGTTTTAAAACTTGATCCCTGACCTCTGATGTTGAAGGATGAGGCAAAATAGAAGGAATCCTAGCTCTGCATTTGAAAGACCCACCTGAAAGTTACGAGCTAAATCTGCAGCACCAACCACTCTTGGCTGTTGAGATGAAAAGGAGTGCATGTGCTGAGTAACAGAAGCAGAATTTGGCACGGGCCCTCGTGCTGTGACAGGTACACTGGTGGAAGCTCCCGATGGGCCTGTGAACATCCCCTGTGGGTAGTTACCTTGTGGAAATTGGATTTGAGGTTGCATCGCGAGTTGGGATGGCCCAGATATTTGGTTTTGTGCATAAGAACTATGAGACACCGAAGAGACTTGACCATGCTGCATTTTGGGCATCAATCCAGGTTGTTGCATACTCTGTGCAAGTGGGGGCAACCCTGAAAGTGTTGGAATAGCTTGCTGCTGAATCATATGACCATCTCTGGCTGCTGGCTCTGAAGGTTGAGAAGGACCCTGCCTAATATTTAGCATATGCAACTGCAAATTTAAAATAAGATGCTCAATTTGACATATAATAACATGAACTAACCCCAACAAGAAAGCAGGTAAGAAACTAACCATTTGTGGAGTCACCAATCCAAGCATTATTTCTGCCTACAAAAAAAAAAAAAAAAAAAAAAAAAAAGTAAATCAATATTGCAAACTCAGGATGACCAGTAATCAAGTGACAAAAGAGCACATCATAATAAACCGGTTCTGAACAAAGGCAAAAGGCAATGCTAGAACTTCAATAATCCCTTTTATACACAATCAACATATCATCCACAATAAAGGAAAATAAGAACAAAATATGTAGTTTTAACTTCTCCTAAGAAAAAAGATTGAAACCGAAAAACAAGATAACCTCAGGCAGGAACATGTTAGAACTCTCAATATTGTAAAAAAGCATCTAAGGCTGGTAGGAGTATAAAAGTGTCAACCAAACTTTTCAAATCAGCCAAGCTCATTTCTCTTTTTCCACAAAAAATGTAATTTTTGGTATGATGGTATCTATTTTATCGCAAAAAGGGGTCAATAAAGTTCCAGCATGATCAGTCTTAATAAAATAGTGAAGTTGGGAGAACCCCCAAAGGACTCTTGCAAGATTCATCATAAATAGGAAGAAAGTGAGAAAAAGAACTGCCAGGCATATAAAAGGTTCTAAAGTAGGGCCTGGAAAATATTTCACGTGTGGATAAAGGCATCATAAAAAAGAACAACCAGGATAAGAACTCTATTCTAGAGATTCTATGGCATAAACTATGACAGGAAAGGAGATTTCAAAATACTGACAAGTACCTGAAAAAGAGCTTTACACAATTGTGGTCTTGATAGAAGCAACTGCCTTGCAGATTCCTTACTACGAGTAGCCATTACCTGCAATCAACACAGAAGTCTCTGATGGGCCAGTCTATGATCAAACAGAGAAAATTATCAGCTTTTCTGCAATGTGCTTACTTTCAGCTCAGATATAAGTTCATTAAGTTGGCTTCTTGACATTTTGGCCAGGTGAAGGGTTAATGGATCATTTGCCAAAGCTGATTGATTCTGAAGACCATTTTGATTTGGCAGCATGCTGGCCTGTGCACCACCAAGAGCTCCTGCCATGGCTGCCGCAGCAGTTATAGCAATATGGAGGCCAATGGGCTGATTAACAGACTCTCCATGAATGGCAGGGCCCCCTACTTGCCTTGGAGGATCTGTATCCAGACATTGGAAGGAAAAGGGATCTATTTCAAGATTCTATTTAGGTAGCCTAAGATCACTGAACAAAAATAGCTCATAGAACAGAGGGAACTGACCAGTACTTGAAGAGAATCCAGGCCCACCACGGCCCTGAAAAAAAAGCCATAAATAAATAATCTCCATACTCCACCAAAATTTATAAAAAATAACCAACATGGTCAATTCAATGAGCGGATGGGGAGAGAGCTACGGAGATGAGATACAACGGAATGACTCTTTTAGTCTCTTTTTCTGCATCAATATTTTGTTTACATTATTTACCAAGTCAGCCAACTATGACAGTCTACAACCCAGGTGAAGTCCATGACACTTCAAGGCCTATGCCATATCATTTTCTTTTCAAAATCCATATCAAGGTTATGCCCCGCATAAAATCAGTATCTTCTAAAACTTAGATCAAAGATGGGCCCTACTTCCTTTCTGTACCATGCTTTCAGTTTAACGCCAGTGTCTTAATCTATTATCACACATAACAGATGAAGCATCTCTAAACTCGTCCTGAAGAAATTAAGGAAGCCAGCAAAGATAAGTCAACATGTGGAAAAGAATCCAAAAAAGGGTAAGAAATATCAAAGAAGAGTTTCATTTTTGGCTGATTATACATCTACACATCTCGTGGATGCTCAACTTTATCCCATGGTCTCCTAAGTGATAAAAGAGAGAAGAACTTTGTCCTTTTTAACCTGCGTCACCACCGAAAAATTTCATTTTCCTACTAGATCGTGTAAAGTTATCATTTACCTATCCAAACCACCATTGATGAGTTTCCCCCATCTTAACCTTGAAGAAAAGGAGGAGAATATTTGCTTTTCGATTAGCAAAATCTCAATTGCTGAAACCCCTTCCAACTCCCTCCTCATAACAACATCCATATTACAGAAAACAATTCAGACACAATAAAGCCATCATATACACATCCAAAACGCCATACATGAATCTCTCCCATCTTATCCTCAATGAAGGAGAGGAGAAACTTTGCTTTTCATTATCCAAATCTCAATTGCTGAATTTCATAACAACAGGAAACAATTCAGACACCATCAAGGAGGAATAGATGGGAAAAACAATATTTGAGTTAGCTTATAAATGGTGATTAAGATATATTTCGCCTCACCAAGTATGACTAAGGAAACCAACCAACTTCTGCAAACAAACTACCAGAAAGCAGTCTAGTGAAACTCAAAGGCACATACAATTTTTCGGGTTGCACTGTATTATCAGACACATTATTCCTACTAGAAGATCAGGCTAATCTACACAACATAAACAATAAACAACATTTCTCAATTTATGACTAACAACTTGTACAAATAGCTCATCCACTGGTTACATCAAAGCAAAAACAATGCATTGCTAAGCCTCCAATATGCTGTCATGGATATGAAACAATTGACAAAAGAAAGTATCCATATAGAAATTCAAGAGTTCAGTGACAGTAACCTGCTCCCGATTTCTATCAGATCCTTTATCATTTTCAGCAAAATCCACCCGCAGTTGCCTCCCATTGATCTCATAACCCTGAAGGTTTCGACGAGCACTCAAAGCTGTCTCCTCATCCTTGTATTCACAGAAACCGTAACCTTTGGCTTTCCAGTTTCTCTGTCAATTACCAACCTGAAACATGGAAGCAGAAATAGTGCAGACAAATTGGAGTGAAAATGCTTATCAATAGAGAAATCAAACACATTGAAAAAGATGATTGGAACGAGAGCTAAAGAGTAGAATTTACTATAAGCCCCCAGGATGCTTCATTACTTGCTCATTAATTGCCCAAGTATTATTCTAATACCAGCGTTTTAAACCGAGACTGCTTAAAGAACCAATCTAGCTTCAAATTTGCAGGTCAATTGGTTAAAATGGTGGAACCACTGGAATGATCATTATCACAATTTTCAACTAAATAAGGTGATTTAAATAATTAGAGGCGGTTATTCATTAATAAGCACCCAACTCAGTTAATTAGGGAGGTGGCATACATTCTTTGGGTCAGGGGTTCGGTTCCTCTTGTTACTGCCCCTGCAAAATTATTTTAGGCCTTAAGAACTGGTCAATCAGTGTGTCGTCTGCCGGATTTACTGGTTGAACCAGGTGAAAACCAGGGTTGACCAGTTCTTCACCAACCAGGTTATCATATAAAAACCGTACTGGACCATGGTCCAGTTCTCAGTTCAACTAGTTCAACCGGCTGCTACAGCCTGGGTTTGAAAACACTGCCAATAGCAGAAAAGTGTTATGCAAAGTAGCTCTAGCAGTCTTTGAAGAAACTACATTCTTGCATTGAATTCCCAAAGTTTTAACTGTTGACATTTTTTCACTCTTCAAAATTTTCACTTTTTCGATAATTGAACTCTCAGCCAATTGAACGAACATCTGACAAGATAAAACCAAATCTTTTATTTATTTTTTTTGTTCTTGAAAATAATGTAGCCAGAGCATCATCTGAGAAGAATGCCGCCCACCCCATGTAGGGAAGCAATTATACATACTGCAATTCAAAGAAAAACCGTACTGGGCCACTGTCCAGTTCTCAGTTCAACTAGTTCAACCGGCTGTACGGTTCAGGTTTAAAAACAATGCTGATAGCAGAAAAGTGTTATACGAACTAGCTCTAGCAGTCTTTGAAGAAACCACATTCTCGCATTGAATTCCCAAAGTTTAACTGTTGACATTTTTTTACTCTTCAAAATTTTCACTTTTTCAATTATTGAACTCTCAGCCAATCCAACCAATATCTGACAAGGTAAAACCAATTTTTTTTTTTTTTTTTTTTGGTTCTTGAAAATAAATGCAACCAGAGCATCATCTGAGAAGAATGGTGCGTGCGCACCCCTTGTAGCTTTTTTCACCTTTCAAGAAAACATATCACGAGTAAAGCAAATACAATTACATCCCAATTTGGGATGCGCCAATACTTAACATCACTTGAACAAAAAGAAAATACTTAACATCACACATGGCACTAGAAAAACATTCCAGGAGAAGCCAACGAGAACTCCGCAAGCACCACCACAAATATCAGTATAATTCAGCAAACTCGCCAGTGAAGCATGAACACTAGAGCAAGCTCGTAACTACCGAAATCTCACCGAAGTGATACACACCTGAAAGACACAACAGGGCCAACCTCCTGACAGATTTCTTTAAGCTGCTCCTCGGTGGCGTCATAGGGAATGTTTCCAACTGAAACAAAAACACCAAGCAAAAGAACAGACAATTACTTACACAATCCACCGCCATGCTCGAAGCCTCTATTCACTGTAAAGAAGTATTGCACCCGGAAGGAAAAATCCAGTCTTTAAGAGGAAATCGCAGTTCGCAAAGCCCCAAGACGAGATTTTTCCCCGATTCTTTGCCGATTCGCGATAAATCGAAGCGAGGAGGAAGGCGGGCACACGCAGAGAGAGAGAGAGAGTACCGAAAACGCAGCGATGTTGGGAAGAGGCCATGAATCAACAACATGAGGACCGGGAGAAGGTGAAGCTCGGCTCCATCTCCTTCTTCCTCCTGCTGCTGCTGCTGCTTCTCCCTCCTCCGTCGCCCTCGCTCGCTCGCTCGCTCGCTCGATCGTATCTTCGTTCGTCCTTCGCTCCGAACGAGATCCGTCAACGCAAGCGCGCGAGTCCGCGAGACTTCTTCTTCGACGGATTCGAGGAGGCGGTGCTCTGCGGAGGCGGAGAGGTCTGTCCGAGGAATCGGGGAGGCGGCGGAGGCGGAGGCGGCGGAGGCGGAGGCGGAGAGGAGTTACTCTTGCGCTGCACAGTCGACGGGCTCGAGCTGAGAGGCGGTCTCGTTCCGTTCGTGTCTTCTCCTGCTCTCTTCCCCCACCGGCCAGCCTGGCCAGGCCCAAAGGAAAGCAAAGAGGATATTTTTCTTTTTAATTTAGGGAAGGAGACTTAGGATGTGTTTAAGATTTAAATCCTACTTTTGTATGCACTTCTTTTTTTTAAAGCATTCATCAAACAAAAATCGAATGTCGAGCTCCTTTTTTTTTTTTTTTTTTAAATCATTTAGAATGATCTGCATAACCACGGCTCGTGTGATCAAAACCTGATTATTATGATATATTGACATATAAGGAATTCAAGAGAGGACAAAAATATCATGCATTTGGTTCTTGCTCAAAACAAAACAAAATCAAATATAAAGGAAATATAAGCCAAATAAATTTATTCAATGAAGGATATGAGATAAAAATAAATAAGATTTCTAATATCTATATTAAGAAAGTTGCTTTCTCTCAAATAACAAGTTTCTTAAATTAATAAAATTAAAATTATTAAGAAATTCAAAATAACAAAAAATAACAATTTATTTTTAATTCTTTTACCAAAAAATTACTTTTAATTTAATATGAATATATATTTATATTTATTGCATATTCTAGCTATTTTATTATTTTAGGTGTTTATCTGAATGATGGAAGAGGGAGAAAGAAATAAAATATAATTAAAAAGAAGAAGAAAATAAAGTTAAAGCAAATAGAAATAAAGTAAATAAGAGTATCGTGAAAGATTTTTTCATTTGTAAAATTTTTGATTCATTTATATTGATAAGTCGCCTATACCAAATAATGTACCGACGTAAATTTTTGACTTTATTACTATAATCAGTAAACATTTAATAGGATATAACAAAATCTTTGACTACGATATTATCTTAACCAATTATATTATAATTAGAAATCAAAATGATCAAATGTATAGAGAGATTTGACACGCATTGTGCAGCGAATATTGACCATTTACGTAAGTCTTAGGAAGAGGTGGGAGGAGAATTGCAACATTTCCATATTTCATGGAGTCATGGAGAGAGGCACGAGGGATGCAAGATTGATGATACAACTAGATTGTGAGAGTTCTATCAGAGAGTTTTGTGTTAAAGTTCCACAACAAAAGGAATTTCTCATGGAAGATGTTCGAATGCGGAGTTAGCCACTCATGCACACATTGATTAGAAGCCGACATTACTCACCTGATGATAGAGCAACATCATTTGCTGCGTTGAATCGAGACGTTTGATTTATTTGAAATATGAGATGCCCAATTTAAAGTGAGATTCAATATTAATCCATTATGATAAAGTATATTGCAATACAAATCATTAGAACAATCCTTAGAAGAGATGGCCGGTCTGATAAGTCAACTCACTAAGCATCACAGGGTCTCATGACCAAGGCCAATCGACTCAGACAACGACATGAGCACGAATATATATGATAATGATAGAGCACTCGATGAACACTATTAAACTCAGACAACCACAAAGTCATGTAACGATTACACATATCAACTCAACAAATCGAGAGATTGATATGCTCGTGAATATTTCCTATACACCAACCCCATATAACATTTCGACGAAAAAAAAAAACTACATATAATATTAGCAAGACAATGCATTAAAAAATATCAAAATTTCTTAAATTGAATATTCAGGCTTTGCTTGTTTCATGAAAAATGTAACCTTTTTGTAAAACATTTTATGGATAGTTATTTTTAAGGAAAATGATAATAGTTTTTGGTGTTTGGTTAAATCTTAAAAACAAATGGGAAAATATTTTTCATTTTTTGATAATATTGATTTTCCTAAATAGACACGCACTATTTAGGCGTTAGTAACTTGCGTACAGGAAACCAATGAAACCTCCACGGGCACTAAGGTCTCGAGCTTGGATCCTTGACTCTCGAGCACTAGCCTCGGGACTGATCTTGAGTCAACAAAAATGTAGCCCAGGAAGTTGATGCCCAACACCCCAACTTTGTTCTACAAAGGCAGAGGCTGAGCAAAGGTCATCGATGCTTGGGCCTATGTCTACCAAGGCTAGGCTCTAGACCCTAATGACCTAATTATCTATTGAAAAATGATTTTTGACTTTTTAAAGAGGAATTTATTATCCTGAAGTTAAACTTGGGTAGGATAAAATTTTCTGTCGAATAGAAAAATATTTTTTGTTAATTTATTTTCTTAAGTGATTTAAATGTAAAAAAATAGGGAAAATGTATTTTCAAAAAATATATTTTAAGGAGCGTTGGAAAAATATTCGTTAACAAATTCCAAATTGCAAGGAAAGCGAATCTTCTTTTTTTGGGTCGAAAAAGCAGGTCTCTGTTTCTTATTAAAATTGGGAAATTCTTCGAGCGACATGCGGCCCACCGCTCTGCCGAGCCTATGGCTTCCCCCTGAATTCCATGGCCTCCAAAATGACATGCTCTTCGTTGACACATTTTTGAATCAAGAAATGCATCAAGATCAAATCTTTACGCCCTTCTCTGTCTCACAGTAGAGAGCCAGAATGAAGCGAAGCCCAGATCGATCTCAGAAACTACATTTCGCTCGTCTTCACGTGCCACATTTCACGAACCAATCCTGGGTTCGTGATCGTGTCGAAGGAAAGCCATGTGCGGTGCTAAGACAGGTAAACGAGCAAACCCATTTCTCTCTCTCGCCAGAAAATTTGAAAATTAATGAGGGAGTGGTGAAATTGCCTGCGCATGTTTAGTAGATCTGGAGATTGGAATCATCTTCTGGTGTTGAATGCGTTGGCTTCGGTGGGAGCTCGGGACATTGTTAGACATTGTTAGATTGGGTAGCGGGGAAGCGGAATTGTTGTCCAAAAACAGCTGTAAGTCTTGTTAGATGCGTGGTCCAAAGTTGATGTCTTGGGGCTGAATTGGGTGTAATGTAGATCCTCGATGTTTGGGGAAATGTACAGCGTCCAGCACCTCCTTTCTATTGTTTTTTTTGTATTTTGTTTTTTTTTTTGGTAAGGACCTCCTTTCTATTGTTCAATTGAAATGTTTCTGTTTTTACAAAGTATATTGATGGACAGTTCTTGTTGTATTTTATTGTATTTCCTCTGGCTGTTTTTTTTTTTGTAATGGTTCCTTTATGACGGGGAGATTTCACAGAACATGGAATAAATTGCAGGGCACCAGATTTTTCGTTCAGTTCTAGGTTGCCGACTGCAATAAGCTGTGTTGGTGTTAGCATTTCTGGAGAGACCTGAAGTTATCTGAGCTGACTGGTTCTGTTGAGAAGATGGTACTTTGGGAAGGGTATGTAAGTGATGAAGCAATGGGCACATTTGCCCCAATTGTGGTCTATTGGGTGTACGCAGGATTCTATCAACTTTTGCCTCCCCTGGACAATTACCGGTTACATACTAGAAAAGAGGAGGAAGAGAAGAATTCGGTACCCCTTACAATGGTTGTGAAAGGTGTATTGCTTCAACAACTTGTGCAAGCTACCATTGCCCAGGGGCTCTTTGTGGTTAGTATTTCGATTTGAAAATCATTTTTCAGGCGGTGTCTAAGTCTCGGAGTTAATTTCACAGGTTTATTTTTATGGTCTTCATGTGAACCATTAGCTTGTATTTTGGTTTTAGAGAATCTAACTGCTACAGTTGAAGCAAAGAGCTACAATAAATCCATATCAGATAAGAGAATCTAGTACTTTAAGTTCCATGTCGAGAGTACGTGATAGCTGGAGAAGAAGGATATGTTTAGGTTACTTCTTGGGCGGTTAAGATAATTGCGACATGTGTGCTAATTAGCAAACTTTAGCTTCCTTCAATAGGGGAGATTTAATCTGTTAAATATTCTTTTTTCCCTTTCTTTTCTATTATTTTATTCATTTTTCTCGTATTAAGGGGCAGGTGGGGGGATTTCGGCCTTTTGGATTCTTTTGATTGATATAGATGAAAGTTAAAGTGGCTTCCATTCTTATTTTCACCATAGAATTATGTTGTTTATTTCGACATGCTGTACGGCAAGGTGTTGTTCTGGCTCTCATGGAAGGAGGAGGAAGACTTTGATCATGTGTAGTTGCTCAAAATTGACAATACGACATTAATATATCACCTGGCAGGGTGCTAGGACACCAATCTCATGGAGTTAATTGGACATAGAAGAACTCAATGGTTTAAATTAGAAGTTATTATTGTTAAAGAGTTGACTAGAGGAAACAAATACACAAATACTTTCCTTCTCGTCCATTCAGGAGGGTGCAAATACACCATTACTCATTAGAAATTATCACCTTTAATGGATATGTAAATTAACATCATAATATGTCTGAAATTATAGATACTGATTGTCATCTTGTATAATTAGATTTAAGTCTGAGCTGGAAATTAAGTGGAGTTGCACAAAAGATCCATGCGCTTCCCCTGTTGCCTTTGTGTGAATAAGATAAGGTTGATGTGACATTGATCAAGTGCTTCCGATGGCGGACCCAAGTCCCAGTTTTCACTTTTCATCACCCTCATTTCAGTTGACTTCTTTCCTTCGCAGTTGTGATGTATGACTGAATGTTGTCAAAATTCTCAGTACTTGTTTGCAGCATTTCTGTTATCAATGGAAATCCCTGTTTGACTGTATGGTTGAGCAGTTGTAACAATGGCAAGTTTTGTGACATGGTTTTGCATACCTATACATACCTATGTTTATCGTCGTCATGAGGGAGGTTGATATCTGGCCTAAGATATCATTCTGTTTCCGTCTGATTGCAGTTGACATCAAAAGCTAATCCATCAGGAGTGACAGTTCAGCCCTCCATACCAATCCAAATACTGCAATTTTTAGTTGCAATGCTGGTCATGGACACATGGCAGTACTTTGTGCACCGCTATATGCATCAGAACAAATTCTTGTACCGCCATGTCCACTCGCAACATCATAGGCTGGTTGTCCCTTATGCAATTGGTGCTCTGTACAATCATCCGCTCGAGGGTCTCCTGCTTGACACTTTTGGTGGGGCGATCTCTTTCCTTGTGTCTGGGATGACTGCGAGAACTGCTGTGTATTTCTTTTGCTTTGCTGTGATTAAAACAGTCGATGATCACTGTGGGCTGTGGTTGCCCGGCAATATCTTTCATATTTTCTTCAAGAACAACACTGCTTATCACGACATCCATCATCAGCTTCAAGGCACTAAGTACAATTATTCTCAGCCATTCTTCTCCATCTGGGATAAGCTCCTAGGGACTCACAAGCCCTACTACCTTGTAAAGCGACCAGAAGGGGGTTTTGAGGCGCAACTGGTGAAAGACAAATGACGCTATGACGGTTTTTTTTTCAGCATTTCAAGCATTTTCATGATGAGTAATTTCATTCTCGGGATGTTGGGCAGCAATGTTCTCAAGAGGCTCTGGGTTTAGAAGGAAATTGTTCAAGGTTGTGAATTTGTTTTTAGCTGATTGAATGTATTTGTTTTCTTTGTTGACTGGCCCGATTTCATCAAGGTATTTAAGTCTTCGGTAGCTATTCTGTCATTCACTGTTCAGTTCATTTCCTTTACGCATGTGCTAGATTTTTCAGGCATATTGACACCGATGTAAAGTAAGAGGATGAAGATTCATTTGTTGCATTGTATTGTTATGACTTATGAGGCTGCTTAGAGAAGGGAATTTTTGTGTGGCGTTCTGGTTTTTTTGTCTTCTAGGCGTTGATGTCTACCTGCACGAAACTTGTTACTTCGTGTCAAACAGCCAATAGAACAGATTTCCTACTCTTGTGGGAATGAATGGCTCTCTCTACTTCTGTAATAGATTAAACATGAGACTATAGGAGGTGCTAATCTTGATTTAGAGGGCTCTTTTATCGCATACTTGTTTTTGCAATTGCAAAATTCCTCGTATAAGGTAGTTCCCCTCCCTTTAATTCTCTTTGAGAAATCAAAATGTTATCTGATGCAAACAAATCAATTTACTTGCTCGAAGCTACCAATTAAGGAAAAAATATCTTGCTATAAGTTTCAAGTACTATTTTAGATTACAAATTTTTATCAAAGCTAATCTGAATTTTCAACGTAAAGTTACTATAAGCCTTGTTAAATATCTTTCATCACATAAAACCTTTTCCCGATATCGTCCTCAGTTTTTATTCCCTACTCAGCACCCACTAAATGGGGATCGCTGTTCCACTCTGCAAACACGTTTAATCATGGATTGTTAGAACTTAGCAGTGCATAATTCGCAGATTTACCATAGGTCTATTTGCTTTGGTTGCTTAACATTCACTTATGCACAGTTTAATTGCAAGCAGAATTTCCGGCGAAGTCCGGAATAAAATATAACCTGAAAAAAGGAAATGCAACTTTTCAACAAATCCAATCATAGGTAATGCACCTGCCAAGCAAACTCATCAGCCTGGAAATTGTTTTAATAGAGTATCCGCCTTCAAATGTTTCATCTAAACTAAAAGCAATGCGATAGGCATATCCTTTCACATGTACAAATCACGTTTGAGCATCAGCACATCAATAGCTGGACAACATCCCCTTCGAAGTTTCTGAGTCCTAAGTAAGAGAATCAGATCTACCACCATCCTCCTCTTGACAACATGCTGCATGCAGGGCTGAAGTTCCAAAGTCGGATAATTAGACGAAATATGAGACATTGGGAGATAATAATTAGACGAAATATCAGACATTGGGAGAATGGCAACATGTAATTCATGGCAACACAGCGTTATATCAGCTCTCAGGCATTCTCATTTGCGTTATTTCAGCTGGTGGTCGCAAGGTGCAGACCATCTCCTTTGTCTTTCCAAAATAGACCTGTATTTATAAGTGACAGACCAACAAATTGCATGAGATTCTAGGTATGCCAGTGGCTGGAGAATATATGCAAATCACTAAGGAAAAATAATTATAACAAAAAAGATCGACAAGATTGCAACAATGGAATTCACCAAACCTGATCAAGCGAGTTCCTCATCTTGCTCTCCATTTCCTCTATCATCCGTCCCATGTTACAAAGATGGCCCTCAGCAACTGAGAGATCCATATTCATCTACACGGCAAGAAAACATGAAAAGTTCCATAAGAAAAGCAAATTGAAGTGAACATGCACAGGATGTAAACTACATATCTTGCTCCTAAAATAATTGCTTCAAAATGCGATCCTCATTAATTGCATGATTAACAAAGCCTTAAATAACATAATGATGCAAAACTAGAACTTCAACAATTCCATGACTAACAAAGCTTTGAATAACATATTGATACTAAAACTGAACTTGCTCCCTAGATATTCCAAAAACTAAGAGAACCTTCCCTCTCAGTGAATTATCCCTTGATTTAAGAAACAATAATAGCTAACCAGTAAGAAGTAACTCATAAATAATATTTCAGGAGACAGCCTGCTTACAATTACGTAGATCATTTCTTAAACATTATGCAGCCATCATGCAATGGTGAAGAACTACCAGAGATGCGTGCGTGCATATATGAACGAGAGAGAGAGAGAGAGTAGAATAAGGCCCAATGTGCACAGTTTTCCTAACTGCAAACTTCGTGGAGCTGACTGAAAGTATATCTACGTTAGAATTACTTTATTAAAGAATAAAAGTATAAAGCCCATTCAATTTCATGCACACATCTATGTTGTGTTGACACTGGTACTTAGGCCTCAAGTGCCAAGTCCAGGCAACATTGATATTTAAAAATAGGAAGGCCTGTCTGGGTCCAGCTTTCTGCTAAAAATTTAGACACTCATATGCTTTTCCATCCCAGTAACTCTCACGTTTCAGGCAAACATCATCTTCTGTTATTATTATAAACACTATATTTGAATCTCCTAATATATTAAGGAAGAAATTTCCTCTTCGACTGAGTTATAATAGTAGCTCTGCTAAAAGTAGTCTCAACAGGTAATAAAAAACCTTTAAGTTCAATGTAATCAGATTACCTGTCTTCTAATAGACCCAGACAAACTGAATGTGCCTGATGATTCATCATCTGTAGTGAGAGAGAGCATAACAGTGCTGGTTAAACAATAATGAGCTGTCCCATCTTCTTCAGGACCCACCTATATACAAAACCAAAGAATGCGACAGCAGATGAAAAAAGAGAGAGTGGAGGAAACAGGGAAAAGATGAGGCTAAGAACAACTAATGGTTAAACTGATTGTACCTCAATTACATGTATAGCATCCCATGCCCCTTCCTCCAGGTAGCCCCTTCTTCCATGAGCCGTCTTTGATCCATCTTGATAAGGAAACAGAATGTGAAAAAAATCAGTAATTGGTACACTATAAAATGAGCCATCTAGCACTATAGAACCTCACCTTTCTTTATCAAAAAGCAGGCAACGAAACCTTCATTATCGTCTTCCCACATATAGACTGACGAAATGCCACCTTCATAGTACCTATGCATCCACTGGTTAATCAAATTGCTATATCTATCAATGTAAATGGCATTCGTTATAAAATACAAACATCCACGAGCTCAGATGAGGACATCTGAGATGCTTAGATTGTTCCTTAACATTTTTGCTGGCAATTATGCCGTTCCTTTCTCATAACCAGAATAGAGAACGAGGTAAGCAAAGGACCTCACTGGTCACGATATATTGCAAAGATCTCATTCGCCTCGATCTCCAGTTTCCTTAATTCTGGAGACGGTTGCGTGCCATCTTCCAATGATGGATGGTATTTACTAGACCAGGGTGACCTGCATGGACAGAGCAGGTTGCACAGTAAGAAAAGAGAGAATTCATTACAGACCTGGCAACCAAAACCCAACAGTAAAATAGATAGTGACAGTAGATCCCAAACTGAAGACTTTCCAACAATTTGTTTACTCCAGCAAGTTATTATTGATTCATAGCATGTCGTGTGCCCATATTATGATTATTCTACTTTGTTATATGTACAAGAAGGTAACTTAGAAAAGCACAGTAAAAATTAATCGATAATATCATTGTCATGCAGTCACTACGCTATATCTGACCCATAAGCAAATAATGAACGTTTCTTTTCCCAAAGCTGAAAGCAAAAACTGTAACATTCAAACAGGAGCATAAAACTTTGACAAACTTCTAATACAACGCAGATAGCCCATAAAATAGTACCAGCATACTATAAGCAGCTATCATATTATGCCGAGGTTCCACACTATTCAAGAGTAGACAGGTAACGGTCGCACCTGTAAGAGTCGGCATCTCTGTTGTATTCACACAAAATAAACTCCTTTCCAGAGTCTAGGTCGCACAAAACCTGCCATTTGCTCCGTGAGTGAGTTCTGTAGTGATATTATTGCTATTTTAAACAGTAAATATTGCAACCATCATACGCTAGCATAAATCCCGCCTCTTTCCAGCCGCAAGTTCTAATATACAGGAATAGCATTTGACCCCGAGAAATTTGTCATCTCAAAGTCATGAAACTTATATCGACTGTAGAGTCTAGCCAGTGCGAACCAAGTTCTAACATTTGCAGATGAAAAGCAAGAAGAAAGGACAGGATCAATAGACAACAGCATGCAATTTACCGCACAGCTACCCAGTAACGCCTTAACAACGACCTCATTCTGTTCTTTCTCCACATCATTGCCCGAACTATCGTCTCATCTCATCCGGTATCAAACTCATCTTGCTCTACCCTACATCCAAAATCAACGTTTCACTCAGGACCTCATTCTATCCAAATCCAAAACAGCCTATTCCCACTTTCACCGCCATTGCCACTTTTTAGCTTCCGCTCCCATTGGACTCCTACCTCCAGGACGTGGACGGATTAATGACGACACATTCCGGAATCAATCGACGCTGAGGCTAAACAAACGCATCGGCTTCGGCTCTAAAAAAATCCGCGAAACCCTAGCGCGACGGTACCGGGAACGTCGGCTCGCGGCCGACTGAAACCCAGCGGGTCAAATGGGGTTAGAATCCCCAATCGCATTGCCAATCTCTCGCTCGGATAGAGAGAGAGAGAGAGAGAGAGAGAGAGAGAGAGAGAGAGAGAGAACCTGGAGAGGCTGGTCGACTTGGGAGAGGAGATCGGAGGAGTGGCGAGGTCATTAAGATTGCTCACCCCTAGTGAAATCTATTTGGCCAAAGAACAGTGCATCGAGTTTCAATCAAATGGGCCAAATCGATGAACTTCCATTAGCAAAATTCTTCGATACCAAACTTGTTGATCACTTCTTTGAAAAATCAAAAGACAGGTCTAATAATCTATAGCTTACCAAGTTTGAAAAGCCACTTCTAAGGTTTTAGGATCGAGAATCAAACTGGTTTTGGGGTCAGTCTTGAACCAATCGTTAAGATTGCTCACCCCCTAGTGAAATCTATTTGGCCAAAGAACAGTGCATTGAGTTTCAATCAAATGGGCCAAATCGATGAACCTTCCATTAGCAAAATTCTTCGATACCAAACTTGTCGATCACTTCTTTGAAAAATCAAAAGACGGGTCTAATAATCTATAGCTTACCAAGTTTGAAAAGCATGTAGAGCTATAGAAATCAGTCCTACATGCATCTTGTAATTTTGCTAGCCTTTTCTATTAGGGAGGATTCTAATAGAATCTACCCCCTTTTTGACACAAGTGGAGAAGCACAGGAAAGAAGCAATTTCTTCATTAGCTTCACGTTGAATCAACTTAGGAATGATGTTATATTATTAAACTCGTTGTCTTTTCAGAGAAAGTTGGGTTGCCCCTCACTGTGGTCATTGACATTCGAATGCATCACTCCTCCATGAGTGGCGTGCGATGGATAGGTGGGAGAGGAAGATAACTATCCGGCATGATTCGACCGTCCGGCACTCATTAAAATGGAAAAAGTACGCCGAAAGTTCTTTTCACAAGAAAACCCCCTCAGAAGCACTTCATCGACCTTCTAAGTCGAGAATCTAAATGCGGGTCAAGGAGACCAATCTGTGGTGTACGCTTACTCGACTAAGGTATGAGGAATCGAACTCCAACAGTTCGACAAGAGCCCTCCATCTTCCTCGCCTGTCTCGTCAATGAGTCAACCCTGGTCATCAAAAGATGCCAAGTCACCGTCCACGTGGCGCCGATCTTCTCGATGCAGGCCCGCGTGGCATGATTGCGAGGAATCACGACCGTCCAACGTGGTGCCGAGAGGGGGGAGCCCCCGCAGTCAAAACGCATGATGCACGGCGGGTGGCGCGTAGCGAGGCCTGGACCCCAGGAATCCATTCGTCCATCGGCTCCACTAACGGTGAAAGAAGTTAGAGTTTATAATTGCTTGATCAACCAATCGTCACGGTGACGATATAGAAAAATGGCAAAAGCATCGCACGGTGGCTTTGAGCAGCTTTGAGCCTCCCCCCCACTACAGCCTTGTCAGGCTTCTTGTCTTTTGAGGTGCACTCACTTCTCTTCTCTACGTTTTAGCCAAATAAAAAATTAGCTTTTGGGTCTAATTTTGCATTTTAAATTCATGTCTGCATGAGTGAAAAATGACAAAAACTTTAGAGGGTCAGTGGTAGTACACAAGCAAAGATTAACTCTGGAGGCCTTGGGCCCGATATTTCATCGGTACATGATTATTGAAAAGTTGGGTGAGGGAAATATTCCATGTCGTTTCTTTAGTTGCAATTTGAATTCCGTGCCTTTAATTGTGTCGCCCACATGGACATGGCTTAGTGGGCAAAAAGGGATAGACTGTTCCTCGATCATTATCTCAATTTGAAGCTCATGACATGTGTTAGTTTACTAGTGAAAAGAAGAATGAGAGATATTTTATAAAGAATGAGATGTATGATTAACATAATTTATTAATGGCGTATAAGATCACATCATGATTTATTAATGCCAATATTGGTTTTTAGGATCTGCGAACGTGTTAGTTTCATGTTTATAAAATTCTTAGAAAGTCACTCACATCACTAAATAAGCAAAAGGATCTCGCCAATTCTAAAGGAGTCTTTGGAGAGCGTAGCTTTGTGTGGAAAGACGCTAGAAAGGCCAAAATGAACTGTTGTACAACTTCTTTAGCTGGAAAAGTCCAACTTGACTAAAACATAGAAGATACTTTCTAAGTCTTGCCTTACCTATTCCCAGTTAGGAACCCATCTTGCAACATTAGTGAATAATCGCGAAAATATTTTTGTCGCATCATTTCTATTTTAGTATGTGAGAACAAATTATAATCCGACTTTTTTTAATTAATTGATACTATTGAAAATTTTGGTTGGTATCTTTAAGATCGGCTAACCCAAAAAATTCATTTCCAATATTTTTTAGGCGCAAGGATCTCCTCAAGCACAAGACACAGTGCCACGTCATCGAGATCAAATTAAGGGCCCGTTTGGTTCAACTTTGGGGAAATGCCTTTGCATTTCCCCAAATATCTTTAGAAAAATGGGCATTTTGTGAATGCTAAAGTGTTTGGGAACCCTTTTTATTTTTGTGCATTTCACAAAGGAGCTTTGAGCTGAAAAGAAAAAGGAAAAAAAGAAAAGGAGAAAGGAGAAGGAGATGTTGAATCTGAGGAGGGGAACGTTCGGGAGGCGGCCGGGGCGGGGGAGGCGGTGGTCGTGGTGGGAGAGGCGGCGGTGGGCGTGGTGGGGAGCGGCCGGTGGGCTGTGGTGGTGGGGAGGTGGTGGGTCGCGCGACCCACGCACCGCCGTCGCGTGGGTCGTGGCCTCAGGCGGCGTCGCCTGGGTCGCGCGACCCACGCATTGTTGTCTTGTGGGTCGCGCGCCCTCAGGGCGACGCCGCCTGGGGCCGCGCTCGCCACGCACCGCCGTCGCGTGGCGACGAGATCATGCGGTGCTCAGCCCGTCGCGTGGGTCGCGCGACCCAGGCGACGCCGCCTGAGGTCGCGACCCACGCGACGGCGGTGCGTGGCGACGGCGATGCTTGGCGACGGCGGTGCATGGCGACCAGATCTGGCCGGCTGAGCACCGCTCAGCCCGTCGCGTGGGTTGCACGACCTAGGCGACGTCGCCTGAGGCCACGACCCACGCGACGGTGGTGCTTGGCGACGGCGATGCGTGGGCGACCAGCTCCGGCCGACTGAGCTCCGCCGGCTAAGCTTCACTCTTGAAGAAATAAGTTCAACGAGGAAGACGATGAACAGTAGTTTTTGAGGGTATAATAGGAAAACGCAATTATCAGCGAGGGCAATATTGGAAGAAAAAAAATTCATTAACCCCCTCTTCAGCATTCTGCTAGCATTTGGAATGCTAGCATTCCCCCAAGTATGGCTCCAAATGCTGAACCAAATGGTTGAAATTTTTCCCAAGGGGCTTTCGGGGCTGAAAGCCCCTTGGGAATGCTGAACCAAACAGCCCCTAAACCAAGTTAATGGGCATTCCAAATCCTTCTTTTGAAACATTAACAAAAGGTATAAAGCAGGGGGAGAGGGTCGGCCGGCGCGCCGAGCCGAGCCAAGCCGGGAAAAATGGTGGGGCGAGAGAGAGAGAGAGGCGCACAAAGGGCCCAGATCACGTGCGAGGGGAAGCGGACGGCCCAGATCCCGCGGTCCCGAGCCCATCCGACGGCACACCCCGCGTCCGAGTCGCGTAAACTTATCGGGAAACGAACGGCGGGGAAGGCCCCCACGTGGCAGGCGCAACCCTTCCCCTCCGATCCCGATATTAAGAAATCTCCCCCGGCAAAAAACATATCATCAGTCAGAATCAAAAAGCCCACTTTCTCTCTCTCTCTCTAAAACCAGTCCAGAGTAGACCGCGGTCTTCTTCTTCCAAAGTAAACTCGACTTCTTCCTTCCTCCCTCCCCGCCGGCAAGAAAAGTCTCCCCGATCCTCTCTCGCCATTCCCGGCCTCGCCGTCCGGCTGAATTGTCGACGTTCCGGCTCGCTCCGGCACCGGCTGGAGGCCATGGCGGATTCGGACAACGACTCCGGGGGCCACAACAACGCGAACAGCGAGTCGGCGGCGGCGCTCGCCCGCGAGCAGGACCGGTTCCTCCCGATCGCGAACGTCAGCCGGATCATGAAGAAGGCGCTCCCCGCCAACGCCAAGATATCCAAGGAGGCCAAGGAGACCGTGCAGGTAAAAAATGGGGCGGGTGGGGAGACCCTAGCCATGCGTCGAAAACCCTTTTTTTTTGCGGCGGTGGACTGTTTGGTGAACTGTTTGGGGCACGGAATTTTATGCAGGAGTGCGTGTCGGAGTTCATAAGCTTCATAACGGGGGAGGCGTCGGACAAGTGCCAGCGGGAGAAGCGGAAGACGATCAACGGGGACGATCTGCTCTGGGCCATGACCACGCTGGGGTTCGAGGAGTACGTGGAGCCCCTGAAGGTGTACCTGCAGAAGTTCCGGGAGATCGAGGGCGAGAAGACGGCGGCCATGGGGAAGCCCGGGGAGAGATCGGACGGCGGGGACGGCAGCAGCAGCATCGGCGGCGGCGGCGGCGTCGTGAACAGCGGCGGCGGCGGCACCGCGGGGGGTATGGGGTCGGGGGAGGTGGGGGGATGTACGGGGGGATGATGATGATGGGGCATCATGTGCATCATGCGCATCACCAGGGTCACCATCACATGTATGGATCCGGTAGTGGAGGGTCATCTGGTGGGAGACCAAGGTAGGTTCTTCCCCCCCTTTTTTTTTTTGACTCTTCCTTTTTCCTTCTTATATATATAAACAAACAGGAAAGAATTTAACTTCTTCTTCCTCCCTTTTAATTAATTAGTTAAAAATGGCGATGGCGTTGATGATGCTGATGCCAAGCTTTTTCGTTTTAGTATGCCTTTGCAGTGTTTTTTTTTTTTTTTTTTTGTCCTTAGTGGATCCAAGTATTGTTCATGATTGATGTTAAAGAAAAAGGGTTTTTTTCTCGTTCCCATTTCACTGGTCTTCACATGAGAGAAAGAAAGAGGGAGATATTGTATTGTATGGAGGAGCATAAGGGTATAAAGTGGGGTGATCTGGTGGGCTGTTTTCATGGAGTAGGAAGGGAAGGAGGAGTTCTTACATGTATAATTGTGATTATTAGTGGATTAGTGATGGCTAATCTTTCAATGTTTTTTTTCTTTTTTGGTAAGGTGCTAATCTTTCAATGTTTTCCATCCTTCACACTGTGTAAATGCTGTAAGATGAATGTAAGAAGGTTCTGCTGTGATGGGTTTTGGTTATTTTCGGTTGAAATGGAAGTGGATGAAGTGAGAGAGAGAGAGAGAGAGAGAGAGAGAGAGAGAGAGTGGATAACGTTGTAGATCTTTCTATCCTTTTCCATTTTTGCTTTTGCGGGCGTTTCTCCGAACTTGTGGAAACGATTTCATTCTCGGAGGATTTAGTTGTTTTGTCGCTATATTTAGCAAAATCTACTCATGCAGGGAAAGATACGAAGTAAAGCCTCCATCACTTGTCTGTCAGTCTCTCTCTCTCTCTCTCTCTCCTCTAGACTGATTTTGGCTGCTTTCAACTGAATTATTCAACTAATTTCCTTTTCCACTCATGGATTTCTGTGTAGACTCTTGGGAACTTTTTCTTTTTCTTGCTACTTTTTCCTTTGTAAATGAGAGTCAACAAGGTAAGCACTCGGTCTTTCTGATAATTTTATTAAGGACAACACCAGCGTAGCTGTCTGAACTTTTCTACAATCGAGTATTCGAGTTTTTTTTTTCTTCTTTTTTTCTTCTATCAAGTATCTCAATTTTTAAAATTTTTGGCTGAATGTGAGGACACCATTTAATAAATTATCATGCGATGAATTTTTATTGACATGACTTGCTTACTCAGCACAAGTTGTACCATCTATATTTAGGTATTAGATGATAAGAAGGGAGAGAGAGAGAGAGAGAGAGTGCTTACTTGGAATATCTTAGTCCTCTAACATGTCTCTAGTGACATGGCATCATCTCAAAAGGTCAAATTAGATGCCGATAGATAGCTAACAATTATCTAACAGTGCTGGTGTTTGCATCGGCCTTTCCCATTTTTGATTTTAATGGAAGCCTCACGTGAGCTAAATTTGAAAAGTTGAGGTATTTAATTGAAGAAAAAGTTTAGTTATTCAATTGTAGAATAGATAGCAATTTAGATAATTATTGTATCATTTTTTAGGCTTAATTCCCTAAAAAAATCTCAACTTTAGGTTTAATATCAATTTGAATCTGAATTCTTTTGTCTAGGAAAACCATCAACTTTCACTATTGTCCCAATCTACCTTTGTTACCCCTCCGTCCAAAAATTACCAACAGTTTTATTAAAAATTATCAACATTAGAATCCTATTGTTTTCATATAAAGCTGACGGTATATAAGAAAAGGTGGGTTTTGAAAATAAACCTCTAAGTAATTATGATATTGATAATTCAAAAGAAACTAGTGATGATTTTGGATGGGGAGTTCGCTGAGGCAAACTTGGCATTAAAATGAAAGTTTGTGACCTTAGGCAAAAAAAAAAGTTCAGGATAGAATATTGGACCTAAAATTAGAGAATATTTTAAGGGAAGTGGGCCTTCATATATAATACATATATGTGTGTGTGTGTGTGTGTGTATGCATGCATGCATGCACCAAAACAGTCATGAAATTGAGATGTAGGCACCAATCAATGGTAAGAGTTGGTTGTCAAATTCTAGACCCCTCTCTTGCTCCTTTAAATCAACACTAAATATGCACTCATGAAATACTCAACAAAGAAATCCTTGCTTTATCCTCAGCCAAGCCTAAGCCAATTTCTGGCAAAGAAGAAGCCTCCTATAATGTGAGCAGGAGCTGCGTTACCCCAACCCTGCAGGCCTGCCATAGCCTTTATCCTCGCTTTCCTCTCTCTCTCTCTCTCTCTCTCTCTCTCTCTCTCTCTCTCTCTCTCTCCCCGTCCATGCACCATGCTGCCTTCCGATTTCCTCCCTCATGGTTGCCGCAGCACTGATGAGGAAGAAGCAATGACAACCACAAAGACGAGCCAAGATTTGCGGCTCACATTGAACTCAAGCCTTAAATCTCAGCTTGACCTTAGATCTGTGTCAATCCAATCTCGATAGGGGTCGCAAATAGCCAGGTTTTTTTTTTAAAGGTCGACCCCTAGCTGAGGAGTTGTAGGGTTGGGGAGAGGCTCAGAGAGAGAGAGAGAGAGAGAGAGAGAGAGAGAGAGGCAGCTCAGCCAATGCCACCGTGCTCAGAGGCCAGTTGCAGGGTCGGTAGAGAAGTCAGGAGTGAGTGGCCCGGTGAAGTGGCGGAGCGATGGTGGCCCGAGCAGGACACAGGTGACGAAGAGCGAAGGAGGGGAGAGAGAGAGAGAGAGAGAGAGAGAGAGAGAGAGAGAGAGAGAGAGAGAGAGAGAGAGAGCGGGGGGAAGGGAAGATTATGAATTTAGAACGTAACCATTCAGTCATACAAGCAGGCATTTCGCATTCTATTCTGTGATCACTGGTGACTTACATTATATACCTGATGCGCGCTTATCATTCCTGGAAAAGGAGTCGGTTCCTCTCGGGCAAGTTTACCCTAAAGCTACCTCCGTAGCTCATGAACTAGCTCAACAGAACCCGAAGCCCGGCGGAGCTTGACGCTCCTTCGCTGCATAGTCCATCGTTCTGGCGTGTTTCGTCACGCATGACTGTTTTCTATGTGTGTAGTATGATTTGCCAAACGAAACAAATGGAAAGACACAGAATAAAAGTCGATGATGAAACCTTCTCCCAAGTAAAACAGATCCAGATTTCGACCGAGGCCTGCTGTTAGATGTAAGACAGCAGCGCGAGGAGCTGGCGAAGGCAAGTAGTCAGGTTTGAATGGAACAATTCACCATGTCTACCAATCCTCTTCGTCCAGTAACTATTCCGGCATGCCTTTACTAGCTTTCTTCTTGCTAGAGACTCATGTGCACAAGCCTCTCTCACGAAGGAAAGCGGGCAAAGTCGTCTTTGCAAACAAGCCCTTTTATTCCACGTCGTCGTCGACGCACCTTTAATTTTCTCCGTCATTCCATTAATTTTCATCCACGCAAGTACTAAACTGTAAGACAATGATTACAAGTATTGCACGCGGTGTTCTCTTGAGATGCTTGTTAGCTGCGTACCTCGGTCGTGTGAAGTGGTCACCCATAATTCCATGGGATCATCCCTCCTGACCTGTCATCACGATTTACATAACCATAGAGCGGCCACATAATCCCAAATTTTAATTGTTCTGATATACTGTTGACGTGATATCTTATCTACGCATTAATCGAGATAAACTTAGACTTAGTCAATGCCTTAAACAGTCCAAATCAGCTGAGTTGGGAGATTCACAAGCTTGTCTTGAAGCGCGAAGACAAGATGCGGTCTTTATCTAGTATCCAAATTATGCCTTGTCTTAGAGAGGCCAACTATGAAGCGGATTGGGTTATCAAAACCCACAAGAAAAACTACTTACCTAATTGGGCCTTATCCTCTTCCCAAGCACTTTGGGAGCTTTTATTTAATGATGGAGCTTGTCATCTTTGCTAAGTGAATAAAATATTTTCTTCCCAAGCACTTTGGGAGCTTTTATTTAATGATCGAGCTTGTCATCTTTGCTAAGTGAATAAAATATTTTCGTTTTTAACCCCAAAAAAATAAAAAGTAAAAAATAAGACGAACTCATTATTCATATGCAGAATGACACTTCAAAGTAGAGCCATTAACTTGCGTTTACGTGTCGTGATTGGATTTTCTGACCTAGGCGGTATTTGTTTGCTGGATTAGAAGCAAGACTCGTGCGCCAAGAAGAGAGGTAATTTCAAAACATGGCGTTCATCTACCTAAATCAAGCACCACATAAAAGTATTATATATATATAAATAGGATCCGGCTTATAAGAATTGGAGAGTCGGGCTTCAACAATATGATTGATTTTTTTCCCTTCAAACATGAAGAGTTGAGAAGAATGTCTCCGTGTGTTTTGCAAAAAATAAATGATTTAAAAATATATATATATATATATATATATATATTTTAAATTAATCACTTATATTCTTTACAAAAATGAATAAATAAAAATGGAACTCTGGTGATAGGCTTGTACAGAGGGCTGTTAGTATTTTCTTGGTTTCCAATAGCGAATAAGGCGAGATAAATGTCAATACAACATGTTTTCTAGAAAATCCTCCTTTATATCATAATAAGATAATGCATTTTCATGTCGACTTCTTTCAAGTCATGCTCAACCCAGCTTTCAAGTTATTCCTGGACGAAAGTGCTCTCCCGTGTGCGACACTAGGAATGTGAGATGGGCTTTGGTAGCAATCAACTAGTAGCAACGTGAGGGTAATTGCTTCCCCAAGCCCGAGCTTATGTGCCCTAAATCAATCAAAGTCATTAATCATGTGGTTCGTAAATGTGGATCGGTTAAGATCTATTTAGATCCAAGTATCCGGGTCTACTGGAATTTTTTCAAGACAGGTTCCTATTATTCATTCAATTTTATTTTTTAAAAATGATTTAAGTTTTAGGAAAGTACTTTAATAAATCATTATTTCTCATAAAATAAAGGGAATTAAGTGGAAATGTTTCCCCCGAAGGGGAATCTCCGCCCAATTTCCGTCCCGCCTCTTTCGAAGCTACTCTCTCTATATAAAGAGTCGCCATTCAAGACCAGACCCACTTCTCTCTCATCTCCACTCAAATCCAATCTCTCTCTCTCACGCTCAAGCTCGCTCCCAGTCGCAAATGGCGGAAGAAGCAAGGTGCTGTAGATCCCCCTGCTTGTCTCGGTCTAGCAATGCATTTCGTGACGACGTGCGAATCGATCTCGAGCTTTTGTAATCCATCGATTTCTTCTGGCTATGGCTTCTTCGCAGTTCCGTTGCGTCTTCGTTGAGCATACCTCTGATTGTTTTGTAGTGTTGAACAGAGGTACTTCACGAGCGCGCACGCGCTTAGTTTTCCGATGGTGTATCTGATGAGGGTGTGAACTTTTCCGATGAGGAGTTCCTTTGGAGCCTCGCCTTCGTCGTGTCTTATCTCTCGTTGTTTCACGTTCGTCTTGCATCTCCCATCCTCCGGTCCATTTGATTTCAGAAGACCTATTTGCAATCGACTTAGATTGGCTTTATCGAGTTCGTTCGAGCATCGTCTATGATTTTGTAGGTTAGGCACAACGAAGGATTTCTTCTCAATTTTTACTATGTTTATCTCTCTGGGATGTGTCTCTGTGAGCATCCTGGCGCATTTGGCATTAGAAACTGGGTGGAACAAACTTGTGGTGGATAAGTTTGCGTTCAGAATCACTCTAAGCCTAATCTACATTGCAATTTCACCGCAATGTAGATGCTTATTTAGAGAAAATCACTGACTTACATCATTTACCTGCTCATTGTCTTGAATTCTGAGGTATGAGCTGGAGATTTTTCGGTGCTTGGGAAAGTTTCAAGCAAAGATAATGCTATTTCACGGCATCTCTTTTTGCAGAAATGATGCCATGATAAGTAGCTATTCTGATGATTTTTTTTATATTTTCTTTCAATAACATTCATTTTGATTGAACTTCACCGTGCTGGAAATCAGATGGTCTGAATGTGATAGGAGGCCCTATATATTTTAGGCTGTCATAAGATAGCCGTTAATATATTTGCTAAAACTCAATGCTATGTTTTCTCATGAAAATTAGCATCCGTGTTCTTTTCTTGGCAATAGACTATACTGGATTAGGCCTGTGCTTTGCCACTGCACCAACTGTTTAATATTGCATTTGTTCATCCTTTGCAATAGCTATGGTGGATCCACTTGCGGTCTAGTAGAACTCCTTCAGACATTTGAGATTAAAAGTATGGGAGATTCATGTCCCACTCGAATCATGGCAGGGAAATCTTGAAATGATCTTTCCTTTATTGTGGTGAGTAGCTGTCCATCTCATTACCTTTGCATTTGTGGAAGGATGAAAAATGAATTTTTAGAAATATATGACAGTGGCAATGTATATATGGGCGTTTTTCGTCGCACAAAAGTATGAATTTAAAGCTTGTAACTCTCACATTCTGATATTTTGATATGATGATCTTAACAAACGGTAACATCGACTCGACTGGACGTGCATATCACAAGAAGAAAGATATTCGCATGCTCGTTTGTGATCTGCTTATTTTTTCTCTCTATTCTATAACCAGTAATTTGTTGCAACTATTCCTTACGATGTTTCTAAATGAAATGCTGAGATAGAGAATTATGGTGACACTATTGAAGCAATACAGAAAAAAAAGTGGGCGGTTTAGATAAAGAACACAGATATCACAATCACGAGGTTCCCATGACCAAGGATCGTACATGATCGAAGAAGACCGCCCAAGATTGCCTAGGGTTTCCATTAGAGATTCTAAAATATTCCTAGGAATGGGCGAGATGGTAATTGCGCTAAGAATCTATAACTCTCTTGACATAAATGTTGGTAGGTGGTAGGTTAGAAGACACTATCTCATTCACCATATCAAAAGACAATCAATGGTTGTAACCAGGGACACTAGTATAAGAAATGGTGCCCTTCCTCTTATTTCATTGTATTCATCTAATCATCGCATAATGAATTTTTCATTCTCTTGCTCAGAACTTCTCTCTAGAGATTTTGGACTCAGAACCATTTTGGTACCTAATTATAATCATGTGCTAACAAATGCTACAACAACCTACTTAGATTTGTCCTAACCATTCTAAAACAAAATATTAAAATGTAATCAATTATAATCATAAAGGAAAGCACACAAGCATCCTAATATTGTTCCTAATAATCCAGAAAATAACAAAAAAGAAAAAAATCATTAAAAATTCAGAAAATTATAAAAAAATTTCAGGAAAAAATTAGAAACTCTGAGAAATTGAGACCTAAAATTAGGCAAGCTTTTAGAACTTTACAATAGAGTTCTTTGTTTTGAATTATTATTATTTTCTTTTTAAATCAGCTTGTGACATAGACGCGTAAGAAAAAGTGAATAACATTATATATGTCTACATA
Source organism: Eucalyptus polyanthemos subsp. polyanthemos (assembly GCA_017140185.1). Taxonomy (NCBI): domain Eukaryota; kingdom Viridiplantae; phylum Streptophyta; class Magnoliopsida; order Myrtales; family Myrtaceae; genus Eucalyptus; species Eucalyptus polyanthemos. Next base: position 15,943,099 of record CM029460.1, read on the forward strand.
TCTTTGCTTACTATCTATTCACTTATGTTTAAGCTGACGGCCCTAATACTGCAATCAAGAATGGGTTGTGTGCTGTCTGCATGAATATGCCCGCTGGCATCCCTCATATTTGTAAAGCAACAAGATGATGAACGTATGGAGATTATGCCAAATCATAGCAAGAAAATTGCAGTTAACGACAAAAGAAGCCGAAGATTTGGCTGCAAGGATTACAAGGGATTAGCTAGCTAAGGAAAGTAAGAGAGGAAGATTTTGTTGTCGACTCCCCGCAGCGACTTCTGAATTTGATGACAGCCTTTCAACTCCTTGCTGGAAGTACTTGTTGGATGTTTGTTCGTGAAACAGACAAAATATAATTTTTCTTATTTTACATAGAAAAGTTGAGAGGAGATATAACAATTTATAAGTGTGTGTGTTTTTTTAGTATATTTAAAGAAAATGTTGGGTGTGGGCTAAACCCCACAATACTCGCATGCGGGTGCGTGAATAATTGCGTGATTTTAGCACGATTATTAGGCATACTAAGCACTTGTTTCATATGTCAACTAATAATTTGAGTTGTTCATTGATGTTTTATCCCATTCTGAACAACACAAATAGTAATATCGGGTAGGTTGGGTAAAGATTTAAAAATCAAAACCTCACCTGGACTGCCCCTCCCCAACTACTTGATGATTTAGGTAATATGCGGTTTCGATCTTGAGCTGAGTCGTATCAAGGAAGCTTCAATAATGTTTCGAATCGGTTATTATGGATACTTGACCCGACCTGTTGACATGCTTAATAGAGAGAATAATAATTCATATCATCTCCAAGGAATTGTTCTAATGGTAAGCGTGTTCATCCTTTTTCTAATTGAGATCCCAATTCAATTAACCCAACGTCTGTGGCACGCATGGAATGCCACCTTTAATAGAATGCTCAAAAAGCTCACACGCTTCACTGATCCGAAAAGAAACCGACAATTTCCGTCTATATTGTTAGAAAAAGTAAGGTGATAAGACAATCCGATTCTCCAACTTCTCTCTTTTTTAGGCTTATGTTTTTCCTTTTTACTATATTTTCAATTTTGGTATTCTCTTTTTAAATTTCCTTTTTTTTTCTTTATGACAAGGAGTCCACTTGGCAATAGAGATGTGCAAAAGAATCGATAACTGTTTGGACCGCCTAGAATTGGACTAGACTGGTCGGAAATGGTTATTCTTATGGGAACTAGTTCGGTTCTCAATTTCAATTTTATGAGAACCAAATATGTTACCAATTTTATGAGTGGATCCGCAACACATCGAAACTTGACTGGTATTATTATAATATATTAATTTTTAATATTAAAAATGGTTAATGAGTAGTAGTAATAGCTTCAAATTTGAAGCCCCTTAATTACACGCTTCTATAGCTCTTTATAAGTCATAAAAACTTTCAAAGAGAAAAGTAGTAAATTTTCTGCAAATGGTTGATCCATTTCACAAATTTTGCAGCCCGAAAGTTAGTTTTTTTTTTTGCGGTGAGGGCACTTAATATCAAAAGTTGCGGTGAAGGCACTTAATATCAAAAGTCAAAAGCTCCTTAATGGCCTAGTGAGCTCTTTTTCACCATCAGCGATAGACTTTATGATTCAAGTTCGGATAAATGAAGTCAACATGTGTTATGTCCAAACTAGAATTTTTTTGGTTGCATAGACTTTATAGTAAAAAGAATGGTAATAGTTGGTTAATATTTGGTGAGACCGATTTAATAGATTCACTTGTAAATTATACTAGATTAGCAATTTGATTCCCAAGCGGATTCATGCTATCAACAGGCAATTGCCAATTGGAACTGAGAACTATCTACCCGAATTATCCACATTCTTGCTTGGCACGACACCAGTCATATCCCCATATCCTAAATCCAATATTTAAAACGTGCCAACATCGAAGATCATAGGTGTCCTTCGTGCGGATAATCATTTTTAACTTTAATATACGGAAAAAGGAAAAGACAAAATGTATATTATCCAATAGGACTAAAAACACCACGGCCACCCGACACGTCACAGGGGCAAATCCGTAAATATGCCCCGGACATGGACCGACCGCCGTAATTTCTAAGTCACCCCCCTCATTTCACCCAGCCACCAACCCCAACCCCCAAAAACCACTCCTTTTTTTTACTTCGATTTCATCGCCGCCGCCGTCCGCCACATGGAGCTCCTCGCCGGCGCCGCCTTCGCGGAGAGCGTGGACCCGTTCCCCGAGCCGTCAGCCGCGTCGGTGTGCCACCAGGGCTCGAGCCCGGCGGCCGGCGTCCACTGCCGTCGCCCGAAGCTGAAGCCGATCAGGTGCGCCGCCCGGTCGCCGCCGGGGACCCCGGAAGGCGGCGGGGGCCCTCGGGCGCGCGCGGGCGACGATGGGTCGGAGGGTCCGAGCGGTGGGGCCGGGGTCGCCGACGCGGCGGAGGAGAAGCCCGGCGAGGGGAGCGGGGAGCCGGATAGTCCGGCGCGATTCTGGGAGGAGCACTGGTGGTGAGTCGTTTCTTGCTCGTGCTGCTGCTGATTTCTTACGTGTTAAAAGCTCGCCCATTTGCGGCATTTTCGGTGTCTCGCTTTTGCTTAGTGATCATCGCTTTTGGTTTAACCGGAAAGCACGGGCTTTTGTCTCGCCCCTGCGATTTTTGCTTTTAGATGCTGTGAAATGATGCTTCACCTTCGCTTTCACCTTTTTTCTCTGTAAAATTTGTGACGGAAGTATAGCCAAGTTCTGGTTTTTCAAGGTAGTGTGAGGAGTTTTGACTTGGGTGAATAGGTATGGGGCCTTCCGAGGTAAGCTTGGGAACCAATGACACTTGAGAGGTTTCGCAATAGACAATGCTATCGAACCCGAGAAACTCGGGTATTGTAAGAGTATCCGAGCGGGAATGCTGGAAGGCGTATGGTTTTTAAGTGGTTGGTTACAGGGTAGGATTTGTGGACTCCTTCCGAGGGAATTATGAGGTTGAGATTGAACAGCTGCGATACGTTGTGAAATCGAGCATGTAGCATGAGAGAAACTAATTTGATATGACAGATGCTCGTGGGACAACCGTGATCATGATGTTGAGTTGGGGGGTGGGGGGTAATTTTATTGGTGTTAGCTATGATAATGTGCTAATGTGCTAATGAGGATGTAAGTGCAGAGACCATGAAAAGAGGCTATTAATCGTCATTCATGCCCTGCGATACTCTGGCCACCAGCCTTGCTTTCTGTAAATGTGAGATGTGGATGACCGAGCTTACTAAAAGGTAACTAGTGCCAATGGAGGGAGTGGCCTGGTGTTGAATTGTATAGCTAGTCATCTTGTGGCACTTGACCTTTCTCCCTTAAGTTACTCCTGCCCTCTTGTTTATTTTGTTTTCTTTTGGATGCTAGTAGAGGTCAACATGTTGCTTTGGTATTTTCTGAGTCCTCTTTCAATGATACATTTGATCCTGCATTTCGTGCCTCTTGAATTGAGAATTGTTGTGAGAAAGAATAATGATAGAATTGGCTTGACATTTTGGCCAATGTAATGATTCTATTGATGAGATAGAAATTCATGGACTCCTGCTTTACCCTTGTCAAATGTGTATTGATTGTGGCTACCATGTTGGTCTTTTGTCTGTCCTCAGTTCGTCATCAGAAGAGGGCGATGATGATGCATCGGCAGATGTTAGAGAACCTGATAACCGCAAGAGGAAGAGACGTACGAGGAAGAATCTCAAGCTCTTCATGAAGAACATGGTAATGAAACTGATTGCTAGGCAGGAGCAGATGCACTGGGAATTAGTCCAGATGTTAGAGAAGATGGAGAGGGAGAGAATCAGTAGGGAAGAGGCTTGGCATCGGCAGGAGATGGAACAAATAAAAAGGAATGAGGAACTAAGAGCGCAAGAGACTTCTCGTAGTCTCGCCCTTATTTCGTTCATTGAGAAACTCACGGGCCATCAAGTCCCTCAACAATCAAATAGCTTGTCTGTCGAGGAGGAAGATGAAGATGAAAATCAAGGACCGAAGGATGTTGAGTTTGATCCACCGAATTCAGCAGAAAAGTGCGATCCAAACCTGAAACAGAATAATGAGAGATGGCCTGCATCTGAAGTACAGGCTCTCATAGCTCTTCGAGCGGCCTTGCAACCTAAGCTTCAATCGGGGTTCAAATGCTCCATTTGGGAAGAAATATCACGTAGCATGTCGGCTATGGGATACCAGAGGAGCACAAAGAAATGCAGGGAGAAATGGGACAACATAAACAAGTACTTCAAGAAGTCGATAGAGAAAGGGAAGAATCGTTCGGCCAATAGCAAGTCTTGCCCGTATTTTCATGACCTGGATGTATTGTACAAGACTGGACTGATCGATTCAACCAAAGCCCTTGATAGCACGAGCCACAAAGAAGAGTGCGAGCCCGGCACTGTCTAAGGTCTTCAGTATGTTCCAAACGCTTCTGGTGGTATTCCTGATTTAAACATGGCAGATCGAAAGCCTTGCTCTTTCGATTGAGGTAGAGAGCTGTTCTCTCCTGTTTTTGCACTGCCAATCCTCCAATCTGCGAGTTTACTGTGCTTCTTTTTCTCTGTAAATGAAACAGTGTTTTTGTCAAGGCGCGATGTTCTGTTGCCTTGAACCGGCTTTTGCAAATCGATGAAGCAGGTGACAACGTAGTGTTGGAAATACTGTCTTTGAATACATTGGTTTAACTGTGAAATGATCCATTTGCGAGCATCAATAGTTGCGGATCGATCATGATACCTTCGGTTCCATGTTCATGGACAGGAGTATCAGACAGCATCGCACTACCAGAAAACTTGAACAACGTTCAATGGAACGGCAGAAAGTCCGTGTTAAGATGACAACGCTACACACCTATGCGTGCGTGATAGAAATCAAAGGGTCGTGTCCATTCGATTTTCTTGTGTTCATGTAAGAGTTTTTACTCTTCACAGAGCCGTGATACTCGCTACTGAACCAGGACAACTCTTCATCCCTTGTGACCAGGAGTGAAAAGCAAGCATCCACTGGCATAACAGAATAACTATATATTTGTACATAAAATTCCTACGATCTTCCACTTATGCATAACTTGTAATTGGATTCGGTCTTTCATCCATTAATGCTAGTTAGCATTTTGCTCCAAATTCCCCTCCAACACACTTGAAACAGACAAGAATTGTGATTCACAACACCGACAAACATGATAATTGTCATCGGCAAACTTAAGTAAACCGAGCAAGATTGCGAGTTCTGCTGTCATGCCGACCTCTTTCTCTAATCGCCACTCGACAACTTAATGTAGGCATGGCAGAAAGGATAAATTTAACAGAAGAATCGCATCTTGGGTTCTTTAAACATCGATACAAACTATTTAAAAACGAGTAACTCATCATTCATCAATGCACTAACAGCACGAGCCACAACTATTCATAAAACTTGATTGAACAATACACCAACGTATGTTCCATACACCAAAAAGACGGGCAGCGTACGCTCACAAACAAAATGAGAGCGAGAGAGAAGGAAAAGGAAACGAAACAACGAAAATAAGTCGTAAGCTGCCTGTGCACTCATTTGGAGGCTAAACAGAGGAAGACGAAAACTGCGATGAGGACCACAGGGATGACCAGGAGGGATAAACCCGGGGGTTGGATTGTACCCATCACCAACGGGCCCAACAAGAGCACCGCGGCGACCACCACGATCATCAGTACGGAACCGCCTCCCAACCCGTACTCTTCTTCCATCTTCAGAGCACTCTTCACTTCGATCCTCGACTGTAGGAACTAGAGATCAATGTCGCGAGTGTCGGCTCTTCACTTCGATCCTCGACTGTAGGAACTAGAGATCAATGTCGCGAGTGTCGGTGTGTCGCGAAAATGATGGCACGAGTTGCGTATACAACGTTGGAGTGACGGGTCTATATAGATAACAAGAGAGAGAGAGAGAGAGAGAGAGAGAGAGAGAGAGGCATCGGTTGGGGATCATCAGGAACTTCTGATGAAGCAATGCGATGGTTGGCGAAAGCGAGGCATCGCTTGGGGGAATTATTAGGAGCTGATGAAGCGATGCAACGATTGGAGACGGTGCAGGCATTAGTGTTCGTCGCGTTGCATGGCCTCTCGTCGCCTGTTCATGACGTTATACGAGAGGAGTGATGTCGTTTGTAGTTTCTTAAAAAAGATCGCTTTACTTTTCCTTGAAAAGGAAGTCACAAGTTTATGAAGAGAAATGACATAACTAATGGAGTAACAATTTTCACGCAAATAGGAGTTTGAGAGGTTAATCAAGGTAATACCCTAGCAGAAATTCTATTGTTTGAGTGTAGAGTGTGATTTTAAAAGAAAACGAGTGATTTAGAATATATTTTCCAAAAAATAATCACTTGCATCTCTTATAAAAATAAATGAATGGAATTTTTTTATTACCCATGGAAATAATTAGGCATGTATTGTAATCGATGATAAAAACATTTTTTGTTGACTAATTTTTCTAAATGATACAAGCAATCGATTTTCGGATTTTTTTTTCCAAATTACTCATATTCTACACAGCGAAGGTACACATAATCTAATAATGAATTAGGATAAAACGACTTCGCTTGGAACATAGATGAATCAAGACTAGATATTGTTAAGAGGGGAGACAATATAAATAGCTTTCCCATGCAACCGGGTATAGCTTCAAATCTACATGTTGGAAATACTCTTACATTTTCAACAATTGATAAAATTTAATACATTAATATAAACAAGACTCTACGAGATAATGAAATTTAGCAATATTAATTGATCGATTGACAATATGAGTTGAATATGTGAATAGCCTGATAATACAAGTTGAAGTATTTAATTAAGAATGATATCCGATATGTATTTATACTGTTGCTTTAATAGCACATAAAATATCGTGAACATATTAATAACAGATATTTAATTGTATTTGAATAGATTAATAATAATTATGTATTAATTCATTGCTCTAATTGATCGATTGCGTCCACGCTATAAATATTGGGAACGGATAATCATTTTCAGATTATACCTTTATTATAGAACTTGACTTATTATAAACAGTTTATCTATAAAAATAGTTTAAAATAAAATAAACTATTTATTTAACTTCTAGCAATGTTTATTTTCAGTACTTCTAAATATGTAAACTATAATTATCATCATGCAATAGAGTAAATATGATTAAATATTGTTAATTTGAATGATCTATTATGATTGCTCATTATGTATCTAAAAAGAGTTTTGTAACTATCAACGTATTTTTTTATGATTGAATTGGGGTTTTCAGTAAATGAAAATAAATTACACGTAACAAACTATATATATAGGTCTGGACGGTAGAGCTAGAGTTTTCAAATGGTCGATTTTCGAATCCGTGCAACATACGGGCCTTCAACCATTGTTTCCAAAACATGACCCGTAGTCACAAAGCATGTTGATTCACTGGTTTACTCCTCTCTCTATCTATCTAATTTTGCTTGATCAGCAATAATAAGTTTTTGTTTGTTTTGCGAAAAATGTGTGTTTCTGGAAAATATTTTTCAAAAAATCATCTTCCAAGAAAATGATAATACCTTTCGGTGTTCGATTAAATCAATATCTTTCAATGTTTAGTTAAAACATTAAAATGCACTAAAAAAAAAATTGTTGTTTGATATTCAAAATTTGATATGATTTTCCTCATACTCCTTTTAATAATATTTTACTTTTTTATTTTCTTTTTTAATCAAAATTTTAATTATTTCCGTTCCTTTCCTTTTCTTTATTTTTTCTTTATCTTTTCTTCCTCAACCAATTGATGGCCACAAATACAACCCAGCCCCCCTAGAGGTCAGCTAGCTCAAGCTCCCCCAAGGTACGCAAGCTCAAGTCTTGCAAGAGGACTAGCAATGGACAAGCTTGCGAAGTTGGTGAGGCCTTGGCCTCACCCAATCCACAAACCCATTCCTCACTAGTAGTTTGTTGCTTATTGTCAATGTTGCCGGCAATAGGCCGAGGGAAAAGGAAAAAAGGAAAAAGAAAAGGAAAAATTAATTTAACTTTTGATTTTTAAAGAAGAAAGAAAAAAAAATTAAAAATTAAAAGGAGTGCATGTAGGAGAACATGTTTAATTTAGGTGAAAGAAAGAGGAGAGAAAATGATTTCCCCTTGAAAAGCGGAAATCATTTTCTCCTATTTTAGAAGTTTCTTTTTTGTTGATAGAAAACATTTTCCTTGACTACTTTGGTTTTTTTTTTTTTTTATGCCAAACACTGAAAAATAAAAAAAATCATTTTCTTTAAAGTTATTTTTCCTGAAACAAATAGACTCTAGAAAAATAATAATATTCCTAGTAGTTGATAGCTTTCTTTATCGAAAATATGACCAAATTGCACTTTACTTCTTATGACTACGAAACTTGTGGACATCTCTTACATTTGTATAACATCAAAATTTGATCGTCTTTTGGGTAAGTAGCCAAAAATTGACTATGATACAAGCCAACGAAAACAGAACTTGTGGCATATATGTTATCTCACATGCATAGCTCTCTTGATCTCAAAACAAAGATTGCTTGTTGGCCACCAAATACCTTTTTGAATTTTAATTCATATCATAGATAGTTTTTTGTAATAGAATTTTGATGCACGGATTCTACATTGTGGTAAGTGTAGAGCATATTGCTAGGATTAATCAAAATATCTACAACTTTTAAGAATCATACTAGACAGAAAGGCAAAAGAAATTATTTTGAGACTTATAGTTGAAATACTCAAATAGATTTTATGGGGCTTTGCTTTGCCTCTCAAAATTACAAGCACTACCTTTTTTAATCTTAAAATAAACATTGAATTGTTGGTGAAGTTTTGGAAATCACCAATAATGTTACAATGACTTCTTATGACTAACAATGGCCATTAATATGTACATACTTTGACAGACTCATGACAGGTGACTTTCTTGCATTGATAGACGGCTTTTTGCACTGGCAAAACATGACTTTCACTTCTACTATAGTAAAAACTACAATGCTATAGTAGTGAATGGTATTTGCTACAGTAGTGAACAATAACTACTATAATACTATTACAGTGGTGAATACTGATTACTATAGTGGTAAATAATAAGTGCTACAACATGGTGACAACCAATTATTTAAGCACGTTTTTTACAATATAAGGCCCACAAGGACTAATAGTTTAGCTCTATGTTGACTCTTTAGTTTGTTTTTAGCCAAAACTAGGGATACGAAGGCACTGGTCTTCATCAGAGCTGCTAGAATCATGTCCAAATTTCTTGCACCTTTATGCTTTGATGAGTGTTTGTACTTCTATTCCTTCTAGTTGGCCGTATTCCGCGGACTTTGGATGTTGATGAGAGCTTGACAAAATGTTAGTGGAATCATCAGAAGTGCTTTTCTTAGGATTATTTACATATTGTTGCCAATGTCCTTCAAGGAGCTTTTCCCCTTCTTCAATTTCTAGAGCCACTTCTGTTTTTAATCTAAACGACTTTTGTCTTTTTGAAGATTGATAAGGACTTGTCAAAGCATCAATGGAGCTCGATGGAATGTTCGGTTGGGGTAGGAGCTAGAGTGATGGGCTTTCTCTGTTGAGACCTAGATTGAGTGCAAGTTATAATTTACTATGGTCAAAAGGATCTTGTAATAGTGGTCCTCTATGTGGATCCTATGATGATAAAATTGGATCTTGTGGTGATGTTTGGACTCAGAATTATCCATGTCAGTATGCATGTCAATGCCTTGGTATCTTCCCAAGCAAATATTAATCATTTTTTGGGTTTCACAAGAATCATCGAAGTGATCCTAAAAGATATTATCAACTTCTCTTGGCCATACTTATGGTGGAATGACTTGATTGTTCTAGCATGATATCCTTTACAAGGAAGAGTTGTAAAAATCTTATTTGGAGCGGATTGAGGTTTATATGTGAATACTCTAACAACTGCTGGAGTTTTACACACATCTCTATTAGGCTTAACAAATAACCATGGCCTATAGAACAAAATAATTGTATGGAGCTCTATGTCAAGCTTGGATGCTCTGAGTTGTGCTTGAAAAATATTACACTCCCAATGGTTTAAACCAATTGAACATCTCTTCAAAATATTTATATTTTCCTTCTCCTTGGATAACCCCCAAATGATCAAAGGCATCCCAACTGTTGGAAACTCAATGGCAATGGTATAGAGATTGAATAAATACCAACAAAACCATTTGAGTTTTTTTTTTTTCGGAAATTCTTCATTTGGGGAAAAAGATGGAGGGTGGATGAATGGATACTTTGGGTTAGTTTGCTTGGGTGAAGAAGAAGACCTCCATAATCTCTGAAAATTTGGAAACGATATTGCCACATAAGTCTTCTAAGATTTTTAAAGAGACCATTGTCTTTAATGAGCTTAAGGATTTATGGGGATATATGTATGAAGGCCATTTGGGTTACATTTCTTTAGTCTTGAAACCTTCTCATAGATTTCTTACCACATATATGTTGATGGATGTAGTAGGCACAAATTCTTTTAGTCGTGATACAAAATCAATAAGAATATTCTTTTTTCTTGCAATATGTTTGGTTTCAAAGGAACACTTTGAGAACCATTTTTCCCACCTAAGAAGTTAAGGATGTGGCACATGCTTCTGCTTGAATTTTAGCATATGAGAAAACAAGGACTTGTCTATTTTCCCCAAGAAATGATGCCTTATAAGGGGGAATTCAAATTTCGTGATGCCATATTTTACTACTAGGATTTCTTTAAATGTAGAAGGATAATGTATTTTTGCTCTCGTGAATCTTCCACTTTTATGTTCATAGACTCTATGCTTTTCATCAATTTCTTCAAGAAGGACTGCGGCCTAATATTCATCACTAGCATTAATTTGCAAAATCCTTTTTCCTATGAAATGAATTTGTAATAGGGGAAGATGTTGTAGAAATTTTTTGAGTATATTTATGGACCTAGTATATTGTGGCCCCAATGGAGGAGCATCTTTCTTGAACATTTGTTACAATGGACTTGCAAACTTTGTGACTTTGGAACAAAATTCTTGATATAATATTTTATCCCAATGAATTGTTGAACTTGTTTGTGGGAGAGATATTCATTAGGATACTTTTGCAATTCTTTATTAATATGAGGACCAAGATAATATGTCCCATCTTTGAGGTGCATCCTTAGAAATTCAATTTCTCTCCATGCAATGACCATCTTTTTATGTGATAACACAATCCCATGCTTTCTTACTAATTTTGCAATTAGGCTAGTAATTTACAATGATAATTTTCATTTGGACTATAGAGGAGGATATCCTCAATCTAAATTTGGGCATTGATCACAATAGACTAGAAAATTTTGCACATGGCCTTCTAGAACAACGAAGGGGTTGTCTTAAGGCCAAGTGGGAGCACTGTCTATTGAAAATGTGGGTTTGAAATACAAAACCCAGTCTTATATTTGTCTTTAGGATAAATTCCCAATTGCCAAAATCTATCTTCGAGATCAAACTTGGAATAAACCTTAGCTTGAGTAAAGCTGGTAAATAAAGAATTTCGATGTGGTAGAGGAAATTTGTCATCTTGTGGAAATTGATTGAGGGGTTGGTAATTAATAATCAGTCTCATTTTCTCTTTATTTTGCTCAACATGCTTGTTTACATAAAATGCATCACAAGTCCCTTGAGAATCTGATAGCCCAATAATTCTCTAATGAAACAACTTCGAATATTCCTTTTGTGCTAAAAGAAAATATTTTGAATTCATTCATGATTGAATTGCTTTGGTCGATTGACATCCTCGTTTTTCTTGAAAGTAAGAATGATGAAAAAGTTATAATTTTTCCATAGAGGGTTAGGCCATTTTTTTAACAAAGTTCTAAACAAAATCTGCACATACATCTAAAAGAATTTACATGATGAGGTCTAATATGTTCATCTGGATAACAAAGAACCTTTGGATGTTTGCTAATTCGTGAATTGTTCTAATCCATTTGACACAATTTTGAGTTAAGGAATTTGTGTGAGAATATTCCAACCAATGATTATATCTTTATCTGGTGAGCTAGAAACAAGGATTTTGGTAGTGATGGAACACTGGGAAAAAAAATTAATGGTAACAGGTTTGCTTCGAACTTCTATAGAAAAGACATATTTAGAAACAAAGTTAAAATATTGGGTATATAAAGTTCGGTATTCTTTTGGAAGTATCTTGATATCAAGAGTGGAAGCATTGACTTTAGTGTCAATGAGGGTAATGACATTAATACGCTTTTCATATTTGGATGTATATATTTTATTAGGAAATATGGGAGGATAGGAGTGCATGCACAATGATTTTGGATTGTGGGAGGTTCGGGTTTCCGGATGAGAAGAAGAAAACTCATTCTTTGGATTCTTTAAACGATCCTTAGTGTCACTAGTTTGTGATCATATTTGGATAGCACACATAGTGTGTTTGGTAGGTTTATCTTCTAGAGAAAACATCAATTCAACATCATTGTCCTAAAGTAACACTCCGGTTTCCTTTTCTATTTTTTGAATTAATAGAGAATTTCTTCCTCGGGCTTTTGGATAATTCTTTGCAAAATAACCTTTCTTGTTATAGATATACTATATGTCAAATTTTTTATGCCTTCTTAAAGGGTCCCGTCTAGAATGTCTTCTTCTCAACAATCGCCTTACGCCTTCTCTTTGTATGTCCTAAAGAGAATCTTTTAAAGTACATTCTCTTTTTACATTGATTCTCACAACAAGGATCATCATAGGAGTTTTTCTTTAAACATTTGATTTTTAACCCACGTTTTTGACAAGCCCGGTCAAGTTCTTTGTTGCTCTTAAATGTAAATCCAAAAAGCTTTTTTTTTTTTTTTTTTTTTGTGGAAATAGAGATCATCATCAAGAGTAAGATCCATCTCCCACTTGAGTTTTCCAATAGGAATATTAGTGACTGTCTTGTGTTTATTCTCAAAGGTCTTTGCACAACTTGTCCAATTTCCTTCATAATAGAGGACAATAATATCTATTTTAAATTTGGATTAGCTTCAAGAGAATAGAATGATTTAAGCATAATGCTTATTCGAATGCTTTTTTTTTTAAGGAGCAACATTTTCTCTAAAAAATAATCTTCTTTTAAGCTCAAGAAATCTTCTAATTTACCAGTAAAAAATTGGTGAATAACTTGTATGACATTATGGAAATTTGTCTAAAGTAGATACATCATTTGATCTTGATTTGAAATAGTCCTCCACCAATCTTTTAGGCCCCAAGCAAATTTGCTCACAAACTTAGTCAATATATCATACTAACTTTCAATAGCAAGTGCTTCGGTATTGAGCCAAGCATTATATTCTTATAATCTTTCTGGCTAGAATATGAAATATCATCAAATGTGAAGTAGTAATTTGAGGTTGAAGACCCATGATTAGGGTTTGGGTCATGAAGATTTACTACTTCTAACTCATATGAATTTGATTCCCATTCTACCTCAAGGGAGTTGGCTATAAAGATAGAAAGTTTGCAGGACACTAGTGTTTTTAGCTCAGAGGGCCAAGTATTTTCAGGAAAAAAAAAGGAATCTGATTATGAAGTTGATTTAAAACGAAAAGAGTTATTAAGTTTGGTGGAATTGAATGTAGTAATGGTGAATAACTTTTGCTGGCTTTGATCTCACAAGAAAACCTCAAGTGGATTTGAGACCATATAGACACATGACATCGATACTCTATCCACAATTCACAACAATCATTGTTAAATTCGAAAAAATTGTCCAAAAAATCTTAAACTTATTTTATGACGGTCAATTCAGTAAAAAATATTTTAATTTTGTCAATTTACTTCCAAAATTTAATGATTTTCTAATTTATGGTGCATTCCTTTTGTGGAAAAAAAGTGATTTGAAAAGTATTTTCTGAAAAATGATTGCTTATGTATTATTTAGAAAATAAAAACAATTTTTTTTCATCGCTCACAAAAATAGCAAGGTTTAAATTGTTATTGATGATGAAAATACTTTCAGTTGACTAATTTTTATAAACGATATAAGCAATCATTTTTAGAAAAAATATTTTCCAGATAACTCATTTTCTATTAAATGAATATACTATTAGTCATTTCGGCCAATTTAAGTTAGTAAATCATTGACATGGACACCGGTCATCTTATGTGACACGACTAGGGGTGTGCATGGTCCGGGCGGGCGATTCCCGACCTAGAACCGGGAACCGCCCGCTAAGGACCAGTTCCGAAAAATTGGAACCGGGATCCACCCGTTTGTTGCGTGGATCCACCCGGGAACCGGACCGCCGGTCCGGTCCGGTTCCCGGGTGGATCCATGGAACCGGTTTTGACGCGAAATTTTTTTGGTTTTCAACAAAAAAACAATTATGTGACATCAAAGCAAACCAAAGAAAGAAAAATCAAATTTAAGTACGTGGAACAAATATTTATTTGTTGTAATTATAAATATATCTCGTAGATAAAAAAAAAAACGTGAACAAATGGAATGCAACATTCTCCCATTTCCGACTTGCAAATAACCATAGATGGTTAAATTTTCTTTGACCAAATGTAAAGGTTCCCTAGAGAGTGAAATGAGATGTAGGGTTTCTCTTAGTAATTTTTTTTTTTAATATTAAAAAGGTTCCGGTCCGGTCCGGGTGGGCGGATCCGCCCACGGAACCGGGAACCAGACCGGTACCCACCGGTTCCAATTTATTGGAACCGGAACCGGACAGTTCCTCAAGACCCGCCGGTTCCGGCGGTTACGTCCGGTTCCGGGCGGTCGGGTGATCTTGGGTATTTTGCACACCCCTAGGCACGACTACCATGCTCGTGTTTTCTAGTCAAAATTAGTCGGAAATACCACATTAACAAATCATAAAAATATTTAGGATTAAATTAGCAAAATTTAAAAGTTTAGGGTTGAATTAGTCACCATACAATAAATTTCGGGATTTTGGGAAAATTATCTCTTTGGATTCATTTAAGTGAATCAAGAAGTTACGAGGGAATCCATACATTTTTGAGTTTATTAAATTATTATGGTTGCTTCTTCTAACGAGATCATCATCGTAAGGTGGTCCTGATAATATATATATATATTTTTTTTCATGAAATGAATTTTTAATTTGGGGATTGGGGGAAAAAGAAAGAAGATAAGAAGGGCAAGGAAGATGTCCAAAGAATGTTGAATACGCGGCAAAATCCTGTTCTTTTTCCCCAAAGCTTCAACATGATGACGTTGACGACAAGTTGGTGGGGGGAATTTCAATTGGTCGTTTCTGAGATGAGATTGGGGTTTTACTCGCCTTTTACTCTGACTTGTTCAAACTTGTAATTGACACCTTGCTTGAATTCTGTTTTTTTCCTAATTTTTCCAATTACAAAGACAGTGACAATTAGGTGGGCGGATTATTAAAAGAAACCTCATGGTAAAAATAAACATATGAATTTTTAAGCCTGCCATGGGTAACCATTGAATTTTGATCACATTAATTCTAATTCTTGTTTACATTAATCAAATAAGTACGTGTATAAAGTGCTCCTAACGAGCATCGTGCAAAGGATATATAATGGATACACCTACTTCGGGTCTAGGAGAGGTAGCTTATAATTTGTTTTATCTCTTTTGTATAAAGTAGGTCATAGCATAGGACAAAAAATTTCAGATCGTCCTAGGTAGATCAGTGACATGTGTGCTAGAACGTCAAAACCGCGTTCAGGGTAACCTTTTTTTTTTTTTTTTTTTTTGGCATTTTAATTATGTTTAATTTTCATAATACGGTACCTTGTAAATTAATATTGATTTTGGGCAATTTGTGTGAGAACCGGACTTCTAGAAAGGAGGAGGCTTGGCGTATTGGAAAAAAGAAGAATGGAATGAATGGAGTAATGAAATGGACTTTGACTACGTCCTGAGGAGATAGATCCTGGGATATTACCGGCCTGGTCCGATCGCCAATCATCGCTGCGAGGCGACCCAGCTCAGTTCTCGGGGACACGGCTTTCCTCTTTTGATGCGAGCAGGAACGAGTGACGCGAGACCTGGTCTGCCCCCAAACTCTCTCCTTTGTATTTAAACTGGGGACCTCAGACCCTGCTCTGTCTCTGTCTCTGTCTCTCTTTCTCTCTCTCTCTCTAGAGCTCCCGAGACCAAGAACTGAACCTTCTTCTTTGCAAGATCGTCATTCGGGTAAGTTTTTTGAGTTGTACTGCTTCGGGGGTGTGCGTTCTTGTTTGTTGGGTCTTGGGAAGTCCTTTTTGCTGATGAGTGGTTTTGTCTGCTCGTTTTTGTTTAAAGTTTTGGGTAGAACCCATGTGTTCTTATTGGCAGAACTGGCTCTTGTTCTGTAAAAATCTGGTCTTCTCCGTAGCTGAAGCAGCATTGGATGCTTCCTTCGAAGCTCCCTTCCCCTTTTTTTCTCTCTCGAGATTCTTGTTTTGTCTTGGGGCCTGACCAGCACGACCCTTCGAGGAAATTGATGCTGTGGTTGTCGCCACGCACATTCAATTATGAAGATAAAGAAAGTGTGCTTTACACTGAATGTTTTTCTATCCGCAGCCTCACAAGTCATAAAGTTTTGCCTTTTCTAAGGGGAAAAAAATAAAGTCATCTGGCACGCGTGGTGGATGATGACTGTATCCATCAATTACAGCTCTGCTGCTTTGCATTCGCATTTATGATTCTAGTATCATATGTAGATCTCTCCGTACAATTGCTCATCTGTTAAAATGCTTATTTTCTTTCAGGATATCCGGAGTTGGAGTTTGATCTGGTAAATTTCTTCTGTCATTTTTCTGCAAATTCTTGTATGCCGACATGATTCAAACATATTGCGTTGTTGTCTTACTCCTGTGCAATCTTGTTTGATAGAAATTTTCCCTTCCATCTTGCGACCCTTTTTAATTTCTGCCTCTGCAGAAATTCCCTGTGAATTCAAAGACATGGGAGAGCCATTGGGACAGTTAAAAGTGACTGTTGTGAGAGGGAAAGGTCTAGTGATCAGGGACTTCAAGAGCAGCGATCCATATGTTATTGTCAAGTTGGGCAACCAGGTGAATGCTTGGTCTCTCATTAGAACCTTTGTGTACCAAGTTGTCTAGGCCTGTCAAGTTCATATCCAATTGGTTTTCGATGATCTGGTGCTGTAGGTCAGTTATAAAATTCTTCTGAGGTGCTAATAGTATGAGCACTAATGAATTGATGCCAGAGTTTTTGGCTGTCACAGAGTGTGAGATATATTGAAGCGCTTTGGTTGTCAATTCTTCATTAGTGTGAATGCCTTTTTCTTTGGGACTTTCGATTCACTTCCATAGTTTATGCATTCAATTAGTCTCTTCAGTGAAAATCTGGCGCTTACAACTTTCATCATTTAGCAGACTGCTAAAACCAGAGTTATAAAGAGCTGCCTGAATCCTGTCTGGAATGAGGAACTAAGTTTTTCTCTTGCAGAACCTGTGGGAATGCTAAACTTGGTATTTCTCTCTCTCTCTCTCTCTCTGTGCAAGCGCGCTCTCGCAATCTGTCATCATAATATGATACAGTTAAGAACAAAGTTTTGGAGCATAAAATGTTTGAACTGCTTTTCATCTATCCATTCTGAAGTTCCAGTTATGCTTATTAGTTGGAGAACGGAATGGTCGAATCTGTTTTATAATGTGAGTGTTCTGATTACTTTTAAAGCCAAAACCCACTCTTTTTGGACTTCTTCATGCTTCTCTGTCCCATGTCTTCCTGTTGGGGGCCGTCAATTCATTGTACAATTGCGGCTATATAACGACATGTGATTCAATCACTTGCTGCAGGAAGTGTTTGACAGAGACCATTTCAAGGCAGATGACAAAATGGGACATGCCCACGTAAGCCTTCAACCCATAGTCTCTGCTGCTAGACTGAGACAGATCCTAAAGGTTTCCTCCGGTGAGACGACGCTGAGAAAGGTCGCCCCGGATGGCGACAACTGCCTCGTAAGGGACAGCTCCATCGCTTGCATAGATGGCGAGGTCGTGCAGGATGTGTGGTTGAGGCTCAGCGATGTCGAGTCCGGGGAGATTCAGTTGAAGATCAAGTTCATAGATAATTCTTTTGCAGGCACTAGATAGTCAGAAGTCGAAACTCAGGCTTAGCTGAATCATTGTAGCTAACAGCGTTCGTGGCCTGATCAAGTTTTGATTTTTAGACTAGTTTAGGGTTTCGCAAAGCGGTCAATCGACCAACTGAAGAGTGACTACTTTGTAGGTGGATAAAGCAAAATAGTGTGTATGCGGTAGTGATGAAGCAGAGAGATTTTTCAATGTAATGTCGTCTGTTCTTACTCTTTTTATCGTGTGCCAGAAGGTTGCTGTGAAGAAGTAGCAAGGGCCTTTGGAGTCTCTTAATGTGTGCCTGCCTTGTCTTTCCACACTACCATCTTGTTGACTTGTTCCTGCACATGAGATCCGATGTACAATCACCCGTGCTACTCGCTTGAGGAAAATCTCGGTGGGGGTGATAACCGCATTCGGTTTCATCATTAGATCGACAAACTATGATCGAATATACCAAAAAATTTCTTATATGAGGTTAGAAGATAAACTCAATGAGGATTTATAAAATGTTTAACAAATACTTTGCGATAATAGCATATTCACATCAATTATCAAGCATAGAAAGTTATAAACACATTGTGAAATGATACCGAGAAAACATCATTAGTTTAAGAGCAAGAACTAAAAAATTTACGCTTGCATACTAATTGGATGATTTGTAAGATTTTCTAAGATTGAATGAGTATTCTTTTTTGTGTTTTTTTTTTCTCAAGAAATGGAAAGCAAAAGGGCCTATGAAAGGAACCCCTTTGGCGCTGGATATGGCTACTTGGCTCTTCTTGCGATCCTTTTCAGGAAAACTGCGATGACCCTTCGTTTGAAATCGAAACCCATCTCGGCAGAAGAAGAAGGAGGACGAGAACCCACGAACCCATCTCGCTCCGGCGATGAACCCGCGAAGAAATCGACGAGGGTCGATCTTGGAAACGGGAGCGAGGTCGTGTACATGCCCCGCTTCCTCTCGCGCGACGAGTCGTGGCGGTTTTGCGACTACCTCGACAAGCACATCCCTTGGACGAGACCCACGATCCGGGTCTTTGGTCGCACTTGCTTGCAGGTCTTTTTGACATATAATTCGCGATGCATTTTGCATTTCCGCATGTTGTTGTTGTTCCTGCTGTTCGATTTGTTCAGCCGCTGGAATGCTGTCCCAGAGTGTGATCATGTCAGGGCAAGAAAGGAGGATTTTTTAGGCTTCTTTCGTCTGTAAGGTATCTGGGAAAGATGTTGGGCTCAGCTTTTGATTCGGTGAATCGACTAAAGTTGCGTTTTTTTGTTGATGAGGCGATGTTGTGGTTCTTGGGTTCTTGTTCACTGTCGGATGAAGCTGCTAGGGTTTGTGTCATAAGTTCATCAGGATCTGCTCATTGTTCCGTCAATAGATGCCTTGAGTTTTTAGTTAAATGCCAGTGATGTTGAGCCGAAAGAAAATGCGCATTGTGCAAGGATTGGAGGCGTGAATGAAGTTCTCTAAATACGCAATCTGTAAAAGTTTGAGGTGAGAATTATGAGTGAAGATCTAAATGTGAGTGCCTCAACTGAAGAGCTAAATTCATTGAGCCCTTATCCTATAGATTCCAAGGCAATTTTCTGGCATTGCCCAAAAAAGAAAGATAAATTTCACTAGTAGTCAGGATTTGTAATGTACTTATTTGGTTAGCTGATTCAATCTATTACCAGTGACTTCTGCGGAGGTGCTATAATTGTTCAAACTGAAGGTGGTGTGTTTAGTTCCTGATTACTGATGTTAGAAGAGTTCGTCGCAGAAATATATGATGCGGCTTTGTAATTGGCACTGTTATAATTTCAGGTAACTTGACAGGTGCCAGTCAGTCTGTCTGTAATTCCTGTTTGTTTGCTTGTCAAACAGAATGCATTGTTAGAAGCCATTAATTCGATGTAGTTATGCAGATGGTGAAGACTTATTAGAGATTCTCACAAGATTTTGTAGGATTTGGCGGGTTCCTTCTAGCTTGTGTGGTACTGCAGTGCTTAAGCAATGAAATGTTTTTGGTACTCATAGTCATGGCCTATACTGCTATGCTAAAGTATGCATTTTCTATTGCAGCCCAGAGATACATGCTATATCGCAGATGCTGGTCTGACAGAATTGGTGTACAGTGGATATCAACCACATGCCTACTCGTGGGACGATTATCCCTTGCTCAAGGAAATCTTGGAGGCGGTGAGGGTGCTGTGTGATGAAATTTTTTTCGCATTTTCCTCAGAAAAGTAGTACTTTCATGATTCTCTTTATGTTAACATCTATCTAGTTTCTTTTGTGAAGGTTCACAATGCACTTCCTGGAAGTAAATTCAATTCCCTTCTATTAAATAGATACAAAGGGGGCAATGACTATGTAGGTTGGCATTCTGATGACGAGAAACTATATGGATCTACTCCAGAAATCGCCTCTGTTTCCTTTGGATGTGAACGTGAGTTTTTCCTCAAGAAGAAACCCAGTAAAAACTCCCAAGGTGAACTTGTTGATCCTTTAATTTGCTGAAAGGAACTGGAATAAACTATGCCACGGAGCCTCTGTTGACAATTGGACTATGATTTGATAGTAGAATTCAGACTTAATAAAAGTCTATATTAAGTCAATGTACTCATGCCTATTTTGTCTTGGTGTGGTGGTCAGCAAGAAGACCGGATGATGAACCGGTGAGAAAACGATCAAGGATGGGCAGTGATGCTGATCAACACACGTTTGTCCTGAAGCATGGCTCCTTGCTAGTGATGAGAGGCTACACGCAACGGGATTGGGTCCACTCGGTACCAAAGCGTGCCAAAGCGGAGGGGCTCCGGATCAATCTGACCTTCAGGCACATCATCTCATAGCTGATGGAATGTTGCACAAACAAAGAACAGAAGGAGATCAGCATTTTTTTCTTATACCCATTTGCTGAATCTGTATTAGGAAGATGCTCCTCGTAGTTTGCTCTCTTTTGCGCGCTCTTATTCCTTTTCAGACGAGAGATTGGATTGTACCAATTTTCTGTTTAAGCCATAAGTGCTTCTGAGTAATCGTCAAGAAGCTAACGTTTTCCATTTCCTTTTGTGCACAAGTGCACACAGCAGTAGTACTAGCAGTATGCTGCTTTCTTTGCGCTGAGATCATCATTCTATCTTATGAAAAAACATATCCAAACATGCTTCCAGATCTGGATATGACCTGGACATGACCTGTTCGGCAATTCGTGGAAAAACATTGATTGTATGCTGATGGATATTTTTTAAATAGAATATGGAATTATTAATTGTTCAATACCAATATTATCATTCATTGAATGTGGTTAACTAACTATATTTTAAACTCATTAATCATCATTTATAAATTTATTCTCAGCTATGAGTCCAAATCATTCAACATCGGTCATGATTTCTTTAACTAGATAAATCTGAGTGTCCAAAATGTAATATAATTGCTGAGACGGACAGCCTGAGATAAATCTATCATCAGTCCAAAGGAAACGGACAAGTTCCAGGATTCTATTCGCTTAAAAAATCCAGTTAAACATGCCAATACGCATCCCAAGGTGATACGGGCACGAACACGAACACGAGCACCAATCCGCCACCTTTATAAATACAGCACGGCATCGACTTCTGTTCTGTCTTCAAGCTTGATACGGGCACTTGCTCCCGTAGTGGATCCTGAATTCTTGCTCCGCTTCTTGGAACTTCGTAATTCTCTCTCGGCGCTCATGGGTTTAGTGCAATTCTTGGTCTTTTTCTTCTTCTTTTTCCCCTCATCGTTTCTGGGTATGTCGCAGTTATTGTTGAGAAGAGCATAGCTGGGCGCAGCGATGGCCTCTGCTTCGGAGTCTATAAGCCCTCAAGGTTCTTCGTCTTTCTTGCTCAGTATTTATGTTCCCATGATTGGATGATCATGTCTTGGTTAATTCTCGCTTATCTAGCTCCATTTCTTGGAACACAAGAGCGAATGTACAGAGCAGGAAAACAAAGGAAAGAAACAAGAGACAGACCCTGTAATAGATTTTATCTCGGCCAACGATCGGTACCAAAAAAAATATGATCTACCGTTCGAATTTGATTTATTGATTGAATTTGGGTGGCTGGCGTAGCTCTTCTTCTGGATATAGCATCTTGAGTAATTCTAGTTCCATGAAAAGGTTAATTCATGGGGAGAGGATGCCAACAATGCCATAACTTTCGTATAACTCTCATTTTGATCCCATAATTTTGTCATAATTTGAAAAAAAAAATCAGTTGAGTGATGCGATGAACAGTAAGGGATTTATTTAATGAGAACATATCCAGCTTGGCATTTTTTAGATCCAAAGTAGATAAATGATTGAATGATTTGATTTGGTTCCTTCCAATCGGTCATGGTGAGGTTTGAGAGGTGCTCGAGCCTGCATATTGTGGGGAATATTGTGCCAGTTATGTAGCTGGTCTGCTTGGCCCTCTTGAAAATGGGGTCCTTGGACTTGCCCTGGAGGTTGATTTCAGCATGGCAGCGGGACTCCGGGTTTCAGCTGATGCCGTACCAGTTACGGCTGTGGCTGGGGCTGGCCCAGTAGTTGAAGATGCTGAAGTAGGGCTTGTGAAGCGGTGCTCTGAAGGAGAGCAGCACTGCCAAGTCTGACGTAGGGCAGGTGGTGGTGAGTGCGAGAAATAATGGCGTAACAAAAGAAACACTTGAAGGCTCATCATTTCACAAGCTTTTGAAGATTGTTATGGAGCCAGGGGTTTACATTTGACCTAATTTAGCCCTGATTCGTTAATTTGGGGCAAGGAAAGGGTAAAACGACGTCTTTTACACGCTTTTGATGACATCCTTTCCCCTGCAAGTCATGCCAAATGAATTTATATTAAATAAGTCCCATGCTGGATTTTTTCGCAAAAGAAATCGACAACATCACTTAATCGAATGTCCTTTAGAGGTTGTGAAACTAGTGATCAATTGAAAAGATATGACACATGTATGAAAGTTAAGGAATTGATAGTGTCCTTTTCCCTATAATTCATTTAATTCTCTTCCAACTTTGAATGTTTGATTTTTTGCTCCAACAGATGTTTGTATTGTTGGTGTTGCTCGTACACCCATGGGTGGCCTTCTGGGTTCCCTTTCTTCTTTCTCAGCTACTCAGCTTGGTTCCATAGCTATTCAATGTAATACCCAATTCCCTTATCTTTGATTTCACACAATCATATTGTTAGCTTTAAAAGGTCAATCTGATTGTGTTGCTCGTGTTCATTTGAAGGTGCCCTTAAGAGAGCTAATGTAGATCCTGCACTGGTGCAAGAGGTGTTCTTTGGGAATGTCCTAAGTGCAAATTTAGGGCAAGCCCCAGCTAGACAGGCTGCTTTAGGCGCTGGCATACCTAATTCAGTGATTTGCACCACTGTGAACAAAGTCTGTGCAGCAGGAATGAAAGGTCACCTTTCGTGACAAGGCTAAACACGAATTCTTCTCACTTTTTTTTAGTGTTTTGCATTTCTAAAGAGTGTTGACATGTTAAATTCCCTTGCTTTATCAGCTACAATGCTCGCAGCACATACCATTCAGTTGGGCATTAATGATTTTGTTGTGGCTGGTGGTATGGAAAGCATGTCTAATGCACCCAAATATCTAGCTGAAGCAAGGTTGGTATGTGTACTTAGCTGGTTTGTGTTTCAGAGAGTTCTGGAACACATCTCTTCAATTTATAGATACATGAATTTTTCATGTACTAAGAAGGCTTATTTTAGTTGTTCTTCCCTTGTAATTCCAAAGCATATTTCCTACTAGCTATAAGGCAACATGAAGAATTCTAGAGCCTACCTTTGGATGGTATTATTCCATATTGTTATGACTTTCCTTTTTATTATATTTGGCTGGGGCATGTGGAAAACTTTATCTTAAAGATTCCGGGCTAGCATTTTGATGCACTTGTGTATTACTGGATGAACAGGAAGGGATCTCGACTTGGACATGATATCATTGTTGATGGCATGCTCAAAGATGGCCTTTGGGATGTTTACAATGATTTTGGAATGGGTGTTTGTGCAGAAATTTGTGCTGAGAATCATAGCATAACAAAAGAAGAACAGGTATTGATTCATGATCCGATTCAATTTAAATATATCGTACTTCTCTTCACAACAGTGAACTTGTACTATATTGAACAGACTGTATTAGGAACTATCATCCAGAGAAAAATGGTAGCATCTAGGTGGAATTCATTGATGCTGTCATTTCTTATTTCCCTATGGTGCGCATGTTTGAGGCTATGATTCTCTTCATGTGCTTAACATTAAATGCATGAGCTTTTTTTGCTGGTGTGCTGCTTTAGCTGATTCAGTAAACTGGGTGCTGTCATTTCTTAATTCCCTATGATGGGCATGTATGACTCTTTTCATGTGGCTTAACATTAAATGCATGATTCTTTTGTTGCTTGTGTGCTGCTTCAGCTGATTCATTTTAACTGGGAACAGAAATCTACTTTGATTTACTCATATTCCCTATTGAATGTGCTACAGGTTTCTGCATTGACTTGTTACATCTTTTTTCATGGTCATTACAGGATTCTTATGCTATTCAGAGCTTCGAAAGAGGAATTGCTGCCCAAAATAGTGGTCTCTTTGCCTGGGAGATAGTGCCGGTGTGATCTCTATTTCACAGAACAGAAGTTCCTGGTTTAACTGATGTAATTCTGATTTCAGTATTGCACTTACAGGTTGAAGTTTCAGGAGGAAGAGGAAAGCCATCAACAATTGTAGATAAAGATGAAGGTTTAGGAAAGGTAATTACTCTGGTTCGGAGTTGGTTAAACAGACGTAATCTCAAATTCTTTTGCAGTTATTCAATTATGTTGGATCCTTTTGGTTAAGGAGGGATAAGCAATGGCAGAGGATAAGATCATAATATGGTGTCAAAAATAATCTCTTTAGGGTTTGTTTAGCTTTTCTTCACTTCTGGTGAGGCTTCTGCATTGGATTCTTGCACTTTTCAGATGCCTTCTTATCCTCACCTGTTTCCTCTACCATCTCTCTTTTCCTCCCATAGTTTGACTCGGCAAAACTCAAGAAACTGAAACCTAGCTTCAAGGAGAATGGCGGTTCTGTTACTGCCGGGAATGCATCTAGCATAAGGTATATGCATCTGCTAGAGCATGCGTTTCTGGACATCAAACTGTCTTTGCTGTTTTGGTGGTTTCTGTGCCAAATCTTTCAACTCTCTTTATCATTCTGTGCAGTGATGGTGCAGCTGCACTAGTTCTAGTTAGTGGGAAGAAAGTACTTGAACTTGGGTTGCGAGTAATTGCAAAGATCAAAGGATACGCTGATGCTGCTCAGGTGCCATGAAATTCTAACATTTCTTTTTTAACTTTTCTCTCTATTAACTTTGATGGACTGTTGCTGAAGTTTATTCTCTTGTAGGCACCCGAACTATTCACGACTGCCCCGGCCCTCGCGATACCAAAAGCCATTTCGAATGCTGGTCTTGATGCTAGTCAAATTGACTACTATGAAATTAATGAAGCATTCTCTGTACGTTGTCATACTTGATATTTGACACCTAGCTTTATATTCTTCTGGTGGATCTGCTGACCATAGTTCGGTACCCATCTCTGCAGGTTGTGGTTCTTGCCAATCAAAAGCTACTTACTCTAAAACCTGTGAGTGTTGCAAAAACTTATTTATACCATTCAGTTTAGTGCACTCTTAGATCAAGTCCTTTTAAGTTCTCTCTCCTTTCAACTTATTCGTTTGTTTTCTTACTTTTGATGTTTCCAACTACGTTACCTTATCAGGACCATTGTTTATGGCTGTTGATTTCAGGAACGAGTCAATGTGCATGGCGGAGCTGTATCGCTAGGACATCCACTAGGATGCAGTGGAGCTCGCATACTGGTCACATTGTTAGGGGTAAAATTTTACTTGCTTATCTTGCTATTCTTCTTGGCAATGTCGCTTTGTTAGTAAGCTTGAAGCTGGATGATCAACTCCTCTTTCTCTCTGGTGCTTTAAGTCATTTTGCGCTTTGACCATCTTGGAAATTGCATGGTGGTGATTCAGGTGCTGAGACAGAAGAACGGGAGATATGGTGTAGGTGGGATCTGCAATGGGGGAGGTGGGGCATCTGCCCTTGTTGTTGAGCTCATGTAAGCCTCTACTGCTTTGGTATAGATTATCCTTATGTCAGTTAATTTAAAGAAACCAGTTGTCCTGCTACAACCTCCTTATATATTGTGAATTGCTCAATCTTTGGTGGACTGGAAGACACCTTCGTCCCAAGAACATGTCATCAAGTCAATCTGTGGCAGCGCCTTAGGGTATTAGAGAGATGCAAATAAATGGTTTCCCCTAAAAGTGTGAAGTATCTCGCATGTAATTGCCGAGTCGTTTGAACATTGGTCAATAATGTGATGCAAGGAAATATCTTGTGCGGTGCTTCCGGGATCAATGCATCTAGACGCGCATTTTTTGTGACCTGCTGCTGTGATGCAACCATGGAATCTGAACTTACTAGGAGCTTTCTGTCTTGCAGGTCTTCTTCTCAGATCCGCCGTTCTTCCTTATAGTGGCTATTTCTTACATAAAATAACCAAATAAAACAAGAATGTGCTCTTTAGTGTATCTTGTTCTTCGTTGGCAAGGAAATGTACAATCATAAGATCTTGAGAAGTGTCTGAAATATTCATTGGTGTATCTTAATCTTCGTTAGCAAGGGAATGTACAATCATAAGATCTTGAGAAATGTCTGAAACGCTCATTCTGGCATCCTAGTGTGAATTGTTTTATCTAGTTCGCCCTCTTCGATGGATTGGGTTACAACTCTCCATATAACATAATGCACATAATAAAGTGTTTAGGAGTTGAACAGAATATTTTCACTGATTGAAATAGAAATGCGCCTAATGCATACATTATGAACAACGAAACCGAAGACATTGACTAGCTAGACTTGCTAGTAAACATTTGCAATATCCGACAGTCATATCGCATAAAGAAGATGAGGAACATCTCCTTCAAAATCTGAGCGCCTCCAAGAGATCCCTAGGTGGAAATGATGTTAACTTGCATATAGAAATGAATATTACAACATGCCAGGTCATACATCTGATAGGAGCATGGCTTTAGGCTATTCAGTACACTAAGGTACATCCGGCTGGATCAGGTTACCTCAAGAAGATAACATAGACAATAGGAGAGCCACCCATACTGTGCCGTTACGTCGCGTGACTGGAAATGGCCCACAGATCATCATTCTCGTAGTTGAATCAAGGCAATGATCAGCTCTTGTTAGATTCATCGCTGCAAATGGTCATCCGAAGCATTTTGATCCCAACGGCTTCACTCGCCATTGATTTTAAGGCCATCTAGTGAGTCAGGCATCCCACTTCCGTTTTCAAACTTCTGTAGCTCCGATTCTATGGTTTTAGCGATCTCTGTCCCTTCTGCAGCGGCCTCAGGCAGCTTAACATGAAAAGAGCCCTGTTTGATGGGTTGGATGGGTTCACGTCTCTGAGATTGCTCCTTGATATAGCTGTAAAGCTGTTGGTGAAAGGGATGGTCCAAGGAGTAGCAATTTTCTGGACCGTATGATGAATGCCGACCAGAACCCGAACCTTCCCCCTTGCAAAAATGTGGGAGGGAACTGTAATCCATTATCTACAAGGGGGAGTACAAGAAGCAACATGCAGAATGAGAAAGAATTCAATAGGAAGTCATAATAATCACTACGAGTGCTATGGAATTGGAGACGCCTAAATGAGTCGGAGGAGTCCATGTTAGATGAAAATTAAGACTTAGAGAGAGACAGAGAGAGAGAGGTTAATGTCATTCACTCTAGTCTAATTATCGGGCGAGAAGCTAATATCCAACCTTTAGCAGATCATCACGTCCGCAACCAGGCAACACCTGAACTTTCTTTCTCGTCCTCTCTTGCAAAAGTGGCTTCACAACCTGTTCAAATTCGAAGTTTTACAGAAATGCAATGACAAAAGAACTTAGACAACCTCCAAAAGAAAGGTATTTTTCATGCAACAGGTCAACACTTTTCCACGTGCTCAACATGCTTTGATGCATTTAATTCAAGAGAGAGCCAATTAAATATAAACTTCATGTAGGCTTACCTTCCAACAAGCAGAAAAGACGTATGGAGCGTTCACAATGTAATAGGTATTCGTCTTTTCAGGGTAGTTCAAGTCATCAACAGTCGATATAATAGTCAACAACTGGACAAACATAAAATTTTAGTCAGCAATGAGAGATACATTAAGGCCATGGATTAAAATGCATGTATGAACAAACGTCCTTGTCATAAAAAAATTACTTCACCCTATAATATTTTATGGTAGCACTGCTTATTTGCGATTTCCATTGCTAGAATCTTAGCAATTATTTGGAAAAACACAGGACATCTAAAGTATATTGACTCTTTTAACTTTTTTGAAAAGAAACCCACTAAATTGGAAAAAAAATGGTCTTCTTATGAAACTGCTGAACAAACAGACCAACAAACAAAGAAATACATCATCTTCGAGTCCACAGGCATCAGTGCAGGAAGTGTGTGTATCCACGCATATTTATATATTGAGACATCCTACTTGTAGGTACGTGTCTGTGTCACTCAGAGAAGTATCTTTGCCCCGCCATAGCTTAAAACACTGAGAGGTCAAAGCTGATCATAAAATAGAAGCCCCTTTGGTGAATGAGGCGTGTTTAGAATAAAGGGGATATCTTGGTAGCTGAAGTAGCTCCTTCTGCAATTCTTTTCTTTGTTCACTGGAAAGCCAATGAAACTAGAAAATGCATTCATATTAAATCAAACCTTTCTTGTGAAACTATAATAATAATAATAATTACATATTCTATTATTATTAGTCCGGATAATATGAAGTCCGATTAAAATGGCTAATACCAACTGTTTCGATTAGAGAAACGTGTTTCCCTAGGTTGGGATGTTCTCAAGATAAATCCCAAGTACAATAGTGACAGTCAAAATATGAGAAAATGGCGCAACAAGATTTGAATGTGAATCATCTGCACTCAAAACAGTGACCTACCTTTATCTGACTGAGGGCTGAAAGCCTCAGGCCGGACATATCTAGAACCTTCAAACAAGTGGTAATTGGTCGCCCGTACCTTTTGGATGCAGAAGGCTACACCAATGATCGCATGTCAAAATAACATCTAAATTAAGTCAGGATATTCCAGAGCTGTCATAAGACTTACCAAAATTACACGGTCTCTGTATTCATTGATTTGAATATGTGATTGCACGTAATAATGAACCTGAAAGTAATCAAGAATACCAGGTTATCTATGAGTTTGTTAATTAAAGCATTGAAAGAAAGTACCGGATAGAAGCACTTACCGAAGCTTTGTCAAAGGTGCTAAGCCCAACCCCGATAGCATATACTGGGAGTCCCTGTACAATGACTGGTATAAGCATAGATTCATTCACGAAAAATCACCTAAAATTTTTTCCTCAGAGTGTGACGCATACCATGCACTGAATTGGATCACATGGGTCATTCTAGAATGTGAATATAGAGATGAAGATTTGGTGTTGAAAATACCTCCTTGGAGTAACCTGACAATCCAATAAGTTGTGAATCCCGCACAGCTCTGTACAAGTCATCAGGGATAATTGGTTTCTGCCACCAAAGATTCAAAAAAGTGTTAATCGAAGTTCTCAGTAAAATATACCTAGACGGTCTCAATATGAGATCAAACATATGTATTGCATCCCTGAGCTGTAATTAAACCATGATGTCAAATCAGTTGATTAAAGTATACAAAGTCATTTGTTCCTCATGTTCAGTTCTGATCCAGGTGATAGACAACTTATGCAAGAAAATTTGTATATTTCTGGAGAAAACTGCTCATTTGACCGAAAGAAAGACTCCATAGCAGTCAAACGACCTCAAGGTTACATAGTGACATTAACTAAGAGTTGGAAGTCTTTAAGCAACTTACATGCAAATAATGTACAGTTTTACATAGCATTCACTTTCAACCACAGTTGGGAGCAAATGCAAACGGAAACATTACAATTTGAAAAAATTATCATGCCAACATCTAAGCAATAACTCTTAGAGAACATGAAAAACTCGAATAGAATGTTAACTCACCGACAAAATGTTATCAATGTCATTTTGAACACGCCACTTCAAACAATCCAACAACTGCAACAAAATGGATACATTCATTGATAAAAGGCAACCTTAAGGTAAAAGTTCATCGTCAGACTAAAGGACAGCTCTTTCAGGTAGTTGTAATTCTCACCATTTTATGGGCTTTGGCAACATTGCCTTCTCTCGCCTTTAGAAAACGCACCAAAGTTTCTTTAAGATACCCTTGATGAATGTTCTAATTAGATCAAAGGATGAATCAAAGAATCTGATCAGTTCTTGTAAACCAGGAGCCCAGAAAGAAGAAACATCCATACACCTAAAACAAAAATAAACGAAGTAAAAAGCAAGGGAACCATTCTTGAGTGATAAACTAAGGTCAAAGTAAATATGATAATGGAGCCATGCTTCCAATGTAAATTAAAAATCCTTTTTCAGCAAATGATAATCTACTCTACTGAAAGACATGGATGATATCCTAGAAAGGAGGAGGAGGAAACCGATAATCTTCAGTTGCCTATAGAACCATTCTGTGTTCACAACATTCCTAGCAGCAGTACAGAAAACTCAGAAAAGGAAATAATTATTCTTTCTGCATCCTGACAGAAAGTTCCACAACCTATATTTAAGAGTATGTACTTAGTCATCTATGGTAGAACTAATTACATTTTAGAGTTGCACCAAAAGATTGAATAGAGGTGGAATATAGAAAAATTGGCTCCTACATATGTGCATGGATCAGATGGTGACAGCCTGAATAGTTCAAGAGAATAGAGTCATAGACTTATCTTCCACCGTATTTTTTTTTAATTGCAGCATATGACTTTGCAACATTGATAGGAAGAAATCTAAAAGTCATTGTCAGAGGCGGCTTGATTTGTGAAAGGGTGGGGAGGGGCTACTAACACTAGGCGTTACCATGGGCTGATACAAGAGAAAAAAGGGTGCTATTCATATCGAAGCACCCACCCTAAGAATAGCCATCTGATCTGAACCTTGATGTGTTTAGCTAACCTTCATGATTCAATTTAGAAACTACTAGATCGCATCAAATCCACAAATCCATACCTTCGGCGGTCATTTCAACATCATGCTTTAATCCATGAAACACCACAACTTACTGTTTTGTTCACCTAATACCGATGCTACTGATTGCCTGAGAACGCCAAGCCCCCTCATTCTCTAGAAAAACTAAGGGAAGGGAAGGCAAAGAACAGAGAACTTCCCTCGAACACAAGAACAAGCTTACTAGATGAACAGAAACTGTTAATTTATTCAAGGCTCTGACTGTTGAGCTCTAATCGTGAAACTAGATCAACTCTTTAATAAAATAAAAAATGCAAACGAAAGAACAGATCCTTCACAATTAAGAATCAGACAACACTAATTCGAAGGGACCCAAAAGCTCAAATACGGTCCTAGTATCATCCTACCACTCAGATTAAGACAAGCTTGTCTATCACAAGATTTGGGGAAAAAAAAATCAGATCCCAGAAAGAGATTAATCCCCAGATAGCTAATTGAACTGATGGACATCAATTACACTCAGCATTTCCAACTTTAACAAAATAAGAAGATTCAAAACTGGGTACCCGAAATTTGCCACTACAGACAATTCAATAAAAGCACAAGAAGAGCTCAGATGGTCTCGCCTCTGTATGAACAGATCAGAATATACCCAGAAACGAGATAAAGAAGCAAAATGCGAACCTCGAATGTTCTCATCAACGTCTCGTCAACTGCCAGCAAAAGCCCAAGAATTAAAAAAATAGACAAAAGGGGGGAAGAGATCAAGAAATTAAAGCAAAGAATGCAAGAATCTCCAGCCGAACCGGAGAATCGAAGCGAAAGCGAATCAAGATAGGAAAAAACCCAACAACCCCAGAACAAAACTGACCTCGATCCATCAGAGCTTGGAGCTCATTGATCGCTTCTTGAGGAACTGTAGCCATGAATTCTTTCTCCTTTTCTGTCTCTCCAGCAGCAGCCCAGTGAAGAAAATGCAGCCACCCAAGAAATTAAAATCCCGTTTTCTTCTCACCACTTGTTCAAATCAACCTTGTTCTCGTACTCCCCCTTACTGTTCAAAGCTCCACAGTACTTTCTTGACTCCCTTTTCACTCCCGGTGTAAACAGTCTTCCCCCAAGAGAGGAAAAGAGGAGAGAGAGAGAGGAGGGTCAACAGAGGCGGGCCAGGGGGAGCACTCAGCAATCGGTGGAGGGGAAGCTTTTTTATACTTCAAGATTTAGATCTCTCATGGAAAGAACTTTGGAACCCAAATAAAAAATGTCTTCTTTCTTGAGGACATGGGTATATCTTTCTACCTATCTAATTACTTTTCATTTTTCTACCTAACTTTCTACATCAAATGTGCAAAATTCAGAATGATAGCAATTCCATAGTTTTTTTAATAAGTAAAATACTTCTCCAATGGAGAAAAGAAAAAAAAAACCAAAACTTGACCTTTTGGGTGGCCCTATGTCGGTGCAAAATCTCGAGTCATCATTTAAAAAAATGAGATAATTGTTTAGAGGTGGATTTATTTTGTTTTTGGGTTTGCTGTAAATACTCCAAATAATGATAAAAAAGGGAACTAAATAAATAAATAAATTAATTAATTTAAAGAGAAAGCGAAAACAATGGAAGCTACGGAATCTCTAAGCCGAGGTACCGACTTGCCTCTTTGGAGCCTTTTGCTTTTGTACATATGATGATGGTGGTGATGGGTGGCATGGCTCTTCGCCACATGCTTCCCCCTTTTACTTTTCACCGCTTTTTGTATTTTTCCCACCAACCGATCTGGACCGTTCATCCAGTTCTTGACCCCACGCGGTGTTTGATGTGCTTTTCTCAACCCTCTTGATTAATGAAGATTCTTCCTCCCCACGTCATCCATATTAATTATAAGAAGTAAATGACCCAACGACCCGTGAAGTTTTTAATTTATTCAATATAGTTCACAAATCTTAACCGAATATGCGATATGATCTCTTTAATTTTTAATTTATAATATGATTTGTGAGCTTTTGATGGATATTTAATATAATTATTAATTTATATAAAAATGTTTAATGCTATCATTCCATTAATACAAATTCTGAGTCAACATTCAACATTTTCATAAAGTTTAAAAACTTAAATTAAATATGTATTGAAAGTTTAGGGTTACATTAAAAAAATTGAAAATTCAGGGACCACATTATATATCGGATTATAATTTAAGAATTATATTGAATAAATTAAAGTTCAGGGACCACGTTTCACGTATTTGGCATAAGTCTAGAATCATTTGTACTATTTTTTGAATTATTTAAGCTGCTTTTTGTAAGTACTTTTCATGTTTACTTTAAAACTTTGAAGTAAAGGACAATTCTTTAAAAAAAAATTGCGAAATTGCGAAAATTTTTAAATGACTTTACATTTCGATAATCACACTTTGGGAATATTTCAAATAATAAATATTTAAATAAAATCAAATAACGAGTACTATAGGAAAAATAAGGTAACTATCACTCTGAGCAAACTTTTAGCTTATAATACTGTATCTGAAATTATTTTGCGGTCATACGAATCATATACAACAAAATAATGGACAAAAGAACAAGAGTTAATGTTTTCTTCTCGATATACATGTATATTGTATAATGTTTAGATTAGGAAGGAAAGAGTACAGATTGTCATGAAAATATAAGACCATCCGTGTTAATAAAAAAAATGAAAGAGAGGATATTCTATTCCATTGCCTTATGTTGCTCTACATTCCTTTTTATACAAATTTTACTTCCTTTGTCCTACTTGCTAATGTGCTCAAATGAATTTTTATGAAGTTTTTTTTTTTTTTTTTGGTAATGGGTATGAACCATTTTAATGATCTTTGTTAATTAAATATCTCAAGCCTAAGCTACAATCATAAAGAATCAAAACTTTACACAAAAAAATTCCCCTAAAATATTTCAACTAAATAATTGAATTATCACAAGAATTATTAGAGATTGAATTTTAGAGACAAGTTGTAGATAAATGCACATTATAAATATTCTGTCAAACTAAAATTCCATCATCAAAATTATCAAGATACTCAAATGTTAAGTGATTCTCGTGAAAAAGCAAGAGAACACGTAAACTTCTCTGCTTAAGGCATACTTTTCTTTTTTCATTAAAGGCATACTTTTCTTTTTTCATTAATCTTACCCTTAAAGGACCCTTTATGTTTTAGGGCGTGTCTAAAGTTATCTGAAGAGAGGAAATAGCGTGACACTAGACTTAGATTTAAATTAGGTTTTTCAAAATGAAGCAGGAGCCAACATAATAAAGTGGTCATTATAATGAAGTACCTCGATAGAGTGAAGTAATAAGGACCCTCCTTTATTCCATTTACGACTTATTGAACGTACATCATGTTCTCTTCCTTTTGAGCATATGTGCCCAAAACCTCACATAACAAGCGACACATCTATGTTGTTACGGACAAGCTGGTGCATCAGTGCCCTAGCACGATCGATTTGCAGCGCTTCCATGTGTTTATGCTTCTTTTCAGATACTCGGCGGTGCGAGCATGGAATTGCTTCTTACTGAGGACGACATCGACGAACTCGGAGTGGCAAGGATCGCCCATCTTCACCAGGATACCGCAGCAGGAGTTGCTGACGTCGGGGCCGTCCTGGAAGATGTTACGGAAGAGCTCCCGCCCGCACGGTTGAGTCATCTGCTTGTTGCACCCCTTGAGGGAGTCGTCGTATGCAGGTGCTATTTCGACAGCAGCAAGTGCCGGCTTCGAAACCGCGATGCAAACGAGAAGAAGCACGGAAGCGACGATGGTGTGCTTGGTCATGTTTGGTTGAGAGATTTATTTTATTTTATTTTTCTTTTATTTTTTCACTTTTGTGTTGTATTTAGGATTTTACTTGGAGGATATGATTGGGAGAAGATACGGGTGTTCTTTTATAGGGTTATTAGGAAGAGGTTACATTAGAGTAATTATTAACGTTTTAAAGAGTTCCTTCAATTAATGAAATTTAGATGTGAGCTCATCATTGTTCATGTTCATCAGTTTCATAGACATATTCAATATAAACGCAATGGCTGAGTAGTCATACACGCGAAGCAAAATGAAATGAGCACAAATATATATATTTATAGTACTTGAAAAGATATTTTGATTATTATGGATTTACATATTTTTATGGTTTATTAATGAAACGGATATAGTGAAAAGTGTCATGCCAAAGTCTCATGCATCCATATCGAAGTGTTTTTATAGCTAAAATGCAATAAAAAAGCAATGCCTTAGGCATGTTTTAAGATTTGAAACTCATAAATTTTAATAACCACATGCATCAAATTAGGCACATTAAATACGAAGATTCGACCATGTTGTTAATCACATAGGTAAGTATTCGACACATAAATGAAGTGATCTGGCTTCATGGGACATAATTAAAAGAAGATAGGCACATTTAGTTTCAATGTGGCACATTAGATTCACCAATAGTTTCTGTGTATCCCATCCAATGTAATTAATCTAATATTCAAAGATACACATGTGTATGAGTTCTCTAGTGCCCATTCATATGTTATAAGAGTTTCATCATAGAAATAATGTGTGTTTTGTTCATGAGTTACCCCATTATGTCATGCTTATATTCCTAGTTAATTGCTAAAGCTCGGAGTCCGAGCCTATGGGGTTGAACTTTATAGAGTTCATGATTCATATCATGATGTGTTCCCATATATAATATCAGTGATATCCAATGATATGAGTAGTCAAAGCGAGAGACCGAAATCGGAATACCGATCAGATGCTTCCGAATATGCCTGCCTGACAGGGATGCTTGTGAGCCCATCTGAAATGGTCCAAAATTCAAAGGATAATTTGAATTAATATTTGTCTTTTAGAAGTCCCATTCATCAGGCGGGGATAGCTCAGTTGGGAGAGCGTCAGACTGAAGATCTGAAGGTCGCGTGTTCGATCCACGCTCACCGCATTTTCGTCTTTTCCATACTATTTGAGATATCAGGATGGTGTTTTGTCGACTATTCAAGATATCTTTTTCCTCAATAT
This sequence comes from Eucalyptus polyanthemos subsp. polyanthemos, assembly GCA_017140185.1. NCBI lineage: Eukaryota > Viridiplantae > Streptophyta > Magnoliopsida > Myrtales > Myrtaceae > Eucalyptus > Eucalyptus polyanthemos. Next base: position 15,979,330 of record CM029460.1, read on the forward strand.
TTTGTTGACTATTCGAGATATCGTTTATAAATCTTGTTTTCCTCAATATTTTGTCGACTATTTGAGATATAGATAGAAGCTTTTAGAAACTTTTTCCATAATATTTTGTCGAATATTCGAGATATAAGGATGGTGTTTTGTTGACTATTCAAGATATTAGGATGGTGTTTATAAATCTCGTTTTCCTCAATATTTTGTCGACTATTCAAGATATAGATAGAAACTTTTTCCTCAAGATGATGTTTATAAATCTCGTTTTCCTTGATATTTTATTGACTATTCGAGATATCATGATGGTGTTTATAAATCTCATAGAGATAAAAAATTTTTCCTTAATATTATGTCGACTATTCAAGATATCAGGATGATGTTTACAAATCTCAATTCAAGATCATATTGTTTATTTTTACTTGTAGAGAAAGAAACTTTTTCCTCAATATTTTGCCAACTATTCGAGATCAAAACGGTGCTTACAAATCTCGTAGAGATAGAAACTTTTTCCTCAATATTTTGCCAACTAATAGTCGAGATCAGGATGATGTTTACAAATCTCATAGAGATAGAAACTTTTTCCTCAATAATATGCCGACTATTTGAGATCGGTGTTTACAAATCTCAATTCAAGTTCATGTTGTTTATTTTTACTTGTAGAGATAGAAACTTTTTCTGAATATTTTGCTAACTATTCTATTACAAATCTCATAGAGATAGAAGCTTTTTCCTAAATATTTTGCTAACTATCTGAGATCAGGACGGTGCTTACAAATCTCAATTCAAGATCGTGTTGTTAATTTTTACTCGATCAGGACGGAGTTTACAAATCTCGTAAAGATAGAAACTTTTTCCTCAATATTTTGTTGACTATTTGAGTTCAGGACAATGTTTACAAATCTTAATTCAAGACCGTGTTGTTTATTTTTACCCATCCAAATACATCATCCATGCTTGTGTTAAAGGCTAATTGTTCAAGATCAGGATTGCCGATTGTTCGAGATTAGGACCATGTTTACAATTCACTATTCAAAGACGCCATTTATTGGGATCAGGTCTGTGTTGTTTATTTTTACCCATCAAAATACACCATCGATGCTTGTGTCAAAGGCTAATTGTTTGGGATTGGGATTGTGCAACCTGAATTGGTGAAATACCTAAGCTAAACCTATTACCGAATTTGCTTGCCCATCTCAATACAATATCCATGCTTATGTCAAAAGCCGATTGTTCGAAATCAAGACCGTGTTTACCCATCTCAATATACCATCCAAATACAGCATCCATGCTTTTGTCAAAGGCCGATTGTTCAAGATCGGGACCATGCAATTTGAATTGGTGAAGCACCTGAGCAAAACCTATTACCCAATTGGCTCGCCCATCTCAATACACCATCCATGCTTGTGTCAAATGTATTCAGGATCAGGACCGTGCAACCTGAATTGGTGAAGTATTGAACTAAACCTATTACCTAATTCGCACATAGAGAAGCTCTTTTCTCAATATTTTATTCATTTTTACCCATCTCAAGAAATTTTTTAGAAACTCTTTTCTCAATATTTTGTTCATTTTTATCCATCTAAATACACCATCCATGCTTGTGTCAAAGGTTGATTGTGTCACACACATTTTCTTAAGGTAGTATGGGCTGCCCAAGAAGAACAAAACCGTAAGGACGTAGTGTTCAAAGTGTATAATATGCGTATAGTGGAGACTCGGGGTTCAAAGTGGATCCTGGGGTGTTACAAGTAATGTGACAACCCGGGGTAATACAGAAAGATGAACTAAGATTGCCTTAGCAGTATGCGGGCGAGGTGGCATGTCTTCCATCTCACATCGCTTAGGAGGAGTCCTGAGCTAGCTTTATAAGGTTTGGATGTCTCTAACTGTACATATATATGCATTTTCTTGGGATAGTATGGGCTACTCGGAGAAAAACAAAACCATGAGAACTTAGTGTCGGGATTGTTTGGGATTGGGACTGTACAGCTTGAATTGGTGAAGTACCTACTAAACTTGTTCCTAATTATCCATGACTTGCGCACCCTATTTGTAGAGAGAGACTTTTTTCTCGATATCTTGTTCATTTTTGCCCATCTCAATACACCATCCATGCTCGTGTCATGGGCTGGTTGTTCAAGATTGGGACCCTACGGCCTGGATTGGCTAAGCGCCTAAGCTAAACCTATTCCCAATTATCCATCACTTGCTCACCCCATTCATAGATAGATATATTTTTTTAGAGAGAAGCTCCAAGAAAGAATGTCCACATTACACAAGTGTTTGAATGGATATAAATAAGAAAGGGCATCATATTTATATAGGAGTCCCTCTCGTTACATCCGTCAATTGCCTTTTGATCTAGAGGTGGAGATCACATATAACATTTTTAGAGAGAAGCTCTGACAGAAAATGTTTACTATTACACAAGTGTTTGGGCATAAATAAGTGTATCTAAGAGTCCCTCTCATTACAACTCATTACAAATGTTAGTTACCTTTCGATCTAGTGGTGCAGATCGCATCTCGCTATCTACCAGCTACCAACATTGATGCTGAGGATGACCTCGGTTCATTTACCATAGTGCCCAATCCCAGAATGTTGCATAACCCTAGGCGTTGATCTTCTTGGACCATACAGGATTCTTTGTGCATGAAAAACCTCAAGACCATGACACGGGTCAAGCAACGCATAGATGGTGAGTCGGGCTGTCCAGCTTACCAACTCGACCAGCACAAAAATAATCAAGTGCACAATCTGAGATTGTTTGTCTCATATACCCACAGCCTGATTCGTCTAGGCATCTTCGTTTCAGGAAGGGCAAAAAGATGCTCCTTGCTTTCGTCTGGAGATCCATGATATTAAGCACTTGCTTGCACAGCTCACGAACTCAGCACGGTTCGCAGGGAGCACACAAAGTTCTTAAAGCCAAACACCTCTCATTTGCGTGCTTAAGCCTAAAGAGTGACTCTGCTTCCTCGAAACTCTTGTTTGGATCAAGACGTTTCACATAAAAGTTAGTCGTCCTGCCAAATTGAACTCGAGGCAGTCTGTGAACAGTTTGAATGACTTCTGCTGCAGCATATGTACTGACCAAATGCCGACAATAAAACAGTGGGGGGCATATCAGCAATCTTTACAGTAGAGAGAGAGAGAGAGAGAGAGAGGTGAACTTTACGAACTGATGATATAATCCACATTTGACATTGTTAACGTGCATCAACAAACAAACACAGAGTTCCTTACCATCTATTCTTACAACTTGCAAGCAAAGGAAACTCATCAAACTCACTCCTAACACCCCCCAGAGGATGATGATAAACAACTATATCCCGAATTATGAATATAAATTGTACCTAAACATCAAGTACACTAAAAGAAATCGAACTCAAGATAATTATCAGAACCTTTCTTATCAGGGATAGTGGCGGCAACAGTGGCCTTTTCGCTTGTTGATGTCAGTGGTACTGGTATTCGTTCTATGTCAACCGGTTTCGGCACCTCTGGGGGTGTGGCGCAGCGGATCAGCGCCCAGTTCACACCTTCAAAGAAGGGGTGTTGCTTAATCTCTGTCGCTCCTCGCTTATACGCCAATCTGTTCTGCGGTTCTTTCACTAGCAACCCTCTTATTAGATCTCTAGCTGCAAAACTGACCATAGGCGACTCTGGAAATCGCAGTGGCTGACCCACAACATTGAACAACGTGGCTCGGTTTCCCGATCCTTTGAAAGGGGTTTTACCAAACAAGAGCTCAAACAAAAATATCCCAAAGGTCCACCAATCTACAGCACTTCCATGACCTTCTCCTTTAATAATCTCAGGTGCCAAGTACTCGTGGGTTCCAACAAATGACATTGACCGGGCATCAGTGGGTTCAGCAATGAGCTCGGGCAATGGGCTGACTTGGTTCCCAGTTTCTATTTTGGGTTTCCGGTCCTTCTTGGACTTACTGGAGAACAGGCGAGGACCGAAGCACGTGGTGGGACCCGCACAGGATGGCTGGATGCAAGAAGGTTCAATGCAAGCTGGCTGGACACAATAGACAGGGTTCTTTCTGAGAGGTTCAGAGTCGAGCGCTGATGTCTTAACAAGAGTTGGACTCACGGTGCAGCGAAGAGAAAGGTCAAAGTCTGATAGCATTATATGCCCATCATCCCTCACAAGAACATTCTCGGGTTTAAGATCGCGGTAAACAATACCAAGCATATGGAGGTATTCTAGAGCCAGCAACACCTCAGCTACATAAAATCTGCAAATAAAGATCAGAGTGTAATGTGGGGCAACTCTTAAGATTTTTTCATATGTAAGTGCCATATAAAAAGCTATTTCACGCAAGTCACATGGTTGAAGATGTATCTTTTATAACTACATTGTGATTTCTAGCTCCATCTTGCTACATTGAAAAGTTTCACAAGGCGAAAGAAACATTTAGGTTTTAGGAAGATCTATTTGAGCTAGCATTAAATTCATTCGTCTTTCCGAAATGTAGACTGCCTATGTCATGCTAGTCAAATTAAAGGTTGTGTACCACTCCATGTGTAACCTGGGATTAACATGAAGTATGAAACAAGAAGAAAGTCTCTCTTACTGCAAAGTTGACAAATTAGCATATTCATCGGCTTAAAAGACACTGCAGACCAACTTAACTAAAAGCCTAGCTACCTCAGCCTTCCCCACCAAGCCCCCTGACCAAGAATGAAATCACTAAAGGAAAATTTTACTAGTTAAATCTCAATCCAAACATGTATGAGTTTTAATCAAAGAGCATCAAGGATGAAGTCGTACTTTACTGCCTGCTCAGGGAAATATTTCCCAGGTTGCCTCTGTCTAAGAGTGTGCAAGTCTCCTCCAGGACAAAACTCCATGACCAAACATGAGAACTTATCAGTCTCAAAATGCGTATACAGAGTCGGGAGGAAGGGATGGTCCAGACACTGCAATATTTCTCTCTCTGTTTGAGCTCGGAGCAACTTTTTGCGACTAGCTAAAGACGCCTTGTCCATAACCTTCATCGCAAAGTAACACTTGGTTCCACTCAACTCTGACAGATATACACTGCCAATATCCCCGCAACCTAACCGCTTTAGCAGTCTGAAATGGCTCAAACCCAAGACCCCATCCCTTGATCGAACGGCTTGGATGGCTTCCCATCTCAAATCATTTGCTTTATGAGGCTTGTTGACGGTGCTACTTAAACTGCTGCAGCTGCTTTCATCACTAATGTCACTGCTTGTGCTCCCTCTACACATGCTGCTCTTCCCACTCTCAACAAAGTCAACACGGTCAATAACCTTGCCACTTCCGCTTGTCTTTGCTAGGCTGCTGGTGCCGTCACTAACTTTTCCAGATACAGAACTATTCTTCATGCTTCCATGTTCTGATGTCTTCTTGTTCTTATCAACAGAGGTCCCCCTTGAGCCTCCATTCTCAACAGATGCAGCAGAATGCGCTTCGTATGATTTTTGCTCTGGATCAGGCAAGGAAGTGCTTAGATTCATTTTAATGATCAAAGATTCAACCGAGCCATTTTGATCTGGACGAGACGACCTTTTCTTCTCAGCAGGCTCTGCAGACTCATTCTTCGAATGGTTCTGCAGATATTTAGGTGATTTTTCATGATTAATGAGCTCAGGCTTGCTTGCCTTCAAGTTTTGTGAAGATGATAAGCTATGATCATTCCTCGGTACTGCGACAAAACCGGCTGCTTTGGTTTGCTGCTTAGGGGAAGTTCTCGAGGTAGTTTTTGAGGCCATAAGGACTCAGCAAAAGCACTGAATCTATAAACAAATCAAAATGAAGATATCCCTGGTGCGGATCCCTGGTGCGGGACTCATCATCAATGGAACTGCATCTTCCATCTGCTTGCCCACATAATTTGTGGTCCAATTTCAGTTGTGGCGAAAATTTCTCCACTGGGAAAATATCAACTATGTTAAATTAAATTAGCAGAAACTCATCATTTTCATACTCAAATATTTTCCTACTCTTCACTTCAGGCAGCACAGAAGAACATACCCAACAGAAAAATAAAGACCAGATTTTGAAAAGCACCGATTAACTTCCACCTGGGATAAATCAGAAGCAAAAATGTAGACTTTCACAACAATGTAGTGCTTAACATCACATTCCGGGTTGCAGAAAGCCGTATAAAAACCTCGAATAAAATCAAGTATCCGTTACTCAATAACTCAAGAGACTAGGGGGTTCGTCTCCAGCTACTGAAACCAAGGGAACCATGAACAATATTTCGACCGAGAAATTCGAAGCTCAAAATTGCGAATACGAAAGGATAAAAAAAAGAAGGCAAAATAAAAGTAAAGCAAAAGACTTCAAGGACCACTACAAGGTAAAGGCACGAGCTAATAGTCAGCTCCAAAAGATCATGCAAGCTCGTTCAGTTCTTGATTAAACTACAAAAACTCAAGTCGAGATTGGAAGCCTCACCACATAAGGATACGATCAAACAACAGTCGAAGAAAATCAGATCTGGATCTCAAGACTGCAAATTTAAGTGGAACCACAACACAGATCCCGAATCTGAAGGCGACCCAGATGCTAAAACCTACCCTAGAAGGCGAACGGGAGCAAAACCCAGAAAGGGAAAACGCTCATAAATGGAGAAGAGAGAAGGATGGAAGACCGAAACAGTACCTGAATTGAAGGATCATGACTTGACTGAACGCATTCAGCAGGGAAAGAGGGAGTGAATGACTCCGGATAATGCTGGGGAAGAGAGAGAGAGAGAGAGAGAGAGAGAGAGAGAGAGAACGAGAAAGGGAAAGCTTCAGACAGTGCTGAAAAATTGGGACTGGCGGAGAAGTAATTTTTGGCCAAGGCAGAGAGAGAGAGAGAGAGGTCAATGCAAAGCTATAAAGTGAGCTTTTTTGTGAATTCAATAATTTCAATGGGGGTGTTTTGTCCCCAAACGAGGGGAGGGTCCTGATGGCCAAACAGGCCTTGTGGTCTCTCACCGGTCTGTCCATGCCATGGCACTTCCCCTTGCACTTTGCAGAGAACCTTCTTTCCAGGTGAATTTGCTTGCCCCTTTGCCTTTTCTTTTCTCGCTTATTTCTTAATTTGTTATCCTCGTTTTTATTGGCAATTTATGTTTACTAAAGTAACTAGTCCGCCTTTCTCTATTGGCGACTTTTCGTGTCCAAATAGGCATTTTTAAAATTTTGAATTTTGCACTAACCACTTCATTTGTATGGAGTAATTCCGAGCCAAGTATCATTGACATGGAAAGTGTATCCGTGTATCCTTAAAATGGTACATTTGGTATCCTTTAAATGCCACATTTGATTCCATGATCAAATTATAATGTATTCAAATTAGTTGTGTATTGAATAGCGAACTAACATCAACTTGATATTCAATTGATTGAGGTTGAGTTCATTCATTTGAGAAATATATATTAAGAAATTAATCTATGTAAATATCATCACATATTTAGTGATCGAATCCTTAAGTTCCTTGTACACTAAAATCTATTGTTTGATAACAGGAAAGTTCGCTTTAAATAAGACAGGCGAATATTTCTTTTCCTTGCCTATCTTTTGCTATACTTGTTGATGAAATGAATCATCATGTATTGCGGCTATTAAGTACTTGATAAATTTAGCATCTGTGAAGAGAGAGTCTGAGAAGCTTTACAAAGTCCTTTGGTTTTATACTACGATCAATTCTAGAAGAACTATTGAAATCTGGATGAAAAGGTCCAAAACAATAACCAAATGAAATAGCTAGATACATAGATAAAACTAAAAAATAAACAATAAAATAGGTTTGATCAGGACTCAAGACACTAGTGCTATCCCAAAACAAGAATAAAATAAAAGAAGGGATTGATAAAAATTTGTTGCTAGATCCAGACCTTCCAAAATACAAAACGCCAGCTAGTTCTAGGGTTGTTATTGCCTAACTTTGCCCTAGGCCCATATGCAAGATGTATGAGGTGGTCCACCGTCACCGATTGGAATCAGATGGGAAAGTCTTAATTGCATTAATCCAAGGTGGGGTTTTTCCCATTTAAGGTTGTCCACGAGCAGAAAAAAATTGCCCTTTAATTCGCTAATAAATGCATAGTTGCAATACCAGCATTTTCTCGGGTCCCAAAAGATTAGAAGGCTAGGCATGCATTGTCCTGATGGGGACAACATAAGACTCTTGCACCACTAAAAAATTCAGTCTCCGAAATAATTTATTAGCTTGTCCCCCGAAAATTCTGAATAATTGGCTCTACTTATTTTCCCATCTTTTCTTTTTTCATGGATATGAAGTATTTAAGTATATACATTACACTTTGATATAGTGAGAATTATATTATGAAATTTGGTTAACTAGTTGAGTACTTTCGTTTCCTTTTGCAGTTCAACAACAGACATCCCTTTCATCAAAGCAAGAAGCAGCAATCATTCAACATGCTGCGTGCATGTCTTTGTCAATCAACACAAGAATAACATTGATTTTTGGCTTCACATTGTTAGGTTTTCCACTTAATACTTTTGACTGGTTCTTCTAAGGTTTACTTGGCGGTGGTCCAGTGGGGAACTTCGTTACCTAACTCTCTTGATCAAGCTGAATCAGTAGTGAAATTCGGCAAAATGGCGAAAATGGGGCATTGACATATGCATCTGGTTAAGTGCAATGTTCGCAATTGTTTCTCATAAATTACTTCAAATTACATCTGCAACTCTATGCATTTTCATGTATGATATATTATCAAGATCAATTTTGTTAATGCCGATTCCAATATGCAAATATTATACCTATCATGTCCAATCGTGTCAGCATCTATCCGCCTTCATCGACGGATTTTAAACTTCAACATGTTCCATGAGGGTGAAGTCCTTACATTGGATTGACAGGTTCGGTCATCACAGATTTCCTTCTCCCCGCATGCACTGTTTTCGTTCGCTTTCAGTTTGTCTAGTACAAATTTTGTTGGTTTAGGTCGCTATCCAACTTTTTTGACTCTTGAATCGACGAAAGTGTTATTGACCATGCATCTTCTCCGACGCACATCTAGTTTCTGTCGAAAGTTCTTCTATTAATAAATAAAAATGCATCTCACGTTAAATGTCTCTAAGAGCTCTGGCCAATAAATTGTGCTTAGAACATGTAGGCCACTTATTGGATTGTTTAGTCTGGCGAATGCTAGGAACTACAAAAAATAATTTCTCTATCATCTAACTCTCCTATTATATAGCTCTAATTACGGTAGAAAAATTTATTTTTAATGTTGCATTCATACTTTCTTTCTTTAATATACCTTAGATTTTTTTTTTCCTTGGTGTAATGATCAATTGGCATTAGGCTAGCTTTTGCATACCAGCGCATAATAAACGCACAAGAGGGAGAAAGAGGGGTTGAATTAGGTCAAGCTTTTCTAATGGGTGATCGAATGTGCATCTACTACTCGTTACAATTACACAGCAGATGAAAAAGCTGACTCTAATACACCCCCTCTTCTCTCATGTCTAATTTTTAGTGGTGGTTATATTCTAGGAGAAATTATCAAAATTGTCTTAAACCTACTACACTTATGTCTAATCATTCATAAACCTTTTTTTTTTTCAATTGAGTCACCTTTTTTTGTTCAACTGAGTTATAAACCTTTTGTATTCATATCAATTTAGTCAATTTGGTTAACTTTGATTGGAAATCTTTAACATGGACACTAATTATCCTACATGTTGTGGCCAATGTTGGCATGGACATTTTAAAATTATTTTTATGTTTTTCAATTATTTTTTCATTTCTTTTTCCTTTTCTTTTCCTTTCCCTTTCTTTTTTCCTCCCTTCTTCCCTTCTTTTTTCCTATAGCTGGTTGTTGAGGTCTGGCGATTGGCTAGAGGTGAGGATTGGCAAGGCTAACATTATTGTCTTTGAGGCCGAGCCTCTCCTAGAGATGGCAATGTCAGCCTTGCCATGGTTGGGCAAGCCCTTGCCAGATTTGGCGAGGCCAAACTTGTCGACCTTGGCCTCTTGCCAATTGCCGAGGTTTGATGACTAGCTGGAGTAAGAAGGAAGGGAAGAAGAAAAAAAAGATAGAGAAAGGAAAGGAAAGAATAACAAAATTCTAAAAAAATTTTAAAAAATATTAATGTTAGCGCTGGCCACCACCACATAGGACAGTCAGTGTTCACATTAGCGATTTTTGGCCAAAATTGTTTGGATAGACTAAATCGGGACAAACTTAAAATGTTTATGATTCAATTAGCAAAAAAAAAGTTCAAAATTAAATTGCTACAATTATAATAGGTTTTAGATTTTTTTGATAATTCTCCCATTTAAGTTTTCCCCCCAATCTAGCACTTGTGCTAGGTTACCCCAAGCAGATGTCACAAAATTAAATGATCATTTGGCATGTCCATGTACCCCGTGAAGTACCTCATCATACAATTCTGTGGTCCTCAATTGTCATTAGGGCCGATCTTCAGAGCCTCTAGGTGCTTTGTTCTAGTTCTAAGTTTAGGTGCCCGATTGACTTGAGTTTGAAATCAAATTTGATTGGCAATGACTCTAAACATTTCCTAATCGAGCTAGGTGACTCACATGCAAGTCCAGATTATCTATTATTCTTTCCTCCACCTAACATATGTCACTTCCCCATCGACGAACCTTTAAATTTGACTTTTCTTCATGTGGTATTTATAAGTAGCTCGTTACACTTTTTATATCGATAGAGATATATCCAAATATAACCTATGAAACTTCAGACTGAGAGAGAATTTTTGTCCCATCAAACTCAAGAAAGAAATTTTCGGTGGGATCATCTGTTCAAGATTTATCCACGCGAGTATGATTTAACAAAAAGTAGCATAAAGAAAAAAGACAAACAATTTAAATCTTCCTCGGAGTTGTAGATATCTAACGATGATCTAAGGAATCTCTCTCGGAAATGCCTTGGGCATGGACCATGATACTTGTGGACACGGATATAGAAAATGCTTTCTTGGTTTGGGAAAGCTGAATATGGAAAAGTAGTTCGGTGGAATCAGCAGACAAACCCCTTTATCTCTCTCTCTTTTTAAATATTTGTAAAGTTTATTAATTAAGCCCAAAAAAAAGAAGGAAAAAAAATGAAATTAAATAAACTATGAACATTCAATTTATCATATAATTAACTATTATCCTAAATCAACTTTCGTGCGCCAAACTAAATCTATTTCTATCATCTCGATTTAAGTGATTTTCATGTGGTGCTCATATAGATAAATACAAGTTGGCTTTACCGCTATCATAGATTAACTTTATTATGCCAAACTAAATCTATTTCTATCGTCTTGATTTAAGTGATTTCATGTGGTGCCCCTAAGAACAAAACCAAGTTGGCTTTGCCTAAGGTCTTTATGTTTGTCTTTTTGCTAGTTATCAATAATAAAGCCCAGAGATGGTCTTGACGGGAACCCCAGTATTATATCCTTAGCCCCTGAGTTTTGCCAGTAATCAAGATTGAAGATGCTATTTATTAGTCAAGGATGTAAAGTAGATTGCTTTTTGCGTCTCCAAGGATTCTCCTCTTTTTTTTCTCTGTTCTTTCCCAGACAAAGAACGGAATAAAGACATGGTAATATATATACATATTTATATATATAACATAGAAAAGTGAAAATACAAAAAGGAGCTGACATGTAGCAAGACAAACACCACAAAAAGAAGAGAATAGAAGAAGGAGCCTGTCGGGTAAACGACATGGAGCATTTGCACCTGCAGGTACATATACTGTATATACCCCTCGCCATATTATAAAGGCTAGGGCTGTTCGTGGGGTAAATGGTCCACGGAGGAACAAGCGCTCTTGGCCTTGCCTTGATATGGAGAACTCATTTTCAGTCTCCTGTCATCCCTTAGGCTTTATAATTTTCGGGCCTTTAGAGCATTAGGAAAAAAGGAAAGAAGAGAAAGGAAGCCTTTCGCATGTGGTTCCACATGCACTCCCTTTTTTCAGTTCATAGGTCAATTGATAATAGATGGTCGATTTTTTTTTATTTTATTTTTTCACATGAAGGCCAGTCGAATATCTCGAATACAATATGCTAGAAAACAAAATATATCCACACACAGCTCCATGCATAGAGCAGCGAGCTCCACATGCTATCTATATTTCACTTCATTTTTAAAAGGGCTTTTCAGATCTTGGCTTTATTGCTGTGTGGTCCTCTCTCTCTCTCTCTCTCTCTCTCTCTCTCTCTCTCTCTCTCTCTCTCTCTCTCTCTCTCTCTCTACAAACTAATGGAAGTAGCATATAACTTTCTTAGGTCAACAATGACTATGAGTCACTTTTTTGCTGCAAGTACGGTATGATGTTCTTGGATATCTATTTTTGTAATTTTTAGAATTAATATGTTTGGTGCAGTTAAAATACACGGGTGCCACATCATTTAGACGACAAGATTTATCTGTGCTATATCCATTCTGATTAATAGATTTTAAGCTACTTCTTAGTGAGACTTGCCCAGCTTTGAAGAGTCATTTTGGTTAAAGAAAAAAGGCCTAATATATACGCAAAATCTAAACCTTCATATCAATTTGTGGTAATTTTTCAATAATGAGTAGCCACGCGCATGCGACAAATTAGTCCCACATGTAGATTGGCGAACGCATCAAAATTTATTAGTTGATGTGTGAGATGAATCTTCATATTTAGCTTATCCTCTTGGTTCATCAAAATTTGTACATAAGAAATAATTTTCACTATGGAAAAAACCAAGATTCCAATAGCAGTGAATAAGATTAACATAATAGGAGTAAGTGGATCAAGATCAAAGTCTCATTCCTTTGGTTCTATTTGTTGATATGTACATGTAAGTCATGTTTAAAAAGTTCCACAATAAAAAAAAATGGTGTGGTATGAAGTACTTAATATATTTTAGTTAGTCCATTATTCCTTAGTTTAAATTTCTTAGTGAATGTGGGTTCAACTAGATATGTTGATGAGTTTGAACTAAGATCCTATCTTAGCAATTTTCTCAAGTGAAAGTATTGGATTTCTACTGTGCTTCCCAATTGTTCTTCCACCCAAGCTTCGATCAAACTATGATTCCTGCTTTGTGTATGTCCGCTCTGCTTTTGGTTTTTGTTGGGACTTATGAATAGTTAAGAGTAATTTTTTCACTTTCTACTCCATATTTAAAATATTATGCAAATATTGGGAAAATATGGAAATTATTACGTGCATGAAGTTTTCGGCATTCAAGATCAGATAAAAGTCGAGTTGCATCCATTGCTAAATTTGGAATAAAGCAAAAAGTCAAAACTAAAATCACTCCATTGAAACTCTATATCTATTTATGCTTCCATTTGTGCAAAATCTTCAACTTGCACCAAGCGACAGGGTTCAAACCAATGGCCCCCCTCCCGAACTATAGTTGTTTGTGCAACTGTTGAATCAAAGCCCAAAGAAAAATAAAATCGAGAAGTTACAACCCTCAAACACTATATCCTAACACTGCAAAAAAGAAAAAAATGATATGGCACGAGTCTGAAAATTGTCCAATTTCGTGGAAAATAATAATTTACATTTGACTTTGACTTATATTCTAAATTGACATATACAAGACAGATCAAACTAAAGATTATAAAAATATTTAGACATGTATTTGTGTATTAGAAGATAAGATTTTGCACGAGATTGAACCTAGTAGGCTTGTGATAAGCGTCTTTGATTGCACGAGACGCCCATCTTGCCACCAACGGGCTTGCTTGGAAGTCGTCGTGCGATGCGCTGGATTTAATTCTAATCCATAAAAGACGGCAGGTGAATCTATGAGAGCAATGACTTGTTTAGTCGGGCATGGACGGAATGAGCTCTCTCATGGGCCAAGCACAATCTTTTGCCATGAACATTAACTCCATGACCCAAAAATTGATACTGGGCTTGTTTATGCGTGGCCCAACAAAGTCAGTCCAAGAATGGTCGGTCACATTGATGCCTAAAAAGTAAAGACAAGCCTTAGCTAGAGAACCCACAAGGATTCAATGAAGAACTTGACCGAACGGATTCAACCAGGTTTTTTATGATGATAACATAAGCAATTCACATTGATTGCATATGAACATCGAATTTTGCTAGTTCAAGTTTCTTGTTGTTACTTTGGGTTGCACATGAACCACTGCAATGGCCATAAACATCGGTAAATTAGTACTAAAATTAGTCAAAGTATCCTAATTAAACAGCAAGTTTTACTTTGCTAGTGTGTTTCTTGACGTATCAAATTAGAGGTCTTTAAAGTGATACCTGCAAATTATTTTTAGTCATTGAAAAATACGCATATTACATGAGTTGATGAATCATACGCGACTAAGGTTGATACATGCTAGAAAAGTGTTTACAATGATAGAATCAACATCGGAAATCCAGTGTAAAAAGAAAACAATGGGCTGAAATAATAGATATAATTATCAGGAAACATAATGTCGCATGTAACAATAGATATTATATAAATTCAACATCATCAATTTTGCTTTTAACATCTAGTCTTTAAAAGCGACCTTTCAAGTGACTTACCACCAAATGAAAGGTTGGATGTAAGAAGATAGAACTCAAAAATACCAAATAAACCTTAGTCCATTGCTATATATCATTACCTATCACGAAAGTATGATATGATAGAATCGTGTATGAATAAAAAATGGTCAAAATCGTTGGGAGTCTAGAAATCCAAGGCAATTTGGTGATGTGTCTACTACACAGGGAGAGATCAAAAAGATAATTTTATTATAATCATCAAAGAAAATATTAAAATGTTTTGATACACATTCACTCATAAGTGTTCCCAATTTTAGATTAAACCCGAATCCACAAGAATCAATCATAAGAAATGAGTTTTATGACCTTGTCATTCTTGGATGATGGTTCTTAATGCTTTTTGTTGGGAAAACATCCCTATGGTATTTTGATGATTCCAAAACAAACCTTGATGTGGTGATGATTCCAAAACAATTCTTAATTATCTTCGTGACAAGTGCAGATGTTCTTCATAATGATGTGGTGATAATTTTAGGAAAAATGTGATAATATTGATGGTCTTTGTGAGTTCACTGAAGATGGATTGGATCATGAGGATGAGGATCTTGACAGACAGAGAGCAAGAGAAGTATAATAAGGTGCTTAGGAGGATTTGAAGGTACCATGGTCGGTCTATCGTTAATGTAAACTTGTTGGAAGGTGACATATTCATAAGGATCATTGGATGATTGATAGCAAGTCGTTTCGCACAATTGCATCGACCGATGACCGTTGGATGGTAGGATATAGCCATTGACAGGCTAAGAATCCATAGCATGAGAACTAGAAATGAGTTAGAGCAATGTTAACTGTCAATGACATTGAAGGGAAGCAAACGATGAAGAAATCGTCACTGACTGACTCACTAGTTTATAAATAAATATGATAAGTGCACTGGAAGTACCAAATTTTGTCACAGAAGTGTAATTGAGTTTAAAATTTTCAAAAAGTGCAATTAATGAAAGGACTTGATTGAACTAATTTGATAAATTTTAGAATTTGATTGCACTATTTAAAAGTTGTAGAACTCAATAGTACTTTCATGACAAGTTTTACGACTTAGTTGCACATTATAAAAGTTTTATAAAACAAATACATTTTTTATGATAAGTTTTAGAACTTTCAATGCACATATCCTTGAATAATTTGTCAAATTTTCTCGTACATCCATGATTTAAAGAGCTTTACTTTAATTCGATACTAAGCTTGAAACTCAAAATACTCATTTATTAAATTGTTATAGTAATGAGTAGAGAACTCACCTCCATCTATTGAATTGAATCATAGAACCAATGCAAGGTCATAGCTCTAGACATAATGGTGTTTTTAGTTTTATAAGTGGACTTGTTTCAAATAAAGGAGGAAGCAGGTGCATTGCTATTAACTCCTCAAATGTATTATTAAATTTTGCAAATTGTATTTTGTAGTTTGGGATTAGTTACAAATAGAGGTATGCAACTGGATCGGTTCTACCCTATAACCAGATCGGACCACTTGAAAAATAGATTTGGGAATCGGATATAGTTGGAACTGATCCAGGACTATATTTGGGAACAGGTTCCAAGTGAATATGCATCTAGGCACTAGACCAAACCGCCCTATTTTGAAACCAATTAATGCCAAAACCCTAATATTTTTACCTAAATGCTAACATCAGCACTCTATCTTTTATCCTCTTGGGAACTCCTCGCCAATCTTTCCTCTTCTACTATATTTTTATAGATGAATGGGAATGTAGTTTTATAATTTAAATTTATGTTGTGTGTTTGAATTTTTTTTCTTTTATAATTATATATGACTACGTGTTAATTTTGGTGGATAGGGATTTCCCTTCATTTTTTACTTTGAATCTTTTTATTACTCATAACCTCATATGATTTTGTTGTGAAAAATGAATCAGAAAAAGGAAAAACATTGGTTCTTGGATAGACCCTAGAAATGGATCGGAAAAGCAAGTATGTTCTATAACTGGTTTTAGGCAAATAGGGTAGGTTCCGAGGTCCAAAAATTGGAATCGATTATATCATGGTAGGTTCCATATTCCAACTCTAGAACCTATCCACTCAAGAATCGATCACCCCTCATTACAAGTAAGGCATGAATGCTTTTCAATTACCTAAGAAAGATACGATGGGTCATTGATAGGGAAGGGTCACTGTAACTTCTTCTCCTTCTTCTTCTTTTGCCCCCTTTATTTATTTGCTTTCAGCTTTATTCGCTCTTTACTTTAAATGGAGAAATACAAAAAAGGAAAAACGGAAATTGACAGGGAGCGGTGAGCAAAATCACTATCCTATTAGATCAAGCAAAGAATAATGCAGCTTTAGAGATAAGAATGCATCCATTCACTCATTTTACGGATGTTGCCTAATTTATAAATTTATATCCTATGTGCATTAGGAATTAGATAGCAATTTAAGAAAGTATAAACTTTATTTATTGCATCTTAAAGATTTAATAAATATTATTTCCTAATTTGTCAAAGCCATCATGTAAGTTTCTGCAATTTCTTATTTTAACTCATAAAGAAAAGCTCAAATAATACTACATCCATGTCTCATATAGATCACATTTAATAGTAGAATAAATTTATTAATTACATAAAATGCATGTTGCATGTTGCGACCCATCTAGAGAGTTACATGTCTTAATCTCAATGTTTTAATAATCAAATTGTCAAGATAGGATCAATTAGCAATGACATTTCACACTTATTCATACTGCATATCATGAAAAGAAAAACAAAAAAAATTAATTGACATTGCATTTAGAAATCATGTTAAGGTCATGCATACATTATTTGGTCTTGAGTTAACATTTTGCAAAACACTTGATATGGCGGATTTAATGAAGCTTTTCTATTGTTTAGAGCATTGGGGTTTTATATTTCCTTAGGTAATTTATTTATTGCTTTGATTATTGAGTGTCAGTATGCATACCTACATAATCATCCATCACATGATAGTGGTTTAGAATTAAAATTAACTTGGACTGCTTGCAAAATATTTTTTTAAAAAAGAAAAAAAAAACGTACTGAAAGGGCATTAGATTTGTCTAGCGTAATCAAGTTTCTTTATCAATGAATCTCTGATTCGCAAAGTAAAATATTCTCCCACAATTTAGACTTTTAATTGACCAATAATAAATTAGTGGTGACTTCAAACTGAATTAATTTGAATGTTTGATTAAATTAAAAATCTCAAGGTTGTGATTGATATGGATTTGAGAAAGTCTATGCTAAGTGTTTGCTTAGTGATCCAATAGCTATTCTTTGGTTTTTTTGTCTTTTTCTTTTTTTGGGGGGGGGGGGGGGTTCACAGGAAGGGAGAAGGAAAAGAAAAAAAAATATAAGTGGTGACTTTATCTCATAATTTTGAAGGATTGATCGATTAAATAAAAATTCATAAACGTTTTTCGAACAACTGCTTCCACTTTTGAAAATGATTAATTTAAATGGTCTGTCTGGTGATTAATTTAGTGTCTACTGAACACATGAATGACTTGAGCAGACTTGGATTACTTGGCCTGTGCCAACGTCATCATAAGAAAAAAAGGACACTTTTAATGAGGCTGGAGCCTAACACATTGAAGACATGATCACACGGACATTAAATTATATGATGTCTTTGCCTATGGAATTTATGTTGTCTTTTGTTAGCTATCAGCAATAAACCCTTTATATCAAGATTGAAGGTATTATTAAGTTATTAACTAGTCAAGGATGCAGAGTACTTTTCGTCTCCAAGAATTCTCCAAGAATTCTCCATTTTTCCACGACAAAGAACGGGATAAAGGCGTGATAGTACAAACGTTTTCCATGTGATAGCAAAGTGAAATTACAAAAAGAAGTTAACTTATAGCAAGACAAACACCCAAAAAAGAAAAAGAAAAAAAAGAAAAACAAGAGAATAGAAGAAGGTCGTCTGGTAAATGACATAGAGCATTTCCATTTGTAGGTATATGTTACTCTATATACAGTATATGAAAAATATTTATTTAAAAATATCATCACATAAACTACTTTTATTTGCTATAAATCCTTATAATATGTTTTCACAATAATTGGCAACTCAAATTCATGTGGTTTGATTGGATTTATAATCATGTTAAGTCGTGCAATTGAAAAACACCTATATTTTTATTGACCATGCTATAAAACTTGCATATAATAAATTCATGTCAAATCGTGTTGCTTTGAGTTCGCCTTATAATCGTGCATAAACTTATTAATTTGTGTCAGAAATTGCCAGCCCTGTAGCATCAATAAAAAAAAAAGGTTTAAGGTAAGATATGTCTCAAGTTTAGTTTTAATCCTTGTTTTTTGAATCACATAGTAGTGACAAGGTTGAGATAATTTTAAACCTAGAGTAGTCATCACAATTTGGATATTACTTTTTCATGCTCAATAATCTTTGTCGGCATTAGAACTTTGCTTTTTTTCTTTTTTTTTTTTTTTCTTTAATCGACTAACCGCAATTTGCTTTTTGGTCTTCCGAGTAGTCATTGCAATTTCGACTTTTAGAAAACAAAGACAGACATTATTCTTCTTTTCGCAATCGTTTATATGCATGCTTATTTAGCTAGTGACATATTATTAAGTTACTGATGGATTTTTTTTTTTTTTTTTAAAGTATCAATACTTGCACGTGAGACGAAGTGTTGAAATATTATTTGAAATTGCTTAACAATGGAAACTATATGTTCTCTATATTCATGCAGTCCCCCTCTATTTATCAACTTAAACTTTTAGAATAATTGAGAGTAACTTACAAAATCTTACATGGTATTGGAGCAGGAAATCCTAGTCTATGCGTGGAATATTTAAATATGAAATCACACTATCCCTTTTGTATATGTGTGTTCAAACCCAAATGTCAACGATAGGCTTATGCATGAGAGGGGTGTAGAAATACTATCCCATATCAGCTTAAATTTATAAATTGGACTTTCTAATATATACTTCCAAGATTCGTAATGGTACTAACTTTTATTCAAAATTACCAACCTTAATTTAAGTGACTTGCCCATTTTTCTCCCATTAAGTCACCAACTAATTCTAGCTTAATGTTTGAGTCACCTGTTTACTTTTCTTCCATCGTTTCGAAATTACCAATTGTTGCAATATTTACCAATATTTATATGCATAGCTTACCGACGGATAATGTTAATAAGTATTATATGAAATTACTAATGAGACTCGGACCTTTGGAGTGTCAAAACTTGGCACGGGGGGACACTTAAGCGCCAAAGTTAAGAAAGTGACACTTAAGTGTTAAAATCGGAATCAAATGGATTAATTAAGTGCCAAAGGCGAAATTTTTTTGCCAAAATGATGACGTGATGATTTTCTAGCGAGGTAAGTATAAAATAACACCATTTTACACACTGGCGTGGCTAAACAAGTGCAAAAACAACGTCATTTTGTTGTTGATGTTGGTAAATAATTGATGTAAATATTAATTAAATTAAATTTAAAACTAAATTTCTTTAAAAAAAAGATGATGGAGATCACAGGCGACGAGGGCTCCTCATTGTCATCGGCCTTTCCCGGGAACGGTGGGGAGGAGGCGGTGGTGAGGGCTCCACGCCGGCCACGCCGGCCGCCTGCAATCTCCATATTTTATTTTTTAAAAATAATTTAAATTTAGTTTTAAATTTATTTAATCAATATTTATATTAAAATTAAAATAAGAGGCAAAACAAATACTACAATTTTTTTTTTTAAAGGAAGGAAGAGGTAAAAAAGGCGAGAGCTTAGCCCTTGTTGCCGCCTCCCTACTATTGCCAACTCACCATCACGGGAAGGGCCGGCAATGGTGGGGGAAAGGTCGGTTGAGGTCAGCAGGCCCTGGCCAAGGGCCAATGACCTTTGTCAAATGGTAGTGAGGGCTTCGTGAGCCCTCACCCTAGATCTGGCGAAGGCTTGTAGGCCCTCAACATTGGTTGGCTAAGTTGCTGAGCCCTATCGGCGATGGTGGGGGAAGGTGGCGGAGGCTGAGCCTTGGCATCCTACAACCAATTTTTTCTTTTAATTTTGTTTTAAATTTAATTTAATTAATATTTATATTAAATTTCAAAATTGTGCCAAAATGACGTCGTTTTAGCGTTTTTTTGTTGAGTCAACTTTTGGCAAGCTACATAGGCAAGCAATATTAATAAAAAATTGCTACATAGGATTTCCGGCGGGGTTCACTAGACTTGATATTTAGATGTCCCATTTTTAAAAAAAAAGTAACATTTAAGTGTTATTTTCCTAACTTTTGACATTAATTATCTTCTCGTACCAAGTTTTGGCACTTGGGCTATTCTTTTGTCAATTGCTAACTATTATTAGAGTTCACTTGATGTTTATTGATAACCACATAATTACTAGTTGTTCCAATAGTTCACAACATGTATTTCCAAACTTATCATTGTGTTATATTTACCAATTCTTATACAAAATTACCAATATATTTCAAAATTACTAGTTCTCTTAACGACTTACTATCATTTATATATGGAGCTTAAATTATAAACTCTTATTGGAAACTAGCTATTTTAGCTTAAATATCTAACCCCTTGTCAAAATAAACTAGTAGCCATGTGAACTAATTTTGCATTACGGTTTTGCAATACGTAGTTATTATTCATGAGAGCATTCTTGGAAATTTTGAGTTAAAAGGTTTTGAGATTAAAAATAAGTGAAGCCATCTGATATATGATTATGGAAAGCTCAATTGCCAACTTCATTAAAAAGGAGTAATGATGAAGATTGCGCCATTAATTCACAGTTATTAATAAATTGTCAAATTTGTCATGCACCCATGATTTTTTTGGTCTGGATGCATCAAGATTTAACGAGCTTTATTTTTTAGCTAATTTGATGTTAAATTCGAAACTCGAAATATTCATTGGATAACTGTTTTAGAAATGAGTAGAGAGCTTGCCAGCATATATTGAATTGAAGCAAGAACCGATGTGAGGTCTTGAGCTTGAGGAGATAATTTTGTTCTTACGGTTTGATAGAATATTTAAATATTAAATCATGTATTGATATAATAGTTTAAGTTTTTAGAATAGTTGGTAGTGATCTTACCAAATTTCATATAGAATTAGAGTAAAGGGTTTTGAGTTTAAATCTTTTCGGTCCTTATTTACCTACCCAATTAAATTTTCCCACGTTTAGTACAAGGCAAAAAGATCATATGAAGCGTGAGGGGGTGATAGAATTTTTACAATAGTTGACAGTGATCTCACCAAATTTCATAGATTTATAAGTGGACTTGTTCAAATAAAGGAGGAAGCAAGTCCAGTGCTATTAATACCTCAAATGTATGATTAAATTCTGCAAATTATCTACTTTAGTTTGGGATCAACAATAAGCAATAACAAGTAAGGTGTGATTGATTTTCCATTACCTTGGAAAGATTTGAGGGGTTGATGGGAAGGAAGTGACACCATTTATTTTGCTTCTAACTTTATTAGCTTTTTATTTACATGAAAAAAAGAAAAAAAAAAGAACACAAAATCACCATTCCTATGAGATCAAGTTAAAGAATAATGCAGCTTTAGAAACAAGTTTGCTTTGCGTTTACTCATTTAACAAGCATTGCATATATTCCAAAAAATTATAAGACATGCACCATACCATAAACAATGTAATATCGCATAGCCAGCATATGTCAACCTCATCTTATGCTCATGTCAAGAAGACTTCACGGCTACACTTTGCCAGGTGATGAGGTACAAAAATCATATTTTGCTTTAATTAAGTCTCTGCTTTAGATTAAGTCCTAAAGTAGAATTAGTCCATACACATATACATCACGTCATGTCTAAATATGTAGGTTGACTATGAGCATCAAATCGAAACCACAATATAACATGCCGCCTTACATATCACCAATATAAATAACATTCCATCAGAAAAACATTTCGAGATAAAATTCATCCGAAACACTAAAATTCATCCAAAACACCATATTATTAAATGTTTGATCCGGATTTTAGAAAAAAAAAAATATACCATACAGTACTTTACAGCTTGACTTCAATATACGGGCCGTGACATAGTAGAGTTTTTCCTTCTCGGTAAATCGTGTCATGCAATTCTTGCAAAACACAACAAGAAGCGAAAGACAATAAAGTGAGAAAGCAAGAGACAAGCGTAAAATTACAAGTACGACGATTTCTTGAGAATCTGAGGTGTCGAAGAAATGTTGGGCCCCACTCACCCCCGACCTATCATTGGGCCCACCTATACACTTATTGACTCGGCTAAGTCAATATTCCTTGACCGTGGCACTATATAATATATGATTTTGCAAGTTCGCCACTTCCATCGATCATATCACCCAGCAAACTCCCTCTTTTGCTACTCCATTTCCCTATTAACACGATGGCCAGGGGTTTGCTCGAGAAAGAAGAAAAAGAGGCTGGGGAGTCTCAGCTTCATCAAGCAATAGCAAATGATGATGTTGATGAGCTACATAACTTAATTGTGGGGGAGCGAGTGCCCTTAGATCGCGTGTCTAAGGAGCCCTTCCTAAATACTCCTCTACATTTTGCTGCGGCTGCTGGAAAAACCCAAGTGGCCATGGAGTTGGCCACCTTGTCGCCTCCATTTGCTCGGATGTTGAATCCGGAGGGTTATAGCCCCATGCACTTGGCTTTGCAACATGAACAATACCAAACTGTGAGGGCATTGATGAACTTTGAGCCTGAGTTGATCCAAGTCTGCGGACGAGGTAGGATTACCCCTTTGCATTACGTTGCCGACAAAGAGGGAGACGATGAGCTGGAGCTTCTAGCTGAATTCCTTTGTGCTTGCAAATCATCTATTGAAGACTTAACGAGCCGATGTGAGACTGCGGTTCACATTGCCGTTAAGAACCACAATGTTAAAGCATTCAAGGTTTTGTTTGGATGGCTTAAACGAGTCTATTTGACAGAAATTTTGGATTGGAAAGACCAAGATGGTAACACTGTCATGCACATTGCTGTATCTGGAGAGCCGCAAAAAGAGGTATAGTGCATCGATTTCTTGGTCGTTCGTGCTTTTATTATTTCATCCTTGAATTCGACAATCTCTAGTCCCGGAACAAATGTTATGATAAGAAAATACTAGGAGTTGAAAATACATGATGTCAGGAACATTCAAAGAGGGGAGATTTGAACGGGGTCACCTCGTTCGTTCGTTTGTTTGTTTGTTTGTTTGTTTTTTTTTTTTGTTTTTTTTTTTTTTGTTTTTTTTTTTTTTTTATGGAGAGAAGCAAAGGGATTAGGAGGGATGGACATCATGAGAGCGTAGGCTCCACTCTCATATTGAATCCAGTTTTTGCATGTGGATCCATTCTTGTTTACTTGGTGATTACTCTAATCATTTTATATCCCTTCAAATTACTCCATAAATGTATGATAAATTTTTTTATGCCATTCAAATGGGTTGGAAAAATTAGATAAAGAAGTAGTTCCTTTTAAAAAAAATTAAAAAAAAAAAAAAGGCAGATACTCATATTAAGATAATGATAATATTAGTAAGTAGGTTACGTTTTATTATTTTGTTTAATTTAATAGTCACATATGGGCCTTTATGAAAACCCATTTAGCGTTGGACAGAAAATTTAACACTGAATGATATTAAACTTGTAAGATAATCAGTATTTGACTTAAAAGACTCAATATAGTCAAAATACTCACTTAATCTAGTGATCCGTGTAGTGGATAGTAATTAGAATCTTCACAATTATATTGTTAAAACCTATCAATAGTAATCACATTTCCATGTTTGGCAAGAATTAAGGATATTCAGTGATGTATTTTTAGCTATTATCAAACAATTTTTTACTTTCAACGCCTAAGATTACCCATGCTAGCGCTTGTTTTTCAGATTTGTCAAAACAATCCCATAGTTTCATTTCAAAAGCTGCTACTGGTAAAACTCTTTTAAGCTCGTGATGCTTCTAATTTGTAATAATTTTGATTGGCCTGACTTTGTTTTGGTTGGAGGAAAGGAGTGATATAGAGATCACCTTGTTTAGAGTTTAGACAGTGGCGAGAAAATGTATGATTAAAATTGTTTCCCTTGGACCCCCATAAAACTCAGTTTTTAGTAAGCTCTAGATCTCTCTAAGTTGGATGGTTTTGTATGAATACTTCTCTTCCAACTCTTTCCATCATAATACACTCCTACCTTACACAAAAGTATTTCAATTCATCCTTTCCTAGTATTTTTTTTCCTTATTGATTAGCAAGGCCTCTTTCCTCCTTTGAAAATCAGTCCGTCGAACATATTTTATGAGATAGAAGCTAGTGAAATGGAAGCTAATGAGGACAATGCAGCACAATCATAAATAATCAATTTGTGGATGGGAAAATTACTCCCCGTTAGTTAAATCTTATGCATAAAGGATATAAACACACGTCTATAGTAATCGTTCTCTTCATAGCAAAATGACTCACGTATAACATGAAAACGTTCAGTTGCCTTGGTTAAGTCCTAAACTTTCATGAAACATCATAGTCAATCGTGTTAGCACTTTCATGAATTCGCCCATGTTAAAATTCACACAGGCAAATCCTAGTTATCACACAATAATTTCGAGCAAGATGACTAAATTGCACTTTTTGAAACATTTGGGGCTTCATTACATGGGTTGAAATGATTGCATTTGATAAATAAGGTTTCATGAACTTGTTCCCATGGGACATCATTTGTTGCATCACTAGTATCACTCAAAAACTTTCCTGTCATGAGCTCACTTTATGCACAATAGTAAAGTTAGTGACTAAGCTGTGATTAAGATTGAAAGGATACATACTTCATTTTGTTCCCTTTGCATTTCTTCCAGATCATACTGCCATTGCTTGCATATGTCGATTTAGATGTGAAGAACTTCCAGGGTAAGACAGCTCGGGAAATCTTGGAAGATTATGGGAAGAGTTCAAGCATTGAAGGATCTGTAGTAAGATCTCCTACTTGCGACCTCTCTTTGTCAAACAATGTTTTACTTCTATTTTCAATGCCTAAGATTACCTAGGCTTGTTTTTCCAGATTTATCAAAACAAGCTCCTAGTTTCATTTCGAAAGCTGCTAGTATTAAAACTATTTTAAGCTCGTGATGCTTCTAATTTTAGTTCATCTTGATTGGCCTAATACTGTTTTGGTTGGAGGATATAGGAAAATTGAAAGGGAAATAAAGGAGTAATATTAATATCACCTTGCTTACAGTTTAGACAGTGGCGAGAAAATGTAAAATTAAAATGGTTTCCCTTCAGACCCCTACAAGACTCAGTTTCATTTCGAAAGCTGCTAGTATTAAAACCATTCAACTTAGATCTCTCTAAGTTGAATGGTTTTGGATGAATACTTCTCTTCCAACTCTTTCCATTGTGATACACTCCTACCTCACACAATAGTAACTTAATTCATCATTTTCCAATATTCTGTTTTTCCTATTGATAAGCTAAATCTTTTTCCTCCTTTCAAAATCTGTCCATCGAACATATTGTACAAGATAGAAGCTAATGAAATGGAAGCTAACAAGGACAAAAATACAACACAACCGTGTGGACGAAAAATTGTTCTTCAATTAGTTGAATCTTATGCGTAAAGGACATAAACACACATGTCTAAGGTAGTCTTTCTCTTCATTGCAAATGGACTTTTGTGCAAAATCAAATTGATTCTTAATTCTTTCAGTTGACTTGATCAAGTTCTAAATTTTTGTGGAAAATCTTGGTCAATCGGATTAGCACATTTGTCAGGGCAATTCCTAACTATCACGAAAATAATTTCAGGTAAGATGACTAAATGGCACTTTTTGAAAACATCTGGGATTTCATTACTTGGGTTAAAATGATTGCATTTAATAAATGAGGTTTAGTAAACTTTTCTTTGGGATTACTTGAGTATCATAACTTTCGTATTGCATTCATTTGAGTGATATAATTTTTTTTTTCAATCACTTTAGTATCATAATTTTTTTAAAAAAAGGCCCACTATGAGTGCCTTACCTTGTCGAATTTCTGACACTTCTATGAACATTTTTTTAAGTCATGGCATTCAAGTAATCAATTAAAAGTAATGGCACTTAAATGAATATTTTTTTAGAAGTTATGACACACAAGTGAATGAAAAGAAAAAATTGTCCCTTAAGTGAGTACCATAAGAAAGTTATCTTGTTCAAAATAGTAAGGCTAGTGACAAAGCAGTAGTTATAATTCAAGGGATATACACTTCATTTTGTGCCCTTTGCATTTCTTCCAGATCCGAAAGTGGAAGTTTGAGAATTTCAAAATAAATGTGAAGAAGATGGCTATGAAAATCTTCGGAAATCTTGTGAAGTTGTTATGCTGTGTTGGACACAAAGGAAGACCTCCTACTCCCGGCCCCTCTCTATCAGAGTTATTAAGCAGGGAATTAACTATCTTTGAGTGGTTCACATCTTTGCCCATCATCCGAGAAGAATCCGCTCGCAATATAGTCCTTGGAGTGGCCACTTTAATTGCGACTGCCACTTACCAAGCCGCACTCAGTCCTCCAGGAGGATACTGGGGGGATAGCTCTCCAAATCATTCAGCCAAGTCCACTGTCGTTACTGCCAATTCCAGCGCCATTGCTGTTGAAAAACTACATGAAGCCGGAAACACTATCCTGACTGGCTCGAAACTATACCGGTTCACGGTCCTCAACAGTACGGTTTTCATGGTCTCCCTCATCACAATCTGGATCACCGCTATTCCCCTATTGCCTCGCACTTGGATGGTTTACTTTTTAACTTTACTCATTGCTAGTGCCTACTTTGACACCCTTATGATCGAATTCCCGAAACCCGATAAGGTCGCAGGAGTAGGCATAGCGGCAATTTACCTGAGCTGTCTGCTTCTCGTGTTTGCGTTCCCATATTTCTTTTCGTTGACGTACTCCAAATACCAAAAACAACTCAAAAAGTTTGCCACAGGGAGACACGTCGGCAACTTCCTCAAATTAAAGGATCAGATATAGTTGGCGAGTATTATTTACTCTAGAGTACTCTTCTCACGTGTGGAATAAAATCTATGTTTCTAGTCTCGAGGCTGGCAAGAACTAGACTCTTTCTTATTTGTTGCATGTAAAGGACTCATCTATTAATAAACTGATCCCAATAGGCCTTTACTCTTTGCTTGAAGCCGAGACTTTGAATAGCTTTATTTTCCTTATTCAACTTCGATGAAGTGGAAGCAAAAAGCACTGAGTTGCAACTCGCAAACATGAATGCTTGAAGTGTACACTCACAAAATGCATTTAGGTTTTTTATTTATAGAAAGAGGCAAACTGCATGATTCTGTAAAACATAACAATTTAATACAGTTGCAACTCCCCTAAGGGTTATTACTAGATAAAGTAACTGAGAAAAAAGAACCGAGAATATAACAAAAACCGAGCTAAACCTTAAAAACCAACTCGATCCTAATGATAGAAATAATAAACTCATATATTATATAGTAAGTGAATATCCTTAGCCAACTTACGTAAAGAAGGAAATATCATATTTCACTATACTAAATTCATCAAGTAAAAGACGTAAATCCAAACTTAAGGCATCCAGCATCATTATCCCTTTATTAGAAATAAAAGCTCAATCTTAAGTTTTTGAAATGTCGGATTATCTAATAAAGCATGTGTTAAAATCCTCTTGGATTTGTAACCATATCTACATAATCAATCAAAATTTCATCCTTTAAGAAAAGATCGCAACCAAACTTGCATGATCAATTGATTTTTCCAATTGCCTGTCATAATGAAATCAAATTTTGTTCTTCTTTCCATCTTTCCATTTTCTATCGCTACCAATTTCTCCGCCCAAATCTCATTTGTATCTAAATTTCAGATCAACATGGGAGGGGCTTTTCTCTTAAATTTTCTCACCATCGTCATGGAAGACATACTCCCCTGAGATTCTTCCATAAGCTCAAAATCCCCCAAATCCTCCAGTTCTTAAAGATGGAATTCAAAAACTTCAACTTCTAGTTCTTGAGGCTCAACGACAGCCTTATCAACGACAATTACAGAAGCGTCAGATGTTTTCTGGTTGTCGTTATTGAGGATGACATGAATTTGGCTTGCTCAGCTCGATCATCGATCCATGAAAATCACCGCCTTAACAGATTTCACATTATATGTCATGTTCTAATCGGGGCTTCACCTGCTTTTATCCCCTTAACCTGCACTTGGTCCCACAAAAATAAAAAGCATCTCCCTTCAATCTACAAGCTTAGAGGTTTGCTTGTCGATTCGTGGAAATATACGTGCAGTGAAAAAGATGATCTACATCTGCAAGAAAACCTTTCAGGGTTAAAAAAAATCCATTAAATAAGCAATCCTGCGGGGAATTCATGGAACTCTCTGAGACAATGGTAATGGTCACAATTCTTGGCGGTGATCTTCATGACAGGCTCCACCATCTCGACCTTCGGTCTGTCATAATAATTTCACCCATCACATCCACGCCTTTTGTAGCGACCAGCATACTGTTTATGCCCGTCGAACTCTTCGAAATCCTTTCCGCTCGAATATGAAGCCTTTCGATTAGCAGGACATCCCATTACCTTGGACCGCTGGAAATTGGTTCATCGAATGGTTGCCCTCGGTTCAATTTTCTCACGGCACTCTTTCGTTGTCCCCACCTAGATTTCTCTCCAGCCCTAGCACTCAAAGTCAGTTCGCGACGGTGTCCATAGTCAACCGCATCAAGCCGAATTACTGCTTCAGGTTTTGTTGAGATGCTCGCCATCAAAGCGCGTGCTCCGATCTTTGTCAATGAGGCAGTCCTCACAACTGTCGTTGTTACCAAACACCTCGTTCCCACGACCTTCCGGGTTTTAATGTCAACCCACGCAAGCCCAGAGCATACATGCACGAAGGGCCTAGAGAGAAATTTCTTGATGCCTGCACAGTGGTCATGACGGTGGTTTCGTAGGCAATGGGAGAAGGTAAGAAGCGGCAGTGAAGGTTTGAACCTTGAACGTGTGCCCCTCTTCCCCCTCTCTCCCGATCGAATCACAGTCTTCCCCTCTCCCCATGGCAGGTTGAAAGCACCTATGCGCATAATAAACACAGAAGAGCGAGACAAAGAGAGGGAGAGAGGGAGATAGAGAGATTTTTTAATGTGTGATCCAACGCACATTGATGAAAAACTTGACTCTAGTTTACACCCTTATCTAATGTCTAATTTTAGTGGTAATGATATTTAAATTTTCACCGTCGCACTACGTGTTTATTAGGTTGAGAAATGATTGTGTAATAGTTTTTAATGTAATGTGAAAATAACAATTTATTCTGGATCACAAATAATTATTAATTGCCGTGAGACTTATTTTTTTAAGAATTTATGGCTCATGGTAGATTATTATCCTCGCAATACCCAATAACTGTTATGCGAGTAAAGCCCTATTAAATTATACCAAGTTGTGGTAGAGGGCGCTCCAGAATGCTCTCTCTTCAGCGACTTCTGCACTGTTCCTGCACCTTCGTCCATTGCTGGTTCCGCTCCTGCTGACCGTCATTTGGACCCATTCTTCCGCGACAAGACGCGCCTTCCTCAGCTCTTCAGACCCCTCTGATTTGTAGCCTGGTACGTCTTCATTCCGCGGGCTTATTGCTGTGCGATGGTTTAGGGTTTCTCCATCTCTATCGCTTGATCTTGCTGTAATGGAGCCAGTAGTAGCTCGGGCCCGTTCAGGTGATGAAGGGCCGAGTAACTGAACCCAATCCCCTCTTGTTATTGAGGATCCCTCGGTGGTGGAGAAACCGGGTAATGCTCAGACTCGTAAGGCTTCGGCCCCTTCCTCTGGAACAGTGGGTGTGCGTCTGCAATCCGGTGTTGCGCATGGTCGCGTAAGCAGTCGGGGTAGGTCCAGGTCAAGGCGTAACAACTCTAGGGGTGGTTCGATTAAGCCTGCGAATCGCACCTGGGCAGCTGTTACAAGTGGTGCTACCAGGGGTTACGATCTTGAATACACTCCTATGCATTTTAACAGCGATCCTATTATTCACATGGATGAGTCTGACTTATATGCTGCTGATCCTAAGCTATATGATTGCCTTGTCGGGTATTTCATAGGAAGGATCTTACCGTTTAAGGTTGTTGATGAGTCGCTTAAGAGAGCATGGGGTCCTGCATTGCTTGAAGTGATGTCTAATGGCAGGGGCTTATTTCTGCTGCGGTTTGCTGATCCTGAGTTCAGGAGGAAAATATTAGAAGGTGCGACTGTTACTGTTGCCAGAATCCCGCTGCTACTCCAACAATGGAAACCGAGAATTGAGTTAAACAAAGAATCTCTTCAATCTGTGCCGGTTTGGATTAGGTTGAGAAATCTTCCGTTCTCTTTCTGGTCTGCTCATTCTATTAGTAAGGTAGCCAGTGCCCTCGGGAAACCGCTTTACGTGGACCACAGAACGGAGCAGATGTCCATGCTTACCTTCGCACGTGTATGTGTGGAAATAACAGTGCAGCAGCCTGCCTATGAGTCTCTTAAGCTCGAACTTATGGGGAAACTGGTTGTTGTGAATGTGGAATATGAATGGAAGCCTGTAGCTTGCTTGAAGTGCGGAATTTTCGGGCACAAGTGCACTGATATAGATAAAGAATCTGATCCAACCTTGCCGGTGGATGGAAATGACGAGACTGAGCTCGTTCAAGTCCCTATCACAGAAATGTTTCCTCAGATGGCAAAAGGTAAAGGGTTGGCTACTCATCCTACTTCAAGTAGGGAGGATTTGAATGATGTGCTAGGGGATCCGCAGATCTGTATCAGGTCTGATCAAATAGGTGAGACTAGTTCGCCGAAAACGAACCCAGGTCATGAATCATCTATGATCAATCCTGCTACCTACGCCACTTTTGCTGAGTCTGCATCTGCTTCAGGAGACTTGGAATGGACACAGGTTAAGCGAAGGAATAAAAAGAAGAAAAGGAAAGCGGCGAAACAGGCTGCTGCTGCTGTAGCTGCAGCTATCTTTTGCGGCCCATCCCCTCCTACCGAGGAAGGCCAAGTGATGAAACGTAAGGACGTCCAGCCAGAGGAGCCTTCGGTGATCCCTGAACCTTCTTGCGTCAGAGCGGCTGTTCCTCTCGCTCTGTCAGAAAGTTCTGAGGAGATTTCGAATTCCAGTATCCATGGTGAATCCAGCGATGATGAAGTTCAGTCGGTAGACAAGTCTACGTTAAAAGGGAAACCTCATGCAAAGGTCCCTAATCTTCAAGACCAGTTGCTGCGTCTCCTTCCTACCCCCCTCCTGTTGCGGCACCGAAAGCTTCGGCTAAGGGTAGGAGGACTGCCAGGAAGAGGTAATCATGTTCCTTATTCTGTTTTTTGGATGATAATCGGCTTTTGGAATATTAGAGGCATTGTTAATCCCCTTAGGCGGGCGGAAATCAGGCGTTTTGTTGCTATAAATAAATTGTGTTTCATTGGCCTCCTTGAGACCAAAGTGCCTGAGGATCTTTTTGAATCGGTCTCGTCCACCCTCATTAGGGGTTGGTATTGGCTTTCGAATTATGAGTTTTCGCCTCGTGGGAGGATCTGGGTTGGCTGGAATCCACAGTTAGTCTCATTCTCTGCTATTTCCATTAGTGATCAAGCGGTGCATGGCACGCTGAAGTTTAACAGTTCAGGGTTAAGTTGCTATCTATCTGCTGTTTACGCGGAGCACACGTTTGCCCGCCGGCGCCCTCTATGGGAAGACCTTTGCCATTATAGTGATATTTTCCAGAATTCTCCGTGGTTGGTCGCTGGTGATTTTAATGCAATTAAAGATCCTTCCGATCGCATTGGCTGTTCTACCAACTGGATTTCCTACTTTGATGAATTTCCCCATTGCTTGGCCCGTGCGGAACTTATGGACCTCAGATATGTTGGGTGTCGTTTCACTTGGTCCACCTCATCCGGTGATGCGAGGAAAATGAGGAAGATCGATCGCGTGCTCGTCAACAGTGAGTGGAATCTCCAATTCTCTTACTCAGAGGCTAATTTCCTTAATCTAGGGATATCAGATCATTGTCCTATGACTATTAGAGTTTTGCAGCCCTCATATAAGAGGAAGCCTTTTAAATTCTTCGACTTTTGGACTCACCATCCAAAGTTTAAGGCCATTGTTCAGTAAGCATGGGATAGTCCGGTTGCAGGCGTATCCATGTACCAACTTGTATCGAAGCTTAAAAGAGTAAAGGCGCTGCTTAGATCACTTAACCGTGAGGCTTTCTCCGACATTTCAGTCAAGGTTGCTGAGGCTAGAGACGCTCTGATAAATGCTCAGCTAGACCTCCAGTTGAACCCGGCAAGCCCGATTCTTACTCAAGAAGAAAGGGAGTGTCGCCGTGTATTTGTTGATCTCAGATCTCAGGAAGAATCCTTCTATAGACAGAAGTCTAGGATTACATGGCTAAAAGAGGGTGATAGGAACACGAAGTTCTTTCATCAATCTGTGAAGAGAAGGCACTTATTGAATCGCATCCTCTCGGTAAAAGACCCATCCGGAACCATCATTACTGATCCGGTATTGGTTCCTCAGGTGTTTGTTAATTATTTTTCTGATCTGTTATCTCCGAAGGAAGGGCTAATCAGACCGTCCATTGATGAGGTGAGGCAGTATGTTCGCAAAACCCTGTCCCAAGACCAATCAAGCTTCCTCAATATGCTGGTTTCTGATTCTGAAATCAAAAACACATTATTTTCGTTGGCAAAGGGTAAGGCCCCTGGCCCGGATGGTTTTTCTGTTGATTTCTACAAATATTGCTGGGATACCGTTGGCTCTTCTGTGCTCGAATCAGTGCATGACTTCTTCCGCAACGGTTGGCTCTTAAAAGAGGTTAATGCCACTACTCTAGTGCTTGTCCCTAAAGTGCCTAATGCTAGTGCGGTAATGGATTATAGACCGATTGCATGTTGTAACACGATTTATAAGGTGATTACGAAGATTCTAGCCAATAGAATAACTGGGGTCCTTGGGGATTTGATTACTCAGTCCCAGAATGCATTTGTTAAGGGCAGGAGAATGAGGGATAACATCCTATTAGCTCAGGAATTGTTTGCAGGATTCCATCTAAACCCGTATTTGCGTAAGTGTGCGATAAAAGTTGATTTTCATAAGGCTTTTGATACTGTCGACTGGGATTTCTTAGAGCTGGCCCTTGAAGCGTTTTGGTTTCCTTCCCATTTTATAAAGCTCATTATGGTATGTGTTCGGACTCCGAAATTCTCTATATCCATCAATGGGGATCTTCACGGTTTTTTTCCGGGGGGTAGAGGCCTAAGGCAAGGAGATCCAATGTCCCCATACCTATTCACGTTGGTAATGGAGGTGTTCTCCGGTATCTTGATTTCTCGCACCTCCAATCCAGATTTTAAATTCTACTGGAGATGCAAACAGGTTCAGCTCTCCCATTTGTTTTTTGCCGATGACGTATTCCTGTTCTGTCAAGCGGATTGGAAGTCGGTTTTCATGTTAAAAACAGGGCTTGATCTGTTCTCCTCTTGGAGTGGTTTACTTCCTAACAAGCACAAGAGCGAGATTTTCATGGCTGGTGGTGATACTTCTATCCGGAACAGAATCCTTTGGGCCTTCGGATTTCAAGAGGGGAAATTATCGGTCCGCTATCTAGGTGTACCGATTATCTCTTCTAGATTGAATAGAGCGGACTGCATAGCATTGATAGATCGCATTACCGCAGGAATCCAATCATGGACGCATCGGTTTCTATCGTTCGCAGGTAGACTGCAACTTATAAGATCTGTTCTTCATTCCGTCCAAGCATTCTGGACGAGCGTTTTCACTCTTCCATCCTCGGTCCTAACGGATATTGAGCGGATAATGAGGCAATTCTTATGGAAAGGTACATCACCAGGTCAGGGTGGCGCCAAAGTGGCTTGGGAAGATGTTTGTTGTCTGAAAACTGAAGGGGGCCTCGGCATTCGAAATATAAGGGATTGCAATAGGGCTTCTATGGTTAAATATATATGGATCCTATTCTCCGATAAAGAATCCTTGTGGTGCCAATGGGTTCATTCGGTTTTCCTAAAGAAGAAAAATTTCTGGATCACCGCTCAGCCAAGGACTTGCTCCTGGACGTGAAAGAAGATTCTCCAGCTTAGACCCTTTTTTCGCCTATCTTTCAGGTGGGTGATTGGAAATGGATACTCCGGCTCCCTGTGGCATGACTATTGGCTTCCATGTGGTCCTTTGGATGGATTCATCCCTACATCTTTTAGGGACAGAGTCTGCCTATCGGATTATGCAGTGGTAGCTGATCTCTACTCCCCGGTAGGTACTGCATTCAGAAATCTTCTGGAAAGATGGTCGATTGCTTTGCCGCCACTATCCCCGTGCGGGACAAATTTATTTGGTGCTGCGATTCCTCCGCGCGTACTCGGTTGCCTCGGCATGGGAATCCATCAGGGTCAAGAGAAACCCGGTCAAATGGGCCTCTCTCATTTGGGATAACGCCCTTGCTCCGCGGTATCAGTTTATATTGTGGCTTATAACAAAAAACCGCCTTCCTACTCAGGCGATGCTTCTATCTCATGGTAGAATAGACTATAGTCTCTGTGCCTTTTGCAATGAAGTTCCAGACTCTGTTGATCATCTTTTCTTCAGTTGTCGCACCTTGGCACCTCTAGCTTTCTTTTGGGCCGCCAGGTGTAACCTCCCGTGGAAGAACAAAAGCTGGAAGGATCTCATTTTCTGGGCTATGAAGTTCTTCAGTGGAAAGGATTTCTATCACAGGATTGTTCGATTCTCTTTCGGAGCTTTGTGTCATCTAATTTGGAAGAAGAGGAATGCTGCTATTTTCCGGGGTGAAGCAATAGCCATTCCTACAATGAAAAATCACCTTATTAAGGCGGTCAGAGACAAAGCTATTTCCTTCTCCAATGTTCCTCCATCCCCGAGGAACATAAGGCTTCAAAGGTGCTGGGGATTCGATCCGGTGGTCTTCTCTACTCGCTGATTTTGTTTTTGCGCGCCTCTTTTCTGGTTTCTCCGTTCTTAGCCTTTGTATGTTTAGTTCGGAGGGTCTTCGTGGGCTATATGGTGCTTTCGCCATTGCCTTCGCTTGCTTTTTCCTTCCTGCTGTTCTTGCTCGTTTTTCATCGGTTTCCCTCCACTCTTATGTTATGAGAGTGTAGGTTATGGACCCGATCTTTTGTAATTTTCCATGCTCCATATATTCTATTTACCTTTCACCAAAAAAAATAAAATAAATTATACCAAGTTTATCCCATGAAATTAAATGATGATTAAGCGTGTCCATATGCTCCGAGCCGTCAGCTCTCTTTTCTCTCTCTCGCGCCTATTGATGTGGCGGCTCCCTAAAAGTATGTCTATTCCATGGAATAAGAGCATCTCAGCTTGTGACCCTACAGCTCCACTTCCCTTTGCTAGTGCTTGTAGAGGGTCGGTTATTGGAGACTTTAGGGACAGGGCAAGCAGGGTTATTGTTTTTGAACGATCTTGGGCAACACTTGATTCATTCCCTCCTCGCGCATCACTACACTAAGAAATATATTGTCTTTGATTTCTAGAAGATTCATAGCTCAAATTCTAAGGAGCATTCTACTAGTATTAAGTTTTCAATGATCAAATGACTTGAGTGAAATCAAATTTGTTTGTGATAACTCTAAACATTACCTAATCTAGCTAGGTGATGCATGCGCAAGTCCACAAACATACATAATTCGTTCTCTGACCTAACATTTGTAACTTCCCCACCCACAAACCCTTTAATTTGGCTTTCTCTTGGTATTCATAAGTAGCCTGTTATGAGCTTATATCAACCCAAATATATGCACATATTTCGGTATGACAATCTGTTTAAAATTTATC
Organism: Eucalyptus polyanthemos subsp. polyanthemos; assembly: GCA_017140185.1. NCBI lineage: Eukaryota > Viridiplantae > Streptophyta > Magnoliopsida > Myrtales > Myrtaceae > Eucalyptus > Eucalyptus polyanthemos. The sequence continues at coordinate 16,015,677 of CM029460.1, forward strand.
TACGCCAGCATCATCTAAAAAAAGTATCATAATAAGACAAAAAAAAAATCTGCCTCGAAATGGAAGATTTCTAACAACGACCTGAAGAATCTCTCTCGGAAATGCTTGTGGACACGAACATAGGAAATGCTTTTTTGATGCAGGAAAGCTGAATATGAAAAAGTAGTCCGGTGGAATCAGCAAACAAATCCCGTTTCCTCTTCTTTTAAGATCTGTAAAGTTTACTAGTGACCCAAAAAAAAAAAAAAAAGAAGAAGTAAAAAAGGAGGTTAATAAAACTTTGAACAGACATATTATATTGTAATTAGGTACTATCATAAGTCGGCTTTTGTGTGCCAAACCAAATCTATTTCTACCATTTCAATTTGAAATAAATCATCTACGTCATGATCAAGGAAGTATAAGAGATATTTTTGTGGTGCTCGCATAGACAACATCAAGTTGGCTTGCCTAAGGACTTTATGGGTGCGTTTGGTAACGTTTCTGTTTTGGGGAACAATTTTTGAACATATATATATATATTCTGAGTATAAGAACGAGCTTGGTAACTGCAAAAAAATTATACTCCAGAAATAGAAATGCGATTGGCAAACTTGTATATATATATTTCTTTTAATTTTTCAATATTTTTATTATATTTTTCCGTTTTTTCTTCTTTCTTATTTTTGGCTGGTCACCGGCCCCCCGGCGAGGCCGACCTCACGCCGCCTGGGCAAGCTTGATCAGCCAAGGCGAGGCTAAGCCTCGGCCCCAGGGGCCGACGACACTCTAGCGAGGTCGCCGGCCATGGCCAAGGCTGGTGACCGGCCAAAAGGAAGAAAGAAGAAAAAAAAAGAAAAAAGAAAGAAGAAAAAGGAGAAGAAAAAAGAAATGTTTCTTGGAATTGTTATTGGGAATAAGAAACAAGTTTTTTCTATTTCTTATTTCTATTCCAAATCTGTTCTCAGAAATAAAAGTGTTACCAAATGCGTTTCTGTTCTTTTTTTGTTCCCTGGAACAAAAGAACATAATTTTTTTTTTTTTTTTGGTACCCAGAGAACCTCTATGTGTCGCTTGGCGGCGGAGTAAATCCTGGAGGAGCAGTACAGTCACCACCACCCTTGCTGCTCCGGCTAAGTCATGGGTTCCTTTCTCGCAAGGCAGACGATGCAGCAATTCGAACTTAGGACCTCTCCTGAAAGAAACCTATGAAAGAATAGAAATTTTTGTTCCGAGGAACAACAACAAAAATAAACAAACATGCCTTATGTCGTCTTTTTGTTAGCTATCAATAATACAAGGCCGGTAGATGGTCTTAACAGGAACTCCCATTTTCATAAAACTAGATCCTGAGTTTCGCAAGTAGTCAAAATTTTTATTTTTTATTTTTACTTTTTATTGGAGATAAATCAGTAGTCAAGATTGAAGATGCTTTTGATTAGTCGAGTATGCAAAGTAGATTACTTTTTGTGTCTCCAAAACGGGAGAAAGACATGGTAACACATCCATTGTATACATAATAGCATAGTAAAAATACAAAGAGGAGCTGACACATTGCAAGACTTAACACCAAAACCAGAAGAGAATACAAGAAGTAGTTTGTCTTGTAGATGACGTAAATATACAAAACTCAATTTCAGTCTCGTGTCATCCTTGGGCTTTTATAATTCTCGGGCCTCCAGAGCATTCGGAAAAAAGGAAAGAGAAAAAAGAAGCGTTTGCATGTGGTTCCACATGCATTCCTTTTTCAATTCATAGGTCAATTAATAATTGATCGTTTGATTACCTTATTTTATTTTATTTACACAAAGGCAGACGGATATCTCGAATACAATATGCTAAAAGACAAAAGGTATAAGCGTTTTTACATGGTATGAACACTAATTTAAATTAATAGAAGAAGTCTAATTAATCCTCGGCCAATGATTTATAATCTGTTTTTTTTTTTAATCATTTCAGTATTGTTGGGTGTCACTTTCCTAGAAATTATCAAAAAATCTTAAACATATTTTACGGATTTAATTCAGTTATAAACTTTTCAATCTACCAATTTAATCTTAAACCTTTTGATTATTTACCAATTCAGTCTTTTTTTCCCTTTCAGTATTGTTTGGACTTTAAACCTTTTAAACCTTTTGATTATTTACTAATGTTAAGTTAACATTACGATTTTCATGACCTCCGTCATCACAATCTGAATCACCGCTATTCCCCTATTGCCCCACACTCTCATGGTTTACTTGTTGACGTTATTTGTCGGTGAAGCCTACTTTGGTACCCTCATGACCGAATTCCCGAAATCCGACGCTTTAGCAGGAGCCTGGAAAATTATACGATCTTGCTGGCTGTCGTGTTGATGGTCCCCTTGTTCATTTCGTGGAAATACAACCAATACAAATACTCACTCCAAACGTTTGGTAACGATTCTATTCCCAGGAACTGATTCTGACAAGAAATGATTATTTTTGATTCTGTTCCCGGGAACTGATTCTGAGTAAAAACACGTGTTTGGTAACTATCTAAAATTTCTGATTCTGGAATAGAATTGCGTTTGATAACGTGTTTATTGATTATGTTCCAAATTATTTTTTTAATTTTTAAATAATTTTTTCTACTTTTTTACTTTTTTTTTTTTTTTTTTCTCCTATTTTTCTTCTTCTTCTTATGGCCGGTCGCCGGACCGGCGACCAGCCGGACGAGGGCCGGCGACCTCACCAGAGCGTCGCCGGCCCTCGGCGAGGCTGGCCCTCGTCGGCCAAGCCTCGCCAGTGGACAGGCGGGCCTCGCCGGGGTTGGGCGAGGCTCGCCTGGCCACCGACCGGGCTAGGCGAGCCTCGCCGGGGCTGGGCGAGGCCCGCCTGGCCACCGGTCAAGCTAGGCGAGCTCAACCGGTGGCTAGGCGAGCCTCGTCGGTGGACAGGCGGGCCTCGCCTAGCCCGGCGAGGCTCGCCGGTGGCTGGGCGAGCCTCCGGCGAGCTTGCCGAACCTCGCCTTGGCCAGGCGAGCTCGCCGGACCGGCGGCCGGCGGCCAGCGGCGGCGGGCGGTGGTGGGCGACGGTCGTGGGATGGCCGAAGGAAAGAAAAATGGTTTTATTGTGTTGATTATTTTTCTGATTCTCGGATGCAGAATCAATTTTTTTTTTATTCTCAAATCTTCTCCAAAACTGATTCTGGGAACAAAATTGTTCCCGGAAACAAAAATTTTACCAAACGCGATTCTCGTCCCAAACTGATTCTGGGAACAAAAAATCAGGATTAGTCACTATTTGGCATGTTGCCAAACAAGGCCTTATTCACTCTAACGTATTCTTCTCCCGTGTGCAATGTAATTTATGTTTCTAGTCTTGAGGTTGGCAATAACTAGACTCCTTTTTTATCAGTTGCATGTAATGGACTCATCTATTAATCCCCTGATGCCGAGAGGCCTTTATTCTTTGCTTGAAGCCGAGACTTCAAATAGCTTTATTTTCCTAATTCAACTTCAATGCGGTGGAAATAAAAAGCACTAAGTTGCAATTTGCAAATATGAATGCCGAAGTATATGCACACAAAATGCATAGATAGAAATCTCTTTTGGTTTTTCATTTCTAGAAAGAGGCTAACTGCATGATCCTATAAAACATAAGAAGTTATTACAGTTGCAACCCTTTCTCTAAAAGTTGTTACTAGATAAAGTAACCGAGAGAAAAAAAAAACCTGCGAATATAACAAAAGCCTAGCTAAATCTTAAAAACCAACTCTATCCTATGGTATCTTCCGATAAAAAATAAAATATATCAACTCATAAAAAAAGTTAAAATGATAAAAAAAAGTTTAAGGCATCCGGCATTATTCTTCCTTCATTAGAAAAAAGCTCAACCTCAAGTTTTTGATATGTCGGATTATGTAATAAAGCATATGTTCTAGAATCCTCTTGGAATTTGGAACAATAATTGCAGGGTCAATCACAATTTCTTGCTTTAAGAAAAGATCCCAACCGAACTGCAAGATCTATCCATCAATTGATTTTTCCAATTGCCTGTCACAATGAAATCAATAGTTGATTTTTCTGCTCTTTCCATTTTTAACCGCTTCAAATTTTTGCACTTATATCTCATTTGTATCTGAATTCAGATCAACATGGGAGGGGCTTTTCTCTAAAATCATCTCTCCATCATCATGAAAGACATGTTCATCCTGAGATTCTTCCTCAAGTCCAAAATCCTCCAACTCCTCCAGTTCTTAAAGAGGGAATTCGAAAACTTGCACTTCTTACTTGCTCTTGAGGCTCAACATCCGTATCAACGGCAATTATAGGAGAAGCGTCAATTGCTTTTTGGTTGTTGTTATCGAGAATAACATGAAGCTGGGTTGTTCAGCTCGATCATCAATCCACGAAAAAACGCAGCTTAACTGACTTCACGTTTTATGCCACGTTCTAATCGACCTGCTATTTTCCTCTCGAGCTGCACTTGACCCCATAAAAAGCATCTACCTTCAATCTACAAGCTATGATGTTTGCTCGTCGATCTTTGGAAATATACATGCAGTGCAAAAGATGATCTCCATCTGCAGTAAAATCTTTCGGGGTTAAAAAATTCATTAAATAAGGAACCTTTGGTCTGTCATAATAATCGCGAGCCATCACATCCACACCTTCTGTGTCGACCAGCTTACTGTTTATGCCCCTCGAACCCCAAGAGATCCTTTTCCCACGACACAACTTCTTTGTCCCCACCTAGGTATCTCTCCAGCCCTAGGACTCAAAGTCAGTTTGTAACGGCGTCCATAGTCAACCGCATCAAACCGAATGGCTGCTCCAGGATCTGTTGAGATGCCTGCTCCAAGTTCTGTTAAGATGCTTGCCATCATAGCTCAGGCCCCGATCTTTGTCAATGAGGCAGTTTTCACAGTTGTCGTCGCTACCAAACGTCTCATTCCCACGATCTTCCAGGTTCTAATGTCAACCCGACGCAATGAAGACGAAAAACATGACTTGTAACTCTCGCACATGCATGCCCGGAGCATACATGCACGGAGGGCTAGAGAGAAGTCTCTTAACGCCTACAGAGTGGTCATGACGGCGGTTTCATTGTTGGGCGAAGGCAATGGATTTGAGACCCATATTGTCACCTCTACCTTTAAGATGTGATATATCATGACTAATGCAGAAGTGTACAAAAAAAAAAAATGATTTGAATAAGAAATAAATTGCAAAAATAAAACCTGAATGGTTTTACATTGTGCCTACTATATGTTGAGAAATGGATGAGATGGTTCCATTATAATTAGCAAAGAGGAGATTAGAATCATAAGTGTTTTCCAATCCAAAATAAAAACAAAAACCCATAAGAATCAATCAAAAGAAATGAGTTTTATTACACCGCCACTTTCTTGGATGATGGCTATCTATACTTCCCAAATTTTCACACATGTTAAGCACACTATGCGCTCAACAAGAGTATTTATATGCAAAAAAAATTATGAGACCATATGTGGTGTCAACATGACTTCATCTTCTATAAAAAAGCAGTTTTGTAGAAAATTATTTTTCCTTTTTACATCACCCACAATCCTGGCAAAGTCCTCCTAATACGGTCTGAGTTTCCTTGCAATTCAATTATGGATCAAATTTCAAAATAATTGAGATTAACTTTGAGCCATAATCAACAAATCTTCACCTTGGCGAGAAGTCTAACTTCATCTTTATCAATTGTGGTTTCTCCAAAACAACTTTGGGCTCATCACTACTGCAGATGCTGACCAATTCCAAACAGTACGGGAACTCAGTAAATGGGATGTGGAGCTCTTCCTAACAAGTACAGCATAATTAACATGGATTTCCTCTTTCGACTCAGCATACAAAAGTATATTCTAACGTGATCAGTGGCTTCAAATTCGCATTAAAGTTACGTCTCATAGAAATTCTCAAATCACAACCAGAAAAGTCAGGCTTGTTTTTAGCAACTTTTGGGCACATCAATTTGGAGCATTATGTCCAAATTTAACATGAATTGACCATAGCATGTTCTATGCCATTGGATAACCCCAGCGAACTATCATCTTTGGCCACCACCATTAACCCTCACTTCCACTGCCATTAACCACTAAACCTTTAACAAATACAAACCAAGCAGTACCAATATGCGTGGGAAGAGAACGTTGAAACTGGAATGTGGCTAATGAAATTTACCAGAAAATCGTCATGTGTATCAGTCATTTGAAACCATATTTCTCACTGGGAACCACTGCTAATCACCATTGAGTCACATAGAATGGACACAATAGTGGAAAGGGGTGGTCAGTAAAGTACTCAAAGATGATAAAATCAGATCATCATTAAGTGAAGGAAAATCTCGGTTGACAGGAAATGGACTAGCAAACACTACAAGTAGTTAGTATTTTTGAAAAAAATCATCTGAGACATGATGGATTGCTTTCCAAATGATCGATAACACAAGCTAACAATGGCGAATCTGACTTATGCATTTCGTCGAACAAATGGTGAGCAGCTTGGAAAACGATTCTCCATGCGATACTAATGCAACATTTCAAGCCAGATGCTTCTAGAAAAGGTTTAATTCATATCAGTGAAGAATAGTTTCAATTCACAATTCAAGCAAATAACCACATGGACTTCAAGCTCAACTTTCACTTGCGAAATAAGCAATGCAGAGAGTGTTTCGGACCTTACGCTCATACATCTTACTACAAAAACCAATACACAAACGTTATACAGGTAAACTCACTCAAGACCTTTCTCGACTTGCTTCCACAACCAGCGAACACAAACTTCAATCCCGTGAACATGCTTCAATGACTTACTCAGTTACACAAACATTACGCATGATGGGAATTTTAAACGCCTGTACCGAACAACAACCAATCCAGATGCTAAGCATGATAACGCTCCTCAGATTTGCCACACGAGTTTCACTCAGGCATTTCAACGAACACATGGCGGGCATCGTAGTTAGTGATTTTAAAACCAATACGACCACAATATCATCAAAGGAGGTGGCTCAAATCAATAAAAAGACCTTGAGCAACGATCAAATCGGAGGGAGAAGTCGCCGGAGACGATGACGATGGAACGGAAGACAACCCAGAGTCTTTAGTGAGAGAGACGCCCCACGGTCGTTTGGAAGTTTTTCCAGAATAAAGGAAGGCCGGGCCCTCTTTCAAAAATGGGCAGATGACAGAATTGGGCTGCGCGAGAGGGATCGCGTTATAGTGGGTCTGCATCGACCTTCTTAATAAGAAATTTAAATGAGTCTTTCTTCATTTTTTTTCTTCTCCTTTTTTTTTTTAATCTAATCCTCCTTTCTTTACCTTTTTTCTTTTAGTTAGTTTTTTCAGAATGAAAATTTGAATTGTCGACAAACCTTCAGTTGTTAGCACACTTGGATCTATATTGGAATAATAAGTTTCGTCATCATAAAAAACCTGCTCACCCTATTATTCTTCCTTAAGCTCAAAATCTTCTAGGTTCTCACAATGGATATTCCAATGACAAAACGAAGAAATTCAAATATTATATACAAAGTGAATGTCCCAAACTAAATTAAAGAGGAAATATCAAATTTCACAATGCTAGATTCATCAAATAGAAAATGTAAATTCAAACTTGAGTTGCCCCACATCGTTCTCTAATTAAAAAAAAAAAAAATTGGTCAATTTAGCGGTAACCGATGTGGGACCTTTTTGTGTAATCTTGACCATGCATCTTCTCTAACGCACATCTAGTTTCTATCTATAGTTCTTCTATTAATAAATAAAAAGACATCTCACTTTAAATGGCTTTAAGAGCTCTGGCCAATATAGTGTGCTTAAAGCTTGTAGGCCACTTATTGGATTGTTTGGTCCGGCAAATGCTAGGAACTACAGCATATAATTTCACCATCATCTAACTCTCCGATTATAAAGCTCTAATTACGGTAGAAAAACTTATTGTTAATGTTGTATTCCCACTTTCTTTAATCTACCTTAGATTTTCCTTTTTTCTTGGTGTAATGCTCAATTGGTATTAGGCTAGCTTTTGCACACCAACGCACAATAAACACACAAGAGGGAGAAGGAGGGGTTGGATTAGGTTGAGCTTTTCTAATGTGTGATCGAATGTGCATCCACTACTTGTTTTGATTATACAACAGATGAAAAATCCGACTCTAATTCACCCCCTATTTCTCGTGTCTAATTTTTAGTGGTGATTATGGGGAAATTATCAAAATTGTCCTAAACCTATTACAATTGTATCAATTCATTTTAAACTTTTTTTTTTCAATTAAGTCATAAGTTTTTTTTTTTGGTTCAACTAAATCCTAAATCTTTTGCATTTGTATCTTCAATAAATCCAACCAACTTGGGTTGGAAATCACTAATATGTACGCCAACCATTTTACGTGTTGTGGTCGAAACTAAAGTAGACATTTTAATATTATTTTATTATTTTATTGATTTTTTCATTTCTTTTTCCTTTTCTTTTCCTTTCCTTTTTTTTCCCCTCCTTCTTCCCTTCCTTCTTCCTCCAACCAGTCTTTTAGGTCAACCTTGCCATGGTTGGGCGAGCAGTTGCCAGATTTGGCAAGGCCAACCTTGTCAACGCTTGCCTCTTGCTAGTTGTCAAGGTTCGATGACTAACGGAGGAAGAAGGAAGGGCAGAAGGAAAAAAAAAGAAAGAGAAAGGAAATAAAAGAAAAAAAATTCTGAAAAAAAATTTGAAAATTATTAACGTTAGCACTGGCCAATGCCACATAGGAAAACCAGCGTCCACATTAGTGATTTCCAGATAAAATTCATTGGATAGACTAAATTGGTACAAACATAAAATGTTTATGACTTAATTGATAAAAAAAATCTAAATTAAATTGGCACAATTGTGATAGGTTTATGAATTTTTTTGGTAATTTTCCATTTAAGTTTTCACCCTAATATGGTGCTTGTGCTAGTTATACCAAGTAGACATCACAAAATTAAATGATCATTTGGCATGTCCATGTACCCCGTGAAGTACCTCATGATACAAATCTGTAGTCCTCAATTGTCATTAGAGTCAATCTTCGGAGCCTCTAGGTGCATTGTACTAGTCCTAAGTTTAGGTGCCCAATCGACTTGAGTTTGAAATCAAATTTGATTGGCAACGACTCTAAACATTAGTTAATGTAGCTAGGTGACTCCCATGCAAGTCCACAAACATCTATTATTCTTTCCTCCACCTACTATATGTCAATTCCCCCTCGACGAACCTTTTAATGACTTTTCTTCATGTGGTATTCATAATTAGCTCGTTACACGTTTTATATCGACGGATATATATCCAAATATAATCTATGAAACTTCGGATTGGGAGAAAAATTTTGTCCCATCAAGCTCAAGGAAGAATTTTTCGGTGGGATCGTCTGTTCAAGATTTATCCACGTGAGTATGATTTAAGAAAAAGCAGCATAAAGAAAAAAGACAAACAATCTAAATCTGCCTCGGAGTTGTAGATATCTAACGATGATCTAAGGAATCTCTCTTGGAAATGACTTGGGCATGGACCGTGATACTTGTGGACAAGGATATAGAAAATGCTTTCTTGGTTTGGGAAAGCTGAATACAGAAAAGTAGTTTGGTGGAATCAGCAAACAAACCCCTTTATCACTCTCTTAAATATTAGTAAACTTTATTAATTACCCCAAAAAATAAAGAGGGAAAAAATGAAATTAAATAAACTATGAACATTCAATTTATCATACAATTAACTATTATCCTAAATCAACTTTCATGCGCCAAACTAAATCAGAAAAATTGTCCAAAAAGTCCTAAACCTATTGCACTTTTGCCAATTCAGTTTTAAACCTTTTAATTTTGCCAATTGAGTCATAAACATTTTCACTTCTTACCGATTTAGTTCATCCAGCCAATTTTGGTCGGAAAATGCTGACGTGGACAATTTTTAATAATATTTTAATAATATTTTGAATTTTTTTTTTTTTTGGTTTTTTTTTTCTTTTTGGCTTTTTTTCTTGGCCTTTTCCGGTGGCTAGCCACCGGCCACAACCAACGGTTGGCCACCGGCCATAGCTAGTCGGTTGGCCTTGCCCACCACAAGCGAGGCCCGGTCGGGTGAGGAGGAGCCCTGGCGAGGGGAGCCCTTGTAACATCCAGATTTTTCAACCCTGTCTTCTACTGAATAAATCGGGTTATTCTTAGAGCCGATCACTCTCGAGATAACTAGACTATTTGGGGAAATTATTAAATAATTTTAAGGCAATAGACTTGAGAACTCGGTTAGGAATCGGCTTCTCGACTATGTCCATCTTTAAGGGTTATTACGGCACAAGTTAAAAATCGATTTGAAATCAAAAATAGACTGGATCAATAGAGATGTGTGGCTAATCGTGGGTGACACCACTAAATTAGAAAATTCTCGTCGACCGGCCCTAGATTGATTTTCTTATTGTTTTGGTACCCTGTGTCCGCAGTTGGATCCTCAAGATTTTCATGACAATCGAGAGTCGCCAATGAGTCGAGTGGGTTCATAGTGGTTTGAAGAAAATCGACCACGGGTAATTTACCTTAAAAAGTTCTGAAAACTACCCGATAGTCTAAATCATGTTAAAAACACGCTGAATAAAAATTAACCGCCAATTCGAGTCCGATTTCAGAAATTGAAGTTTCGGCCATATCACAATAAATTCTAGGAGTGTCGACTCAGCCTTAGAAGATTTTTCTGACACCCGACACTTTTTGGGAAAAAGTCGTCGCCGGACCGTTTTTGTGCAATTGAAGTCAGAGATTTAAATTTGATTACAAAATTGAGATGGAAAGTGGATTCAGAGATGAGGAAGAATGCTAAGATGGTCTATGGATGACCAATTGAAATTATTGAGGCCAATTGTGATTAAATCAAGTGAGTGTGATGGTCCAATTGGAAGAGATGGCTTGCAAATTCGTAACTCCCCTCCCTCTAGCCCAAAATTGACCAATTGAGAAGTTGTGAGAGGTGTTGGTGTGGCCTAATGAAGGTCAATGGATAATACTTGGCCTAGAGTGAGTGTGAAAGATATTTTGTAGAAAGATCAAGCCTTGGTGGAGGCCCCACCCATCTCTCCCTTATCCTCTCCATCTTGCTGCCTGAGCTGCTTCCCTTCCATCATTCCCATCTTTTTCTTCGTGTGACACTGCCAACAGCAACCGCAGAAGACCAAGCTGCTTCCTTCGAAAATTTTCCTTCGTCCGCCAGCTGCACCGAAGACCAATCCATTGAGGTTTTGGTCAATCTTAGCAAGATTGTTGACTGTGTGCAGCTCCACTGCTTCGTGTCTTCTCTAGTAGCGTTGAAGACTTACCGAAGCTGCCCCATGCGAAGCCACAATCCACCGAATTCTCCCTGCCAACAAAGCCCACTTTCGTTTGCCTCTGTTTCCACCGAAACTGATTCTGCCGAGCTTACTGCCACTTGGCAATGTTTGCGCCTGGTTCGGTCAACAACAGCTTCAACCGAAGCTCTTGGTTGACCGCAGCAGCCCATGCACGCACACGGACCAGTCACCAGCAACGCCAGCGAAGAAGGCCACCTCCACGCGTCCACGTAGGCTTCGGCTGCTCCCTTCGTCTTCGCCAGCTTTGTCTGCGAGATCCACCGAGTGTCCTCACGCTGCCAACACACCGGTCAACTCCAACAACTCGCCCATTTGATTTGTTGATCGAGCAGCGTCCAATGAAACCCCAGCAACCAGCGCCTCCACGTTGCTTTATTTGCGGGCCTCTTCCAACAGCAACCTAGCGAATTCTAGCCTAGTTATTTGTGCATCTTGGCCCGTGAATTCCAGCGAGCCTCCTCGAAGAAGCCCAGTCATGTGCCTTTAGCTTGTAAAGCCAGTTAGCCCACCAGTATTCAGCCCAAAGCTGCAGCCCAACAAGCCTGCAGGATTGATCCATTTGAAGCCCAAAAGTTCAGCAACTTAGCCCATTGGAATTCGGCCCATCTTCAGCAGGCCCAATCCAACTTGGGTCAAACTTATTGCAGTGCAAGAACAAATCTCATTTGGGCTGAGATTTGTTGGGCCAAGGTTGAGGCCCGGTCCAAGCCCGTCGAGGTCGTCGAAAGCCTGATTTCGGCCGCCGTCGCATCACCGTCGCGGTGATTTGGTTCCCACTTTTAATCAAGTGAGTTTTGCTCACTAATCCCTTATTAGTCGGTAAATTATGTTTATGGGTTGATTAGATTTAATTAAGTGCAATTAGGTGGATAGATTAGATTAGAGTAATTAAATTAGAGACTTATTGATGCATGTTAGGCGATTGGATAGTGTAGATAGCAAGGAAATAGGTCCTGGTATTTATTGAGCAAGTCTCGGTAATTTTCCGGGTTTGTATCGGCTTCCAATTAGGCTATAACGGGCTTAAGTTGGATTTATTGCATTTGTTTAATATTTTTCTTAATTATTTAATTATTTATTTATTATCCGAAAATTAGGTGGGATAGTCGACGACCGAAATGTTGTGCTGATTCCAATGGTGCTTCTGTTTATTTATTCGAGTATTAGATTGTGAAATTTTAGTGAAATTGGTAAATATGAGAATTTATCCCGAAATTGGGAAAATGTTGGTACTTGAAAGGAAAGTAACTGTGTGAGGTTGTGAGTTGGATTAAAGATTGTCAGGTGGGGCCGTGATGCCACCAAGTTGAGAAAATTGCTAGGTGGGGCCATGATGCCACCAAGTCTAGAAAATTTGCTAGGTGGGGCCATGATTCCACTAAATCTGAATTTGCCGAGTGGGACTGTGATTCCACTAAAAATAAATTATGCCTATAGGGCCATGATTCGAAGTCAAGAAGGAAGAGTCGAGATGACCATGTAATAGTTTTGATAACATGTAATCGACTGAGTCGATTAATCGTTAAGTTGATCTAATTGGTTGGATGCTATGATTGTCAGTATTTATTATTTGAACTGACTTGCAGAAAGGAAATTGAGGCCAAGATAAGCCCTCTGACCCATGATGTGCTTAGGCAACCCTCATGGCGTATTTTCTTAATAATTGGGTCTTAGGGGGTAGAACTCGCTAAGACGTGGTCTCATTGGTTATTAAATAACTATTTCAGGACTCTGAGGAGGAGTCGGGGAAGAGGAACTTGAGGAGGAGAAATATTTTTGAAGAAGAAGAAGATGATTGATAGAGGGATCTTGAGTACAACCGGGATGTGAATTGAGATCCCATCCCTTTTGTGAACCTTGTCTTAGGTAGATAGCTGTGAGACAAGTATGCTGTGAATAGTATTGTAAATATACTATGAGTTGTGTTGTTAATAAAAGTGTGGTTATGAATTTCAATATGAAAAATATCGCATGCCTTTCTATCCCATCGTTTTATTGTTTGGGGATTTATAACTGCTTCCACATGCGCATAATAAACAAAAAGGGTTGGCGATATTTAGTCTTGGGATATGGCATTTTAAAATCAACCTGATAGAAGCATGGGTGTGTCCCCGAGGATTGGGGCGTGACAGTCCTCGCTCGGGCACGGCTTGGCTAGGGTCGCCTAGGCAAGGTCGACCCTCTCCCAGGCCAGGGCGGCCTCACTGAGCGTCAGCGACGCTAGGTGAGGCCGCCTGGGCCTCGGCGAGGGCCAGCCTTGCCGTCGCCCAAGCAATCATTAGCCTCACACAGACCAAATTTAGCGAGGCCGGCCCTTGCCCCTAGTCGGGTGGGCCTGTGGCTGACGCTCACCTGGGCGAGGGCAAGCCCCAGCGAGGGCTCCCCTCCCCAGATCTGGCGAGGCCGGGCCTTGCCTGGTGTCGCTGTTGCCCGGTCGATGCTCGGTGAGGCCACCTTGGCCTGGGGGAGGGTTAGCCTCGCCCAGGTGACCCTAGTCGAGCCGTGCCTAGGTGAGGGCTCCCCTTGCCGAGGCTCCTCCTTGCCCGGCCGGGCCTTGCCTATGGCGGGTGAGGCCAGTCGGCTGGTTGTGGTTGATGGCCGGTGGCCGGCCATTGGAAAAGGCCAAGAAAAATATTAAAATTTTCTTAAAAATTGTCCATGTCAACACCGATAGTCCTATGTGGCACCATTGGCATCCATGTCAGCATTTTCTGGCCAAAATTGATCGGATGGACTGAATCAACAAGAAATGAAAATGTTTATGATTCAATTGGCAAAGTTAAAATGTTTATGATTGAATTGACAAAAGTGCAATAGGTTTCAAACTTTTTGGACAATTTTTCCAACTAAATCTATTTCTATCATCTCGATTTATGTGATTTTCATGTGGTGCTCATATAGATAAATATAAGTTGGCTTTACCGCTATCATAGATTAACTTTCTTATGCCAAACTAAGTCTATTTCTATTGTCTTGATTTAAGTGATTTTCATGTGGTGCCCCTAGAAACAAAACCAAGTTGGCTTTGCCTAATGTCTTTATGTTGTCTTTTTGCTAGTTATCAATAATAAAGCCTAGAGATAGTCTTGACGGGACCCCTAGTATTATTTCCTTAGCCCCTGAGTTTTGCCAGTAATCAAGATTGAAGATGCTATTTATTAGTCAAGGATGTAAAGTAGATTGCTTTTTGCATCTCCAAGGATTCTCCTTTTCATTTCTCTGTTCTTTCCCAGACAAAGAACGAAATAAAGACATGGTAATATATATATAGCAAAGTGAAAATACAAAAAGGAGCTGACATGTAGCAAGACAAACACCACAAAAAGAAGAGAATAGAAGAAGGAGTCTGTCGGGTAAACGACATGGAGCATTTGCACCTGCAGATACATATACTGTATATACCCCTAGCCATATTATAAAGTCTAGGGTTGTTCGTGGGGTAAATGGTCCATGGAGGAACAAGCGCTCTTGGCCTTGCCTTGATATGGAGAACTCATTTTCAGTCTCCTGTCATCCCTTAGGCTTTATAATTCTCGGGCCTTTAGAGCATTAGGAAAAAAGGAAAGAAGAGAAAGGAAGCCTTTCGCATGTGGTTCCACATGCACTCCCTTTTTCAGTTCATAGGTCAATTGATAATTGATGGTCCGATTTTTTATTTTTTATCTTTTTACATGAAGTCCAGTCGAATATCTCGAATACAATATGCTAGAAAACAAAATATATCCACACACAGCTCCATACATAGAGCTGCGAGCTCCGCATGCTATCTCTATTTCACTTCATATTTAAAAGGGCTTTATTGCTGTGTGGTCTCCTCTCTCTCTCTCTCTCTCTCTCTCTCTCTCTCTCTCTCTCTCTCTAATGGAAGTAGCATATAACTTTCTTAGGTCAACAATGACTATGAGTCACTTTTTCGCTGCAAGTACCGTATGATGTTCATGGATATCTTTTTTTTTTGTAACTTTTAGAATTAATATGTTTGGTGCAGTTAAAATACATGGGTGCTACATCATTTAGACGACAAGATTTATCAGTGCTATATCCATTATGATTAATAGATTTTAAGCTACTTCTCAGGGAGACTTGCCTAGCTTTGAAGAGTCATTTTTTTCTTCAAAATGAGAGCATGCGTGCGAGAGTCCTGTTTAAAGAAAAAATAGGCCTAATATATACACAAAATCTAAACCATCAGATCAATTTGTGGTAATTTTTCAATAATGGGTAGCCACACGCATGTGCCAAATTAGTCCCACTTGTAGACCAGCGAACACATCGAAATTTATTAGTTGATGCGTGAGATGAATCTTCACATTTAGCTTATCCTCTTGGTTCATCAAAATTTGTACATAAGAAATAATTTTCACTATGGAAAAAACCAAGATTCCAATAGCATTGAATAAGATTAACATAATAGGAGTAAGTGATTCAAGATCAAACTCTCATTTCCTTTGGTTATACTTGATGATATGTACATGTAAGTCATGTTTAAAAAGTCCCACAATAAAAAAAGAAAAAGGGTGTGGTATGAAGTACTTAATATATTTTAGTTAGTCCTTACTCCTTAGTTTAAATTTCTTAGTGAACGTGGGTTCAACTAGATTTGTTGATGAGTTTGAACTAAGATCCTGTCTTAGCAATTTTCTCAAGTGAAAGTATTGGGTTTCTGCCGTGCTTCTCAATAATTCTTCCACCCAAGTTTTGATCAAACTATGATTCCTGCTTTGTGTATGTCCGCCCTGTTTTTGGTTTTTGTTGGGACTTATGAATAGTTAAGAGTAATTTTTTCACTTTATGCTCCATATTTAAAATATTATGCAAATATTGGGAAATTATGGAAATTATTACGTGTCTACATTTATAAATCATGAAGTTTTCGACATTCAAGATCAGAAAAAAGTGAAGTTGCATCCATTGCTAAATTTGGAATAAAGCAAAAAGTCAAAACTAAAATCCCTCCATTGAAACTCTATATTTATTTATGCTTCCATTTGTGCAAAATCTTCAACTTGCACCAAGCGATAGGGTTCAAACCAATGGCCCCTCTCTCGAACTATAATTGTTTGTGCAATTGTTAAATCAAAGCCCAAAGAAAAATAAAATCGAGAAGTTACAACCCTCAAACACTATATCTAACACTACCAAAAAAAATGATATGGCACGAGTCTCAAAATTATCCAATTTCGTGGAAAATAATAATTTACATTTGACTTTGACCTATTTATTCTAAATTGACATATACAAGACAGATCAAACTAAAGATTATAAAGATATTTAAACATGTATTTGTGTATTAGAAGATAAGATTTTGCACGAGATTGAACTTAGTAGGCTTGTGATAAGCGTCGTTGATTGCATGAAACGCCCATTTTGCCACCAATGGGCTTGCTCGGAAGTCGTCATGCGATGCGGTGGATCTAATACTAATCCATAAAAGACAGCAGGTGAATCTACGAGAGCAATGACTTGTTCAATTGGGCATGGATGGAATGAGCTCTCTCATGGGCCAAGCACAATCTTTTGCCATGAACATTGACTCCATGGCCCAAAAATTGATACTGGGCCTGTTTATGCGTTGCCCGACAGAGTCAGTCCAAGAATGGTTGGCCACGTTGCCTAAAAAGTAAAGACAAGCCTTAGCTAGATAACCCACAAGGATCCAGTGAAGAACTTGACCAAACGGTTTCAACCAGGTTTGATAACATAAGCAATTCACATTGATTGCATATGAACATTGAATTTTGCTAGTTCAAGTTTCTTATTTCTTATGTTGGTTTCAGTTTATTGTTACTTTGGGTTGCACATGAACCATTGCAATGACTATAAACATCGGTAAATTAGTACTAAAATTATTCAAAGTATCCTAATTAAACAGCAAGTTTTACTCCGCTAGTGTTTCTTGACGTATCAAATTAGAGGTCTTTAAAGTGATTCCGGCAAATTATTTTTAGTCATTGAAAATATGCATATTACATGAGTTGATGAATCATACGCGACTAAGGTCGATACGTGCTAGAAAAGTGTTTACAATGATAGAATCAACATCGGAAATCCAGTGTAAAAAGAAAACAATGGGCTGAAATAATAGATATAATTATCAGGAAACATAAGGTCGCATGTAACAATAGATTTATATAAATTCAACATCATCAATTTTGCTTTTAATATCTTGTCTTTAAAAGCGACCTTTGAAGTGACTTCCCACCAAACAAAAGGTTTGATGTAAGAAGATAGAACTCAAAAATACCAAATAAACCTTAGTCCATTGCTATATATCATTACCTATCACGAAAGTATGATATGATAGAATCATGTATGAATAATAAATGGTCAAAATCATTGGGAGTCTAGAAATCCAAGGCAATTTGGACAAAACTGCAAAAAATGATGTGAGTAAGAAATAGATTACATAAAAAAAACTTGATTATAGTGGATTTACGTGGTTTGGTGATGTGTCTACTACATAGGGAGAGATAAAAAAGATGGTTTTATTATAATCAGCAAGGAAGATATTAAAATCATTTGATACACATTCACTCATAAGTGTTCCCAATTTTAGATTAAACCCGAACCCACAAGAATCAATCATAAGAAATGAGTTTTATGACCTTGTCATTCTTGGATGATGGTTCTTAATGCTCTTTGTTGGGAAAATATCCCCATGGTATTTTGATGATTCCAGAACAAACCTTGATGTGGTGATGATTCCAAAACAATTCTTAATGATCTTCGTGACAAGTGTAGATGTTCTTTGTAATGATGTGGTGATAATTTTAGGAAAACTGTGATAATATTGGTGGTCTTTTTGTGAGTTCACTGAAGATGGATTGGATCATGAGGATGAGGATCTTGATAGATAGAGAGAAGAGAAGTATAACAAGGTGCTTAGGAGGATTTGAAGGTACCATGGTTAGTCTGTCATCAATGTAAACTTTTTGGAAGGTGACATACTCATAAGGATTATTGGATGATTGATAGCAAGTCGTTTCGCACAATTGCATCGGTCAATGATCATTGGATGGTAGGATATAGCTGTTGACAAGCTAAGAATCCATAGCAAGAGAACTAGAAATGAGTTAGAGCAATGTTAACTGTCAATGACATTGAAGGGAAGCAAGTGATGAATAAATCATCATTGACTGACTCACTAGTTTATAAATAAATGTGATAAGTGCACTGGAAGTACTAATTTTTTCACGGAAGTGTAATTGAGTTTAATTTTTTTTTAAAAAGTGCAATTAATGAAATAAGTTGATTGAATTAATTTGATAAAATTTAGAATTTAATTGCACTATTTAAAAGTTGTAGAACTCAATAGTACTTTCATGACAAGTTTTACGACTTAGTTGCACATTTTAAAAGTTTCATAAAACAACTACATTTTTGGTGATAAATTTTAGAACTTTCAATGCACATTTCCTTAAATAAATTGTCAAATTTTGTCGTGCATCCATGGTTTAAAGAGCTTCACTTTCCAAGCTAATTTGATACTAAGCTTGAAACTCAAAATATTCATTTATTAAGTCGTTATAGTAACGGGTAGAGAACTCACCTCCATGTATTGAATTGAATCATAGAACCAATGCAAGGTCATAGCTTTAGACATAATGGTGTGCTTAGGTTTATAAGTGGACTTGTTTCAAATAGAGGAGGAAGCAGGTCCATTGCTATTAACTCCTCAAATGTATTAATAAATTTTGCAAATTGTATTTTGTAGTTTGGGATTAGTTACAAATAGAGGTATGCAACTGGATCGGTTCTACCCTATAACCGGATTGGACCACTTGAAAAATATATCTGGCAATCGGATATAGTTGGAACTGATCCAGGATTATATCCGGGAACAGGTTCTGAGTGAATATCCATCTAGGCATTGGACCAAATTGCCCTATTTTGAAATCAATTTTATATGCTAAATGCCAAAACCCTAATTTTTTACCTAAATGCTAACATCAGCACTTTGTCTTTTATCCTCTTGGGAATTCCTCGCCAATCTTTCCTCTTCTACTTATTTATTTATTTATTTATTTATTTATTTATTTATTTATTTATTTATTTTATAGATGAATGGGGAATGTAGTTTTATAATTTAAGTTTTATATTTTGTGTTTGAATTTTTTATCTTTTATAAGTATATATGACTACTTGTTATTTTTGGCGGATAGAGATTTCCGTTCATTTTTTATTTTGAATCTTTTTATTATGCATAACCTCATATGATTTTACTGTAAAAAATGAATAAGAAAAAGGAAAAACATTGGTTCTCGGATAGACCGTAGAAATGGATCAGAAAAGCAAGTATGTTCTAGAACCAGTTTTAGGCAAATAGGGTAGGTTCCGAGGTCCAAAAATTGGAATCGATTATATCATGGTAGGTTCCATATTCCAACTCTAGAACCTATCCACTTGAGAATCGATCACCCCTAATTACAAGTAAGGCATGAATGCTTTTCAATTAACTAAGAAAGATCTTCTTCTTCTTCTTCTTCTTCTTCTTCTTTCTTCTTCTTCTTCTTCTTCTTTTTTACCCCCTTTATTTATTTTGCTTTCAGCTTTATTCGCTCTTTACTCTAAATGGAGAAATAAAAAAGAGGAAAAGAGGAAATTGACAAGGAGGGGTGAGCAAAATCACCATTCCTATTAGATCAAGCAAAGAATAATGCAGCTTTAGAGATAAGTATGCATCCATTCACTGATGTTGCCTAATTTATAAATTTATATCCTATGTGTATTAGGAATTAGATATCAATTTAAGAAAGCATAAACTTTATTTATTGCATCTTAAAGATTTAATAAATATTATTTCCTAATTTGTCAAAGCCATCATGTAAGTTTATGCAATTTCTTATTTTAACTCATAAGAAAAGCTTAAATAATACTGCATCCATGTCTCATATAGACCAAATTTAATAGTAGAATAAATTTATTAATTACATAAAATTCATGTTGCATGTTGCGCCCCATCTAGAGAGTTACATGTCTTAATGCCAATGTTTTAATAATCAAATTGTCAAGATAGGATCAATTAGTAATGACATTTCATGCTTATTCATACTGCATATCATGAAAAGAAAAAAGAAGAAGAATTAATTGACATTGCATTTAGAAATCGTGTTTAGATCATGCATACATTATTTGGTTGAGTTAACATTTTGCAAAACACTTGATATGGTGGATTTAATGAAGCTTTTCTATTGTTTACAGCATTAGGGTTTTATATTTCCTTAGGTAATTTATTTATCGCTTTGATTATTGAGTGTTAGTATGCATATCTACATAATCATCCATCACATGATAGTGGTTTAGAATTAAAATTAACTCAGACTGCTTGCAAAATATTTTTTTTAAAAAGAGAAATTAAAACGTATTGAAAGGGCATTAGATTTGTCTAGCGTAATCAAGTTTCTATATCAATGAATCTTTGATTTGCAAAGTAAAATATTCTCCCACAATTTAGACTTTTAATTGACCAATAATAAATTAATGGTGACTTCAAAATGAATTGATTTGAATGTTTAATTAAATTAAAAATCCCAATAGCTATTCTTTGGTTTTTTTGTCTTTTTCTTTTTTTTTTTTGGGGGGGGGGGGGGTTTCACGGGAAGGGAAAAGGAAAAGGAAAAAAAATGAAAGGATAGGATCAATAGGAATACAATAGAAAAGGGGCAATAAATTTGAACAGCAATAGCATTGTAGTAAAGTATTAACCTATCTAGAAGATAAATATAAGTCGTGACTTTATCTCATAATTTTGAAGGATTGATCGATTAAATAAAAATTCATAAACATTTTTCGATTGTAAAAGAAGAATTGCTTCCTCCTTTATATCACCAGTAATCAAGATTGAAAATACTATTAAGTTATTAACTAGTCAAGGATGCAAAGCACTTTTCGTCTCCAAGAATTCTCCTTTTTTCCCCGACAAAGAACGGGATAAAGACATGATAATACAAACGTTTTCCATGTGATAGCAAAGTGAAAATACAAAAATAAGTTGACATATAGCAAGACAAACACCCAAAAAAGGAAAAAAGAAAAGAAGAAAAACAATAGAATAGAAGAAGGTCGTCTGGTAAATGACATAGAGCATTTCCATTTGTAGGTATATGTTACTCTATATGCAGTATATGGAAAAATATTTATTTAAAAATATCATCACATAAATTGCTCTTTATTTGCTATAAATGCTTATAATATGTTTTCACAAGAATTGGCAACTCAAATTTATGTGGTTTGATTGGATTTATAATCATGTTAAGTCGTGCAATTGAAAAAAAAAAAAGTCGCGCAATTGAAAAAAACCTATATTTTTATTGACCATGCTATAAAACTCGCATATAATAAATTCATGTCAATTCGTGTTGCTTTTGAGTTCGCCTTATAATCGTGCATAAACATATTAATTTGTGTCAGAAATTTCCAGCCCTGTAGTATCAATGATAAAAAAAAAAGGTTTAAGGTAACATACGTCTCAAGTTTAGTTTTAATCCTAGTTTTTTGAATCACATAGTAGTGACGAGGTTGAGATAATTTTAAACCTAGAGTAGTCATCACAATTTGGATATTACTTTTTCATGCTCAATAATCTTTGTCGGCATTAGAACTTTGCTTCTTCTTTTTTTCTTTAATCGACGGCCAGCAATTTGCTTTTTGGTCTTCCAAGTAGTCATCGCAATTTCGACTTTTAGAAAACAAAGAGAGACATTATTCTTCTTTTCACAGTTCGTTTATATGCATGCTTATTTAGCTAGTAATATATTATTAAGTTACTGATGGATTTTTTTTTTTTTTTAAAGTATCAATACTTGCACATGAGATGGAGTGTTGAAATATTATTTGAAATTGCTTAACAATGAAAACTATATGTCTCCCTCTCCCTCTATTTATCAACTTAAACTTTAAGAATAATTGAGAGTACTCCCACAAAATCTTACATGGTATATGAGTAGGAAATCCTAGTCTATGCGTGATAAGGAATGTTGGAATTTAAATATGAAACCACACTATTCCTTTTGTATATGTGTTCAAACCCAAATGTCAATGTTAGGCTTATGCATGAGAGGGGTGTAGAAATATCCTATGTAGCACGGATACTCTTCGGAAGCCTTCGTGCCGTGCCCGACACTCCGACACATATCCGACATGCTCTGACACGTCCCGATATGCTCCGACACTCCGTCAACAAGTGTCGAAAAATCCGACACGTGGTCAATTCTCTCCGACACGCGAGTCTAGAATTCCGACACGCCCGGGGTCAATTTTAAAAATTTCTAATACTTGAAGGGTCAAAATATAAATATATACAAAAGAAGTAATAAAAGAAGTAATAAAATTACTATAAATATACACGCACGGGGTCAATATTTTTTTTTTCAGTTTAATTTTTTTAGAATTGTTTTAATTTTTTTTAAATGTCTTTTACTATGAAAGAAGTAATAAAAAATGCTTTATATGATAAATAAATAAATTTAAAAATATCATTTCAGCATTTTTCTTTAAACAATGTTTTTTTCCTCTAAGTTTTGTGTATTATTTTAATAAATTAAAATAATGAATGATATTATATTAATATTTTTCGTGTAAATTAATTCTAGGCTATTATTATTATTATTATTATTATTATTATTATTATTATTATTATTATTATTATTATTATTATTATTATTATTATTATTATTATTATTTATGTATGTATATATAAAAATATATTTAATATATAACGAAATGTCGAATTTTTAAGAAATGACGTGTTGGCATGTCGTGTCGTGTCGTGTCGCATGTCGCGTGTCCGTGTCGGTGCTACATAGGAAATACCATCCCATATCAACTTAAATTTATGGATTGGACTTTCTAATATATACTTCCAATATTTGTAATGGTACTAACTTTTATTCAAAATTACCAACCTTAATTGACTTGCCCATTTTTCTACCATTAAGTCACCAACTAATTCTAGCTTAATGTTTGAGTCACCTATTTACTTTTCTTTGATCATTTTGAAATTACCAATTGTTGCAATATTTACCAATATTTATATGCGTAGCTTATTGATTGATAATGTTACTAAGTATTATATGAAATTACTAATGAGACCCGGACCTTTGAAGTGTCAAAACTTGGTACAATGGGACACTTAAGTGTCAAAGTTAAGAAAATGACACTTAAGTGCTAAAATCGGACCCAAATGGATTAGTTAAGTGCTAAAGGTGAGAGAATTTTACCAAAATGCTGACGTGGTGATTTTTTAGCGAGGCAAGTATAAAATAACATCGTTTTACACACTGACGTGGCTAAACAAGTGCAAAAAGAATGTCATTTTGGTGTTGACGTAGGTAAATAATTGATATAAATATTAATTAACTTAAATTTAAAAATAATTAAAAAAAAAGATGATGGAGATCGCAGGCGACAAGGGCTCCTCATTGTCACCAGCCCTTCCCGGGAACGGTGGGGAGGAGGCGGTGGTGAGGGCTCCACGTTGGCTGCTTGGAATTTCCATCTTTTATTTTTTGAAAATAATTTTAATTTTAATTTAATTAATATTTATATTAAAATTCAAATAAGAGGCAAAACAAATACTGATTTTTTTTTTTTTTTAAAGGAGGAAGAGGTAGAAGGCGAGAGCTTAGCCCTTGTTGTCACCTCCCCATTGTTGCTAGCTCGCCATTGCTGGGAAGGGCTGGCAACGGTGGGGGAAAGGTTGGTTGAGGTCGGGGCCCTAACCAAGGGCTAGTGACCTTTGTCAAGTGGTAGTGAGGCTTGTGAGCCCTCACCTCAAATCTGAGCCAATGCTTGTAGGCCCTCAACATTGGTTGGTTGGGTCACCAAGCCTTATCGGCGACGGTGGGGGAAGGCGGCAAAGGCTGAGCCTTGATGTCCTACAACCATTTTTTTCTTTAAATTTTTTTTAAATTTAATTTAATTAATATTTATATTAAAATTCAAATCTGCGCTAAAACGACATCATCTTAGCATTTTTTTTAGTCAACTCTCCGGCGAGCTGCAAAGGCAAGCAATATTAATAAAAAAAATTGCTATGGAGGATTTCCTAACTTTTGACATTTAATTATATTCTCATACTAAGTTTTGGCACTTGGGCTATTCTTTTGTCAATTGCTAACTATTATTAGAGTTCACTTGATGTTTATTGATAACCACATAATTACTAGTTGTTCCAATAGTTCACAAGATGTATTTCCAAACTTATCATTGGGTTATATCTACCAATTCTTATACAAAATTACCAATATATTTCAAATTACTAGTTCTCTTGACGACTTACTAACATTTATATATGGAGCTTAAATTATAAACTCTTATTGGAAACTAGCTATTTTAGCTTAAATATCTAACCCCTTGTCAAAATAAACTAGTAGCCATGTGAACTAATTTTGCATTACGGTTATGCAATACGTAGTTATTATTCACGAGAGCATTCTTGGAACTTTTGAGTTAAAAGGTTTTGAGATTAAAAATACGTGAAGCCATCTGATATATGATTATGGAAAGCTCAATTACCAACTTCATTAGAGAGGAGTAATGATGAAGATTCCGCCATTAATTCACAGTTATTAATAAATTGTCAAATTTGTCATGCACCCATGATTTTTTTGGTCTGGATGCACCCATGATTTAACGAGCTTTATTTTTGAGCTAATTCAATGTTAAATTCGAAACTCGAAATCTTCATTTGATAACTGTTTTAGAAATGAGTAGAGAGCTTGCCTGCATATATTGAATTGAAGCAAGAACTGATGCGAGGTCTTGAGCTTGAGGAGATAATTTTGTTCTTACGGTTTGATAGAATATTTAAATATTAAACCATGTATGGATATAATAGTTTAAGTTTTTAGAATAGTTGGTAGTGGTTTTACCAAATTTCATATAGAATTAGAGTAAAGGGTTTTGAGTTTTCAGTCCTTATTTACCTACCCAATTAAATTTGCCCACATTTAGTACAAGGCAAAAACATCAAACGAAGCGTGAGGGGTTGATAGAATTTTTATAATAGTTAGCACTGATCTCATCAAATCTCGCAGGTTTATAAATAGACTTGTTCAAATAAAGGAGGAAGCAAGTCAAGTGCTATTAATACCTCAAATGTATGATTAAATTCTGCAAATTATCTACTTTAGTTTGGGATCAGCAATAACAAGTAAGGTGTGACTGATTTTCCATTACCTTGGAAAGATTTGAGGGGTTGATGGGAAGGAAGTGGCACAATTTATTTTGCTTCCAGCTTTATTAGCTTTTTATTTACATGAAAAAAAAAGAACACAAAATCACCATTCCTATGAGATTAAGTTAAGAATAATGTAGCATTAGAAACGAGTATGCTTTATGTTTACTCATTTTACAAGCATTGCATACATTCCAAAAAATCATAAGACATGCACCATATCATAAACAATGTAATATTGCATAGCTAGCATATGTCAACCTCATCTTATGCTCATGTCAAGAAGACTTTATGGTCACACTTTGCCAGGCAATGAGGTACAAAAATCATAGTTCGCGCTAATTAAGTCTCGAAAAATGCTTTAGCTACAATAAAGCCCCAAAGTAGAATCAGTCCATACACATATACATAACGTCATGTCTAAATATGTAGGTTGACTATGAGCATCAAACCAAAACCACAATATAACATGCCGCCTTACATATCACCAATATAAATAACATTCCATCAAAAAATTTCTAGATAAAATTCATCCGAGGCACCATAGTATTAAATGTTTGATCTGGATTTTATAAAAAAATGTATACCATACAGTACTTTACAGCTTGACTTCAATATACGGGCCATGACATAGTAGAGTTTTTCCTTCTCGATAAATCGCGTCATGCAATTCTTGCAAAACACAACAAGAATCGAAAGACCATAAAGTGAGAAAGCAAGAGACAAGTGTAAAGTTACAAGTTTGACGATTTCCTGAGAATCTGAGCTGTCAAAGAAATGTTCGGCCCCACTCACCCCAACCTACCATTGGGCCCACTTGTACACTTGTTTACTCAGCTAAGTCAATATTCCTTGACCGTGGCACCAAATAATATATGATTTTGCAAGTTCACCACTTCCATCGATCATATCACCCAGAAAACCCCCTCTTCTGCTACTACATTTCCCTATTAACACAATGGCCAGGGGTCTGCTCGAGAAAGAAGAAAAAGAGGCTCGGGAGTCTCAGCTTCATCAAGCAATAGCAAATGATGATGTTGATGAGCTACATAACTTAATTGTGGAGGAGCGAGGGCTCTTAGATCGCGTATCTAAGCACCCCTTCCCAAATACTCCTCTACATCTTGCTGCGGCTGCTGGAAAAACCCAAGTGGCCATGGAGTTGGCCATCTTGAGGCCTTCATTGGCTCAGAAGCTAAATCCGGAGGGTTATAGCCCCATACACTTGGCTTTGCAACAAGAACAATACCAAACTGTGCGGGCATTGATGAACTTTAACCCTAAGTTGATCCGAGTCTACGGACGAGGCGGGATTACCCCTTTGCATTACGTTGCCGAAAAAGAGGGAGACAAAGAGTTGGAACTTCTAGCTGAAATCATTTACGCTTGCAAATCATCTATTGAAGATTTAACGAGCCGATGTGAGACTGCGGTTCACATTGCCGTTAAGAACCACAATCTCAAAGCATTCAAGGTTTGTTTGGATGGCTTAAACGAGTCCATTTGATAGAAATTTTGAATTGGAAAGACCAAGATGATAACACCGTCATGCACATTTCTGTATCTGGAGAGCCACAAAAAGAGGTATAGTTCATTGATTTCTTGGTTGTTTGTGCTTTTATTCTTTGATCCTTGAATTCGACAATCTCTAGTCCTGGAACAAATGTTATGATAATAAAATACCAAGAGTTGAAAATACATGATGTCAGAAACATTCAAAGAGGGGAGATTTGAACGGGGTCACCTCGTTTGTTTGTTTGTTTTTCTATGGAGAGAAGCAAAGGGATTAGGAGGGATGGACATCACAAGAGCGTAGGCTCCACTCTCATATTGAATCCAGTTTTTGCAGGTTGATCCATTCTTGTTTACTTGGTGATTACACTAATCATTTTATATCTCTTCAAATTACTCCATAAAATGTATGATAAAATCTTTTTATGCCATTCAGATGGGTTGGAAAAATTAGATCAAGAAGTAGTTCTTTAAAAAAAAAAAAATTAAAAAGGCAGATACTCATATTAAGATAATGTTAATATTAGTAGGTAGGTTACGTTTTATTGTTTTGTTTAATTTAATAGTCACATATGGGCCTATATGAAAACTCATTTAGCGTTGGACAAAAAATTTAACACTGAATGATATTAAACTTGTGAGATAATCATTATTTGACTTAAAAGACTCAATATAGTCAAAATACTCACTTAAACTAGTGATCCGTGTAGTGAATAGTAATTAGAATCTTCACAATTATATTGTTAAAACCTATCAATAGTAATCGCATTTCCATGTTTGGCAAGAATTAAGGATATTCAGTGGTGTATTTTTGGCTATTATCAAACAATTTTTTACTTCTATTTTCAATGCCTAAGATTACCCATGCTAGCGCTTGTTTTTCAGATTTAAAACAATCCCATAGTTTCATTTCAAAATCTGCTACTAGTAAAACTCTTTTAAGCTCGTGATGCTTCTAATTTGTAATCATTTTGATTGGCCTCACTTTGTTTTGGTGGGAGGATATAGAGAAATTGGAAGGGAAGAAAAGGAGTGATATAGAGATCACCTTGTTTAGAGTTTAGACAGAGGCGAGAAAATGTACAATTAAAATCGTTTTCCTTGGACCCCCATAAAACTCAGTTTTTAGTGAGTTCTAGATCTCTCTAAGTTGGATGGTTTTGTATGAATACTTCCCTTCCAACTCTCTCCATCATAATACACTCCTACCTTACTCAAAAGTATTTCAATTCATCCTTTCCTGGTATTTTGTTTTTCCTTATTGACTAGCAATGCCTCTTTCCTCCTTTCAAAATCAGTCCATTGAACATATTTTATGAGATAGAAGCTAGTGAAATGGAAGTGAATGAGGACAATGCAACACAATCATAAATAATCAATTTGTGGATGAGAAAATTACTCCCCGTTAGTTAAATCTTGTGCATAAAGGATATAAACACATGTCTATGGTAATCGTTCTCTTCATAGCAAAAGGACTCATGTACAACATGAAACCTTTCAGTTGACTTGGTCAAGTCCTAAACTTTCATGAAACATCATAGTCAATCACGTTAGCACTTTTATGAATTCACCCATGTTAAAATTCACACAGGCAAATCCTAGTTATCATGTAATAATTTCAAGCAAGATGACTAAATTGCACCTTTTGAAACATTTGGGGCTTCATTACATGGGTTGAAATGATTGCATTTGATAAATAAGGTTTCATAAACTCATTCCCATGGGACATCAGTCGTTGCATCACTAGTATCACTCAAACTTGCACGTCATGAGCTCACTTTATGCACAATAGCAAAGCTAGTGACTAAGCAGTTATTGAAATTGAAGGGATACATACTTCATTCTGTTCCCTTTGCATTTCTTCCAGATCATACTGGCGTTGCATGCACATGTCGATTTAGATGTGAAGAACTTCCAGGGTAAGACAGCTCAGGAAATCTTGCAAGATAGTGGGAAGAGTGCAGACATTGAAGGATTAGTAAGATCTCCTACTTGCGACCTCTCTCTATCAAACAATGTTTTACTTCTATTTTCAACGCCTAAGATTACCTAGGCTTGTTTTTCCAGATTTATCAAAACAAGCCCCTAGTTTCATTTCAAAAGCTGCTAGTGGTAAAACTATTTTAAGCTCGTGATGCATCTAATTTGAGTTCATTTTGATTGGCCTAATACTGTTTTGGTTAGAGGATATAGGAAAATTGAAAGGGAAAGAAAGGAGTGATATTAAGATCACCTTGCTTACAGTTTAGACAGTGGCGATAAAATGTAAAATTACAATCGTTTCCCTTCAGACCCCTACAAGACTCGTTTCTAGCGAGCTCTAGATCTCTCTTCCAACTCTTTCCATCGTGATACACTCCTACCTCACACAATAGTAACTTAATTCATCCTTTTCCAATATTATGTTTTTCCTACTAATAAGCAAAATCTTTTTCCTCATTTTGAAATCAGTCCATCAAACATATTGTACAAGATAGAAGCTAGTGAAATGGAAGCTAACAAGGACAATACAACACAACCATGTGGACCAAAAAATTACTCTTCAATTAGTTGAATCTTATGCATAAAGGACATAAACACACGTGTCTAAGGTAGTCTTTCTCTTCATTGCAAATGGACTTTTGTGCAAAATGAAATTGATTCTTAATTCTTTCAATTGACTTGATCAAGTTCTAAATTTTTGTGGAAAATCTTGGTCAATCGGATTAGCACATTTGTGGATTCACCTATGTTACAACTCACAGGGCAATTCCTAACTATCACGTAAATAATTTTGGGTAAAATGACTAAATGGCACTTCTTGAAAACATCTAGGATTTCATTACATAGGTTAAAATGATTGCATTTGATGATAAATAAGGTTTAGCAAAATTTTTTTTCGGGATTAGTTGAGTATCATAACTCTTGTATGGCATTCATTTGAGTAATATGACTTCTTTTTTTCATCACTTGAGCGCTATATAAATTTTCAATCGATTACTTGAGTACCAGAATTTTTTTTTTTTTAAAAGGCCCACTATAAGTGCCATACCTTGTTGGATTTTTGACACTTCCGTGAACATTTTTAAAAAGTCATGGCATTCAAGTAATCGGTTAAAAGTAATGGCACTTATATGGATTTTTTTTTAGAAGTTATGACGCACAAGTGAACAAAAAAAAAATTATCCCTTAAGTGAGTGCCCTAAAAAAGTTATCTTGTTCAAAATAGTAAATCTAGTGACAAAGCAGGAGTTATAATTCAAGGGATATACACTTCATTTTGTGCCTTTTGCATTTCTTCCAGATCGGAAAGTGGACAGTTGAGAATTTCAAAATAAATGTGAAGAAGACAGCTATGAAAATCTTCCGAAATGGACGCGAAGGAAGACCGCCTACTCCCGCCCTCTCTCTATCAGAGTTATTAAGCATGGAATTAACTATCTTTGAGAGGCTCGCATCTTTGTTCATCGTCCGAGATGAATCCGCTCGCAATATAGTCCTTGCAGTGGCCACTTTAATTGCGACTGCCACTTACCAAGCCGCACTCAGTCCTCCAGGAGGATACTGGGAGGATAACTCTCCAAATCATCCAGCCAAGTCCACTGTCGTTACTGCCAATTCCAGCGCCATTGCTGTTGAAAAACCACATGAAGCCGGAAACTCTATCCTGACTGGCTCGAAACTATACTGGTTCATGGTCCTCAACAGTACGGTTTTCATGGCCTCCCTCATCACGATCTGGATCACCGCTATTCCCCTAGTGGCTCACACTTGGACGGTTCACCTTTTAACTTTTCTCATCGCTTATGCCTTCTTTGTTACCCTTAGAATCGAATTGCCGAAACCCGATCGGGTCGCAGGAGCGGCAATTTACCTGAGCTATCTGCTTCCCACGTTTGCGTTCGCATATTACTTTTTGATGAAGTACTCCACGTACCCACGCCAACTCAAAAAGTTTGCCACAGGGAGACGCGTCGGCAACTTCCTCAAATTGAAGGATCGGAAATAGTTGGCGAGTATTATTTACTCTAAAGTACTCTTCTCACGTGTGGAATAAAATCTATGTTTCTAGTCTTGAGGTTGTCAAGAACTAGACTCTTTCTTATTTGTTGCATGTAATGGACTCATCTATTAATAAATTGATCCCAATAGGCCTTTACTCTTTGCTCGAAGCCGAGACTTTGAATAGCTTTATTTTCCTTATTTAACTTCGATGCAGTGGAAACAAAAAGCACTGAGTTACAACTCGCAAACATGAATGCTCGAAGTGTACACGCACAAAATGCATTTAGGTTTTTTTATTTATAGAAAGAGGCAAACTGCATGATTCTGTAAACATAACAAGTTAATACAGTTGCAACCCCCCTAAGGGTTATTACTAGATAAAGTAACCGAGAAAAAAGAACCGAGAATATAACAAAAGCCGAGCTAAACCTTAAAAACCAACTTGATCATGTGGTATCTACTATATATATCAACTCATCTAGAAATGTTAAAATGATAGAAATAATAAACTTATACACTATATAGTACGTGAATATCCTTAGCCAACTTACGTAAAGAAGGAAATATCAAATTTCACTATACTAAATTCATCAAGTAAAAGACGTAAATCCAAACTTAAGGCATCCAGCATCATTATCCGGCATCATTCTCCCTTTATTAGAAATAAAAGCTCAATCTTAAGTTTTTGAAATGTTGGATTATCTAATAAAGCATGTGTTAAAATCCTCTTGGATTTGTAACCATATCTACAAAATCAATCAAAATTTCATCATTTAAGAAAAGATCGCAACCGAACTTGCATGATCGATCCATCAATTGATTTTTCCAATTGCCTGTCATAATGAAATCAAATTTTGTTCTTCTGTCCATCTTTCCATTTTCTATCGCTACCGATTTCTCCGCCCAAATCTCATTTGTATCTAAATTTCAGATCAACATGGGAGGGGCTTTTCTGTTAAATTTTCTCTCCTTCGTCATGGAAGACATGCTCCCCTGAGATTCTTCCTCAAGCTCAAAATCACCCAAATCCTCCAGTTCTTAAAGATGGAATTCAAAAACTTCCACTTCTAGTTCTTGAGGCTCAACGACAGGCTTATCAACGACAATTATAGAAGCGTCAGATGTTTTTTGGTTGTTGTTATTGAGGATGACATGAATTTGGCTTGCTCAGCTCGATCATCAATCCATGAAAATCGCCGCCTTAACAGATTTCACATTTTATGTCACGTTTTAATCGGGGCTTCACCTGCTTTTATCCCCTTAACCTGCACTTGGTCCCCCAAAAATAAAAAGCGTCTCCTTTCAATCTACAAGCTAAGAGGTTTGCTTGTCGATTCGTGGAAATAAACGTGCAGTGAAAAAGATGATCTACATCTGCAAGAAAACCTTTCAGGGTTAAAAAAATCCATTAAATAAGGAACCCTGCAGGGTATTCATGGAACTCTCTGAGACAATGGAAATGGTCACAATTCTTGGCGGTGATCTCCATGACAGGCTCCACCATGTCGACCTTCGGTCTGTCATAATAATTTCACCCATCACATCCACGCCTTTTGTAGCGACCAGCATATTGTTGATGCCCGTCGAACTCTTTGAAATCCTTTCCGCTCGAATATGAAGCCTATGGATAAACAGGACATCCCATTACCTTGAACCACTGAAATTGGTTCATCGAATGGTTGGCCCTCGGCTCAATTTTCTCACGGCACTCTTTCGTTGTCCCCACCTAGATTTCTCTCGGCTCACTTTTCACATCCTAATCGGCGATTTACCTGCCCTTTTCTGCTCAACCAGCACTTGATCCCAGGATAGAAAAGCGTCTCCCCTAAATCTATAAGCTAGGAGATTTGCTTGTTAATATTTGATACATACATGCAATGGAAAAAGTGATGTCCACACGAAATCTTTCAGGTTCAAATGTCCATTCAAACAGGGAATCTTGCAGCAAATTCATGGAACTCTCTAAAACAAGCGACTCTGTTTACATTTATACCGATTTATGAGCATGTGAAACATAGTAAATATTGGCACGGCCGCACGGAAAAAGCCCATAAAATCAGAGGCAAGTCATTGAAAGTTCATACATTTGCACCAGCCATTCTCAGTAAACAAGCACATCATACCAGGGCTGCTGCATTTTCCTGAACACCAGCAGAAAGCAATCCTGTCAGACAGAGCCAGTTGATTCTATCGCTTTGACTCCAGACGCAAGTCATTTTAGTCATCAATCGTTGCTTTGCTTTGGTGGCATAGCACGACACTGCAAGTGCAAGACACTTGGTTTCGACAGTTACTGCTCTGCGAAGGAGGCTCCACATGGTAAGATGCTTAGTTTACATCTTCGTTCTGGATAACATAATAATATGATTCACAGTCGCATCACCTTCTGTAGCTGAAAGACGGAGGCCTCCCAAGGAAATTAAAAAACACGGTCTGAAGATGAGGACTCGCAAGCCATGGAGTCGCCAAGTGCCTGCGTGCTTTCCAAATTAGTCAAGGTAGCTCAACAGATCTTCCTCAACAGAGTTCCCTTTCTCAACGCTCACGTTCACAGTCCACATTAAGATCAATCGAGCAAGCTCGTTCCCACTTCTCTCGCCCCTCGATTTGTCTGCCATAGACGGAAAAATTGATTAAATAGCAATTCATATTCGTTTGGGATCATAAAAGAAGAATTGCTTCGACTTGCCGAACGCTTGGTCGCCATTTCCTCCCACAAATGTCGTAACAAAAGGACAAGGCAGAGATAGTTATCTTTAAATTAGGAATTTATATGGTCCTATTAATTTAGTCTTTGCTGAATTCATGGATGACATGAGCAGGCTTGGATTACTTGCCTTGTGGCGACTTCATCTCAAGAAACACTTTGATTTGAGCAGATTTTAATGAGCGGAGCCTAGCACATGCACGTTTCATAGTTGATATCATTTGATATTATGAGAAGTCATTGGGCTCATATATTAAGGTATATTTATTAGGAACCGAGCCAAGTCTTGCCAAAAGAGTCTAGCTCACAATCAACATGACCTATGTATCATGTAAAAAGATTAATCTGTTAGGTAAAGGCATGGTTAATACTGAACAATTTTCTACTAGTCCCTCTCACGTATAGGCTGAATCTTTGTCTGTGATTAAGCACATAAGTATATAATAAATTAGATAAGTAAATGTCTGTAAAGATTTGAATTCAGGATTTTCTATTCAATACATGAAAGATTTATTGGGAGCACAATTAAATGTTGTAGAAACTTAAAATTGTTAAATGTGTTAATATAATAGTTATTTCCTTTTGCGCGTGTTGTTAATTTGGTTTTTCAGTTATTAGAGTTAGTGGAGTCATGTGTGTTGGTTATCCTAGTTTTTAGGTGTTAGTGGGGCAAGTGCTTTATGGAGAACATGGGTAGTTATAGTTATGGTGTGTTTTACGTTATGTATTTTGTCTTTTGTAAAAGACTTGGTTGTTCAGTACGTAAGATGAAGTTTTAGCCTCATCTCTTCTCCTTTTTAGCAATTTAACAGTGGTATCAGAGCCTGAGAGAAATGTGAGAGAGTTTAAAAAAAAAAAAACTTTCGTGAGAAAATTGCAGCAGCAATATTTCCAATGGCCATCGACAATTTTGTTCAACTAGCAATTCCACGCTTTGATGGTCACTATGACCATTGGAGTATGCTGATGGAGAATTTTATATGATCAAAGGAGTATTGGTCGGTTGTTGAATATGGAATTCAAGAGCCACCAGCAGGCATGGCTTTGACAGATCCTTATAAAGCAAAATTGGAAGCTAGAAAGTTGAAGGACCTGAAGGCAAAAAATTATTTTTTTCAAGCTATCGATTGTTCCATCTTGTAGACTATTTTTTGCAAAGAAACTTCCAAGGATATTTGGGATTCTATGAAGAAGAAATATCAAGGCTCTGTTAGAGTGAAGTGTGCATAGCTTCAAGCCTTGAGAAGAGATTTTGAGACACTAGCGATGAAGGATGGAGAATTTGTCACTAGTTATTGTGCTAGAACAATGGAGATTAGCAACAAGATGCGATTTCATGACGAGAAGATGGACGATGTCACTATTGTGGAGAAGATTTTGCGTTCCTTGACACCAAAGTTTAATTATGTTATTTGCTCAATTGAAGAGTCGAAAGACATAGATACGCTCTCTCTTGATGAATTGCAAAGCTCCTTGTTGGTCCATGAACAAAAATGAACAGAAGTTCAACAGTAGAGGAGCAAGTGTTGAAGGCTTTTACCAATACTCATTCCAATAATTTCAGAGGAAGGGGTAGAGGTAGAGGTAGAGGAAGGGGAGATCGAGGAAATAGAGATGTTGGCAGAAATTTCAAAGTCAATAATGACCAATTTCAAGGCAAAAGCAGATGACGAGATCCTAACAAATTCAAGGTAGAGTGTTTTAGATGTCATAAATTTGGTCATTATGCATCTTAATGTTATACTAGGCTGCCTAATAAAAAAAAAAAAAAAGGCAAAGAGTTCAAATTTTGTTGAAGAAAAAGAAGCAGAAACGTTGTTAATGGCTGTTCAAGATGAAAAGAAGTGCAACTCAGATATTTGGTATGTGGATACAGGCTGCAGTAATCACATGAGTGGAAGTAAGTCTTATTTTTCTCATCTAAATGAAGATTTTCATTCCACTGTGAGTTTTGGGGATCATTCTACTGTGAAAGTGATGGGAAAATGTGATATTAAGATAATAATCAAAAATGATTTTGTGGAAACGATCTCTAATGTGTTGTATGTTCTTGACTTGAAAAGTAACCTATTAAGTGCTGGCCAATTACAAGAAAATTGTTATGTAATCACCATTCAAAGAGATGTCTGTGAAATTTATGATTCTATTAGAGGTGCTATTGTAGTTGTTCCTATGAACTCAAATAGATTGTTTCAATTAAAGATTGAAAATATTTAGTCTTATTTGATGGTTAAAAAGAAAGATCCCTTATGGCTGTGGCATTTTCGCTATGGTCATTTGAGTTTTGGTGGATTGAAGACCCTCCAACAGAAAAACATGGTGACGGGTCTTCCTCAAATCACCGTTCCTTCCTAAGTCTACGAAGAATGTGTTGTTAGCAAACAGCATCGTTCTCAATTTTCAAAAGAAAAGTCATGGAGAGCAAAAGATGTTTTGCAACTGGTGCATTCGGACATTTGCAGTCCTATAAACCTATCTTCTAATGGAGGTAAAAGATATTTAATTACCTTCATCGATAATTTTTCTAGAAAAACTTGGGTTTATTTTTTACAAGAAAAATCAGAAGCTTTCCCCACATTTAAAAGATTCAAAGCTTGTGTTGAAAATGAAATAGGAAAGACCATTAAGACTTTTCGAACAAATCGTGGTGGTGAATATTGCTCAAAAGAATTTGAAGTTTTTTTGTGCAGAGTATGGCATTCAGAGAGAGCTTACTGCTACATATACACCACAACAGAATGGTGTATTTGAGAGGAAAAATAGAATCATTCTCAACATGGTGAGAAACTTATTGGCAAGAGGAAGAGTTCCAAAGACTTTCTAGCCAGAAATAGTAAATTGGAGTATTCATGTTTTGAACAGAAGTCCAACTTTTGTTGTTCAAAATATGACACCTAAAGAGACTTGGAGTGGGAGAAGACCGGCTGTAGATCACTTTGGAATTTTTGGTTGCATCGCATATGCCCATGTCCCACATGTGAAAAAGAAGAAACTTGATGACAATGCTGAAAAATGTGTCTTTCTTGGTGTAAGTGAAGCATCCAAAGCATATAAATTATTCAATCCACTAACAAAAAGATTGTGATTAGTAGGGATGTTGTTTTCGATAAAGAGAACACTTGGGATTGGAATAGACAGCAGCCTACCCAAGTTCTTTATAACAATGATGCTAAATAGGAGCAAATTTCAGCACCTTATATGCCCCAAAATTCATCAAATACAACTTCTACAATTGTTGGAATTTCACCAACAGGCACTGAAGTCAATGAAGAAGAAGCCCAATCTCTTCGCCGTGTTAGAAGAAAGCCTGCTTGGATGGAAGATTATGAGGTAACTGGAATTGGAGATTCAATTACTCACTTTGCCTTATTTTCAAACTATGACCCTACAACTTTTGAGAATGCTGTCAAAGAAGAAAAATGGCGAAAACCGATGGATGATGAAATTAATTCCATTGAAAGAAATGATACTTGGGAGTTTTATCCGATTTTCCGGATGGACAAAAAACCATTGGTGTAAAGTGGGTCTTTAAAACAAAACTGAAAGAAAATGGTGAAATTTGACAAATATAAAGCACGTTTGGTAGCCAAGGGATACAAGCAGCAATATGTGATCGACTATACAAAGGTTTTTTCTCCAGTTGCGAGACATGACACGATTAAATTGGTGGTTGCATTGGTGGCACAAAATTCTTGGCCTATTTTCCAACTAGATGTCAAATCAGCATTCTTGCATGGGTACTTGGAGGAACAGGTATTTGTCGAGCAACCTCCTGGTTATGTCAAGATTGGAAATGAGCATAAAATTTATAGATTGAAAAAAGCTCTTTATGGGCTAAAACAAGCCCCTCAGGCTTGGTATAGTTGCATTGAAACTTATTTTCTTAAAGTTGGTTTTTCAAAATGTCCTTATGAGCATACGCTTTTTGTCAAGATTGGAGATAAAGGGAAAATGTTTATTGTTTGCTTGTATGTTGATGATCTTATATTTACTGGAAGTTGTGATGGCATGTTTGAAGAATTCAAGAAATCTATGATGGATGAGTTTGAAATGTCTGATCTTGGTATGATGCATTACTTCCTTGGCATAGAAGTGGTACAATCAGATGATGGGATTTTCATTTCTCAAAAGAAATATGTGGGAGAAATTTTGGATAGGTTTCAGATGAAGGATTGTAATCCTGTAAACACTCCAATTGAATTTGGCTTAATGTTATACAAAGATCATGAAGGGAGGAAGGTTGACAGCACACTTTATAAACAAATTGTGGGCAATTTGATGTATTTAACTGCAACAAAACCAGACATAATGTATTATGTGAGTTTAATCAGTAGATATATGGAGAATCCTACACAAATGCATTTGTTAGTTGCCAAAAGAATCCTTCATTACTTGCAAGAAACTAGAGACTTTGGGCTATTTTACAAGAATGGTGAAAAGTCTGATTTGTTGAAATTTACTGATAGTGACTATGCAGGAGATCAAGATGATAGGAGGAGCACTTCGGGTTATGTTTTTATGTTTGGAACATGTGTTATTTCATGGTCATCCAAGAAACAACCAATTGTCACATTGTCAAGTACAGAAGCTGAATTTGTTGCTGCAACAACTAGTGCTTGTTAAGCTATTTGGCTAAGGAGAATTCTTGAGGAGTTACATTTCAAGCAACCGGGACATACTAAATTTTTTTGTGACAATAACTCAGCAATAAAACTCTCCAAGAATCCAATGTTATATGGAAGAAGCAAGCACATTGATGTGAAGTTTTATTTCTTAAGAGATCTTAGCAATGATGGAACAATTGATCTAATTTACTGCAGGAGTGAAGATTAAGTTGCTGATATATTCACCAAGGCCCTCAAGATGGAGTCGTTTGTGAAGCTCAGAAGGTTACTAGGTGTTTGCACGGTGAAAAAAGTCAAGGCTTTAAACTAAATGTTAGCAAACATCAGTTTAAGATGGGGATTGTTAATATAATAGTTATTTCCTTTTACACGTGTTGTTGATTTGGTTTTTCGGTTATTAGAGTTAGTGGAGTCATGTGAACCACCTAGGGTTTGTTTGTTTTTCATGAACGTTTGCAGTATGGTGACTAATGGATTGTTAAGTCTAGACTTAACTCGGACAACAACTCAATCCTGCTCTCCCAAGCCCATACCAATTCATCTAAAACTCAGCGACTTTAGGTTTGAATTTTTAACATGCAATTGAATTTTAACTAGGAGTCGCCACTAATCTATTTTTGGTGGGTCAATTAGAAACCCAA
This sequence comes from Eucalyptus polyanthemos subsp. polyanthemos, assembly GCA_017140185.1. Classification (NCBI taxonomy): domain Eukaryota; kingdom Viridiplantae; phylum Streptophyta; class Magnoliopsida; order Myrtales; family Myrtaceae; genus Eucalyptus; species Eucalyptus polyanthemos. Next base: position 16,054,646 of record CM029460.1, read on the forward strand.
GTAAAATAACGGGATAATTATTTTACTCCTACGAACCAGAGACTATGGGTACGGGAACTTGGTTACGCTAGAATTCTCTAACGCCCTTTCGGTATCTTTCTTTTTATTTTAAACAAATGTTTGGCAAGCAGTTTGGATTGATTTTAAATCTATTTCACTAACATGTAAGGTGGTCATACAGGTACACAATCCACAAATTTAATTCCCAAATAAACAATAAATAAATTGCAAAAAGACTTATCTCAAAGCAACGAAAGCATCTGCAATGTTAAATTAAAATCCACATCAATAATCCTAGATATGGTTTCTAATTAACACGCAATTTCTTTTTTTGTTTTCACTTAATTAATGAAAATCATGCAATATGCAATGCAATATTAACTAAATGACCTAATTCTAATGACATGTAATTTCTAATTAAATGGGCCTAGCAAAAATACTAAATGACATGCATCTCAATGAATCTAACCCTAATGATGTGTGTATGACATTTTTTTTTTTTTCCTAAAAGATGCATTTTATCCTAAATAATAAAACTAATTTAACCTATGACATTTTTTGTATTTTTCAAGAAATTCGAAATTAGGTGAAATGTGAAAATTACCTAATTAGATTAAGATCCTATTTAATTTATATTAGGAATTAGGTTGAGCCAAATCCTAATTTAAACTAAAATATTATCTTAACCAAAATAATCCTAAAATGCAATATATTTAATAAAATAACCTAAACTTATAATAAATTAAAAAAACATTATCTAAAATTAAACTAAGTGCAATTTTTTTTATCCTAATATGCAATGACGTGCAAAATGATACCCTAATTCTACATGACATATGCATAATGATTTTTTTTTTTTTTGTTTTTCCCTTTTTTTTTTTAAATTTCGAAATTAATAATTGCCAAATAATTAAACATGCAATCCAAGTTTTAAAAAAAAACTAGCAATGTAAATTAATTGATTTGATTTTTTTTTTTTTTTGAAAATTCGAAATAAAATTCCTATTATGAATGCAAACCCTAAAACTACATTTTTTTTATTTTTTTTTTTAAGAAAACTAACCTAAGTAATACCACAACAAATCAAGCAATATTGATACCCAAAATTGACGAACCGTATCTCGCGCATGAGATCGGGTTGGCCAATTTCACATAAATCACGAATCGGATCTCGGGCGGAGATCGGATTGGCAATTTTTTTAAGTAATTGCGAGTCGGATTTCGGGCGTGAAAATCGGACGACAATCACTAATTTCAAGGCAATTTTATATCATGGAATTATCAATTTCACATAAGAGGATAATTACACTAAAAAGATAAAATAAAACTAAAAATAATAAAACAAAAATAAGATAAAGAAAATACCTAAATTTCTTTAGCTTTTCTCTTTTTTTCTTTTCTTTTTTTCTGAAAAAAAAAAAAAAAAAAGGAAAATAAAGCTGGTGGCCGGTCCGGCGAGGGGAGATCTCTCGGCTAGGGTTTCGGAGAGGGCACCGGAGGATGGCGTGCGACGGCGGCACAAAGAACGGGGCTTCGGGGATTGGCGCGGTGGCGTCACGGCACTAGGAGCGAGCGTCGCGGGTGTCTAGGTTGCTGCAACGTCGGATCGTGGCATGGGCTCCGTCAATCGGCGATCAAGGCGGCACGGCGGTGTCGAGACAAGAGCGTAGGGGCTTCGGACCTGCAGGCAGAGAGATCCCAATGTGCTCGGACCACGGATCGCGCGGCGGTGGCTCCACGAGCGGATTTGGGACGGGCGACGCAAAGCAAGGGCTTGACGTCGGGCGGCACGGGTCGTGCGGACGGAGACCGGCGGCTGCGACGGCGGACGGAGGGCGACGAGGCGGCGTCGCGGCCGGGCGGACCGCACAGGGTGGCTCGCGGACGGAGGCCGGCGGCGGTGAGCATCGCCACGGCGGTGGAGGAACTTCGGGAAGATGAACAGTAGCCGATTAGGGTTTCACCCTTCTTTTTTTTTTTTTTTTTTTTTTTTTTTCTTTTTTACTTTTCCTCTCTCCACTCACTTTTTACTTTTTGCTTTTTCCTGTACTTTTCACCCCAACGGAAAAGAACCCCCCCCCCGTTTCTCACCGTATGCAACTCTTTTATACACCCTAAAGAATGTATCTTTGCGGTATATTTCATTGCCAATTTTGTTCATGTAAAATTCCATTGAATATATTATTTCACCCCGTGCAATATTTTTTGCATATCCGATCAAAAAATTCCCCTTTTTGCGCAAAAATGCATCCCCCAATGTATATTACCTAAATATGAAAAATCTTAACAAAATATAACAAAAAACAAAAAAATAAAATTTTCCTAAACTATATGCCATGTGATTATGATTTTTTTTTTGTATTTTTTTATTTAACAAAAATTAACCCCAAAAATTTAGGTGTCAACAGCTGCCCCTCTTTGAAGGTGAGCTCGCAGAGGTTGCCTTCAAAGACAAATTGAGACCTAAATTTTGGTCATGCTCATGCAATGAATGATTTTTTTTTTTGTCAGAATATGAATTCCATTTTTTAATGCAATTTGTATGATGCATGGAAATGCTAATGCAAATGATAGATGAACCTACCTGGGATAACTTACCTTCGAGGAGGATAAAGTAATTCGAGGTAGTGAGTGTTACCTATCCAGGACCCGTACCATTCTACGGTCGCCTAGAATAGTAACATGACTTTGTGAAGATGATGCTTTACTAGGACCCGTATCATTCTACAGTCGTCCAGTATGGTAGAAAGGAGATGCTTTCTCAGGACCCGTACCATTCTACGGTCGCCCAATACGGCAGGAAAGTTTTGTAAGGAACTGCTTTCCCAGGACCAGTACCATTCTACGGTCGCCCAGTATGGCAGAAAGGAGCTGCTTTCTCAGGACCCGTACCATTCTACGGTCGCCTCAACAAAGAAAATTATTTTTCCAGGACCCGTACCATTCTACGGTCGCCTGAATGAGGAAATTGCTTTTCCAAGACCCGTACCATTCTACGGTCGCTTGTTAAAGCAATAAATGTAGTCTAGGACCCGTACCATTCTACGGTCGCCTAGATTGAGGTTTTGCTTGGCTAGGACCCGAACCATTCTTCGGTCGCCCAGCCTTGCGATAAAAATCATCCAACCAGGACCCAAACCATTCTTCAGTCGCCTTAATCAGATTGAATCTGGAGAGAAATCTTTGGGGGACAACTCAATCGAGTGTCGGTATGCTTAAAAGGGAATACTTGTGCAATGACAAATATTCAAGGTATGGATAGAGATATACTTACCTGTTAACGTCTCCTGCAAAACATGGTTGTAGGAGAAGCAACATGTATTTGTAATCATAAATATACATCATTATAATGGAGGTTCATGATGATTTCCATTAATCTTGCACCACCTAATTTCCATTCTGAACACATGAGTGTCATGAATGTGTCAAATGAGGGATCCTTTGGTCTGAAAGGACTTTTCTCTCATCCTCATTAAAATGGCAATTTCATCCTGACCTTTGATGCAGGATTTTGTCAATCACTCTATCTCACCATCGTCATGCCAAACAAGGGTCTGAGCAATCTTGCAAGTGGTACGATTTCACCAATCCGAGAGGTCTTTAAAAGGGACCGTAATGTGGGCTTAGTCAACGGCTTAACAAAGGGGACTTTTTTGAGTCGAGGTTATTTGAAAAATGACATTTCGTAACTGTCTTAGGATTTTCAAGTCAAGAAATATGTGAAATGATGCAGTAAATATCTTACTCGCACTTTTTCAAGCAATGCTTTCAAGCATATGAACTCTTACGTTAATTCAAGTGCCCTAATCTGAAGAGACTTTGTAAGGGACGTAACGTAGGCTTGGTTCATGGGTTATGAAATGAAATGATCATTAGGCTCAAAAAGTGTTTAAAGGGTTAAAGTTGGTGATCATCTTGACATTTCTACCACTTTCCTTCTCCATTGTTGGAGACTTTTATTTGCATTGATTGCAACATCATTTGAGTTTTTTTTTTGGGCATTTGAGACTTTTTTTTTTTTGGTATCGAAGAGACTTTGTAAGGAACGTAACTTTGGTTCATGGGTTATACATTAGGCTCAAAAAGTTACTATTTCTACCACTTTCCTTCTCCATTGTTGGAGACTTTTATTTGCATTGATTGCAACATCATTTGAGTTTTTTTTTTTTGGGCATTGGCCTTGCTTTTACCAAGCACACTGCTTTTTCATGCCCCATTTTTGCATTTTTTGAACAAAATCTCCATTTTTGTCGGTATTCTTGTTCATGCTACTTGAGTGTTTTTGTCTTACCCCAATGTGGGGAATGATCACCAACTGGGTTTAATATGAAATGAATTCATAGGCTCAAGTGGGCTATGCAATGGATAAAAGTGTGTAGGATAGAGAAATGATTGCTCTTCATCATCCTAAGGCACTTTAAACTATCATACGAGTTACAATGCGAAAGCAATACTCGAAGATTGATGCAAGTGTGAGTAAGAAAATTCCTATCATTCATTTCAAACTTTGTCCCAATGTGGGATGATCCTTGACAGGGATGATTTAAAAAAAATCTTCATGTGTATGGGCTCGAAGGGCCAAATAATGGGTATACCTGTAGTGTTTCGGGTAGAAGAAGAAATTGCCTCTCGTCACCTTGGTTAGTGTACCCTTTGCGAGATCACCCTCTTCCTTGTGGACATGGAATTTCTTCACACAACTCACCGAGGATTAGTGTATGGGATAGTGTATAGAACAAGGCTTGCCTTTCATCATTCCAAAGTATCTCATTTGACACATTCAATTTATCTCACACAATTCATCAAGGAAGAAAAATGCAAGATTTATGACAAATTTGAACAATTCAACTGATTGAAGCATATTATTCATCATAAAATACTTGTAATTCAAGACAAGACATGGCAAATTCTATCATGGATAATACTTCTTGACAATATCATAATTAACTGGAGTGGAAAACTCACGACCATCCATTTCTGCCAAGATCAAGGCACCTCTAGGAAGTACCTTTTTCACCACATATGGACCACCATAATTTGGGGCGAACTTGCCCCCAGGATCAGGGAAAATTGGCAACAGTTTTCTCAGAACAAGATCATTTACCTCGAAATATCTCGGTCGCACTTTTCGGTTGAAGAATCTGGCAACTCTTTGCTGATAAGCTTGGCCATGACAAAGAGCCTTCAGTCTCTTCTCATCAATCAAGTTTAACTGTTCAAGTCTTTGTTGCGACCATTCAGCTTCAGACAACTCCACTTGAGATAAAACTCTCAGAGAAGGAATCTCCACTTCTACAGGTAGAATTGCCTCCATGCCATACACCAAAGCAAACGGGGTTGCCCCAGTGGAAGTGCGGATCGATGTCCGATACGCCATTAGTGCGAAGGGTAACTTGTCATGCCAATCTCTATAATTCTCGGCTGTCTTAGCCAAAATCTTCTTAATGTTCTTATTGGCCGCTTCAACAGCCCCGTTCATTTGAGGGCGATAAGGGGACGGATTCAGATGCTTGATCTTGAACTCGCTAAACAACTCATCAACAAGCTTGTTGTTCAAATTTGTTCCGTTGTCAGTGATGATTGTTTCAGGGACACCATAGCGAGCAATTATGTCACGTTTGATGAACTTTGCAACATTGCGAGCAGTGACACTTGCAAATGACGTAGCTTCGATCCATTTGGAGAAATAATCTATGGCCACTAAAATGAATCGGTGCCCATTGGAAGCCTTCGGGTTTATTGGGCCGATCACATCAATGCCCCACATTGAGAAGGGCCATGGCTCGGAGAACTGATGTAGCTCGGTTGGAGGAACATTTATCTTATCACCATGGATCTGGCAATGATGACAACTCCGTACATAATTGATGTAGTCACTTTCTAGTGTGAGCCAATAGTAGCCTAATCTCATAATCTTCTTAGCCATCATGTACCCATTCATATGAGGGCCACATATTCCTTCATGTACTTCTTGCATGATTTGAGTGGCTTCGACTGCATCTATACATCGCAAAAAAACAGAGTCGTAAGATCTCTTATACAAATTCTCACCACTAACGAAAAATTTCGAAGCCATCTTCGTGATATATTTTCTATCAGCCTGAGTGCTTCCTTCGAGAAATTCATGTCTTTTAATGTAATTCATGATATCATAATACCATGGTTTTCCATCAAGTTCTTTAGTCACGATCATACAATAAGCCGGCTTTGGCAAAACCTCTATCTTCAAAGGCTTAACCTCTAACCCGTCAGTGACTTGCAACATAGATGACAAAGTCGCGAGTGCATCCGCAAATTGATTATGAGACCTTGGCAAGTATTCAAATGAAATTTCGTCAAACTCCTTTACCAGATCTTCTAAGTACTTGTGGTACGGGAGCAACTTGGCATCCTTAGTCTTCCACTCACCTACAGTCTGTAATACGATCAATGTCGAATCTCCAAATACCATTAACTTGGCCACACCCATCTCGATTGCAGCTTGAAGTCCGAGGATGCAAGCCTCATACTCGGCCACATTGTTAGTGCATGGGAATATCAATTTTGCAGCTACCGGATAGTGCTGTCCATCTGGGGATATCAGAACTACCCCAGTACCAGAACTAGACAAGTTTACAGCTCCATCAAAGAACATCTTTCATGAGTCTTCATTTACACTCAAGATACGGTCATCAAGGAAACCGTCATCGTCATTATAGACTCGTGAATTTCCGGCCAATAGATCGGCGATCACTCGACCCTTAACCGACTTCTATGGCATGTATTGCACATCAAATTCGGAGATCAAAATTTGCCATTTGGCCAACTTACCTACCAAAGCTGGCCGATCAAGTAAATACTTGATGGAGTCATTTTCAGTTACGAGAAATGTCTGATAATGTAGTGTGTATTGTTGCAATCTATGCAATATCCACACCAATGCCACACAAGTCTTTTCAACATCAGAATATTTCAGCTCTGATACAGTGAACTTTTTACTCAAATAATAAACGGCTCGCTCTTTTTTATCCACAGGACTTTCCTGAGCCAACATTGCACCCAATGACTCACTATGAATGGTGAGGTAGAGAATCAAGGGATGCCCCGGTGATGGTGGGACAAGAACTGGTGGATTCATCAGGTACTGCTTTAACTTGTTGAATGCTTCTCGACACTCATCATCCCATTTGATTCGTGCATTCTTCTTTAGGAGCTTGAAGAATGGCTTGGCAGTCTCAGAAAGTTGGGAAATGAACCGGGCTATGTAATTCAGTCTTCCCAGGAGGCTCCGAACTTCTTTCACTGTTAATGGAGATTGCAATTCGCATATGGCCTTAGCCTTTCATGGGTCAATCTCAATCCCCTTACTGCTTACAATAAATCCAAGTAATTTACCGGATATTGCCCTGAACACGCATTTAGTGAGATTTAGCCGAAGCTTAAATTCACGGAGTCGATCAAACAACTTCTTCAGGGTTTCCACATGGCTTCTTCCAGGCCGAGTCTTTGCAATCATATCATCAACATAGACTTCAATCTCCTGATGCATCATATCATGGAATAGTGTTACCATGGCTCGCTGGTAAGTTGCCCCTGCGTTCTTGAGTCCAAAGGGCATGACCTTGTAATGAAAGGTCCCCCACGGGGTGATAAATGCAGTCTTCTCCTTGTCTTCCTACTTCATCCTTATCTGATTGTAGCCGGAAAACCCATCCATAAACGAGAATAATTCAAATCCGGCAGTACTATCCACGAGGACATCTATGTGAGGCAGTGGGAAATCGTCTTTTGGGCTAGCCTTGTTCAGATCTCGATAATCGACGCAAACTCAAACTCGACCATCCTTCTTCATCACCGGCACGATATTAGCCACCCATTCAGGGTATTGTGAGACTTCAATGAATCCCACTTTCAGGAGCTTCATCACCTCTTCCTCTATCTTCTTCGAGAGCTCGGGCTTAGTTCTCCGGAGCCTTTGCTTCTTAGGTGGTACGTCCGGATTAGTAGGCAAGCAATGCTCGACGATCGATGGGTCTAAACCAGGCATGTCAGCATAGGTCCATGCAAAGACATCCTGGTATTCCTGTAGTAGCTAAGTTAGGCGTTTAGCCTTGTCTTTGGGTAGATTTGCTCCAATTTTCACATCTTTGGCTTCTTCCGTGTCACTTAAATTAATAGTGATGGTCTGTTTAGATGTGAGAGGCTTAGCTTTTTCATGTTGCTCCCAGCTACGTTGTATGGGGTCTTCAATCGAGTCTTCAGGATCATCATTATCAACACTTGTTGCAATGGATTGGACCATTTCCACACCTTTGCATGTCATAGGATTGTTCCTGAAACATGAAGTAGATAAATCAGAAAGACAAACAGAGTAATCAACATCCCTTTTTTTTCAAAAAAAAATTAAAAGAAAAATCTTTGACAAAAACATTTTTTTAAACATTTTGACATGAGGAAGCATGATGAAGCCCGGCCTCGAATTTCTCCATGGATGATTTTTCTTTTTATTTTCGGTTGGATATCATCACCGGGCTGGTTTGGTATACCTCATCATGCCCTCAAAATAAAACTTGTAATTTTATTGATATTTATCAATCAATTACATTTATTGAATGGAAAAATGCAACACTCAATCACTAAAAGAAAAGGAAATTGAAAACATCTCTCAGAAAACAATAAAAATTCCCACGCAGGGGAAATGTGCACAAGCAATAAAAGAGTTACTCTTGTGGGCCAAGGCCCATTTCTTCAGGGGGTCCTTCATTAATGGCTCCTATGATGAGGTTGTGGAATAAGCTTGCAACTCCATCCAGCTCATCATTAGGGTTCTTTGCGTTCGGGGTGTCGGATCATCCATGCCACCCCATCCATCTGGGACTATCTCACTAGGATCAATGTAGTAGCTAGGAGGGGTTGAATACTTCACCAGGTAATCAAACTTGCCACTATGCTGCCGTAGAGTGCCTATCACTTCTACTTCTTCATGCATCATTCTTGGAGGACCAGGGAATGTTTAGTGAATGCTTGGGAGTAGTGGGTTTTGCCTTTCTCGCCCTTGGTCAGGTGGCGGGTTCCGCCTCTCTTGTCTTCGTCCTTCATAACTCCCCCCACCTCGTCCATGGTACCCTAAACCAGCAGAACGGGACCTCTTAGGGGCTTCAATGGGGCTTTGAATGCCCTGACCATTTCTCCCAAGACCATTGCCAGGGACAAAGTCATTTCCAACCATTACTCTTCCCACCATGAGGGCATCATTTGATACTTCAGGAGTAGGCGGTGATGAACCCCGAGAAGCATGTATAGTGGACACCAACTCGAATGAGTGGTAACTTGATTCAAACTGGGAGTCCAGCCCCACATAGGGGATAGTCGTCTCATGATAAATCCAGTGGTCTTCCTCACCATACACGGTGACCAACTTCCTTTCAATCATAAATTTCACAGCTTGATGTAGACTTGAAGGCACTGCTCCAGCAGTGTGTATCCATGGTCGACCTAACAGGAAATTGAATGCAGTAGAGATGTCTAGCACTTGGAAGGGAATGTTGAAGACGACCGGTCCTATTTGTACATCGAGATGGATTTCCCCGATCACTTCCTTTCTTGTTCCATCAAAAGCTCGCACCGAAGTCTTCGCAGCATGTATCCTTGACGGGTCTACCTTAAGGCGATGAAGAGTGGCCAACGGACAAATGTTCAGAGTGGACCCATTATCAATGAGCACCCGGGACACATGAGAAGACTTGTGCTTAACGGATATGTAGAGTGCTTTGTTATGTCCCCTGCCTTCAAGAGGAAATTCCCCATCAGAGAAGGCAATCAAATCCTTAAGAAGGACCGATCCCATAAATTCTTCCAGCTTATCTACCTCAACCGTCTCTGGCACACGAATTTCACTCAGCACCTTCATTAGCGACTATTGATGAATGGGGGATGTCATCAAGAGCTCGAGTAAGGAGATCTGAGCAGGCATCTTTCGTAGTTGGTCAACCACGTTATACTCACTTGCTTTGATTACGGCCAGAAACTCCTTAGCCTCTTAATCAGTGACCGGCTTTGCAGGTTGAGCATTGGCTTGACCATAGGTTCGACCAGATCTTGTAACAAGGTCCACATCCAGGTCATAAGACCAAGGCACTGCCTTATCATTGACATACTCATACGGCTGCGGCACCTCTATCACTATCTCTTCGTCAGATGCATCTTCCAATGGGGGCATGTCTACAAGCGCAAGATCAACCTCTTTCTTGCCAGCATCAAGTGTAGCCTGCTCCTCCTCCCAATCAATGATGAGGTGGGAGATAGTAGAAACTATGCAGTTATGATCAGCATACACAATGATGCCATCATCCACCATTTTGGCAACTCTTTCTCTCATCACCGATAAAGGGACATTTTCCCGACCTCGGTAATACCCAGCTCTCACTAGCCCATTATAGGCATCAGCCACGTGCACATTTGAGTTCTTAATTCGTCCGACTTCAGGTTCTAGGATAGCATTCATTGTACCCTCATGCCTTAGTAGCGGATTTTTTTGGACATTTAGCCGAGCAGTTTGAAATGAAAAGGCCTTTGTATCGAGGAGATTCTGGATCTTGTGCTTGAGGGTGAAACATTCATCAGTTGAATGCCCCAATTCACCGTTATGGTAGTCACACTTCTTCGTCGGGTCGTAACCACGAATGCTTTCACGGTTAGGGCGCTTTGGTTCACTAGTAAGCAAACCCTTCTTTCGGAGGATTGTCAGCACTTGGGATGGAGACCCAGGGAGAGGAGAGAACTGCCTTCTATTATTCGCTTGGGCGAATGATTGACGGCCAGCGGGTTGTTGTTGTCTTGGGTTTACCTGTATAACCGGGGCATATTTGGCACTTTCTTGGCTATAAGCCACGTTCACATCCACGGCTGCTTCTTTCTCCTTCTTGGCAGAGAACCTTTTAGTAGATGGCTCAGAAAACCATCCTTCCCTTATCCCCATCTCGATCTGCTCTCCTACAGGAATAAGTTGATTGAAGCTCTCGACATACGTACAGGGCCATTCGATTGCGGAACTCCGATGGAAGAGTCTTCACGAACAACTTCATCAATTCCTTGTTGGTTGGCTCAGGAGTAATTTGAGCTGCCAAGTTTCTCCATCTCACAGCATATTCTTTAAACGACTCACTCATTTTCTTTTCCATCCACTCCAGGTCTTCTTGAGAAGGTGCGATGTCCATGTTGAACTTGTACTGTTTGAGGAATGCATCCGCCACTTCGTTCCAGGTTTCGAGGAGGTTTACGTTCTTCATCACATACCAGTTTAGTGCGGGCCCAATCAAACTTGCGTGAAACGATTGGATCATGAGGGGCTCATTTTTGACGTGTTGGGCCATGCGCACATGATACATCTGCAAATGAGATTTTGGACAAGATGTCCCGTCGTACTTCTCAAATTCTGGCATTTTAAACTTGCTCGGCATTTTAACCTTCTCATAGACTGAGAGGTCGAATGGGAGTGAGCTTTGCGACTCCTGCAGTTGTCTCACTTTCTCCTCCAGCTTTGCAACACGCTCATCCTGATCTGTCTTGGGAACATTGTCTAGCTTGGCCTTCCCAACAAGGACCACGTCATCTTCCAACCCAGGCATTTCATCATCATTCATTTGGTCCCTATTTGCTTGCCTCGGGACTACTATCTCAGGGAGAGCAGGTGGAGGAACCGGATTCACTTGGAGGGATTGAAGTTGAGCTGTTATAAGCTCCATAGAGGCAGCTAACTGTTGGAGTTGGCCTTCCACGGAGGACATGCGATCACGCATCTCGCTTTGATCGGCCATTCTTGCTCTTAATCGCGTGATAATAGGAGAGCGTGGAGGATCCGTTATCACCTAAATTTAAGAAATGAACACAAATAAGTATCTCATATGAAAATACGCCGATCCATGGCAATACTCTAGAAATTTTATTCATCAATAGAGCTTTTGACAAGCCTAGAAATTCGAAATGTCCCTAACAAATGAACTAAGAAAGTAAATGACCCAACTTCCTAAACATTAATCTAAAAATGAAAATAACAAGACTGATTCAAGCATTTCATTTGGCTTGATCAATATACACTTGGGACACCATTCGGCGCAATCGCTTATTCTCCTCTTGAGCTTTTTCAGCAACTCTTTTGAGGCGTTTATTCTCAGCTCGATTGGTGATCTTCAACGGCGCCTTCGGTATCTTCGGAAGCAGCTCCTCGGGAATTTTGTGTTGTTGGATATACTTAATCGAGGCATAGTACTTCATTTCCTTGCCTTTCAACTCCTCCTCGGGCCATTTGAGTTTTGGTGGACGGCACATGTCCCACATCGATTTGATAGTAAGAATGGAATCTTCATGGTCTCAACTTCCATCAACAAAAATAACTTGGAGTGGCTCTGCTTGTAACGCCGGGGGAAGCTCTTGTACGACTTGATACTGACGAGTCACCCTAGTCGGATAGTACTCCAATGCTCTAGTGAATCCTAATAGCTCCTCCACACGAGAGTCTCGCTACCCGAACTTGGAACCATTTAGCATGCCATAGGAAACCTTTGGAAGTTGGTTTTTTCATGAAAGCTAGCAATTTTGAATAATGATAATCCGGTGCATGTTTTTGGTTGTTCTCAAATCCCATAATAGGGTGATTGGAATTACTAACATCATGTATAGTCATTAGACCACCAAACCCTTGTATATGTGAAAGAAACCAAATTTGTAAAAGTTCTGGAGAGGAATGGAAGGTCTTATCACCACCCCATTTAACCGAGTGAGGGAAAGGAAAGTTTCAAGAATTGTTTACAAAATTCTTTCCTTCCAACACTTGTTTAACTAATTGAGCAATCAAAGGGTTAATAGCATTCTTGTAGTAAGGAAAAACTATAAACCCAAAGAAAGCTAAAAGGAAAACCCTTCGCATTTGAGATGAAATGCCTTTCTCAAAACATTCTTTCAAGAAGGATAAAGGACATGTATTGCGATGAGCCTTTAAAACCTTTCTTATATCATCTTCCTTAATTCTCAGAAAATCAGATAAAGTCATAACAGGATCTATTCCGATAAGCGGACTAATCAATTCAGCTTTCAAGGACTTTCCTACCGCAATGCTATACTCTTCCAAGGTGGGAGTGAGCTCATGCTTACCGCCGAAGATAAAGGTAGAAGTCTTGGGGCACCAAGAGTGGGCGAGTGCTTGGACAAGGCCACCATGGATGTTGATGCGCAGCAATGGAAACAATTGACCAATATGTGACTCTACAAACCGACGGCCATTTTGGTCTAATTTGTCCCACCAAGCGCCAAGCTCTTCCTTCAGAGGGAGGATAATTCGAATGTCCGACGTCCCCATTGTATATTGATCAAGACTTAGGACAGCCATAATGCCATGGACCGACAAAATAATGCGATAAAGTAAGTAAATTGCAAAGGCCAAAAATTTAGAGAACTTACTTTATCAATGATGGGCAATCACATAGACATGCACATGATAAGTGGCTCGATTTCTAGTCTATAAGGCTTGACAAGGTGGAGCCATAAGGATGATCAGACTAGCCACGGGCTTGTGGACTACGTCGGGTCCTCATGACTCCGGCTTAGTCAAAGAGCCGACCCAGGTTGCGAGCATGCGAACCGAGGTGGGTACTCTTGACACCATGAAAGAAACTTTGGGATTGAGATGGGCGACTCGTACCGCGAGCATGCGCTCGGAGTGGCAAACATCTCAATACCATCCTAGATGATCCTAATGCGGCCCAAGTCCAGCGGCAGGTTGTATGTGCAATAATGTAATGCAAATGTAAGGCATGCACAACATTTTATATCAAGCAACACTTCATATATGAAAATAAACCATACATTCCTACACCTCCCTACAAAACAAAGGTTAACAAACACTTCCCCTTATACCTCCCATTCTGCAAAAACATTTAACACCTTAAATGTTAGTGGCGTACCTGGGATCCTCGCTGCCAAACAAAAACATTTTTTTGAAATAAAATTGGCCTAAGTCTACTAAGAGTTTTAACTCAAGTCCCCAGCGGAGTCTCTAAGCTATCGCGACCAATTTTTCAAGGTATGAACCACCTAGGTTTGACTAATGGATTGTTAAGCCTAGACTTAACTCGGGCTCTTCCAAGCCCATACCAATTCGTGACTTAGGTTTGAATTTTTAACATGCAATTGAATTTTAACTAGGAGTCGCCACTAATCTATTTTTGGTGGGTCGATTAGAAACCCAAGTAAAATAACGGGAGAATTATTTTACTCCTACGAACCAGAGACTATGGGTACGGGGACTTGGTTACGCTAGAATTCTCTAACGACCTTTTGGTACCTTTCTTTTTATTTTAAAAAAATGTTTGGCAAGCAGTTTGGATTGATTTTAAATCTATTTCACTAACATGTAAGGTGGTCATATGGGTGCACAATCCACAAATTTAACACCCAAATAAACAATAAATAAATTGCAAAAAGACTTATCTCAAATCAACGAAAGCATCTGTAATGTTAAATTAAAACCCACATCAATAATCCTAGATATGGTTTCTAATTAACACGCAATTTCTTTTTTTTGTTTTCACTTTTTAAATGAAAATCATGCAATATGCAATGCAATATTAACTAAATGACCTAAATTCTAATGACATGTAATTTCTAATTAAATGGGCCTAGCAAAAATACTAAATGACATGCATCTCAATGAATCTAACACTAATGATGTGCATATGAAGTTTTTTTCTTTTTCCTAAAAGAATGCATTTCATCCTAAATAATAAAACTAATTTAACCTATGACATTTTTTTGTATTTTTCATGAAATTCGAAATTAGGTGAAATGTGAAAATTACCTAATTAGATTAAGATCCTATTTAATTTATATTAGGAATTAGGTTGAGCCAAATCCTAATTTAAACTAAAATATTATCTTAACCTAAATAATCCTAACATGCAATCTATTTAATAAAATACCTAAACTTATAATAAATTAAATAAAAAATTATCTAAAATTAAACTAAATGCAATTTTACCCTAATATGCAATGACGTGCAAAAGATATCCTAATTTTACATGACATATGCATAATGACTATTTTGTGTTTTTCCTTTTTTTTCCTTTTCTTTTAATTTCGAAATTAATAATTGCCAAATAATTAAACATGCAATCCAAGTTAAAAAAAAATGAACTAGCAATCTAAATTAATTGATTTGATTTTTTTTTTTTTTGAAAATTCGAAATAAAATTCCTATTATGAATGCAAACCCTAAAACTACATTTTTTTTATTTTTTTTTTTTAAGAAAACTAACCTAAGTAATACCACAACAAATCAAGCAATATTGATACCCAAAATTGACGAACCGTATCTC
This sequence comes from Eucalyptus polyanthemos subsp. polyanthemos, assembly GCA_017140185.1. Lineage (NCBI taxonomy): Eukaryota > Viridiplantae > Streptophyta > Magnoliopsida > Myrtales > Myrtaceae > Eucalyptus > Eucalyptus polyanthemos. Next base: position 16,069,993 of record CM029460.1, read on the forward strand.
GCGCATGAGATCGGGTTGGCCAATTTCACATAAATCACGAATCGGATCTCGGGCGGGAGATCGGATTGGCAATTTTTTTAAGTAATTGCAAGTCGGATTTCGGGCGTGAAAATCGGACTAACAATCACTAATTTCAAGGCAATTTTATATCATGGAATTATCAATTTCACATAAGAGGATAATTACACTAAAAAGATAAAATAAAACTAATAAAAAAAAAATAAGATAAAGAAAATACCTAAATTTCTTTTGCTTTTCTCTTTTTTTTTTCTTTTCTTTTTCTGAAAAAAAAAAAAAAAAAAAATAAAGCTGGTGGGGTCCGGTGAGGGGAGATCTCCTGCTAGGGTTCCGGCGAGGGCACCGAGAGCGGCGCGACGGCGGCACAACAACAGGGGCTTTGGGGATCGGCGCGATGGCGTCACGGCACCGGGAGTGGGCGCCATGGGCGTATGGGTTGCTGCAACGTCGGATCGTGGCATGGGCTCCGTCAATCGGCGATCAAGGCGGCACGGCGGTGTCGAGACAAGAGCGTAGGGGCTTCGGACCTGCAGGCAGAGAGATCCCAATGTCTGGACCACGGATCTGCAGCGACAGTGGCTCCACGAGCGGATCTGGGACGGGCGACGCAAAGCAGGGCTCGACGTTAGGGCGACGCGGGTCGTGCGGACGGAGACCGGCGACTGCGACGGCGGAGGAGGGCAACTCTAACGAGGGGCGGCGTCGCGGCTTCGGGCGGACTGGCACAGGCGCTCATGAACGGAGGCCGATGGCGGTGAGTAGCAGCAGCGTCGGCTGCTCTTTGGGGAAGATGAACAGTAGCCGATTAGGGTTTCGGCTACTCTTTTCTTTTCTTTTCTTTTTTCTCTTTTTTACTTTTCCTCTCTCCACTCACTTTTCACCTTATTCTCTCTTTTTTACCGATGGAAAAGAAAACCCCATTTTCCCACCGTACACAACTCTTTTATACACCCAAAAGAATGTATCTTTGCGGTATATTTCATTGCCAATTTTGTTCGTGTAAAATTCCATTGAATATATTATTTCACCCTGCGCAATATTTTTTTGCATATCCGATCAAAAAAATTCCCCTTTTGCGCAAAAATGCATCCCCCAGTGTATATTACCTAAATATGAAAAATCTTAACAAAATATAACAAAAAACAAAAAATAAAATTTTTCTAAACTATATGCCATGTGATTATGATTTTTTATTTTTTTATTTTTTTATTTAGCAAAAATTAACCCCAAAAATTTAGGTGTCTTTTACCACATTTTCCTTATTATTAACACCTATATTTTTCTTATTTTACTTAGAACTTAATCGCGTAGAAAATTAGGAGCTAGTCTCTAAAAAAGAAGTAAAGAGTAAACTAACTAATTTTCATTAATATGCATCGTGTTTTCATTAAATTGCATCACATATAGACATTAGGAGCATTAGTATTACTAGTATTAAAAAAAATTAAAATTAAAATTTAAAAAAAAAAGAAAGAAAGAGAAAGCATCCGGGCGGGGCTAGGGGCAGCCTTAGCCCAGTACCTCCTTCATTTCCCTTTTCTTTTCCCCCCCGTGAGCCGGCCCAGCCCACTTCTTCTTTTTATTTTTCCCCGGCCCGGCCCTCTCCTCTCCTCTTCTCTCCTCTTCTCCTTCCCCGCCGTTTGCCGCTTGCTTCGCGACAAACAGGCAGAAAAGGACAGAAGGACTGGGGCGACGACGGACGGAGGCGAGGCTGCGCGCGACGCTCGACCGAGAATGTCTGCAAAAGGCCACTGTCGTCGCTAAAAAAACAAGGGGGTAAGAGCTAGGAGAGGAGGCGGCGTTAAATGGCCGGAGGATTTTTTTGGGATAGCGGAGAGAGTCCAGAGGGCCGAGAACGAGGGAGCCTTTAGCCGGCATCCTTGAGCCAAACCGGTAAGCCCCAACCCTCTTTTCCCCATATTTTCGGGCATACTGGGCGGGAGCTCGCGGCCGTTCGGCTCACGCGAGCTCCGGCCACCGCCCGTCTCTTGTTAGGTCCTCGTGCGCGTCCTGGTTTGGCTGTCGAGAGTCCTGACGCGAATCCCGGTCCCGTTGGGGCCGGGAATCTTTCGTTTTTGATAGACCACTCCACCTGTTCGGTAAAATGTCTGAACTAGATCCAGTCTTGTTTCATTGCTTTGACGAGTCGTCTAGGCACCGTCCTACCTAGTCGAGGTTTTCCTGCGATTTTCAGCTTCCCAGACGTAGCCCACGCCACTCGACCCGCGGCCGCTCTTGTGGGGACCTACGGAGGCCGCGGATCTCTTTTGTTCCGAGGCACGGGCCGCGACTCTCGTGGCCATCGAGTCGCCGCCGGTCGGACGAGGGCGGAGCATTATGCTCGGCTTGGTCGAGGCGGCGCCGTCGTGCCTCGGCTGGACTGAGAAGAGCGGCACCCTGCTGCCGCGCCACCTCCGTCGCGACTGGTTTGCTGCGAAGCAGCACTTCCCGAGCCAGGTCAGTGGGCCAGATCAGGTGTTGTAGCTAGACGTTCGTTGTTGACGCCCGGTGTAGAATATCAGTCGGCGGTGAGAGAAGTGTTGGTGTCGAGGGTTTTAGTTTTTGGAAATAAATTGCAGACAGATGGAGGGAGACGGTTCGGTGAAGAAGGCGTGAAGGAGAAGATGGTATAGGGGAAAAAGACAAAACAGAGAAGAAGACAAAAGAGAAAAAGAAAGAAAAATAGAAAAATCATTAAAAAATTAAAAAATTGAAAATCTTCTTTCATATTTTAAGCCGACTTAGATCGAATTCGGATTTGAGTGGGTCAATGGTTGGGTTGGGTAAGCCTAGAGCTGTTAAACGGTGAGTTGGGTCGGGTTTGGGTCGGGTCATTAATAGGTCGATTCAAATTAACTCATTAACCTATTTATGACCAATTTATGTTTAATGTAAATTTTTCGACCTATACCCGATCGGACTCATACCCGGCCCGACCTAACACATATTAATAAATATTTTCATATTTAACCAAATTTAGGAAAAATTATTCTTATTTTTTTTAAGGATTATATTACTAAAAAACTTCCGAGCAATACAAATCCAATCAATAACTTTTCAACCTTTTATAAAAAAAATTTTTTAAAAAATTATTTATTATATATATATAAACTAAAATAGTTTTAATTACTTTTTTAAAAAATCGATTCTATTTATTTTTATTTTTAAAAAAATTAAAATTTTTTTATTTTTATTTTTATATTTTAATTTTTTAATTTTAATTTTAATTTTCTTTTTTCTTTTTTGTTCTTCTTCTTTGGCTGGTCGTCGGCCATGAAGACGGCCGGTGGCCAGCCACAGGTGAGCCTCGAGCTCGCCCGACTTGCCGACACAGGCGAGCTCGCGGCTCACTAGATTCAACGAGCTTGAGCTCGCCTCTCACTAGATCGGCGAGGCTCAAGCCTCGCTAGACGTTGGCGAGGCCTCCACCTCGTCAGATCCGACAACCTTGAGGCTCGAGGCTCGCCGGCCATCGCCATGCTAATGATTGGAGGAAGAAGAAAGAAAGAAATTAAAAAAAAAGGAAAGAAAAAAATAAATAAAATAAAATAAAAAATACTTATAAGTTCGGTTTTTATATAATAAAAATGTGTAAAGTTAAAGAGAGGAGAAGGTTTTTAGTGAAAAAAATGGGTTATTTTAATGGGTTGATAAATGGGTCATAAATAGATAAGCTCTCTAACCCATTTAACACTCATATATCTTAGTCTTGATCAATTAAAACACATTATAGGTGCTTTATGAAATAAAGTTTGACTCATTAATAACCCATTTAACACCTCTAGGAAAGCCCAATTTGAACCCTTGCCCCGAGTGTAATAATAATAATAATATAAATAAATAAATTCGAAAAATATTAAAAATTAAATAAATTTTGTTTCATATTTTAATCCAACTAGGTTGAATCCGAATTTGAGTGGGTCAATGGCAGGGCAAGCCCTTGCTAGATTTGGTGAGGCCAACCTTGTCGACCCTGGCCTCTTGCCAATTGCTAAGGTTCAATGACTAGCTAGAGGAAGAAGGAAGGGAAGAAGAAAAAAAAAAGATAGAGTAAAGAAAAGAATAACAAAATTCTAAAAAAATTAAAAAAATATTAACGTTAGCGTTGGCCAATGCCACATAGGATGGCTAGCATTCACATTAGTGAATTCTTGCCAAAATTGGTTGAATAGACTAAATCGGTACAAACTTAAAAGGTTTATGATTTAATTGGCCAAAAAAATTAAAATTAAATTGGTACAATTATAATAGGTTTTATATATTTTTTTGATAATTCTCCCATTTAAGTTTTCACCCCGATATGGCGCGTGTGCTAGGTTATACCAAGCATATGTCACAAAATTAAATGATCATTTGGCGTGTCCATGTACCCCATGAAGTACCTCATCATACAAATCTATGGTCCTCTATTGTCATTAGGGTCGATCTTTGGAGCCTCTAGGTGCTTTGTACTAGTTCTAAGTTTAGGTGCCCAATCGACTTGGGTTTAAAATCAAATTTGATTGGCAACGACTCTAAACATTTCCTAATCGATATAGGTGACTCACATGGAAGTCCACGAATATCTATTATTCTTTTTTCCACCTAACATATGTCACTTCCCCATCAATGAACCTTTTAATTTGACTTTTCTTCATGTGGTATTCATAAGTAGCTCGTTATACTTTTTATATCCATAGAGATATATCCAAATATAACCTATGAAACTTCGGACTGAGAAGATTTTTTGTCCCATCAAGCTCAAGAAATAATTTTTCGGTGGGATCGTCTATTCAAGATTTATCCACGCGAGTATGATTTAACAAAAAGCAGCATTAAGAAAAAAAAAAACAAACAATTTAAATCTTCCTTGGAGTTGTAGATATCTAACGATGATCTAAGGAATCTCTCTCGGAAATGCCTTGGGCATGGACCATGATACTTGTGGACACGGATGTAGAAAATGCTTTCTTAGTTTGGGAAAGCTGAATATGGAAAAGTAGTCCGGTGGAATCAGCAGACAAACCCCTTTATCTCTCTCTTCTTTTTAAATATTTGTAAAGTTTATTAATTACCCCAAAATATAAAGAAGGAAAAAATGAAATTAAATAAACTATGAACATTCAATTTATTGTGTAATTAACTATTATCCTAAATCAAATTTCGTGTGCCAAACTAAATCTATTTCTATCATCTCGATTTAAGTGATTTTCATGTGATTCTCATATAGATAAATACGACTTGGCTTTACCGCTATCATAGATTAACTTTCTTATGCCAAACTAAATCTATTTCTATCGTCTTGATTTAAGTAATTCTCATGTGGTGCCCCTAGAAACAAAACCAAGTTGGCTTTGCCTAAGGTCTTTATGTTGTCTTTTTGCTAGTTATAAATAATAAAGCCTAGAGATAGTCTTGACGGGAACCCCCAAGTATTATATCCTTAGCCCCTGAGTTTTGCCAGTAATCAAGATTGAAGATGCTATAAAGTAGATTGCTTTTTGCGTCTATTCTCCTTTTTTTTTTGTCTGTTCTTTCCCAGACAAAGAACGGAAAAAGACATGGTAATATATATATATAGCAAAGTGAAAATACAAAAAGTAGCTGACATGTAGCAAGATAAACACCACAAAAAGAACAGAATGGAAGAAGGAGTCTGTCGGGTAAACGACATGGAGCATTTGCACCTGCAGATACATATACTGTATATACCCCTAGCCATATTATAAAGTCTAGGGTTGTTCGTGGGGTAAATGGTCCATGGAGGAACAAGCGCTCTTGGCCTTGCCTTGATATGGAGAACTCATTTTCAGTCTCCTGTCATCCCTTAGGCTTTATAACTCTCGGGCCTTTAGAGCATTAGGAAAAAGGAAAGAAGAGAAAGGAAGCCTTTCGCATGTGGTTCCACATGCACTCCCTTTTTCAGTTCATAGGTCAATTGATAATAGATGGTCTGATGATTTTATTTTATTTTATTTTTTTCACATGAAGGCCAGTCGAATATCTCGAATACAATAAGCTAGAAAACAAAATATATCCACACACAGCTCCATGCATAGAGCAGCGAGCTCCACATGCTATCTATATTTCACTTCATTTTTAAAAGGGCTTTTCAGATCTTGGCTTTATTGCTGTGTGGTCCTCTCTCTCTCGCTCTCTCTCTACAAACTAATGGAAGTAGCATATAACTTTCTTAGGTCAACAATGACTATGAGTCACTTTTTTGCTGCAAGTACGGTATGATGTTCTTGGATATCTTCTTTTGTAATTTTTATAATTAATATGTTTGGTGCAGTTAAAATACATGGGTGCTACATCATTTAGACGACAAGATTTATCAGTGCTATATCCATTATGATTAATAGATTTTAAGCTACTTCTCAGCGACACTTGCCTAGCTTTGAAGAGTCATTTTTTTCTTAAAAATGAGAGCATGCGTGCGAGAGTCCTGGTTAAAGAAAAAAGGCCTAATATATACGCAAAATCTAAACCTTCAGATCAATTTGTGGTAATTTTTCAATAATGGGTAGCCACGCGCATGCGACAGATTAGTCCCACATGTAGACCAACTAACACATCAAAATTTATTAGTTGATGCGAGAGATGAATCTTCATATTTAGCTTATCCTCTTGGTTCATGAAAATTTATACATAAGAAATAATTTTCACTATAGAAAAAACCAAGGTTCCAATAGTAGTGAATAAGATTAACATAATAGGAGTAAGTGGATCAAGATCAAAGTCTCATTTCCTTTGGTTCTAGTTGTTGATATGTACATGTAAGTCATGTTTAAAAAGTCCCACAATAAAAAAAAAAAAAATGGTGTGGTATGAAGTACTTAATATATTTTAGTTAGTCCATTATTCCTTAGTTTAAATTTCTTAGTGAATGTGCGTTCAACTAGATATGTTGATGAGTTTGAACTAAGATCATCTTAGCAATTTTCTCAAATGAAAGTATCGGGTTTCTATTGTGCTTCCCAATAGTTCTTCCACCCAAGTTTTGATCAAACTATGATTCCTGCTTTGTGTATGTCCGCTCTACTTATGGTTTTTGTTGGGACTTATGAATAGTTAAGAGTAATTTTTTCACTTTCTGCTCCATATTTAAAATATTATGCAAATATTGGGAAAATATGGAAATTATTATATGCATGAAGTTTTCGGCATTCAAGATCAAAAAAAAGTCAAGTTGCATATATTGCTAAATTTGGAATAAAGAAAAAAGTCAAAACTAAAATCCCTCCATTGAAACTCTATATTTATTTATGCTTCCATTTGTGCAAAATCTTCAACTTGCACCAAGCGACAGGGTTCAAACCAATGGCCCCCCTTTCGAACTGTAGTTGTTTGTGCAACTGTTGAATCAAAGCCCAAAGAAAAATAAAATCAACAAGTTACAACCCTCAAACATTGTATCTAACATTGCAACAACAAAAAAATGATATGGCACGATCTCAAAATTGTCCAATTTCGTGGAAAATAATAATTTACATTTAACTTTGACCTATTTATTCTAAATTGACATAAACAAGACAGATCAAACAAAAGATCATAAAGATATTTAGACATGTATTTGTGTATTAGAAGATAAGATTTTGCACGAGATTGAACCTAGTAGGCTTGTGATAAGCGTCGTTGATTGCATGAGATGCCCATTTTGCCACCAATGGGCTTGCTCGGAAGTCATCATGCGATGCGGTGGATCTAATACTAATCCATAAAAGACGGCAAGTGAATCTACGAGAGCAATAAAAAAAAAAAATTCTACGAGAGCAATGACTTGTTCAATTGGGCATGGACGGAATGAGCTCTCTCATGGGCTGAGCACAATTTTTTGCCATGAACATTGACTCCATTGCCCAAAAAATTGATACTGGGCCTCTTTATGTGTTGCCCGACAGAGTCGGTCCAAGAATGGTCGGCCACGTTGCCTAAAAAGTAAAGACAAGCCTTAGCTAGAGAACCCTCAAGGATCCAATGAAGAACTTGACCAAACGGATTCAACCAGGTTTTTTATGATGATAACATAAGCAATTCACATTGATTGCATATGAACATTGAATTTTGCTAGTTCAAGTTTCTTTTTTCTTCTGCCCACTAGCCAGATGGTTTCAGTTTCTTGTTGTTACTTTGGGTTGCACATGAACCACTGCAATGGCTATAAACATCGGTAAATTAGTATTGAAATTAGTCAAAGTATCCTAATTAAACAGCAAGTTTTACTCTGCTAGTGTTTCTTGACGTATCAAATTAGAGGTCTTTAAAGTGATTCCTGCAAATTATTTTTAGTCATTGAAAATACGCATATTACATGAGTTGATGAATCATACGTGACTAAGGTCGATACATGCTAGAAAAGTGTTTACAATGATAGAATCAACATTGGAAATCCAGTGTAAAAAGAAAACAATGGGCTGAAATAATAAATAGAATTATCAGGAAACATAAGGTCGCATGTAAAAATAGATACTATATAAATTCAACATCATTAGTTTTGCTTTTAACATCTAGTCTTTAAAAGCGACCTTTCAAGTGACTTACCACCAAAGAAAAGTTGGATGTAAGAAGATAGAACTCAAAAATACCAAATAAACCTTAGTCCATTGCTATATATCATTACCTATCACGAAAGTATGATATGATAGAATCATGTATGAATAATAAATGGTCAAAATCGTTGGGAGTGTAGAAATCTGAGCCAATTTGGACAAAACTGCAAAAAATGATGTGAGTATGAAATAGATTGCATAAAAAAAAAAACTTGATTATAGTGGATTTACGTGGTTTGGTGATGTGTCTACTACACAGGGAGAGATCAAAAAGATGGTTTTATTATAATCAGCAAAGAAGATATTAAAATCATTTTATACACATTCACTCATAAGTGTCCCCAATTTTAGATTAAACCTGAACCCACAAGAATCAATCATAAGAAATGAGTTTTATGACCATGTCATTCTTGGATGATGATTCTTAATGCTCTTTGTTGGGAAAACATCCCTACGGTATTTTAATGATTCCAGAATAAACCAAATAAACCTTAGTCCATTGCTATATATCATTACCTATCACGAAAGTATGATATGATAGAATCATGTATGAATAATAAATGGTCAAAATCGTTGGGAGTGTAGAAATCTGAGCCAATTTGGACAAAACTGCAAAAAATGATGTGAGTATGAAATAGATTGCATAAAAAAAAAACTTGATTATGGTGGATTTACGTGGTTTGGTGATGTGTCTACTACACGGGAGAGATCAAAAGATGGTTTTATTATAATCAGCAAAGAAGATATTAAAATCATTTTATACACATTCACTCATAAGTGTTCCCAATTTTAGATTAAACCCGAACCCACAAGAATCAATCATAAGAAATGAGTTTTATGACCATGTCATTCTTGGATGATGATTCTTAATGCTCTTTGTTGGGAAAACATCCCTACGGTATTTTAATGATTCCAGAACAAACCTTGATGTGGTGATGATTTTAAAACAATTCTTTTTTCTTCTACCCACTGGCCAAATGGTTTCAGTTTCTTGTTGTTACTTTGGGTTGCACATGAACCACTGCAATGGCTATAAACATCGGTAAATAAATACTGAAATTAGTCAAAGTATCCTAATCATCACTGACTGACTCACTAGTTTATAAATAAATGTGATAAGTGCACTAGAAGTACTAAATTTTGTCACGGAAGTGTAATTGAGTTTAAAATTTTCAAAAAGTGCAATTGATGAAAGGACTTGATTGAACTAATTTGATAAATTTTAGAATCACTATTTAAAAGTTGTAGAACTCAATAGTACTTTCATGACAATTTTTACGAATTAGTTGCACATTTTAAAAGTTTTATAAAACAACTACATTTTTCGTGATAAGTTTTAGAACTTTCAATGCACATATCCTTAAATAAATTGTCAGATTTTGTTGTGCATTCATGATTTAAAGAGCTTTACTTTCCAAGCTAATTTGATACTAAGTTTGAAACTCAAAATATTCATTTATTAAATCGTTATAGTAATGAGTAGAGAACTCACCTCCATGTATTGAATCGAATCATAGAACCAATGCAAGGTCTTAGCTCTAGACATAATGGTGTGCTTAGGTTTATAAGGCTGCGCATGATAAAATTTCTGTTTATTGATTTCTCTGTTTCTCTGTTCCCTGAAACAGGTTTGGAACAGAAATCCGTTTGGTAACGCAAATTGATTTCTCTATTTCTGAAACAGATTTCTGTTTCAGAAATTGTTTTGGGGGAGAAATCAGAAGCTAGAAATTGTAGCTTCTTTGTTTCTGAAATAGAAATAGATTTTTTTTTTTTGAGACTTTGTTTAAGAAACATGCATGACTTATGTATTTCATTTCATGACTTATGTATTTGAGACTTTGTTTATTTATGTTTTTAAGTTGCAATTATGATGATATTATTGCTATAGGCATTCTTCTTTAAGGAATGTCATTGAAAGATCATTTGGGGTATTGAAGAATTGCTTTTTCATTTTGAGGCACATGCCCTCATTTGCACTTCGAAAGCAAGCTCATATCGTAATTGCATGTTGTGCCATCCATAATTATATCCGCGATCAAGACAAGATGGATAAGAACTTTTCCCTATATGGAGATCCGATGTACGTGGCTGAACCTATGCAGGATGAGCTTGCAAACATTCAGTTGACCGAGGAGGGAAACCAAATAAATATGCTTAGGAAAACCATTGCCAATAAAATGGCAAGGGAATAATATGTAGGAAATTCCATGAAATTGTATTTTCAACTTTTGTAATGTATTAGTATTATTTCGACTATTATTTTGTATTTGAGGATTTCCTATGTTGTTATCTAATCAATTTCTATTTCTAGCACAACTTTCATTTTATTAATTTCGAATCGCTTGCAAATTGTGCCTCCCTCCATGTCAACTAGAACCTAACATAAAATCACTTTGTGGTCTCAAAAGAATGCAAAAAAGTGTAGTGACTTAAACCTAAATCTTGAATGAGGAGAATAAATACATTCACTATTTGCATATTAGCATTTGAAAATACCAAATCTTTTATAGTTTGCATATTAGCATTTTTTATACTAATTACTAGCTTTTATTTACATAAATTGCTAATGTTTTGAAGTTCCTAACTACTCTATCGAATTACCAATATAAATTAAATTGATTTATCAACTTTTATCAAATTAAATTACCATCATAAGCACCAAGAAGAGTGAGGTAAAAGGATGGGGACAACATGATTCATAGAAATATAATTTTTTTTTTCTGTTATCAAACAGATTTTTGTTTCAGAAATATAAATTTTGAGTCGTTATCAAACGGGTTTCTTTGCTTAAAAACTTGGCTAAGGAATAGAAATTGAGAAATTGATTTCTGGCCAGAAATCAATTTCTGTTTTAGAAATTTTATCATGCGCAGCCTAAGTGGACTTGTTTTGAATAAAGGAGGAAACAGGTCCATTGCTATTATTAACTCCTCAAATGTATTATTAAATTTTGCAAATTGTATTTTGTAGTTTGGGATCAATTACAAATAGAGGTACGCAACCGGATTGGACCACTTGAAAAATAGATTTGGGAATCGGATATAGTTGGAACTAATCCAAGACTATATCCGAGAATAGGTTCCAAGTGAATATCCATCTAGGCACCGGACCAAACCGCCCTATTTTGAAACCAATTTTATAAGCCAAATACCAAAACCCTAATTTTTTTACCTAAATGCTAACATCAGCACTCTATCTCTTATCCTCTTAGGAACTCCTTGCTAATCTTTCCTCTTCTACTATATTTTTTATAGATGAATGGGGAATGTAGTTTTATAATTTATGTTTTATGTTGTGTGTTTGAATTTTTTATCTTTTATAATTATATATGACTACATGTTATTTTTGGCAGATAGGGATTTCCGTTCATTTTTTACTTTGAATCTTTTTATTACTCATAACCTCATATGATTTTGCTGTAAAAAATGAAACAGAAAAATGAAAAACATTGGTTCTTGGATATACCCTGGAAATGGATTGGAAAAACAACTATGTTCTAGAACTGGTTTTAGGCAAATAGGGTAGGTTCCGAGGTCCAAAAATTGGAATCGATTATATCATGGTAGGTTCCATATTCCAACTCTAGAACTTTTTTTACTTTTTTTTTGTGCTATAACTCTAAAACCTATCCACTCGATAATCGATCGCCCCTAATTACAAGTAAGGCGTGAATGTTTTTCAATTAACTAAGAAAGATACGATGGGTCATTGGTAGCGAAGGGGCACTGTAACTTCTTCTTCTTCTTCTTTTTCTTTTGCCCCCCTTTATTTATTATGCTTTCAGCTTTATTCGCTGTTTACTTTACATGGAGAAATAAAAAAGAGGAAAAAAGGAAATTGACTGGGAGCGGGGAGCAAAATCACCATTCCTATTAGATCAAGCAAAGAATAATGAAGCTTTAGAGATAAGTATGCATCCATTCACTCATTTTGCGGATGTTGCCTAATTTATAAATTTAAATCCTATGTGCATTAGGAATTAGAGAGCAATTTAAGAAAGCATAAACTTAATTTATTGCATCTTAAAGATTTAATAAATATTATTTCCTAATTTGTCAAAGCCATCATGTAAGTTTCTGCAATTTCTTATTTTAACTCATAAAGAAAAGCTTAAATAATATTGCATCCATGTCTCATATAGACCACATTTAATAGTAGAATAAATTTATTAATTACATAAAATTCATGTTGCATGTTGCGCCCCATCTAGAGAGTTACATGTCTTGATGTCAATGTTTTAATAATCAAATTGTCAAGATAGGATCAATTAGTAATAACATTTCATGCTTTTTCATATTGCATATCATGAAAAGAAAAAAAGAATTAATTGACATTGCATTTAGAAATCATGTTTAGGTCATGTATACATTATTTGGTCTTGAGTTAACATTTTGCAAAACACTTGATATGGCGGATTTAATGAAGCTTTTCTATTGTTTAGAGCATCAGGGTTTTATATTTCCTTAGGTAATTTATTTATCGCTTTGATTATTGAGTGTCAGTAAGCATACCTGCATAATCATCCATCACATGATAGTGGTTTAGAATTAAAATTAACTTAGACTGCTTGCAAAATGTTTTCTTTAAAAAAGAAAAAAATGTACTGAAAGGGCATTAGATTTGTCTGGCGTAATCAAGTTTATGTATCAATGAATCTCTGATTCGCAAAGTAAAACATTCTCCCACAATTTAGACTTTTAATGGACCAATAATAAATTAGTGGTGACTTCAAAATGAATTGATTTGAATGTTTAATTAAATTAAAAATCTCAAAGTTGTGATTGATATGGATTTAGATTTGAGAAAGTCTACGCTAAGCGATTGCTTAGTGATCCAATAGCTATTCTTTGGTTTTTTTTTTTTTTTTTTTTTGGGGGGGGGGGAGGGGTGAGTTTCACGGGAAGGGACAAGGAAAAGAAAAAAGAGGAAGGATAGGATCAATAGGCAAACAATAGAAAAGGGACAATAAATTTGAACAGCAATAGCATTGTAGTAAAGTATTAATCTATCTAGAAGATGAATATAAGTTGTGACTTTATCTCATAATTTTGAAGGATTGATCAATTAAATAAAAATTCATAAACGTTTTTTGAATATAAAAGAAGAATTGCTTCCTCCTTTATATCACTAGTAATCAAGATTGAAGATACTATTAAGTTATTAACTAGTCAAGGATGCAAAGCACTTTTCGTCTCCAAGAATTCTCCTTTTTTCCCGACAAAGAACGGGATAAAGACATGATTATACAAACGTTTTCCATGTGATAGCAAATTGAAAATACAAAAAGAAGTTGACATATAGCAAGACAAACACCCAAAAAAGAAAAAAAAAAGAAAAGAAGAAAAACAAGAGAATAGAAGAAGGTCGTCTGGTAAATGACATAGAGCAATTCCATTTGTAGGTATATGTTACTCTATATGCAGTATATGGAAAAATTTTTTTTTAAAAATATCATCACATAAACTACTTTTTATTTGCTATAAATGCTTATAATATGTTTTCACAAGAATTGGCAACTCAAATTCATGTGGTTTGATTGGATTTCATAATCATGTTAAGTCGTGCAATTGAAAAACACCTATATTTTTATTGACCATGCTATAAAACTCGCATATAATAAATTCATGTCAATTCGTGTTACTTTCGAGTTCGCCTTATAATCGTGCATAAACATATTAATTTGTGTCAGAAATTGCCAGCCCTCTAGCATCAATGATTAAAAAATAGGTTTAAGGTAACATATGTCTCAAGTTTAGTTTTAATCCTTGTTTTTTGAATCACATAGTAGTGACAAGGTTGAGATAATTTTAAACCTAGAGTAGTCATCGCAATTTGGATATTACTTTTTCATGCTCAATAATCTTTGTCGTCATTAGAACTTTGCTTTTTTTTTTCTTTAATCGACTGCCAGCAATTTACATATATTGAATTGAAGCAAGAACCGATGCGAGGTCTTGAGCTTGAGGAGATAATTTTGTTCTTACGGTTTGATGGAATATTTAAATATTAAACCATGTATTGATATAATTGGTAGTTGTCTTATCAAATTTCATATAGAATTAGAGTAAAAGGTTCTGAGTTTAAATCTTTTCAGGCCTTATTTACCTACCCAATTAAATTTGCCCACGTTTAGTACAAGGCAAAAAGATCAAACAAAGTGTGAGGGGGTGAGAATTTTTACAATAGTTAGCAGTGATTTGACCAAATCTCGCAGGTTTATAAGTGGACTTGTTCAAATAAAGGAGGAAGCATGTCCAGTACTATTAATACCTCAAATGTATGATTAATTTCTGCAAATTATCTTCTTTAGTTTGGATCAGCAATAACAAGTAAGGTGTGACTGATTTTCCATTACCTTGGAAAGATTCGATGGGTTGATGGGAAGGAAGTGGCACAATTTATTTTGCTTCCAACTTTAGTAGCTTTTTATTTACATGAAAAAAAGAGAAAAAAAGAACCCAAAATCACCATTCCTCTGAGATCAAGTTAAAATAATGCAGCTTTAGAAACGAGTATGCTTTGCGTTTACTCATTTTACAAGCATTGCATATATTCCAACAAATCATAAGACATGCACCATATCATAAATAATATAATATTGCATAGCCAGCATATGTCAATCTCATCTTATGCTCATGTCAAGAAGACTTCACGGTCACACTTTGCCAGGCGATGAGGTACGGAAATCATATTTCGCTCTAATTAAGTCTCGAAAAACGCTTTAGCTACAATTAAGCCCCAAAATAGAATCAGTCCATATGCATATATATCATGTCATGTCTAAATATGTAGGTTGACTATGAGCATCAGATTGAAACCACAATATAACATGCTGCGTTACATATCACCAATATAAATAACATTCCATCAAAAACATTTCTAGATAAAATTCATCCGAGGCACCATAGTGTTAAATGTTTGATCCGGATTTTAGAAAAAAATGTATACCATACAGTACTTTACAGCTTGACTTCAATATACGGGTCATGACATAGTAGAGTTTTTCCTTCTCGGTAAATCACGTCATGCAATTCTTGCAAAACACAACAAGAAGCGAAAGACCATAAAGTGAGAAAGCAAGAGAGAAGCGTAAAATTACAAGTCCGACAATTTCCTGAGAATCTGACCTGTCAAAGAAATGTTGGGCCCCACTCACCCCCAACCTACCATTGGGCCCACATGTACACTTGTTGACTTGGCTAAGTCAATATTCCTTGACCGTGGCACTATATAATATATGATTTTGCAAGTTCACCACTTCCATCGATCATATCACCCAACAAACCCCCTCTTCTACTACTACATTTCCCTATTAACACGATGGCCAGGGGTCTGCTCGAGAACGACGAAAAAGAGGCTCGGGAGTCTCAACTTCATCAAGCAATAGCAAACGATGATGTTGATGAGCTACATCACTTAATTGTCGAGGAGCGAGGGCTCTTAGATCGCGTGTCTGAGGACCACTTCCCAAATACTCCTCTACATCTTGCTGCAGCTGCTGGAAAAACCCAAGTGGCCATGGAGGTGGCCACCTTGAGGCCTGAATTTGCTCGGAAGCTGAATCCGGAGGGTTATAGCCCCATGCACTTGGCTTTGCAACATGAACAATACCAAACTGTGAGGGCACTAATGGACTTTGACCCTGAGTTGATCCAAGTCTGCGGACGAGGCAGGATTACCCCTTTGCATTATGTTGCCGAAAAAGAGGGAGACAAAGAGCTGGAGCTTCTAGCTGAATTCCTTTGCGCTTGCGAATCATCTATTGAAGACTTGACGAGCCGACGTGAGACTGCGGTTCACATTGCCGTTAAGAACCACAATCTCGAAGCATTCAAGGTTTTGTTTGGATGGCTTAAACGAGTCCATATGACAAAAGTTTTGAATTGGAAAGACCAAGATGGTAACACCGTCATGCACATTGCTGTATCTGGAGAGCCACAAAAAGAGGTATAGTTCATCGATTTCTTGGTTGTTCGTGCTTTTATTCTTTGATCCTTGAATTTGACAATCTCTAGTCCCGGAACAAATGTTATGATAATAAAATACTAGGAGTTAAATACATGATGTCAGAAACATTCAAAGAGGGGAGATTTGAACGGGGTCACCTCATCTGTTTGTTTGTGTTTTTTATGGAGAGAAGCAAAGGGATTAGGAGGGATGGACATCACGAGAGCGTAGGCTCCACTCTCATATTGAATCTAGTTTTTGCATGTGGATCCATTCTTGTTTACTTGGTGATTACTCTAATCATTTAATATCTCTTCAATTACTCCATAAAATGTATGATAAATATTTTTATGCCATTCAGATGGGTTGGAAAAATTAGATCAAGAAGTAGTTTTTTTTTTTAAAATTAAAAAAGGCAGATACTCATATTAAGATAATGATAATATTAGTAGGTAGTTTACATTTTATTGTTTTGTTTAATTTAATAGTCACATATGGGCCTCTAAAAACCCATTTAACGTTGGACAGAAAATTTAACGTTGAATGATATTAAACATGTAAGATAATCAGTATTTGACTTAAAAGACTCAATATAGTCAAAATACTCACTTAAACTAGTGATCCGTGTAGTGAATAGTAATTAGAATCTTCACAATTATATTGTTAAAACCTATCAATAGGAAAATCACATTTCCATGTTTGGCAAGAATTAAGGATATTTAGTGATGTATTTTTAGCTATTATCAAACAATTTTTACTTCTATTTTCAACACCTAAGATTACCCATGCTAGCGCTTGTCTTTCAGATTTATCAAAACAATCCCATAGTTTCATTTCAAAAGCTGCTACTAGTAAAACTCTTTTAAGCTCGTGATGCTTTTAATTTGTAATCATTTTGATTGGCCTGACTCTGTTTTGGTTGGAGGATATAGAGAAATTGGAAGGGAAGAAAAGGAGTGATATAGAGATTACCTTGTTTGCAGTTTAGACAGTGGCGAGAAAATGTACGATTAAAATTGTTTCTCTTGGACCCCCATAAAACTCAGTTTTTAGTGAGCTCTAGATCTCTCTAAGTTGGATGGTTTTGTATGAATGCTTCTCTTCCAACTCTTTCCATCATAATACACTCCTACCTTACTCAAAAGTATTTTAAGTCATCCTTTCCTAGTATTTTGTTTTTCCTTATTGATTAGCAAGGCCTCTTTCCTCCTTTCAAAATCAGTCCATTGAACATATTTTATGAGATAGAAGCTAGTGAAATGGAAGCTAACGAGGGCAATGCAACACAATCATAAATAATCAATTTGTCGATGGGAAAATTACTCTCCATTAGTTAAATCTTATGCATAAAGGATATAAATAGACATCTATGGTAATCATTCTCTTCATAGCAAAAGGACTCATGTACAACATGAAACCTTTCAGTTGACTTGGTCAAGTCCTAAACTTTCATGAAACATCATAGTCAATCGCGTTAGCATTTTTATGAATTTGCCCATGTTAAAATTCACACAAGCAAATCCTAGTTATCACGTAATAATTTCGAGCAAGATGACTAAATTGCACTTTTTGAAACATTTGGGGCTTCACTACAAGGGTTGAAATGATTGCATTTGATAAATAAGGTTTCATAAACTTGTTCCCATGGGACATCAGCCGTTGCATCACTAGTATCACTCAAACTTGCACGTCATTAGCTCACTTTATGCACAATAGCAAAGCTAGTGACTAAGCAGTTATTGAAATTGAAGGGATACATACTTCATTTTTTTCCCTTTGCATTTCTTCCAGATTATACTGGCGTTGCTTGTATATACCTATTTAGATGTGAAGAACTTCCAAGGTAAGACAGCTCAGGAAATCTTGCAAGATTATGGGAAGAGTGAAGGCATTAAAGGATCTGTAGTAAGATCTCCTACTTGCGACCTCTCTCTATCAAACAATGTTTTACTTCTATTTTCAACGCCTAAGATTACCTAGGCTTGTTTTTTCTAGATTTATCAAAACAAGCCCCTAGTTTCATTTCAAAAGCTACTAGTGGTAAAACTATTTTAAGCTCGTGATGTGTCTAATTTGAGTTCATTTTGATTGGCCTAATACTGTTTTGGTCGGAGGATATAGGAAAATTGAAAGGGAAAGAAAGGAGTGATATTAAGATCACCTTGCTTACAATTTAGACAGTGGCGAGAAAATGTAAAATTAAAATCGTTTCCCTTCAAACCCCTACAAGACTCAGTTTCTAGCGAGCTCTAGATCTCTCTAAGTTGGGTGGTTTTGGGTGAATACTTCTCCTCCAACTCTTTCCATCGCATACACTCCTACCTCACACAATAGTAACTTAATTCATCCTTTTCCAATATTCTGTTTTTCCTATTGATAACCAAAATCTTTTTCCTACTTTCGAAATCTATCCATCGAACATATTGTACGAAATAGAAGCTAGTGAAATGGAAGCAAACAAGGATAATACGACACAACCATGTGGACGAAAAAATTACTCTTCAATTAGTTGAATCTTATGCATAAAGGACATAAACATTCATGTCTAAGGTAGTCTTTCTCTTCATTGCAAATGGACTTTTGTGCAAAATGAAATTGATTCTTAATTCTTTCAATTGACTTGATCAAGTTCTAAATTTTGTGGAAAATCTTGGTCAATCAGATTAGCACATTTGTGGATTCACCTATGTTACAACTCATAGGGCAATTCCTAACTATCACGTAAATAATTTCAGGTAAGATGACTAAATGGCACTTAGTGAAAACATCTGGGATGTCATTACTTGGGTTAAAATGATTGCATATAATAAATAAGGTTTAGTAAACTTTTTTTTTTTGGATTACTTGAGTATCATAACTTTCATATTGCATTCATTTGAGTGATATAATTTTTTTTTTCGATCGCTTAAATCCTATATAAATTTTCCATTGATCACTTGAGTATCATAATTTTTTTTTAAAAAAAAAAAAAGGCCCACTATGAGTGCCTTACCTCGTCGAATTTCTAACACTTTCGTGAACATTTTTTTTTTTTAAGTCATGGCATTCAAGTAATCGATTAAAAGTAGTGGCACTTAAATGAATATTTTTTTATACATTATGACACACAAGTGAACGAAGAAAAATTTATCCCTTAAGTGAGTGCCATAAGAAAGTTATCTTGTGCAAAATAGTAAAGCTAGTGACAAAGCAGTAGTTACAATTCAAGGGATATACACTTCATTTTGTGCCCTTTGCATTTCTTCCAGATCAGAAAGTGGAGGGTTGAGAATATCAAAATAAATGTGAAGAAGACGGCAATGAAAATCTTCCAGAATCTTGTGAAGTTGTTATGCTGTGCAGGACACGTGGGAGGACCTCCTACTCCCGACCTCTCTCTATCAAAGTTATTAAGCAAGAAATTAACTATCTTCGAGAGGTTCACACTTTTGTTCGTCGTCCGAGATGAATCCGCTCGAAACATAGTCTTTGGAGTGGCCACCTTAATTGCGACTGCCACTTACCAAGCCGCACTCAGTCCTCCAGGAGGATACTGGGGGGATAACTCTCCAAATCATCCAGCCAAGTCCACTGTCGTTACTGCCAATTCCAGCGCCATTGCTGTTGAAAAACCACACGAAGCCGGAAACACTGTCCTGACTGGCCCGAAACTATACTGGTTCATGGTCCTCAACAGTACGGTTTTCATGGCCTCCCTCATCGCGATCTGGATCACCGCTATTCCCCTATTGCCTCGCACTCTGTCGGCTTACATTCTAACGGCATTAGTTGGTATTGCCTACTTCGCTACCCTTGTGATCGAATTCCAGAAACACGATAAGGTCGTAGGAGGCAGCATAGGGGCAATTTACTTGAGCTTTCTGCTTCTCGTGTTGGTGGTTACCTTGGTCCTTTCGTTGACCTACCACAGATACCAAATCCGACTCCAAAAGTTTGCCGTAGGGAGACGCGTCGGCAACTTCCTCAAATTGAAGGATCGGAAATAGTTGGCGAGTATTATTTGCTCTTATAGTATTCTTCTCACGTGTGGAATAAAATCTATGTTTCTAGTCTTGAGGTTGGCAAGAACTAGACTCTTTCTTATTTGTTGCGTGTAATGGACTCATCTATTAGTCCCTTGATCACAGGAGGCCTTTTCTCTTTGCTTGAAGTCGAGGCTTCGAATAGCTTTATTTTCCTTATTCAACTTCGATGCAGTGGAAACAAAAAGCACTGAGTTGTAACTCGCAAACATGAATGCCCGAAGCGTACACGCACAAAACGCATAGACAGAAATCTCTTCAGGTTTTTTTTATTTCTAGAAAGAGGCAAACTGCATGATCCTGTAAAACATAACAAGTTGATAAGTTGCAACCCCTTCTCTAAGAGTTGTTACTAGATAAAGTAACCGAGAAAAAAGAATCGAGAATATAACAAAAGCCTAGCTAAACCTTAAAAACCAACTCGATCCTATGGTATATATATAGATCAACTCATCTAAAAATGTTAAAATGATAGAAATAATAAACTCATACATTATATACTGAGTGAATATCCTTAGCCAAATTACGTAAAGAAGGAAATATCAGATTTCACTATCCTAAATTCATCAAGTAAAAGACGTAAATCCAAACTTAAGGCATCCAGCATCATTCTCCCTTTATTAGAAATAAAAGCTCAATCTTAAGCTTTTGAAATGTCGGATTATCCAATAAAACATGTGTTAAAATCCTCTTGGATTTGTAACCATATCTACAGAATCAATCAAAATTTCATCCTTTAAGAAAAGATCGCAACCGAACTTGCATGATCGATCCATCAATTGATTTTTCCAATTGCCTGTCATAATGAAATCAAATTTTGTTCTTCTGTCCATCTTTCCATTTTCTATCGCTACCAATTTCTCCGCCCAAATCTCACTTGTATCTAAATTACAGATCAACATGGGAGGGGCTTTTCTCTTAAATTTTCTCTCCATCATCATGGAAGACATACTCCCCTGAGATTCTTCCTCAAGCTCAAAATCCCCCAAATCCTCCAGTTCTTAAAGATAGAATTCAAAAACTTCCACTTCTAGTTCTTAAGGCTCAACGACAGCCTTATCTACGACAATTATAGAAGCGTCAGATGTTTTCTGGTTGTCGTTATTGAGGATGACATGAATTTGGCTTGCTCAGCTCGATCATCAATCCATGAAAATCGCCGCCTTAACAGATTTCTCATTTTATGTCACGTTCTAATCGGGGCTTCACCTGCTTTTATCCCCTTAACCTGCACTTGGTCCCACAAAAATAAAAAACATCTCCCTTCAATCTACAAGCTAAGAGGTTTGCTTGTCGATTCGTGGAAATATACGTGCAGTGAAAAAGATGATCTACATCTGCAAGAAAACCTTTCAGGGTTAAAAAAATCCATTAAATAAGGAACCCTGCGGAGAATTCATGGAACTCTCTGAGACAATGGAAATGGTCACAATTCTTGGCGGTGATCTCCAGGACAGGCTCCACCATGTCGACCTTCGGTCTGTCATAATAATTTCACCCATCACATCCACGCCTTTTGTAGCGACCAGCATACTGTTTATGCCCGTCGAACTCTTCGAAATCCTTTCCGCTCGAATATGAAGCCTTTGGATAAACAGGACATCCCATTACCTTGGACCGCTGAAATTGGTTCATCGAATGGTTGGCCCTCGGCTCAATTTTCTCACGGCACTCTTTGGTTGTCCCCACCTAGATTTCTCTCGGCTCAATTTTCACGTCCTAATCGGCGATTTACCTGCCCTTTTCTGCTCAACCAGCACTTGATCCCAGGATAGAAAAGCATCTCCCCTAAATCTATAAGCTAGGAGATTTGCTTGTTGATATTTGATACATACATGCAATGGAAAAAGTGATGTCCACCTATAATGAAATCTTTCAGGTTCAAACGTCCATTCAAACGGGGAATCTTGCAGCAAATTCATGGAACTCTCTAAAACAAGCGACTCTGTTTACATTTATACCGATTTATGAGCATGTGAAACATAGTAAATATTGGCACGGCCACACGGAAAAAGCCCATAAAATCAGAGGCAAGTCATTGAAAGTTCATACATTTGCACCAGCCATTCTCAGTAAACAAGCACATCATACCAGGGCTGCTGCATTTTCCAGAACACCAGCAGAAAGCAACCCTGTCAGACAGAGCTAGTTGATTCTATCGCTTTGACTCCAGACGCAAGTCATTTTAATCATCAATCGTTGCTTTGCTTTGGTGGCATAGCACGACACTGCAAGTGCAAGACACATGGTTTCGACAGTTACTGCTCCGCGAAGGAGGCTCCACCTGGTAAGATGCTTAGTTTACATCTTCGTTCTGGATAACATAATAATATGATTTCACAGTCGCATCACCTTCTGTAGCTGAAAGACGGAGGCCTCCCAAGGAAATTAAGAAACACGGTCTGAAGATGAGGACTCGCAAGCCATGGAGTCGCCAAGTGCTTGCGTGCTTTCCAAATTAGTCAAGGCAGCTCAACAGATCTTCCTCAACAGAGTTCCGTTTCTCAACGCTCACGTTCACAATCCACGTTAAGATCAATCGAGCAAGTTCGTTCCCACTTCTCTCGCCCCTCGATTTGTCTGCCATAGACGGAAAAACTGATTAAATAGCAATTCATATTCGTTTTGGGAACATTAAAGAAGAATTGCTTCGACTTTTCGAACGCTTGGTCGCCATTTTCCTCCCACAAATGTCGTGACAAAAGGACAAGGCAGAGATAGTTAGCTTTAAATTAGGACAACAACTCAATCCTGCTGACTTTAGTTTGAATCATATGGAGGGGGAATAGATTTACGTCCGTGTAAATCAAAAAGCAGATGGTGAAACTTCTTGAAATTCTTGGACACAATCTCATCTTCAATTAGAGAAAGGAATGCATCTAAAACTCATAAGTGTACAAATTTTTATGTTACTTGAATAGTTTATGTTGATTCATTTCAGCTCAGTTAATATAGAGCCTGAAGTTGCAGTTTCCTCTGCTACTGAAATGTGCTGCTCCCTAAACACGATAGTGGCTCTTTATGGTATGCATGACAATCATCTCATGTACTTGCCCCGTAATTTTGAGCCGGTAAAGTTGGTGCCACTGGCATTTTGTTCATTGCACCCGAGCCGCCATCTTGTTGAAAGAGTTCACTAAGTGAGGTTTTTATGCAGTTAATTCTTTCACTATCATTTTCCTTATTGTTAACACCTAAATTTTTCTTCTTTTACTTAGAACTTAATCGCGTAGAAAATTAGGAGCTAGTCTCTAAAAAAAAAGAAGTAAAGAGTAAACTAACTAATTTTCATTAACATGTATCGTGTTTTCATTAATTGCATCGCATATAGACATTAGGAGCATTAGCATTACTAGTATTAAAAAATAAATTAAAAATTAAAAATTGGAAATATTTTTAATTTAAATATATTTATTTTCCCCCACGTGAGCTGGCCCAGCCCACTTCTTCTTTATATTTCTCCCCGGCCCGGCCCTCTCCTCTTCTCTTCTCCTTCCCTGCCGTTGGCCGCTGGCTTCGCGACAAACAGGAAGAAAAGGACAGAAGGACAGAGGCGAGGACGGACGGGCGCGAGGCTGCGCGCGACGCTCGACCGAGAATGTCGTGCGGTGCGGGTCTGCGAAAGGCAGCTGTCGTCGCTAAAAAAACAAGGGGGTAAGAGCTGAAAAGGAGAGGAGGCGGCGTTAAAGGGTGGGGGGATTTTTTTGGGAGAGCGGAGAGAGTCTAAAGGGCCGAGAATGAGGGAGCCTCTAGCCGGCGTCCTTGAGCCAAACCGGGAAGCCCCAACCCTCATTTTGCCATATTTTCGGGCATACCGGGCGGGAGCTCGCGGCCGTTCGGCTCACGCGAGCTCCGGCCACCATCCGTCTCTTGCTAGGTCCTTGTGCGCGTCCTGGTTTGGCTGTCGAGAGTCCTGACGCAGATACCGGTCCCGTTGGGGCCGGGAATCTTTCGTTTTTGATAATGCACTCCATTTGTTCTGTAAAATGTCTGAACGAGACCCAGTCTTGTTTCGTTGTTTTGAACCGGAATCGAGTCGTCTAGGTACCGTCCTACCTAGTCGAGGTTTTCCTGTGATTTTTTTTAGCTTCCCAGACGTAGCCGACACCCCTCGACACGCGGCCGCTCTTGTGGCGACCCACGAAGGCCGCAGATCTCTTTTGTTCCGAGGCACGGGCCGCAGCTCTCGTGGCCATCGAGTCGCCGCCGGTAGGACGAGGGCGGAGCATTATGCTCGGCTTGATCGAGGCGGCGCCGTTGTGCCAGGTCAGTGGGCCAGATCAGGTGTTGTAGCTGGACGTTCGTTGTCGACGCCCGAAGTAGAATATCAGTCGGCGGCCAGAGAAGTGTTGGTGTCGGAAGTTTTAGTTTCTGGAAATAAATTGCAGACAGATGGAGGGAGACGGTTCGGTGAAGACTGAAGAAGGAGTGAAGAAGAAGATGGTACGGAGGAAAAAGACAAAACAGAGAAGAAGACAAAAGAGAAAAAGAAAGAAAAATAGAAAAATCATTAAAAAAACTAAAAAATTGAAAGTCTTCTTTCATATTTTAATCCGACTAGGTCGAATCCGGATTTGAGTGGATCAAATGGTCGGATGGGGCAAGCTCAATCTGAACCCTTGCTCTGAGTGTAATAATAAATAAATAAATAAATAAATTTGAAAAATATTAAAAATTAAAAATTTAGAAAATGATAAAAAAGTTTTAAAACTTTAGGAAATAATAACAAATCTAGAAAATTCGAAAATCAATGAAAAATTAGAAATTTGAGAAGGTCGTTGCAAGGATAGAATGTTCGGAAAAATATTTTAAAAAATTCAAATCAGAAATTTCCAGGAAAATTAAAAAGATATTAAAAAAATAAAAGAATTCATAAAGTTTTTAGAAAATATAATCTAAAATTTTGGAAAAGTCGAAGATTCATAAAAAAATTTAAAAACCAAAAAGTTCCAAATAAAATTAAAACTCCCCGAAATGTTTAAAAAATAGAATTTCGGGCTATAGAAGCCTGTCCATACATGTTCAAGGTTGACCAAGCCCTTAGGGCTCTACCTTAGTGTTTTAATTGTCCTTAGAGACAAATGTCATTGATTGCGTAATATTGATATGTTGATTTTGGCTTCTCTTTAGTCTAGTTATGATTAAAATTTATTTTTTCCTTAGTGTTAAATATTTGCTCTCCAATGCAATTTATTTAACGATTTCCTTGGTTGTTGATTGTTATTTTAATTATTGCACACTTACGTGAAAACTTCACATATTAGTGGATTGGTCTAAAATTAATCCAAACTGCTTGACAAAAATCCTTTTTTTTTTAATGAACAAGAGTAGATATCGAAATGACATTAATTAGTTAATTAGTATAATCAAGTTCTCGACTCTAGATTATCTAGTTTGCGTAGAAAGTGAAGTACACTATTATATCTCACTTGGTTCCTAGCCAACCTCGATAGGTTATTACAAAATTTTTATAAGCATCCTAATGCTGTGCAAGGTATAGACTTGAGAGAGCCCGTGCCTGACCATGGGTCATAGGCTCGTTCTTTAGGCAATATCTCTAAACCTATTCCCTTCCCTGAATGGTAGGTCACAACACTTATCATATGTCTTTTATGACTAAAGGTTGAGTTTTAATACCCATGAGATATGAGATTTTTAACATAAGATATTTAAACCCTCCCCAAAATTAGCTAGTAGGTATGTTATCTAATTTTGCAATACGGAATTGCATTGTGTAATTATAATTCACGAGAGCATTCCAGAAACTTCTGGATCAAAAGCCTTAAAATTAACAGCAAGAAAGCTATTATAGCAGCCGTTTGATTCATGATTATAAAAACTCAATTGCCAATTATATTAAAGAGGAACAAGTGACAAAGAACCCACCTTTTTTTTTTTTTTGGTCAAAGTGCCGACTTCATTGCATCAACTAAACCATGTTTGTAGAAAATACAGTAAACGCATCAACACATAGTAGATCAGATAGAGCAGGAGGGGGTTTGTCTTTAATGGAAGAGAATGAGTTCTGCACGCCTTCGCCAGCCAGTCTGCAGGTTGATTTGTGTCCCTGCTACAATGGGCCAAAGATATAGCCCGATAGGCTTTCATTCTTGTCTTGGCCCGGTCCACGATGATCTGCGCATCCCAACTGAAGTCTTCCGAAGTGTTGCAGCTGTTCACGAGCGGAAGACAGTCAGACCGTACTTGAAGTGGAATGTGAGTTCGGTCGGAGAAGTAAATTAGGGTTTCGAGGAGAGCGCTTGCTTCCGCCTGTTCTGCCGAGGACGCAGCCACAACTTTCGCAAATCCGTCGATTATCCGTCCCTTGAAGTCACGACAGATGCAGGAAATTGCTGCTTTGTTTTCGCTTTCTCCCCTGTTTGCTGTGGTTTGTGAGCCGAAGTCGCTGCTTTGGAGGAACGAAGCGTCTATGTTGATTTTCAGCGAATCTGGTGGTGGTGGCTGCCATCTTTGAGGTAAGAGCTCTCTGGGTTGCTCCCCTTTCGATTTTTTGTTCCACGTGGTGTAATTCTCGTGTAAAGCAGCGGCCTTTGAGAGCGTTTGTTGTGGGTGCAGAGGTCGATGGCCAAATATATGCTGGTTTCGGTCTTTCCATATGCTCCAGAGGGTAGCTGCGATGAGGTTAAACCTATTTGCGCTGGTTGGATTAGATTTTACTGTGTACAGCCACTCCTCGAGTCTGGTTAACCCTATTCTTGACACTTTGATTTGCAAGGTGGCATCTTTCCAGATCGGGTCGTCCAAGAGCATAGCAACAAGGTATGTTCAACAGTTTCAGCTTCCTGTTTACAGAGAGGGCAGAGCGGATCAGGTACTATCTTCCTCTTATGTAGGTTATCCATCGTGGGTATAGCGTTCTGGCAAGCGTTCCATAGGAAGTGTTTAACTTTGGGTAGGGTTTCGAATTGCCATATAAACTTCCATAATGCTGGTTTTGGCTGATATGAGGAAGTTGCTGCTGCTGCTGGATGTGATGAATTTGCTGCTGTTACGTGCTTGTTTGGTGTGTTGTCTCTGTTGCTGTAGTACCCGCTTTTAACTGTGTATGTCCCTGTTTTGTTTTTCACCCACACCAGTCTATCCTCTTCAGTAGGTAGTCCGATAGGTGTAGCTAATATTTCTCGGACTCTTTGGTCATCAAACAAGGACTTTATCAATGGTTCATTCCAGGTTGTTGTTTCTTGATCAATGAGATCAACCACATGACTTGGTTCCCCACTCATTGCCAAGCCACCAATCGGACCACTTTTTAGCCACTTGTTTTCTCTAATCGATATGGCTTTATCACTCCGAACTGAGAACATAATATTAGGGTAGATAGAATCTCTTCCCAGCATTATACTCTGCCATCCCCATGAAGGTCTTGATCCTCTGCCAGCCTTCCAAAACTCACTCTGTGCGTAGTACAACCCTTTCATTACTCTGCTAAATAGGGATTGGGGATTCTGGGATATTCGCTATGCTTGCTTGCCCAACATAGCCTTATTAAAAGCTATTAGATCTTTAAAGCCTAGGCCCCCCTCATCCTTCCTCATTTTCAAACTATCCCATTTTTTCCAATGTATCCCAGCATTCCTATTACTATTTTTCCACCAGAAGTTCACCACTTTCTTTTCAATAGCTCGGCAAATTGAAATAGGGATTTTGAAGATAGACATGGCATAGTGAGGGATGGCTTGTATCACTGATTTTATTAAGATTTCCTTCCCCGCTTTGGATAATAAATTCTCCTTCCAGCTTTCCAGTTTCATGTGAACCTTTGCAAGGATCCAGGCGAACACATCCTTCTTTGAAGCCCCCCAATCCGACGGCATTCCTAAATACTTCCCGGTTTTCTCAATTTCTGGTACTCGTAGTTCGGAAGCCATATTCCTTCTCAAACTATTTGGGCAGTTTTTGCTGAAGTATATACCTGATTTATTAAGGTTAACAGCCTGACTAGATGCGAAATAGTATTGGTGTAGGAGGGTTGCTAGGTTTTGGCATTCCAATATTGTTCCATGAAGAAAGAAGATGGAATCATCCGCAAATAACAAGTGAGATAGAGTAGGGCAGCTGCTGTTTAACTTGATTCCTCTTACTGAACCATCATCTATTGCTCGTTTCATCATGTTGGAGAGCACATTTGCCACTAGAATGAACAAATAGGGCGACAACGGGTCTCCTTGTCTAATTCCACGAGTAGGCTTGAAGTAGGGCAGAGATTCCCCATTGAAATTTATGCTAAACGTGACTGTTGAAATGCACTGCATCACCCATTGAACCCACTGTGTACAGAATCCCATCTTGAGCAAACTAGCCCTAAGGAAATCCCATTCAATTTTGTCATAGGTCTTCTGCATATCCAGCTTTAGAACAGCTTGAAATTTCCGTTTCCTCTCCCTTGTTCGCATCCTGTGTAGGACTTCCTACACAATCAATATATTGTCTTGGATTTGCCTTCCCCCCACAAAGGCACTTTGTTCTTCAGCGATTAGGCTTGGTAGCAACGGTTTAAGCCTGTTTGTCATCACTTTGGATATGATTTTATAAATAAAGTTGCATAGGCTGATGGGTCTGTATTGCTCAAGTTTTTCAGGGTTTGGGGTTTTTGGGATGAGGGTTATGTGTGTTCTGTTCATGTCAGGATTTAAGTAGCCCGTGGTAAAGAAGTGCTGCGTTTCAGCAAGGATATCCTGACATATATCAGCCCAATGTTGACGAAAAAATAGTCCATGAAGCCCATCTGGTCCTGGAGCTTTGGTGGCTCCTAGTTGTTGGATTACGGTAGTTATTTCCTCCATATTGACATCTGCGACTAGCCCTTGATTCATATTTTCGTCCACCAAAGTTGGAATATTGTGTAGTATAGGTTGGAAATCTCTATAGCCTACTGATTGGTAGAGATTCTGGAAGTATTTCCTAGTCATTTCCTGCAGATGCTTCTCCTCTCTAATCCATTCTTCCCCTTCATTCTTCAGCACTGAAATTCGATTTCTATTTCTTCTTTGTATGACTGTGGCATGAAAGAATTTGGAGTTCCTGTCACCCCATTTGAGCCATTGAATTCTGGACCGCATACCCCAATAGATCTCCTCTTGTCTCCATAGTTGTTCTATTTCGTGTATGATTTTTTCCGCTTCTGCCCTCTCTTGAAAGATTTCCGTTCGATTCATCAAAGCTTGGAGTTCATTGTTCAACCGAGCAATTTTCACTTGCGCATTTGAAAATCGAGTCTTGCTCCACTTCATCAACTTACTTGCTGTAATTTGTAGTTTTTCCACCACAGTTGATTGTTGGAGACCGGGATCTGCCCAAGTTTCTTTGACTAATTGGGCACATTCTTCTTCCTCTGCCCAGAATGCTTCATATTTGAATCTCTGTGCCCGTTTTTTCCGTTGTGGGTTAAGTGATACTATAATAGGGCTGTGATCGGACCTTATAGCTAGTAATGCTACACTTTCTGCTGTTGGATATGTTGTTCTCCAAGTAGCAGTGCACAGAACTCTATCAAGACGCTTCTTTACTAGCTGATCTCCTGCTCTGTTGTTTGTCCAGGTGAACGCACAACCTTTACTCTCCAAATCCATTAAAGAACAACGATGGAGAAAGTCTCTAAATGCTGTGATTCGGTAAGTTTCTGCTCGGTGCTTTCCCACCTTTTCCCAGTTGTATAAAATCTCATTGAAATCCCCTAGACAGAGCCAAGGCAGGTAATGGTTGAGGCTTTCTCTATATATATTGTCCCATAACAAAACTCTCTCTTTGAAATCATTTGGAGCATGAGTAAATGTCAAATGCATTTTCTGTTGGGTGGCTTGAATTTGACATTGGGCATTAATAACATTCGCCGAGGAAGAGTCAATAGATATAATAACCTGATCATCCCAGAATATGGCCAATCCCCCTGCTATCCCTTCCGAATCTACTAGGAAGCTGTTTTGAAAGTGCAGTCTTCTCCTTAGTCATAGCACCTTTTGTTCTTGATTTTTTGTCTCCATAATAAATATAATATTAGGCCTTTCTTGAGTCACTAGGTCTCTCAAAGCTTGAACTGTCAAGGGTGTGCCCAACCCCTGATAGTTCCAACTCAAAATTTTCATGGCTGATTTGGTGGCTTATTAGGGCTAGCCACCAAAGCCCATTGATCTGTCTGTGAAACAATTTGTATGGGAGTTTCCACCAGCTGTGTATGCTCTATTGTTGGGGTATTTGATGTTTGAGCTCCATATGGGCAAAACCTCTTCCCTTTTTTTGATGATGAGGCCTTTTGAGTTTTTGATTTCTTTCTGATCAGCCCCTGTTCACTTGTTATCATTTCTCGCAGTTCCAGCTCTGCTGCCTTCTGCTGCTCTTCGTATAGCACCATTGCTGATTCGTCATCCAAGCAGCAGCTCCCTCTTTTCGAGGTGCCTTTTCCTTCCATTAGAGCAAGTGCTAGAGGAGAAGTGGGGTACTGGTTATCCTCTGTGGGATCCGTGGCATTAATTTGTTCACCCATAGGAGTCTCGGGTACTCGCTCAACATCTTCTGGTGGAAGTTCTTGCTTGCCGTAGAAAATTTTCCCGTACGGACTTAGTGCCCTCACTTCAGCTCTTAGCCAATGCCCGAACCTTCCAGGTAAGTTATCCGCCAGCCCTGAGTTTTCATATGGTATTTCTTTGCAATCTGTTGCATAATTGCCTATTTTTCCACATGAATAGCAATAATGCGGAAGTCTTTCGTATTTAAACTCCACCCATAGCCTCTTTTTATCCAGGTTTATAATGACTCATGTCTTAAGGGGAATTTCCATATTAATCTTCACCCTTGCTTTACCTGTCTTGTAGCTGCTGCTTCCCTTTGCATCTAGTTTCACATCTATCACTTCACCTATTTTTGATGCAATACTTCGAACCACTGCAGCTGATGTTCGCCCTAGAGGAAGACCCGAGAGATGCACCCATAATGCACAGTGGTTAAAGTCATAACATATTTCAGGGGTATTCGGATCACATTCCTGTAAGACTAGTAGGTTGCCTGAAAAAGACCATGGCCCGGAGTCTAGTACTCGCTGTTTATCTTCCTCAGACTGGAAGGAAAAGGAGAAATACCCAGGCTCTATCGTTGCGCAGGTAAAATTTTCCGTTTTCCAAGCTTTTTTCATCACACCGACAAATGCTGGATAGTTCACATTCAACTGAGGAAAGAGTTTCCCGAACAGGGTTTTACGACATTCTATCAAATTTTCTTCAGGAATATCGCCTATTACATCAACAATATCTTCCTCGGACCAAAGCTTACCTAGGCTCTTGCAAAGGGCATTCACCCTTCTCTCCTCTGCGTACTGACCAGCCATATTTGCTGCAGGGAAGAGACGGATGTTGAAGACGAGAGCTGACTTTGTCTTGTATGATTTGGATTTGCTGACAATGGCACTGTTCGATTACGATTGAAGGGGGCTCTGGATCGTGAGTGATTTTAGGCCTCTATATCAGGGGTTTGGTGAGGGCTGAAGGGTTTCGTCAGATAGAAGAGAGATTCCATGGAAGTGACGGAGATATTGGGGATTTAGGGTTTTACCTGCAGACGAAGGACAGTCTTCCATTCCATCGCAGGAGAGGAATCATTACTGTTATTTAGGGTTTTTCTCTTTTCCGATACTTTAATCGGAGGAAGTGTGGGGATTTGCATTTACCTTCGGTGATGATGAAGGTTGGAGGATACTACCCAGATGGTAGAGAGAAAGCTCCATCGCAAGAGCAGACTTGTTGAGCGAGAGAATCGTGGTGATTTCTGGACGCCAAAATGTAGTATCGGAGGAAGTGTGGGGATTTGCATTTACCTTCGGTGATGATGAAGGTTGGAAGAACCCACCTTTGAGTCACTGGTTTTTGGATATGGGTGCGATCTTCTTGGCGGTAATAGGGATAAGTGTAAAAAAAAAAAGGATTTAGGTTTGGGCAGTTGGTCAGTTGAAGACTTAAAATTTTGGTTTGGCCGCTTGAGGACTTGAATGTTTTTTCTTTTTAAAAAATCCAGTCAGATGTCGAGTTTGCCGTTAGTGGAAAGCAATCAGCGGAATTTTATACTCCACACAGTTTAGGTAATTGCCACGACATTGCGTACTAGTGTGGCTGCAGCTGTGATGCACCAAGATAGCCTCCGCTGCTACTCCTCACGACTTCAACATATATGTCAGCTGTGATTACAATTGATAGGTTTTAAGATCGATCCTTATTTGAATCTTATAATTGGGTGCTTGCGTCTTCCTCTGCCTCTTTGGGTTCGGCTGCTACTCCTTATTTATTGGATCCTTATTCTGCAGAATCAATCTAAATTTCTGGCTTTAAGAAAATCCCAACCAAATTGTGAGATGAATCCATCAATGTTCCTTTTTTAATTGCTCTACATGCTATCTGCATTTCACTTCATATTTAAAGGCTTTTCAAGTCTCGGCTTTTTTGCTGTGTGGTCCTCTCTCTCTCTCTCTCTCTCTCTCTCTCTCTCTCTCTCACACACACACACACACATGGAAGCTAGGATGTCACTTTCTTATGTCAACAATGAATCACATTTTGCGGTAACTTCTTTATGACGTTCTTGGATACTTTTTGGTATTGATTTAGTTTACTGCATATAGCACAGTCGAACGAAAATATGAAATGATCATTTGGTTGTGCAGATACTTTTAGGATTAATATGCTGAATGCAGTTAAATACGAGCATGTACATCACTTTTGTTCTAGAGTAGTTTAAATTTGTGGACAAAGTAAAACATTTTCCTTTTTATGACAAGATTTCACATTCTTATTAAACTTGATGAGTATATATCATTTTACTCTACGCATTTACTTCAAGATATGATTTGAACATCTTGTTAGGTGAAATGCCTAATTTTTTCACCTAACTTTTGTGAAATGAAATGCTTAAATATCAAGCTATTACTTAGTGGGAATTGGCCAACTTGGAAGAGTCATCTTTTTCTTCAAAATGCATGTAAGAATCCGAGTAAAAGAAAAAGCCCCATGTGTAAATGTAGAACAATTGGTGGCAATTTGCTCTCGTGATGGAGGTATCATTTCTTGCTCAAATTCTCTAAGTGCTTCTTTGGCCTCTAGTACAAGGCTGTGATGATCCCATGTGATAGGTACAATGTAATTCCATATGTCTTTAGGAATGGTTTTGCTTTCTTGGCATAAGACTCTTTGAAGTTCTCGATATTGATACTTGCAGCAACCAACACAGCCAAGAAAGGACCTGTAAATACGGGCTTCCGTAAGATGTGGTTGAGGTTTATAAGATGTTGTTCCTATAATTTGTGGTGCATCAGCAATTCTGTCATTATTTCGCACAAAAGCCCATGGACGTTGAAGAAAGACAACAGTGTGGATTTTGGGGTCTGGTTGAACAGTTCTCAACTCTTGTTATAAGAGGTGCTTCCAATAAATAGGAGGATAGAACCAATTGAGAACAGCCAGGAGGCTCCTGTCACTGTCCTTTTCAATGTGTTCGGCTAAGCATGAATATCTTGGTTAGGTTAGCAATGAATTTCTTGTTTGGAATCTCAATAGTTATTAAGTACTTATTATTTAAGTACCATAACAACCACTAGAGGTTATTGGGAAAATCGTTTTCCTTTTAGATTAAAGGATGCATCAATGGATAGCTGGGTTTTAATTCAGTAGGGTAATGGATTGAGCCTCCATTGAGTCTAAAGGGATCTGTGTGGCATTGCCACATGAGATTTTCTAGATTTTCAATAAAGCTGTCATTCTAGATTTTTTCAATAATCTCCTGAGGGTATTCCAAGCTTGGCCAGTTTCATATCTTTTTAATCTTATACTTTTCGTTGTGATGAAAAGGAGCTTCATGATGTACATGTTGACTTATAATGCTTTTGGTTTGGACAAAAAATTGGCAAGCACATTCTTTTTTCCGGCAATGTGTTTGGTTTCAAAAGAATATTTTGAAAACCACTTAGTCTATCGAAGTAGTTGGGAATTCGGAATCTACTTCTGTCTGAACTTGGTCATCAGGATGAAAGATGCCATGTCTAGTTCCATTAGAAAATGGAATGATAATGCAGTTCAACCTAAGAAAATTTTCCAGTTTTGGAAGCACAAATGTGTTACTTACCATCAATTTCTTCGAATAGAATTGCTACTCGGTATTCATGATTGGCATTAGTTTGGACAGTTTTTTTTCCTTGTACATAGAATTTGCAATGGGGGAACAATCTGCATGATCTTCTTGAGTTCGGCAATTGTTTTGGTTTGGGATTTTCCCTAAGGTGGAGGATTTTTCTTCAACATTGATTGCAGCGGAATCAGCAATTGTGTAATGTTAAGAACAAAGTCTTTGATATAATTAATTATTTCAAGAAGTTGTTGAGTTTGCTTTGTTGTGAAGTTTTCTCTTGGAAATTTTACCAATTCTTGAGCAATGTGTGGCCTTGGATAATATATTCATTTGTTAAGGTGCATATCTGAGAAAGCATAATCACACACTTCTTTATAATGTCTGCAAACTACCTAAGAAATTGGTAGTGGGATTCCTCATTAGGGTTGTAAAGCAAGATATCATTAATGTATACTGCTGCACTTGACAAGATAGGTTAGAAGATTCGACACATGGCCTTTTGGAATAAGGATAGGATTATCTTGAGGCCAAAAGCAAGGACATTTCATTGAAAATGCTAGTTTAGAATACAAAACCCTATCTTGGGTATGTCTTTAGGATGATTCCCAATTGTCAAAGTCCGGCTTTAAGATCGAATTTGAAATAGATTTGGGCTTTGGATAATCTAGCAAAAATGAAATTTCTTGAAGGTAGAGGGAATTTGTTGTCTTTGAGAAAAAATGTTGAGAGACTGATAGTTTATTACCAGTTGCATTTTTTCTCTATTTTGCTTTGCTCGCTTGTTGACATAAAAAGCTTTGTAAGTCCATTGAGAATTTAAAATTTCAATAAGGCATTGTTGCAGCAATTCTAATCATTCCTTCTGATTCATTCTCATGTGATTTGCCTTGATTAGATTTACATCTTCATTTTATTTTTTTTAAGGGAGGCGAACAAAGAATTCTTAATTTTTCCACAAATGATGAGAACATTTCTGGGAAAATTCATAATGGGATTCTGAATAGGATTTTAATAACTTTTACATGATCGGATCTAACAGACTCATATGGATAGAAAAAAAAGTCTTTGAATATTTGCGAATTCAAAGAATTGATCCTTATACTTAAGACATTTTCTAGGAATGATGCAGAATTGAGAAATTTGAGTCATGATGTCCCAACCAATGATGAAATTTTTGCTAGGGAGATTGGATTAAAAAATTTTAGTGGTTATGAAGCATTGGGGGAAAATTGGACAGTTATTGGGGTAGTTCGTACATTTGTAAAAGATGTATCTCTTGAGACATAATTGAAATATCAAATATAGGAGGTCCAATATTTTTTAGGAATTTAGTGTTCAAAATTGAAGAACTTGCACCAATATCTATGAGAACAATGACTGTGATGGGTTTGGCAAACTTCGAGGTGAAGATTTTTACAAGAAAATAAGGACAATAAATTTGGCTTGAAAATATATTGCGGCCTTGTTCTGAAGAAATGGAGGATTTATGAAAAAGATCTTCAGAATTTGAGTCAAAATCAGTTATACTAGGAGTCTAATAACAAGGAATGATTCAATGCCATCATTCTCGAGTGAAACACCAGTTTCAATCTCTATATAATGTATCAAATGGTTTCGACCTTTTTTTGCCTAGGGGCAATTTTTGGCGAAATGACCCTTGCGATTGCAAATAAAGCATAAGGTTGATGTTTTGCGGTTTAAGCGATATTTCCTTTTGCATAAGAATCGCCATTTCTTCTTTCTCCGAAAGTGCTTAGATTCATGCTTGGATTTTTTATCCAAAACTTCTTGAAATGCTTGTTCTTTTTGGAGGACTTTGCAAAAAAACCGTCACAATCTCTTTTGGAACATTTGATCTTCAGCTTTTGGCATGAACAAGCTTCATCAAGTTCTCTATTGTCCATGAGGTAGGTTTTCATCATTTGGTGCTTTAAGCACAAATCATCAAGGCACAAATAGATCTCTCGTTATATTTTTTCCAGAGAAATGTTCATAATTCTTCTTTAATTGTTGAGAAAGGATCTCTCAACTTGCTGAGACAATTCTTTGGGAATGGAGGTTAGAAAAACTTATTTTAGGTTTGGATCAGCTCCAATGCCATAAAAGAGTTTGAACATCTTTCGATAGTGCTTGTCGAGATGTCTCTTTTGGAGAGAGTAGCATTTTCTTTTTAAAAAAATCCTCTTCTCTTGAGTTCATAAAATTCAAAAGGTTTACCAATGAAAAATTGGAAGAAGAGGACAATAGCTTGGCCAAAATCTAGTGAAAGCAGAAATTGAAGCTGGTCTTGTTTTGTCACCGACTACCATTAATGTTTGAGACTACCTGTAAACCTTCTAACAAACCCAAAAAGACATCATACTTGTCCTAATTGGTAAGAGCTTGGGCGTTTAGCCAAGTATGAAATTCTTTGAATCTTTCTAGCCATTTGGAGTAGGAGATATCATCAATAATAAAAACTGTTTAGAAGAGAGAGTTAGGTTTTTTAAGATGGATTACTTGATTGAAGAACTTTTGGTTCAGAAGGGTTGGATTTCATTTCTTGATTGAGGGGATCAGCCATAAATATTGATGAAGTGGCTAGTATAATAGGAAAGGATTTAATGGTAGGGATTGAAAATGAGGAAGATGATGAAAGAGATATCGAATCTGATTATGTATCAAAATCGATCGGGAAAACCGATTGTGATGGAGATCGGGTTTGGTCTTTCAATGTAGCAAAGTTAGGCTGTTCTTCCTAATTACTCAGATCTCTCTAAGAATGATTCTAACGGGTTGGATAGCATCATTTGATTTGGTTTTTTCCCTTATAGAAATCGAGGATTCTTTAGGCATCCTTTCTTTTCCTTTCTCTTTCCTTAATCGATTTAGTTTTTTAAGGTAGCTTCACATTTCTACCACATCAATCTTGTCTCATTTGGTAGGGGCTTCTGTAAGAGCGGCAAAGATAAACATTTCTAGGTGGTGGTGGAGGTGAATACTCAATTCGCAGCACCGTTAGAAATGAATCAATAAGCTTGAATTTTCCTTCTTCAAGAGGCTGGTTTGCCTCTCGAGCTTCTTTATTTCCACCTTTGGGCTTTCAAGATGATGATATCCCAAAAGTTGTCCGGATTCCAAGGCATGAAGCCTTTTCTAGAAGTCCAGAAGCATCTTTTTGGTGATTTCATCATATCTCTTAAGATCTCTTTGCACATCCAAAAGTTTGGAATTAATTGTCTTGAAAGCATTGTTATGTGCTAGGATAGTCTTTGATTGTCAGTTTAGAACGACTTTAGTAATATGAGTTCTCTTTTGTCTTCCATGTTCGTCTATATCAGTTGGGGCAAGTATTTTTGGAATATGACAATATGTCCCTTGTGAATCAATGAATTCTTCAAAAGTAGGGAAATAAAGTCTTGAACTTTCTCGAGCAAGAGGAGAAAAATTTGCCTTCTAGAACATAGCAATGGAAGAGCTAAATGATATATTATGGCTGGGTGATGTTTCTCTAGCAACCTTAAGTGGGTATGAATGTTTCTTTGCCCACTTTAAGATTGGGTTGTAGAATGGGGAAACAACTAGTTTTTTTTATGAGGATGGGGTGATGTTAGAGGTGAGGCTGGTGAGATAGGAGGTGATGAAGTGAATTCTAACGGTGGAGTTGGAGTATAAGAAACCATGAATTGAAACTTATTGCATTCACCAAGGGTATCGATGGAGGGGTCTCCATTCAGGTACTTTTGGTACAAAGCATCCTTTGGTTTCTTGTGTTTTTGCCTTCGTCTTGCATTTGGGTCTACTTCGTCATAAGAATTTGTATAGTAAGAATACAGACAAAAAGGGTCCCAAAAACAATTACCATATTGGTCCTTGTAGTAACGGACATGGTTTTCATTACCCTGAAAGTATTGAATAAGCCTTTTGGGACTTGGTTTGAAGATTGATTCTGGAACACATTGGAAGATGGAAGGGTGTTCTTCCTTTTCCTTACCAAATTTGATGGCAATAGTGCCATCCCCCTTTCTTACAAATTCAGAGTCCAACGACTAGAGAGGCTTGTTGTTCTGATGTCACTTTTCATAATTGGTAATCCAGGTCTCTAGAAGGAGCTTGACCAACTTCTCCTTTGGAATCTGTTTGGGGACATGGATATAGGATGCTTGATCATTCTGCATTGAGATGAATAGTGTCTTCATTTCCATTCTAGAAATTTAGATTAAGAGCATGGCTCTGCACTCGATAAACCATATGGTAATGTAGTGTTGCTGCAATAGAGTTAATAGTCTGGGGTGCTCTAGTGAGTTGGATATGGACTTTCAAGGAGAGTAGTTGGGGATATGAAAGAGTAACATTGAAATTTGGATATAAGATTACAAAGATTGTTCCAACATTTAGAGTGGTTTGGATAGTACTAATACAAGCATGTTGGCATTCTAGGAATCGAGTATCCAATAAAGCCATTCTAGCCACAATTGGCTGGCCTTTACGACCATGGAAGGTGAGCACGACAGACAGCTCCATAATGGACATGGGAGTATCCCTGCTAGGTCCACTGTTTAGGAAATTCTGGTGGAATTTAAAGAGTAACAAAATACTCATTTTCAATGGCTAGAATGGGATGTTGGTCAAACTTGAAGGACTGTACGTACTCTTTCACTTCTTTGGGAGTTTGATGGATAAGTTGTCGAATAGAATGGATGGGAGAAAACGATGATGCAAGTTTAGCAAAAGTAGAATATGGGTTCATAAGAGGGAGTTGAGTTTCAAAGATGTTGGTTTCATCACTAAGAAAGACCTCATAAAGATAGTCAATCTTAGAAGCATTTGATACACGAGAGTTTGAAAGATATGAGGAAGATAAGGAGGAAGCATTTTCGAGTTTCTAGCATCTCAGGGTTAGTCATGGTGTTGAAAGGATCTTCTCAATATTGAATTCACCAATTGAGCGCATGGAACAGATTATGTTATAAATGAAAGCATGGCTTTAATACAATTTGAATGGGCCTATGCTTAGAACTAGGGAAGACAAGGTCAGTTTTCTATAGTTATACCTTCTCACAATAAGTGAACTTCTTGTTCAAGCCTTTCAAGGACAACCTTTTAGGAGAAACCTACTTAGAATTTTAGTCTAGAGTATAGAGACACTCAAG
This sequence comes from Eucalyptus polyanthemos subsp. polyanthemos, assembly GCA_017140185.1. Classification (NCBI taxonomy): domain Eukaryota; kingdom Viridiplantae; phylum Streptophyta; class Magnoliopsida; order Myrtales; family Myrtaceae; genus Eucalyptus; species Eucalyptus polyanthemos. The sequence continues at coordinate 16,109,767 of CM029460.1, forward strand.
GGTGCTAGGGTGGTAATATTTCTAACTATCCAAATAAAGCATTTATATTGATAGTAATCAAGATTGACAATGCTATGTTTCCGTAAAGAATTGATCAAGTCATCAATATGCATAGGCACATGACTAGAGTGGAAGTTATTAGTAAGCACGTGGTCCATTGATGAGTACCACCATAAGGATTAATATTGATATTCATTTACATGATGACCACTGATCGGTTGTCAATATGTGATGGTGTATGATTAGTGATAGTTGACAAACATATCGACTTGAAGGGGCGATGGATTACAGATTGAGAAATTAAGAAAAGTCGGATACTTAGAAGATGTCAGGATACAATTAAGAGTTTTCAAATTTGAAATCATTGGTGAATGAGGCAATGGAGTCCAAGAAGTCGTGGAGTAATCAAAATGCGATTTTAAGGGAGTGACTATTTGAAGACAAGATCATGGCATTGTTGGAGCATCCACACAAGATTTTGAAGATGAGGGAACATGGCCACAACCACAAGAAAACTACTCCAAGACGCTTATGACATAATCACTATAAATACCAGCATTAGCCTATTAAAGGCCCCCCGGTGCATAAACAAATAGATATATTATATTTCAGTCATCTTTACTATTCTACACTATAGTTTTAGTTTCCAAACTTGCATCATTGATTAAATTCCAGCATGTTTTATAGCTGTAGTTTAAAAATCCATATCATTGATTAAATTTTGGCGTGTATCTTTATCTTAAATGTTGCATCATTGATTGAATTATGACATTTTTCTTTTTGTGCGTTCTCATGTTTTGTCATCGATTCAATTCCAACATAGTTTGTTTGCGCTCGATTTTGTTGAAGTTGTTGCATTTTCCAAGTTTTGTCACTGATTAAATTTCGGCTTAGTTTGTAATTATAGAGTTATGTTTGACGTAAAGTTATTAATTCTTTCCTTGGGAAGAAAATTATGTGATCTAATTGAAAGATAAAGATCAAGAAATTGAATCATATGGCATGGGATGGACCTCATGGGAATGCAAGCATGGAGTGCATGGTGGTATATGCACGTTGCATGGTGATATGCATGGCTGTTTGATGATACATGTATAAGTGCATGGTGGTATATGCACGTTACATGGTAATATGTATGGCTGCTAGGGGTGACCATGGTTCGGGTTGGTCCGAGCCACCCCCTAACCCTAGGACCAACCCGTACAGTGTCGGTCCTCAATTTTTAGGACCGAGGACCGACCCTATTGAGCCTGGGACCAAGGCCCGGACCGACCCAATGGGTTCGGTCAGGTTCCAGGGTCAACCCGAGACCGATCGATAATTTTTTTCATCTTATTTTTTATACTTCCTAAAAAAGCAAACCTACAAATTCAAATTACACATCCATTGACAATGCGGCATTATGCAACTAAACTATAAATATCAATACATATTTAGCAAATTTAAGATGACACAATAGAAATTTCGTACTTGCTAACCGCTCATCGAGATATGGGACAAGATGGAAAGTTCTTGTAATCATCTATCTTTAATATTCATAACATCATATGCAAAAGCGTTTTCTTGCATTTGATCATGTAGAATCCACTCAACCAAAAAATGAGCTTCACACCACTTAACTAGCAAATCATCGTAGCAACTGCAATACTACTCTACTCTTCAAAAACTTCTACCGTTTGACACAAATTGAAAAGCAAAGTGTTGTCTACCCGTGAAATTTTCTGTCCGGAATTGTCATAAAACTCGTCTCCTCTAATAAAATTGAATGACAACTTTTGATGAAAGATATTTCAATAATAAATCTGACTAGCACGAAACACAGGTATGCAAAGTGCCTTTCATGTCCAAGAATTCTCCTTTTTCTTCCTTTTTTTTTCCCTGAAAAAGAACGGAATAAAGACATGATAATACAAACGTCATGTGATATCAATTTTAGCACTTCGCTTTTTTTCATTGATTTCCAGCACTTTGCTTTTTGGTCTTCCAAGTAATCATCACAATTACAACTTTTAGAAAGTGAGATATTATTCTTCTTTTTCACAAATGGAGTTTTATCATTGATATGTATACTTATTTAGCCATTAATATATTATTAAGTAATCGGCAGTTTTTTGAAAGTACAGATATTTATTTGTACTTCCGTGATTACTAATTGTTTTCATTATTAATCAATATTAATTTGTGAAGCTTACCAACATAATAAGGTGCTAACTTTTATTCAAAATTATCAACCTTAATTTAAGTGACTTGCCTGATTTTCTTCCATTAAGTCACCAACTAATTTTAGCTTAGCAACTACTTTTTGTGTTGCTTGTTCACTTTTATTTGATTATTTTGAAATTACCAATTGTTGCAATGATTTACCTACATTTATCTGCGTAGCTTACCAATTGATAATGCTGCTAACTATGAAATTATCAATTCTTATTTGAGTCCACTTATCAGATTTTTTATTATTATTTCAAAAGTACCAACTAATCCTATAATTTACTAATTTTTTTTAAGAGCTTATCAATTAGTTATAGTTAGCAAACACTTTTCAAAATAATCGATGCTTCAAATAACAAGCAAGCTGTGAATGCTTCTCTATTACGTGAGAAAGATTCGATGGGTTAATGGTAGGGAAGTGGCACTTTTGCTTTTTGCTTCTTTTTTAACCTTTATCTTTTTTAGCATTATTCGCTTTTCATTTTATTCCTATGAAGTCAATCAAAGTATAATTCGGCTTTAGAAATGAATACGCATCACATTCGCGCATTTCACAAGCATTGCTTATATTCTTGCAAATCATAAGATAAGCTCCGCATCATAAACAATATAATATAGTATAGCCAGCATGTGTCAAACTCATCCTATGCGCATTTCGCCAACGATGGGGCATGAAAATTATATCCGCTATTGTTAAGCCCCGAAAATCATTTTGCCGTAAAGAAGTCTTGAAAAACATGTTATTCACAATAAAGCAACAAAATAGAATTGGTTCATAAACATGTACATTGATTACCAGTGTCAAATTGAAACCACAACACAACATGCCGCCATATATATCACCAATATAATTAACATTCCACCCAAAATATTTGTAGACAAAATTCATCTGTGGCTCCAAAGTATTAGATGCTTGATTCAGTTTTTAGAAAGAGCATACCATACAATACTTTACAGTTCCACTTCAACATACAGGCCATGACAGTATGGTTTTTCCTTCTCGATAAATCATGTCTTCTTGCAAAACATAACAAGAAGTGAAAGAGCAAAAGTAGGAAAGCCAAGAGGAGGGTAAAATTACAAGTCCGATGATTTCCTGAGAATCTTACCAGTTAATATTTGTTGGGCCTCACTCACCCATAACCTACCATTGGGCCCACCTGTACACTTGTTGACTCCCCTAATTCAATATTCGTTGACCGTGGCACTATATATATGATTTTGCAAGTTCGCTCTTTCCATCCATCATACCACCCAGCAAAGCCCCTCTTCTGCTCCTACATTTCTCTAGTCAAATAATGGACGAGAGTCGAGTGAAAAAAGAAGAAAAAAAGGCTAGGGTCTCTCAGCTTCAACTAGCAATAGCAAATGATGATATTGATGAGCTACATAACTTAATTGTGGAGGAGCCAGAGCTCTTAGATCGTGCATCTGAGGGCCCCTTCCCAAATACTCCTCTGCATCTTGCTGCAGCCGCGGGAAAAACTCGAGTGGCCATGGAGATGGCTATCTTGAATCCATCATTCGCTCAGAAGCTGAATCCAAAGGGTTATAGTCCCATGCACTTGGCTTTGCAACACGAGCATTATCATACCATGAGGGCATTGATGACCCTTGATCCTGAGTTGATTCGGGTCCGAGGACGAGACGGGATCACCCCTTTGCATTATGTCGCTGGAAAAGAAGGAGACCTTGAGCGGGATCTCCTAGCCGAATTCCTACGCGTTTGTAAATCATCCATCGAAGACTTGACGAGCCGTTGTGAGACTGCAGTTCATGTTGCCGTCAAAACGCACAACCTCAAAGCATTCAAGGTTTTGTTTGGATGGCTTATGCAGTCCATCAAACACAAATTTTGCAGTGGATAGATGAAGATGGTAACACTGTCTTGCACATCGCTATGGCCGAAGCGCAACCCGAGGTATGGCTAATCGACTTCGTGTTTGTTTGTGCTTTTATTATTAGATGCTTGAATTTGTCATAATCTTGGGAACACATGTTATTATAATGAAATAGCAGGGATTGGAAATACATGGATTTAGAAACAATAAGAGGAGATTTGAACGGGATCACCTTGTTTGTTTGTTTTTTATGGAGAGAAGAAGAGGGATTAAGAGGGATGGACATCACGAGAGGGTAGGCTTCGCTCTAATAATGAATACAATTTTCACAGGTTGATCCATTCTTTCACCTTGGTTTCTTTACTTAGTGACTAATCATTTTATTTCTCTCCAAATCACTCCTTCCATATGTATAATGAATTCCTTTTTTTTTTTTTTTTATGACATTCAGATGTGTTGGAAAAAATTAGGTCAACAAGTTTTTTTATATAAAAAAAGTCAAATGCTCATATTAAAATAGTGATAATTTGAGCATGCAGATTATTTTTAATTGTTTTGTTTAATTAAATAGACACATATGGGTGTCCATGAAAACCCAATTAAACTTTCAAAATTATTTTTTTTTAACACAGAATGATAGTAAACTTGCGAGATAATCCTAACTAGTATTTGACTTAGAAGACTCAATATAGTTTGGTAATCCATGTAATGGATAATAACTAGAATCTTCCCAACTATACTGTTAAAACCTATCAATAGTAATCGCACTTCCATGTTTGGCAAGAAATTAATGATATTCAGTGAAGTATTTCGTAACTTTTATCAAACAATTTTTTACTTCTATTTTCAACGTTTAATTTCAAAAAATTTTTTACTTCTATTTTTACTAGCGCTTATTTTTCAGATTTATCAAAACGAGCCCATAGTTTCATTTCAAAAGCTGCTAGTGAAAAAACTATTTCAAGCCCCTGATGCAATTAATTTGAGTTCATTTTGATTGGCCTAACACCATTTTGATTGGGGGATATAGAGAAATTGGAAGGGAAACAAAGAAGTGATATAGAGATCACTTTGCTTACGGTTTAGTTATTGGCCAGAAAATGAACGATTAAAATTGTTTCCCAATGAACCCCTATAAAACTCAATTTTTAGCAAGCTGTCAATCTCTGTAAGTTGGATGATTTTGGATGAATACTTCCCTTCCAACTCTTTCCATAGTAATACACTCCTACCTAAACAGTTACTTAAGGGTGCATTTGATAATGATTCTATTCCCAAGAACAATTTCTGATAAAAAATGATTTTTTATTTATTTTGTTTTCAAAACAATTTTTGAGCAAAAGAACAAGTTTGATAACTGTACAAAATTTCTTATTCTGAAATAGAAAAAAAAGAAATGCATTTGCTAACTATATAAAATTTCTATTCCAATTCTAAAATTTTATCAAATTATAGAAATTCTATTGATTAATTATATTTATACTAAGTAATAAACATATTAACTAATCAAATTTTTATTAAATAGTAAATAATAAACTATAGAATGAACTATAAATATAAATACTAAATACTAAATAATAAATTAAAATACAAAATTAAATATGTATTCTATAAATAGCAAAATTTCAATTCATACTTCAAATCATTTTTTTTATTTTTTAAAATAATTTTATTAATTTTTTCCCTTTTTTTTTTTTTCCTTTCTTCCTCCCCTCCTCCTCCTTCTTCAAGGTGGCTGGTCGTCAGTCTTAGGACGACCGACGACCGGCCAAACGAGGGCCGACGACCTCATTAGAGCGTCATCAGCCATTGACAAGGCTCAGCTGACGAGGGCCGGCCTTGCCGGGGCTAGGCAAGGCCTGCCTAGCCACCAGCGAGGCTAGGCGAGCCTTGCCGATGGCTGGGCTTGCCTGTGGCAAGCTCACTAAACCTCGCCCTAGCCTGGCGAGCCTCCGACAAGCTCGCCAGACCGGTTGTCAATGACCGACGATGGTGGGTGGCGAATGGCAACCGCGGCAATGGCGGTAAATGAAGAAGAAGAAAAGGGAAGAAGAAGAAGAAAAAAAAGAAGAAGAAAAGAAAATATGGGCTTGATTCTTAACTTTGTTCCCGGGAACAAGAATAAACTTTTTTTTGTTTCTTGATTCCATTCCAAATCTACTTCTAAGAGTCAAAAAATAGAAATTTGTTCTCAGGAACAAAAATCTTACCAAACACGATTATGTTCCAAAATTACTCCCAAGAAAAAAAAATCAAAATCCGGCACTATTGGGATGATTACCAAACAGGCCCTTAATTCATCATTTTCTAGCATTTTGTTTTTCCTATTGATTAGCAAATCTTTCCTCCTTTCGAAATCAATTCATTTGAACATAATGCACAACATAGAAGCTATGAAACAGAAGCCGACAAGGACAATCTGACCTAAACATAAAATAATCAATTTGTGGATAGGAAAATTATTCCCCGATTAGTTGAATCTTATGCATAAAGGATATGAACACAAATGTCTAAGGTAGTCTTTCTCTTCATACCAAAAGGACTCATCTATGAAATGAAATTGAGTCCTAAATCTTTCAATTAACTTGATCAAATTTTAAACTTTTATGAAAGATCAGTCATTCAGGTCAGCACTTTTGTGAATTTGACTATATAACAACTCACACAGGCAATTCCTAACTATCACTTAAATAAAATTGGGTGAGATGACTAAATTGCACTTTTTGAAAAAAAAAAATTGGGACTTTATTACATGGGTTGAAATGATTGCATTTGATAAATAAAGTTTAGAAAACTTGTTCCCACTATACATCAATTGTTGCATGACTAATGATGTCACTCAAACTTATGGAAAATAACAATACAAGTGCTATAACTTTCGTACAGCGTCCACTTGAGGGTTAAAACTTTTTTTTCCGATCACTTGAGTGCCATAACTTTCACATGACACTCACCTAGGTGACATAACTTTCTCTTTTTCTGATCATCTGAGTGTCATATGATTTTTCAATCGATAACTTGAGTACCATAATTTTTTAAAACACATTCATCATAAGTTCCATGCCACATTGAATTTCCAATACTTCAGTGAACGTTTTTTTTTTAAGAAAAAAAGATAGGGCACTCAAATATTCAATTGAAGTTATGGCACTCAAATGAACATTTTTTAGAAATCATTTCACTCAAGTGATTGAAAAAAAAAAAAAAAAAAAAAAAAAAAAAAAAAAAACTCATGGCACTTAGGTGAGCGTTCTAAGAAAATGATCACTCGTGATGTTCTTATCCCCTTAAACTTATATGGCATGAGTCAACAGCGGCAACAGAAATTCAAGGGAATATACTTCATTTTGTGCCCTTTGCATTTCTTCCAGATCATCAAGCTGTTGATTGGGTATGTCAAAATAGATGAGAAGAACTTCCAGGGTAAGACGGCTTTAGATATCTTCGAAGAGAATCCTAGTGGCGATCAAATTCTTGAAAAGAGGTTACACCGTAGAGGACGTATAGTAAGACTTCTTCCTCCCAACCGCTCTCTATCAGAGTTTCTAAGCATGGAACTAACTTTCTTTGAGAAGATCACATCTTTGTTTGGCCTCCAAAATGAATCCGCTCGCAATATAATCCTTTTATCGGCTACCCTAATTACAACTGCCACTTACCAAGCCGCGCTCACTCCTCCAGGAGGTTACTGGCAGGAAAACTCTTCTAATCCCCCAGCCAACTCCATCGCCCCCATTGCTGTCGAGAAACCACATCAAGCCGGAAACATTATCCTGGACGGCTCGAAACTCTACCAGTTCATGGTCCTCAACAGTATGGTTTTCTTGGCCTCCATCGTCACAATCTGGATCACCGCTATTCCCCTACTGCCCCACACTCTCCCGGTTTACTTGCTAATGCTGATTCTCAGTGGTGCCTACTTTGCTACCGCTATAATCGAATTCCCGAAAGCCGACGAGGTCACAGGAATTATCATCACGGTAATTAATATGTACTTGCTGCTTGTCGGGTTGGTGCTCCCCATGTACCTGTGGCTAAACTACAGCCGATTTCTACGCGGAATCGATACCGCGAGGAGACGCGTCAGCAAGTTCCTAGAAGTGAAGGATCAGAAATAGTTTGCAAGTATTGTTTACTTTTGAGTACTCTTCTCGCGTATGCAATATAATCTATGTTTCTAGTCCTGAGGTTTGTAAGAACTAGACTCTTCTTATTAGTTGCATGTAATAGTTCTTATTAATTAATTAATCCCTATTGACCTTTTATCTCGCTTAAGACTCGAGATTTTGAATAGCTGTTTTCCTGATTCAACTTCAATAAAATGACGCACTGGGCGCAAAAAGCACAGAGTTGCAACTAGTAAGTATGAATGCTCGAAGTGTACATGCATAAAACACGCAGAGCAAAATTTCTTAATTTTTTCATAATTTCTGAAAAGAGTTAAACTGCGTGGTCTGATAAAAGAAAGCAACAAATAAACATGGTTACAACACTTTTTCTAGACATCACAATTCAATCAAATAACAAAAAACTAAATATCAAAACAAAAGGCTAGCTAAACCTTAAAAACAACTAGATCCAACGGTGTCTTCCAATAAAAAATAGATATCTTAATGCGTTTAGAAATTTAAAATAATTAAGAAATTATTCAAATATGCTATAACAAGTGATTATCCTAAAGTAACTTAATTAAAGAAGGAAATATCAAATTTCAAAATCCTTAATTCATCAAATGAAAAATATAAATCCGAGCTTGACTTTCCCTACATTATTCTTCCTTAATCAAGGAAAAGCTCGACCTCGAGTTATTTACATGTCGGGTTATCTAATAAAGGATATTTACTACGATTGTATTGGAATTTGGAACCTTATCTGCAAAATCGATCAAAATTTCTTGCTTTAAGAGCGGATCCCAACCAAACTTTCCACGTCGATCTATCAATTGATCCTTTAAATTTAGTAGTATAATGAAATCGATTTTGGATCTACTATTATTCTTTCCACTTTCTGTCGCTTCGAATTTCTCTGTCCGATACTCATCTGCATCTAAATTCAGATCAACATGAGAGAGGCTTTTCTCCAAAATCATTTCTCAATCTTCACGGAAGACGTGCTCAACCTGAGATTTTTTTGAAAGGAATACAAAAACTTTCACACTTTTCTCCTGAGGCTCAACAACAACCTTATCAGAGGGCAATTATTAAAGTATCAATCAATTTTTGGTTGTTGTTATCGAGGATAACATGAAGCTGGCTTGTTCAGCTCGATCGTCAATCCATCGCCACCTTTGCAGATTTCACAGTTATGCCACGTCCAAATTGTTGCTTTACCTGCTCTTTTCCGCTCAACCTGCACTTGATCCCACAAAAATTGAAAGCATCTCCCTCCAATCTACAAAGCTAAGGGGCTTGTCGATAGATACGCACATGCAATGGAAAAAATGATCCACCTCTACAATAAATTCTTTCAGGTTCTAACATCCATTAATACAGGATCCCTGCAGCGAATCAATTAATTTCTCTTAGACTATGGTAATGGTCGCAATCCTTGGTGGTAATCTCCATGACAAGCTCAACCAAGCCGACCGCCCGTCTGTCGTAACCATCACCTCAAGGAGTTATTGGGACTTATTGCGGGATAATCACTACGCCGATCACCACAGAACATAACTTAGGAGTTATTGGGGAGGTAATCACTACACCGGTCACCACAGAACATTAACTCCGTGAGGTGATTGTCGCGATTATTATGACACTGGTTAATAGATAAACAGGACGTGCCGTTATTCGGACCACCAAAAATAGATGCATCTAATGATTGGCCCCAGGATCAATTTTTCCGTGGCGCCACTTCTCTGTCCCAGCTAGGTTTCTCTCCAGCCCTAGGACACCAAGTCAGTCTGCAATGCATCCCATCAAATTGTTGCTCCAGGTTCTGTTCGGATGCTCAACGTTGCAAGTTTGGGCCCCCGATCTTTTTCAAAGAGGCAATTCTTGCTGTTGTCTTTTGTTGCGACCTAAAATTTCTGGTGCACCATTTAAGTTTTAAGCTAATGGACTGTTAAGCCTAGACTTAATTCGGGCTCTCCCAAGCTCATATCAATTCGCGACTTAGTTTTTTTATTATTTTTTAACATGAATTTTATCTAAGAATCGACATTAATCAGTTTTCAGTAGGTCGATTAGACACTTAAGTAAAATAATGGGAAAATTATTTTACTTTTACGAACTAGAGACTTTGGGTTGATTACACTAGATTTCTCTAATGCCCTTTCGGTATCATTCTTTTATTTTCAAAAATGTTTTTGAAAGACAACTTAGATTTATTTTAAGCTAAATTTCTATCACGCAATAGGGTGATCACATGGGTGTTCAAACATTATTAAACACTAAAAAAAAAAAAAAAAAAAAATTGCATCAAAAGAAATAAACACACAAAGCAAACAAATTTTTGGAGTTTTCTTTTATCTTGAATTTAAAATATGCACTTTAACTACATGACCTAATTTTACTAATAAACAAATTCTAATTAAATGAACCTAGGATACAAATTAATTAACATCACCTAATATTTTTGTATTTTTTTATTGAAATTTAGAGTTAATAAAAACCCTAATTATACTATCTAAAATGAACAATTTTCTAATTTATTTTAGGGATTAATTTGACTTAAACCCTATCCTATCTTAGAAAACTATTTATATATATATAAAAAAAGGGATTATTAAAATGTGCAAACTTTATCTAAGACCCTATTTTAAAAGGTTACTTTGATCCGACCCTAATCTATTTCAAAAATCACCTAAACATGCAAATATAAAATCCAACCTTAATTTGCTAAACCTGCACATTCCTATGCAAGATTTGATCTTTTGATTTTTTGATTTTTATTTTTTCTAGTGTTTTTCCAAGACAAGCAATTATGAAATTACGTTTAAACTAATCAAGATATCCACCAAATAAAGGATTAAAATAATCGAAAAAATAATATGTTGTCTCATGGGTTAAATTAATGATTACTCTAACCTTAAACATCATGACATATTAAAGATGGTTCAAATAATTAAAAATCTGATCCAAAATCTTACAAATCAAATTAATAATTACAATAATTTTGGACAAGACCCCTTCGGTTAAAGCCTAAATTATACAAATAATTAACATTAATATATCATGTTCTAACTTAAGCAATAACAACATTTAAACTAAATAAATAAATAAATGAATAAAAATAGAATAAAAAATGAAAAAATAAACCACCTAAGGGGTATTGCAGGGAGGACAGCAGCGCGAAGGGGGTGTACGCGGCGACGGGGAGGTCGGATGGCCGGCGTTGGAGCTCCGGCAAGGGCAGAGATGCTATGGCGTCGGCGACGGGAGGCGCAGGCGAGTGTGCAGCGGTGTCGGCGACGGGAGGTGCGGGCGGAGGGAGACGCGCGGTCGTCGGCGCTCGGAGTTGCGGTGGTGACTGGTATTGCAGTGGCGTCGGGGCGAGCTCGCGGGTGCAGAGGCGCGGCGGCGTCGGTTGCTGCAGAGGCGGAGTCGCGGTGGCGTCGGGCTCCGGCGAAGGGGAAAACCGGCGTTGCAGCGGTTCGGGTTCTGGCTCGCGGGCGGAGGCGAAGGGTGGCCGGATCAGCGGGTAGCAGGGAGCGTCGGCGGGGGTGCTCGTGAGTTGCAGATCACAGGCTTCAGGTGGTCGGGCACGCAGGGGCAGCGCGGCGAGCGTCGCGGGCGAGATCGGTAGAGCGGCGTCGGGTCGTCGTGGGTCGGTACGGCGGAGCAGGGCTGCTGGCGGTGCTGCGGGCGAGCAGTGGAGGCGGCGTCGTCTTCGCGGCCTCTGGGTGTAAGCAGCGACGCAAGCTCGCTGGCGGAGGAGGGTTCCGGCGGCAGGCGGAACGGCGGGCGGAGGCGCGGTGGCGCGAGGGCAACGGCGGCGCGGAGTGGCGGTGCGGCGCAAGCGCGGTGCGGGCGCAGGGCCGGCGCGGACAGGCGGTCGGCCTCCCGAGGACGATGAACAGTTGCTTTTTTTTTTTCACCTGTCCACTCGCACGTTTCCCTCTTTCTGCTGGCGTGTACTTCCTTCAGTAAAAAGAAAGACACTTCCTTTTGACTTTTCCCTTCTCACCAAAACAAAAGAATTTTTTTCTTTTGAACGTTTGAAATCAAAAATTCGAAGGAAAAAGCCCCCTCACGTTTTTTGCTCTAAAAGATTTTTTCCAATTCCTCCCCTATTCTTCACGAATTGTAGCCCTCTTTATAGCAATTCCAGGTGGCGGCTTTTCATGGCAATTTTCGAGCTTCCATCTTCTATTATATTAATTCATGGCTACAAATCAAAGCGTGATTTCGCAATCAGCTCGATTTTGCTTCGACTCCTTCCATTATATAAAAATTCTTGCCATTTACTCGCTTGATTTCCTAATTGCTTCCGCATTTATTTAAATCTAAATATTCATCATAATTTCAAACTTCTATGTATAATCAATCAGATTGATTTTCTCATATTTTCCTTTTATTTGCGTTGATGCAATTTTATTTCTTTTATTTTTTTTTCTTCTTTTTTTAATCTTTTTTTTTTTTTTATCTTTTTAGAGCTTAAAAATTAATCCTTAGGTTTTTATGAACAAGTTACGCAAAAATTTAAGTGTCAACATTTTCGTTGCCAAACATCATGTTCAATGTTCCATATTCTAATATCAACCGATGTAGCGGAAATGAAAAGCATGAGTCACAACTCTCACACACATGCATGCCTGAAACGTTTATGCACGAAGGGCCTAGAGAGAAATCTCTTGATGCCAACACAATGATGATGTTGGTATATTCATTGTTGGTTGCAGGCAATCGGGGAAGGTAAGAAGCGGCAGCGATATGCACTAGTGGTGATGGTGATTTTGTTGTTCGTTGCAAGTAATTTGAGAAGCAAAGAAGCGTTGGCGCGTTGAACAAGCTGCAAAAGGACGCAATGGTGGTCGTGACTGGTGGTTTTGTTTTGGGTCCCACGGGGTAAGAAGCGAGGTGAGGGGTCGAAAGCATGCGTCCACAATAAACCCACGAGAGAGAGTGAGTGGGGCTTAATTAGATTTGGCGAGGCTCGGCCTCGCCTGGCGGGGAGATGGAACCAGCCCTCTTTCTGCCACCATCATCGACTCGAGGTTTCAAGGGTTTGAGATCTAAAGCCTTGGATTTGATCTTGGAGATCTTGGCCATGGCTCGGACCGACTTCTCCCACTCGGCGTGGAGCTTTTGGATGCTGCCCTCGATGTGGCCCTGGAGGCGAAGGTGCTGGAAGCTAAGGTCGCCCATTGACCAGTGAGAGGCCGAGCCTCGCCGGCCACCGGCAAGGTCGACCCTTGCCTTGGTTGGGCGAAGCCTTGCCCAGGGACAGCGAGGCTCGACCTTGCCATGGCTAGGTGAGGCCCGAGCCTCGCTAGATGTGGCGAAGGTGGCCTTGCCGTCACTAGGTGAGGCTCACTTTCGCTAGTGGGCGGCGAGGCTGACCTCGCCGGCCCTCGTCGGCCAGAGGAAGGAGAAGATGGGGAAAAAAATTCAAAAATTCAAAAATTTAAAATAAAATTGAAAAATTGGAAAAAAAAATATTTAAAAATTGCCACATCAGCATTCACCGGTCAGCTGTCCTCAGCCGGCGTCCACATCAGTGTCGGCCGGCCAATTTTGGTTGGATTAACTAGATTTGCACAATTGTAAAAGATTTAAGATTAAATTGGTAAAAAAAAAAAAAAAAGTTTAGAACTGAATTTGCACAATTGTAATAAATTTAGAACTTTTTTGGTAATTCTCCATATATATATATTTATATATTTATATGTGTGGGGCTACCTGTAGCTGTAGATCTTCTCTTTGATCTAATGGTAAAGTTTAAATCTCCCTTAATTATTACGTAGATGTACAATTATTATATTGCCCATTTCCGATGAGTATTTTAAAATACTCAAGAAAACCCTCATGGATGGGCTACGGCCTTTGTTCACGAAGCTTTTGGGACGCATCAATTTATCGGGCTGTGACACACGACTAAAGCCACTGTACCGTGAAAAACTGAATCCTTGCATTTAGAGATACAAAACAGAGCTTCCCTATTCCATTTCTATTTCATGAAGTGCGTGTGCTTTCTCACATTGGCCAGATTCCTGATGCCAAAGCCCAAAAAGGTTCCTGTTCTAATGTATAGTCTAACTCGGCACGTTAGGAAGGGGCAATAATCTCTATCAATAGAAAATGAGGGCATCCCTTCCAGGTCCGATGCCGATACAAATTGATACAACTCCAATAAGATCACCCAGGACACTTGGTGCAATGCCAAGACCAACGCAGATTCCACCAGCCGATGGACTAGACGATGTTACAAATGGATAGGTTCCAAAGTCAATATCCAACATGGTAGCTTGACCATCTTCAACTAATACATTTTTCTTCTGTAATATCTGACTCGTTCATGACATGCACGGAATCGGCTATGAAAGGCTCTAACCTTTCGGCAAATCTCTTGTACTTTTCTACTTCTTCCTCAAGCATGCCAGGGCCATATTTAAAACCTGGAAATCTTGAGGCTGCATCCGATAATAAAAAGATCAAGCTTTTCAGGAAAAGTGTCCATGTGTCTCAAATCGCCCACTCTCATTCCATTTCGAATAACTTTATCGGACAAACATGGTTCAATTCCTCCTTGCAAAAGACTCACGGACAGAAATCTCTTTATGTTTTTTTTTTTTTTTAATTTCTAGAAAGAGATAAACTGCATGATCCTATAGAACATAACAAATTAATACAGTTGCAACACTTTCTCTAAAAATTATTACTAAATAAAGTAACCAAAAGAGAGATACTGAGAATATAACAAAAGCCTAGCTAAACCTGAAAAAAAAAAAAAAACGACTAGGTCCTATGGTATCTTCCAATAAAAAATAATATATATCAACTCATTTAAAAAATAAAATGATAGAAGCAATAAACTCAAATATTATATACTACGCGAATATCCTATATCCACTTAATCAAAGAAGGAGATATCATACTTCAATATCCTATATTCATAAAATAAATTAAAAATGGAAATCCGCAGTTAAGGGATACTACACCATTTCTCTTTAATTAGAAGAAAAAGCTGACCTGGAGTTTTTGAAATGTCGGGTCATGTAATAAAGCATATGTGCTAAAATCCTATTGGGATTTGGAACCATATCCGTAGCATCAATCACGATTTCTTGCTTGAAGAAAAGATCCCAACCGAGATCGATCCGTCAATTGATTATTCCAATTGCTTGTCATAATTAAATCAATTTTTGTTCTTCTGTTCTTCTTTCCATTTTCTGTCACTTCAAATTTCTCTGCCCAAATCTTGTATCTATATCCAAATCAACATGGCAGGGGCTATCCTCTAAAATCATTTCTTCATCGTCATGGAAGACATGCTCACCTTGAGATTTTTCTTCAAGCTTAAGATCCTCCAAATCCCCTTCTTGAAAAGGGAATTCGAAAACTTGACTTATTGCTTTTGAGCTCAGCGACAACCGTATCAACGGAAATTAAAGAAGTGCTGCTCATTTTTTGGTTGTTGTCATCGAGGACAATAAGATGCTGGCTTGTTCAGCTTGATCATCAATCCATGAAAATCGCCACCTTAACAGAATTCACGTTTTATGCCATGTTCTAATCGACTTGTTATTTTTCGCTCAACCTGCACTTGATCCCACGAAAATAAAGAGCATCTCCCTTCAAACAACAAAGCTAAGAGATTTGCTTGTCGACGTACAGTCCAAAAGATGATCTACAGCTGCAAGAAAATCTTTCGGGGTTAAAAGATCCATTAAATAAGGAATCTTGCAAGGAATTCATGGAATTCTCTGAGACACAATGGTAATAATTACAATTCTTGGTGGTGATCTCCATGACAGGCTCCACCATGTCGATCTTTGGTCTGTCGCAATAATCACGGGCCATCACATCCACGCCGTCTGCGGCGACCAGCGTACTGTTTATGCCGGTCGAACTCCTAGAAATTATTTTCGCTCGAATATGAAGCCTTTGGATAAACAGGACATCCCATTAACTTGGACCGCCGAAGTTGGTTCCTCGAATGGTTGGTCCTGGGCTCAATTTTCCCACGGCACTATTTATTTGTCTCCACCGAGGCATCTCTCCAGCCCTAGGACACAAAGTCAGATCGCAATGGTGTCCATAGTGTTAGGAATCACACATTAATTCCAGAAAAATAACGCAAGTAATCAATTCACTTAGACAAAATATACTAATAAAAAAACTGAATCGAAAGAACACACTAGAAAATTTGTTATCAAATTTCACCCAAATTTAGACTACATCTCTGTACAAAGGCACTTTTAACTTAAAAGCACAATTAATGGAAAAAACAACAAAGGCCCTTAATAGTAATATGGCTTCATTCGCCAACACATGGCCAACCGCATCAAACCGAATTGCTGCTCCAGTTCTGTTGAGATGCTCGCCATCATAGCTCAGGCCCCCACCTTTGTCAATGAGGCAGTATTCACAGTTGTCGTTGCTACCAAACATCACGATCTTCTAGGTTCTAATATCAATCCGAAGCAGTGAAGACGAAAAGCATGAGTCGTAACTCAACACACATGCATGCCCGGAGCATACATGCACGGAGGATCCAGAGAGAAATCTCTCGATGCCAACACAGTGGTCTTGACGGTGGTATCGTTGCTGGTTGAAGACAATGGGAGAGGGTAAGAAGCAGCAGTGAAGGGTTGAACCTTGAACGTGTGCCCCCCTTCCTCCTCTCCCGGTCGAATCACAGCCTTCCCCCTCTCCTCCCAGTCCACACATGCACACTACAGACACAAATGAAAAACTTTGACTCTAGTTTACGCCTCTATCTCAGGTCTGACCTAGCATTCGTAACTTCCCCATCCACAAACCTTTTAATTTGGCTTTCTTTCGAAACTCATAAGTAGCTCTTTACAAGTTTATATCGATGGAAACATATCCAAATATTTCAGTATGATAATTTGTTCAAAATTTATTTACATGAGTATCTTCTAAAAAAAAGGAATCATAATAAAACAAACAATTTTAATTTGCCTCGACATGGAAGATCTCTAACAATGACCTAAAGAATCTCTCTCGGAAATGCCCTAGGGTATGGACCATGATGCTTGTGGACACGAACATAAGATATGCTTTTTTGATGCAGGAAATCTGAATATGAAAAAGTGGTCCGGTGGAATCAGCAAACAAACCCCATTTCCTCTCCTAAGATTTCTAAAGTTTAGTAGTGACCCCAAAAAAATAAAGAAGGAAAAAAAGGAGGTTAAAAAAACTATGAACAGACATATCATATTGTAATTAGTTACTATCATAAGTCGGCTTTTGTGCGCCAAACTAAATCTACTTCTACCATTTCAATTTGAAATAAATCATCCACGTTATGATCAAGGAACTATAAGAGATATTCATGTGGTGCTCATACAGAAAACATCGAGTTAGCTTTGCCTAAGGATTTTTTGTTGTCTTTTTGTTAGCTATCAATACTATAAAGCCTGTAGATGGTCTTAATGGGAACTCGCCTATTTATAAACCTAGATCCTGAGTTTTGCCAGTAGTCAAGATTTTTCTTTTTTTTTTTTTTTTTTTTTTTTTTTTTTTTTTTTTTTTTTTTTTTTTTTTTTTTTTTGGAGATAAATCAGTAGTCAAGACTGAAGATGCTTGTAATTAGTCAAGTATGCAAAGTAGATTACCTTTTGCGTCTTCATAACGGGAGAAAGACATGGTAACACATCCATTGTATACACGATAGCATAGTAAAAATACAAAGAGGAGCCGACATATTGCAAGGCAAACACCAAAACCAGCAGAGAATACAAGAAATAGTCTGTCTTGTAAATGACATGGATATACAAAACTCATTTTCAGTCTCCTGTCATCCTTGGGCTTTATAATTCTCGGGCCTTCAGAGCATTCGGGAAAAAAGGAAAGAGAAAAAGGAAGCCTTTTTGCATGCGGTTCCACATGCACTCCTTTTTAAACTTCATAGGTCAATTAATAATTAATTGTTTGATTATTTTATTTTATTTTATTTTATTTTATTTACACAAATGCAGACAGAGATCTCGAATACAATATGCTAAAAGACAAAAGGTATAATAAATTAATTGAAGAAGTCTAATTAATTCTAAGGGAATAATTTATAATCCGATTCTCTTTTTTCTTTTAGTATCGTTTGGTGTCACTTCTCCTAGAAATTATCAAAAAAGTCTTAAACATATTATAAAGATTCAATTCAGTTATAAACTTTTCAATTTTACCAATTTAGTCCTAAACAATTTTCATTATTTGTCAATTCGGTCTTTCTTACCAATGTTGGCCCAAAATCCTAAAAGTCAGCACCTGTGTGATACAGCTGACGTTAATGTGAACAATTTTTGTAATTTTTATAAAGATATTTAAATTGGCCGTCGTACGATAAGTTAATGATTTTTGGACAATTTTCCATTTCTCTTTTGCTACATGAAGTTGTGGTATGTAGCATATGAGGCTGTCTTGATAAATCACAACTACACTCGCTCTCGCAGCAAAGGCCGTAATTACTTAAACCATGAGGATGATAAGAATTCTAATGCTGGAATTCAATCAACCGCAAACTCCACCTCTGATCGGAGTCTTTTTCTTAATTTTAAGTCTTTCAAGTGGCCAAAACAAAACCTTAGGGCGCATTTGGTAACGATTCTGTTCCCGAGAGTAGATTCTAATCAGAAATGATCATTTTTTATTTTGTTCCTAGGAACTGATTATAACCATTTTAAGCCGTTTGATAATTATCCAAAATTTCTGATTCTGGAACAGAATTGCGTTTGGTACCGTACTCATTAATTCTGTTCCAAATCAATTTCTTTTAATTTTTAATTTATTTTTTTATTTTTTTCCTTCTTTTTCTTTTCTTTTTTCTTTTTTCTTTTTTCCTTTTCTTTTTTTCCTTTTTCTCATATTCTTCTTCTTCTTGTGGTCGGTCGCCAGACCAGCAACCCACCAGACGAGGGCCGGTGACCTCACCGAAGCGTCGCCGGCCCTCGTTGGCCGAGCCTCGCCGATAGCTGGGTGAGGCTCGCCGGTGGCCAGGCGAGCCTCGCCTAGTGACCGGCAAGGCTAGGCATTGCGAGGCTGGCCCAGCCCCGGCGAGCTCGCCAGAACGGTGGTGGACAGCAGTTGTGAGATGGCCAAAGGAAAAAAAAAGTTGTTGGTTTTGATTCTCAAATTTGTTCCTGGAACTAAAATCAACTTTTTTTATTTATTCTTGATTCCACTCCCAATCTGTTCCTGGGAACAAAATTTTTACCAAACATGATTCTAGGCCCAAACTGATTCTGGGAACAAAGAATCAAAATTTGGCCCTATTTGGATGGTTACCAAACAGGGCCTTTGTGGCCAAGATTATCTAGACTTCTTCGATTAATCTGGAGTATCTTGGATCACGGGTTAGGAATCTTCGCATGCAAGTCGTTTGACATGGAAAGACCCCCCAACCACTTTAATTGTTCGTACGGGATAAATCATAAAGAAAGGCCCAACTTCAAAAGAATAGCCATTTTGGTCACGCTTTTTGGATTTTTTGGTAAGAAAACCCTATTTTCACTCACCACCGACCGCGGTGGCATGGCTGGATAGGCCTTGGACCTCCACGAAGGAGGACCAAGTTCGAAACCCCTGCGAAGCAGGGGGCAGTCTTTGTTTCCTGGTGACTTAAGCGCGACGTCGAGGTGGTGGTTTCCTCGCTAGCGTCGCCTGGGGGTTTACGGGAACGGCTGTCGGCCGAAGTACCGGTTCCTCCAGCCCCCAAAAAAAAAAAAAAAAAAAAAAAAAAAAAAAACCCTATTTTCACTCGTCAAAAGTCATTGTTTTAAGTGGCAAGAGTTATTCAGCTTTAATGCTATAATCCAGAAAACCTTTAGGCACAAGGCATCACCACTGACCGAATAAAATCATGACCTTACCCCACCACCCTAGTGCTCCTCACAGGGAGTCAGTGGATTATCTCGTAGATGGGGGAGGAAATTTAGCTCAGACACCGTTCCACGAAGATATCAAAAACAAAACCAACCTAGAGAGTAACTCGGAGTGGAGAAAAGAGTGGCCAATCGCGAACGAAGTTGAGATCGAGCCACTCAAGAGGGGCAGTCGCTCGGCGTCAAAGAGACTTGACCAATCTCTCAGAGAGAGAGAGAGAGAGAGAGAGAGAGAGAATCTGATAAAAGAGAACAAAGATTAATTTGTGATCAGTAGTGAACCGGCTGAATCCTAGAACTTTGTCTTGCAAGGTCGGTTTTTCGGTAAAATCAATTGGTTCAAGGTATAGAATTGGGAACTGAATTGATCAAGATTGGTTCCCAATCTTTTTATCCGGAAATCAAACTGAGTCCCATGTGAACCAGCTTGCAACCAATAAGGCTGGTTCGGGTTGGTTCGCGGATTGTTCCAGCTGGATTGCTCACTCCTAATAGTATCTGTCTGATTTATAATTATGGAAAACTCAATTGCAAATTGCGAGTGGTCGCTCGCCGTCCGACGCCATCGAACAAGCTGCCATGCGCGGCCGAAGAGTT
This sequence comes from Eucalyptus polyanthemos subsp. polyanthemos, assembly GCA_017140185.1. NCBI lineage: Eukaryota > Viridiplantae > Streptophyta > Magnoliopsida > Myrtales > Myrtaceae > Eucalyptus > Eucalyptus polyanthemos. The sequence goes on from CM029460.1 coordinate 16,130,416, forward strand.
CGGCTTCGTCAGCGCGTGCCTAGGCGAGGGCAACGCACGTGCGAGCGGTTGAAATCGCAGGCGCGTGCGACGCACTCGCACGGTAACCGCACGCGCTTGCGGCAACTGCCTGCGCGTGCAAGGTAGGCGCTGGCGGACGTCATCGTGACGTTGGCCGACGGTTGCCCACGCACACGCAGGGCATGTGCCGGCCCGTCCGGCCCGACCGGTCCGTCCGACCCAACCAGCCTCATCGGTCTGACCTGACCCGTTTGACCCGGCGGACTCGTTGACCAGACCCGTTGACTCGACCGATCATCCATTGATCGTTGACCGACGTTGACCACCGTTGACCTGCGTTGACCCTTGACTTTGACAATTGACCGTTGACTTTGACCGTTGACTTTAAGAAAAAAAAAAAAGGAAAGAAAAAAGAATATGTTTCTTTTTCAATTATGTCTATGTGGATTATAAGTAATCCCTTTTTATGTTCTGCATTTGTTGCAGGAACAATGTCTCCCCTTAAGTTGCACACACCTATTCGCGCAGTTACCGATAAACAAAAGGAAAGGCTCTCAAGGTTGATAGCCGATTTGAATAATTATCGATGTGAGAGCAGCGACATAATTGATCATATCCTTGAAGTCAACGGGAAAATACAAAAGGTCATATGGAATGGTCATCCCATGCTACAATATGAGATGGTGCGATTTTTCATGAACACTCTTCCACCAGAATGGCAAGGAGTGTTGAATCGCTTATGGGAAGTCAACAAAGCCACTTCATATAGTAGTCTTGTGATGGCTTTTATAGATAGTTATTACTTGATTATTACAAAGGAAAAGATCAAGAAATTGAACAAGAAAGGAGGTTTCCCTATTCGTATAATGATTTGGGTTTAGATGTTTCGAGTTGTTTTTCTTTTAGTAGGCTCTATGGACATATTATGTGAATATTTTTCTATCTTGTTGATGTCAGTGTAACAATTGATGTGTTTAGTTACATAATATGGAGATTTTCTTTCTTTGATTATTAATGGATGTTCAATATTGTTTGCTTCCATTATATATTGTTGTAAATTAGTATGTTAATTTACAATTCATTGTGGGAAGTTCAAGAAAGCTTTAGTGACTTTGCTGAACTTATTTTGCATAGAAAATTGTATTAATGATAATTTTAAGTTAGGATTTTTAGATAATGATTGGAAACTCAGTGACCTCTTAATTCGAAACCTAATTTGAAATTATTTATTAATATGATGGTTTTATGCAAAATAGATGCATAAATGATAGGCATTAATAAATTGTGCAAATATGTCTGATATGTTCAGATCAATAGCTTTAGCCACAAAGAGCACAGTCGCTGAGCTTAACAAAGGTGAGAAGCTCAATGGCGATAACTATGAGATATGGCACATGAAAATCCAATACGTGCTGGAAGAGCAAGAGGCACTAGAAGCTCTTAACCTGACCATGGTAAAACCTGAAGAATGAAACACTGCGCAACATAAGAGAGATAAGGATGCATTTGCTGCATGGAAAAGAAAGAACTCCCTAGATCGCATTACGTTGCTAAGTAGCATGGAAAATGACGTCATGCGTGAGTTCAGGCGTTTTGAGAATTCCACAGATATGTGGGAAGCGTTGACAGCAAGATTTGGTCATACTTCAGTGACCAGACTGAGGCAGCTTACTATTAGGTTTGACTTTTACAAGAAGTCGCATGGTCAGACCGTGAAACTTCATTTAAGAAAGATGGCAAACATGATTAATGAGCTGAAAGATGCTGGCCATGTCTTGACTGATGAGCAGCAAGTGCAAGCAGTGATTCGTTCTTTACCTCAGAGTTTGGAGCATATGAAGGTGCACTTGACTCATAATGAGAATATCAAAACCTTTGAGGATGCAGTGTGCCATCTTGAGCTGGAAGAAGACCGTCTCTTGGCGGCTAAGCCAGAAACTGAGATTTATCATGCTGGTTCAGCTCACATGGAGCTTCGAGCTCCAAGCGCAAATGTCCTAACTGGTTCGATAATAGGAAAGGCAAGGGAGCAAGTTCTTCAGGGAAGAAACCTATGCTTGACCAACATGAAAGAGGAAAGCGTCCTCGTATGAAGAAACTGTCAAGGGTGAAGTGTTTCAACTGTCGTGAGCCAAAGAAGGTAAACACCCCTTGTACTTTTGGAAACTTTGCATATATGTCAAGTTTTGTATTCATAACTGAATCTAATCCTTTGTGGACTGTAGATTCGGGAGCAACAGACCATGTAGCGAAGGATAGAGAATCCTTCGTAGAATTTCGATGAGTTCCGACTAGAACTAAGTGGATCTATATAGGAAATAACTTCAGAGCTGAAGTTAAAGGGATTGGCACCTGCCAATTGAATATGCATGGTGGACGCACCTTGTTCCTACATAATGTTTTATATGCTCCGGAGATTCGTCGAAATTTAGTGCCTGTTTTAGTGTTGGTTAAACTTGGTTTTAGTGTGAACTTCCATAATAGCGGTGTAGATTTGTATTTAGGTACAAATTACTATGGTTGTGGTCATTTCTTAGGTGGTTTTATTGTATTAAATGTTGACTATGGTGATGTCAATGTTTGTTATTCCCTTTTCACGTCTTCTACTTCATATGATAATAATGTGAATGTGTGGCATGCTAGGCTTGGTCATATTGGCCAACAACGTATGAATAGACTAGCCAAAGAGGGCTTGTTGGGTAATATTGAAAAAGTTGATTTGCTCATATGTGAGCATTGCCTAGTAGGGAAAACAACCAGAAAACCATTTGGAAAAGGGAAAAGAGCTTAATTTCCTTTGCAATTAATCCATTCTGACGTCTGTGGTCTAATGAATGTAAGAGGAAGGCATGGGGCTGTTTATTTCATCACATTTATAGATGATTATACTCGATTCGGATATGTCTATTTGATTTCTCATAAATCTGAAGCATTGAGTTGTTTCAAAAAGTTTATGAACTTGGCAGAAAATCAATTAGACAAGAAAATAAAAGTATTGAGATCCGATCAAGGTCGAGAATATTTATCTGATAAGTTCAGAAAATTATATGATGAAAAAGGAATAAAAAGACAGTTGTTTGTTACCACCCGCCGTGGTGGCACCGATGGTAGATCCCAGTGCATTCCTCCGTGGAGGCCTGGGTTCAAAGCCCCTGCAACGCAAATTGCAGGGAGGCAGTTGGGTCATTTGTGCGCCTTGCCCGGTGCGTGGGGTGGTGGTTTCCCCACGTTGCCCCCAGGGTTTACTCTCCGGCTGCCGGCCGTGCGGGGGTTCCCTGGGTCACCAAAAAAAAAAAAAAAGACAGTTGTTTGTTCCTTATACTTCTCAACAAAATGGTGTTGCGGAAAAAAGAAATAGAACCTTTCTGGAAATGGTTAGGTCCATGATGGCGCATGCTAACTTACTTATCACTTTTTGGAGTGATGCGTTGTTAACTGTTGCCTATATACTTAGCTGAGTGCCTTCCAAATCAGTTACTTCCACTCCATATGAGTTGTGGACAGGTAGAAAACCGGACTTAAGTTTTCTTAAGCCATGGGGTTGTGCTACCTATACTCATGAGTCATCTCACAAGTTTGGGAAATTGGGTCCTAGAGGAAAGAAGAGTATTTTCATAGGATACTCTGAAAACTCCAAAGGGTATGTGTTCATAGGTGAGCAGGAAAGTGGGAGTATAACTGAATTTGAATCATGGGATGTCACATTTTTAGAGAATGATTTTCCTAAGAAAGGTGAAATAGGTGAGGACTACTCCCTATTTGAAACCTTGGATCCAGATAATGAATTTAGTGGAGTTCATTCAAGTGGGAGTAACATGAAAAATGATGAATTTAATTCAAATCACTCTCAATTACAACCACATGATGAGACGATATCATCATTATCTAATCTGAGTGGGAGCATAATGGGGAATGATGTGTAAAGTGAATCATCTCTCGTACGGCGAACAAATCGCAAAAGTATTCCCCGTCGACGTTTTGACATTGAAGGGGAAACTTTTATAGTTGCTCCGCAAGATGAAGATGAGCCAAGGAATGTAAATGAGGCTCTAAGTTGCCCTAATAAGAAAAAATAGATTCATGCAATGAAAGAGGAAATGGAGTCAATGAAGTCAAACCATGTTTGAGAATTAGCTGATCTTCCAAAATGACGCAAAGCCATTGGGAACAAATGGGTTCTCAAAATTAAGCGTAAAGCTGATGGCTTGATAGAAAGATATAAGGCTCGCCACAAGGCGAAGGGATATAATCAACATGAAGGAATTGATTATAAGGAAACATTTTCTCCTATCGTGAGATTTACCTCGATTCACATTATTCTGGCAATAGTAGCAAGTATGGATCTTGAGTTACATCAAATGAATGTAAATACTGATTTTCTCAATGGAGAATTAGACGAAGAAATTTATATGGAACAACTTGTTGGTTTCATTATGAAATGCCAAGAACAAAAGGTATGTTGACTTTTGAGATCGATATATGGCCTTAAGCAGTCGTCGAGACAATGGTATATACATTTTCATAATATCATAATAGGATATGATTTTACAATGATCGATGAGGATCATTGTGTATATATCAAAAGATCCAAAGATCAATTTGTGATCATATCATTATATGTTGATGATATACTGATTGCCGGAAGCAATAAGGAATTTGTTAATATTGTCAAAAGTTGACTATCTTCCAACTTTGAGATGAAAGACATGGGTGGGGTTGCATACATTCTTGGAGTTAAGATTTCAAGAAATCGTTCGAAGAGATCATTGTCTCTTTCGCAAGAAACATACATAAATAAGGTTCTTGAACAATTTCGTATGCAAGATAGTAAACCCATAGATACTCCTATTGCAAAAGGTGAAGGATTGAGCCATAGATTGTGTCCAAGGACTCCACAAGAGAAGGAACAAATGCGACATGTTCCTTATGCTAGTGCTGTTGGGAGCTTGATGTACGCTATGATGTGTACAAGACCTGACATATGTTTTGCAGTTGGAATGGTGAGTAGATATCAATCCAATCTAGGTCAAGCACATTGGAAAGCCGTTAAGAGAATACTGAGGTATCTAAAGGGAACTGTTGATTATACGCTGAGTTATCAAGGAAATGATCTACGACTCGAAGGCTATTCTAATGCTGATTGGGGAGGAGATTTAGATGAAAGGAAATCTACCTCTGGGTTTGTTTTCTTACTGAATAATGGCGCCATAAGTTGGAGCAGTAAGAAACAAATGTGTATAGCCTTGTCCACGATGGAAGCTGAGTTCGTGGCATTATCAGCAGCAATACAAGAAGGTGTTTGGCTTAAGAGATTTTTGGATCATTTAGGTGTTATTGAAAGTACTACAAATTCATTGTTGGTTAACTGTGATAGCCAAGCAGCAATAGCGTACACCAAAGATCCAAAATATCATGGCAAGACTAAACATATAGATACCAAGTATAATTTTGTCAAGAATATGGTTGCACGAAAAGATGTGAACTTACAGTACATGTCTACGCATAGAATGGTAGTAGATCCTATGATAAAGCCAATACCTAGAGATGCGTTTTGTGGTCATATGAAATCTCTGGAATTATGTAGAGGCTGATGTACTGAATATTGTAATTTCCCATAAGTGTTCACATTTGATGAATTTGTGTTTTCATCATTAATGCCTATGAATTTTTGTTTGACGTTTATGCATCTTAATGCTCAGTGCATTATATTAAGTTGAGAAAGTATGTCGGACAGATAAGAGATTAACCCACTCACACGGGTAATCGCTTCTATTTACTGTGTGTTAAATAGAGATGAGACGGTTTTTAAGCTTATTATCTATGTGATAATTGAGAGCTCAAGATTAAAATACATTTGTCGCATTAACTGGATGTTAAGATGAGGACATAATATTTTTTGTGTCCGAAAGTAAAATAACCCACATATTTTACTTGATCTGTCTATGATGCCAGATGTGAGTTCTGATGAATTCTATGAATGAGTAGATACGTGAACTCAAGTTAGACATTAAGTATGTCTGAACTATCATCTGTATGGTATTAAAGGTATAGACATATGCTCCATGGGAAATGAGTTAAATACCATAATACGTATTTCATATTACATATGCATGAGATGATCAATAAGAGTGGCAAAAGTTTTGATCTCAACTTTTATGCCGTGTGAGGAAAAGAGTTCCTCAATTTAGTGCCCTCATGACTCTTACTTATTCTCAAGATTTCTATTCAATGTTTACTATCTTAGAATGTTGCCAATGGTCATGAATTGATTTGATCTAATGGGGCATTTTTAGAAAAGGAAGTTGAACTGAAATTGAGAGTTTCAAGGAAAGAGGAAGATCGAATTTGGATAATCACATTTTAGTTTTGTATTCACCGGTTGACCAATTATGATTATTTTATGGGATAATCATAATTGTGAATACAATATATCATTGTTTAAAAAGAGATTAGAATAGAGATATAAATGTGATCGATTGATCTAGGGTACTGCATACTAAATCTACTTAGGATGTGATGCTCATTATGAGCTGCTATATATTCCTAACAGATGTATGGCAACAAGCTCTCAAAGTATGCTGGTCGCACGGACTATTCACCAATATGAATGTTGAGTGAGGAAAAGAGGATTCTGTTCAGCCCCCCATGTCAAGTGGGAGTCTATGATGGATTTTTCTTTGATGAGCTTAAGTAGGGCTCGTCCGCTCATGTTGGTTTTTGGCCTACCATGTGCGAGTGGAAGATGATGGATTTTTTCCTTTCTGATGGGCCTGAGTTGGCCCGTCCGCCCATGTTGGGCCCAAAAGGCCCGTCTCGTAAGTTGAGGGCCCATGGAGGAAATTATTAAAGATAAAGGCAAAATCTTGGAGGCGGTTAATTGAAGGGAGGTTACGTATTTTGTGGAAACAGAGATTACGCTCTTTCGGTTTTTTTTTTTTTTTTTTTTCACGTTCTCTCAAGAAGTTACGTCCTTAATCACACCGCTCTCTCCTCTGAAGAACAGTGTCCGGCCTCCTCTTTGAATCGCAACACCGGGGTTTAGTCTGTGGAAACAAGGTACGCTCGTTTATGTAATATGCCTTAGGATTGGTGATTCATGATTTTCTTGGACTCGCTTCCGCTACGTTTGTGTTCGATTCTGTGTCGAATCACTGTTTTGGTGATCCGTTTCCCGAATTCTTCCCTACAATATCCAAATTAATTTGACAACTTGCATCTTCTCAATAGGCTAATTAGAACATCTATGGGGTATCGCACCTATTATAATAGAGCGGTTCCATAGATTGCACCTTTTGGAATAAAATTCTTCTCGTTTGGTTCCTTGCAAGCTTCCACGCGACATTAACATCATCTCACTTCAATAGTCAACTGGGTCAACGATCACTATTTGATCAGCCTATTTTCCTCCTCTCTGTTTTTCTTTTCTCTCCTTCAAAATAAAATCCATAAACAAGCACAACAAATCAATCACATATATATAGACCCGCAAACAAGCACAGACATACACAGCACACAAGGTTCCCATGGCGATGGAGGTGACAAGTAGTGGCGGCTCGAACCGAGGTCATAGAGTTGTAGAGAGAAAGAGAGAGACAGAGACAGAGACAGAGACAGAGAGAGGGAGGGCAAGGGGCAGTAATGGGAAGGGAAAAGGAAAGAAATAAACAATGAAGGAAAAGGAAGAAAATAGAAAAGGGACCACAAATTCAAACATCCAATAGCACATTTAGCATAGTATTAACCTGTTGAGAAGATAGATATAGGTTGTGACTTTATCTCGTAATTTTAGAGTTTCTCAATCGATCAATTAACTAGCAATGTATAATTGTTTTTCGAACATAAAAAATAATTGCGTCCACTTTTGAGAAGATGTTATTTTCAAATTGGGTGTGAACTATTGGTCTTCTTTCTTTTCTTTTGTGTGGTAGGGTAGACAATAGATTGAAACTTTCATATATGAATTGAAGATGGTCCAGCTAGTGATTAGTTTAGTCTTGGCTGAACACATGGATGACTTGAGCAAATTTGGATTACTTACCCTGTCTTTGCTAATGTCATCATAAGAAAGAAAGAAACACTTTTAATGAGGCTGGAGCCTAACACAATAAAGACATGATAGTACAGACATACAGACATTATATTATATGATATCTTTGCCTAAGGCCTCTATGCTGTCTTTTGTTAGCGATAAGCAAGAAAGCCTTTTATATAGCCAGTAATCAAGATTGAAGAAGCTATTAACTAGTCAAGAATTCTCCTTTTTCTCCTTTTTTCCCGACAAAGAACGGAATAAAGACATGGTCGCACAATCGTTATACATGTGATAGCAAATTTAGCACTTCGCATTTTTTCATTGATTACTTGCACTTTGCTTTTTGGTCTTCTGAGTAGTCATCACAATTTCGACTTTTAGAAAACAAAGTGAGACATTATTCTTCTTTTCGCAAATGATGTCTAATCCTTGATGTGTATACTTATTTGGCCAGTAACATAGTATAAAGTTACTGACGGTTTTTTTTGTAAGTACCATATAAGTACTTCCAAGATTACCAATTGTTTTCATAATTAATCAATATTAGTTTCTATAACTTACCAACATGATAAGGTGCGAACTTTTATTAAAATTACCAACCCTAATTTAAGTAACTTGCCCATTTTTCTTCCATTAATTCACCAACTAATTTTAGCTTGACAACCACTAATTGAGTCACTTGTTCACTTTTAGTTGATTGTTTCAAATTAATCAATTGTTGCAATACTTTACCAACATTTATTTGCGCAGCTTACCAACTGATAATGCTACTAACTATTATATGAAATTGCTCGAACCGAGGTTAGAGAGAGTTGTGTATATATATATATATATAGAGAGAGAGAGAGAGAGAGAGAGAGAGGGCGAAGGGCAGTAATGGGAAGGGAAAAGGAAAGAAATAAACAACGAAGGAAAAGGGAAAAATAAAAAAGGGACCACAAATTTAAACAGCCAATAGCACACGTAGTGTAGTATTAACCTGTTGAGCTGTTGAGAAGATAGATGTAGGTTGTGACTTCATCTCGTAATTTTAGAGGATCTCAATCGATCAATTAAATAGCAATGTATAATCGTTTTTCGAACATAAAGAATAATTGCGTCCACTTTTGAGAAGATGTTCTTTTCAAATTGGGGGTGAACTATTGGTCTTCTTTCTTTTCTTTTGTGTGGTAAGGTAGACAATAGATTGAACCTTTAATATATGAATTGAAGATGGTCCAACTAGTGATTAATCTAGTCTTGGCTGAACCCATGGATGACTTGTGCAAATTTGGATTACTTACCCTGTCTTTGCTAACGTCGACATAAGAAAGAAAGAAACACTTTTAATGAGGCTGCAGCCTAACACAATAAAGACATGACAGTACAAACATTATATTATATGATATCTTTGCCAAAGGCCTCTATGTTGTCTTTTGTTAGCTACAAGCAAGAAAACCTTTTATATTGCCAGTAATCAAGATTGAAGAAGCTATTAACTAGTCAAATATGCAAAGTACTTTTTGTCTCCAAGAATTCTCCTTTTTCTCCTTTTTTTCCCGACAAAGAACGGAATAAAGACATGATCGCACAATCGTTATACACGTGATAGCAAATTTAGCACTTCGCTCTTTTTCATCAATTACCTGCACTTTGCTTTTTTTTCTTTTTTTTCTTCTGAGTAGTCATCGCAATTTCGACTTTTAGAAAACAAAGTGAGACATTATTCTTCTTTTCGCAAATGATGTCTAATCCTTGATATGTATATTTATTTAGCCAGTAATATAGTATAAAGTTACCGACGGTTTTTTTTTGTAAGTATCATATCGGTTGTTCCAAGATTACCAATTGTTTTCATAATTAATCAATATTAGTTTGTATAACTTACCAACACGATAAGGTGCGAAATTTTATTAAAATTACCAACCCTAGTTTAAGTGACTTGCCCATTTTTCTTCCATTAATTCACCAACTAATTTTAGCTTGACAACCACTATTTGAGTCACTTGTTCACTTTTAGTTGATTGTTTCAAATTAATCAATTGTTGCAATAATTTACCAACATTTATTTGCGCAGCTTACCAACTGATAATGCTACTAACTGTTATATGAAATTGTCAAATCTTATTTTAGTCAACTTACTGACCTTTATTTGATTGCCACAAAATTATCAACTGTTCCAATAGTTCACAACATTTATTTCGAAACTTATCACTGGGTTAAAGTTACTAGTTCTTACATGAAATTATTAACTTTTTTCAAAATTACCGGTTCTCTTAATAACTGACTAACATTTACTTGTGGAGCTTAAATTATAAACTCTTATATGAAATTTCCCACTGTATTTTAATCAGTTATCAATTTTTTTAACATTTTTCAAAAATTGCCAACTGTTCCAATAATTTAAGGACATATTTTTGAGAATCATTACAATGTGTTAAAATTACTCATACTTATACAAAATTAGCAACTCTTATTTAGGTTCCCTTGCCAAAGTTTATTTGATTGTTTCAACATTACAAACTTATTCCAATAATTTAACAATAGTTATTTACGGAGCTTACCAATGGTTTAAAGTTACCAACACTGGTACAACATTACCAACAGTTTTAAACCTTACCCAACTTTTCAAAAGCTTAAAATAATTTATATGCGAAGCTTGAGTTACCAACTCTTGGTAATATCAATGTACATTGATTATTTAAAAATTATTAACTGTTCCAATAATTTACCTGGATTCATTTGTACTAACGTGTTAATGTCATAAACTCTTATACAAAATCAACAATCCTTATTTGTGTCCACTTGCCATTTTTTTTATTTTATTTTTTGGTGGTTATTGTTTCAAAAGTATCAGATATCCCAATAACTTACGCATCTTTTTTTAGGAGCTTATCAATTAGTTATAGTTAACAAAAACTTTTCAAAATAATCCACGCTTCAAATAATTAACCAACTCTAGAACAAAGTTAGTATCTTATTTGAGTTACTTATCATCATTTATATGGTTGTTTCGAAATTCCAACTAGAGGTAGGTTTTTGATAGTCATAGGATACGAGATATTTAAATTTAAATAACTTACTCGTCCCCAAAGTAAGCTAGTAGCTATGTAAACTAATTTTGCATTACGGTTTTGCAATATGTAGTTATAATTCTTCCTTTGTTCGGACAATGTGTAGTTATAATTTACGAGAGCATTTCCGAAACTTTTGGGTTAAAAGCTTTGAGATTAAATAGTAAGTGAAATATTATTAGCAGTTATTTGATTTGATGTCTATGGAAACCTCAACTGCCAATTTCATTAAGGAGGAGCAAAAAATCAAAGAGCCCAGCAGCGACTTACCATTTTTTAAATAAATTGTCAAATTTGTCCATGATTTAAAGAGATTTATTTTCTGAGCTAATTCGATCCTAAATTTGAAACTTGAAATCTTCATTCAATAAACCACTATAGTAATGAGTAGAGAACTAGCCTCCATGTATTGAATCGAATTGAAGAATCGATGGTAGATCATCAGCTCGAGGAGATAATAGTGTGCTTGGGTTTATAAGTGAATTCGTTTCAAATAAAGACAGAAATAAGTCTGGTGCTATTAAATCCTCATATGTATTATTAAATTCTACAAATTATCTTCATTAGTTTAGGATTAGCAATAACAAGTAAGGTGTGACTGATTTTCTCTTACCTTGGAAAATTCGAGGGCTTGACGGGAAGGAAGTCACAATAACAAGATTACCTTACAGTTACACTTTGCGAGGCGTGAGGCACAGTAACCATAGCTGCTATTTTTAAGCCCTAAAAGTGACATCGTTCTGATTAAGTTTCGAAAAACATGTTAGTTACAGTTAAATCTTGAAGTAGATTCGATCTGTACGTCATGTCTCACATGTAGGTTGACTACGAGCATCAAATTGAAACCACAATATAACATGCCATTGTATATATCACCAATATAAATAACGTTCTATCCAAAATGTTTCAAGAAAAAATTCATCAGAGGCTCCAGAATATTAAATGCTTGAATAAGTTTTTAGAAAGAGAATACCATACAGTACTTTACAGTTCGACTTTAACGCACAGGCCATGACACGGTATAGTTTTTCCTTCTCAATGAACCATGTCATGCAATTCTTGCAAAACATGACTAGAAGCGAAAGAGCAAAAGTGGAAAGCGAAAGGCACGTAAAATTACAAGACTTAGATTTCCTAAGAATCTGACCATGACGCACCGGTCCCAGTCTAAGATATGGTGGGCCCTACTCAACTCCCACCTGCCTATGGGCCCACCTGTACACCTGTTGACTCCCCTAAATCAAATATTCATTGAACCGTGGCACTATATAATATATGATTTTACAAGTTTGCTACTTCCATCAATCATCGCCAAACAAAGCCCCTCTTCTGCTTCTATATTTCCCTAGAAACACGATGGCCAGGGGTCTACCCGAAAAAGAAGAAAGAGAGGCTAGGGAGTCTCGACTTCAACTAGCAATCGAACATGACGATATTGATTTACTACGTAACTCAATTGTGGAGGAGCAAGAGCTCTTAGATTGCGTATCTAAGGACCCCTTCCGAAATACTCCACTACACATTGCCGCGGCTGAAGGTAAATTCGAGGTGGCCATGGAGATGTACATCTTGTGGCCATCGTTCGCTCGGAAGCTAAATCTAGAGGGTTATAGCCCCATGCACTTGGCTTTACAACATAAGCAATACTCAATTGTGAGGGCACTAATGACCCTTGATCCTGAGTTGATCCGAGTTCGAGGACAACATGGGATCACCCCTTTGCATTACATCGCTGGGAAAGAAGGAAACGATGAGCAGGAGCTCCTAGCCGAATTCCTTTGCACTTGCCAATCATCCATTGAAGACTTGACAAGTCGATGTGAGACTGTAGTTCACATTATCGTCAAGAACCACAACCGCAAAGCATTTTTTGTTTTGCTAGGATGGCTTAAGCGAGCTCGTCTGACACAAATCTTGAATTGGAAAGATAAAGATGGTAATACCGTCTTACACGTTGCTGCGTCTGGAGAGCCGCAACATGAGGTATAGTTCACCGATTTCATGGTTTTTCATGCTTTTATTATTTGATCCTTGAATTTGACATTATCTAACCTAGGAACAAATTATATGATAATGAAATGCTGGGGTTTGAAAATACATGGATTTAGAAACACGCAGAGAGAGGAGATTTGAAACAACATTTTGTGCAACCGTATATTTTATAGTATTATCATTTAACGGTTAACATTTGTTGATAAATGTCCATCTTAGATTGACATTTGAAGTGGTCCAGCATAGTGTTGTAAATTGTAGAAGTATTCATAAATTTGCTTGCTTGGAATGATCAACCGAAATCACAAGGAACTGACTGACAAAAATCATTGATCAAGGGATATGACATATTAAAGGTGAATATTGTGATAATTATATCGTATTGAAGCTTCCACAATAAAAAAAAAAATAAAAAAATCCATCACTTCCTTTTATAAAAGAGAAAAAGAAAAAAATGTTGTGAATACTAATGTATGTTATCAAGATATTATGCAAATTTAGATCTCTCTATATGAAATTTGAACCTCAAATTTTTGCTAATAAACTTCGTGAAAAAAACCCATTTGTTAACTCATTATACTATTGTAATGTTTATTAAGAATGAAAATATTTTTGAATGTTAAATTCAGATATAATAAAACTTGACGATGTAGATTTAATCCCTCTCTTGTCATTTTAAATACATATCGAGTCCTATTACAATCATTATATTGATAAATACATGTTTTTCTCTCTTGTGCGGTCGCATAAAAATATTATAAAAGGACTTCAAGTGGTAGGAATGAGTTAATAAATTCATCAGCCTGAAACAAATTTTGCCTTCAACGAATATGGATTGGTTCAAACAAATCAGACGGGATCCTACAATTTGCACATTAGAATGTGTACGGGATAATTGGAAAAATAAATTGACTTATTTAGGTTATGTTTGTTTTTAGGAAATTTTTTTTTTGAAAAAAGTACTTCAGCATTTTTCTAGCATTTAGGGCGTGCAAAATAAGTAATACAAAAATATTTTCCGATCAATAGAAAATATCCTTCTAAAATTGGGAAAATTGATTTTCCTTTCTGAAGAAAAAAAAAAAAACTTCCTCTCTTTCTCACGCTTCCTCTCCTCCTCTTCCTCGGCCCTGAAATCCCTCCCCGACCTTCTATCGCTCCTCTCGATTCTTCTCTCTGAAATCCTCTCTCTCTCTCTCTCTCTCTCGATCCCCTTCCAAACCCGCTTCCGATTCTGGGCAGCTCCTCCACAACCAGCCGTCCTCGTCTCTCTCTCTCTCTCCCCCCGAGGCGCCGCGCGGGGTCGCTGATCACGAGGCCGACGCCCTCTTTGGTTCGATCCCCGATGAGTGGACCTCCCCAAGAAGAAGCATTCCTCTGTGGAATGCGCTTCTGCGTCGTTGCCTCCGCGAAGAGCAATAGATCCTTCTGTTTCGTCTTTCACTCTTGGTTCGATCCCTAGGGTTTCCTAGATCTGCTGGATTTTTCCTTTGCAATCTCATTTCGGTCTCTCTCTCTCTCTCTCTCTCTCTCTCTCTCTCTCTTCGCTTGCCACTCGGCAATCGCGATCTCTTTCAACTCCCTGTCGCTGGCTGCCGTCTCCTTGCCCCACTCCTCGACCAGGCTCTCTATCGTCACGCGCACCGGAAATTTTTTTAAAATTTTTTTTATCAAAAAATGTTGCCATTTTCCCTTTAAAAAAAAAAAAAAAGAAACGAAATAAAAGATATGATTTTTTTTAATCAAAATCAAGTCCTTTCTTCTCTTTTGACCATTTTCCCGTGGACAAGGTCACTGGAGCATAGGCTCGAGCCTCATATTGAATCCAGTTTTTATAGGTTGGTCCATTTCGTTCATTTAATATAGTCTTTTTCTTCCTAGCAAAAAAAAAATAAACTCATATACAAAATGTAATTGAATCTTAAATCTTTTAAATTGACCATTGCATAAATAATTTAGGGTGAAAGTATTATATTACACTTTTTAAAAGATTTAAGCTTCTTTGTATTGGTTTAAATGATGGCATTTAGTAAATAAGATCTAGTAAACTTTCTTCCCTTGTACATGGGCAGTTGGATCACTAGCATGGTGGCATTAGCTCATCTTGTGCACAATAGTAAAGCTTGTGACAAAGCAATGGTTTATCTTGAAAGGGGTATGCACTTCATCTTGATTCCTTTTGCATTTTTTCCAGATGATCAAGTTGTTAGCTCCATATATGTATGATGTAAATGCAAAGAACTTCAATGAGGAGACCGCTCTCGAAATCTTCCAAAGGCATTCTAGTAGCAATCAAGATATTGTGAAGAGGTTAAGCGGTAAAGAAAATCTAATAAGGAGTCTAATAAGGAGTCTAAGAAGGATTTATATTCCTGACTTTTCCCTATCAGAGCGTTTCACCGTGGGACCAACTTATGTTGAGATATGGGCAACCTTTTTCTATATCGAAGATAAATCTTCTCGCGAAGTAATCCTTATAGTGTCTACCTTAGTGGCGACTGCCACTTACCAAGCTGCTCTCAGTCCTCCGGGAGGATACTGGCAGGATTCCACTTCAGATCCCCTGACCAATTCCACTGAAATTTCTCATGGAAAACCACATCAAGCTGGACAGATGATCCTTAGCGGCTCACGTCTATATATCTTCACTTTACTCAACAGCATGACTTTTCTCATCTCCATGTGCATAACCTTAGCCGCCATTTTTCCGCTGTTTCCTGACACTTATATGGTTTGCTTGTCTATGATCCTTCTCGCCTTAACCTACTATTTATGCTTTACAATGGGATTCAAGAACCCCTATGGTGTTGGAGCAAATTCGATAGGGGATTCTTTCATGGTGGCAATGTGTGTCTTCCTTGGATTATCCTTTTTGATATGGCATAAGCGCGCCCGAGTCGGACAGCAAATCAATGCCACAAGGAGACGCATCGGCGACTTTTAAAGACCGAAGGATCAGAGATAATTCCCATGCATATTTTACTTTAACTACTCTTGTCCTGTATGCATATCATGCATGTTTCTTGTCTTGAGGTTTGCAAGAACTAGACGCTTTTGTATTTGTTGCACGTGATGGACTCATGTAGCAATTTATTAATGCTGAGAGGCTTTAATCTTGCTTGAAGTCAGACTTCGAATTAGCTTTTTCTTTTTTTCTAATTTAGACTTCAATGCAATGGAAATGAACATCAACGAGTTACAAAAGGCAAAATGGAAATCTCTTTGGCTTTTTAATTTCTAGAAAGAGGCAAACTGGATGATTCTATACAACACGATGAATAAACACAGCAGCAACCGTTTTTTCTAAAAATTACTTCTAAATAAAGTAACAGAAAAATAAAAACTGAGAATATAGTAAAAGCCTAGCCAAATGTTTTTTTTGGTTTTTTTGTTAAAGATCCTACGATATCTTCCAATCAGAATATTTTATTTTAACACATCTTAAAATCGGAATATTAAATTTTATTCTACATAAAGTTAAAACAAAAAATTAATAAAATAGATGTAAATCCAAATGTTTGTTTGTTTTAAAAAATCAAATTTCAGTATCCTAATCATCAAATAAAATATTAAATAAAACGAAGTTAAAAAATTAGAAAAAAAAAACGCTCGGCCTTCAGTGTTTCATGTTGGGTTATCTTACAAGCCGCTCTCAAGCGACGTCCCCATCTCGAGTGACGTCCTTCACCCGAAGCTCCTATGGGTTTTTTTTTTTTTTTTTTTAGACAAACCTCGGCCAAAGCTCAACCCGTCACCGAGTTACCACCCTCCTTCGGGCGGTCACTCTGACTGCCACTCGTCGGCCAACCTCCCCGCCGCCGAACGCCCAAAACAGTGAAGCCCGCGGGCCCCGAGGACCGCCACGACGGCCACCAAGGACCGACCAGCTCCTAGCCAACCCTACGCACTCACCGACCGGAGGGTCACCATCGTTCCGAAACAGACCATACCCGGAGAAAAAACTATGGATCTCGTTCGGACATTATGTCGAACAGCTAGTATATGCTACGGGAACAAGAGATCTTTGGCTCGACCGAAGACCAGAACCTGCGATAACAACAGCACACAGCAGCAGCAAAACGAAGGACGGACGGGGCCGGAGTTCGCGTCAGCCGGACGGCCGCGAGCTCCGGCCCAGCATGCCAAAGAAGGCAAAAACAGGGTCGAGGCTTACCGGAGTTTGGAGCGGGAAAGGAGGCACAGCGGCGGGTTGTCGGCCGTGCGGTGGCCGGCGGTCTCTCCCTCCAACTCTCTTCCTTCACTCGCGCTCTCTGTCTCTCCCCTCTCTCTCCGTTTCTCTCACTCGAACTCTCTCTCGGATCTCTCCCTCAAAACCAACCCCCGGTCTCCTCCCTTTTTCTCTTGCGCCCCCTCTCTCGCTTTTAAGGGCTAGCGACAGACGCGCATGGCTTCCGCCACCGCCAGCCTGCCGCGGCCGGCCTGATCCCCGACCCTAGGATCACGGCTGCTCTGCTTTTGCTTGCGTACGTCTCTGTTGCCGCAGACACGCGGGAATGGCGTGAGGGAGGAAGGAGGAAGAGATAGGTGCGTGGGCCGGGCCGGGGAAAAAAAGAGAAAATGGGGCAGGGCCTGAAAGAGAAAGAGGAAGAAGGGAAAAGAAAAAAAGGCCGGGCCGGCCCGCCCCAGGCCCGGTCTAGCTTTCTTTTCTTTTCTTAATAAAAAATAATAATGATCAATTTTTTTAATGTTCTTAATTAATTTTAGATTAATATTTTTAAAATTTTAATACTAGTAATACAAATGCTCCTAATGTCTATATGCCATGCAATTTAATGAAAATTATTCTCACTAGAGATTAGAAATTAATCCCTAATTTTTCTATGCAATTAATGAATGATTAAACGTGTCACCAAAATTTAGGTGTCAATTCTCACATGCATGCTCGAAACATATATGCATAAGGGCCTAGAGAGAAATCTCTTGATGCCAACACAATGGTGGTGATGGTGATTTTGTTGTTGGTTGAAGGCAATCGGCAAAGGTAAGAAGCAGCAGTGATACGCAGTGTTGGTAATGGTGTTTTTGTTGTTGGTTGCAAGGCAATCAAAGAAGGTAAGAAGCAGTGGCGCATTGGACAACTTGCAGGACGCAGTGGTGGTCATGATGGTGGTTTTGTTGTAGGTTACTTGGAAAGAAGCGAGGTGAGGTCTCAAATGCAAACATGCATGATGAACACAAATAAAATGCTTGACTCTGTCTTAGCATCCTGATCTTGTGTCAAATTTCATGTCTGTCTTCTTGGCGTAACCTATAGATGGTGTTTGCGGGCACCCCAATTATTATACAACTAGCCCTTGAATTTTGCCAATATTCAAGGTTGAAGATTGAAATATCAAATTAAAGGTTTTTGGAGTGATTCCCACAGATTAATTAATAATTGTTGAAAGTACGTGGATTACATGAGTTGACAAATCATATGCAACTAAGCTCGATATATGTAAGATAAATAATCATAATGACATATTTAAAATAAAAAATTCAAAATAAAAAGAGAGCAATTGACTGAAATACTGTATAGAACTACCACAAAATAGAAGGTTGGATGTGAAAAGGATAATTTACTAGATCCAATGTCATCAATTTTGCTTTCAACATCTTGTCTTTAAAAGCCACCTCCCTTTCAACTGACTTACCATGAAAGAGAAGGTTGGATGTAAAAAAGATGGAATCGACCATAGCTAATGAACCTGAATCCATTGCTATATACCACTACTTATCAAGAAAGTATGATACGATACATTCATCGGATGAGCATTTAGTAGTCAAATTTAATCATAAGTTAGGAAATGCGTAAAACCTTGTATTCTTTTTTAGGGACCCATTATGAATCTTTCTATCTCTAAAATATGATTTGTTGCGACTAGCCTGGAAGCGTGAATAAAAACACACAAAACTAATCGAGTAAGAAATAAATTGCATAAATAAAATTTAAAGACAACAAATTTATGTGCTTCTACTATGTGCCTACTATATGGAGAGAGCTCAATAAGATGATTCCATTATAATTGGTAAAGAAGATATTAGAATCGTTCAATCATACTCACTCGTAAGTGTTTTTCAATTCTAGATTAAACCTGAACTTACAAGAATCAATTACAAAAAAAGAATTTTATTACACTGTCACACTCTTGGATGAAAGTTATCAAAGCTCTCGTATCTCATGCAAGTTTTCATATATGTTAAGCATACTCACTGTGCACCCGAGACCAAACTCAACAACAAAATTATTTATATGCAAAACAACCATAAGCCATTCGCCAATGTCAACGTGGGCTTCATCTTCAATGAAGAAAATAAGTCTTATGGGAAATTAGTTTCCTTTTTCCATCGTGGACAATTCTGTTGGCAAGAGTGCAATAATGTGGCGTGAGATTTTTGTGATTCAATTATAGATCGAATTTTAAAAAAAAAAGTCTGAATCAACTTCAAGCCATGATCAATGAATCTCCACCTTGGTGAGAAGTCCAATTTCATCTCTTCGGTTGTCATTTCTCCCAAACCCCTATGGGCTCCTCACTTGTTGTAGAAGCTAACCAAGTCCGAATATTATTGAAACTTAGTCAATGCCATATGCTTTGTTAGATTATCCGCCATGTGTACTTTTTGAACGAGTGTGGTTCCTTATGACACAATATCACATATAAAATTGTACACGACACTAATGTGTTTCACCCACCCGACTACATTTGATTTTTGATAAATGTCTTGCACTCTAATTGTTGCTAAAAATAACAATCTTCTCTTACAACAATTCTAGATGACTGAACAAACCTTTGAGTGAAATAACTTTCTCAATTGTCTCGGTTGACATCATATACTCTGCTTCAGTTGCGACCATGCGATTTCCAACTATAACCATGCTGTCCAACAAAATATGAACACATAACTTGTCAACGACCTCAGTCCGTTCAAGTGAGAGGAAAGTCTAAATCCACATAACTTGTTATATTACAATTTAATTTGATAAGTTGCATCTTCTCAATAGGTTAATTAGAACAACTATGATGCATCGCGCCTATTAAAAAGATTGCACCTTTTGGAGTAAAATTCTCGTCATTTGTTTCCTTGCACTCTTTCATGCGACTTAAAATCATTTCACTTCAATAGTCAACTGGCTCAACGGTCAGTATTTTATCAACCTGTTTTGCTCCTCCTTTCTTTTTCTTTCTCCTTCGAAATAAAATCTATAAACAAACACAATGTGAGCACTAATCAATTATTCACACACACAAGCACAAACATACACAACACACAGGGTAACTATGGCGAAGGAGGCGCAAGCGGTAGTGGCTCAAACAAGAAAAGTACTAACAAAATTCTAAACCTATTATATTAGTACCAATTTAATTCTAAACCTTTTAATTATATCAAATTAGTCATAAACCATTTCACATTTCTATAAATTTAGTCTATCTAACCAAATTAGGCCTAAAAATTCTGACGTGGACACTGGTCGTCTCTCTTGGCACATTAGGCCTTGACATGGACATGTCCTTTATAATTTTTTTCTGAAATTTTCAATTCTTTATTAATTTTTTCTTCTCTTTTCCTTTTTTTTTTTTCCCTACTTCGGCTGGTGGGGCTAGAGCTCTCCACCACTAGGCAAGGGCCTCGAAGCCCTCACTAGCCACCGGCAAGGGTTGTGGGCCTCGTCTAGATGTGGGTGAGCCGTTGGCGGCTATAGGTGAAGGTGACCTCGCCCGCGGTTGGCGAGGCCATAGCCACTTTTGCCTGCGATTGGCAAGGCCAAGAGAGGGCTTTGCATTGCCTAGTGGCTGGCGAGCTTCGGTGACACTCGTTAGCCACAGTGGAAAAGGGAAGGATAAGAAGGAAAAGAGAAGAAGAAAAAAAAAGAAAAAAAAAATTAATTGAAAAATCGAAAAAATATATAAAAAATATTTAGAAAATATCCATATCATTGCTAACCATGCCATATAGGATATATGATATCCACCTCAATAAATTTTGGTTTAAATTGGTCAAATTGACTCAATTGGTATTAACATAAAATGATTTAGAACTAAATTGATTCAATTGAAAGATTTATGACTGAATTATTACTAATACAATAAGTTTAGGACTTTTTTTTGGATACTTTTCACAAGCTCAAATCGAGGGAGAGAGAGAGAGAGAGTTGCATATGTTCGGGTTGTATTGTAGGGGTTGTTTCATGAGAGAAAGAGAAGGGGGAGGGGGCGAGAGGCAATGACGGGAAGGGAAAAAAAGAAA
This sequence comes from Eucalyptus polyanthemos subsp. polyanthemos, assembly GCA_017140185.1. NCBI lineage: Eukaryota > Viridiplantae > Streptophyta > Magnoliopsida > Myrtales > Myrtaceae > Eucalyptus > Eucalyptus polyanthemos. The sequence continues at coordinate 16,151,743 of CM029460.1, forward strand.
TAAAAAAATCGGAAAGGGACAAAAAATTTAAACAACCAACATCACGTGTAGTAAATATTGTCACTTTATCACGTAATTTTGGAGATATCAATCGGTCAATTAAAAAGCAATTCGTAAACGTTTCTTCGAACAAAAGAAGAATTGCTTCCACTTTTTAGAACGTGCTCTCTCCAAATTGGGTGTGGCTTATTGGTCTTCTTTGTTTTCTTTTGTATGGTAGGGCAGACGATAGGCTGAACCTTTATTATATGGATTGAAGAAGATCCAACTAGTGATAAATTTAGTCTCGTGAGTTATCATCATTTATATGGTTGTTCCGAAATTCCAACTAAAGGTCGACTTTTCATAGTCATAGGATATGAGATAATTAAGTTTAAATATCTAACCCTCCCCAAAATAAACTAGTAGCTATGTAAACTAATTTTGCATTTCGGTTTTTGCAATACGTAGTCCTGATTCACGAGAGTATTCTTGGAACTTTGGGTTAAACACTTTGAGATTAAAAGCAAGTGAATTATTATAGCAGCCATCGGATACATGATTATGGAAAGCTCAACTGCCAATTTCATTAAAGAGAACCAAGTGGTGAAGAACCCACCAATGATTCATCCGTTTATAAATAAATTGTCAAACTTGTCGTGCACCCATGATTAAAAGAGCTTTATTTTCCAAGCTAATTCGACGTTAAACTCAAAACTCAAAACTCAAAATCTTCATTCAATAAACTGTTATAGTAACGAATAGAGAACTTGCCTCCATTTATTGAATTGAATCAAGAACCAATGCAAGGTCTTGAGCTCGAGGAGATAATCGTGTATTTAGGTTTATAAATGAACTTGTTTCAAATAAAGGAGGAGGAAGATCTGGTGCTATTAACTCCTCAAATATATGATTAAATTCTGCAAATTATCTTATTTGTTTGGGATTAGCAATAACAAGTAAGGCGTGATTGTGTTTCTATTACCTGGGAAAGATTCGATGGGTTATATAGGTAGGGAACTGGCACTTTTGCTTTCTTCTTTTCTTTTCCTTTATTTGTTTTTGCCCTCAGCTTCGTTCTTTCTTCACTTTACATGGAGAAATGAAAGAGAGGAAAAAGGAAATTGATAGTGGAGAGAGAACTCCCCTGTCAGCAAAATCACGGTTCCTTTTGGATGAAGCAAAGAATAATGCAGCTTTAGAAACAAGTATGCATCGCATTTACTCATTTCACAAGCATTACATATATTCCAACATATCATAAGATATACACCATATAAACAATGTAATATAGTATAGCTAGCATGCATCAAACTCATCCTATGCTTATGTCAAGAAGACCTAACAGTCACGCTTCGCTAGGTAATGAGGCACAAAAATTATATCTGCTATTGTTAAGTCTCGAAAATCACTTTACTCTATTTAAGTTTCAAACGACACGTTAGTTGCAATTAAGCTCCGAAATAGAATTGGTCAGTACACATGTACATCATGTTGCGTCTCAATATGTAGATTGACTACAAGCATCAAATCGAAACGATAATACAACATGCCATATTAACATTCCATTTTAAAAAATTTCTAGACAAAACTTATCTGAAGCTCCAGAGTATCCTTGATCCAGTTTTGAGAAAGACATAACACACGGTACTTTACAGTTCGACTTCAACATACGGGCCATGACCCAGTATAGTTTTTTCCCTCTTCGTAAATCATGTCGTGCAATTCTTGCAAAACATAAAAACTGACCAGTCATTTCCTGAGAATCTAACCAGTGCGCAATACGCATCGGTCTAAGATGTGTTGGGCCCCCCTCACCCCCAACCTGCCACTGGGCCCAACCGTACACTTGTTGACTCAGCTAATTAAATATTCGTTGACCGCGGCACTATATGATATATGATTTTCCAAAGTTTGCTGCTTCCACCGATCCTCCCCAATCAAACCCCCTCTACTCCTACATTTTCCTGTAACACGATGGCCAGGAGTCTGGCCAAAAAAGAACAAAGAATGGCTAGGCAGTCTTGGCTTCAACAAGGATTAACAAATGATAATGTTGCTGAGGTACGTAACTTAATTGCGGAGGAGCGAGTGCTCTAAGATTGCCTATCCACTCCACTACACATTGCCTAGGCCATCAGAAAAACTGACGTGGCCATGGAGATGGGCATCTTGAAGCCGTCGTTTGCTTGGAAATGCCTAATGCACTATGCAACATGAGCATTATCACACTGTGAGGACATTGATGAACCTTGATCCGAAGTTGATTCAAGTCTGAAGATGAGGTGGGATCAACCGTTTGCATTTTGTAGCAGGGAGAAAAAGGAGACAACAAGCAGGAGAACGTGGAGCTCCTGAAACCCCTCCTATTTGCTTGCAAATCGTCTATCGAAAATTTGACAATCCAATGTGAGACGTTGCTGTCAAGAAACACAACCTCAAAGCATTCAAGGTTTTATTTAAATGGCTTAAGCGAGTCTATTTGACACAAATCTTGAAGCTAGAGATATGGTCCATTAATTTTGTAAATATTCTTGCTTTTATTGTTTGATCCTTCAATTTGACATTATGTAATCCAAGAACAAATGTCTATCTGAAGATTGACATTTGAAGTTGTATGGCATGGTGTCGTAAACTATAAAAATGTCCATAAATTTACTTGCTTGGAGTGATCTGCCAGAAACACAAGAAACGACCAACAAAAATGATTGATCAAGGAGTGTGACATATTATAGGTGAATATTGTGATAGTTAGATCGTATTGAAGCCTCAACAAGAAAAAAATCTAAAACGTTTATACGTCAATTGTGATCAATAATATTTATCATCACGTTATTTTTCGACTTCCTCTTTATATTAGTTAAACTTTTCTCAGTTAACGTAGTAAAAAGCCATATGTTGAGTCTCTTATCATATTGTAATATTTATTAAGAACGAAAATTGTTAACTGTTGGATCATCAGTATCATCATCATCATCATTATATTTTTTTTGTCGAAGTTCGATTGTTATATTGAAAAGTCGACAATTTGTCGATTTGATCTCTCTCTCTCTCTCTCTCTCTCTCTCCCTGTTAACTCCTCATGGCGTCCTTTCAGAATCACTATATTGATTTGTACACATCTTTGTCTCTTGTTGAACTTCCCACCATCGCATAAAAATATTAAATAAATACTTCATGCGAGACATTAATTTGACCTCTCTCTCTCTGTACATATATAGTGATAGAATTCGATTCAATTAAAGGAAATAAAAGTTTGATTTTTGTAATGGAATTAATATAAATAATCAGCGCAAAAATCAATTTTGTCTATCTGAATAGAGTCTTGTTCATATAAATCAGGACAGATAGTGCAATTTGCAATTAATGACCTGCGTGAACACTTAAGACGTTATTAATTGTATTTATTGTGAGCATTCTATAAATAATAAAGCCCACATAAATTGCATTTAATTTAGACTTTTTTTAGCACTGCAAGCTTAATTAAATTATCTGTAATAAGCCTGCAGAAGCATGAAATTTGGTCAAGCCCATTGGATAACCCTTATGGCCAAAAACTGCTTGTGCTTAGCACGTGCGCATGCCAAACTAATTAAGATTGCATTATCTAATTACATTTAAGGAAACGATATATCATCATTGAGGATTTTAATTTTATGGAAGTAATTACAATGTGATATAAAAAAAATTCCTAAGGTGAGGAAGTCAATATATCTATTTAGTTTAAAATAGGAGAGTGATGTATTGATTGGTATCTTGAGATAACCCTAATCCTACGCCTATATGAACACTATTTTCTCTCAAAATTGAGGGGACGACAATATATATGGGAGGCACAGATACACAAACAAGGACATTAATGTTCAAAAAAAAAAAAAAGAAAAATCGTGTATTTAATTACAAGGAATAAAATAATAAAAGAAAGAGAAGAATTGCCTATCTTTTTCTATCCTAAAATACATTTATATTCCTATAATTACAAATCACAAAATCATATCTTCCAACACTCCCCCTCAAGCTGGTGGTCTGTATATGTCCAAGACGCCTAGCTTGTTTAGAAGATATGTAGTCTTTGACAAAGAGGTTTAGTGAATATGTCAGCAGGCTGTTCCGAAGTCCTGATTCCTCTTGTCTCAACAATTCCTTCTTGAATCTTTTTGAGTGCTCATTGTCAGTAAAGTGACAATCAACCTCTATATGCTTCTTCCTTTCATGAAAGAAGTGATTCCCCAAATTTGATGCAGAAACCGCACAGACCTTTCATTGTGGCATGCAAGTTTGAGTGCCGAATCATTGTCACGTGATAAACCGACTAAGAGTAAAGTTGGTCCTTTAACCCAAGAAAAAGAAAAAGGCGAACCTCGCCTCCTTGGCAACAGAACAATTCCAGCGTATAGTTCATGGGATCGACAAATGGACATTTCATAACTGTTGGATCGTGGTTAAATTTTGTGAAGATACAGTAACACATTGTTCTTGATGTTGTCTGATGGAATTGATGAGAAAAATTTCTGGAAGTATGTCTTTGATGGAGATTTACTATTGATTAGTACATCAAGCTTTTCCTATTCACTAAATAATTTATATATTGCTTTAATTATTGAGTGTTAAATTACTATCTGTGTATTTGCATGATCGCTCATCACATGTTAGTGGTCAAAAATTAAAATTGACCAAGACTGTTGTCCGAAAGTAAATTCCTATCACGGCACTATGTGATCACTTGCACCGAATCAATAATCCATGCATCCTTAGAAATTGAGTTCTTGGCAACAGCACAATTCCAGCGTATAGTTCACGGGATCGACAAATGGACATTTCATAACTGTTGGATCGTGGTTAAATTTTGTGAAGATACGGTAAGACATTGTTCTTGATGTTGTCTGATGGATTGATGAGAAAAATTTCTGGAAGTATGTCCTTGACGGAGATTTACTATTGATTAGTACATCAAGCTTTTTCTATTCACTAAATAATTTATATATTGCTTTGATTATTGAGTGTTAAATTACTGTCTGTGTATTTGCATGATCGCTCATCACATGTTAGTGGTCAAAAATTAAAATTGACCAAGACTGCTTCGGACTATATTTTTAAATAAAGAGAAAAGATATCGAAAGAGCATTATATTTATTTAGTGTAATCAACTCTTCATATTTATGAAATCTCTAGTTCATAAAATAAGATGTTTTTTGAGGTTTTACTTGGATTTCTAACAATACATTATAGATTAATGGCGACTCTAAAATGAAATGATTTGCATACTTAATTAATTACATTAAAAACACTAAAGTTGTGATTGGCATGGATTTGGGAGAGTCTGTGCTAAGTTGGCATGGATTTGGGAGAGTTCATGCTAAGTATTTACTTAGTAGCCCATTAGTTTATCTTTGGTGGTTCATTTCTAGCGAGGGTAGTAACAGGAAGGAAAAAGGAAAAGGGAAGAAAAATGGGAGGAAAGGATTGTAAGTATAAAAAGAAAGAACAACAAATATGAATGGCCAATAGCACATGTAGTATCGTATTAATTTTTTGAGAAGATAGATATATGTGATTTTATCTCGCAATGTTAAAGGATATCAATCTATTGATTAGATAGGAATTCATAAACGTGTTTCGTGCATAAAGAAGAATTGCTTCCACTTTTGAGCATGTGCTCCCCCCAAATTGGGTGTGAACTATTGGTCTTCTTTGTTTTCTTTTGTGTTGTAGGGCAGACAATAGTTTGAATCTTTAATATATGAATTGATGGTCTGACAATTTATTGTCTGCTGAACACATGGATGACTTGCGCATATTTGGATTCCAAATCTTGCCCTGTGCCAACATCATAAGAAACAAAGAAACACTTTTAATGGGGCTGGAGCCTCACACAATAATCAAGTTTGAAGATGCCATTAACTAGTCAAGGATGCAAAGTACTTTTCGCTTCCAATAATTCTCCAAGAATTCTCCTTTTTTCCCGACAAGGAGAACAAACGGTTTACATGTGACCGCAAATTTAGCACTTTCCTTTTTTTTTTTTCAACGATTACCAGCACTTTGCTTTTTGGTCTTTCGCGTAGTCATCACAATTTCGACTTTTAGGAAACAAAGTGAGACACTATTCTTCTTTCACAAATGGTGTTTGATCGTTGATATGTATATTTTTTTTTATCCATTTATCATATTTTTAAGTTACCGATTGTTTTTTGAAAGTACTAATATTTTTTTGAACGTCCAGGATTGCTAATTGTTTTCATAATTAAACAATATTAATTTGTATAACTTACCAACATGATAAGGTGCTAAATTTTATTCAAAATTACCAATCTTAATTTAAGTGATTTGCCCATTTTTTCTTCCACTAAGTCACCAATTAATTTTAGCTTAACGATTGTTGTTGGAGTCACTTGTTCACTTTTATTTGACTGTTTAGGAATTACCGATTGTTGCAGTGATTTACCAACATTTATTTGCGCAGTTTACCAACTAATAATGATATTGTCTATCATTTATAATTACCAACTCTTACATGAATCCACTCGCTGAAGTTTATTTGATTGCCAAAAAATTACCAACTATTCCAATAGTTCACAACATTTATCTTAGAAGATATCATCAGGTTAGAGTTACCAATTCTTACACAAAATTACCAACTTATTTCAAAATTATTGGTTCTCTTAAGAACTGACTAACATTTATTTGTCGAGCTTAAATTATACACTCTTACATGAAATTACCAACTTTAATTTAATCAGTTACCAAAAATTACCAATTGTTCCGATATATTTTGGACATTTTTAGGATTTTAAAATGTGTTAAAATCACTTATACTTATAAAAAAAATGAGCAACTCTTATTTGGGTTCACTTACCAAAGTTTATTTCATTGTTTCAACAGTACAAATTATTCCAATAATTTAACAGTATTTATTTATAGAGCTTACTAATGGGTTAAAGTTACCAACACTTTTAAACCATACCCGACTTTTTTGAAAGCTTAACAAATTTATTTGGGAAGCTTGAGTTACCAACTCTTATTTATATTATACCAACGAACATTTGATTATTTAGAAATTATTAATTGTTCCAATAATTTACCCCGATTCATTTGTAGAGTTGATTGACGTGTTAACATCATCGACTCTTACAAGAAATTACCAATTCTTATTTAAGTCCACTTACCAGTATTTTTTTTTTTTTTTTTATTGTTTCAAAAGTATCGACAATTCCTACAATTTACCGACATCATCTTTTAGGAGCTTATCAATTAGTTATAGGTAGCTAACAGTTTTCAAGATACGCTTTGTGACGCTCGAGTAACCAAATGTAGAACACAGTTACAATCTTACTTGAGTCGGTTATCATCACTGATATTGTTGTTCCGAAATTCCAACTAAAGGTCTGCTTTTGATAGTCACAGGATATGAGATATTTAAGTTTAAATAACTAACTCCTCCCCAAAGTAAGCTAGTAGCTATCTAAACTAATTTTGCCTTACCGTTTTGCAATACGAAGTATAATTCACGATAGCATTCCTAAAACTTTTGGGTTAAAAATTTTGTGATTAAAAACAGGTGAACTATGATTAGCAGTCATTTGATTTATGACTATAGAAAGCTCAATTACCAATTACATTAAAGAAGAGCTAGCAATGAATCACCGTGTAGTGACTCACTAGTTAATAAATAAATTGTCAAATTTGTCGTGCATCCATGATTTAAAGGTCCTTTTTCGATCTAATTCAATACTAAACTTGAAACTCGAAATCTTCATTGAATAAACCATTTTAGTAACAAGTACTTGCCTTCCTATATTAAATCGAATCAAAGAACCAATGCGAGGTCATGAGCTCGAGGAAATAATCATGTACTTAGGTTTATAAGTGGACTTGCATCAAATGAAGGAGAAAACAAGTCCGGTGCTATTCACTCTCAAATGCATTACTAAATATTGCAAATTATCTTCTTTAGTTTGGATTTAGCTTTAACAAGTAAGGCGTGAATGCTTTTCTATTACCTCAGATTCGATAGGTTATGGTAGGGAAGTGGCACTTTTGCTTTATTTTTTTTTGCTTTATTTATTTTGCTTTCAGCTTTATTCGGTCTTTATTTTACATGGAGAAAAAAAAGGAAAAAAGGAATTGACAGGTTGGAGACAAAAGCACTGTCTAAGCCCCACTTGGCAATCACCCTAACCTGACATCGGACCCACCTGTACACCAGACGACTCACCTAATTGAAATTTCGTTGACCGTGGCTCTATTTATGATTTTGCAAGTTCAAGCGCTACTCGAACTTTCATCGACCATCAATTAGCAAATCTTCTCTGCTCTTACATTTCCCTAGAAACACGATGTCCAGGGGTCTAGCCCAAAAAGAAGAAAAAAAGGATAGGGAGTCTCATCTTCAACTAGCAATCGAACGTGACGAGGTTGATGAGCTACATAACTTAATTGAGGAGGAGCCAGAGCTCTTAGATCGCCTATCTAAGCACCCTTTCCCAACTACTCCTCTCCACATTGCTGCAGCTGCCGGAAAAACTGAGGTGGCCATGGAGATGGTCATCTTGAAGCCGTCGCTTGCTCGGAAGTTGAATCCAAAGGGTTACAGTCCCATGCACTTGGCTTTGCAACATCAGTATTATAACATTGTGAGGGCATTAATAAGCCGTGACCCGAAATTGATCCGAGTCCCAGGACGACATGGGATCACTCCTGTTGGAAGATACGCGTGAAGATTCTCCAATATCATCCGAAGATCAATTATATTCATTTAATATTGGATCTACATCCAATTAGTATCAGATCTAATCGGATACAAATATTGTGAAATATTTACTTGCTTTTCATATACAGACTTTGTATTATAAACAATGTAAACATTGTACATTGATCAATACAGAATACAAGGGAAAATTCTCCCGTTCTCTTCTCTCGACTATCTCCTTCTCAACTTCTTACATGGTATCAGAGTAGCCTCTGACCCTGACCTAGCTTCCGCATCATTATTCGAATTGCCTTCTTTTTTCTTTTCTGTCCTTGTTGCTGCGACTCTTGCAGAACAGAGCAGTCTTCAGGAGGAATTCGGAATCTGCAAAACAAAAGGGAATCAACCTTACAAAAACAGAATTTCACCATGACCAACCCACAAGAAATCATCTCACCTTCTGGAGATCAGTCGACACCACCTGTTTCGTCCGGATCAGACTCATCCATTGTTGATCAGCAGCAGGCTATCCAAGGTCAAACACCAATTCAGCACACACAATGGCAACAAAATCCGGCTCAGTTCAATCCAGGGTTACCTTTTTCGGGGTATCCTTATCAATGGATGCCATACCCATGGATCCAGGGATTAAACCCAGGTACATCACAGCCAGGATACCAGAGTGTGCGGACCGACGGAGGCCTACCGGCCAACACTGGGGCAGGCGCAACCATCGGCCCCGAGCAGACGGGCGGATCAGAAAATTCGAGTGCGGGACAGTCTACAAATTCAGGATTCCCAACAGGGTTTATACCTTTTCCATTCGCGGCCGCCATGGGTCGTCCAGAACCCGGCGACGCGCTATATGTATCCAACGCCGACGGACCAGAATTGCAGATTATTAGTCATCCCCTTACAGGATCCGAAAATTACTCGAATTGGGCACGCGCATTTCGTCGAGCCCTCATAACAAAAGACAAAGAGGGATTTATCGACGGAACCGTCCCGGTCCCAACTGATGAAAAATTAGGGCGACAATGGAAAAAGTGCAATCAATTGGTCAGGACGTGGATAGGCAACTGCATCAGCCCGTAAATAGCAAATGGTTGCCCCCAACGAAGATTCGAAAATTTTCTGGGATAATATAAGAGAAATGTACGGAAACCGGATCGGGCGAGAATCTTCTCGCTACATCAAGCTCTTACGGGTAACGAAGCAAGGAAACACGTCTCGTAACAACGTGCTTCAACAAGCCGTCGGGCTCGGAACGAACTAGAAGCAAACGGAGGAGAAACTAATCGGATCCGAAACAACCATACAACAAAGATAAGGCGATAAAGGACAGGAGAAAGCGACTCGATTTCTCCTTATCCTTAATGACTCTTACCTCCATTTCAGGTCACGATACTCGCGATGGAACCAGCACCCTCAATCGGCCGAATATTTCAGCTTGTCAGTGCGGAAGAAAGCCAAAGGCTTGCTTCGACCGAAGGAAAAGGGGCGGAAACCCTAGCTCTCGCCGCACGAACGGAGAGAACCTCGCGAACCCTAGAAAGGAAACGCGATGAAACCCTAGCGTTCGCGGAAGCTAAGCCTTTTAAAGGTTTTGCCGCGGACGGTCACGATCGCACGCAACGATCGGACGGCTGGAGAGGGGCGCGAACTCATGGAGATCTGGACGGTGGAGATGGGTTGCTCATTAAAGGATCCAATGGTGGGAGTTTTTCGCGAAGCCATGGGCCAAATCCGTATGGGCCTAATTCTCGCGGGCCTAATTCTTTTGGGCAGAGCTCTTATGGGCCTAATTCCTATGGGCCGAATTCAAAAAATAAGGCCAAATTATATTGTGACTACTGCAGACGACCTCATCACACCATAGAGAATTGCTGGAAGCTGCATGGCAAACCTGATGAAAAAAAGGGCAAAGAAATATCAGCAGCAGCATATCAACTTACAGGACAGGCGGGTACAAATCATCCAATCAGTCAAGCTGAATATGAGCAGTTGATGCAAACATTGCACAAATTGGATGTTCAAAAAAAGGGGGGCAGCTTTACAGGTATTTCTCATTATCGAATAAACAATATATCGAGAAATACTTGGATTGTTGATTCTGGAGCCAGTGATCATATTGCATGTGAGAAAACATTGTTTACTACTATCAAAGAACTGGCTAATCCCATTGTAGTACAATTGCCAAATGGGAATACTGCTCATGTTACTACAACCGGACAGTTAATCTTAGTTCTGAAATCATTCTCACCAATGTGCTATATATTCCCCCTGTTCCCAGCTTCAATCTTATATCTCGTGTCTAGAGCCCGTCAAGAAAATTCATGTCAAGTTTCCTTCAATGCTGATAGTTGTCAATTTCAGGCCCTTTCGACTGGGAAACTGATGGGATGGGGTAATCAATCAGATGGACTATTTTTCTGGAGAGGTTCATCCAAGAATCTGGATTTTTTTCATTGCAATAAGCAATCATTGTGTAATCTGACTACCAATGATAAAAATTTCATTTTCCATTCCAGATTGGGTCACAGTTCCTCATTTCCCTATTCTCCATGTCATATTTGCCCACTTGCAAAGCAATCTCGCAATTCTTTCCCATTGAGCAAAAGTCGTGCAACTGACATTTTCTCTTTAATTCATATGGATGTTTGGGGACCGTATCATACGCTGAATCATGATGGCTCTCGTTTCTTTCTTACCATTGTGGATGATCATTCAAGGGCTACATGGATTTTCCTCATGCAATCTAAGAGTCAAGTCATTTCGTACTTAAAAACCTTCCTCTCTCTGTCGAAAACCCAATTTGGGAAAATTATTCAAAAAATTAGGACAGACAATGGGAAAGAGTTTTTTAATCATGAATGCTCTTCATTATTATCATCTCACGGGATATTGCATGAGAGTTCTTGCATATACACACCTCAACAAAATGGAATAGTGGAAAGGAAGCATCGGCATTTGCTGGAAGTAGCCAGGGCTTTAAAATTTCAGGGTTTCATTCCAAGATAATTTTTGGGGGGAATGTGTATTGACTGCAACATATTTGATCAACCGTATGCCCACCAAGGTTCTTAATGGTCAAAGCCCTTTTGAAATTCTTTTTGGGAAGAAGCCATATCTTAATCATTTAAGGATTTTTGGATGTCTATGCTATGCGTCTATAGTAGGACCTAAGGATAAGATGGGTCCACGAGCTCGCCGCTGCATATTTATGGGGTATGCTACCCTACAGAAGGGATACCGAATATATGATCCCTCCACAGGAGAATTCTTTGTTAGTAGAGATGTTTCTTTCCAAGAAGATTTTTTTCCTTTCTCTATAAAGGAATCAGACAGGGAACAGACAGGACTATTCTCAGACTCAAAATGTCGAAGAATCCATCAATGCTCCAGGATATGTTCTACTTCCCTCCTCAGCTCATACAGGTCCTGCTCCTGCGTCCATTCTGCCAATGACACCTTTAGCAGAAAACGCGGATCAAGAACCAAATGAGAGGATTACATTGGAGACCCTGCATATGGATATTCCAGCAAATCCATCTTCTTCTGAGGACATTCAGCCAAGACGGTCCGGACGAACAACACGTCCTCCAACTTGGACCAAGGATTACATATGTGGAGTGAGAAATCCAGGTATTCTTTTTCCGATTTCCTCTTATGTTTCCTTCGATCGGTTATCCGAGAAGCATAGATGTTGTATTGCTCGCATTTCTGAAGAACAAGAACCTTCAAACTATGAAGAGGCGAGTACTGACCCGCGATGGCAAAAGGCGATGAAAGAAGAATTACAGGCACTAGTGGACAATCAGACATGGGATTTTGTTAGTCTACCTCCACATCGCAAACCCATTGGATGCAAATGGGTCTACAAGATCAAATATCGAGCTGATGGTTCGGTTGAAAGGTACAAAGCCCGGCTAGTAGCAAAGGGTTTCACACAGAAGGAAGGTTTTGATTACCACGAAACCTTCTCGCCCGTAGCCAAAGCTGTTACAGTCCGTTCATTTCTTTCTGTAGCAGCTTACCAGGACTGGCCATTACATCAGATGGATGTCCATAATGCATTCTTGCATGGAGATTTAGCTGAAGAGATTTATATGGACATACCACAGGGTTTACGGAGACAGGGGGAGAATAAAGTATGTCGTCTCCGCAAATCCTTATATGGGCTCAAGCAAGCATCCAGACAATGGTATGCAAAATTCTCTGAGTCCCTGATAGCTGCTGGTTTTCAACAATCCAAATTTGATTATGCTGTTTTCACATGGACCAAAGGTACGTCATCTATATACTTGATGATATACGTAGATGATATCTTGATTATGGGAAATGATGAGAAGGCTGTTAAAAGTTTCAAGAAATACTTGCACTCTACTTTCCATATAAAAGATCTAGGGTCACCAAAGTATTTTCTTGGAATAGAAATTGCTCGTTCAGATCAAGGAATATGTCTCAGCCAGAGAAAATTTGCCTTAGAAATCATATCAGAAGCTGGACTGTCAGGATGTAAGCCGGCAGTGATTCCGATAGAGCAGAATATTAAATTGACTACAGCAGAATATGATGCTGGAATCTCTCAAGAATCTGATCCCATACTGAAAGATTCGATGAGCTATCAGAAACTTGTTGGAAAGCTCATCTACTTGACTATGACCAGGCCAGATATCAGTTATGCTGTGCAAACTCTTAGCCAGTTTATGCACAATCCAAAGCAGTCTCATATGAGTGCAGCACTCAAAGTGGTAAAGTATCTGAAGAAATGTCCAGGACTTGGAATTCTTCTCTCCAACAAATGTGATATGAAAATGACGGCATATTGCGATGCTGATTATGCGACATGTCCAATGAGCAGGAGATCCATAACAGGGTTCTGTATCAAGTTAGGGGACTCTTTACTTTCATGGAAGACAAAGAAACAACCAACTGTTTCATTATCATCAGCAGAAGCAGAGTATCGAGCCATGGCGAAGACCGTATGTGAGATAGTATGGCTGCGCGGATTGCTTCGAGATCTTGGGGTACGAATTGAAGGACCAACCAAATTATTTTGTGACAACGATGCGGCCCTCAAACTTGCCTCGAACCCAATAGTTCATGAAAGAACGAAGCATATAGAAGTAGACTGCCATTTCACGCGAGAAAAGATCCAGCAAGGGATAATTGAGACACTTGGGATCCGAACAAGAGCAACCGGCGGACGTGTTCACCAAACCCTTGTGTCAAAGTCAGCACACGTATCTCCTAAACAAGCTAGGCGTCTTAGATATCTACAAGCCACCAGCTTGAGGGGGAGTGTTGGAAGATACGCGTGAAGATTCTCCAATATCATCCGAAGATCAATTATATTCATTTAATATTGGATCTACATCCAATTAGTATCGATCTAATCGGATACAAATATTGTGAAATATTTACTTGCTTTTCATATACAGACTTTGTATTATAAACAATGTAAACATTGTACATTGATCAATACAGAATACAAGGGAAAATTCTCCCGTTCTCTTCTCTCGACTATCTCCTTCTCAACTTCTTACAACTCCTTTGCATTACGTCGCCGAGAAAGAAGGAGATGATGAGCTGGAGCTCCTAGTCGAATTCCTATGCAATTGCAAATCATCCATTGAAGACTTGACAAGTCAATACGAGACTGCGGTTCATGTCACCTTGAAGAACCACAACCTCAAAGCATTCTAGTTTTTGCTTGGATGGCTTAATCAAGTTTGTCTGTTGGAAATATTGAATTGGAAAGACAAAGATGGTAACACCGCTTTACATATTGCTACGAAAGAAAGGCAACTTGAGGTATGGTTCTTCGCTTTTCCGAGTTGTTCTTGTTTTTATCGGAACAAAATTTATGATAATGAAATACCAGGGATTGAAAATATACTGATTTAGAAACATTCAGAGAGGGGAGACGAGCTACAAATTGTGTTACAATATATGATGTATTATTATCATTCAACGGTTAACATTTGTCATCAAGGGTCTATCTGACCATTGATATTTGAAGTTGTATAGCTTAGTGCTGAACATATAGAAGTGTTCATAAATTTGCTCATTTAAAGTGATCCAGGAAAAACACAAGAAAGGATCAACAGAAATGATTTATCGGGTGATGTGATAAATTATAGGAGAATATTGTAATGATTAGATCGTATGGGAGTCTCCACAAGAAAAAATACTCATCCTCTTACAAATCAGTTGTGTGTTTTCGTATGAGTAATATATAATATCATGATATTGTTCGACTTCATGTCTCTTAATATCATGAAAACAAACTTTTGCCGATAATCTTCGGGAAAAACCCACCTCTTAAGTGGATTATTATATGTAATATTTATTAAGAAGGATTATTGTTAACCGTTGAATTTACATATAATAAAAGTTAATATTTGTCGATTTGATTCTCTCTCTCGTCCTTTTACGTCCTTATTGAGTCCTGCTCAATCGGTGTGCGTTTTTCTCTCTTGTTGAACTTTCCACCATCGCATAATATTATTATAAAACAAGACTTCTCGTGGTTGGTTCCACAATCTTATGGCATTACTTTGAATTCTCTCTCTATATATGTCAGTTATGTATGTAGAAGTAGCTTTGGAGTTTGATTTAATTAAAGAAAATATAATTTTAAAGAGAGATGGAATGAGTGGATAAATTCATCTGCCCAATAATTAAATTTGTTTATAAATAATATGAATTGCTTCAAATAATCTTAAGGGATCGTACAATTTGCAATTAATGACCTTCGTGAATGCATAAACCGTTGTTCATCACGAAATAATAGACGTGAGCGGAGTACATAATATATGATGTGCTGTTGTACTTTGGTATCTAATAGAACTATGATTTGTACATTAGAATGTGTACAGAATAATTGGAAAAGAATTGATGCATTTAGGTATGAGGGAATGGAAATAGCGTCAAAAAATAATTATCCGTACTATTTCACTCTAAAAGAAATTTGTGATATTAACTTTGACATAAATAAACGCTGGGATTGATGTTAAGCACAAACAAAAGAAGAAGAGGAATAACGAGGGATGGATGTAGTAACTCCACTCCCAATCTTCTATTCCAATTCTCTTTTTGACCATTTTCCCGTGCCCAAGGTCATAGGAAGGTAGGCTCGACCCTTATATTGAATCCAGTTTTTATAGGTTGGTCCATTCTTTTATCTAAGGTAGTGTCTGTCTTCATAGAACAAAAAATCTCATATACAAAATGTAATTGAATCTTAAACCTTTTCAGTTGACATGGTCAAATCCTAAACTCTTATGCTAGATTACAGCCATTCAAGTCATCACTTATGTGGATTTGCTTATGTTGCAACTCACATGGGCAATCCCTAACTATCGCATAAATAATTCTGGATGAAAGTACTAAATTGCACCTCTTGAAAAAATCCAGGACTTCTTTATATTGGTTGAAATGATGGCATTAATAAATAAGGTCTAGTAAACTTTCTTCATTTGTACATGGTCGCTGCATCACTAGCATCGTGGCTAGAGCTCATCTTGTGCACAATAGTAAAGCTTGGGATAAAGCAATGACTTAACTTGAAGGGGTACGTACTTCATTTTTATTCCTTTTGCATTTCTTTCAGATCATCAAGTTGTTAAGTCAGTGGACGGATGTACAAGCGAAGAACTCCCTTGGTGAGACCGCTCTGGAAATCTTCCAAGTGAATTCTCGTAACGATCAAGATGTTGTGAAGAGGCTACGCCCTCCAGGACTTCTGTCCAGAATTTGTTTTCTACCCCAGCTTACCACCGAGAGACTAACTTTCCTTGACAGGTGGCCACACATTTTCTATGTCCATGATGAATCCGCTCGCAACGTAATCCTTGTAGTGTCCACCTTAATGGCGACCGCCACTTACCAAGCCGCTCTTAGTCCTCCGGGAGGATACTGGCAGGATTCTTCTTCGAATTCCCTGACCTACTCCACTGTCGTCACCGCCAATTCCACTGAAATTGCTAATGGAAAACCACATCAAGCTGGAAAGATGATCCTCAGTGGCTCACGTCTATACTTATTCACTTTACTCAACAGCATGACTTTTCTCATCTCCAGCTGCATAATCATAGGTGCCGCTGTTCCGCTGGTTCCTGACACTACTATGACTTGCTTTTCGATGTTTATTCTCGCCGCTAACTACTTTTTATCCCTTGCAATGGGATTCTAGAACTCCAGTGATGTTGGACTAAATTTGATAGAGGGTTTTTTCATGGTGGCAATGTACCTCTTCTTAGGATTATCCTTTATGATACGGCTAAAGCACTTCCAAGTCCGACGAAAAATCAATGCCACAAGGAGACGCGTCGGCAACTTCTGAAGATCGGAGGATCAGAGATAATTCCCATGCATATTTTACTTTAACTTCTCTTGTCACGTATGCATATCATGCATGCTTCTTATCTTGAGGTTTGCAAGAACTAGACTCTTTTGTGTTAGTTGCAAGGGATGGACACGTGGTAATTCGCTAAATCTTGAGAGGCTTTACTCTCGCTTGAAGTCGAGACTTCGAATAACTTTTTTTCCTAATTCAGACTTCAATGCAGTGGAAATGAACATCATCGAGTTACAACTTGCAAACACAAATGCGCCAAGCGTCCGTGCACAAAACGCAAGACGGAAATGTCTTCGGCTTTTTAACTCCTAGAAAGAGGCAAACTGGATGATTCTACAAAACACAAACGAATAGACACAGTAGCAACCTTTTTTTTCTGAAAAATTACTTCTAAATAAAGTAAAAAAAAAAAATGCTACGATGTCTTCCAATCAGAATATTATATTTTAACACACAGTTAAAATAATGGAATTTATAAATTCAATTATTCTACACTCCAAACCCCCCCAAAAAAATATTCTATACTCTAAACCAGCTTAATTAAATTCAGTATCCTAAATTCGTCAAATAAAAGATGTAAATCCAAACTTAAGGCGTCTCACATCATACTCCCTTAATTAGAGGAGAAAAAGAAAACGCTCGGCCTCGAGTGTTTGATGTCGGGTTATCTTACAAGCCGCTCTCAAGCGACATCCCCATCTCGTGTGACGTCCTTCACGGAAGCTTCTACGTATTATTCTTTTTTTTATTCAGACAAACCTCAGCCAAAGCTCAAGCTGCAGCTGAGCTACCACCCTCCATCGGGCGGTCACTCTGACTGCCACTCGTCGGCCGACCTCCCCGCCGCCGAATGTCCAAAACAGTAAGGCCCGAGGCCTCCGAGGACCGCCGTGACGGCCACCAAGGACCGACCACCTCCTAGCCAACCCTACGCACTCACTGACCGGGGTGTCACCATCGTTCCGAAAGAGACCATACCCGGAGAAAAAACTATGGATCTCGTTCGGACATTTTGTCTAACAGGTAGTATACGCTACGGAAACAAGAGATCTTTGACTCGACCGAAGACCAGAACCCGCGACAACAACAGCACGCACAGCAGCAGCAAAACGAGGGACGGACGGGGCCGGAGTTCGCCTCTGCCGGACGGCCGCGAGCTCCGGCCCGGCATGCTCAAAAAAGGCAAAAGGGGTCGAGGCTTACCGGAGTGTCGAAGCGGGAAAGGAGGCACGGGGTGGGTTGTCGGCCGTGCGGTGGCGGGCGGTCTCTACCTCCAACTCTCTTCCCTCAGGCAAACTCTCACTCGCGTTCTCTGTCTCTCCCCCTCTCTCGGTTTCTCTCACTCTCTCTCTCTCTCGGATCTCTCCTTCAATCCAGCCCCCGGTCTCCTTCCTTTTTCCCTTGCGTCCCCTCTCTCGCTTTTAAGGGCTAGCGACAGACGCGCATGGCTTCCGCCACCGCCAGCCTGCCACGGCCGGCCTGATCCCCGACCCTAGGATCACGGCTGCTCTGCTTTTGCTTGCGTACGTCTCTGTCTCCGCAGACACGCGGGAATGGCGCGAGGGAGGAAGGAGGAAGGGATAGGTGCGTGGGCCGGGCCGGGGAAAGAAAAGAGAAAATGGGGCAGGGCCTGAAAGAGAAGAGGAAGAAAGGGAAAAGAAAAAAAAGGCCGGGCCGGCCCGCCCCTGGCCCGTTCTAGCTTTCTTTTCTTTTCTTAATAAAAAATAATAATGATAATCTTTTTTAACGTTCTTAATTAATTCTAGATTATTTTTTTATTTTTAATACTAGTAATACAAATGCTCATAATGTCTATATGCCATGCAATTTAGCGAAAATTATTGTCGCTAGAAATTAGGAATTAAATCCTAATTTTTCTATGCAATTAGTGAATGATTAAACGTGTCGCCAAAATTTAGGTGTCAACTCTCACATACATGCTCGAAACATATATGCATGAAGGGCCTAGAGAGAAATCTCTTGATGCCAACACAATGGTGGTGATAGTGATTTTGTTGTTGGTTGCTGGCAATTGGATAAGGTAAGAAACGGTAGCGATACATAGTGGTGGTAATGGTGTTTTTGTTATTAGTTGCAAGGCAATCGGAGAAGGTAAGAAGCAGTGGCGCGTTGGACAACTTGCAGGACGCAGTGGTGGTCATGATGGTGGTTTTGTTGTAGGTTACTTGGAAAGAAGCGAGGTGAGGTCTCGAATGCACACATGCATGATGAACACAAATGAAATGCTTAACTCTGGGTACACATGCATGCCTGAAGCGTAAATGCACGAAGGGCCTAGAGTGGAATCTCTTGATGCCAACACGGTGGTGGTGATGGTGATTTTTTTTGTTGGTTGCAGCCAATCAGGAAAGGTAAGAAGCGGCAGCGATATGCAGTGGTGACGATGCTGACGATGGTGATTTTGTTGTTGGTTGCAGGCAATCGGAGAAGATAAGAAGCGGTGCCGCATTGGACAAGCTGCAGAAGGACGCAATGGTGGTCGTGATTGGTGGTTTTTTTTTTTTGGGTCACCGGGTAAGAACCGAGGTGAGGGGTCAAAAGCATGCATGCAAAATAAACACACCACAGAGAGAGAAAGAGAGAGAGAGAGAGAGAGAGAGAGAGAGCGGGGCTAAATTAGGTCGAGCTTCTCTTTTATTGTGTGATCGAACATGCATCTACTTTACGTGTGATCACACCCATATGAAAAACTTGGTGTCTTAGCTTCTTGCTCTTGTGTCCAATTTCGTGGTGTCTGCTTGGTACCTATAGATGGAGTTAGCGGGCACCCCAATTATTATACAACTGGCCCCTGAGTTTTGCCAGTAATCAAGATTGAAGACGCCTAGTGTTTGTTGTAGTATCAAATTAGAGGTCTTTGAATTGATTCCTATGGACTAATTAATAATCATAAAAAATACATGGATTACATGAGTTGACGTCATCAATTTTGCTTTCAACATCTTGTCTTTAGGAGCCACCTTTTCAAGTGACTTGCCAAGATATAGAAGGTTGGATGTAAAAAAATAGAATTGAGAATACCTAATAAACCAAGTCCAGTGGTATCTTTAAGATGTGACTTGTTACGAGTATTATGACTAACATAGAAGCATGAATAGTAACACACAAAAAAAAGATTTGAGTAAGAAATAAATTGCATAAATAAAACTTGAATACAGTGGATTAATGAGGTCAGCTTTGTGCCTACTATATGGGAATAGATCGATAAGAGATTGATAAGACAGTTCCAATATAATCAGTAAAGAAGATATTAGAATCGTTCAATTACACTCACTCATAAGTGTTTTTCAATTCTAGCTTAAACCTGAACTTACAAGAATCAATTACAGAAGGAGGAGTTTTATTGCACTGTCATTCTCTTGCATGAAGGTTATTAATGCTCTTGATATCTCTTGCAAATTTTCATATACGTTAAACATACTCATAATGCATCCGAGACCAAACTCAACAACAAAATTATCTATATGCAAAACAACCATAAGCTCTTCTCGGATGTCAACGTGGGCTTCATCATCAATAAAGAAAAGAATTCTTGCGGAAATTAATTTCTTTTTTTTCATCACTGATATCGCCTAAGTTTCCTTGTGTTCAATTATAGACCGAATTTCAAAACAATCTGAATTTTTTTTTCTTGGGAAAAACAATCTGAATTAATTTCGAGCCATGACCAACGAATCTCCATCTTAGTAAGAAGTTCAATTTCATATCACCGGTTGTCATTTCCCCTAAACCCCTATGGGGCTTCTCACTTATTGTAGAAGCTAGCGAAGTCTGAATAGTAACGGAACTTAGTCAATGGCAAATGCTTTATTAGATTATTTGCTGTGTGCACTTTCTCAACGAATGTGGTTCCTTATGACACAATAACACGTATAAAATGGTTTTTGGCACCAATGTGTTTCGCCTACTTGAGATACATTTGATTTTTGGCTAAATGTATTGCACTCTAATTGTTGCAGTAATTAACAACCTTCTCCTACAACAATTCCAGATGATTGAGCCAAACTCTTAGCCAAATAACTTTCTTGATTGCCTCAAATGACATCATGTACTCTGCTTCAACTGTCGACAAAGCAACTATCGGCTATAACCGCACTTTCTAACTGACGACCCTTAAAACATGAACACATAACCTGTCAAAAACCTCAGTCTATCCAAGTGACAGGAAAATCTGAATCCACATAACTTGTTATTTGCAGATTTTATTTGATAAGTTGCATCTTCTCAATAGGTTTATGTGATGTGAGTTGTATTGTAGAGGTTGTTTTATGAGAGATAGAGGGCGAGGGGCAGTAGCGGGAAGGGAACAGGAAAGAAAGGAATAACGAAGGAAAAGGTTTTTAAAAAAAGGGACAACAAATTCAAATAGCCAGTAGCATGTGTAGTAAAGTATTAACCTCTTAAGAAGATAGATATAGGTGGTGACTTTATCTCCTAATTTTAGAGGATCTCAATCGATCGATTAAATAGCAATTCATAATCGTTTTTCGAACATAAAGAAAAAATTGCGTCCACTTGTGAGAAGGTGCTCTTTCCAAAATGGGTGTGAACTATTGGTCTTCTTTGTTTTCTTTTATGTGGTAGGACATACAATAGGATGAACCTTTAATATATGAATTGATGGTCTAACTAGTGATTAATTTAGTCTCGGCTGAACATATGGATGATTTGGGCAGATCTGGATTACTTGCCCCGTGCCAACGCCATCATAATAAAGAAAGAAACACTTCTAATGAAGCAGGAGCCTGACAAATTAAAGACATGGATAGTACAGGCATTATCTTATATGATATCTTTGCCTATGGCCTTTATTCTGTCTTTTGTTTGGTAAAGGTAAGATGCCTTTATTCTGTCTTTTTTTTTTTTTTTTTTTTTTTTTTTTTGGTGCCGAAGGAACTGCTTTTGGCCGACAGCCGCCAATTAAACCCCCAGATGACGCTAGCCTAGGACCCACCACCAGGGTGCCACTCGTAATACACCTAATGGTCTGCCAACCTCCCTGCAACTTGTATTGTAGGAGCTTCGAACACTTGGCCTTTCCCTTTATTCTGTCTTTTGTTAGCCATAAGATTGAAGAAGCTAATTTAATAGTCAAGTATGCAAAGTACTTTTTCTCTCCAAGAATCCTCCTTTTTCTACTGTTTTCCCGACAAAAAATGGAATAAAGACATGATAATACCCACGTTAGACATGTGAAAGCAAATTTAGCACTTTGCTTTTCTTTTCTTTTTCATCGATTTCAAGCTCTTTGCCTTTTGATCTTCTGATTTCGACTTTGAGAAAACAAAGTGAGATATTATTCTTCTTTTCACAAATGTCGATTGATCCTTCATATGTATACTTATTTAGCCAGTAACACTATTAATTCACCAGCCATTTTTTGGAAGTGCTAATGTTTATCTGTACTTCCAAGATTACTAATTGTTTTCATAATTAATCAACATTAATTTGTATAATTTACCAACATGATAAGGTGCTGACTTTTATTCAAAATTACCATAAGTGACTTGCCCATTTTTCTTCCATTAAGTCACAACTAATTTTTGCTTAACAACCACTGTTTGAGTCGCTCGTTCAATTTTAATTGACTATTTTGAATTTATCAATTGTTGCAATAATTTACCAACATTTATTTGCACAGCTTACCAACTGATAATGCTACTAACTATTATATAAAATTATCAAATCTTATTTGAGTCCACTTACTGACGTTTATTTGATTGCCACAAAATGACCAACTATTCCAATAGCTCACAACATCTATTTCAGAACTTATCAGTGAGTTAAAGTTACCAATTTTTATACAAAATTATCAACTTAGTTCAAAATTACCGATTCTCTTAATAACTTGCTAACATTTATTTGTGGATCTTAAATTATAAACTCTTATTACCAACAATATTTCAATCAGTTATCAATGTTTTCTTTTTTCAAAAATTACCAACTGTTCCAATAATTTAAGGACATTTTTTTAGCATCTTAAAAATTCTGTTAAAATCAACCATACTTATACAAAATTATCAACTCTTATTTGGGTTCACTTGCCAAAGTTTATTTGGCCGTTTAAACGTTACAAACTTATTCCTGAAAAAATGCTATATTACACCAACAGTTTTATATCTTACCCAACTTTTTAAAAATCTTAACAAATTTATCTATGAAACTTGAGTTGCCAACTCTTATTTGAGTTATACCAATGTACATTTAATTATTTCCAGATTATTAATTGTTCCAATAATTCACTTGGATTCATTGGCAGGGCTGAACGACGTTTTAAGCTCATCAGCTCTTATACAAAATCATCGATTCTTATTTGTGTCCACTTACCATTTTTTTTTTTTATTATTGTTTCAAAAGTATCGACTTTCCTGTAGTTTACGCATGCTTTTTTTAGGAGCTTATCAATTAGTTATAGATAGCGAACACTTTTTAAAATAACCAGAGCTTCAAATAATTTGTCAATATTTATATCTGAAGCTCGAGTAACCGACTCTAGAACAAAGTTACTATCTTATTTGAGTCAGTTATCATCATTGATCTGCTTGTTTCGAAATTCCGACTAGAGGTAGGTGTTTGATAGTCATAGGATATGAGATATTTAAATTTAAATAACTAAATGCTCCACAAAGTAAGCTATTAGCTATGTAAACTAATTTTGCATTACGGTTCTTCAATATGTAGTTATAATTCTCGAGAGCATTCTTGAAACTTTTGGGTTAAAAGCTCTAAGATAAAAAGCAAGTGAACTATTACCAGTATTCATCTGATTTATGACCATGGAAAGCTCAACTGCCAATTACATTAAAGAGGAGCAAGTAATGAAGAACCCACTAGTGACTCACTAGTTCATAAATAAATTGTCAAATTTGTTGAGCATCCATGTTTTAAAGAGCTTTATTTTCTGAGCTAATTCAATGCTAAATTTGAAACTCAAAATCTTCATTCGATAAATCACTATGGTAACAAGTCAAGAATTTGTTTCCGTGATTTAAAGTAGGTTTTGTTCTATTAACTCCTCAAATGTATGATTAAATTCTGCAAATTATCTCCTTAGTTTGGGATTAGCAATAAATTCTGCAAATTATCTCTTTAGTTTGGGATTAGCAATAACAAGTAAGGCGTAAAAGTTTTTCTATTACCTGAGAAAGATTCGATGGGTTAATGGTAGGGAAGTGGCACTTTTACTTTTCTTTTCTTTATTTATTTTACTTTGAGCATTATTCGGTCTTTATTTTACATGGAGAAATAAAGAGACGAAAAAAGGGAATTCACAGGGGAGAGAGAACTCTCCCGCAAGCAAAATCACCGCTCCTATGAGATCAAGCAAAGAATAATGCAGCTTTACAAATAAGTATGCATTGCATTCAGTCATTTCACAAGCATTGCATATACCACGGCAAATCTAAGATATGTCGGGCCCCACTCACCCCTGACCTGCCATGGAGCCCACTTGTAAACTTGTTAACTCAGCTAATTAAATATTTGTTAACCGTGGCACCATATAATATATGATTTTGCAAGTTCGTTACTTCCATCGATCCTCACCGAGCAAAGCCCCTCTTGCTCCTACTGTCTTATTTGAGTTACTTATCATCATTTATATAGTTGTTTCGAAATTCCAACCAGAGGTAGATTTCTGATAGTCATAGGATATGAGATATTTAAATTTAAATAACTAACTCATCCCCAAAGTAAGCCAGTAGCTAGGTAAACTAATTTTGCATTACGGTTTTGCAATTTGTAGTTATAATTTTTCTTTTGTTCGGACAATGTGTAGTTATAATTCACGAGAGCATTTCTGAAAATTTTGGGTTATAAGCTTTGAGATTAAGTAGTAAGTGAAATATTATTAGCAGCCATCTGATTTGATGTCTATGGAAAGCTCAACTGCCAATTACATTAAAGAGGAGCATCAAATCAAGAGCCCACCAGGGATTTACCATTTTACAAATAAATTGTCAAATTTGGCGTGCATCCACAATTTAAAGAGATTTATTTTCCGAGCTAATTCAATCCTAAATTTGAAACTCGAAATCTTCATTCAATAAACCACTATAGTAATGAGTAGAAAATTAGCCTGCATGTATTGAATCGAATCGAAGAATCGATCCGAGATCATGCACTTGAGGTGATAATCGTGTGCTTGGGTTTAGAAGTGAACTCGTTTCATATAAAGACAGAAATTGGTCCGGTGCTACTAAATCCTCAAATGTATTATTAAATTCTAGAAATTATCTTCATTAGTTTAGGATTAGCAATAACAAGTAAGGTGTGACTGATTTTCTTTTACCTTGGAAAATTCGAGGCTTGATGGGAAGGAAGTTACAATAACAAGAGTACCTTACACTGACACTTTGCGAGGCGTGAGGCATGGTAACCATAGCTGCTATTTTTAAACCCTAAAAATGACATCGCTCTGATTAAGAACATGTTAGCTGCAATTAAATCTCGAAGTAGATTCGGTCTGTACGTCATATCTCACATGTAGGTTAACTAGGAGCATCAAATCGAAACCGCAATATAACATGCCACCGTATATATCATCAATATAAATAACATCCCATCCAAAATATTTCAAAGACAAAATTCATCAGAGGCTCCAAAATATTAAATGCTTGAATAAGTTTTCAGAAAGATAATACCATACAATACTTTACGGTTTGACTTTAACGTACGGGCCATGACACGGTATAGTTTTTCCTTCTCGATGAATCATGTCATGCAATTCTTGAAAAACATGATAAGAAGAGAAAGGGCAAAAGTGGGAAAGCGAAGGGCACATAAAATTACGACACTACGATTTCCTAAGAATCTTACCAGTACGCACCGGTCCCGGCCTAAGATATGGTGGGCCCCACTCAAACCCAACCTACCGTTGGGCCCACCTATACACCTGTTGACTCCCCTAAATCAAAAATTCATTGAACCGTGGCACTACATAATATATGATTTTGCAAGTTCGCTACTTCCACCGATCATCACCAAGCAAAGCCCCTCTTCTCCTACTACATTTCCCTAGAAACACGATGGCCAGGGGTCTTCCTGAAAAGGAAAAAAGAGAGGCTAGGGAGTCTCGGCTTCGACTAGCAATCGAACATGATGACGTTGATTTGCTACATAACTTAATTGTGCAGGAGCCAGAGCTCTTAGATCGTGTATCTAAAAACCCCTTCCCAAATACTCCACTACACATTGCCGCAGCCGAAGGAGAATTCAAGGTGGCCATGGAGATAGTCATCTTGAGGCCATCATTCGCTAGGAAGCTGAATCCGCAGGGTTATAGTCCCATGCACTTGGCTTTGCAATGTAAGCAATACCCAATTGTGAGGGCATTGATGACCCTTCATCCTAAGTTGATCCGAGTTCGAGGACAATGTGGGATCACCCCTTTGCATTACATCGCTGGGGAAAAAGGAGACAAAGAGTTGGAGCTCCTAGCCGAATTCCTTTGCACTTGCAAATCATCCATTGAAGATTTGACGAGCTGATGCGAGACTGTAGTGCACATTGCTGTCAAGAACCAAAACTTCGAGGCAGTTAATGTTTTGCTAGGATGGCTTGAGCAAGTTCATCTGACAAAAATCTTGAACTGGAAAGACGAAGATGGTAATACCGTCTTACATGCTGCTGTGTCCGGAGAGCCGCAACATGAGGTATAGTTCACCGATTTCATGGTTTTTCATGCTTTATTATATGATCCTTGACTTTGACTTTATCTAACCCAAGAATAAATTATATGTTAATGAAACACTGGGGTTTCAAAATACATGGATTTAGAAACACAGAGAGAGAGGAGATTTGAATAACATTTTGTGCAACCGTATATATTATAGCATTATCATTTAGCGGTTAACATTTGTCGATAAATGTCCATTTGAGATTGACATTTGAAGTGGTCTAGCATAGTCTTGTAAATTGTAGAAGTATCCATAAATTTGCTTGCTTGGAACGATCTGTCGGAATCTCAAGGAACCAACTGACAAAAATCATTGATCAAGGGATATAACATATTAAAGGTGAATATTGTGATAATTAGATTGTATTGAAGCTTCCACAATAAAAAAATCCATCACTTCCTTTTACAAAAGAAAAAAAAAAAGGTTGTGAATACTAATGTATGTTATCAAGATATTATGTGAATTCATATCTCTTTACATGAAATTTGAACCTCAAGTTTTTGCTAATAAACTTCGTGAAAAAAACCCATTTGTTAATCTCATTATATTATTGTAATGTTTATTAAGAATGAAAATATTTAAATGTTAAATTCAGATATAATAAAACTTGACGATGTCGATTTAATCCATCTCTTGTCATTTTAAATACACGATCAAGTCCTACTACAATCATTATATTGATAAATACATGTTTTTCTCTCTTGTTGAACTACCCGCCATCGCGTAAAATATTATAAAAGGACTTCAAGTGGTAGGAATGAGTTAATAAATGTGGATTGGTTCAACAAATCAGACAGGATCCTACAATTTGTACATTAGAATGTGTACGGGATAATTGGAAAACTAAATTGACTTATTTAGACTATGTTTGTTTCGCGGAAAAAAATTTTTGACAAAAGTTTTTCCTCATTTTCAAGCATTCAGGGCGTGCAAAATAAGTAATAAAAACAATGTTCCAATCAATAGAAAATATCCTTCTAAAATTGGGAAAATTGATTTTCCTTTCCGAGAAAAAAAAAATCCCTCTCTTTCTCACGCTTCCTCTCCTCCTCTTCCCCGACCTTCTATCGCTCCTCTCGATTCTTCTCTCTGAAATCCTCTCCCTCCCTCCCTCCCTCTCTCTCTCTCTCTCTCTCTCTCTCTCTCTCTAAGGGTGAGCATGGTCCGGGTTGGTCCGGGCCACCCCCTAACCCTAGGACCAACCCGTACAGTGTTGGTCCTCAATTTTTAGGACCAAGGACCGACCCTATTGAGCCTGGGACCAAGGACCGGACCGACCCAATGGGTTCGGTCCGGTTCCAGGGTCAACCCAGAACCAATCAATAATTTTTTTCGTCTTGTTTTTTGCACTCCCTATAAAAGTAAACCTACAAATTCAAATTACACATCCATCCACAATGCGGCATTGTGTAACTAAACTATAAATACCAATACATATTCAGCAAATTTAAGATGACACAATAATAAAAATTTCGTACCTGCTAATTGCTCATCGAGATATGGGACAAGATAGGGTCCACAATGCAGCGAGCGGGATGTTGCTACTTTTGATTTTGGCAAATTGAAAAACAAAGAAGACAGAATGGAAGAGAACGTACTTTGGGGAAGGAAGCCGTGAGGAGATTTACGGCGTAAACTTCACGCCATTTTAGATGTCACGAGTCCATGATTGTGAGGAGTCCTTGGTCCTTACGGTGAAGAACGTACTCTGGACTGTGGAGGAGGAGGCCGTGAAGACTTTTACGGTGTAAACTTCACGCCTTTTGGAATTGGATGCCGTCTGTCCGTGACTGTGAGCCTGAGGAGTCAATAGCTTTAACATCATTTTACTTAGGTTTGAATATATAAAAGAATTATAAATAATATAATATAATAGAAATTTTACTTAGGTTTGAATATATAAAATAATTATAAATAATATAATATAATGTACAGGGTTGGTCCAGGGTTGGACCGACCCAAAACTCTCAGGACCGAGGACCAATCCGCATAGTGTTGGTCCTGGAATTTCAGGACAAAAGAGCAACCCAATCCCCTTGGGAACTGGACCAGGACCGGCAGGGTTGGGCCAGTCCAGGGTTGGTCCAGGGTCGACCCTAGACCCCTGCTCACCCCTATCTCTCTCTATTTGCTTGCCACTCGGCAATCGCGATCTCCTTCAACTCCCTGTCGCTGGCTGCCGTCTCCTTGCCCCACTCCTTGACCAGGCTCTTTGCCGTCACGCGTGTCGGAATTTTTTTTAAAATTTTTTTATCAAAAAATGCTGTCATTTTTCCTTTAAAAAAAAGAAACAAAATAAAAGATACGATTTTTTTTTTCTAATCAAAATCAAGTCCTTTCTTCTCTTTTGATCATTTTCCCATGGACAAGGTCATTGGAGCATAGGCTCGAGCCTCATATTGAACCCAGTTTTTATAGGTTGGTCCACTCGTTCATTTAAGATAGTCTTTTTCTTCCTAGCTAAAAAAAAAAAAAAACTCATATACAATATGTAATTAAATCTTAAATCTTTTCAATTGACTGTTGCATAAATAATTTAGGGTGAAAGTATTATATTACACTTTTTAAAAGATTCAAGCTTCTTTGTATTGGTTTAAATGATGGCATTTAGAAAATAAGATCTAGTAAACTTTCTTCCTTTGTACATGGGCTGTTGCATCACTAGCATGGTAGCATGAGCTCGTCTGGTGCACAATAGTAAAGCTTATGACAAAGCAATGCTTTATCTTGAAAGGGGTATGCACTTCATCTTCATTCCTTTTGCATTTCTTCCAGATGATCAAGTCGTTAGCTTGGCATATGCATGTAAATGCAAAGAACTTCGATAAGAAGACCGCTCTCGAAATCTACCAAGTGCATCCTCGTAAAAAGCAAGATGTCGTGGACGAGTTACAACAAAAAGGACATCTAGAAAGATTTGGAGAAAGATTTTTTGAAGTATTTTTTATTCCTAACCTCGACCTCTCTCTATCAAAGCTTTTCACCGCGAGACTAACTTTTCTTGAGAAACTGGCAGCCTATTTCTATATCGAAGATAAATCTGCTCGCGAAGTAATTCTTGTAGTGTCTACCTTAATGGCGACCGCCACTTACCAAGCTGCTCTGAGTCCTCCGGGAGGATACTGGCAGGATTCCTCTTCATATCCCCTGACCAATTCCACTGAAATTGCTCATGAAAAACCGCATCAAGCTGGAAAGATGATCCTCAACGGCTCACATCTATATCTTTTTACTTTACTCAACGGCATGACTTTTCTCATCTCCACGTGCATAATCTTAGCCGCCTCTGTTCCGCTGTTTCCTGGCACTTCTTTGGTTTGCTGGTCTATGTTTGTTCTCGCCGCTACCTACTTTTCATCCCTTACAACGGGATTCCAGAACTACAATGATGTTGGAAAAAATTTGATAGAGGGTGTTTTCACGGTGGGAATGGGTTTAGTCTTTGGATTATCCTTTTGGATATGGCTAAGGCGCGCCCGAGTCCAACAGAAAATCAATGCCTCAATGAGACGCATTGGCGATTTCTAAAGATCAAAGGATCATAGATAATTCCCATGCATATTTTACTTTAACTACTCTTGTCCGGTAAGCATATCATGCATGTTTCTTGTCTTGAGGTTTGCAAGAACTAGACGCTTTTGTATTTGTTGCTCGTGATGGACTCATGTAGCAATTTATTAATGCTGAGAGGCTTTAATATTGCTTGAAGTCGAGACTTCAAATTAGCTTCCTTTTTTTTTTTGGGCTAATATCTTGAAAAACCCCAAACTGGTACACTTGTGACAAATTTACTCCAAACTATTTTTTTGACCATAAAAAACCCAAAACTAGTAAACTTATGACAAATTTACCCTGATTGATTATAAAAAATCTTAAATCGGTACATTTATGACAAATTTACCCTAAACTAATTTATTCGACTGCAAAAAATCCTAAACTGGTAAATTTGTGACAAATATACCCTATGCTAAATTGAATTAATACCACAAAAAAATCATAAAAATTGTAAACTATGACAAACGGAACGTAAAATTCTAAATTGGTATACTGGTTAACTGTCACGTGTCATTTAACTTAATAATTTGTGAATAAAATTTAACGAAAACTAACATAGGGTAAATTTGTCACAAGTGTACCAGTTTGGGATAAATTTATCAAAAGCATACCAGTTTGGGGTTTTTTGTAGTCAAAAAAATAGTTTGGGGTAAATTTGCCACAAGTGTATCAGTTTTGGGCTTTTTAGGGTATTATCCCTTTTTTTTCTCTCTAATTTAGACTTCAGTGCTGTGGAAATGAACATCAACGAGTTACAAAAGGCAAGATGGAAATCTCTTCGGCTTTTTAATTTCTAGAAAGAGGCAAACTGGATGATTCTATAAAACATGACGAATAAACACAGTAGCAACCGTTTTTCTAAAAATTACTTCTAAATAAAGTAACGGAAAAAAAAATACTGAGAATATAGTAAAAGCCTAGCCAAATGTTTTTTTGTTAAAGGAAGAAGAAGAAGATCGTATCATATCTTCCAATCGGAATATTATATTTTAACACAAAGTTAAAACAATGGAATTAATAAATTCAATTATTCTACGCTCGAAGCTCCTCCCCCCCAAAAAAAATTGTTCTATACTACAAACCGGCTTAATTAAAGAAGGGAAAATCAAATTTCAATATCCTAAATTCGTCAAATAAAAGATGTAAATCCAAACTTAGGGCGTCCCACATCATATTCCCTTTATAATAATGATAAAAAAAAAAAAAAAAAAAAAAAAAAAGCTCGGCCTTGAGTGTTTTATGTTGGGTTATCGTACAAGCCGCTCTCAAGCGACGTCCCCATCTCGAGTGACGTCCTTCACCCGAAGCTCGTACGTTTTTTTGTTTTTGTTTTTTTGTTTTTTTTTTTAAGACAAACCTTGGCCAAAGCTCAACCCGTCACCGAGTTACGACCCTTCCTTCGGGCGGTCACTCTGACTGCCACTCGTCGGCCAACCTCCCCGCCGCCGAACGCCCAAAACAGTGAAGCCCGTGGGCTCCGAGGACCGCCACGACGGCCACCGAGGACCGCCACGACGGCCACCGAGGGCCGATCAGCTCCTAGCCAACCCTATGCACTCACCGACCGGAGGGTCACCATCGTTCCAAAACAGACCATACCCGGAGAAAAAACTATGGATCTCGTTCGGACATTATGTCGAACAGCTAGTATATGCTACGGAAACAAGAGATCTTTGGCTGCGATAACAACAGCACACACAGCAACAGCAAAACGAAGGACGGACGGGGCCGGAGTTCGCGTCAGCCGGACGGCCGCGAGCTCCGGCCTGGCATGCCCAAAAACAGGGCCGAGGCTTACCGGAGTTTCGGAGCGGGAAAGGAGGCACGGCAACGGGTTGTCGGCCGTGCGGTGGCTAGCGGTCTCTCCCTCCAACTCTCTTCCCTCACTCAAACTCTCACTCGCGCTCTCTGTCTCTCCCCCCTCTCTCGGTTTCTCTACCTTGAACTCTCTCTCGGATCTCTCCCTCAAATCCAGCCCCTGGTCTCCTCCCTTTTTCTCTTGCGCCCACTCTCTCGCTTTTAAGGGCTAGCAACAAGCGCGCATGGCTTCCACCCCGCCTGCCTGCCGCAGCCTGCCTGATCCCCGCCCCTAGGATCACGGCTGCTCTGCCTTTGCTTGCGTACGTCTCTGTTGCCGCAGACATGCGGGAATGTCGTGAGGGAGGAAGGAGGAAGAGAAAGAGGAAGAAGGGAAAAGAAAAAAGGCTAGGCCGGCCCGCCCCAGGCCCGGTCTAGTTTTCTTTTCTTTTCTTAATAAAAAAATAATAATGATAAATGTTTTTAATGTTCTTAATTAATTTTAGATGAACTTTTTAAAATTGTAATACTAGCAATACAAATGCTCCTAATGAGTATATGCCATGTAATTTAATGAAAATTATTGTCGCTAAAAATTAGAAATTAATACCTAATTTTTCTATGCAATTATTGAATGATTAAACATGTCGCCAAGATTTAAGTGTCAATACTCACATGCATGCTCGAAAGATATATGCACTAAGGGCCTAGAGAGAAATCTCTTGATGCCAACGCAATGGTGGTGATGGTGATTTTGTTGTTGGTTGAAGGCAATCGGCAAAGGTAAGAAGCAGCAGTGATACGCAGTGCTGGTAATTGTGTTTTTGTTGTTGGTTCCAAGGCAGTCAAAGAAGGTAAGAAGTAGTGGCGCATTGGATGACTTGCGGGACGCAATGGTGGTCATGATGGTGGTTTTGTTGTAGGTTACTTGGAAAGAAGCAAGGCGAGGTCTCGAATGTGCATATGCATGATGAACACAAATGAAATGCTTGACTCTGTCTTAGCTGATCTTGTGACAAATTTCGTATCCGTATGCTTGGCGTAACCTATTGATGGTGTTTACAGGCAACCCAATTATTATACAACTAGCCCCTGAATTTTGCCAATATTCAAGGTTGAAGATTGAAATATCAAATTAAAGGTTTTTGGAGTGATTTCCACAGATTAATTAATAATTGTTGAAAGTACGTGGATTACATGAGTTGACAAATCATATGCAACTAAGCTCGATATATGTAAGATAAATAATCATAATGGCATATCTAAAATAAAAAATTCAAAACAAAAAGAGAGCAATTGACTGAAATACTATATAGAACTACCACAAAATAGAAGGTTGGATGTGAAAAGGATAATTTACAGATCCAATGTCATCAATTTTGCTTTCAACATCTTGTCATTAAAAGTCACCTCCCTTTCAACTGACTTACCATGAAAGAGAAGGTTGGATGTAAAAAGGATGGAATCGACCATAGCTAATGAACCTGAATCCATTGCTATATACCACTACTTATCAAGAAAGTAGGATATGATACATTCATCGGATGAGCATTCACTAGTCAAATTTAATCATAAGTTACGAAATGTGTAAAACCTTGTATTCTTTTTTAGGGACCCATTATGAATCTTTCTATCTCTAAAATATTATTTGTTACGACTAGCCTGGAAGCATGAATAAAAACACACAAAACTAATCGAGTAAGAAATAAATTGCATAAATAAAATTTAAAGACAACAA
The DNA here is from genome assembly GCA_017140185.1 of Eucalyptus polyanthemos subsp. polyanthemos. Classification (NCBI taxonomy): domain Eukaryota; kingdom Viridiplantae; phylum Streptophyta; class Magnoliopsida; order Myrtales; family Myrtaceae; genus Eucalyptus; species Eucalyptus polyanthemos. The sequence continues at coordinate 16,185,564 of CM029460.1, forward strand.
ATTTATGTGGTTCTACTATGTGCCTACTATATGGAGAGAGCTCAATAAGATAATTCCATTATAATTGGTAAAGAAGATATTAGAATCGTTCAATCATACTCGCTCGTAAGTGTTTTTCAATTCTAGATTAAACCCGAACTTACAATAATCAATTACAAAAAAGGAATTTTATTACACAGTCACACTCTTGGATGAAAGTTATCAAAGCTCTCGTATCTCATGCAAGTTTTCATATATGTTAAGCATACTCACTGTGCACCCGAGACCAAACTCAACAACAAAATTATTTATATGCAAAACAACCATAAGCCATTCGCCAATGTCAACGTGGGCTTCATCTTCAATGAAGAAAAGAAGTCTTACGGGAAATTAGTTTCGTTTTTCCATCGTGGACAATTCTGTTGGCAAGAGTGCAATAATATGGCCTAAGATTTTTGTGATTCAATTATAGATCGAATTTTAAAAAAGAAAAAAGAAAAAATCTGAACCAACTTCAAGCCATGATCAATGAATCTCCACCTTGGTGAGAAGTCCAATTTCATCTCTTCGGTTGTCATTTCTCCCAAACCCCTATGGGCTCCTTACTTGTTGTAGAAGCTAACCAAGTCCGAATATTATTGAAATTTAGTCAATGCCATATGCTTTGTTAGATTATCCGCCATGTGTACTTTTTGAAGGAGTGTGGTTCCTTATGACACAATATCATATATAAAATTGTACGCGACACTGATGGGTTTCACCCACCCGCAATACATTTGATTTTTGATAAATGTCTTGCACTCTAATTGTTGCTAAAGATAACAATCTTCTCCTACAACAATCCTAGATGACTGAACAAACCTTTGAGTTAAATAACTTTCTTGATTGTCTTGGTTGGCATCATATACTCTGCTTCAGTCGCAACCATGCGATTTCCGACTATAACCGCGCCGTCCAACAAAATATGAACACATAACTTGTCAACGACCTCAGTCCGTTCAAGTGAGAGGAAAGTCTAAATCCACATAACTTGTTATATTACAATTTAATTTGATAAGTTGCATCTTCTCAATAGGTTAATTAGAACAACTATGATGCATCGCACCTATTAAAAATATTGCACCTTTTGGAGTAAGATTCTCGTCATTTGTTTCCTTGCACTCTTTCATGCAACTGAAAAATCATTTCACTTCAATAGTCAACCGGCTCAACGGTCAGTATTTTATCAACCCGTTTTGCTCCTCCTTTCTTTTTCTTTCTCCTTCGAAATAAAATCTATAAACAAACACAATGTGAGCACTAATCAATTATACACACACACACACAAGCACAAACATACACAATACACAGGGTAACTAAGGCGAAAGAGGCGCAAGCGGCAGTGGCTCATACAAGAAAAGTACTAAAAAAATTCTAAACCTATTATATTAGTACCAATTTAATTTTAAACCTTTTAATTATATCAAATTAGTCATAAACCATTTCACATTTCTATAAATTTAGTCTATCTGGCCAAATTAGGCCAAAAATTCTGACGTGGACGCTGGTCATCTCTCTTGGCACATTAGGCCTTGACGTGGACATGTCCTTTATAATTTTTTTCTGAAACTTTCAATTCCTTATTAATTTTTTCTTCTCTTTTCCTTCTTTTTATTTCCCCTACCATGGCTGGTGGGGCTAGAGCTCTCTGGCCACTAGGCAAGGGCCTCAAAGCCCTCACTAGTTGCTGGCAAGGGTCATGGGCCTTGCCTAGATATGGGTGAGCCGTTGGCGGCTATAGGTGAAGGTGACCTCGCCCGCGACTAGTAAGGCCATAGCCATTTTTGCCTGCGATTGGCAAGGCCAAGAGAGGGCTTTGCATTGCCCAGTGGCTAGTGAGCTTTGGTGATGCTTGTTAGCCACAATGGAAAAGGAAAGGATAAGAAGGAAAAAGAGAAGAAGAAAAAAAGAAAAGAAAAATTAATTGAAAAATTGCAAAATATAAAAAAAATATTTTAAAAAAATATCCACATTAGTGCTAACCATGCCATATAGAATATATGATATACACCCCAATAAATTTCGGTTTAAATTGGTCAGATGAACTCAATTGGTACTAACATAAAATGATTTAGAATTAAATTGATTAAATTGAAAGGTTTATGACTGAATTATTACTAATACAATAAGTTTAGGACATTTTTTGGGATACTTTTCACTAGCTCAAATTGAGGGTAGATAGAGAGAGCTGCAATGACAAAAGGGGAAAAAAAGAAAGAAAAAAATCGGAAAGGGACGAAAAATTTAAACAACCAACATCACGTGTAGTAAATATTGTCACTTTATCAAGTAATTTTGGAGATATCAATCGGTCGATTCAGAACCCACATCACCCCTGTCCCAAAAGTCTCTCACCTAGAACACATAACCCAATTCAGACATATTAGCCTATGTAATTTTACCTACAAAATTATTGCCAAAGTGCTGGCCGTCCGGCTTAAACCATGGCTGCCAATGTTCATTGCAGAAGAACAAACAACTTTTATGAGCAATCGGCTGATCCAAGACAATATCTTTATTGTTCAAGAAGTGATCCATCAATTAAGGGTGAGGAAAATGACCTACAAACATCAAGCTATTCTTAAATTAGATATGCAAAAAGTATATGACAGAGTGGAATGGGATTTTCTCTGTGATTACATGCTAAAGTTGGGCTTTCATGCAAGATGGGTTCAATGGATAAAAATGTGCATCTCTTCTGTGTCTTTTAACATCTTAATTAATGGCAAGCCATCAGCTGAGTTTAAACCTACGAGAGGTATCAGATAGGGGGATCCCCTCTCACCCTATCTCTTTATCATCATGACAAATCTCCTCTCCTCCCTAATGCGCACAGTTGTTCAAGATGGAACTATTAAGGGCATTCGATTAAATCCTACCTGTCCAACTCTATTTCATCTCCTATTCGCAAACGATGCCATTTTCTTCCTAGACGGCACAATCCGAGGAGCTCAGAATGTTTCTAATGTTCTAAACTTGTATTGCTATGTCACAGGTCAAAGGATTAACCTCAACAAGTCTGGCCTTTTGTGGGTAAGAGTTGCCCTCCTCAACTTCGACAGAACCTAGCTTCAGAGTTGAGAGTAGCTATTACAGAATATATAGGGAAGTATCTTGGCATTCCAGCTGACTGGGGGAAAACAAAAAAGCAAATGTTTGCTTGGCTGTTGACAAGAGTTGAAAGGAAATTGGAAGGGTGGAAAGAGAAGTTAATTTCAAAAGCTGGCAAGGAGATCCTTATAAAAATAGTCATCCGGGCCATTCCTCAGTACATGATGTCTATATTTAAAATTCCAACTTCCAAATGTCGTACCATAAAGAAAAAAACAGCTTCTTTCTAGTGGAAACAGCACGCTGATAAAAGAGGAATCCATTGGAAAAAAATGGGAAGAGTTGAAAATCAAGAAGGATAATGGTGGTTTGGGTTTTAATGATTTGCAAAATTTTAACTTAGCCATGCTGGGAAAACAGGCATGGAGGATTATAAATCAACCAAATGCTCTATGGTGCAAAGTGCTGAAAAGTATCTACTTTCCTAAAAGTGATTTTTGGGCAGCAAGAAATGGAAATCGACCATCATGGGGCTGGAAGAGTATTTTACAGGGGAGAGCAGTAATTGAACTAGCTATCAGGTGGGAGATTAGGGATGGAAAACAAATCAGAATTTGAGAAGACCTATGGTTGCCTATTGGAAGACTCATTAGTCCAGCTAACAAGGAAGAACCATGATTTGTGGTTGATCTCATCGACAGTGATAGCAAAATGTGGAATGTGAACAGAGTTACAGCCCTGGATTAGGAAGATATCGCTAATGAGATACTAGCTCAACCCCTCTGTCTACATCTTCAACAAGACAAACTTGTATGGACCGCCAACAAGTCTGGCATCTACACTGTCAAGAGCGGATACAATCGCATACAAAGCTCAGCCATGCATCCCAGCAACCAACCACCCTCCACATCATACCATACACCTAAATCACTTTGGCCTACAATATGGAAACTTCCTACAATTCCAAAAATTCGAATCCTAATCTGCAGATATGCAACAATTCACTCCCAACCAAAGAAAACCTTCACCGAAGGAAAATGTTACCTGGTCCATTATGCCAGATATGCGGCCAAGCCCTAGAAACCATGAAGCACCTCTTCATCCTTTGTGCTTGGACAAAAACCGTCTGGTCAGATCCTTAAAATCAAGCCGACACCAACCCAGAACACATAACCAGAATAGCAAGTGGATTTTCGAGAATCCTACCACCAGAACTAGTGACGGATCAAAAGCCCTCTTCGTAGCTCTTCTATGGAACATTTGGTTGACCCGCAACACTGCAATCTTCATGGGAATGAAGCTAGCCCCTCCCGCACCAAAGAAAATGCCTGGATTCTAGTAGATCTACACCTGAAATGGGGAAAACATGGGAAGAAACTGTCAAAAAGGGCTACAACAAACACAACCAGCTGTAAAACTTGGAAACCCCCTGACCCATCCTCATTGAAGCTCAACATTGATGCTGCTTGGAGTAGCTCGAACCACACAGGATCGGTGGCAGGGGTCTGCCGAACTGCTGCTAGTCGCCTCGCTGTGGGCTTTGCTGAATCGATTTTCGCTCCATTAGCCCTAATTGCGGAAACCCTAGCGATGCATATGGCTTTGATGTGGACAAAGGAGAAGAGAAGAAACCTAGCCGCATGAACTAAAGTCTCTCACGGCTTTAACTCTCTCGATCTGCCCATCCACTTATCAACCGACTGCTTATCACTAGCTCAGAGTGTTATGGGCCGCGAAGACCCCCCTTAGCAGGCTCAACCTTTCATTATGGATTGCAAGTTTCTTGTAGCCCAAATGGATGACAGTTCTATTCAATATGAGCCCAAGAAGACCAACATGGCAGCGGATTGGGTCGCACGTGCACATCGAGCAAATTCCCTTCCGTGTAATTGGGTTTATTATCCTCCTATGCCTCTACTTTCAATATTATGTCTAGATGTACCTGCTTATGGTGCCTATTTTATGGGCTAGTAATGAATATCAACTCTTTTCGACAAAAATAAAAATAAAATCAGTCGATTAAAAAGCAATTCGTAAAGGTTTCTTCGAACAAAAGAAGAATTGCTTCCACTTTTTAGAACGTGCTCTCTCCAAATTGGGTGTGGCTTATTGGTCTTCTTTGTTTTCTTTTGTATGGTAGGGTAGACGATAGGCTGGACCTTTATTATATGATGGATTGAAGAAGATCCAACTAGTGATATATTTAGTCTCATCAGTTATCATCATTTATATGGTTGTTCCGAAATTCCAACTACAGGTCGACTTTTCATAGTCATAGAATATCAAATAATTAAGTTTAAATATGAGAGAATTACCAAAGAAATCTTAAACCTATTGCAATTATGCCAATTTAGTCCTAAACTTTATTTATTTATTTTTTTTGCCAATTGAGTTCTAAACCTTTTACAATTGTGTCAATTCAATCCATCTGGCCAAAATTGGCCGGTCGATGCTAACGTGGACGCCGGACAAGGACAACTAGCCAATGAACCAATTTTTAATATATATATATATATATATATATATATATATATATATATATATATTTTAAATTTTCGAATTTTTTAATTTTTCTTTGAATTTTTAAGTTTTTTTCTTTTTTTTTTCCCCACCTTTTTCTTCCTATGGCTGGCTAGCGCCAGCCAGAGGTGAGGACCTCGCTAGCCACTGGCGAGGCTCACCCTTGTTGGCCACTAGCGAAGGCGAGCCTCGCCTAACGACGGCGACGCTCGATCTCACCAGATCTAGTGACGGCAGCCTTGCCGGCCACCAACGAGGATCGTCACCATGGCAAGGTCAGCCTTGCCATCTAGATCTAGCAACCTCTCGTGCTTCTGGTCATCGATGACCCGGGCCAAGCCCCTGCTGCCCCCTTCAGACTTGTCCACCATTCGCACCCTCTCCGAGGATGTCCTCAAGATCTGGCAACAGTCCTTGCTGGTGGCCGGCAAGGCCGTCATCGCCAGATCTGGCAAGGCTTAGCCTCGCCTAACCATGGCGAGGCTTGCCTTCGCTAGTGGCCAGCGGGGGCAAGCCTCGCCAATGGCTAGCGAGACTAACCTGGTGCCGAGGAAGAAGAAGGCGAGGAAAAAAAAAAAAAAATTCAAAAATTCAAAAAAAAAAGAAGAAAAAAATAGAAAATATATATATAAAAAAATTGGTTCATCGGCCAGCTGTCCCCGGCTGGCATCCACATCAGCGCTGGCTGGCCAATTTTGGCAAGATGGACTAAATTGACATAGTTGTAAAAGGTTTAGGATTAAATTGGCCAACAAAAAAGTTTAGAATTGAATTGGCACGATTGCAATAGGTTTAAGACTTTTTTTTGATAATTCTCTCGTTTAAATATCTAACCCTCCCCAAAATAAACTAGTAGCTATGTAAACTAATTTTGCATTTCGGTTTTTGCAATACGTAGTCCTGATTCACGAGAGTATTCTTGGAACTTTGGGTTAAACGCTTAGAGATTAAAAGCAAGTGAATTATTTAGCAGCCATCGCATACATGCTTATGGAAAGCTCAACTGCTAGTTTCATTAAAGAGGACCAAGTGGTGAAGAACCCACAAATGATTCACCCCTTTATAGATAAATTGTCAAACTTGTCATGCACCCATGATTAAAAGAGCTTTATTTGCCGAGCTAATTCGAGTTAAACTCAAAACTCAAAATCTTCATTCAATAAATTGTTATAGTAGAACTTGCCTCCATTTATTGAATTGAATCAAGAACCAATGCAAGGTCTTGAGCTTGAGGAGATAATCGTGTATTTAGGTTTATAAGTGGACTTGTTTCAAATAAAGGAGGCGGGAGATCTGGTGCTATTAACTCCTCAAATATATGATTAAATTCTGCAAATTATCTTATTTGTTTGGGATTAGGCTAGCAAGTAAGGCGTGAATGCTTTTCTATTACCTGGAAAAGATTCGATGGGTTATAGGTAGGGAAGTGGCACTTTTGCTTTCTTCTTTTCTTTTCCTTTATTTGTTTTGCTCTCAACTTCGTTCTTTCTTCACTTTACATGGAGAAATGAAAGAGAGGCAAAAGGAAATTGATAGTAGAGAGAGAACTCCCCCGTGAGCAAAATTGTGATTCCTTTGGGATGAAGCAAAGAATAATGCAGCTTTAGAAACAAGAATGCATCGCATTTACTCATTTCACAAGCATTCAATATATTCCAACATATCATAAGATATACACCATATATAAACAATGTAATATAATATAGCTAGCATGTATCAAACTCATCCTATGCTTATGTCAAGAAGATCTTACAGTCACACTTCACCAGGTAATGAGGCACAAAATTTATATCCGCTATTGTTAAGTCTTGAAAATCACTTTGCTTTGATTAAGTTTCAACCGACACATTAGTTGCGATTAAGCTCCGAAATAGAATTGGTCAGTACACATGTACATCATGTTGTGTCTCAATATGTAGATTGACTACAAGCATCAAATTGAAGTGATAATACAATATGCCATATTGACATTCCATTTAAAAATTTTCCAGACAAAACTTATTCGAGGCTCCAGAGTATCCTTGATCAAGTTTTCAGAAAGACCTAACACACGGTACTTTACAGTTCGACTTAAACATACTGGCCATGACCCAGTATAGTTTCTTCCCTTTTCGTAAATGATGTCATGCAATTCTTGCAAAACATAAAAACTGACTGGTCATTTCCTGAGAATTTGACCAGTGCGCAATACGCATCGGTCTAAGATGCGTTGGGCCCACCTCACCCCCAATCTGCTATTGGGCCCAACTGTACACTTGTTGACTCAGCTAATTAAATATTCGTTGACCGTGGCACTATCCAATTATGATTTTGCAAAGTTCGCTACTTCCACCGATCCTCCTCGATCAAAGCCCCTCTACTCCTACATTTTCCTGGTAACACAATGCCCAGGAGTCTGGCCAAAAAAGAACAAAGAATGGCTAGGGAGTCTTGGCTTCAACAAGCATTAACAAATGATAATGTTGTTGGGGTACGTAACTTAATTGCGGAGGAGCGAAAGCTCTAAGATCACCTATCCACTCCACTACACATTGCCGGGGCCATAAGAAAACTGATGTGGCCATGGAGATGGGCATCTTGAAGCCGTCGTTTGCTTGGAAATGCCTAATGCACTTGGTTATGCAACATGAGCATTATCACACTGTGAGGACATTGATGAACCTTGACCTGAAGTTGATTCAAGTCTGAAGATGAGGTGGGATCACCCATTTGCATTTTGTAGCAGGGAAAAAAAGGAGACAACAAGCAGGAGAATGTGGAGCTCCCAAAACCCCTATCCAAATTCCTATTTGCTTGCAAATCATCTATTGAAAATTTGACAATCTAATGTGAGACTGCAATTCACATTGCTATCAAGAACCACAATCTCAAAGCATTCAAGGTTTTACTTAAATGGCTTAAGCGAGTCCATCCGACACAAATCTTGAAGCTAGAGATATGGTCCATTGATTTTGTAAGTATTCTGGCTTTTATTGTTTGATCCTTGAATTTGACATTATGTAATCCAAGAACAAATGTCTATCTGATGATTGACATTTGAAGTTGTATCGCATGGTATCATAAACTATAAAAATGTCCATAAATTTACTTGCTTGGAGTGATTAGCTAGAAACACAAGAAAAAGACCGAAAAAAAATATTGATCAAGGAGTGTGCCATATTATAGGTGAATATGGTGATAGTTAGATCATATTGAAGCCTTGACAAGAAAAAATCTAACTCATTTATACATCAATTGTGATCAATAATATATATCATCACGTTATTTTTTGACTTCCTCTCTATATTAATTAGACTATTCTCAATTAACTTAGTAAAAAATCCATATGTTGAGTGTCTTATCATATTGTACTATTTATTAAGAACGAAAATTGTTAACTGTTGGATTATCATCATCATCATCATCATCATCATATATTTATTTGTCAAAGTTCGGTTGTTATATTGAAAAGTCGACAATTTGTCGATTTGATCTCTCTCTTTCTCTCTCTCACTTCCCCCTGTTAAGTTCTCATTGTATCCTTTCAGAATCACTATATTGATTTGTACACGTCTTTATCTCTTGTTGAACTTCCCACCGTCGCATAAAAATATTAAATAAATACTTCATGCGAGACATTAATTTGACCTCTCTCTCTCTCTCTCTCTGTCCATATATAGTGATAGAATTCGATTTAATTAAAGGAAATAAAAGTATGATTTATCTATTTCCTCGACTCCCATATGCTTGTTACGTAAGAGAGATGGAATTAAAATAAATTTATCAGCGCAAAAATCAATTTTGTCTATATGAATAGAGTCTTGTTCAAATAAATCAGGACAGATAGTGCAATTTGCAATTAATGACCTGCGTGAACACTTAAGACGTTATTAATTGTATTTATTGTGAGCATTCTATAAATAATAAAGCCCACATAAATTGCATTTAATTTAGACTTTTTGAGCACTACAAGCTTAATTAAATTATCTGGAATAAGCCTGAAGAAGCATGAAATTTGGTCAAGCCCATTGGATAACCCTTATGGCCAAAAACTACTTGTGCTTAGCACGTGGGCATGCCAAACTAATTAAGATTGCATTATCTAATTACATTTAAGGAAAAGATATATTATCGTTGAGGATTTTAATTTTATGGAAGTAATTACAATGTGATATAAAAAATTCCTAAGGTGAGGAAGTCAATATATCTATTTAGTTTAAAATAGGAAAGTGATGTATTGATTGGTATCTTGAGATAACCCTAATCCTACACCTATATGAGCACTATTTTCTCTCAAAATTGAGGGGGCGACAATATATATGGGAGGCACAGATACACAAACAAGGACATTAATGTTAAAAAAAACAAAAAGAAACAAGAAAAAAGAAAAAGGCGAACCTCGCCTCCTTGGCAACAGCACAATTCCAGCGTATAGTTCACGGGATCGACAAATGGACATTTCATAACTGTTGGATCGTGGTTAAATTTTGTGAAGATACAGTAAGACATTGTTCTTGATGTTGTCTGATGGAATTGATGAGAAAAATTTCTGGAATATGTCGTTGACAGAGATTTACTATTGATTAATACATCAAGCTTTTTCTATTCACTAAATAATTTATATATTGATTTGATTATTGAGCGTTAAGTTACTATCCGTGTGATCACTCATCACATGTTAGTGGTAAAAAATTAAAATTGACCAAGATTGCTTCGAACTATATTTTTAAATAAAGAGAAAAGATATCAAAAGAGCGTTATATTTATTTAGTGTAATCAAGTGTCCATATCTATGAAATCTCTAGTTCATAAAATAAGATATTTTTCGAGGTTGTACTTTGATTTCTAACAATTCATTATAGATTAATGGCGACTCTAAAATGAAATGAATTGCCAGCTTAATTAATTCAATTAAAAACACTGAAGTTGTGATTAGCATGGATTTGAAGAATCCGTGCTAAGTTGGCATGAATTTAGGAGAGCCCGTGCTAAGTATTTACTTAGTAACTCATTAGTTTATTTTGGTGGTTCATTTCTAGCAAGGGTAGCAACAGGTAGGAAAAAGGAAAAGGGAAGAAAAATGGGAGGAAAGGATCAAAAGTATAAAAAGAAAGAACAACGAATTTGCACAGCCAATAGCACATGTAGTATAGTATTATTTTTTTAAGAAGATAGATATATGTGACTTTATCTCGCAATTTTAAAGGATATCAATCCATTAATTAGATAGGAATTTATAAACGTTTTTCGTACATAAAGAAGAATTGCTTCCACTTCTAAGCATGTGCTCCCTCCGAATTGGGTGTGAACTACTGGACTTCTTTGTTTTCTTTTGTGTCGTAGGCAGACAATAGTTTGAATCTTTAATATGTGAATTGATGGTCCGACAATTTATTGTCTGCTGAACACATGGATGACTTGAGCATATTTGGATTCCAAATCTTGCCCTGTGCCAACATCATAAGAAACAAAATAACACTTTTAAGGGGGCTGGAGCCTCACACAATAATCAAGTTTGAAGATGCCATTAACTAGTCAAGGATGCAAAGTACTTTTCGTGTCCAAGAATTCTCCAAGAATTCTCCTTTTTTCCCGACAAGGAGAACAAACGTTTTTCATGTGACAGCAAATTTAGCACTTTCCTTTTTTTTTTCCAACGAGTATTAGCACTTTGCTTTTCGGTCTTTCGCGTAGTCATCACAATTTCGACTTTCAGGAAACAAAGTGAGACACTATTCTTCTTTCACAAATGGTGTTTGATCGTTGATATAAATATTTTTTATTATCCACTATCATATTTTTAAGTTACCGATTGTTTTTAGAAAGTACTAATATTTTTTTGTACTTCCAGGATTACTAATTGTTTTCATAATTAAACAATCTTAATTTGTATAACTTACCAACATGATAAGGTGCTAACTTTTATTCAAAATTATCAATCTTAATTTAAGTGATTTGTCCATTTTTCTTCCATTAAATCACCAATTAATTTTAGCTTAACGACTACTGTTGGAGTCACTTTTTCACTTTTATTGGATTGTTTCAGAATTACTGATTGTTTTAGTTAATTACCAACATTTATTTGCGCAGTTTAACAGCTAATAATGCTATTGCCTATCATATATAATTACCAACTCTTACATGGATCCACTCACCAATGTTTATTTGGTTGCCACAAAATTACCAACTATTCCAGTAGTTCACAACATTTATCTTAGAAAATATCATTGGGTTAGAATTAACAATTCTTACACAAAATTACCAACTTATTTCAAAATTAATGGTGCTCTTAAAAACTGACTAACATTTATTTGTGGAGCTTAAATTATAAACACTTACATGAAATTACCAACTTTAATTTAATCAATTATCGAAAATTACCAATTGTTCCGATATTTTTTAGACGTTTTTTTAGGATTTTAAAAATGTGTTAAAATCAATTATTATTATAAAAAATTAGCAACTCTTATTTGGGTTCACTTACCAAAGTTTATTTCATTGTTTCAACAGTACAAATTATTCCAATAATTTAATAGTATTTATTTATAGAGCTTACTAATGGGTTAAAGTTACCACTTTTAAGCCATGCTTTTAAAGCATACCAAATTTATTTGGGAAGCTTGAGTTACCAACTCTTATTTATATTATACCAACGAACATTTGATTATTTCGAAATTATTAATTGTTCCAATAATTTACCGGGATTCATTTGTAGAGTTGATACACGTGTTAACATCATCAACTCTTATGCGAAATTACCAATTCTTATTTAAGTCCACTTACCATTATTTTTTAAATTGTTTCAAAAGTATCAACAATTCCTACAATTTACCCACATCATTTTTTTAGGAGCTTATCAATTAGTTATAGGTAGCAAACACTTTTCAAAATAATCAACGCTTTGTGACGCTCCAGTAACCAAATGTAGAAGACAGTTACAATCTCACTTGAGTCGGTTATCATCATTTATATGGTTGTTCCGAAATTCCAACTAAAGGTCTGCTTTTGATAGTCACGGGATATGAGATATTTAAGTTTAAATAACTAACTCCTCCCCAAAGTAAGCTAGTTGCTATCTAAACTAATTTTGCATTACCGTCTTGCAATACGAAGTATAATTCACGATAGCATTCCTAAAACTTTTGGGTTAAAAATTTTGTGATTAAAAACAGGTGAACTATGATTAGCAGTCATTTGATTTATGACTATGGAAAGCTCAATTCCCAATTACATTAAAGAAGAGCAAGCAATGAATCACTGTTCAGTGACTCACTAGTTAATAAATAAATTGTCAAATTTGTCATGCATCCATGATTTAAAGGTCCTTTTTAGATCTAATTCAATACTAAACTTGAAACTCAAAATCTTCATTGAATAGACCATTTTAGTAACGAGTAGAAAACTTTGCCTTCCTATATTAAATCGAATCAAAGAACCAATGCGAGGTCATGAGCTCGAGGAAATAATCATGTACTTAGGTTTATAAGTGGTCTCGTATCAAATGAAGGAGAAAACAAGTGCTATTCACTCTCAAATGCATTACTAAATATTGCAAATTATCTTCTTTAGTTTGGATTTAGTTTTAACAAGTAAGGCGCGAGTGCTTTTCTATTGCCTCTGATTCGATAGGTTATGGTAGGGAAGTGGCACTTTTGCTTTGTTTTTTTTTTGTTTTTTTTTTCCTTTATTTATTTTGCTTTCAGCTTTATTCGCTCTGTATTTTACATAGAGAAAAAAGAAAAAGAAAAAAGGAATTGACAGGTTGGAGACAAAAGCACTGTCTAAGCCCCACTTGGCAATCACCCTAACCTGGCATCGGACCCACCTGTACAGCAGACGACTCACCTAATTGAAATTTCGTTGACCGTGGCTCTATTTATGATTTTGCAAGTTCAAGCGCTACTCGAACTTTCATCGACCATCAACAAGCAAATCTTCTCTGCTCCTACATTTCCCTTGAAACACGATGGCCAGGGGTCTTGCCCAGAAAGAAGACAGAGAGGCTAGGGAGACTCGGCTTCAACAGGCAATAGAACATGATGATGTTGACGAGCTACATAACTTAATCGGGGAGGAGCGACAACTCCTAGATCGTCTATCTAGGGGCCCCTTCCAAAACACTCCACTACACATTGCTGCGGCTGCCGGGAAAACTCGTGTGGCCATGGAGATAGCCGTTTTGAAGCCGTCGTTTGTTCGAAAGCTGGATTCAGAGGGTTACAGCCCCATGCACTTGGCTTTGCAACATGAAAATTATTCCACTGTTAGGGCACTTAAGACCTTCGACCCTAGGTTGATCCGAGTCCGAGGACAATGCGGTATCACCCCTTTACATTATATTGCTGAGAAAGAAGGAGAACATGAGCTTGAGCTCTTGGCGGAATTCCTATTTGCTTGCATACCATCCATTAAAGACTTGACGAACCAAGGCGAGACTGCAGTTCACATTGCCGTCAAGAACGGAAACCTCAAAGCATTTAAAGTTTTGTTTGGATGGCTTAAACGAGTCAATCTAATAGATATCTTGAAATGGAAAGACCACAATGGTATACTGTCTTACATATTGCTGTATCCGAAAAGCAGCCCGAGGTATAGTTCATGCAGTACTATTAATTGATTTTGTGGTTGTTCATGCTTTTATTGTTCAATCCTTGAATTTGACATAATCTAATTTGGAAAACAATGTTATGATACTGAAACACAAGGTGTTGAAAATACATGGTTTTTAAAAACATTCAGAGTTAGAGAGAAAGAGAGAGAGAGAGAGAGAGAGAGAGAGAGAGAGAGAGAGAGAGAGAGAGAGAAGAGAGAGAGAGAGAGAGAGAGAGAGAGAGAGAGAGAGGAGATTAGAACGGGATCAACTTGTTTGGTTTTTTTAATAGGCCTAACAATATTTTGGTTGGAGGATAAAGGAGTGATGTAGAGATCACCTTGTCTGTAGTTTATTTATTGGAGAGTAAAGGTATGATTGAAGTCATTTCCCTTCGAGCCCCTATAAAATTCAGTTTTTAGTGAGATCAAAATCTCTAAGTTATACCTAATAACTTAATTCATCATCGTCTATTCTTCGTTTATACTATTGATTAGCAATTTTTTTTCGTTCTTTCGAAATCGGTCAATCCAAACATATTGTATGAGATAGAAACTAGTGCGGTGCAAGCTAACATGGACAATCCCATACACCCATAGAATAATCACTTTGTGGACCAGAAAATTACTCCCTGACCAGTTGAATGTTATGTATAAAGGCTATAAATATAACTGTCTAAGCTACTCTTCCTCTTCACAGCATAATAAACATACACAAAGCAAATTGTAATTGAATTCTAAACCTTTTAGTTGGTGTGATTAGGTTCTAAACTTTTATGAATAATCATAGTCATTTGAGTCATCGCTTATGTGATCATCTACATTATAACTCAGATGGGCAACTCCTACGCATCATGTGAATAATTCCAGGTGAAAGGACTAAATTACACTTTTTGAAAAGATTTGGGATTTTGCTACATTGGTTGAAATGATTGCGTTTGATAAATAAGGTCTAGTAAACTTTTTTCCTTTGTATATCAGTTGTTGCATCACTAGCATTATTCAAACTTATGGCATGAGTTCACTTTGTGCACAATGGTTAAGCTTGTGACAAATTGAAGGTATACATACTTCATTTTGTTCCCTATATTCTTCCAGATCATCAAGCCGTTGATTAAATATACGGATGTAAATGCGAGGAACTCTCAGGATGAGACAGCTCTGAAAATCTTTGAAGAGAATCATTGGAATGATCAAGAAGTTGCTAAGAAGCTACAACCCAAAAGATGTTCTACTAGTGAACGCCTCTCTCTATCAGAGTTTTTTAGCTCGGGTCTAACTAGCCTAGAGAAGTACGAATTTTTCTTTGGCTTCGGAGATGAAACGGCTCGCGACATAATCCTTTTAGTGGCAACCTTAATTGCGACCACCACTTACCAAGCCATTCTCAGTCCTCCGGGAGGATACTGGCAGGATTCCTCTCCCCCTTCAAATCCCTTGGCCTCCAATTCCAATGGTAGTGATACTGAAAATTCACATCAAGCCGGAGACATCATCATGAAGGGCTGGAGTCTATATTTCTTCTCGATTGTCAACAGCATGGCTTTCTTCACCTCCATCGGCGCAATCTGGGCCTCCGCTATTCCACTATTGCCTCGCACTAACATGGTTTGCATCGCTATGGTCATTCTCGGCACTGCCTTCTCTTATAGTCTTGTGTCCCAATTCCCCAAATCTGATGAGGGCCCAGCAAATTTGCTCAGGGGATTCTATGTGTCGTTGGTGTTCGCCGGGTTGGTGATCCCCGTGGTTGTTTGGAGATTGCACGCCGGACTCATAAAGAGAATCGATGCCAGAGGGAGACCCATCGACACCCTCCTAGGGTCAAACGGTCGAAAATGCAAGCCTTGATTCCTTTAGCTATCTTTGTCGCATGTAATAAGTGTGTCTAGTCTTGAGGTTTGCAAGAACTAGATTCTTTTCATTAGTTGCTTATTGAAGTCGGGTATTACTTTCTCAATTCCTGGAGACCTTTAGTCTTGCTTGAAGTCGGGACTTCAAATAGCATTTTTCTACTGCAATGAAATCAAAGAGCACCGAGTCGATGCTTGGAAACATGAACACCCAAAGCTTACACGGACGAAACGTGTAGAGCGAAATTTCATATTTTTTTGTACTTCTATAAAGAGGCAAACGGTGATGTTCCTATAAAACACAACAAATAAGCATGGTTCCAACCTTCCTTTTCTTTTCTTTTTTTTTTTAAAGAAATTGTTTCTCAATAATAAAAAAAAAAGAAATATTGATAATATAACAATTACCTAGCTAAACCTTAAAAAAAGAAAGATTTTATGGTATTATTAAGTTAAAACAGTAAAAACAATAACTTCAATGTTCTATACTAAGTGAATATCCTAAACTAACTTAATTAAAGAAGGAAATATCAAGTTCCAAATTCCTTCCATTTTTTATGTATGTTTATTTAAATTTCTTGTAGTTATTTTTTTTAAATACATTAATCAGAAAAAGGACGTAAATCCAAACTTAAGGCGCCCCCATCATTCTCCCTTTATCAGAAAGAAAGCTCAAATTTGATTTTTTAAATTGTCGTGTTATCTTATAAAGCATGTTTTCTACAATTCTCATGGAATTTTGAACAGTATACTACAAAATCACACAAAATTTCTTGCTTTAGAAAAAACGTCCCAATCAAAACCTTAAGATCGGTCTTTCAGTTGACTTTTGACATTTCCTCGTATAATGTTGTTATTCTTTCCACTTTCTTTCCCTTCAATTACCTACGCCAGGATATCATCTACATCTAAGTTCAGATCAACATGAGAGGGGCTTTTCCCCAAAATCATCTCTCCATGTCATGGAAAAAATGCTCACCCGGAGATTCTTCATCAAGCTCAAAATCCTCCAAATCCTCCTGTTCTTGAAAAGGAATAAAAGACATGGACTTCTAGTTCTTGAGGCTCAACAACGACCTTATCAACGGGAATTATAAAATGGTCGAACTGTAGCTGTTTCCGCAACTGTATAATCAAAGCCAAAAGAATCAAAAAAAAAAAAATCAAGAAGTTACAAATATCAAACATTATATATAACACCGCAAAAAAAAAAAATGAGATGGCACGAGTCTAAAAATTGCGCAACCTTGCGGTAAATGACGAGTCATATTTGAGTTCAATCCCTATATTGTACATTGACTTATATAACACAGATCAAGCTAAAGATTGTAAATATTTTTCGACATATTTTTGTGAATTATAGGTAATGTTTTGCTTGAGATCGATCCTCATAGGCTTATGACACATCAATTGTAGAAGATAATAGCAAGGCCCATCAGGCCCTGTGCGTAAAGAGAAGTAAAACCATATTTTGTGGGACCATCATTTATATACTCGACTTGGTAAACGGTCGGATCCAATGTTTCATGTGCAAATTTGAAGTGGAATCAATGATAATTTATTTCACTCTGCAAATTCATTAAGGGAAAAAAATTAAGAATGAATGGATAATGTGTTGACAGTATCCAATGGAGCCAAAAATTAGATACCATCCCTGGTGTTTTAGAAATTAGATACCTAGTTGATTACTTTATTTATTGGGTTCAAAACTGTTATAAGATAGGTCTAACATATGCTTACAATTGAACTGTTATTGACCCAACTTGACTTGGCAAACGTATATTCACGTGTTTATTGTGTAGAAATGTGTTTGAACGCATATTGACATGTTTAAATATATCTAAAATCATATCAACCTGAGCAATATGTTAACCTGTTCAATGAAAGGGGTATAACTATGTATAAAAGGGTTGAAAGGATGAAGGATATGTTTGTTGTTTGTATATTAAGTTGGGCTGATCTGGTCATGTCCATGGACATAATTGAGCTCCGACTCAGCACCCATAATCAACTACACGCACACCTAAATTTCATTTTTTTATAAATTAATTAGGTTTTTTTCATAATTAAAATAATAATTAAAATAATAAATAAACAAACAAAAAAAATAAAAACAGCAAAAAAAGCAAAAGCAGTCAGTAAACAAGTTTCCCAAGAAGTTATCCAAAAAAGGAAAATAATAATAATAATAATAATAATAAAACCTAAAATAAAAAAACGAAATGTTTTTGTTCAATTTAGTTTTCTGTTTTTCTCTTATGCAATGACGTCCCTTAACGGGCCCATTTGTGCACTCAATTATATTTTCATCACTAAACAACATTAATCAGCCATTGTGTCCATTTCTATGTGATATAAAACGGATGGGGTCTTTATGAATATTGGGACTCGAGAAGATTTATAAGAGAAAAATAAAACGAGGAACAGTGAAAATGAACACGATAGATTTATGTGTCAGAATGTACGCCCATGAGGAGGGTTAGCAAATAATTCACTATAAAATCGGAGCATCACCGAGTTACAATCTCTTACACTCAAGTATTTTCCAACCTTATAATTTATACCTGAAATCCACGCTATTTGATCTGACTCAAAACGAAGGAAGTGGAGACTCATAGTTAAAATAATGGAACGCTGAATTTTTCTACACTCCAAACCATTATTCTATACTCTAAACCAGCTTAATTAAAGAAGGAAAAATCAAATTTCAATATCCTAAATTCATCAAATAAAAGATGTAAATCCAAACTTAAGGCGTCCCACATCATAATCCCTTTCTCAGGAAAAAAGAAAAAAAGCTCGGCCTCTAGTGCTTGATGTCCGGTTATCTTACAAGCCACTCTCAAGCGACGTCCTCCATGGAAGGTCCTACGTATTTTTTTTTTTCTTTAGACAAATCTCAGCCGAAGCTCACGCTGCAGCCGAGCTACCACCCTCCATCGGGCAGTCACTCCAACTGCCACTCATCGGCTGACCTCCCCACTACCAAATGCCCAAAGCAGTGAAGGAATTAAAGTTTTTTTCAAAGAAAAAATAAAAAAATTTCAGAATTTTTAATTAACTTTTTAACCCGAAAATAGGGGTCTGGACTCTGAGTATGGGCTATGGTCTTGTCCATGAGCTGGGTTCATGAACACAAAAGCTTAAAGAGTGAAATGGGCTCATTGGAATTAAGCCTAATTCGGCCACATCAAAACCAAGTCCATGCCCACTTCAGTTAATTCAAACCCAGCCCAAACAAACCAGACCCAACTCACCAAACTACAACTAAGGCCCAACACATAGGCCTAAAGCCACTCCAGCCCACACTCAAAATGGCCCACGTCATCATAGAGCCCGTTTGGTTCAACTCTGGGGAAATGGCTTTGCATTTCCCCAAGTATCTTTAGAAGAATGGGCATTTGGTGAATGTTTGGGTACTCTTATTTTGGTATTTGCATTTTGTAAAGTAGCTTTGAGGTGAAAAAGAAAGAGGAAAAAAAGAAAAGGAAAAATGAAAAGGAGATGTTGAAGCAGAGGGGAACGGTTGGGACGCAGCCAGAGCTGGTGGGGGAGGTGGCTGGTGGCTGTGGTGGGGGAAGCAGTTGGTGGCAGTGGTGGTGGGGAGGTGGTGGGTCGCTGCCTTAGGCGACGCCACTTGGGTCGCGCGACCCACGCATCGCCATCCTGTGGGTTGCGCCCTCAAGTGACGCTGCCTGGGGTCGCGCGTTGCCTGAGGGTGTGCGACCCACAGGATAGCGGTGCGTGGGTCACACGACCCAGGTGACGTCACTTGAGGCAGCGTCCCACGCCACGGCGGTCGTGTGGGTCGCGCGACCTAGGCAATGCCGCCTAAGTCTACGACCCACAAGACGGCAATGCGTGGCGACGGCGGTGCGTGGGCAGCCAGATCTAGCCAGCCAAGCACTACTCAGCCTATCGCGTGGGTCGCGCGACCTAGGCGACGCTGCCTGAGGCCGTGACCCACGCGACGGCGGTGCGTGGGCGACTAGATTTGGCCGGCTGAGCTCCACCGGCTGAGCTTCACTCTTGAAGCTTTAAGACCAACGAGGAAGACGTTGAATAGTAGTTTTTTAGGGTAAAACAGGAAAATGCAATTATCAGTGAGGGCAATATTGGAAGAAAAAAAAATCATTAAACCCCCTCTTCAACATTTTCGGAATGCTAAATGCTCAAAATAAGTCCCCACCTGCTTTGAGCTTTCAGCATTCCACAGCATTTCAAATGCTAGCATTTGGCCAAGGACACCCCCAAATGCTGAACCAAATGCTTAAAATTGTTCCCAATGGGCTTTTGGGGCTTAAAGCCCCTTGGAAATGCTGAACCAAACGGGGCCATAGTTTCCACTTTCGATAAGCATGATGTCATTTCTTCTTTGCTTCGTCCCCTTCTCGAGCGACGTCCTTCACCTGAAGCTCCTCGATTTTTATTTTATTTTTTTTAACACAAGCCTTAGCCAAAGCTCAAGCCGTCGCCGAGCTACCACACTCCATCGGGCGGTCACTCTGATTGCCATTGGTCGACCGACCTCCCTGCTACCGGATGCCCAAAACAATGAAGCCCGCGGCCTTCAAGGACCGCCACAACGGCCGCCAAGGACCGACCAGCTCCTAGCCACCCCTATGCACTCACTGACCGGAGAGTCACTATCGTTCCGAAACATACCATACTCGGAGAAAAAAACTATGGATCTCGTTCGGACATTTTGTTGAACAGGTAGCATATGCTACTGAAACAAGAGAACTTTGGCTCGACCGAAGACCAGAACCCACAACAACAATAGCACAAACAAGAGCAACAAAACGAAGGACGGACGGGGCCGGAGTTCACGTCAGCCAAATGGTCGCGAGCTCCGGCCCAATGTGCCCAAGGAAGGCAAAAACGAGGTCGAGACTTACCGGAGTTTTGGAGCGGGAAAGGAGGCACGGCGGCGGATTGGCGGCCGTGCGGTGGCTAGTGGCCTCTCCCTCTCTGTTTGTTTCTCTCACTCGAACTCTCTCTCGGATCTCTCCCTCAAAACCAACCCCCGGTCTCCTCCCTTTTTCTCTTGCGCCCCCTCTCTTGCTTTTAAGGGATAGCAACAGGTGCACATGGCTTTCGCCACCGTCAGCCTGCCGCGGCCGACCTAATCCTCGCCCCTAGGATCACAGCTGCTCTGCTTTTGCTTGCGTACATCTCTGTTGCCGCAAACACGTGGGAATGGCATGAGGGAGGAAGGAGGAAGAGATAGGTGTGTGGGCCGGGCCGGGGAAGAAAGGGAGAAAATGGGGCAAGACTTGAAAGAGAAAGAGGAAGAAAGGAAAAGAAAAAAAGGCCGGGCCGTCCCTCCCCAGTGCCCGATCTAGCTTTCTTTTCGTTTCTTAATAAAAGATAATAATGATAAATTTTGTTAATGTTCTTAATTAATTTTAGATTAATTTTTTTTTTTTAAAAATTAATACTAGTGATACAAATGCTCCTAATGTCTATATGCCATACAATTTAATGAAAGTTATTCTTGCTAGAGATTAGAAATTAATCTCTAATTTTTCTATGCAATTGATGAATGATTAAATGTATTGCCAAAATTTAAGTGTCAACACTCACAGGCATGCTCAAAACATATATGCATGAAGGGCCCAAAGAGAAATCTCTTGATGCTAACACAATGGTGGTAATGGTGATTTTGTTGTTGGTTGCAGGCAATCGGCAAAGGTAAGAAGCGGTAGTGATATGCAATGGTGGTAATGGTGTTTCTGTTGTTGTTTGCAAGGCAATCGGAGAAGGTAAGAAGCAGTGGCGTGTTGGACAACTTGTAGGACACAGTTGTGGTCATGATGGTGGTTTTGTTGTACGTAACTTGAAAAGAAGCGAGGTGAGGTCTCGAATGCACACATGCATGATGAACACAAATGAAATGCTTGACTTTGTCTTAGCATCCTGATCTTGTGTCAAATTTCGTGTCCGTCTGCTTGGCATAACCTATAGATGGTGTTTGCAGGCACCCCAATTATTAGACTACTAGCCCCTGAATTTTGCCACTATTCAAGGTTGAAGATTGAAATGCCAAATTAGAGGTTTTTGGAGTGATTCCCACCGATTAATTAATAATTGTTAAAAATATGTGGATTACATGAGTTGAAAAATCATATGCAACTAAGCTCGATATATGTAAGAGAAATAATCATATTGACATATTCAAAATCAAAAATTCAAAATAAAAATAGAGCAATTGACTGAAATACTATATAGAACTACCACAAAATAGAAGTTTGGATGCGAAAATGATAATTTATAGATCTAATGTCATTGATTTTGCTTTCGACATCTTGTCTTCAAAAGCCACCTCCCTCTCAATTGACTTACCATGAAAGAGAAGGCCGGATGTAAAAAAGATGGAATCGACAATAGCTAATAAACCTGAATCCATTGCTATATACCACTACTTATCAAGAAAGTATGATACGATACATTCATCGGATGAGCATTAAGTAGTCAAATTTAATCATAAGTTAGGAAATGCGTAAAACCTTGTATTCTATTTTAGGGACCCATTATGAATCTTTCTATCTCTAAAATATGATTTGTTGCGACTAGACTGGAAGGGTGAATAAAAACACAGAAAACTAATTGAGTAAGAAATAAATTGCATAAATAAAATTTAAAGACAACAAATTTATGTGGTTCAACTATGTGCCTACTACATGGAGAGAGATCAATAAGATGATTCCATTATAATTGGTAAAGAAGATATTAGAACCGTTCAAGCACACACTCTTAAGTGTTGTTGACACCTAAATTTTGGCGACCCATTTAGTCATTTATTGCATAAAAATCAGGGATTAATTTTAACCCCTAAAAAAAATATAATTGCATAACATATGGTCATTAGGAGCATATTTCATTTAATTGCATATTTGTTGGGCCGGCGGGGAATGGATGGCTTTAAACTTTGGATAAGTGAATAATTCCTCCGTGGTGATTGATATTACATTTACACGGGTGTCCTAAATTGTTAAAGTTGATTTCCAGCACATTGGCACCGACATATTTGTGCATTTAAGGGAACGAATGCAAAGGAAGGACAGCGTGTAAGCGGCCACCGATTCGCACATGGAGAAGTCCATCCACGTGAAGGAAAATTATGCGCTTAGCCATAATTCGGTCAACGTGGGGAGCAAGAAATTGACCAGCATTATTTTAAGAGGAAAGAATTTATCTGGTCCGATTCGTACAATATGCACAAAGGAAATTCGAAAGATCAGCATGAGAAGGGAATGTTGGGCACGTTCTACACTGCGGGCACACGGATTTGCAAAAAAGATATATCCCTGCAGAGAAGGCATTCGGTCAATGAGGAAAAGAAAAGGAAATAGAATATATTTCAAAGCATGCACAGAAGGAAACGAAATATGCTTTCTTTCCATGATAGTTCAAACCCTCTGCCTATAAAGGACCTTCGCAGACGAAGAATAAAAGGGGGCCACATATGTGCGAGCACCCGGCCGCACAGAGGAGAGCGATATACGTGAGGGGTAGTAGGGGAGAAAGATGGCGAGAGCCCGAAAGATGGCAGGAGCCCTTCATAACTGAAGACGGTGATGCAGCGGTGACATTGGTGGCCACTCTCGTGAGTGTGGTTTGCCGATCTAGTCAGACACCCACTCACTGTCAAGTTCAACTAATTGAAGCTTTTCCCGGCCACAATACGAAGGAAAAGCCAAAAGGAGGCTACGGATTCAAGTCAGGAGAAAGAAAGGCAACCGAGCCTTTCTTCGTGCCGGACCCGTGATCAAGTCCAGGGAATCCTCATCGGCATTCCGAGAGCTCATCACCATCGCCGCAACTTGGCGAGCTTCCCCGGTTCCTGGCCCAACTCTAGATCCGCCAGTTCAATCATCACGGAGCGGTCCATCTAACGACGGCCAGTCCCTGACGCCTTATGGGTCGCTGAGCCTTGCATCTATAACACTTTTGCCCAACCTGGCGCCCAAAGAGTGAAACTTTCTCAGTTCCCTTGCAATATCAATTTTGCTCTTGACGATTACAAGTTATCTCGCAAGTTTGATGTTTTCTTTTGCGGCCAGCCCAACGAGCTTTCACGATAGTCGGTCATGTTTATACAATGTTTTACCATATGCATGCAGATTTTTGGTGAAAATACAGCAACTTCTCGGTAGCCCGCTTAGTCATCGTGAGGTCCAGTAATGCAAACAACTTACTGCACCGTTGCTCTCGGTTCTTTGTGGTGGTCCAGTCCTCGCTCGACGATTGGTGACGGCAGCTTGCTGTGCCTCAACGTGTTCCACCAGTCGACTCGCAATTTAGATTTGGCAAGTTTTGTTTCTTTGTTTCCCTTGCAGGTTACGTAACTCTCACAATCGTAGTCCGCACATCCCTGGCTATCTACAAAACTGCAATTGAGATATCGTCGGCAACGCACGTTTTGGACGGCCAAGGGAGGATATGATGAGGTCTTCAAGAGATTGAGTGGAGCTTGAGACTTGGTCAAACAAAAGACACCAAATTGCGAGTGAAAGAATAGTGGGCGCACGATGTGAACTTGCAAAAGGTGAAGCTTGATAGCAAAGTGAAAAGAAGCCGAAGTTCTCAAACAGAATTCCAAATACTCAGTCTTGTGGAACATGCCCGACGATTACCGAGCAGCCGTGCATGCTACTGATCGCCGGCCTTCCTCACGGTGATTTCCGTGACCCATCATCCATCCGAATTTAGAGGTCACCCGCGTGACATCGTGAATTAGGTAAGACTCATATCTCGTTGCCTAATTCGTAATATCGCAATCTTTCTTTGAATGTTTGATCGATATTGCCATATCCGAAATATCTCTTGATCCCACATGAATTAGGAAATTTTCCTAATTTCGCAACGTGCGTATGATTGACAGTCCGATTTCACGCTCGAAATACGACTCGCAATCGCACGGAAAAATCGTCAATCCGATCTTACGTTCGAGATACGATTCGTGATTTTATTTGAAAATTGGCCAATCCGATCTCATGCGCGAGATACGATTCGTCAATTTATTTCCAAAATGGACATGGATGATATCTTGCCGATTTGTTGCCGTGCTACTCTTGATGTCTTATTTTGATATCTCCCGTAAAAGAAAGGAAAAATCCGAAAAAATCTGAGTTAGATTAGATTTGTTTTAGAATATTCATCGTTTTAGGGTTATCCTGCATGTTTAGAATAGGAAATTTATTTATTTCAAATTTTAAAAAAATGAAAAATCCAAAAAATGCAATCATTTAGGATGTTAGTTTTTTTTTTAAAAAAAAAAATTTGAATTGCATGTTTAATTATTTGGCAGTTTTAATTTCGAATTTCATAATAAAAAAGGAAAAGATTAGAATTAGGGCATTCTTTGCATGTCATAAATTGCATGCTTATTTAGAATAGAAATTTGTATGCGCACATCATATAGAATTAGGTTCATGAAATGCACGTCATTTAGTGATTTTTGTTAGGATCATTTAATTAGAAATTACCCGTCATTAAGATTAGGTCATTTTGGTTAATTTAGATTGCATATTTAATTATTGCATTTTTTACTCATGTCATATAATTTAAGTTATACTGCCATGTCATATCATTTCATGTTAGATTAATAGCATGCATTGTATATTGCATGATTTTCATTAAATAAGTGAAAAAAAGGAAATTGCGTGTTAATTAGAAATCATATTTAGGACTGCTGATGTGAATTCTAAACTAACAACGCAGATGCTTTCGTTGCTACGAGGTAAGTCCTGCAATTTATTTATTGCTTTACTTGGGTGATAAATTGGTGGTTTGCGCACCCGCATGATCGCTTCACATGTTAGGGAAATAGCCTAAAATTAATTCAAATTGCTTGCCAAACATTTTTCAAAATAAAAAAGAAAGGTACTGAAAGGGCATTAGAGAAATCTAGCGTAACCAAGTCCCCGAATTTATAAATCTCTGGTTCGTAGGAGTAAAGTAAATCTCTCATTACTTTACTTGGGTTTCTAATCGACCCACCAAAAATAGATTAGTGGCGACTCCTAATTGAAAATCAATTGCATGTTAAGAACTTAAACCTAAGTCGCGAATTGGTATGGGCTTGGAAGAGCCCGAGTTAAGTCTAGGCTTAACAATCCATTAGCCAAACCCTAGGTGGTTCAAAACCCGAAAAATTTGGTCGCGACAAGTGTTTTTCAATTCTAGGTTAAACCTGAACTTACAAGAATCAATTACTAAAAAAGAGCTTTATTACACTGTCACTCTCTTGGATGAAGGTTATCAAATCTCTCGTATCTCATGCAAGTTTTCATATATGTTAAGCATACTCACTGTGCACCCGAGACCAAACTCTACAACAAAATTATTTATATGCAAAACAACCATAAGCCATTCGCCAATGTCAACGTGGGCTTCATCTTCTATGAAGAAAAGAAGTCTTATGGGAAATTAGTTTCCTTTTTCCATCGAGGACAATTTTGTTGGCAAGAGTGCAATAATAAGGCCTGAGATTATTTTTATTCAATTATAGATCGAATTTAAAAAAAGAAAAAAAAATCTGAATCAACTTCAAGCCATGATCAATGAATCTCCACCTTGGCGAGAAGTCCAATTTCATCTCTTCAGTTGTCATTTCTCCCAAACCCCTATGGGCTCCTCACTTGTTGTAGAAGCTAACCAAGTCCGAATATTATTGAAACTTAGTCAATGCCATACGCTTTGTTAGATTATCCGCCATGTGTACTTTTTGAACGAGTGTGATTCCTTATGACACAATATCATATATAAAATTGTACACAACACTAATGTGTTTCACCCACCCACGATACATTTGATTTTTGATAAATGTCTTGCACTCTAATTGTTGCTAAAAATAACAATCTTCTCCTACGATGATTCTAGATGACTGAACAAACCTTTGAGTGAAATAACTTTCTCAATTGTCTCGGTTGACATCATATACTTTGCTTCAGTTGTGACCATGCGATTTCCGACTATGACTGTGACATCATGATTTTCGACCATGTTTCGATTAAATGAAATGGGCTTTCATTGGCACGTCTATGGTCCTTTTTCTCTGAGCTGATCACTCACGAGATAACTAATCTATCTAGTGAAGCCGTTAAGGGATAGAAACGCGACAGACTTGAGAATTCGATCAGAAATCAACTGCTTGACCTTGCTAATCGGAAATGGTCAATATGACACTATTAAAATTGATTAGAGATCGAAAATTAAAATCAATTAGAGATCGAAAATAGGTCGATTCGACAGAGACATATAATTAAAGTATGGGTGATTCCACCTAATTGCAAAATTTGCGTTGAACAACATTAAACCGATTTTTTCTATAGATTTTGTACCATGTATCTGTAATTAAAACCTTGAGATTTTTACGACCACTGAGAGTCGTCGATGTGTCAAAGATACACAATGTGGATTGAAAATAATTGACTATGAGTCAAACACGCTAAAAATTTCTAAAAGTTACCCGGTAGGTTAGGTCACCCTAAAATCACATCCTGTTGAAATTAATCACGAAATTGAACTCTGTTTCAAGAATTGAAAGTTCTGGCGTGTCACGATTTATTTTTAGGACGTCGACTCATCCTTTGAAGAATTTTTCGACTAGCCCGGATTTTCAGTGAAAAATCAAAATTCGACAAAATTGATTCAAGAAGTTCGGATGGCCATTTTTGGGTGGACTTTTGGCCTTCAAGTTGGATCAATTGGTGAGAGAAATTGTGGAAATTGGTATGGGCTTCCTCATTAGCAAATTTGGCTACTAAATGGAGGTTATTTGGAGTGAATTGGTGTAAAATCGAAGATGGAAAACATGAAATTCGTAGGGCTATGGGGGCTGTAACATTTGGACTCTATCTTTAGCTTGTTTGAGAAGATTGGGAGGGGAAAGTGGCTACTGATCTTAGCTGAAGATTTATGGGGTTGCTCTTGAGTGTTTTAGATATTTAATCTTGACTTTTGAGGCCCCTTGTCCCCCTCCTTCCCAACAGCAACTCCATCTTCTTCTTCCTTAACTTCTTCTTCATCTTCACTAGTTGAAACCTCCATTTCCAAAGCAAGCAACCAGCCCAACCCCTTACCAAACCAGCCAGCAGCCTGCGAGCCACTACCAGGCCCCTCGCCACCCGAGCCGCCTGCCTACCTCAATCCGTGAGCCTGGCTCCATCCGCCTTGCGTTCGTTGCGTCCTGCCAAGCCGTAACGCCTGGCCGCACGTCACCACCTCAATCACTACTAGCCAGCCGCCTAAGCCACCGCCGTTTGCCCTTGCCCGCACCATCAAACCGTCCTGCTGTTCCCTCACCATTCCAGCCATCCGGTTGAGCTAAGTCCCGTGGCCGGCAACCCTCCATAGAAGCAAAGCCCAGCAACAAACCGTGAGGTTTGCTGGGCTTTTTCAGCCTTTTCCCGACCTCCTTTAGTGTCGCCATAGGCCAAGTCTTGCTCGCCTTCGCGTCGTTGTCGCCGTGAACTCGTTGGCTTGTTAAACCGATGAGTTTACCTCATAATCTCTAATTAGGGTGCTAATTACATTTAAATGTGTAGTAGTGGCTATTAGTGGCTATTAGTGGATTAGTTTAGGCCTAGGTAGGATTAAAGGTTAATTTAGTTAGTGTAATTAGTTATTTAGATAATTAGTTAGATTAATTAGGTGGTTAGATAGCTTAGATGATTAGTCTAATTAGTGTAATGTATTTATCCTGAGCTAGGTTAGTTAATTAGTCCAATTAGGTGGTTAGATTAGCTTAGGTAAAGTAATTAGTGGTTTAATTTAATTATTTTACAATTTATTTAATTAAACGTAATTTTTTTAATTAATTATTAATTAGTGAAAATTATATCGGGATAGCGGGTTGTCAGAATTTCGTGCTGATCGTCATGGTGAAGTTGGTTTGTGCAATTGATTGTTAATTTATGCAATTGGATGCTAATTGATGATTTTTGAATTATTATTTCAAAAATAGGAAATTTTGGTATTTAATTAGAAAAATACCGGGTGTCGATTTTTGATGCCAAAAATATTTTAAGTACTATATAAAATTGTGGAATTTTGAAAAGAAAGCATGTCACATTTTATGGTCCGATTTGACTGTGTGTCAACGCACAATTATTTTATTGGGTGTTTTTAATATGAAGAAAATAGGCCAAGTACATTATTTGAAATTGAGACATTTGAGTGCAAAGCATGATATCCTTGGCCGAGATTGGATGTACGTGTGATCGCTATTGGAAACCGTCACGATGTGTTTACACCAGACAATGCTCTTTCGGGAATGCCTCACGTCAACGGATGCCAGTCACGGTGGAGGTTGGGCCGATGCTCCTTCGGGAATGCCGTTTAGATGTAGACGTTGCCATGCCCGACGAAGCGGGACGAAGCTTATTTATGCCGGATGACTGCTAACTGTTGAGTTGTTCGTGGCCATTGAGTTGTAATTAATTGGAATGCTTGAATGAGTGATTTGACCATGCCTAATTATGAGACAAAATTGTGTGGCACGGAATATGACGTATCATAAGGATTTGGCCTTATAATCAGGACCCATGTGATTAATTGATATATGAAAGTGAAGCGTTTCAATTATTGAATACATTTATCGTATGCATATGTTATATGAACGGTACTAATGTGTAGGAAGGTGCTGATACGAGGTAAGTCTTATATGACGTGTGTTTAGGCCGCCTCTAGGTGAATTTTCATCCTAATCGAGGTTTAGGGTGTAGACTCGCTGAGACATTGTCTTACCCCGTTGTGATTTAAAATTTACAGGTTCCTAAATGGAGGAGCGTCACGTTCGATACGGGGTTCAGCAGGTGATGGATTTTGAGCACACCTTCTTCCCTATCCCTGAGACCACCTTGACCTGAGAGCTAGTTGAGTCTGTGGTATGGGTAGATGAGGGTCTACCTTAGTTGGTATCTCACCGATTCATGGCATGGTTCATTGGCTTTCCTCCAGAGGGTCAGGAGGGTCCCCTTTAGGGTTTCGATGGGCCTCTCATTGGGACCGGGGAGTGGGAAGTAGGTCACCCTTGATCTCGACACCCTTGATGGTGGACCCGGAGCCTATGACTATAGAGCCCAGAGTTTAGATAGCTTAGTAACTCCTTTTTGAATTAGACCCTTGTGTATATAAACTTGGTTTCTTTATAAAATATGTTTTGTGTTAATTGGTTGTCTTGCGTTTCTATCCCACGTTTGTTTGTTGTCTGGAGATTGTTTAATTCGCTTATGCGTGTGCAATAAAATGATTGGGTCGGCGGCACATCCTGGGAACATCGCAATTTGATCGACAACTGAGGGATGTGCGCGTGTTCAAGATTCGGGGCGTGACAATAACCACGTTGTCCAACAAAATATGAACACATAACTTGTCAACGACCTCAATCCATTCAAGTGAGAGGAAAGCCTATATCCACATAACTTGTTATATTACAATTTAATTTGATAAGTTGCATCTTCTCAATAGGTTAGTTAGAACAACTATGATGCATCGCGCCTATTAAAAAGATTGCACCTTTTGGAGCAAAATTCTCGTCATTTGTTTCCTTGTACTCTTTCATGCGACTTAAAAATCATTTCACTTCAATAGTCAACCGGCTCAACGGTCAGTATTTTATCAACCTGTTTTGCTCCTCCTTTCTTTTTCTTTCTCCTTCGAAATAAAATCTATAAACAAACACAATGTGAACACTAATCAATTATAATACACACACACAAGCACAAACATACACAACACACAGGGTAACTATGGCGGAGGAGGCACAAGCGGTAGTGGCTCAAACAAGAAAAGTACTAACAAAATTCTAAACATATTATATTAGTACCAATTTAATTCTAAACATTTTAATTATATCAAATTATTCATAAACCATTTCTCATTTCTATAAATTTAGTCTATCGGGCCAAATTAGGCCAAAAAATTCTGAAGTGGACACTGGTCGTCTCTCCTGGCACATTAGGCCTTGACGTGGACATGTCCTTTATAATTTTTTTTCTGAAATTTTCAATTCTTTATTAATTTTTTCTTCTCTTTTCCTTCTTTTTTTTTCCCTCAACTGTGGCTGGTGGGGCTAGAGCTCTCCGGCCATTAGGCGAGGGCCTCGAAGCCCTCACTAGCCACCGGCAAGGGTCGTGGGCCTTGCCTAGATGTGGGTTAGCCGTTGGCGGCTATAGGTGAAGGTGACATCACCCACGGTTGGTGAGGCCATAGCCACTTTCACCTACGATTGGCAAGGCCAAGAGAGGGCTTTGCATTGCCCAGTGGTTGGCAAGCCTCGGTGATGCTCGTTAGCCACAGTGGAAAAGTAAAGGATAAGAAGGAAAAGAGAAGAAGAAAAAAAGAAAAGAAAAATTAATTGAAAAATTGAAAAAATATATAAAAAAATATATTTAGAAAATATCCATATCAGTGCTAACCATACCACATAGGATATATGATATCCACCTCAATAAATTTCAGTTTAAATTTGTTAGATGGATTCAATTGGTACTAATATAAAAAGATTTAGAACTAAATTGATTCAATTGAAAGGTTTATGATTGAATTATTACTAATACAATAAGTTTAGGACTTTTTTTTGGATACTTTTCACTAGCTCAAATCAAGAGAGAGTTGTATACGTTCAGGTTGTATTGTAGGGGTTGTTTCATGAGAGTCATGAGAGAAAGAGAAGGCCCGAGGGGGGCGAGAGGCAATGACGGGAAGGGAAAAAAAAGAAAGGAAAAAATCGGAAAGGGACAAAAAATTTAAACAACCAACATCACATGTAGTAAATATTGTCACTTTAACTCGTAATTTTGGAGATATCAATTGGTCGATTAAAAAGCAATTCGTAAACATTTCTTCGAACAAAAGAAGAATTGCTTCCACTTTTTAGAACGTGCTCTCTCCAAATTGGGTATGGATTATTGGTCTTCTTTGTTTTCTTTTGTATGGTCGGGCAGACAATAGGTTGAACCTTTATTATATGGATCGAAGAAGATCCAACTAGTGATAAATTTAGTCTTGTCAGTTATCATCATTTATAGGAAAAGCGTTAATCTCCATACATAATCACCCACCATGTTCAACCCCAACCCTCCCATTACAGAGATGTCCCGACACACTATTGCCCCAAAATCAAAACCCTAATACCCATATATCCCAATCCCTACCCCTTCCTTTTCTCCCCCAAATCCGCTGCTCGAAACCCATCAATCTGATTCTGCTCAATCCTCACTCGAAACCTCTTCTGTTGACTGTCTACGTTTGAGCTCCCTTCGATCGATACCCCTGCTGCTTCCAAAGTTTGAGCTAGTAGTGTGATGCCCTCCAAATCTGGAGAAAGAACATGGCAGGCCACACTGAAGAAGAGAGGAGGGTCGCGGCACTCTGTAAAGGCCTCGGCAACCTATGGTCGGAAGAGGATGTTGTTGAGATTCCAGGTGATATCCCTGAAGAGAAACTATCTAAATGCCGGAAAACCCTATTTGGGAAATTTAATACTAAACCAAATGCGCACTTTACCGCTTTCTTTAATACAATGAAGAAAGTCTGGAAAGCAGATGATGTTACCTGTGCAGTACTTGAACCGGGCTATTATTCCTTCAATTTTCAATCCGAGAAACAGAAACAAAGAGTATTAGATCAGGGACCATGGTCCTTTTCTAGCAACCTACTTGTGCTAAAGCAATGTGACCCCGACACTCCTGATTTATGCTATGATTTTACATGTTGTGATTTTTGGGTGCATTTCTATGGCCTTCCATATGGAAGAGTGACTTATGATGTCATTAGGAACATTGCAGCAAAACTGGGAGAAGTGATCGAGGTTAAGATAGAAACAAAAGGAAATAGCAATTATAAAGTTGGGAAGGCAAGAGTCAAATTAAACCTAGAAATGCCTCTGAAAACTGGTGTCTTACTTAACCTGGAGAGAAAGAGACTGTTGATTGAATTTAAGTATGAACGTCTTCCGCATTATTGCTATACGTGTGGAAAGATAGGTCATTATGCCACTTTTTGCAGTGAGATTCCCTATGAACAAACAGGGTTGGCAGCAAACTTACCTGGAAGATATGGACATTGGCTTAAAGCGGAGGCTTGCGAACTCAGTCCGTATGGGAAGATATTTTATGGCAAACAAGAGATCATACCGGAAGAAGTTGAGTATGTGCCTGAGACACCAGTCCATGCAGTTCCTGAGACTGAACAGCACCCGCACGAACAGAATCCAGATCAACATGTAGAACAGAAGAACAGACAACAACATCAGCAGATTGAGTTATTCATCAGGGAGGAAAGAGGACCACATAAGAGAGGAAGTAGTTGTGTTGATGCTGAGTCTGCTATGGTATTATATGAGGAACAACTCAATGAGGCAACTATGGATATGGAAGCGACACTATCAGGGGAAAAGGGGCTGCTCAAATCCAAATCCAGAAATTCCAAGTCCACAAATGGCAAAAAAGTCAAGCGCTTTTCCCCGTATGGTGCCCAATCTTCAAAAACTTAGAATACTGACAATACACAGCTGGTGGAAACTCCCATTCATGTGGCGGAGGAGTCAAATTAGTGGGTTTTGGTGGCTAGCCCTAATAAGCCACCGGGTTATCCATGAAACTATTAAGCTGGAATTGTCAGGGGTTGGGCACACCCCTGACAATTCAGGCTTTGAGGGTCCTAGTGACCCAGGAAAAGCCTAGTGTTATCTTTCCAATGGAGTCAAAAAATCAAGAACAAAAAGTGCAACGCATACGGAGAAGGCTGAGATACCAAAACAGTTTCGTGGTAGATCCGGAAGGCTCTGCAGGAGGTCTAGCTCTCTTCTAGGATGAGCAGGTGGAGTTACAAATTGGCTCTTGGTCGAAAAACTATATTATTGTCCAAAGCTTACTCAAGGAAACACAACAACGGATGCATATCACCTTTGTCCATGCTCCTAATGAATTCCATGAAAGAGTGTTGCTATGGGAGACTCTATTCAGACTCAGCAGCAGACACCACCTACCTTGGCTTTGCTTGGGGGACTTCAACGAAATACTGTATCATTGGGAGAAAATGGGTAAGAAGAGGGCTGAAACTTACAGGCTCACAGCTTTCAAGGACTTTCTGCTCCAATGCTCGCTAATGGACCTCGGGAGCAAGGGCTGCGCCTTCACCTGGAAAAACAACAAAACATGGGAGCAATTAGTCAAGAAACGACTAGATAGAGTGCTATGTGATATATAATGGAGGATCACATTTCCTAATGCTGATTGTTCAGCACTTCCAGCCATTGGGTCGGACCATAGTCCGCTTCTACTCTCATTTAACTGGAGAACGAAGAGGAAAAATATGGCGTTTAAATATGAGGCATTCTGGTCAGAAAATGCGGAATGTGGGCAACAAGTCAACAAAACATGGGCTGATTTGGATTCCCAAAATTTGAATATGGTGGAGAAGCTACAGAAAGTGGCACAAACGTTAGAGAGTTGGAGTAAGAAAAGCCTCGGCAATGCAAAAATCAGAATCAATGAGCTGAAGAATGAGTTACAAAGGATAACAAATGACTCTCATATGGACAAAGAAAGTGAAACAGCAAAAAGCATCACTCAGGAAATTGAAAAACTATGGAGTCAAGAGGAGATGTATTGGGGTATGCGCTCTAGAATCACGTGGTTAAAATGGGGAGACAGAAACACAAAGTTTTTTCACGCGACCACGATTCAGAGGAGAGCTAAAAACAGAATTACCTTGCTAAAAAATGGGGCGGATGAATGGGTGAAGGAGGAGCAGGCCTTGAAGGACACCATCGCATCATATTTCAGTGACTTATACAAATCAGTGGGGCAGCGTCACCTACAACCTGTCATTCAACAAATTTCAACATTAGTGGATGGGCATATGAATCAAAAAATTAGTAGAACCAGTCACTATGGAGGAAATTATAGCAGCAATGCATCAACTAGGGGCATCCAAGGCTCCTGGGCCAAATGGGCTGAATGGACTATTCTATCACAACCATTGGACTCCCATAAGCAAAGACATATTGCAGACTTTTTATGAGACGGGTTACCTAAACCCTGATATAAACAGAACCCAAATTACACTCATTCCCAAAACCCCCAACCCTGAAAAGCTTGAACAATTCCGGCCAATTAGCCTATGCAACTTCGCTTATAAAATAATATCCAAGGTGATGACAAATAGACTAAAGCCCATGCTACCAAGCATCATAGCAAAAGAACAGAGTGCTTTTGTAGGAGGAAGACAGATTCAAGACAATATTCTTATTATGCAAGAAGTTCTCCACAAGCTGCGAACTCGGGAGAGGAAACGTAAATTCCAAGCGGTGCTAAAGGTAGATATGCAAAAAGCCTACGACTGAATAGAATGGGACTTTCTTCGAGAATGTTTACTTCAGATGGGTTTCTGTGAGAAGTGGGTGCAATGGGTGATGCAATGCGTGTCTACTGTCTCATTCGGCATCAATTTAATGGCGAGCCTTAGCCTTTCTTCAAGCCTACATGAGGGATCCGCCAAGGTGATCCTTTATCCCCTTACCTATTTATCCTAGTAGTTAATGTCCTCTCCCATTTGATGAAAAAAGCAGTAGAAGATGGCACAATTCAGGGAATTCAACTTAATAGTGGCTGCCCTATCTTATCTCATTTGCTGTTTGTGGATGATTCAATCTTTTTCCTAAATGGTTCTATAGTGGAATGTCAAAATTTGGCAGAAATATGACACCAATACTGCTTCGTATCAGGACAGGCTATTAATCTAAACAAATCAGGCATTTCTTTCAGCAAGGGTTGCCCTATAAGTTTAAGAAAGAACATGGCAGCAGTGTTGAGGGTCCCTGAGATAGACAAAACAGGGAAATACCTAAGTATTCCTTCAAATTGGGGAGGATCCAAGAAAGATGTTTTCGCCTGGATTTTGGCTAGAGTGAATAAGAAGTTAGAAAGTTAGAAGGAAAATCTATTGTCTAAAGCAGGGAAAGAGATTTTAATTAAATTAGTGGTGCAGGCTATTCCACAATACGCCATGTCTATTTTTAAAATCTTGGTATCCATATGCAAAACAATTGAGAAGAAAATCGCAAATTTTTGGTGGAAGAATGGGAAGAAATCTGCTGGGATTCATTGGAAGAAATGGGAGATTTTAAAACTTAGAAAAGATGAAGGAGGGCTTGGCTTCAAAGATTTGATAGTTTTCAATGAGGCTATGCTAGGAAAGCAGACTTGGCGTATTGCATAGCAACCTCAATCCTTGTTGAGTAGACTATTGAAGGGTTTATATTACCCAAATTGCAACTTCTGGAAAGCTGGAAATGGTTCAAGACCCTCATGGGTAGGGGTGAGCAGCGGTCTAGGGTTGACCCTGGACCGACCCTAGACCGGCCCAACCCTGCCGGTCCTGGTCCGGTTCCCAAGGGGACTGGGTCGGTCCTCGGTCCTGAAATTCCAGGACCAACACTGTGCGGGTTGGTCCTCGGTCCTAAGAGTTTTGGGTCGGTCCAACCCTAGACCAACCCTATATATTATATTATATTATGTATAATTCTTTTATATATTCAAACCTAAGTAAAATGTCTGTTATATTATATTATATTGAAATGTTTTATCAATAACACTAATTGTAATTTTAATTTAAAACTTTTGTTGAGTATTAATTATGTGTCGCTTGTTTTGTTTTCTGG
Source organism: Eucalyptus polyanthemos subsp. polyanthemos (assembly GCA_017140185.1). Classification (NCBI taxonomy): domain Eukaryota; kingdom Viridiplantae; phylum Streptophyta; class Magnoliopsida; order Myrtales; family Myrtaceae; genus Eucalyptus; species Eucalyptus polyanthemos. Next base: position 16,222,251 of record CM029460.1, read on the forward strand.
TGTTTAGAAGTTTAAGTAAATTAACAAGATGTGAAGTTATATATTCATGATTTATATTAAGTATTTTGAACTTTTTATAGTTTAATTGTATTTTACTAATAAATTTCAACTGCACTTTGCTTTTTACTTTATGTCAAATGGTATAAGTTTTTGAAGAGTATAGTAGTATTGCAGTTGCTAGTCAAGTAGTGTGAAGCTCATTTTTTGGTTGAGTGGACTCTATATGATCAAATGCAGGAAAACGCTTTTGCATATGATGTTATGAATATTAAAGATAGATAATTACAAGAACTTTCCATCTTGTCCCATATCTCAATGAGCGGTTAGCAAGTACAAAATTTCTATTGTGTTATCTTAAATTTGCTAAATATGTATTGGTATTTATAATTTAGTTGCACAATGCCGCATTGTCAATGGATGTGTAATTTGAATTTGTAGATTTGCTTTTTTAGGGAGTATAAAGAATAAGACGAAAAAAATTATCGATCGGTCCCGGGTTGACCCTGGAACCGGACCGAACCCATTGGGTCGGTCCGGTCCTTGGTCCCAGGCTCAATAGGGTCGGTCCTCGGTCTTAAAAATTGAGGACCGACACTGTACGGGTTGGTCCTAGGGTTAGGGGGTGGCCCGGACCAACCCGGACCATGCTCACCCCTACTCATGGGGATGGAGAAGCATTATCATGGGATGGGACTCTATATGCCCAAATGTGATGTGGTCTGTTGGGAATGGGCAGAAAATTTTGGTGCGGGAAGATAGATGGCTGAGAAGTGGACCAATTGGAGGCCCGGCTACAAAAGATGAACCTGAGAGAGTATAGGGACTTATGGATCAGGGGAAGAGTACATGGAATGAACCATTGATTCGCATGTTGTTTGATGAACAAAGGGTGAAGGAAGTCCTTGCTACTCCTATCGGTTTACCCATAGCAGAAGATCAACTTATATGGACACAAGGAAAATCAGGGCTATATTCAGTAAAGAGTGGCTATTTTACCACAAGGGGTCGCACAGCAAAATCACCTCAAAGAACAGCAACATCATCCCACCAGACAAAGCCAAAACTATGGAAATACATATGGCATTCTGGAACTCTACCTAAAGTCAAGCAATTTCTATGGAACGCATGCCAAAACACACTACCTACAATGGACAATCTGAACCGAAGGAAAATAGTACCTGCATCGCTTTACCCTGTGTGTCATCATGAAGCTGAGACAATCGAACACACCTTGTTGTTATGCCCCTGGACAGCACAAATATGGAAAGACGAATTGCTGCAAATCAAGATAAACAGGGTCAGATTAACTAGATTTGACGAATGGTTGCATATCCAGAAAGAAGACCCTCAGCGTGCAACAAAATTTAACCAGATTGCAACTACCTTGTGGTGTATATGGCAAGATCGAAATCAGCACATCTTCGAGAACAAACCCCTTCACCCTAAACAGACCCTATACAGAGCAGCAACATTACAAACCAGCTTCGACACCTACAACAAAAGTGCAGAAAAGAAGCAACAACGAGGGGTTAACCTGATTCGGTGGCAACCCCCGCCAGAGGGCTCTTTCCGCGTCAACATTGACGCCTCCTTCACCAGACATGAAGTAAGGACATCGGGCCCAGAAGGAGCGACCGTGAGATGGGAAGAAAACAAGGGACGCACAACAAATAGAGCAGCCATAGCCTGCATCTACAGGGACTCACGGGGACGCTTACTTGATGGATTTTCGAAGCTGGTGGAGGCTGATTCGGCGGAACAAGCAGAAGCCCTCTCTCTGTTGGAAACCCTAACTTTCCTCTCTAACTGCACGGACGAAAGACTTCAACTTCACTCAGACTGTCAGAAGCTCGTGCGTGCTGTCCTCTTCGCCGAATACTTCAGTTGGAAGCTGCAGCCGATTGTGGACCGGATCAAGGAAGCTTTAAAAGCATTTCAGGGCCTTTCTTTGGCCCATTGTAGTAGAGAGGCCAACAAGCCAGCGGACTGGACTGCGAAAGCCCAAAGAGAGAATATCCTTTCGAGTAGTTGGGTAATTTATCCTCCGACAGCCTTATTAGATTTATTATGTGCTGATGTTCTTGATGTAATTGCTCCGAACTTTCCTAAGTAAATGAAATTAATCGCACTTTCGTCCAAAAAAAAAAAAGTTATCATCATTTATATGGTTGTTCCGAAATTCCAACTAAAGGTCAACTTTTCATAGTCATAGGATATGAGATAATTAAGTTTAAATATCTAACCCTCCCCAAAATAAACTAGTAGCTATGTAAACTAATTATGCATTTTGGTTTTGCAATATGTAGTCCTGATTCACGAGAGTATTCTTGGAACTTTGGGTTAAACGCTTTGAGATTAAAAGCAAGTGAATTATTATAGCAGCCATTGGATACATGATTATGGAAAGCTCAACTGCCAATTTCATTAAAGAGAACCAAGTGCTGAAGAACCCATCAATGATTCATCCGTTTATAAAGAAATTGTCAAACTTGCCGTGTACCCATGATTAAAACAGCTTTATTTTCCAAGCTAATTCGACGTTAAACTCAAAAGTCAAAAGTCAAAATCTTTATTCAATAAACTGTTATAGTAACGAATAGAGAACTTGCCTCCATCTATTGAATTGAATCAAGAACCAATGCAAGGTCTTGAGCTCGAGGAGATAATCGTGTATTTAGGTTTATAAGTGGACTTGTTTCAAATAAAGGAGGAGGGAGATCTGGTGCTATTAACTCCTCAAATATATGATTAAATTCTGCAAATTATCTTATTTGTTTGGGATTAGCAATAACAAGTAAGGCGTGAATGCTTTTCTATTACCTGGGAAAGATTCGATGGGTTATAGGTAGGGAAGTGGCACTTTTGCTTTCTTCTTTTCTTTTCCTTTATTTGTTTTGCTCTCAGCTTCGTTCTTTCTTCACTTTACATGGAGAAATGAAAGAGAGGAAAAAGGAAATCGATAGTGGAGAGAGAACTCCCCCGTGAGCAAAATTGCGGTTCCTTTGGGATGAAACAAAGAATAATGCAGCTTTAGAAACAAGTATGCATCACATTTACTCATTTCACAAGCATTACATATATTCCAACATATCATAAGATATACACCATATATAAACAGTGCAATATAGTATAGCTAGCATGTGTCAAACTCATTCTATACGTATGTCAAGAAGACCTTACAGTCATGCTTCGCCAGGTAATGAGACACAAAATTTATATCTACTTTTTTCTCAAAATTGAGGGGCGACAATATATATGGGAGGCACAGATACACAAACAAGGACATTAATGTTCAAAAAAAGAAAAAAAGAAAAAGGCGAACCTCGCCTCCTTGGCAACAGAACAATTCCAGCGTATAGTTCACGGGATCGACAAATGGACATTTAATAACTGTTAGATCGTGGTTAAATTTTGTGAAGATACAGTAAGACATTGTTCTTGATGTTGTCTGATGGAATTGATGAGAAAAATTTCTGGAAGTATGTCCTTGACGGAGATTTACTATTGATTAGTACATCAAGCTTTTTCTATTCACTAAATAATTTATATATTGCTTTGATTATTGAGTGTTAAATTACTGTCTATGTACTTGTGTGATCACTCATCAGATGTTAGTGGTTAGAAATAAAAATTGACCAAGACTGCTTCGAACTATTTTTATAAATAAAGAGAAAAGATATTGAAAGAACGTTATATTTATTTAGTGTAATCAAGTGTGCATATCTATGAAATCTCTAGTTCATAAAATAAGATTTTTTTTCTAGGTTTTACTTGGATTTCTAACGATCCATAATAGATTAATGGCGACTCTAAAATGAAATGATTTGCCTGCTTAATTAATTAAATTAAAAACACTAAAGTTGTGATTGGCATGGATTTGGGAGAATCCGTGCTAAGTTGGCATGGATTTAGGAGAGTCCTTGCTAAGTATTTACTTAGTAGCTCATTAGTTTATCTTTGGTGGTTCATTTCTAGTGAGGGTAGTAATGGGAAGGAAAAAGGAAAAGGGAAGAAAAATGGGAGGAAAGGATCAAAAGTATAAAAAAAAAGAACAACAAATTTGAACAGCCAATAGCACATGTAGTATCGTATTAATTTTTTGAGAAGATAGATATATGTGACTTTATCTCGCAATTTTAAAGGATATCAATCCATTGATTAGATAGGAATTCATAAACGTGTTTCGTGCATAAAGAAGAATTGCTTCCACTTTTGAGCATGTGCTCCCTCCAAATTGGGTGTGAACTATTGGTCTTCTTTGTTTTCTTTTGTGTCGTAGGGCAGACAATAGTTTGAATCATGGATGACTTGCGCATATTTGGATTCCAAATCTTGCCCTGTGCCAACATCATAAGAAACAAAGAAACACTTTTAAGAGGGCTGGAGCCTCACACAATAATCAAGTTTGAAGATGCCATTAACTAGTCAAGGATGCAAAGTACTTTTCGTGTCCAAGAATTCTCCTAGAATTCTCCTTTTTTCCCGACAAGGAGAACAAACGTTTTACATGTGACAGCAAATTTAGTACTTTCCTTTTTTTTTTTTTTCAATGAGTATTAGCACTTTGCTCTTTGGTCTTTCGCGTAGTCATCACAATTTCGACTTTTAGGAAACAAAGTGAGACACTATTCTTCTTTCACAAATTGTGTTTGATCGTTGATATGTATATTTTTTTTATCCATTTATCATACTTTTAAGTTACCGATTGTTTTTTGAAAGTACTAATCTTTTTTTGTAAGTCCAGGATTGCTAATTGTTTTCATAATTAAACAATATTTAATTTGTATAACTTACCAACATGATAAGGTGCTAACTTTTATTCAAAATTACCAATCTTAATTTAAGTGATTTGCCCATTTTTCTTCCATTAAGTCACCAATTAATTTTAGCTTAACGACTGCTGTTGGAGTCACTTGTTCACTTGTTCACTTTTATTTGACTGTTTAGGAATTACCAATTGTTGCAGTGATTTACCAACATTTATTTGCGCAATTTACCAACTAATAATGCTATTGTCTATCATATATAATTACCAACTCTTACATGAATCCACTCACTGACGTTTATTTGATTGCCACAAAATTACCAACTATTCCAATGGTTCACAACATTTATCTTAGAAGATATCATCGGGTTAGAGTTACCAATTCTTACACAAAATTACCAACTTATTTCAAAATTAATGGTTCTCTTAATAACTGACTAACATTTATTTGTGGAGCTTAAATTATACACTATTACATGAAATTACCAACTTTAATTTAATCAGTTACCAAAAATTACCAATTGTTCCGACATTTTTTGGACTTTTTTAGGATTTTAATAATGTTTTAAAATCACTTATACTTATAAAAAATTAGCAACTCTTATTTGGGTTCACTTACAAAAGTTTATTTCATTGTTTCAACAGCACAAATTATTCCAATAATTTAACAGTATTTATTTATAGAGCTTACTAATGGGTTAAAGTTACCAACACTTTTAAACCATACCCGACTTTTTTGAAAACTTAACAAATTTATTTGGAAGCTTGAGTTACCAACTCTTATTTATATTATACCAACGAACATTTGATTATTTAGAAATTATTAATTGTTCCAATAATTTACCCGGATTCATTTGTAGAGTTGGTTGACGTGTTAACATCATCAACTCTTATACGAAATTACCAATTCTTATTTAAGTCCACTTACCAGTATTTTTTTTTCTTTTATTGTTTCAAAAGTATCAACGATTCCTACAATTTACCGACATCATTTTTTAGGAGCTTGTCAATTAGTAACAGGTAAGCAAACACTTTTCAAAATAATCAACGCTTTGTCACGCTCGAGTGACCAGATGTAGAACACAGTTACAATCTTACTTGAGTCAGTTATCATCATTTATATGGTTGTTCCGAAATTCCAACTAAAAGTCTGCTTTTGATTGTCACAGGATATGAGATATTTAAGTTTAAATAACTAAGTCCTCCCCAAAGTAAGCTAGTAGCTATCTAAACTAATTTTGCATTCCCGTTTTGCAATACGAAGTATAATTCACGGTAGCATTCCTAAAACTTTTGGGTTAAAAAATTTTGCGATTAAAAACAGGTGAACTATTATTAGCAGCCGTTTGATTTATGACTAATGAAAGCTCAACTCCCAATTACATTAAAGAAGAGCAAGCAATGAATCACCATTCAGTAACTCACCAGTTAATAAATAAATTGTCAAATTTGTCATGCATCCATGATTTAAAGGTCCTTTTTCAATATAATTCAATACTAAATTTGAAACTCGAAATCTTCATTGAATAAACCATTTTAGTAACAAGTACTTGCCTTCCTATATTAAATCAAATCGAAGAACCAATGCGAGGTCATGAGCTCGAGGAAATAATCATGTACTTAGGTTTATAAGTGGACTCGCATCAAATGAAGGAGAAAACAAGTCCAGTGCTATTCACTCTCAAATGCATTATTAATTATTGCAAATTACCTTCTTTAGTTTGGTTTTAGCCTTAAGAAGAAAGGCGAGAATGCTTTTCTATTACCTCAGATTCGATAGGTTATGGTAGGGAAGTGGCGCTTTTCCATTTTTTTTTTTTTTTGCTTTATTTATTTTGCTTTCAGCTTTATTCGCTCTTTATTTTACATGGAGAAAAAAAAAAAAAAAAAGGAGAAAAAGGAATTGACAGGTTGGAGACAAAAGCACTGTCTAAGCCCCACTTGGCACTCACCCCAACCTGGCATCGGGCCCACCTGTACACCAGATGACTCACCTAATTGAAATTTCGTTGACCGTGGCTCTATTTATGATTTTGCAAATTCAAGCGCTACTTGGACTTTCATCGACCATCAACAAGCAAATCTTCTCTGCTCCTACATTTCCCTAGAAACACGATGGCCAGGGGTCTGGCCCAGAAAGAAGACAGAGAGGCTAGGGAGACTCGGCTTCAACAGGCAATAGCACATGATGATGTTGATGAGCTACACAACTTAATCGGGGAGGAGCATCAACTCCTAGATCGTCAATCTAGGGGTCCCTTCCAAAACACTTCACTACACATTGCCGCAGCCGCCGGCAAAACTAACGTGGCCATGGAGATGGCCATTTTGAAGCCGTCGTTTGCTCGGAAATTGAATTCAGATGGTTACAGCCCCATGCACTTGGCTTTGCAACATGAAAATTATCTCACCGTGAGGGCACTTAAGACCTTCGACCCTAAGTTGATCCGAGTCCGAGGACGACGGGGGATCACCCCTTTACATTATGTTGCTGAGAAAGAAGGAGACAATGAGCTCGAGCTCTTGGCGGAATTTCTATTTGCTTGCAAACCATCCATTAAAGACTTGACGAACCAAGGCGAGACTGCGGTTCACATTGCCGTCAAGAACGGAAACCTCAATGCATTCAATGTTTTGTTTGGATGGCTTAAACGAGTCAATCTAACACATATCTTGAAATGGAAAGACCACAGTGGTAATACCGTCTTACATATTGCCGTGTTAAAAAAGCAGCCCAAGGTATAGTTCATGCCACTACAGTTCATTCATTTTGTGGTTGTTCATGCTTTTATTGTACGGGATCAACTTGTTTGGTTTCTTTTAATAGGCCTAACAATATTTTGGTTGGAGGATAAAGGAGTGATGTAGAGATCACCTTGTCTGCAGTTTATTTATTGGAGAGTAAAGGCAAGACTGAATTTATTTCGCTTCGAACCCCTATAAAATTCAGTTTTTAGTGAGATCAAAATCTCTGAGTTATACCTAATAACTTAATTCATCATCGTCTATTCTTCGTTTTTACTATTGATTAGCAATTTTTTTTTTCCTTCTTTCGAAATCGGTCAATCCAAACATATTGTATGAGATAGAAACTAGTGCGGTGCAAGCTAACATGGACAATCCCATACACCCATAGAATAATCACTTTGTGGACCGGAAAATTGCTCCCTGACCAGTTGAATGTTATGTATAAAGGCTATAAATATAACTATCTAAGCTAGTCTTCCTCTTCACAGCATAATAAATATACACAAAGCAAATTGTAATTGAATTCTAAACCTTTTAGTTGATGTGATTAGGTTCTAAACTTTTATGAATAATCATAGTCATTTGAGTCATCGCTTATGTGATCATCTACATTATAACTCAGATGGGCAACTCCTACGCATCATGTGAATAATTCCAGGTGAAAGGACTAAATTACACTTTTTGAAAAGATTTGGGATTTTGCTACATTGGTTGAAATGATTGCGTTTGATAAATAAGGTCTAGTAAACTTTTTTCCTTTGTATATCAGTTGTTGCATCACTAGCATTATTCAAACTTATGGCATGAGTTCACTTTGTGCACAATGGTTAAGCTTGTGACAAAGTGGTGATTCAAATTGAAGGTATACATACTTCATTTTGTTCCCTATATTCTTCCAGATCATCAAGCCGTTGATTAAATATACGGATGTAAATGCGAGGAACTCTCAGGATGAGACAGCTCTGAAAATCTTTGAAGAGATTCATTGGAATGATCAAGAAGTTGCAAAGAAGCTACAACCCAAAAGATGTTCTCCTCGTGAACGCCTCTCTCTATCACAGTTTTTTAGCAGGGATCTTACTAGCCTAGAGAAGTACGAATTTTTCTTTGGCTTCGGAGATGAAACGGCCCGTGACATAATCCTTTTAGTGTCGACCTTAATTGCGACCGCCACTTACCAAGCCGCTCTCAGTCCTCCGGGAGGATATTGGCAGGATTCCTCTCCCCCTACAAATCCCTCCGCCGCCAATTCCAACGGCACTGATACTGAAAATCCACATCAAGCCGGAGACATCATCATGAAGGGCTGGAGTCTATATTTCTTCTCGATTGTCAACAGCATGGCTTTTTTCACCTCCATCGGCGCAATCTGGGCCACCGCTATTCCACTATTACCTCGCACTAACATGGTTTGCATCGCGATGGTCATTCTCGGCACTGCCTTCTCTTATAGTCTTGTGTCCCAATTCCCCAAATCCGAGGAGGGCCCAGCAAATTTGCTCAGGGGATTCTATGTGTCGTTGGTGTTCGCCGGGTTGGTGGTCCCCGTGGTTGTTTGGAGATTGCACGCCGGACTCATAAAGCAAATCGATGCCACAGGGAGACCCATCGACACCCTCATAGGGTCGAAAGGTCGAAAATGCAAGCCTTGATTCCTTTAGCTATCTTTGTCGCATATGCATGTAATCCGTGTGTCTAGTCTTGAGGTTTGCAAGAACTAGATTCTTTTCATTAGTTGCTTATTGAAGTCGGGTATTACTTTCTCAATTCCTAGAGACCTTTAGTCTTTGCTTGAAGTCGGGACTTCAAATAGCTTTTTTCTACCGCAATGAAATCAAAGAGCACCGAGTCGATGATCGGAAACACGAACACCCAAAGCTTACACGGACGAAACGTGTAGAGCGAAATTTCATAATTTTTTGTACTTCTCTAAAGAGGCAAACGGTAATGGTCCTATAAAACACAACAAATAAGCATGGTTCCAACCTTCCTTTTCTTTTTTTCTTCTTTTTTTTTTAAAGAAATTGTTTCTCAATAATAACAGAAAAAGAAATACTGATAACATAACAAAAACCTAGCTAAACCTTAAAAAAAAAAAAAAACAAGATTTTATGGTATTATTAAGTTAAAACAGTAAAAACAATAACTTCAATGTTCTATACTAAGTGAATATCCTAAACTAACTTAATTAAAGAAGGAAATATCAAGTTCCAAATTCCTTCCATTTTTTTATGTATGTTTATTTAAATTTCTTGTAGTTATTTTTTTTAAATATATTCATCAAAAAAAGGACGTAAATCCAAACTTAAGGCGCCCCCATCATTCTCCCTCTATCAGAAAGAAAGCTCAAATTTGATTTTTTAAATTGTCGGGTTATCTTATAAAGCACATTTTCTACAATTCTCATCGAATTTTGAACAGTATACTACAAAATCACACTTGCTTTAGAAATAACGTCCCAATCAAAACCTCAAGATCGGTCTTTCAGTTGACTTTTGACATTTCCTGGTATAATGTTGTTATTCTTTCCACTTTCTTTCCCTTCAATTACCTACGCCAGGATATCATCTACATCTAAGTTCAGATCAACATGAGAGGGGCTTTTCCCCAAAATCATCTCTCCATGTCATGGAAAAAATGCTCATCCGGAGATTCTTCATCAAGCTCAAAATCCTCCATATCCTCCTGTTCTTGAAAAGAATAAAAGACTTGGACTTCTTGTTCTTGAGGCTCAACAACGACCTTATCAACGGGATGGTCGACTGTAGCTGTTTCTGCAACTGTATAATCAAAGCCAAAAGAATTATAAAAAAAAAAAAAATCAAGAAGTTACAGATATCAAACATTATATATAACACCATTGAAAGTGCTAGTATTAACACCTAGAGGGGGGTGAATAGGTGTTTAAAATAAACCTTGGCAAATATATGTGAAATAAAATAAACTTCGAACAAAACAAATGAGTTAGGGAAGAGAATAAGAACACAAGGTTTATAGTGGTTTGGCTTAATCCAAGCCTACGTCCACTCTCCCTCGCTAACAGCCTTCTTGGCTGGATTCCACTATGCAATCAACAAGAGATTACAACTTCGAGTGCAAACACTTAGTAGTAGATCACACTATCTCACTAAGTCACTTTTTTTGTATTTCTCTCACGATCACAAACGTTTAAACTCACAAGAGACAAGTGTATAATCGAAGGTTGCTCAAACTTTGGAATTATAAATTCTACGCTCCGTCTCTCTTACTTGCTCATCGGTCCTTCATCTCCTTAAATACTCCTTCACTTCCAAACTAGCCGTTGGATAGTGTCCTGAGGATCGTCTTCCAATATACCCATTGGAGAGCTCTGTATCTAGAAGATTTGGTAGCCGTTGAGTGACAAAGATAGAATCCAAAATTGATTCCGATCGCCCATATAAACAAAATCTCGGTTTCCATAAGTAAAGCTCCTTCGTATATAAAGTTCTTGTCTTCAATATCCAATTGTTAATCAATTAAATTGAGTCAATCAAATCAATCTTGATGTGGAATCCAAACCAGATCACTAGTCGTTATATGATCGGGCTTGAGTTACATTCTGTCGAATCTGGATGTAAAGTCTGAGAGTAATAGACTTTACAATCTAAGTCTGAGTGTAATAAACTTTATAATCTGAGTCTGAACATATTCTACTTCAACATAGAGTTTGTCTTCTAGTTCTTCCAAGAATAAACTTTGATAATATCTTTTACATGTTCTATCATTTGCATGGTCTATTACTCAACCATCAAATATGTTAGTAGCCTTTGATTTATTTTGTCATCTTCAAAACATCATAAGGGATTTCCCTAACAACTGCAACAAAAAAATTGAGATGACACGAGTCTAAAAATTGCGCAACCTTTCGGTAAATGACGAGTCATATTTGAGTTCAATCCCTATATTGTATATTGACTTATATAACACATATCAAGCTAAAGATTGTAAATATTTTTCAACATATTTTTGTGAATTATAAGGTAATGTTTTGCTTGAGATCGATCCTCCTAGGCTTATGACACATCAATTGCAAAGATAATAGTAAGGCCCATCGGGCCTTGTACGTAAAGAGAAGTAAAACCATATTTTGTGGGACCGTCATTTATATACCCGACTTGGTAAACGGTCGGATCCAATGTTTCATGTGCAAATTTGAAGTGGAATTAATGATAATTTATTTCGCTCTGCAAGTTCATTAAGGGCAAAAAAATAAAGAATGAATGGATAATGTGTTGACAGTATCCAATGGAGCAAAAATTTAGATACCATCCTTGGTGTTTTAGAAATTAGATGACCTAGTTGATTACTTTATCTATTGGGTTCAAAAATGTAATAAGATAGGTCTAACATATGCTTACAATTGAACTGTTATTGACCCCAACTCGAATTGGCAAACGTATATTCACGTGTTTATTGTGTAGAAATGTGTTTGAACGCATATTGACATGTTTAAATATATCTAAAATCATATCAACCCGAGCAATATGTTAACCTGTTCAATGAAAGGGGTCTAACAATGTATAAAAGGGTTGAAAGCATGAAGCATATGTTGTTTGTGTATTAAGTTGGGCTGATCTGGTCATGTCCATGGACATAATTGAGCTCCAACTCAGCACCCATAATCAACTACACGACATGTAAACAAGTTTACCTCCAAAGTAATGTTTTTGTTCAATTTAGTTTTCTGCTTTTCTCTTATGCAATGACGTCCCTTAACAGGCCCATTTGTGCACTCAATTATATTTTCATCACTAAACAACATTAATCCGCCATTGTGTCCATTTCTATGTGATATAAAACGGATGGGGTCTTTATGAATATTGGGACACGAGAAGATTTATAAGAGAAAAATAAAACAAGGAACATTGAAGATGAACATGACAGATTTATGTGCCAGAATGTACGCCCATGAGGAGGGTTAGCAAATAATTCACTAAAATCGGAGCATCACGGAGTTACAATCTCTTACACTCAAGTGTTTTCCAACCTTATAATTTATACCTGAAATCCACGTTGTTTGATCTGACTCAAAACGAAGGAAGTGGAGAATCTTATACCCCGAAGCTGAAGTTTTCGCGACCATAGCCCTTTATTATTACATCGTGCAACAGAATTAGTAAAGAGACGAAGGGAGTTTTGCTTTGAGGCTTTTTGGATAGAGGGCGCTGAATATAAGAAATCTGCAAAAGGGGCTTGGGAGCAACGACTGTTGGACAATGCTGGTTTAAAGGAAAAACTGCTAGCTGTTACAAAGGCTTTAATATGTTGGAGCAAAAGAAAATTTCCCAACAACTCTCGTCGTATTGAAGCACTTAAGCAATAGCTACAGGTTTTAACTAACGGAACCAACATTCCACAGGATAGTAGTAGAATTCAAAATATTAAGGAGGAAATTGAAAATCTATGAAAGAGAGCGGAGACGTATTAAGATTTAAGGTCTAAGATTAAATGGCTGAAATGGGAGGAAAATAGATATTTTCCACCACTATCCAAAGGAGGCAACGAAATAGAATTTTGATACTGAGATCTTAAGAAGATAACTAGATAACGGACAAGTAGCAACAGTAGAACTCAACAATTTCCTTCTTCCTAGATCTATATACCTGGGTAGGGCCTAGAAACTGTGAACTTGTATTGAATCTATGTCCCATAAGAGGTGGTAAGGAAATGAACAATCTGTTAGTGGCAGAACCAACCATGGAAAAGGTAAGGACTGCATTTCAACTTGGAGTGAACAAGGCTCCTAGTCTAGATGGTTTAAATTGATTATTCTACCATCATCACTAGGAAGTAATAGAAGAGAATGTTTTTTAGGCAGTTAATGGTTTTTCACAACGGGAATCTTGGATTCGGCTTTGAGCAGAACCCATATTACTCTTATACAAACAATTCCCAACAAAAGACTTGAGTAGTCTCATTTAATTATCCTTTACAATTTTACATATAAAATAATTTCGAAGATAATGACAAATAGGCTTAAATCCTGGATGCTTGAGTTAATTTCTGGAGAACAAAGTGCATTTGTTAGTGAAAGACAGATCCAAGACAATATTTTTATTGTGCAAGAGGTGCTAAACCAATTGAGTGTAAGGGAACGGAAGGAAAAAATTTAGGTTATAAAATTAGATATGCAAAAGGCTTATGATAGGGTGGAATGTGAGTTTTTGAAAGCATGTTTGCTAAAAATGGTTTTTGTGAGGGATGGGTAAGTTGGGTTGTGCAATGCGTCACCACAATATCTTTTAGTGTGAAATTAAATGGAGAACCTCTACCCTTTTTTCACCTAACTAAAGGCATCAGACAAGGAGACCCTCCATCACCTTACCTCTTTTATCTTGCTATGGCCAATGGTGATATAAAAGGAATCAAATTGAATAGGTTCTATCGAACCCTCTCCCACTTGTTATTCGAGGACAATTCCATCTTTTTATCTAGATGGAACCATTCAGGAGTGCGAAAATGTGTTGACTATTCTTGATCACTATTGCTACGCCACCGAACAAGCCATAAATTTGAATAAATTAGGTATTTTTGTTTTAAATCAAGGTTTTCCCTCAACAATTAAGAAACAATATGGTGGGAGCATTGAGAATACCACAAATGGGTCACATAATAAAGTATCGTGGCATTCCCTATGATTGGGGAAATTCTAAGAGACAAATATTCACCTCAGTCTTAAAGAGAGTAAATATGAAGTTGGAAGGATGGAAGGAACAAATTGTTTCTAAAGGGGGCAAGGAAATTTTACTAAAATCAGTGGTTCAAGCTTTACCACATTATGTAATGTCAATATTTAAAATCTCAATGTCAATTTGTAAAGCTATCAAGCAAAAAATAGCTAATTTCTAGGGGAAAAATAGTGAAACAAAAACTGGTTTACACTAGAAAAGATGGGAAGTCATAAAAACAAAAAAAATAAAAATAAAGGAGGAATGGGCTTTAGGGATTTAATCTTTGTCAATAAAAGACCTCCTCAGAAAATAAGCATGCATTTGCGGGAAAATCCGGATATATTATGGAGTAAGTTGCTCAAAGGACTTTATTTCAATCTTAAGGGTTTTTGGCACGTTGAGAAAGGGTTGAGACCCTTGTGGGGTTGGCAAAGTCTCTTGATGGGAAGAGAAGCAATTTCAAAGTCAATAAAGTGGTCAATTGAAAACGGTGAAAAGGTTAAAATTAGAATGGAAATGCAGCTGAAGAGGGGTATAATTGGAGGTGCAGATAATAGAAACGACCCACAATATGTTCAGAGTTAATGAACTTTGAAGAGGAATGCTAGAATGAATAACTTCTAAATAATATGTTTGATGAACTGACCATAGAGGAAATCCTAGTTATTCCAATCAAGAGTCAGCATTCAAGTGATGAACTAGTGTGGATGAGCACCAAGTGTGGAAGTTCTTTTTTTTTTTTTGGAAGTTACTAAGTAAAGAATGGATATAATCCTTAGACAAGAATCAGCAGAAAAAGCACAACAAGTTCGACCATCAGAGCCCTATGGAATGCATTATGGAACTTGCAGACATGCACAAAAGTAAAGATCTTTCTATGAAGTATAGGTCAAAATGCCATTCCATCCAAGGAAAATCTATGGAAGAAAATTATTTTACTTGCTCCTATATGTGACTTGTGTAGAAGTGAAGTGGAAACAGTTGAACACGTGTTCTTGCCTTGCCCTTGGACAGAGCCCCTATGGTCCGACCCTAATCTCATAATCCAAAATTTAACACAGGGTGTTACTTGGATTGATTGGTGGTTGATGAATTTCATGAGTAATTTGACTAACTTACCTAAATTTGAGATGGTGGCATCTATTCTTTGGCGTGTTTGAAAGGCCCGAAACAACTAAATATTCAAGGGAACCAAATGCAAGAGATATAGTGGAATCAGCTCAGACTATGCAAAAAAAAGCCAAAAAATGACACTTTCATACTAAAAGGACAGGAAAAGAGGAAATCTTACCTTAGCGCAAGTTTGGACAGCTTTGGTGGAGGGTATCCTGAAAATTAATGTCGATGGCTCTCTCGGCAAGGGGTTGACAGAGGGTGCAATTTTCTGCATTTGCCGGGACTATTCTAGATGCCTTGTCGACGGCTTTACCCAGTCTGTCTGAGCTTCCTCTCTGGCACAGATTGAAGCCCTAGTTCTACTTGCTGCCTTCAAGTACATTGACCAAAGTAGGTTGAGTGGTGTGGTGGTAGAGTTAGACAGAGTGGATTTGATAAGTACACTGCAGAATGAAGAGCAGTTTAATTGGAAAGCAAAAGCACTTATTGATGAATGCTCCTCCCTGCTATCAAGATTATCGGAAGTGATCCTGGATTATTGTCCAAGAAATGCGAATTCCGTGGCTGACTAGGCCACGCGGGCTCATAGGAAAAAATGCCTTCCGTAAAACTGGCTTTCTTCCCTCCTTAGGCCCTTTAGGTTCTATTTTATAACGACGCCCTTATTTCGGGCTCTGATAAATAAAATCATTTTATGACCCCCACCCCCCTCCAAAAAAAAAAATAAAATAAAAAATATCTAACTCAAAGCACTCAAAAGAGTATTAAATTTATCTAATGTAATCAAATATCTAAACCCATGAAATCTTTAGTTCGCAAAGTAAGATATTCACATATTTTGCTTGGATTTCTGATAGATCCATAATAGATTAGTAGCAACTCTAAGCTAATTGATAACCCTGTTTAATTAATAAAATTAGAAACTGCAAAGTTGTGCTTGGTATGGGTTTGTGTGCGTGCTAAGTAGTTGCTTAGTATTCTATTAGATTTTTTTTTTTTTTTATTGGTTCACTTCTAGGAAGGTCACGATATGTGATTTTTTCATGAGAGAGAGAGAGAGAGTGGACGGGTTGGGGCAATAACGGGAAGGGAAAGGAAAAGGAAAAATCGGAAGGAAAGGATCAAAATTATCTCATAAATTGGAAGATTGATCGATTAAATAACAATTCATAAACGTTTTTCGAACATAAAAGATGATTTGCTTCCTTTTTTGAGAATTTGCTCTCCCAAAATTTGGTGTAAGCTATTGGTCTTCTTTCTTTTCTTTTGCGTTGTAGGGCAGACAATAGGTTGAACCTTTAATATATTAATTGAAGAAAGTCCAACTGGTGATCAATTTAGTCTCGGCCGAATACATGGATGACTTGAGCAGATTTGGGTTACTTGCCCTGTGCCAACGTCATCATAAGAAAGAAATAAACACTTTTAATTATGCTGGAGCCTAACACGATAAAGACATGATAATAAGAACTTTATATTATGTGATATTTTTGCCTATGCCCTATTTGTTGTCGTTTGTTAGCTGTCAGCATGAAGCTTCTATATTGCCAGTAATCAAGATTGAAGAAGCTATTAACTGGTCAAGTCTGCATAGTACTTTTCATCCCCAAGAATTCTCATTTTTCTCCTCTTTTTTCCCCCGCGACAAGAATGGAATAAAGAAATGATAATACAAACGTTTTACACGTGATGGCAAATTTAGCACTTTGCTTTTTTTCATCGATTACAAGCACTTTTGGCTTTTGGTCTTTCGCGTAGTCATCACATTTCGACTTTTAGAAAACAAAGTGAGACATTATTATTCTTTTCACAAATGGTGTTTGATCATTGATATGGATATCTATCTAATTATTAACATATTATTAAGTTACCGACCTTTTTACTGAAAGTAACAATATTTCTTGGTACTTCCAAGATTGCTAATTGTTTTCATAATTAATCAAAATTAACTTGTACAACTTAACACCATGATAAGGTGCTAACTTTTATTCAGACTTCTCAACCTCAATCTAGTGACTTGCCTATTTTTCTTCCATAAAGTCACCAACTAATTTTAGCTTAACTTCTAATGTTTGAGGCACTTATTCACTTTTAGTTGATTGTTTTCAGAATAACCGATCGTTGTAACAATTTACCAACATTTATTTGTGCAGTTTACCAACTAATAATTCTATCAACTATTATATGAAATTGCCTATTCATATTTGAGTCCACTTGCCAACGTTTATTTGATTGACACAAAATTGCCAAAAGTTCCAATAGTTCACACAATTTATTTTAGAAGTTATCATTGGGTTGAAGTTACCAATTCTTACAAAAATTTACTGACTTATTCAAAATTACTGGTTCTCTTAATAAATTACTAATATTTATTTGTGAATCTTAAATTACCAACTCTTAGTTAAATTATACCAACTAACATTTGATTATTTCGAAATTATTAACTATCCCAATAATTTACCCAGATTCATTTGTAGAGCTGCCAACGTGTTAAGATCATCAACTCTTATACGAAATTACCAATCCTTTTTTAAGTCCACCTACCAGTATATTTTTATTATTTCAAAAGCATCAACCATTCCCATGATTTACTGACATCTTTTTTAGGAGCTTATCAATTTATTATAGCTAGCAAACACTTTTCAAAATAATCGACGCTTTGTGAAGCTCGAGTAACCAAATCTAGAGCAAGGTTACGATCTTACCTGGTCAGTTATCATCATTTATATGGTTGTTCCGAAATTCCAACTAAAGGTCGGCTTTTGATAGTCATAGCATATGAGATATTTAAGTTTAAATAACTAACTCCTCCCCCAATTAAGCAAGTAGGTATCTAAACTAATTTTACATTACGGTTTTACAATACGTAGTAATAATTCACGAAAGCATTCCCAAAACTTTTGGGTCGAAAGCTTTGATAAAAAAGCAAGTGACCTATTCTTAGCAGCCATCTGATTTATGACTATGGAAAGCTCAACTGCCAATTACATCCATGATTTAAAGAGCTTTATTTTTCGAGCTAATTTAATGCTAAACTTGAAACTAGAAATCTTCATTGAATAAACTATTATAGTAATGAGTAGAGAATTTGCTTGCATGTATTGAATCAAATCGAAGAATCAATGCGGGGTCGTGAGCTATAGGAGATAATCATGTGCTTAGGTTTATAAGTGGACTCGTTTCAAATGAAGGAGGAAGCAAGTCGAGTGCTATTAACCTCAAGACTCTATTCGTTTCATGGAAAGGAAATCATTCTTCGGATTTTTTGGCATTCATTTCATGGAAAATGAACTAGTCAAGAAAAACATCTTCTGCTATTGGAAAAAAAAAAAAAAAACAACTTTAAAAGTGGGGAAAATGTTTTCTACATTTCAAAAAGTGGAAGATATTTTTCATAATTTGTTCTACCTCACTTTCTTTTACCAAACACATTTTCATTTTTCTTTTTATGCTTTCTGTTTTCTTTAAAAAAAAATCAAGTTTTTCATGTTCATTTTTTTTTTCTTTTCTTTCTTTTCTTTTCATCTTCTTCCTTGGCCATAGCTAGTCGCTAGCCATGGCAACGGCCACCAATCGGCCACAAGCTAGCTCAAGCCTCTCCCCAAGCTGTCGAGGCTCAATCTTGCTGGAATCTAGAGAGGTTGAGCCTTGCCAGCCTTGGCCGAGGCCAAAGTTCACCAATGGATGGTTTCCGACAACAACCACGGCCAAGGAAGAAGAAGAAAAAAAGAAAGAAAAAAAAAGGGAAAAATTAAAATTAAAAAATCGAGTTTAAAAAATAAAAGAAAAGGGAAAAATTTTAAATTAAAAAATCGAGTTTAAAAAATAAAATAAGAACAATTATTGAAAATGAGTGTATGTAGGAAAAGATTTTCCTTATCAATGACGAAAAATATTTTCTAGTTCATTTTCAAATTTCAGCTGATAGAAAAATATGGTTGCTTTCATAGAAAATGATTTTCTAGAAAATAATTTTTCAAAACGCCACATTTTTCATGAAATGAATAGTAACCAAATAAATTATTGAATTCTGCATAGTCTTCTTTAGCTTGGGATTAGCAATAACAAACAAGGCGTGAATGCTTTTTTCTATAACCCTAGAAACATTCAATGGGTTAATAGGAGGGAAGTGGCACTTTTGCTTTTTCTTTTTTCTTTATTTATTTTGCTTTCAGCTTTATTCGCTCTTTATTTCACATGGAGAAATTTAAAAAAAAAAAAAAGGAAAAAAGGAAAAAGGGAATTGACAGTGTAGAGAGAAAAGCACCATCTAAGCCCCCCTCACCCTGACCTTCCATTGGACCCATCTGTACGCCAGATGACTCACCTAATAGAGTTTTTGTTGAAGGTGGCACCATATAAATGATGTTGCTAATTCGCTACTTCCATCGACCATCTCACCGAGCAAATCCCCTCTTCTGCTCCTAAATTTCCCTAGAAAGACGATGGCCAAGGGTCTGGCCGAAAAAAGAGAGAAAGAGGCTAGGGAGTCTCGCCTTCAACAAGCGATAGCAAATGATGATGTCGATGAGCTGCATATCTTAATCGGGGAGGAGCGACAACTCTTAGATCGTCTTTCTAAGGAACCCTTCCCAAATACTCCACTACACATGGCTGCTGCCGCCGGCAAAACCAGCGTGGCCATCGAGATGGCCATTTTGAAGCCGTCGTTTGCTCGAAAGCTTAATTCAGAGGGTTATAGCCCCATGCACTTGGCTTTGCAACACCAGCAGTATGACACCGCAAGGGCACTTAAGACCTTCGACCCTAAGTTGATTCGAGTCCGAGGACGATGCGGTATCACCCCTTTGCATTATATTGTTGAGAAAGAAGACATAGATTTGGATCTCCTAGCCGAATTCCTATTCGCTTGTAGATCATCCATCAAAGATTTGACAAGTCGAGGCGAGACTGTGGCTCATGTTGCCGTCAAGAACCACAATGTCGAAGCATTCAAGGTCTTGCTCGGATGGCTTAAGCGAGTCTTTTTGACAGAAATCTTGAACTGGAAAGACCAAGATGGTAACAATGTTTTACATATTGCTGTGTCCGAAAAGAAGTTCGAGGTATGGTACATGCCGGTATAATTTATTGATTTTGTGGTTGTTTGTGCTTTTATTATTATTATTATTATTATTATTATTATTATTATTATTATTATTATTATTATTATTATTATTATTATTATTATTATTATTTTATTATTATTATTATTATTTTTTTTTTTTATTATTTTTATTATTATTATTTTTATTTTTATTTTTATTTTTATTTTTATTTTGGTAAAGTGTTTGTGCTTTTATTGTTCGATTCTTGAATTTGACATAATCTAATCTAGGAAAAAATGTTATGAAAATGAAACAAAAGGTGTTGAAAATACATGGTTCCTAAAAACATTCAGAGAGAGGAGAATTGAACGGGATCAACTTGTTAGGTTTCTTTTGATGGAGAGAAGAAAAGGAATTGGGAGGGATTGCGTATAGCTCCTTCCCTCCCAATCTTCTACTTCCGATTCTCTTTTTGACAATTTTCCCGTGCACAAGATCACAGGCTCATCCATTCTTTTATCTTCGTTTCTTTTCTTAGTGATTACTCTAATCATTTCATTTCTCTCCAAAATACTCCATCCAAATATAACCGACTTTGTAAGCCATTCAGATGAACTGTAAAAATTAAGTCAAGTAGTGTTTTTTTTTGGGGGGGGGGGTGTAAAATGTAAGTAACAAGTAGCGTATATGTTAATAAAAAAGTTAAATACTCGTATTAAGGTAGTGATAATATGAGCATGAACATTGTTTTTATTATTATATTTTTTTTTTGTTTCATTTAATAGATACACGCGGGCCTGTTTGAAAATTTGGTTAAGTGTTGGAAATTTGGAGCTACGACTATATGGGCGCCTTATATGTATATCACTCGGAAACGCAGCAATTGACTGTTTAGGGGTGGCCCTTTCTTGGTTATAATAGGGATTGGCAAATGCAGATAGAAAGATATTATAAAATGCAAAAGAAAGGTTCATAGAATTTTCCATTTTCGACATGAGACGAGAACGAGAAAGGGCTAGCAATTCTTTGGTCGGAGGATAACGGAGTGGTAAGAGAGATCATCTTGTCTACAGTATATTTAGTCGAGACTAAAGGTATGATTGAAATTATTTCCCTTCGTACCCCTACAAAACTCAGTTTTAGTGAACTCTAAATCTTTAATCTCTAATCTTACTATCGATTCGTCAAATCCCTTTCCTTCTTTAAAAAAAGTCAATCCGAACAAAGACGATCCCATGCAACCATAAAATAATCACTTTGTGGACAGGAAAATTAATTCCTGACTAGTTTAATGTTATGTGTCAAGGCTATAAATATACCTGTCTAAGGTAGTCTTCCTTTTCATAGCAAAATACATATACACACACAGATTATAATTGAAGCCTAAACCTTTCAGATGATGTGATTAAGTCTTAAACTTTTATGAATAATCATAGTCATTCAAGTCATCGCTCATGTGGATCCACCTATGTTAAAACTCCCTCGGGCTCTCAGCTATCATGTAAATAATTTCAAGTGAAAGGTCTGAAATGATACTTTTTAAAAAGATTCATGGTGTTGTTAGATTGGTTGAAGTGATTGTGTTCGATAAATAATGTCTAGTAAACCTTTTTCATTTGTAAATTAGTTGTTGCATCACTAACTTTATTCAAACTTACGGCCCAAGCTCACTTTATGCACAAATGTAAAGCTTGTGATGAAGCAGTAACTCAAATTGAAGGTATATGTACTTCATTTTGTTCCCCTTTCATTTTTTTCAGATCATCAAGTTGGTGATTGAATATACGGATGTAAATGCGAAGAACTCTCAGGGTAAGACAGCTTTGGACATCTTTAAAGATAACTGTTGCCACAATCAAGATATTGAGAAGAGGCTCCACCCTAAAAGCTGTCCTTCTACTCGTGCCCGCATCTCTCTATCAAGGTTTTTTAAAATGGAACTAACTGGCCTAGAGAAGTACGAATTTTTCTTTGGCTTTGTAGACAAAGCGGCTCGCGACATAATCCTTTTAGTTGCAACCTTAATCGCGACCGCCACTTACCAAGCCGCTCTCAGTCCCCCAGGAGGATATTGGCAGGATTCCTCTTCCCCTTCAAATCTCTCGGCCGCCAATTCCAACGTCACTGATATTGAAACCCCACATCAAGCCGGAGACATTATCATGAAGGGCTGGAGTCTATATTTCTTCTCGGTTGTCAACAGCATGGCTTTCTTCGCCTCCATCAGCGCAATCTGGGCCTCCGCTATTCCACTATTGCCTCGCACTAACATGATTTGTATCGCTATGGTCATTCTCGGCACTGCTTTCTCTTACAGTCTTGTGTCCCAGTTCCCAAAATCCGAGGAGGTCCCTGCAAATATCCTAGGGGGATTTTATGTGTCGTTGGTGGTCGCCGGGTTGGTGGTGCCTCTGGTTGTTTGGAAAAGGCACGCCCAAATCGTAAACCGAATCGATGCCACAGGTAGGCGCATCGACACCCTCCTAGGGTCGAAAGGCGAAAACTGCGAGCCTTGATTCCTGTAGCTATCTTTGTCGTGTATGCCAATTTATGTAGGTTGGCAAGAACTAGATTCTTTTCATCAGTTGCATGTTGGAGTCATCTGTTAATTCCTCAATTCCTAAAGACCTTTTAATCTTGTTTGAAGTTGGGACTTCAAATAGCTTTTCTCTGCAGCAATGAAATCGAAGAGAACCGAGTCGAAGCTCGCAAACACGAACACCCAAAGCTTACGTACACAAAACATGTATAGGGAAATTTACTTAATTTTTTGTATTTCTAGAAAGAGGCAAACTGCAATGATATGATAAAACACAACAAATAAGCATGGTTCCAACCTTCTCTCTTTCTTCTAGAAATTTTTTCTCCATAATAACAGAAAAAGAAATACTGACAATATAACAAAAACCTAGCTAAACCTAAACGAAAGACTAGATTTTATTGTATTATTAAGTTAAAACAATAAAAAAAAAAAAATTCAATGTTCTATACTAAGTGAATATCTTAAACTAACTTAGTTAAAGAAGGAAATTCCAAAATCTTACTATTTTTTTTTTTATGTTTGTTTACTTATATTTCTTGTAGTTATTTTCTTTTTTATATTTATGTATAATTATCGAATAGAAGATGTAAATCCAAACTTAAGGTCCCCCCATCATTCTCTCTTTACAATAAAGAAAGCTCAACCTCAAGTTTTTAAAATGTTGGCTTGTCTAACAAAGCACATTTGCTACAATTCTCGTGGAATTTTGAACCATGTACTGCAAAATTACACAAAATTTCTTGCTTTAAAAAAAGCATCCCGATTAAAACTTCATGATCGATCTATCAGTACATTCTTTAAATTTCCTAGTATAATGCTGTTATTTTCTTCCACTTTTTTTCCCTTCAATTTCCTCTACCGGGATCTCACCTGCATCTAAGTTCAGATCAACATGAGAGGGGCTTTTCTCCAAAATCATCTCTCCATCGTCATGGAGAACATGCTCCCCCTGAGATTCTTTGTCTACAGTTGGAGACTTTTATAATTCCCAAATTTCAACTCCGTCCCGATTTTATGAAATGAGCATTTCGTCGACGTGCCTATAGTGATTTTACTTTGAGTTAGCCACTCACGAGTAACTAATCTATTAAGTGAAGTCATTAAGGGATATAAACACGACAGACTAGAGAATTCGATTGGAAATCGGTTGCTAGACTGTAATGATCAGCAAGGGTCAATACGACACCATATAATCAAGTTGAGATCGGATATAAGTCAATTCGACGGAAACACGTAATTGAATTGCGATATACACATCGAACGATTATAACTCGATTTTCTATTGACAATGCACTTGGGACACGTAATTGAAACCTTGCGATTTTTACGACAACTGAGAGTTGCCTGTGAGTCAAAGATACACAAATGTGGATCGAAAATTATCAACCATAAGTCAAATGCGCTAAAATTCCCAAAAGTTACCCAGTAGGTTAGATTGTATTAAAATCGTGTCCGGTCGATTTTAATCACGAAATTGAATTTGGTTTCAGGAATTGGACGTTCGAGCATGTTGCGATTCATTTTTAGGATGTCGTCTCATCTTTCGGAGTAATTTTGACGAGTTTGGAATTTTGCGGAAAAATCGGTTTTCAGAAAAATAAGTGAAATTCAGATCAAGAGGAAAAGTGATATATTGGCTGCCCAAAATGGATTTGTTTGTGGGCAATTGAGGTAAATTGTGATTGGAGGAAGCCAAAACTTTAGGGGCAAAAACTTTGGTGCCAAGTTGATGATTACTCACGATATTTTCCCTTGACTTTTGTCGGCTTTAATCCCCACTTTTCCCGCCGTTCATTTCTTTCTCTCAATTGTGTGTGCGTTCCTTCTTTCTTTTACTTTTGCCGTTCCCTTCCTTTTCCTTTCTCCCACCATTCTTCTCTTCTTCCCTTTTTCTTTCTTCTCCCCCACGATCACCCCACCACCTCACGCCCCATTCCCCTTCCTTCTGTTAACACCATCATCATTCCACCTTCATCCTCCCTTCCACGTCACCCCCACACCACCGACTCCACCCACCGAAGCACCCCATCACATACGCCCACCTTCACCAGCATCCATCCTCAGGCCTCAACACCACAGCCGCCATCTCCTTCGCTACTTCAGCTGCAACCCCACCAACGCCAAAGTCCAGCCGTTCTCCGTAGCTCTGCACCATCACCACCGCACCCCGTCAGCCCTCCACCGTCCGCGCCACCACCAGCCCACCAATGGCCAGCAAGCTTTGCCAAGCAGAACCGCCAAGCCATGATCAACCCAGCAGAACAGAACCAGAATCAAGCCCCTCAGCCATGACCTTGTAAGGCTTTGCCCTTCGCTGTTGAGCCTCCATTGGAGACTCGGTAGTTACGGGTTTTCATTGCCGTCGCGCCACCGTCACCATGAGCCCGTTTTCTCGCTAATCTGGTGAGTTAACTCCCTAATTCTTGATTAAGTTGTTAATTGCACTTAGAGGTTAGATTAGTGTTAATTAGATGAGTTACATTAGTGCTAAGAAGGATTAGTTCTAAGTAGGATTAGTGTTAAGCAAGTTGAATTAGTGAAATTTGGATCAATTTACTAGACACTTGCCGTTTGCCCTTTTTGTGAGGAAAAATGTGTTGCAATTTTGAAATTGCTTCCTTCATGAAAAATATTCTAGATATCTTCAAATATGGCATATATTTTACTCAAGATTTTTAGGGATTTAAAAGAATGATATTTCAGTTTCCTCATTTCAAAACAGAAATTCAGATTGTGCTGGAATCTGTGACCTTTTGGGATTGCAAGGATTTTTATCAAATCTTAGGGCTCGATTTCAAAAGAGTTTCTCCACAAAAGTTGTTTATCTCATATTTTAGTTTAATGTAGTCAAATTTCAGATCAAATGGACAAGTTTTGGACCTCGAACCAAATTGATTTTTGGAAAACAGACTTTTTAGAAATGGACCCTATTTTTGTACTGGATTGAGCAATTTACTGGGCTTAATCTAGAAAGATCTAGGTTAAGGGGTCTCATGAAAAATTTTCATTTAGGTGTCATTTATAACATATTAAAATTTGACAATTTTCTGAGCTCGTTCGAGTAGGTTTATGGAATTAAACTTGGAAACGTGCAAGTGGCCCGATTTCTGCCGATTAGGACTAGTAGTGGTTTTGTGATTATTCTTGGTGACATGCTTGCTGGATAGGTGTATTTGGTGATATGGGTGAATTGTGGCATGCTGAGAATTGATGTGAGAGATCATGAGGTTGATTGCTCTTTATCAGTTGTTTATTGTTATCGCAAAAGATGACCTTTTTG
The DNA here is from genome assembly GCA_017140185.1 of Eucalyptus polyanthemos subsp. polyanthemos. Lineage (NCBI taxonomy): Eukaryota > Viridiplantae > Streptophyta > Magnoliopsida > Myrtales > Myrtaceae > Eucalyptus > Eucalyptus polyanthemos. The sequence continues at coordinate 16,248,442 of CM029460.1, forward strand.
GACTATTAAGTAGAAAATAAATAAAGTGTTGGGTTTGGACACCAAAAATTATTTGCCCAATAAAATAATGAGGTTTTAAATTAGGTGTGTGCAAATTTTGACGGATTAATTTTGAGTATATGAGCAACTACAAATTGATTAGGTTGTTAATTGCACTTAGGGTTTAGATTAGTGTTAATTAGCCTGATTAGATTAGTGTTAAGTTAGATTAGCCTTAATATGGATTAGTGTTAATCTAGTTGGTTAGATTAGCACTAATGAGGATGTATTAGCCTAAAAATTCGATTTAGGTTTACTAGACTCTCGTTATTTGCCATTTTTGTGGATTAAAATGTGTTGCGGTTTTGAAGTTGCTTCCTTCTTTAAAAATGTTCCAAACATCTTCAAATATGACATATATTTTACTCAAGCTTTTATGGATTTAAAATAATAAGATTTCAGCTTCGTTTCAATCAAAACAAAACCTCTATCTGTGCTGGAACTTGTGACCTTTTAGTGTTCAATATATTTTTATCAACTCTTAGGGTTCAAATTTCGAAAGAGTTCCTCCACAAAATTTGTTCATCACATCTTTTAGTTAACATACTCAAATTCCATATCAAACGGACAAGTTTTGGACCTCAAACCCAATTGATTTTAGAAAACATACTTTCTGAACACGAACACAGTTTTTTGTAACAGTTTGGGTGATTTACTGCTCTCAATATATAAAGATCTAGGCTAAGATGTCTTCATGAAGAGTGTTCATTTAAGTGTCATTTACAACATATTCAAATTTTAGAATTTTCCAAACTCATTTGATTAGGTTTATGAATTTAAACTTGGAGACACGCGAGTGGACCAGTTTCTGCCTGTTAGGACTGGTAGTGGTTTTGTGATTATTCTTGATGTTGTGCTTGTTGGACAATGCATATTTGGTGATGTGGTTGAATTTTGACATGCTTAGAGCTTATGCTTGATTATATGTGAAATCAGTTGCTTAATTGTGCAATTGGGTGCTTGGTTGTTGTTATGGACTATTATTGCAAAAAATTGGATTTTGGTATTTACATGGAAAAATATCGGGTGTCGATTTTTGACGCCAAACATATTTTACGTATTATATAAAATCGTGGAATTTTGAAATGAGAGAGCATCACATTTTATAGTTTGATTTGATAGTGTGACCATGCACAATTATTTTATTGGATATTTTTAATACAAAGAAAATTGGCCAAATCCATTATTTGAAATGAAAGTATTTGAGTGCAAATCACAATGTTCTTGGCCAAGTTTGGATGTGCGTGTGATCGCTATCAAAACCCGTCACCCAATGAAAGTCAGGGAGGCGATGTTCCTTTGTGGAATGCCTTTGACAACAGATACCGATCGCAATGGAGGTTAGGCCGATGCTTCTTTGTGGAATGCCCTTGACAACGGATGCCGTTCACAGTGGAGGTTGGAATGATGCTCCTGTGTGGAATGCCATCTAAATGTAGACGTTGCCGTGCTCGACGAAGCAAGATGATGCCCGGTTATGCCGGTAACTGCCGATTGTGGAGTTGGCCGTGGCCGTTGGGTCATAAATAATTGGAACATGATTGAGTGATTGAGATAGCCGCACCTAATTATGGGACAAAATTATGTGGTATGGAATGTGACGTGTTATAACGGTTTGGCCTTATAATCAAGACCCCTGTGAATATTTGATGAATGATATGAGGTGTTCCAGTTATTGAATATATGTATTGTATGAATATGATATATGATATGCACTAATGTGCAGGGAAGTGTTGAGGCGAGGTAAGTTGTTTGTGACGCATGTTTAGGCTGCCTCTAGGTGAATTCTCATCCTAATCGGGGTTTAGGGTGTTGACTCACTCAGATTTATTCAACTCGTTGTGGTTTAAATATTTTCAAGTCCCTATGTGCACAGAACTCGGAGCCTGATGTTGAAGGGTCCAAAGCGTAGGTGGCTTAGTAGTTTCTTTTTGGAGATAGACTAGTGTATATAGACCAATAGGTTAACCTAGTTTGTTTATAAAGTATGGTTTGTGTTAATTAGTTGTCCTGCTTTTAATATCTCATGTGTTTGTTTGTTAGTTGGGTAATTATGAGTTCGCTTCTGCATGTGCATAAAAAGAAAGAGTCGGCGATGCATCCTGGGAACGTTGCAATTTGATCGATCGCTGAGGGATGTGTGTGTGCTTGGGATTCAAGGCGTGACACTATCTGTTTGCAAATCATCCATCGAAGTCTTGACAAACCGTTGTAAGACTACAGTTCATGTTACCGTCAAGAACCACAACCTAAGAGGATTCAAGGTGTTGTTTGGATGGCTTAGGCGGGTCTATTTAACAGAAATCTTGGATTGGAAAGATAAAGATGGTAACGCTGTCTTGCATATTGCTGCGTTTGAAGAGCAACTAGAGGTATGCTCATTAATTGTTTGGTTGTTCTTGCTTTTGGTGTTCAATCCTTCAATCTAAGTAATCTTACAATGAAATACCAATTCATGGTTTTAGAAACATTCGGAAATAGGAGATTGAATGGGATCGTCTTGTTTGGGTTCTTTTGATGGAGAAAAGAAAAGGAATTAGGAGGAATGGATTTCAGTCTTCACCCCCATTTTTCTGCTTGCAATTCTCATTTTGACCCCTTTCCCCGTGCACAAGGTCACGGGAGGCTAGGCTCGACCCTTATATCGAATACACTTTTTACAAGTGGATTTTTATCTTTATTTGTTTCCTTAGTGATTACTTTAATCACTTCATTTCTGTCAAAATCACTTTAGATGGGCTGTGAAAATTGGGTCAACAGGTTGTTTACTTTTAAAGAAAAGTCAAATGCTCACCTTGCTCACAGTTTATTGGAGAGAGAAAAAGACATAATTGAAATTATTTCCCATTGAAACCCTTATTATAAAACTCAGTTTTTAATGAGCTCTAAATCTATCTAAGTTGGCTGGTTTTGGATGAATTATCTCTCCTTCTTTTGAAGTTAGTCCATCCGACCATATTGTCCGAGACAAAAGCTAGTGAAATGGAAGATAACAAGGACAATCCCACGTAACCACAATATATCACTTAGTGAACAAGAAAATTACTTCTTGATCAATTTAATCTTATGGATGAAAGATAGTATACTTGTCTAAAGTAGTCTTTCTTTTCATAGCAGAAATCCTCATTCACAAACTGTAATTAAATTGTGAATATCTTAATTGGCATGACTATGTACTTACCTTTTATGTTGTATTAAAGTATTTGAGTCATGACTTATGTGTATTCGCTTATGTTGCAACTTGCATGGGCAATCCCTAGCTATCATGTAAATAATTTCGGATGACAAGACTAAATCGCACTTTTTGAAGAAAAAAAATCCGATGCTTCATTACATTAATTGAAATGCTAGCATTTGATAATAAGGTTTAGCAAAATTTCTCCCTTTGTACAAGGATTATTGCATCACTAGCATCATGGCATGAGCTCATCTTGCTCACTATATTAAAGCTTGTGACGAAGTAGTGATTGAAATTGAAAGGATATATACTTCATTTTGTTCCCTTTTGCGTTTCTTCCAGTTTATCAAGTTGTTGATTGGGAATACGGATGTACGTGCGAAGAACTTCCAAGATAAGACAGCTCTGGAAATTGTCCAAACGAGTCCTAGAGGTGATCAAGATGTTGCGAAGAGGTTATGGTGGTACGGACGTCTAGCAAGACTTTTTACTCCTCCTGTCTCTCTGCCACAAATTTTTACCGCAAAACAAAGTGTCCTTGAGAAGTACACAATTGCTTTCCACATCCAAGATGAATTTGCTCAAAACATAATTCGTCTAGTGGCTACCTTAATCGCAACTGCCACATACCAAGCCACTCTCAGTCCTCCAGGAGGATACTGGCAGGATTCCTCTTCAAACTCCCCGCCCAATTCCACTGTCGTCACCGCCAATGCCGCCGATGTTACTAATGGAAAACCACGTCAAGCCGGAAACATGATTCTGGATGGCTCAGACCTATATTATTTCACGGTCTTCAACAGCACAGCTTTTTTCTAGCTCCGTTTGCATAATCTGGGCCACCGCTTTTCCACTATTGCCCCAAACTTTCGTGGTCTACTTCTCTTTGTTTATTCTCGGCGCTACCTACTTAGCTTCCCTCATGACCGAATTTCCGAAATTTAATGAGGCTGGAGGAACATTGCTAGGGACCTTTTATATGTGCTTAATGATTCCCATCTATGTGCTCTCCCTACACAGGGGGATAAAGCACTTCTTTGTTAAAAAAACGGATCGATGCCACAAACAAACGCCTCAGCGGAAGATGAAAGGATCAGGAATAACTCCCAAGTATCATTTTTTTCTAACTATTCTTGTCACGTATGCATGTGAGGTCTTTTTCTAGTCCACAAGAACTATTCTCTCTTTTGTATTAGTTGCATGTAATGTACTCGTCTATTAATTCCTTAGTCCCAAAATGCCTTTTTTTTTTTTTTGGTGACCGAAGACTCCACCACATGCCCCCCATGCCCGAATGGCTCCTGAGGACCGAGTTCTTATATTTCGGGGAAAACTAGCACAACGACCTACCGCCATGGCCCCCACTTAAATCGGTAACGATGCAGGATTTTGAATTCTCGATCTCAGCGATGAGGGAAGGACTCTCAACTAACTGCGTTACCCATGGATGAGTAAAGGCCTTTTATCTTTGCCTGAAGCCAAAAATTTGAATAGCACTGTTCCTAATTCAACTTCAATGCAGTGGAAAGGAAAAACGCTGAATTTGGCGAGTAGCAACTAGCAAACACGAGCTTGCAGCATATACGCACGAAATGTACAGTCGGAGATCCCTTCAATTTTTTAATTTCTAAAAAAGAGGCTAACTACATGATCCCATCAAACAAAATATATAAACATAGATGCGACCTTTTTTCTACATATTACTACTATATCCTAAGGTTTCTTCTGATAAAAAATATAATACCTTAATGCATATAAAAAATCGAAATAATGAAAACGATAAATTAAGATATTATATATTAAGTGAATATCCTAAACTAGCTTAATTAAAGGACATCAAATTTCAATATCCTAAATTCGTCAAATAAAAGATTGAAGATGGTATTAATAGTCAAGTCTGCAAAGTAGATTGCTTTTCGTGTCTCCAAGAATTCTCCTTACGGACATGATAATCCATGCATTACATACATGATAGCCAGGTGAAAATACAAAAAGGAGCTGACATGTAGCAAGATAAACACTGCAAAGAGAAGAGGATAGAAGAGGAAGTCTGTTGGATAAATGAAATGGAGCATTTACATCTGCAGATACATATACTGCATATACCCATCACCATATCACAAAGGCTAGGGTCGGTCATGGAGTAAATGGTCCACGAGTCTTGGCCTTGCTATAAAAGGCTCATTTTCAGTCTTCTATCATCCTTGAGCTTTATAATTCTTGGGCTTTTAGACCATCAGGAGAAAGGAAAGAGAAAAAGGAAGCCTTTTGCATGTGGTTCCATATGCACTTCCTTTTTCAGTTCATTGGTCAATTAATAACCGATGATGCCACGATTCTTTTGCACGGAGGCACGCGGGTTTATCAAATACAATGTGCTAAAAAGCAACTTTTACCCATACGCAGCTCCATGCATACAGCTGCGAGCTCCACACGCTATCTCTATTTCACTTCCTATTTAAAGGCTTTGTAGATCTTGGCTTTATTGCTGTGCGGTCCTCTCTCTCTCCTCCCCCGCCCCCTCTCTCTACACTAATGGAAGCTAGCATATGACTTTCTTAGATACTTTTTGGTCTCGTTTTGCTGCAAATTCTGTATGATGTTCTTTAATGCTCTTTGGTCTTGATTTAGTTTTCGTCGTAGAGCACAATAGGAGGAAAATATGAAAAATAATTTGTTTATGCAGATAATTTCTGAGTAGTTTTTAGGATAAATATGTTGAATGCAGTTAGATACGCGTATGCTATATCACTTTTGTTCTAGAGTAGCTTAAATTTGTGGAAAAGTAAAACAATTTCTTTTCTATGACAAGATTTAACGTTCTTATCGAATTTGATGAGTCCGCATAGACTTCGAGATATAATTTGTACAACTTGTTAGATGAAATGCCTAATTTTTTCACTTACTTTTTGTTAATGGAATGCCTAGCTATTAAACTATTACTCGGTGAGACTTGACCAACTTGAAAGAGTCATCTTTTCTTTAGAATACATACATTTAGCTAGTCCTTTTTCTTTTTCTTTTTTGCAAATAAAAGAAAAAGTAGGCAAACGCAATTTTGTAATAAAAGATGATTCATATTCGAGTTCAACTGACTTATTCTAAATCGACTTATGTAACCCAGACCAAACTAAAGATGCAAAGATTTATGAACATATATTTGTGCATTACAAGGTAATGCTTTGCACGAGATAGAACCATCCATGATAGAAACGAACCATGAAGATAAAAGCAAGGCCCATCGGGCCCTCTACGTAGAGAGAAGTAAAACCATATTCAGTGGGACCATCGTTTATATACTTTACTTGGTAAATGGTCGGATCCAATGTTTCATGTGCAAATTTGAAGTGGCATCAATGACCATTAATTCCTTTCTGCAAGTTCATTAAGGGTAAAAAAACAAGAAACAAAATAAAGAATGAATACCATGGATTGATAGTATCAAATGGGGCAAAAATTTAGATGCCATCCTTGGTTTTTTAGAAACTAGATATCCCAGTTGAATAGTTTATTTATTGGATTAGAAGCTCTAATAAGATAGGTCTAATATATGCTTAGAATTATACTAGGAATTGACAAAAGTCCATTGTCGTGTTTAATGTGTAGAAATGTGTTTAAATGTACCTAAAATCATGTTGATGCGATCAACATGTTAACTTATTCAAGTAGACATGCCTATTGCCTAGTATGTCATAAATGGGTTAGAATGGTCATTCGGTGAACCGCACATTTGCTATATGTGTTTATAATTGGGTTGACATATTCATGACATGAACTTAATTAAGCCCAAATCGAGCACTCTTAATTAACTAATGACGTGTAAATAAGTCAAGTAAAAAAATCGCTACTTTTAGGTGTTGCATTGAGTCATGTAGAATTGAATACACAAATTATATCTTTTCACGCTAAAACTATAGCACAACAAAGCAGAGTTACAATACAAATAATAGATTGGACGGAAGTTTACCTCTGAAGTAATGTTTGTACAGTTTACTTTTCTAACTTTTCTAACTTTTCTTTTATGCAATGAAGTCCCTTAACTTGCACATTTTGTGCAATCAAATTTTTCCGTCACTAACTTCGTGTTAACCCACTGATGTGTCACTTTCTATCATTAGGGAAAAGAATAGAAAAAGAGAAATTCCGTTTGTTGGTAAAGATATTGAGGTCTGATGCAATCTTGCTCGTTTCCTAATGATTTTACTCCTTGTCAGCTTCGAGTCAGACATTAGTGGCGACGTGGAGGGTCATCCATCCTAAGCATTTCATAGAGGGAGAGAACTTGCCGAAAGCAGGAATGGGTCGCAAAGCTACTCTCTTTGTGCTTGGCACTATTGTGAAACCATTCATATCGACTTAATTGCATCATGAAAGCCGAAGGGACCAAAAAATCCGAAGAAAGGTTCATAATGAGAACACATTGACAGACATTGAAACATAGAATATAGTACTGTTCATTATTGAGATCACAAAAGAAAAGCAATCAACGTATCCAGTCAGTTTCCCGTATAAACATTCATTTTATACGGTTTATCATACGGCAATTTGACATCGACCCACTCCGGCCGGACCTTTCCAGTGTACAGACAAGAGACGACGTGTGAATGTGGGCCTTGAAGGGAACTACATGGACGGAGATTGTAATGAACACATGGAAAAAGACAGCATGTGGATATGGCCGTTCAGATTTGTCTATTAACTTCACGTGACTTCTTGACTTCCAAAAGGAATCTTTGCAGATTCAGCTCAATACCCATTCAACAGCAACATAGAGAGGTCCCAAAAGAATCAGATCACTAACATTCTCTCCTTGGACTGTACTCTGAGCCTGAGAATGATCCATCATGACCAGCTGTATGTAGAGACCACCGCAAATGAAAGCATAATCCATGCGAAGTTGACAAATGTGAAAGTTACTTATTTACCCGTATTTCTCTTGCAGGCAGATGCTATAAGAGACTAGGATTACTACGGCGTGTTAAGCCCTTCTTCTTTAGGAAGTGAAAAACAAAATTGTCACTGGTCAAGAATGGAGCAACCCGATGATTACTCTGGAGTTTCCCTCTCCTATCAGCCCAAGAAGCTTGAACCTGATGGTCACAACCTCGAAAATTCTGGTGAATGAATCTTTCTTTAGTGAACTTGATGTTGGGTATCGAGATAAAGCACCTTCTTTTCGTTGTATGATGTTTGTGTTGAATTATGTTTTCGGATTTTTCTTTGCACTCTGCTGAATAAAAGGTGTCTCATCTGTATATGAATATTGTGACATCCTGAAATTCGACACCGTTTCGATAAAGTAAAATGGGCATTTCGTCAATATGCCTATGGCCCTTTTTCTCTTAGCTGATCACTCACGAGTTAATTAACCTACTTGGTGAAGCCGTTAAGGGATGTATCTGCAGTAAAATCTCCAAAAGCTACCTAATTAGTTAGATTGTGCTAAAATCACGTCTGATCGATTTTTAACCACGAAATTGAACTCGATTTCGGGAATCGAATTTTAAGCGCGTCATAATTCTTTTATTTAGGACATTGTCTCATCGTTCGTCAATTTATTGACAAGTCCGAAATTTCAATAAAGAAATTATCGGAGGAAAATTGAAGACCGAAAGGAAATAGAAAGAGAAAGAGATAAGAAAAAAAATAAGAATAAGGCTATTTATTTTTCTCTCTCTCCCTCTCTTTTCTTTTCTTTCTTTTCTCTCTCTCTCCTCTCCTCTTTCCCTCCCCCTCATGCGATTCCTCCCCCCAGCAGAATGCCTGTTGTCTTCCTCTTTCTTTTTTTTATTTCTTTGACTAGTCAAACCATTCTCTCTCTCTTGCACTCTCTCTTCTTCCCCTTCTTTCTTCTTCGGGCAACCAGAACCAGAAGTGGAAGAAGCCAAGACAGCAGCCCGTCGCCTGTCCCACCGCCGCACCGCCTATCGCACGCCCACCGCTCGCCCACCGCTCGCCGCCGTCTCGCCGTCCGCGCACGCCCCGCACCCGCCGCTCGCTGCCATCCCTTCCCTGCGCGATTCTAGTCGCTGCCCAGCTTGGTTCAGCGCCTCCGGCCACCGCCCAGCCCCGTCCAGTCACCGCCTGGCCTCCCCGGCGTCCCCCTCACCCTCCGTCGGCCTCCCTTCGCTACCCTAGCTGCCGCATTAGCCTCGGCTAGGCCAAATCCGCAACCCACGAAATGGGTTTCTAGTTGGTTCGGGCCCGCTTTTGGGCCGTTTCCGGGCCCCGAACCCGAGCCGTGCTTTGGGAAGAATCATTCCTCGTGTCGCCCCCATTGGATTGATCCGATTTGCGCGCGATTTGGTGAGTAATCTCACTAATCCCGGATTAGTTGGCTAATTATGCTTAAGGTTGGTTTATTTTTAATTAATTATGTTTAGGTTGTTAGATTAGAATAAATTAGCAATTATTAGTCAATTGTGATGCGATTTAGATAAATTGATTGCGCAATTAGCAAGTAGACGTGGTCTACTATTTATTGGAAGTATCTCCGAATTTTCCGACCCCTAATCGGGCTTCAATTTGGCGATTCGGGCTAAAGTGGGATTTTTGGCATTTAAATATTATTTTTTGGAGTTAAATTAATTATTTATTTATTTTCCGAAAAATCAACTCGGATGGCCAGTGACTGGAATATTATGCCGATGACTGTGGTGAAGTCCGTTTATTTAATCGGGCTTTATTTTGAGCTAAATTGAATTTTTAATATTAATTATTTAATTTTCGAAATTAATTAATTATTTATTTATTTTCCAAAAATTCAATTGAGATGGTTAGTGACCGGAAATTTATGCTGGTAATCGTGGTGCAGTCCGTTTATTTAATTGGGCCTTATTTTGAGCTAAATGGAATTTTTAATATTTAATAATTAATTTTCGAAATTAATTAATTAATTATTTAATTATTTTTCGGAAATTAAGATGAGATGGCCGACGACCAAAATTTTGTGCTGATTGTTGTGGCGCAGTCCATTTCTTTATTTGAGCTTTAATTTGTACTGAACTGATTTAATTGTGGATTTTTAGGATATGTTCCTAAATTGATTATTTGGGTAAATTGAGTACGAATTAAGGTTGTGGATAATTACTTTAGAAATGAGATGAATCATCATGAAAGGCACGTGGCTCGGTGATTAGTACATCGCCTTGGAGAATGCACGGGGCTTGATGATTAGATATGTCATCTCGGAGAATGCACATGGCTCGGTGACGAAGTATGTCGCCTTGGAGAATGCATGTGACTCGGTGACTAAATGTATATATATCACCTCGGAGAATGCACATGGCTCGGTGATGAAGTATGTCGTCTTGGAGAATGCATGTGGCTCGGTGATTAAGTGTGGCATCTTGAAAGAGACACGTGGGCTCGGTAATTTGATGCATTACCTCGGAGAATGCACGTGGTCTCAATGAGTACATTTGGCATCTTGAAGAGACACACGGGCTCGGTGACTTGATCCATCGCCTTGGAGAATGCACGTGGGCTCACTGATTCAAAATGACATTTTAAAGAGTATGTGGCTCGCTGATTGGTTTCATCACCTCAGAGAATGCACGTAGCTCGGTGATAAAGAGTATCGGCTCGGAGAATGCACGTGACTCGGTGATTGGTTTTATCAGTTGAGACTGTATAGCAATGACTAGAATGACCTAGAGATGGTCCGGCTGACATGTAATCGACTAAGTCGATTGATCATTGCCTTGAGTCTGATGTTGTAAATTGAATGACTGAATGGAAATGACCGTGAGTGGTCTTATTGGCTTGTAATCGACTAGGTCGATTTGATCGATGCTTCGATCGGTGATATGATTGCTTGAGTGCCTATTGTGAATTGTACTGACTTGCAGGTGAGATCTAAGGCCAAGGTAAGTCCTCTGCCCTGTGCGTGTTTAGGCAGCCTATAGTATAATGGTTTACTAATCGGGCTTAGTGGGGTAGAACTCGCTGAGACGTAGTCTCATCCCAGTTTGGGGAAAAACATTTCAGGACCCCGATGAGGAGCTGAGGAGGAGGAGTCTGAGAAGGAGAACTCGGAGGTGAAACCTGAGGAGAAGGACTTTTGAAAGGAGAAGATAATACTGAGAAGAGTCTTGAATATGACCCGGATGGTCTGAGATTCTATCTTCTTTTGAGATCTCTATTTTGATGTGAATAGAAATAGAGTAAAAAGTTGTGAAGAGTTGTAGAGTACTCTGGTTTGTGTCATGTATAAAAGTTTGGTTGTGGATTTCCATATGAAAAATATGGCCTTGCTTTTCTATCCCATTATTTTATTGTTTAGGGATTTATAACTGCTTCCGCATGTGCATAATAATTGAAAGGGTCGGCGATACATTGTCCCGGGATATCGCATTTTGAAATCGACCAAGTAGAAGGATGTGTGCGTGCCTGAGGATCGGGGCGTGACAAATACCAAGGTGAGTTTTTACGGCAAAGCCAACTAAACCAGAAGTGCAATTCAACTGGGAAATTGGTTATTAGTATAACTTTCGCTGCGAGTCAATCATGGGGGGTTTAAATTTGAGAGAAAATGCCCTGGCTTAGAACTCAACTTACTATTTGCTTCTCGCATCTCGTTGAAACATGACCAAGCCTCGAATCAGCGTGCGTGTTAACATAATGACCTTTGATAACTGAGCAAAAGCATGTCTCAAAACCGGTTGTAACAAGCAGTTCGAAAGGTGAAGGGGTTCATTCGCTTTGTTTGATGAATGGCATGAGCAATATTACATAACCCATCTTTCATTGGAACTTTTATTAACTGTTGCCAAGTTGCTCTCAACAATCATTCACCAGTGGATGATGAATTGTCTGCAGATGAAATAAATGATTCTCCAATTGAGGAAGTGAGATTGACTGTTTCAATTGAGGATGATCCGACCTTACCCTGCTTGACATTTCGAACATGGTTTCTGGGAATCACCGCGTGCGCAATTCTGGCCTTTTTGAATAAGTTCTTTGGCTTCCGCCAAAACTCACTTTCTTTGACATCAGTTTCTGCTCAGATTGTGGTACTTCCTTTGGGAAAATTTATGGCGGCAGTTCTACCGCAGGAAGTGATTCGTGTCCCAGGAACAAGATGGTCATTCTCATTGAATCTAGGACCCTTCAACTTGAAGGAACATGTCCTGATAACCATATTCGCCAATGCAGGCTCAAGCGGCGTGTATGCTATCAACATCATCACCATTGTCATTGCCTTTTATCACCGTCATATTCATCCTCTAGCAGCTATGTTGTTGGCACTGACTACGCAGGTATATTTATTAGTAATCACTCCTGGCCTGGGGTTTGACAATCATTATTGTTGATGTTTTCTTGCTCTATGATTATTAACCCTCCATGATGGACCAAAATGTACGAAAATTGCAGATCCTCGAATATGGATGGGCGGGGATTTTCCGGAAGTTCCTTGTTGATTCGCCATACTTGTGGTGGCTAGCGAACCTGGTTCAGGTCTCCCTCTTCGGGTATGCCTCGAAGACCACTTCTTTATTTGCTTCTTTCTTCTCAGTTACTTCATCCGTTGTCACGAGCCATGTTTTCTCACTCTCCCTCTCTCTCTCTCGCACTCTCTCTTCTTCCCCTTCTTTCTTCTTCGGGTGAACAGAACCAGAAGTGGAAGAAGCCGAGATAGTAGCCCGTCGCCCGTCCCGCCGCCGCACGCCGCTCGCACGCCCACCGCTCGCCGCCGTCCCGCCGTCCGCGCACGCCCCGCACCCGCCGCTCGCTCCCATCCCTTCCCCGCACGATTCTAGCCACTGCCTAGCTTGGTTCGGCGCCTCCGGCCACCACCCAACCCCGTCCGGTCACCGCCTGGCCTCCCCGGTGTCCCCCTCACCCTCCGCCGGCCTCCCTTCGCCGCCCTAGCCGCCGGATTAGCCTCGGCTAGGCCAAATCCACAACCCACGAAATGGGTTTCCAGCTGGTTCGGGCCCGCTTTTGGGCCATTTTCGGGCCTCGAACCCGAGCCGTGCTTTGGGAAGAATCGTTCCTCATGTCGCCCCCGTCGGATTGATCCGATTTACGCGCGATTTGGTGAGTAATCTCACTAATCCCTGATTAGTTGGCTAATTATGCTTAAGGTTGGTTTAGTTTTAATTAATTATGTTTAGGTTGTTAGATTAGAAGAAATTAGCAATTATTAGTCAATTGTGATGCTATTTAGATAAATTGATTGCGCAATTAGAGAGTGGACATGGTCTACTATTTATTGGAAGTATCTTGGGAATTTTCCAACTCCTAATCCGGCTTCAATTTGGCGATTCGGGCCTAAGTGGGATTTTTGGCATTTAAATATTATTTTTCGGAGTTAAATTAATTATTTATTTATTTTTCGAAAATTCAAATGGGATGGCCAGTGATCGGAATATTATGCTGATGACTGTGGTGAAGTCATTTTATTTAATCGGGCTTTATTTTGAGCTAAATTGAATTTTTGATATTAATTATTTAATTTTCGAAATTAATTAATTATTTATTTATTTTCCAAAAATTCAATTGAGATGGTTAGTGACCGGAAATTTATGCTAGTAATCGTGGTGCAGTCCGTTTATTTAATTGGGCCTTATTTTGAGCTAAACGGAATTTTTAATATTTAATAATTAATTTTCGAAATTAATTAATTAGTTATTTATTTATTTTTCGGAAATTAAGATTGAGATGTCCGACGACCGAAATTTCGTGCGAATTGTCGTGGCGCAGTCCGTTTCTTTATTTGAGCTTTAATTTGTACTGAATTGATTTAATTGTGGATTTTTAGGATATGTTCCTAAATTGATTATTTGGGTAAATTGAGTACAAATTAATGTTGTGGATAATTACTTTAGAAATGAGATGAATCATCATGAAAGGCACGTGGCTCGGTGATTAGTACGTCGCCTTGGAGAATGCACGGGGCTTGATGATTAGATATGTCATCTCGGAGAATGCACATGGCTCGGTGACGAAGTATGTCGCCTTGGAGAATGCATGTGACTCGGTGACTAAATGTATATATATCACCTCGGAGAATGCACATGGCTCGGTGATGAAGTATGTCGTCTTGGAGAATGCATGTGGCTCGGTGATTAAGTGTGGCATCTTGAAAGAGACACGTGGGCTCGGTAATTTGATGCATTACCTCGGAGAATGCACGTGGTCTCAATGAGTACATTTGGCATCTTGAAGAGACACACGGGCTCGGTGACTTGATGCATCGCCTTGGAGAATGCACGTGGGCTCACTGATTCAAAATGACATTTTAAAGAGTATGTGGCTCGCTGATTGGTTTCATCACCTCAGAGAATGCACGTAGCTCGGTGATAAAGAGTATCGGCTCGGAGAATGCACGTGGCTCGGTGATTGGTTTTATTAGTTGAGACTGTATAGCAATGACTAGAATGACCTAGAGATGGTCTGGCTGACATGTAATCGACTAAGTCGATTGATCATTGCCTTGAGTCTAATGTTGTAAATTGAATGACTGAATGGAAATGACCATGAGTGGTCTTATTGGCTTGTAATCGACTAGGTCGATTTGATCGATGCTTCGATCGGTGATATGATTGCTTGAGTGCCTATTGTGAATTGTACTGACTTGCAGGTGGGATCTAAGGCCAAGGTAAGTCCTCTGCCTTGTGCGTGTTTAGGTAGCCTATAGTATAATGGTTTACTAATCGGGCTTAGTGGGGTAGAACTCGCTGAGACGTAGTCTCATCCTAGTTTGGGAAAAAACATTTCAGGACCCCGATGAGGAGCTGAGGAGGAGTCTGAGAAGGAGAACTCGGAGGTGAAACCTGAGGAGAAGGATTTTTGAAAGGAGAAGATACTACTGAGAAAAGTCTTGAATATGACCCGGATGGTCTGAGATTCTATTTTCTTTTGAGATCTCTATTTTGATGTGAATAGAAATAGAGTAAAAAGTTGTGAAGAGTTGTGGAGTACTCTGGTTTGTGTCATGTATAAAAGTTTGGTTGTGGATTTTCATATGAAAAATATGGCCTTGCTTTTCTATCCCATTGTTTTATTGTTTAGGGATTTATAACTGCTTCCGCATGTGCATAATAATTGAAAGGGTCGGCGATACATTGTCCCGGGATATCGCATTTTGAAATCGACCAAGTAGAAGGATGTGTGCGTGCTTGAGGATCGAGGCGTGACAAATACCACGGTGAGTTTTTACGGCAAAGCCAACTAAAGCAGAAGTGCAATTCAACTAGGAAATTGGTTATTAGTATAACTTTCGCTGCGAGTCAATCATGGGGGTTTAAATTTGAGAGAAAATGCCCTGCTTAGAACTCAACTTACTATTTGCTTCTGCATCTGTTGAAACATGACCAAGCCTCTGAATCAGCGTGCGTGTTAACATAATGACCTTTGATAACTGAGCAAAAGCATGTCTCAGAAATCGGTTGTAACAAGCAGTTCGAAAGGTGAAGGGGTTCATTCGCTTTGTTTGATGAATGGCATGAGCAATATTACATAACCCATCTTTCATTGGAACTTTTATTAACTGTTGCCAAGTTGCTCTCAACAATCATTCACCAGTGGATGATGAATTGTCTGCAGATGAAATAAATGATTCTCCAATTGAGGAAGTGAGATTGACCGTTTCAATTGAGGATGATCCGACCTTACCCTGCTTGACATTTCGAACATGGTTTCTGGGAATCACCGCGTGCACAATTCTGGCCTTTTTGAATCAGTTCTTTGGCTTTCACCTAAACTCACTCTCTTTGACATCAGTTTCTGCTCAGATTGTGGTACTTCCTCTGGGAAAATTTATGGCGGCAGTTCTACCGCAGGAAGTGATTCGTGTCCCAGGAACAAGATGGTCATTCTCATTGAATCCAAGACCCTTCAACTTGAAGGAACATGTCCTGATAACCATATTCGCCAACGCAGGTTCAAGCGGCGTGTATGCTATCAACATCATCACCATTGTCATTACCTTTTATCACCGTCATATTCATCCTCTAGCAGCTATGTTGCTGGCACTGACTACGCAGGTATATTTATTAGTAATCACTCTTGGCCTGGGGTTTGACAATCATTATTGTTGATGTTTTCTTGCTCTATGATTATCAACCCTCCATGATGGACCAAAATGTACAAAAATTGCAGATGCTCGGATATGGATGGGCGGGGATTTTCCGGAAGTTCCTTTTGATTCGCCATATATGTGGTGGCCAGCGAACCTGGTTCAGGTCTCCCTCTTCAAGTATGCCTCGAAGACCACTTCTTTATTTGCTTCTTTCTTCTCAGTTACTTCATCCGTTGTCACGACCCCTGTTTTCTCACTCTCCCTCTCTCTCTCTCGCACTCTCTCTTCTTCCCCTTCTTTCTTCTTCGGGCGAACAGAACCAGAAGTGGAAGAAGCCGAGACAGCAGCCCGTCGCCCGTCCCACCGCCGCACGTCGCTCGCACGCCCACCGCTCGCCGCCGTCCGCGCACGCCCCGCACCCGCCGCTCGCTGCCATCCTTTATTTGCTTCTTTCTTCTCAGTTACTTCATTCGTTGTCACGAGTCCTGTTTTCTTGGACATTCAGGGCACTGCACGAGGAAGAAGTCAGGCCCAAAAGAGGATTGACGAGACTGCAGTTCTTCCTCGTAGTCCTAATATCGAGTTTTGCGTACTATGTTGTTCCAAACTATCTGTTTCCATCCATAACTGCCCTATCATTCTTATGTTGGATATGGAAACACTCAGTCACGGCACAACAAATCGGTTCTGGACGTCGTGGTCTTGGTATTGGCTCTTTTGCCCTGGATTGGGCTACCGCTGCTGCCTGGAATGGATCTCCATTAGCCTACCCGGGCTTTGCAATTATAAACATAAGCATTGGTTTCTTCCTCACGCTGTACGTGTTAATCCCGATTGCTTACCAGACGAACGCATTCGAAGCCAAGCGGTTCCCCATTATCTCGTCACACGTGTTTGATGCTAACGGAAACAAATACAATGTCGGATTAGTCCTGAAGGAGACAAACTTCCAATTCAATCAGCATGGATATGATGATTACAGTAAAGTTCGCCTGAGTATCTTCTTTGCTTTTGCTTATGGATTGAGCTTTGCGACCTTGGCAGCTACAATATCTCTGTCGCTCTCTTCCATGGCAGGTGCATGCTTTTTACTCTTCTGCTGATCATGAGTATCACTAGATGGATCGATAACTACATTGATTCTTTCTTTTAATCACCTGCAGAAAATATAAAGACACCCCACAAAACTTTTACCGTAAACCAGAATAGTATTTATTAATTAAATGATAAAGACCATGAGGTTCACAAAGTTAATGGTGCACAAACTTGCATTGGGGATGAATTATCTCAAAAAACGGATTCCGACATTCCATTTACAGTACTATTTGGCAACAAACAAGGGCAACTTTTCAGGACAAGTTTGATGACGTGCATACTAGACTGATGAAGAAGAACTATGATGCTGTCCCACAATGGTGTTTCTATTCGCTGATGCTGATAATGACCTTACTCGCCATGGTTGCTTGTGAAGGATTTGGCAGACAGCTTCAACTTCCGTACTGGGGAGTCCTCCTAGCACTCGGATTAGCTGTATTCTTCCTGTTGCCAATTGAAGTAATCACGGCCACCACAAACCAGGTATAGTCAAATATAAATCGTTTCCAATCTTCTGTGAAAATCTCCTCTCGTTATTGATGAGACATGGACTTTCGTGTTCAGAAACCCGGATTGAATATCATCAGCGAGCTGATAATCGGTTTCATGTATCCTGGGAGGCCTCTGGCAAATGTGGCATTCAAGACATATGGTTACATAAGCATGGTGCAGGCGATAACTTTTCTCTCAGACTTTAAGTTGGGCCATTACATGAAAATCCCACTAAAGTCCATGTTCATTGTTCAGGTAATTTCCGAGTTTCAATACTACACGTAACCATGTCTCGTCTTATGTTTAGTACTGTTGTCAGATAATTATACACGTTCAAACAGTAGGAACTGACATTGACTTATTTCTCCCGAATGAAGCTGGTGGGAACGGTAGTCGCATCTTCAGTCTACTTTGGCACGGCCTGGTGGCTCCTCGCATCTGTGGATAACATCTGCGACCCTTCCAAATTGCCCGAGGGAAGCCCGTGGACATGCCCTGGGTATGATGTATTTTACTATGCCTCCATCATTTGGGGCGTGGTCGGACCACTCAGAATGTTCGGCCGCCTTGGGCCATATGCCAAGATGAACTATTTCTTTCTCTTTGGAATTCTCGCTCTGGTACCGGTCTGGATCCTCTCCCGAATGTTTCCCGAGAAGAAATGGATAAGGTTCATCAACGTGCCTATCATCATAAGTGGCGCGGGGAATATGCTGCCGGCAACGTCCGTGAATTACATTTGCTGGATAACCGTCGGAGTTTTCTTTAACATATATGTGTTCAGGAGGTAGAAAAGTTGGTGGGCAAGGCACAACTATATTTTGTCGGCTGGGCTCGATGCTGGCGTCGCCTTCATGGCCATACTTTGCTATTTCACATTGCAGATTAAGGACATCAACGGGATGAGTTGGTGGGGCCTGGAATTGGACGATCACTGCCCTCTCGCCAGTTGTCCTACAGCTCCGGGCATTGAGGTTAAAGATTGCCCGGTTTTTCGTTGATCAGAGGGCATCTCAAGTTCTTCGCTGATATGAAATGCCAAGGGGAATAAAATCTGTACTTTTCACTTCATGCTCAATTGCTAGGAACACTAATACTGCCCAAATCTTGACGTGCAAAAGAAGAAAACGAAATAGATTTTGCAGTGTGCATAGATCTTTTGCCCTTATTTTTAACTACAACCGTTAATTTGATGAATCGATCAGCATAATAAGTTGATAACCATGGTGAAGTGAATGAGAGGTGTAGAAGCCAAACCAAAAGGAGGACACGCTTCTGCTGACGATATCATAATATCAGTGACCCTAACAATCTACATCATGCTAATCTTGCTATAATTCTTGCTAGTAACGAAGCATTTGTTGGTTTCGACAGGCTTTATTTTCTAATTTGAATCTGGAGTTCGCTAAAAATGCTATTGTGATAATTCAATGGAACGAAACCGTGCTGGACAAGAGATGTGCTTATGTGCACGATACTTAGACTCCGTTCATTTTACAGAAAACATAACATTTCTGCAAAATATTTTCCTAAAATTCATTTTTCAAGAAAATAATGATATTTTTCAGTGTTCGGCAAAAACGTGAAATGAAGTGCCAAATATTTTCCATCTGGTATCCAATTTGATTTTTCTCCATGCAATTCTTTTGATCATTTTTTTTTTTTATTTTTCATTTTTATTTTTTTTTTATATTTAAAAAATTGAATTTTAAATTATATTTATCCTTCTTTTTTTTTTTCTTTTTTTTTTTCCTTTCCTTTTCTTTTCCTTAGTCGATTGCTTGTGACAGCCAACAAGCACAACCTTAGGCCTTGAGCCTCGCAGATCCGTGAAATGAGTGTCACCGATCTAGTGAGGCCCAAGCCTTGTCACCATCTAGCGGCGCTCGAGCATATTATCGATCTGCAAGGCTCAAGCCTCGTCATCGTCTAGCTATGCTTGAGTGTCACTGAAGTAGCGAGCTATAAGGCCGTCAATTGACCAAAGAAGAAGGAAAATAAAAAGAAAGAAAAGGGAAAAAAAAAAAAAAAAAAAAAAAATGAAAATGAAAAGATATTTGTTGAAAGAAATTGAGGTGAAAGAAAATATTGAAAATGTTTTCCTCTTTGTCAAAACTGAAAAACATTTTCTCATTTTTAGAAGACTTTTTTTCTTTGATGTAAAATGTTTTCCAAGACTAGTTCATTTTACATGAAACAAATACTAGAAAATTTAAAAAATATTTCCTTGGAGGTTATTTTCCGTTAAACAAATGAAGCCTTAAGACTAAATTTGAGAATGGGATGCAGACAAAGATAAAAAGGCCAAATATTCCTAGATCTTCATGTTGTGAACCATTAAAAGTCTTACCTTCTACGATGGAGGCATCCCATCGTTTTTTTTTTCTTGTGATGATGCATTTTTTTTTTTATTGACCTTTCAATATTATTTGTTTATCAAAATAGATTGATATTTTGATATTATTTTTTTCCCCAATATGAGACCAATTTGAGATGATCTTTTAATATTACTATTTGTCAACGATGGGTCAAATATTAGATAGGGATCCCTATATTGCAAAACTCTTTTAAAATCTTGTCATGAACATTTATTTTTAAACATTTGATATATAGGATATAGGTGTTGTAAAGTAGAATCTATATATGCATAAATCATTGTATTTAACATTTTATTACTAAAACATTTATATTTCTATTATTTCTTGCACATTAGTTAAAGATATATTATATGAGAATTAGAGATCTGTCGAAGTGATTATCAAAAGCAAATTGTTTAGTATGATATGATAATTTGACACCCAACCACTTGGCCAGGCCCCTCTATCTCTACAGTACAGACTGCACATTACATGTGAATGCGTGCCTTGAAGGGAAGGATAGGGAAGGGGAAATTAACGTATACATGGAAGAAGACAGAGCCTGCAAAATTTCACAGGTGAAATAGCCCCATCACAACTTGTGGATATTGCCGTTCAGATTTTTTGTCTTTTAATACCACATGACTTTGTTGACAAAACAAGAGGAATCCTTACAAATTCTTCTCACGTTCATCCAACAGCAACTTGAGAAGTCCCAATAGAATCAGACACCAACCTTCTCTCCTTGCACTGTTCCTTCGTCTCGTACTCTTGAGTCTGAGAGTGATCCGTCATGTGCAGCGTGTGTGGTAGAGACTACTGAAAAATGAAAGCATAACTCAACCTGACATGCCAATATAATCCATGCAAAGATGACAAACTTAAAAGTAACTTAACCGATATTCTTCTCGCTGGCAGATGCTATTTAAGAGACTATGATTTTTATGACATGTTAAGCACTTCTTTTTAGAAAGTGAAAAACAAAATTGGCACTGGTCAAGAATGGGGCAATCCGGATGACAACTATGGAGTATCACTCTCTTATCAGCCCAAGAAGCTTGAACCTGATGGTCACAACCTCGAAAATTCTGGTGAATGAATCTTTCTTAAGTGAACTTCTGACGTCAGTTTTATGACAAAGCGGCTTCTTTCCATTGTATGATGCTCGTGTTGAATTATTTTCCAGGATTTTTCTTGCACTCTGCTGAACAAAAAGGTGTCTGATCTATAAATGAATACTACAGTGAGTTTCAACCGCAATACCAAATGAAGCACAATTAACTGCAAACTTGGATATTATAATTGTTTTGCAGCAAGTGAGTCATGCAAGATAGCTTCTGAATCAGTGTTAACATAATGGCCGTTTGATAATTGATCAAAAACATGTCTCAGAACCAGTTGTAACCACTAGTTTGAAAGGTGACGGGGTTCATCCATTCTGTTGGATGAAAGGCATGAGTAATTATAATATACAACCCATCATTCATTGGTTCTTTCACAAATTGTTGCCTAGTTTTTTCAACAATCATTCACTATAGGATAATCTGCAGATGAAGTGAATGAAGTGAATGATGCTCCAATCAAGGGAGTGATTGACTGTTTCGATTAAGGATGATCCAACCTTGCCCTGCTTGATATTTTGAACATGGGTTCCGGGAATCACCACATGCGCAACTCTGGCTTTTCTAAATCAGTTCTTTGGCTACTGCCAAAATGCACTATCTTTGATGTCTGTTCCTGCTCAGATTGTGGTACTTCCTTTGGGAAAATTTATGGCAGCGGTTCTGCCTAAGAAAGCGGTTTGCATCCCAGGAACAAAATGGTCGTTCTCATTGAATCCAGGACCTTTCAACTTGAAGGAACATTTCCCGATAACCATATTTGCCAACGCCAGCTCATATGGTGTTTCTGCCATGAACATCGTCACCATTGTCCTGGCCTTTTATCACCGTCATATTCATCCTCTTAGCAGCTAAGTTGCTGACGCTAATTACACAGGTTTATTCATTATTAATCACTCTCGACCTGGGATTTGACAATCATTAGTCTTCATGTTTTCTTGCCCTGTCCACAAATTACAGTGATTATGGACCATTTCTGATGGAACAATATGTACCAAAAATTGCAGATGCTTGGATATAGATGGGCGGGGATTTTCCAGAAATTCCTTGTTGATTCACCATGCATGTGGTGGCCAGCGAACCTGGTTCAGGTCTCACTCTTCAGGTATGCCTCTAAGACCACTTCTTTATTTGCTTCTTTCTTCTCAGTTACTTCATTTTTGTACTTTCAGGGCACTGCACGAGGAGGAGGTCAGGCCCAAAAGAGGATTGACGAGACTGCAGCTCTTCCTTGTAGTCCTCATGTCGAGTTTTGCCTGCTATGTTGTTCCAAAATATCTGTTTCCATCCATAACTGCCCTGTCCTTTGTATGTTGGATATGGAAGGACTTGGTCACAGCATGACAAATTGGGTCTGGACGTCATGGTTTCTGTATTGGCTCCTTTGCCCTGGATTGGCTACTGTTGCTGCCTTCATTGGATCTCCTTTAGCCACCCCAGGTTTTGCAGTTATAAACATAAGCATTGGTTTCTTCCTCACGCTTTATGTGTTTATCCTGATTGCCTACCAGACCAATGCATTCAAAGCCAAGTGGTTTCCCATTATCTCATCGCACATGTTTTGATGCTAGTGGAGGCAAATACAACGTCAGATTATTCCTGAACGAGACAAACTTCCAATTCAATGAACAAGGATATGATGACTACAGTAAAATCCACCTGAGTATCTTCTTCGCTTTTGCTTATGGATTGAGCTTTGTGACCTTGGCAGCTACAGTATCTCATGTTGCTCTCTTCCATGGCAGGCGAATGCTTTTTACTCTCTGTACTGATCACTGAGTATCACTCCCTGGACAGGGAACTGCCTCTATCCGTTCTATTCACCTGTGAATTATATCAACAAATCCTACAAACTTTTGCAGTAAAACAGAATAGCATTTAGTAACTGAATAATGAAAACCATGCGGTTAGCAAAGTTCACGGCGCACCAAGTTGCAGAGCCGTGAGGATTAATCATCTCAAAAATGGATTCTAGCATTCCATTTACAGGAATATCTGGCAACAAGCAAAGGCAGCTTTTCAAGATAAGTTTGATGACGTGCATACTAGACTGATGAAGAAGAACTATGATGGTGTTCTACTCACTGATGCTGATATTGATCAGACTTGCCATGGTTGCTTGTGAAGGATTTGGCAGACAGCTTCAACTTCCCCACTGGGTAGTCCTTCTAGCAATCGGCATAGTTCTATTCTTCATGCTGCCAATTGGAGTAATCACAGCGACCACAAACCAGGTACAGTCGATATAAATCATTCCTGATCTTCTATGGAAAGTCTCCCCTTCTTAACGGTGACTTTCATGTTCAGCAACCTGGCTTGAATGTCATCACAGATCTGATAATCAGGTATATGTATCCTGGAAAGCCTCTGGCAAATGTGACATTCAAGACATATGGTTATGCAAGCATGGTGCAGGCCATAACTTTTCTCTCAGACTTTAAGTTGGGCCATTACATGAAAATCCCACCAAAGTACATGTTGATTGTTCAGGTAATTTCCAAGTCCCAATATCTGCCATCATGTCTCATCTTATGTTTAGTACTATTGTAGAATAATTATACACATTCAAATAGTTGGAACTAACAGTGACTTATTTCTCCTGAATGAAGCTGATAGCAACAGTAGCTGCATCTTCAGTATACTTTGGCACGGCCTGGTGGCTCCTCACATCTGTGAATAACATCTGTGATCCGTCCAAATAGCCTGCGGGAAGCCTGTTGACGTGCCCTGGGGATGATGTATTTTACAATGCTTCCATCATTTGGTGTGTGCCTGGACCACTCAGGATGTTTGGCCGCCTTGGGGTATTTGCAAAGATGAACTATTTCTTTCTCATCGAAATTCTCTCTCTGGTCCCAGTCCAGGTCCTCTGTTGAGCGTTTCCCGAGAAGAAATGGATAAGGCTCATCGAAATGCCTATCATCATAAATGGTGTGGGGAAAATGCTACTGGCAACGTCTGTGAACTACATATGTTGGATAACAGTCGGAGTTTTCTTCAATTTACATGTGTACAGGAGGTACGAGAGTTGGTGGCAAAGCACAACTACATTATGTCCGCAGGGCTCGATGCCGGTGTCGCCTTCATGGCCATACTTTGCTATTACACATTGCAGATTAGGGATATTAATGGGATGAGTTGGTGGGACCTGGATTTAGATGATCACTGCCCTCTCGCTAGTTGTCCTACCGCTTCAGGCATTAAGGTTGGAGATTGCCCTGTCTTCCGTTGATTGGAGGACATCCTGATTTCATTGCTGTTATGGAATGTCAAGAAAAAAAAAATCTGTACTGCCATGTGCTCAATTTCTAGGGTCTGATATAGCGTAAAATCTTAGTTTTACTACAACCATTGATCAGCATCGTAAGTTAATAACCATGGTGAAGAGAATGAGAGTGTAGAAGTCAAACCAAAAGGAGAAGACACGTGCTTCTGCTGACATTATCCTAATATCAGTGAGCTTAACCATCTATATCATGAATCCTTTACATCATACCAATCTTGCTGTAATTTTGGCAAGTAATTAAACAAGGGTTGGTTTTTACAGACTTTTCCTCTCTAATTTTGATTCTTGATTTGGCTAAAATGCTGTTCTGATCTTTTCAAAGGGCAAAACCGTGCCAAACAAGAGTTGCGTATAGATGCATTACAGTTAATGACTGAATTTGAGAGAAGGATGCAGACAAAGATGGAGAGGCCTAGCGTTCCTTGATCTTCAAACTATAAACCATTAGATGGTCGCAACACGGAAGTAAAAGTCTGAACTGTTTGATGTACTTCATCTGCATAGATTCATTTCTCGACAAATACTTTGCTGTGTAGTTTGGCCCAGGGCAATTCTTTTTCCAACGATAAAGAACATCATCTAGGTTGGAATCACCCATACTTCGGTAGTCAAAGGCAAACTCTTGCGTGTGAGATGCCTGAAAATGGCCCTTTTGTTTATTGGCACCAAAGACAGAGGATCAGATTTTTGGTTGTCAAAGTGCTGTCTTGGACTATAAGGACAACTCATCTCTAGGCAGATTTCTTTCATTGGCCTGCAAATATGTCTTACGTGATAAACGCAGGTAACAAGTGTGATGGTGACTAGAGAATCATCGTTAATGTTCATCTGAAAGAAAGGGAAGATCCAAGTATAGCTTTGGAACATTGAACAAGAAAAACCAGCCTACAGTAAAAATGGACCAACTGAACTGTATAGTGATTTCTGTATAGATATTCTTGTGACGGTATACAGTGGATCCATCAATTGACAATGTATTCGCCGGCCAGAACTAGTATATAGAAATCCTTCGGCAAGATGGGGTGGACAAGGAACAATTGACAAAAAGAGCGGTGAGGAGAGGCAGAAGATGCATTTGAGTAGGATAGGAATGCGAAACAGGTCAAGTCCATGACTGTGTTGAGAAAATTAGAGCAAGGGGAAGGGAAGAAGAGTAGAATTGCTGTCGGAAAATGGCGGTCCTGCCAGATGTGGCACCAGAACATGCGGTTAGCGCCACGAATGTTTTTATTTTTTTATAGATATTACACAAAGGCCTTGAACTTAGGTTCAATATATAATGTGATTCATGAACTTTTAATACATATTCAATTTAATCCTTTGACTATTTGAAAATATTAAATATTGATCCTAATCTTGAATTCATAAAAGAATTAAATTCAATATTTTCATATAGTTCAAGGATTACAATGAACATTTGGTTAAAGTTCAGAAACCGCATTATACATCAAACCAAGGTTTAGTGATCATTTATGTCATTATCCCTTTTTCTTCAGGCAAATCCATGTCTCGTGAGTTAGACCTTCGCTTTCAATTGCATAGTCTATCCCAAGGCACTCGGACAAAAGTTTCAAGAGATTGCATGTTCTTTGTCTGAAACTTCCATGCTCTGTTTTTCTCTCGGTGCAGAGCTCGCGGCCTATGTCCATGGAGGTCGCGACCTCCGGATGCTAGCCTCGCGTGGTCATAGAACAGGGTTAATATTTTTGCATTCATCTTTTTTTTCAAAAAAAATATTTTTTTGCAGTTTATTGTCATCACTTTCTCTAATGAGCGTTTATCATTTCATGATAATACTCAAGATTTGATAGATCATTAATTGTCCCATTTTGTGTAATTTTCACAACAAAAATTTTGGTTTTTTTCGTTTTTTCTTCACGGTCCTCTTCTGAGTTAAACAAATAACATGTGTGAATAAAACCAAACGTCTAATAAATAACCGTAAACTTTGCTAAACCAAATTCGGTTTCTAAATTTTTATTCATCTTGAAGCATAATTGATATATATTTACTTATTGTATATAAATCAATAAAATGGTAACTTAGATCAAGAGATTATAAACATATGAACCTCTAAGAGATTACTTTTTAAGATTGAAAATATTCATATGTTCCAAAAGAAAAAATGTGTTGCGCTTAAAAATATCTTAAGTCGTTACAAAAATGATGTCAATGATGAAATTAGAAAAAATAAAATTATGTTATTTGATGCTTTATAATTAAAATATATAATGAATAGATGTTCTGTGTAACAAATTAGAACAATTTTATCTGCATCTTCTGCGAAGATGCTCTAGACAAGAGACATAATTTGAAACCAAATTTTTTGTGTTTCCAAAATTATAGATTATCGTTCTTCATACATGACTATATGTTTACAAAATGTGTTCTAATTTGCTGTTGAAAGCACTGTGATGTAAGATAAGATGCGGCCCCATTTGCAACGCAATGTGACTCGTTACTAGTTAAAACTAAAAGAGCCAATAATTGCCCAAGAGTGCTAACAACCGTCGATAACTCACTAGACAAGAGCACATGAGCATGTCACGTCGTTCAACCTCGCGCAACTTTTATATAGTAAATATACCCCTTTTCAAAGATTAACATTATAAGTTTGACGACAACCCATTCGGCCCCGTGATCTTCTACCGGTCTTTAGAAAGAGCTAATAGTTGTCCGAAAATTCTAATAATCACTGATAACTCAATAGGTAAAAGTATGTGAACATGTCGCATTGTTAAATCTTGAGCGACTTTTATATAGGATATATACCCCTTTTAAGGACTAACATGGTAAATTAATTTGACACCAACCCACTCACCCTGTGATGGTCTTCTAATCTTTAAAATGGGCCAATAATGTCCGGGAGAGCTAATAAACCATTGATAACTCAATAGACAAAAGCATGTGAGCTTGTAAAATTGTTCAATTTCTAGCATGATAACTCAATTTGACAACAGTCTAGAAAAGAATGCATGCGAATGCTTGTCTTGAAGGGGAAGGATAGGGGTGCGGAAATTAATGAACACATGGAAGACGACAAAGCTGGTGATGCCAAAATTTCATAAGTCAAATGAGCCCGTTCCCTTTGGAGGATATGGCCGTTCACCAGGTGACTCGTCCACTTCGAATGAGGAATTCTTTGCAGATTCCTTCTCAAGCCCATCCGGCAGCGACTTGAGAGGTTCCCAAAAGGATCAGATCACCAACAATCTCTCCTTGGACTGTACCTTCGTCTGGTGCTCTGAGTCTCAGACTGATCCATCATATGCAGCTGTGTGCAGTAGACAAAATGAAATGCACCTTGATTAATGCTCTCCTTGCCAACAGATGCTCTTTAGGAGCCGGTCATCTCTACGACGTGTTATGCCCATTGTCTTTAGAAAGTGACAAAAAAGGTTTATCACTGATCAAGAATGGAGCAACCAGATGACGACCATGGAGTATCACCCTCTTATCAGCCCAAGAAGCTTCAACCTGATGATCACAGTTTCGACAGTTCTGGTGAGTGAATCTTTTCTTTAGCCAGCTTTTGATGTTGGGTTTCGTGATGAAGCGACTTCTTTTTCATTGGATGATGTTCTTGTTGTATTATGTTTCTGCAATTTTCTTTGCACTCCGCTGATTAAAAGGACTGATCTATATATGAATACCACAGTAAGCTTCAACTGCAAAACCAAGTGAAGTAGAAGTCCAATTCAACATTAAACTTGGTTATCAGTATTATTTTCACGGCAAGTCAGCCATGGTAATTTTAAACTTTTAGAAAGTTCACAGCTAAGAACTCAACTTACTATTTGCTTCAGGATCTGTTGAAATATGACCAAGTCTCTGAGTTAGTGTGTGTGTTAACATAGTGGCCTTCTGGTAATTGAGCAAAAGCATGTCTCAGAACCGGTTGGAACAAGTGGTCTCAATTGATTAATGGAGTGAGCAATAATACATAACCCATCCTTAATTGGAACTTTCATATATTGTTGCTGAGTCGCTTTCAACAGTCATTCACTAATGGATGATGAATTATCTGCAGATGAATTGAATGATTGTCCAATCGAGGAAGTGAGATTGACTGTTTCGATTAAGGATGATCCAACCTTGCCCTGCTTGACAATTCGAACATGGATTCTTGGAATCATCGTATGCACAACTCTGGCTTTTTTAAATCAGTTCTTTGGCTACCGCCAAAACGCACTCTCTTTGACTTCTTTGACTTCAGTTTCTGCTCAGATTGTGGTACTTCCTCTGGGAAAATTTATGGCACCAGTTCTGCCGAAGAAAGTTGTTCACATCCCAGGAACAAAATGGTCATTCTCATTGAATCCAGGACCCTTCAACTTGAAGGAACATGTCCTGATAACCATATTCGCCAACACAGGCTCAACCAACGTGTATGCCATGAACATTATCACCATAGTCATGGCGTTTTATCACCGTCATATTCATTTTTTAGCAGCTATGTTGCTGACACTAACTACACAGGTATATTCAATAGTAATCACTCTTGGCCTGGGGTTTGACAATCATTAGCGTTCATGTTTTCTTGCCCTGTCTACACATTACTGTGATTATGGACCCCCCCTGACAGAACAAAATGTATGAAAAATTGCAGATGCTTGGATATGGATGGGCGGGGATTTTTCGGAAGTTCCTTGTTGATTCGCCATACATGTGGTGGCCAGCGAACCTGGTTCAGGTTTCTCTCTTCAGGTATGTCTCTGAGACTTTCATATTTGCTTCTTTCTTTTCAGTTACTTCTTCAGGGTTGCAATTCCAATTTAGTTGAACTTTCAGGGCACTGCATGAGGAGGAGATCAGGCCCAAAGGAGGATTGATGAGGCTGCAGTTCTTCCTCATAGTCCTCATATCGAGTTTCGCCTACTATGTTGTTCCAAACTATCTGTTTCCATCCATAACTGCCCTATCCTTTGTATGTTGGATATGGAAGGACTCAGTCACAGCCCAACAAATCAGTTCTGGACGTCGTGGTCTCGGTATTGGCTCCTTTGCCCTGGATTGGGCTACCGTTGCTGCCTTCATTGGATCTCCTTTAGCTACCCCGGGATTTGCACTTATAAACATAAGCATTGGTTTCTTCCTCATGCTCTATGTGTTAATCCCAATTGCCTACTGGACCAATGCATTCGAAGCCAAGCGGTTCCCCATCATCTCATCACATGTGTTTGATGCTAATGGAGGCAAATACAATGTCGGATTAGTCCTGAACGAGACAAACTTCCAATTCAATCAGCAAGGATATGATGATTACAGTAAAGTTCACCTGAGTATCTTCTTTGCTTTTGCTTATGGATTGAGCTTTGCGACCTTGGCAGCTACAATATCTCATGTCGCTCTCTTCCATGGCAGGTGAATGCTTTTTACTCTTTGTACTTATCGCTGAGTATCACTATATGGAAAAAGAACTACCTTTATTCTCTCTTTTTATCACCGACAAAAATATATCAAGATATCCTACAAAACTTTTGCAGTAAAACAGAATTGCATTCCGTAATTGAAATATAAAAACAATGTCGTTTTACAAAGTTGGTTGCGCAGAAAGCTGCAGAGCTTGGTTGCGCAGAAAGCTGCAGAGCTGTGAGGATTAGTAATCATCTCAAAAACAGATTCTAACATTCCATTTACAGGACTATTTGGCAACAAACACAGGCGGCTTTTCGAGATAAGTTCGATGACGTACACACTAGACTGATGAAGAAGAATTACGATGCTGTGCCACAATGGTGGTTTTATTCACTGTGGCTGATAATGATTGGACTCGCCATGGTTGCTTGTGAAGGATTTGGTGGACAGCTTCAACTTCCGTACTGGGGAGTCATCCTAGCAATTGGTGTAGTACTATTCTTCATGTTGCCAATTGGAGTAATCACAGCCACCACAAACCAGGTATAGTCAACATAAGTCGTTGTCAATCTTCAATGAAAATTTCCTCCTGCTATTATTGAGACATGGTCTTTCGTGTTCAGCAATTCGGATTGAATGTCATCTCGGAGCTGATAGTTGGTTATATGTATCCTGGAAGGCCTCTGGCGAATGTGGTATTCAAGACATATAGTTATGTAAGCATGGTGCAGGCAATAACTTTTCTCTCCGACTTTAAATTAGGCCATTACATGAAAATTCCACCAAAGTCCATGTTCATTGTTCAGGTAACTTCCGAGTTTCAGTATTTTTAATTAACATGTCTCATCTTATGTTAAGTACTGTTGTCAGATAATTATACAAATTCAAATAGTAGGAATTAACATTGACTTATTTCTCCTGAATGAAGCTCGTGGGAACGGTAGTTGCATCTTCAGTCTACTTCAGCACGGCCTGGTGGCTCCTCACATCTGTGGATAACATCTGTGATCCATCCAAATTACCCATGGGAAGCCCGTGGACGTGCCCTGGGGACGATTTATTTTACAATGCCTCCATCATTTGGGGCGTGGTTGGACCACTCAGGATGTTCGGCCGCCTTGGGGTATATGCCAAGATGAACTATTTCTTTCTCTTTGGAATTCTCGCTCCAGTCCCAGTCTGGATCCTCTCTCGGATGTTTCCCGAGAAGAAATGGATAAGGCTCATCAACATGCCTATCATCATAAGTGGCTCGCCATCTATGCCACTGGGAACGGCAGTGAACAACATATGTTGGCTAACCGTTGGAATTTTCTTCAACATATATGTGTACAGGAGGTACAAAAGTTGGTGGGCGAGGCACAACTACATTTTGTCTGCTGGGCTGGATGCCGGTGTTGCCTTCATGGCTATACTTTGCTATTACACATTGCAGATTAGGGACATTAATGGGATGAGGTGGTGGGGCCTGGATTTGGATGATCACTGCCCTCTCGCTGGTTGTCCAACCGCTGCCGGCATAAAGGTTGGAGATTGCCCCGTTTTTCATTGATCAAAGGACATCCTAAATCTTCACAGATATGCAATGTCAAGGAAAAAAAGATCTGTACTACTCATAAATGCTCAAGTTATAGGGATAGATATAGTGTCAAATCTTTAAGTGGACAAAAAGAAAATGAAGCAGAACTTGTAGTGTGGGTAGAGCTTTTGCTACTGCAGCCATTAATTTGATGAACCAATCACATCGTAAGTTAATAAGCATGCTGAAGAGAATGACAGCATAAAAGTTGAACCAAAGGATAAGACACTTCTGCTGACATTATCCTCATATCAGTGAGCTTCATTATAGAACATTTACATCCTGTCAATCTTGCTGTAAATTTTGCTGATAATTAAACATTGGTTGGCTTTGACAGACTTCCCTTTATTATTTGAATCCTGATTTAGCTAAAATGCTGTTCTGATCATTTCAATGTAGTGAAACTGTGCTGAATGAAAGTTGTGTATATATGCACTATAGTTAATGACTAAATTTGAGAATGGAAGCAGATTAAGATGGGGAGGCCAAATTTTAGATCGTCACAACACACTATTAAAAGTCTTAACTGAATGATGTACTTCATTTTCGTTGACTCATTTATCAACAAACTTCGTGGTACAGTTAGGCCGACATGACAATTTTTTTTCCAACAGAAAAGAACATCATTCCAGTTTGGTATCGTGCATATGTTGGTGTTCGAAGGCTAACTCTGTGTTAGATGCCTGAAAATGAACCCTTTTTTTTATTGGCACTCAAGAGAGAGAATCAGCTTTTAAGTTTGAGAAGTAGCACATCATTTGGCAACTAAAATTGTTGTCCAGGACTATAAGGACGAGTAATCTTCAAAGCAGTTCTCTTCATTGGCCTGTAGAAGTCTTGTGTGCTCGCTGCATGTAACAATTGTGACAGTGACTCTTCTTTAGTACGGTTGTTCTTTGTAGATAAGAATCTCAATGATCATCTGAAAGAAAAGGGAAGGCCATGTACAGCTTTGGAACATTTATCGACAGACACTAGTTTACAGTAAAAATGGACCAACTGAACTATATTGATGTCAATATCGAATTGAGGCGTCGGAGCAAACAAGAGTCGCATAAGATTTTGAACCATTCGAAATCCAATTCTTGTCTCCCCATACTATGGATCCACCAATCGACAATGAATTCACCGACCTGAACTACTTTATAGAAATTTTTCCAACAAGATGTGGCGGAGAAGGAACAAGTAATTGACAAAGATATTGATGGGAATCCAAAAACGATCAGTGATGCTGATGAGAAAATGAGAGCAAAGGGAAGGGAAACAGTGTAGAATTTTCTGGGAGATTGCGGCTTCGCAGTAGGTGGCACTGGAATATGCGGTCGGACCGAAAGTGGTCCTAACGTTAAGGCTTGGGTCACAAGAAAACGATATCAAAAGGGTCCTTTCAAAGATGCGGGAAGACGAGAGCTAAAGAAAATCAAGAACAGAGTTGGTGCTGCTTGTGCTTTCGACAAACAGAAGGTAATGGTTTGACTTTGACAACCCAAAGTACTGAAGCAGAAATGGCAAAAGTAATAGAATTGCTGCAAACAATTGCGACATGGCTAGAATTTGACATGTCTCCTCGAAAAAGTATTGTTCCAAAAAAAGTTTAAATGTGGGTACATTTTTCTCTTTCTAGATATCTGCACAATTTTGATCCATATAATGTCGGTTATTTCATTCCAATGATCGATGATAATTCAAAGTAATTTGCAATAAAGTGAATACAAGATCTTTTAAATGTTGGGTTTTTCGCTTACAAGCAACGGATCTGCACTTTTGCTAGTTATTCTATTATAAACCATCCTTTTTTAATTTTCAAGCAAACGACATAAATAATATGATTAAGAGCCCAACAAAGTTAACCAACTGTCCAATAAAGCAGATGAGGAAAACAACAGTACATTAGACCATGTACCAGGTTCATTGTGTTTTTCCATGGAAAATCTTGGCACTCTTAACTCAGACAAGAGCAATCTAGATCCAGCCCAAATGCAGAATTGTGTTGTGAAATTGAATTTGTACAGATTCATAATTACTTATAAATTAGGATTACCTGAAAGTAGCTAGTAAACTTCTTTGATTAAAAAACATCCACATCCCAAAAGCTCCTCAATAATGCATAATTTAAATTTTTCCCAAAACATCATGGCACTGCATTGTAGTGCACCAAATATGGAGCAAGCATAATTTGATTGATCAACGATGCATATTACTTGTTGCAAGCATTAGTTGAAGCCAAAAGTACTTGAATTATAACTAAAGTCTGCGTCTCAGCGAAAATTACTTAGGAAATAACAACTATGAGTTTAATGTTCACCATAAACTTCCAACATTGATCAAAGAGTTCGGGGGAGGAGATAGATAATATGCAGGCCCAGAATCAAAGTGGTCCAGAAAAGGTCCTCCTCAAAGATCTAAAGCCACCAACTTCACTTGGTCCTGGCCCATGCTGAGAGAAAAATAAGATGAACAGGCTATAATCAGTTCTCATAAATGTGATAACAGTATGGAGAGGCAGAATTTGAGCTAACAAAACTACACTTCAGAGTCAAGAATATATGAAGTTCCGATAATTGATATGTTGAGTTCTTGCATATTAATTTCTTCATTAAGCATGTTCCTTCTCTTTCTCCTAACCGAAAGTATCTCAATAATATCTTTATAGTCAAGGATTTCTGTTCTCGGTATTGGCACGAACCGTGCATCTCCAATCATGCTAGCGGCATTTACAAGACAGACCAAACCTAAATCCGTCCAATTCTGCCTTGTGATGATTGGGTTTAGCTACAAGGGAGGCAAATCAAGTGGAAAAGGGATGCTTCTTGGGCCCAATAATGACTTGACTCATTACTTTGAATGCCTCGCTTGCTTGTCCTTGGTTCTATAACTTAGACTTTAATCACCGTATTAGGCCAATCCAACGAAATTCGGCATTTCAATTAATTATAATCTTGGAGGAAGAAAAAGCCAGCGAGCGGTGGTGGATAAATGATAAGTATGTGAATTAACCATCTCTTCAGTTCTTAAAGTGTAGATTTGTTATTAATCTAGCATTAGTTGTAAATTCTTTCCAACATCAAAGATAAGCACCTAATAATATTCTTGAAAATCAATCGTAGCTTCAGAGGAAACGGTTGTCCAAGGATGACTACTAATTCATTCTACATAGAAGACAATGCGGATCAGTTTCGAGAGAACAATATGAGAGAGAGAGAGAGAGAGAGAGAGAGAGTTTAAACATGATTACCGCCAACAGCTTTCTGCGATTATCATTTTCCCTGCGCATCCTCACAACCTTTCGCTCCAATTCGAGGATGTGATTCTGACCAATTAGTGGCATCAACAGATTCAGAACCTCATAAGGAGAAGTATTTTAAACGAAATTCTAGCTTACCAAACAAAATTTGTAGCGAATACTTGTGATCCGGCCTCGCCTACTGAGATTACAGCAATTGTTGTTTGACTGAATTGAACTTTTACCTGAACCTTTACCTGAACTTTCTCGTGAGAACGAGCAGCAGCCATTCTGTTCTTAATCTTGTTGAACTCTCGCCTTTGAGCATATTCCAAAGTGCCCCTTTTTAATTTTTTCCCTTTGGGCCATTTGTTTTCACTTTCGGTGGCATCTTCCTGAAGGATCTGCAAAGAACGGTCATATTCAGTGCGATCCTTATTTCATATATTACTGAGGAAGACTGCTAAATCAACAAACAAAATGCATGAGGAATAATTGTACAATAAAGTAAGCATATAATTCTAACTGCTATTAGGCCAGAAAAAATCTTGGGCGTGACACACAAAATTTGCCTTCCTGGACACGACAATATGCATGAAATTGTCTTTTGGTCACCATGTGTCCTTCAATTCTCTGCCAGCTAGTTACTTTCCAAGGAGGAAAAAAAAACATGAACAATGAAACGATTTACTTGAACAATAAATGAAAAATATATGAAGAAATAACTACGAAACTGTATTCTCTTTTTATCTAGCAGGCACTAGCGATATGTTTGGAACGGGTGACCCTGTCCAAATTCAATCACATCAAAGCATGTCTAGGTATTTCAAACTCCACCCTCTAACTAGGAAGTAGCTAGAAATGCAAAAAATGTGTACACTTCTAACAAAATGCTCCTCTTGCTCAATTAGATTAGATTCACCATTCAGTGTAATTTACATCAAAAGCTAGGACTCCTTTTTCGTTACCTTAAGGGAAAATTTCACAAAATGGCTCATGCCAAAATGATCATTTTGACTCAAATCCTAGTTCACAGCACAAATTCTATCTGCTGTAAGTTCATTCAAGATGATTTATCGGGGGTTATCCAGAGTTATTACCTTCCTTTTCTCGATGGCTCCATCTACAACAACTCCATACTTCATATTGTTCGGCTCGCACCGCCGAGCATATTCTGGAAAACCCTTCTTACACCTTCCCTTGACATGTTCAGGTTCATTGTGTTCCTCAAGGATTCGCATGCAGAGGTCATATTTAATACAGGCGTTATTGTCATCTGGGGGATGATGATCAACAGAACCCAAGTAGTGGTTCTCCAAAGCTCGGATTCACGTAAAAGCTTGGTCTGCTCCAAGAGTCTTTTTCTTTGATACAGGTCAGTGAATCCATGATTTACTTTGTAAGGCTGATATGTTCATAAGCTTCCTCAAGGCGAGTTTCACTTATGGCTCAATACCGACGAAGGATGAAAGGTTTGTAGGACACCATCAAACACACCATCACACTTATTTCATGCATCACGCAATTATTTCGTGCATTAGGCGCATCACTTGTGAAGGGACGCTAAACCAACAAAGAAAATGCATGCAGAATAATCGTATCAGTCTTTCAGAGCACCTTTTCGTTGTTTGTTTTTCCGGAGTGGCCAAAACGTGTTTTGATATTGAGTGAAATATAATTCTGGGTCCTTTGTGAAACAAAGAGAATCATTCTCGGGCGGGTCACGCTCAGATTGCCATCAAGACACCAGCAAATACATTAGCATGTCCTTAGTCACACTTCTCTTTGAACCCCGGATGGCAATGTACGTAGTAGCTTGTACGAAAACAATTGTAAAGAATTTTCGTTGAACTTTTACGTATCATGATTAATGAACACTGCCATTAGTATAAAAAAGAAATAGCAGTGTTCTTGATTTGATGGTACCATATTTTCAAAGTTCAAGTCAGTTTAAGCTCAACTCAAGCCAATTAAACTAAATTTTACCTGTAAAACAGGTCAAATCATACTCAATATCTTGACCAATTATGATCCATTGAGCCTCAAGCTATGCATAATCAAGCTGAGTTGAGTTAAGTGTTAATTTGTGTAGACTCGACTCAATCACACTTGCACCATTAGAACTCGATTGGACTGCGAACTTAGATAAATTGTCATCCCTTAATTATAATGGGAGTAATCTTCTAATATTTAGTCAAATTCCTGGTGAAAGTACTTTACGGTCCACATAACTCTCAATTTATAAACTACCAAAGAGTATAACATGGCACAACACCATTACCAACACTTGAGGCTAGGAGTTCTGTGTCGTTATGGGAATAGCAATTCCTTTATTGGTGATGATATGACAAGTGAGAGATTGAAAACTCAGCCTCCAAGTGAAGTAATGATTTCCATTGGAAGCTAAAGCTTCCATTTTGTCCAAAGATTCCTTGGAAAGTGGATGAACAATGTACTGGGAGAAAGAATATTTTGCTTTCATGTGTATAGGCATAAGATTTTGAACCATTCAAAATCCATCAAGATGTGGCGGAGAAGGAACAAGTAATTGACAAAGAACCGCGAGTAGAGGCAAAAGATATTGATGGGAATCCAAAAAAGATTAGTGATGCTGATGAAAAAATGAGAGCAAAGGGATGAGAAACTGTCACACCCCAATCTTCCGAGCATGTGCCCATCCCTCATCTTGGTCGATAATAGCGACGTCTCAGAACGTATCGCCGACCATTTCTTTATAATATGCATACGGAAGCATAATAAAATCCATAGACAATAAAAACAATGGGATAAAAAAGTAAGACCAAGTTTTTTACAAAAAAAACCTTTTTATAAACACATAAGTTTATACACAGAAGCCTAGAAAAAGAATTAACTTTCAACAAAAGAGAAATGTCCTAGGACTAACTAGTCAAATATGCTTGCCGATTCTCTAGGCTTCACCTTCTGAACTTCAAGCCTCGGGTCCCTCACCACTGTCAACTAGGGACCTGAAAATGATTATATAATAACCAGTGAGATAATATCTTTTAGCAAGTTCAACTCCCTAAACCCAATTAGGAAGCAAATACGCCCTAAGGGTTGTCTAAGCACACCATGGGTCAAAGGACTTACCTTGGCCTCAATTACACCCTATAAGTCAAATATCATTTACAAATGCTTCAAATCACATCAATCAATCAATTCATAACATCATATTACATCATTGATCAATCGATCTAATCGATTACAAGTCACCACGACCCTTTCTTGGTGGCTCATCTCATATTATCTATAAGTCCACCCATATTAGGACTACTCACTATTAAGTTGATAAATTGATAGTATAGCTCACTTCTAAGATGATCGGGTATATTGCTCTCTACTAAGTTGTCATATCACCTTTAGGCTAATATAGTATATAGACAATGTTCAATCTAAGTTGATAATGTATATTGCTTTTTGTTAAGCTATCATATCGTCCGTAAGCTGATATAGTATATTAACATATTCCATCAAAACTAACAAGGTATACTGCTCTCTACTAAGTTGACATATCGCCCATAGGCTGATATAATAAACCAGTATATTACTTTCTACTAAGCTGATATATCATCCGTAGGTTGATATAGTATATCATCCAATCATACAACCAATTCCATCTTTTATCATTCTCCATAAAATAGTCATGTTTGGGTATACGGTCGGTCTTAACCAAAATATAATAATTTCACTTCCACAAATCCCACCATTTTATATAGTCCACCAAAATATTTTTGGCATTGTAAACGACTCTCGGTTATTTTCCAATCAATTATTAAAATAATTAATTTAGGAATAAAATCATAAAATCACAATTTAGAGCTCAGATAAATAAATAGATTGCACCACGATAACCAGCATAAAATTCCGATTGTCGACTATCCCAGCCTAATTTCTCAAAAATAAATAAATAATTAAATAATTATGGAAAATATTAAATAAATGCAATAAATCTAATTAAAGCCAATAATGCCTAATTGGATGCCAAACGGACCCATAAAAACTCCAAAGGTTCGTTAAATAAATAATTGCACATGTCTACTCGCTAATGGCACTATCCAACCACCTAACATACATCAGTAGATAATTAAATTAACTAATCTAATCTAATCTATCCACCTAAACCATGCTTAATTAATCTAATCAGCCCCTAAGTGTAATTAACCGACTAAGCGAGGTTTAGTGAGTTCAACTCACTTGATTTGCAATCCGTCCAATTCAAAACATCGGGAACACAACATGGACCAACTTTCTCCAAAGCGAGCCAAACTTTCGAGGCTCGGAACCACCTCAAAATGGGCCAACAAGCTTTTTGGAAACTCACAAATTTGCTCTCTGTTTTGAGCTGCAAAAGAGAGAAACCAAAGCTGAAAGGGGTGGCAAGGATTGGCGAAGGCTGCACGGGCACTCAGTGGGCTGAACGACAGCTCCGGCAGGCTTCCACGGCCACTCATAGCGGCTGGACAACCTCCTGGATGCACAAATAGAGGCAGATGGCGGGCTGGGATGCGCAGACAAGCAGCACAGCGCGAGAAACGTGTGGCCAGCAACGGCGAGTGTGCGAGGCGATGGACAGTGACGGCATGCGATGGTGCGGCTACTCCGGCGGCTTGCCGGCTTCTCTACGGTTTGTTGAGCTCAAGACAAGCACAATGAGGGGAAGAGAGGAGCTGGTCGCTAGTCTTGAAGGGAGAGAAGAAAAAGGGCCTACCAAGCCTTGTTTTTCCACCAATTTGTTCCCTTGACTGATCCTCCTCCACTAGCACCTCCTTGGTTGCAATTTAGTAACCCATGCCTTCTCTTTACAATCTTGAAGTGGTCCAAAATGGGCTAGGCAAGGGGCATACAAATTCCCAACGTTTTCCCTCAATTGGTTACTTCTTCTTGCTTGATTCCGCATAATTCGGCCTCAATAAATTCAATCGACACCCCTCCGATCAAATCGATATTTTTCCTCACTAATACAACCCACTTGCTTCCCAATTTTGCGACAAAAAACAATCCTTGTCTTTTTATGAACAAAAACGGGTCTATGACAACTTTTTCAAAAAAAATATTCTGAGACTAAGTTGATGCTCCTAAAATTTATTGTGACACGACAGAACTTTCAATTTCTAAAATCAGACTCAAATTCGCAATTAACTTCAATCTGGCGCA
This sequence comes from Eucalyptus polyanthemos subsp. polyanthemos, assembly GCA_017140185.1. Taxonomy (NCBI): domain Eukaryota; kingdom Viridiplantae; phylum Streptophyta; class Magnoliopsida; order Myrtales; family Myrtaceae; genus Eucalyptus; species Eucalyptus polyanthemos. Next base: position 16,288,372 of record CM029460.1, read on the forward strand.
TTTTTAGCGTGACCTAAGCTATCATATAGGTTTTAGAAATTTTTATTGCAAATGACCTATGGTTGATTTTCTTTGAGCCACCATGAACCCACTCGGCACATTGGCGACTCTCGATTATCGTGAAAATTTCGAAGATTCAAATACGGACATAGGGTATCAAAATGATAGGAAAATCAATCTAGTGCCGGCCGATGAGAATTTTTCAATTTATTGGTGTCACCCACAATTAGCCACATATCTTAGTTGGATCGACATATCTCTGATCTCAAATTGATTTTTAACTGTGCCATAATAGCCTCTAAAGATAAGCACGGTCGAGAAGCCGGTTCCTGGTCGAATTCTCAGGTCTATCACATTAAAATTCCTTAAGGCTTCCTTGAATAGTCTAGTTATCTCGAGTGATCAACTTTGAAAACAACCCTATAGGCACGTAGATGAAATGCTCGATTTATTCGATAGAAAATAGGATTGAAAATCTGGATGTCTCAAAATGATGTAGAATTTTCTGGAGATTGCGGCTTCGCAATAGGTGGCACCAGAATATGCGGTCGGACCGAAAGTGGTCCTAATGTTAAGGCTTGGGTCACAAGAGAACGATATCAAAAGGGTCCTTTCGAAGATGCGGAAAGACGAGAGCTAACGAAAATCAAGAATAAAGTTGGTGCTACTTGTGCTTTCAACAAACAAAAGGTAATGGTTTGACTTTGACAACCCAAAGTATTGAAGCAAAATGGCAAAAGTAATAGAATTGATGCAAACAATTGTGACATGGCTAGAATTTGACATGTTTCTTCGAAAAAGTATTGTTCCAGAAAAAGTTTAAATGTGGGTACATTTTTCTCTTTCCAGATATCTGCACAATTTTTATCCATATAATGTCGATTATTTCATTCCATTGATCAATGATAATTCATAGTAATTTGCAATAAAGCGAATACAAGATCTTTAAATGTCGGGTTTTTCGCTTACAAGCAACATATGTGATTTTTTGCTAGTTATTCTATTATCAACCATCCTTTTATAATTTTTGAGCAAACGAGGTAAATAATATGATTAAGAGCCCAACCGAGTTAACCAATTGTCCAATAAAGCAGATGAGGAAAACAACAGTACATTAGACCATGTCCCAGGTTCATTGTGTTTTCCATGGAAAATCTTGGCACTCTAACTTAGACAAGAGTAATTTAGATCCAGCCCAAATACAGAACTATGTGATGATCGTGTTGTGAAATTGAATTTGTACAGATTGGTAATTACTTATAAATTAGGATTACCCAAAAGTAGCTAGTAAACTTCTTTGATTAAAAAACATCCAGATCCCAAAAGCTCCTCAATAATGCATAATTTAAATTTTTTACGGAACATCATGGCACCACATTGTAGTGCACCAAATATGGAGCAAGCATAATTTGATTGATCGATGATGCATATTACTTGCTGCAAGCATTAGTCGAATCCAAAAGTACTTGAATTATAACTAAAGTCTGCGTCTCAGCAAAAAATTACCTAGGAAATAACAACTATGAGTTTAATGTTCACCATAAACTTCCAACATTGATCAAAGAGTTCAGGGAAGAAAATAGATAATCTAAAAATATGCAGGCCCAGAATCAAAGTGGTCCAGAAAAGGTCCTCCTCAAGGGTCTAAAGCCACCAACTTCACTTGGTCCTGGCCCATGCTGAGAGAAAAATAAGATGAACAGGCTATAATCAGTTCTCATAAATGTGATGACAGTATGGAGAGGGAGAATTTGAGCTAACAAAACTACACTTCAGAGTCAAGAATATATGAAGTTCCGATAATTGATATGTTGAGTTCTTGCATATTAATTTCTTCATTAAGCCTGTACCTTCTCTTTCTCCTAACCGAAAGTATCTCAATAATATCTTTATAGTCAAGGATTTCTGTTCTCTGTATTGGCACGAACCGTGCATCTCCGACCATGCTAGCGGCATTTACAAGACAGACCGAAACCTAAATTCGTCCAACTCTGCCTTGTGATGATTGGGTTTAGCTACAAGGGAGGCAAATCAAGTGTAAAAGGGGTGCTTCTTGGGTCCAATAATGACTCGACTCATTACTTTGAATGCCTCGCTTGCTCGTCCTTGGTTCTATAACTTGGACTCTAATCACCGTATTAGGCCAATCCAACTGAATTGGGCATTTCAATTACTTATAATCTTGGCAGGAAGAAAATGCCAGCGAGCGGTGGTGGATGAGTGATAAGTGTGAATTAAATTAATGACCATCTCTTCAGTTCTTAAAGTGCATATTTGTTATTAATCTAGCATTAGTTGTAAATTCTTTCCAACACCAAAGATAAGCACCTAATAATATTCTTGACAATCAATCGTAGCTTCAGAGGAAAGGGTTGTCCAAGGATGACTACTAATTCATTCTATATATAAGACAATGCGGATCAGTTTCGGGAGACCAATGAGAGAGAGACTGACAGACAGACAGAGTTTAAACATGATTACCGCCAACAGCTTTCTGCGATTATCATTTTCCCTGCGCATCCTCACGACCTTTCGCTCCAATTCGAGGATGTGATTCTGACCAATTAGTGGCATCAACAGATTTAGAACCTCATAAGGAGAAGTTTTTTGAACGAAATTCTAGTTTACCAAACAAAATTTGTAGCGAATACTTGTGATCCGGCCTCACCGACTGAGATTACAGCAATTGTTGTTTGACTGAATTGATTATACATATAGGGAACTTTTACCTGAACTTTCTCGAGAGAACGAGCAGCAGCCATTCTGTTCTTAATCTTGTTGAACTCTTGCCTTTGAGCATATTCCAAAGTGCCTCTTTTGAATCTTTTCCTTTTGGACCATTTGTTTTCACTTTCGGTGGCATCTCCCTGAAGGATCTGCAAAGATCGGTCATATTCAGTGCGATCCTTATATCATATATTACTAAGCAAGACTGCTAAATCAACAAACAGAATGCATGACGAATAATTGTACAATAAAGTAAGCAGATAATTCTAACTGCTATTAGGCCAGAAAAAATCTTGGGCATGACACACAAAATTTGCCTTTCTGGACACGATAATATGCATGAAATTGTCTTTTGGTCACCATATGTCCTTCAATTCTCTGCAGGCTAGTTACTTCCCAAGAAGGAAAAAAACATGAACAATGAAAACGATTTACTTGAACAATAAAGGAAAAATATATGAAGAAATAATTATGAAAATGTATTCTCTTTTCATCTAGCAGGCACCAGTGATGTGTTTGGAACGGATGACCCTATCCAAATTCAATCACATCAAAGCATGTCTAGGTATTTCAAACTCGACCCTCTAACTAGGAAGCAGCTAGAAATGCAAAAAATGTGTACACTTCAAACAAAATGCTCATCTTGCTCAATTAGATTAGATTCACCATTCGGTGTAATTTACATCAAAAGCTAGGGCTCCTTTTTCGTTACCTTAAGGGAAAATTTCACAAAATGGCTCATGCCAAAATGATCATTTTGACTCAAATCCCAGTTCGCAGCACAAATTCTATCTGCTGTAAGTTCATTCGAGATGATTTTTTGGGGTTTAAATCCAGAGTTATTACCTTCCTTTTCTCGATGTCTCCATCTACAACAATTCCATACTTCATATTGTTCGGTTCGCACTGCTGAGCATATTCCGGAAAACCCTTCTTACACCTTCCCTTGACATGTTCAGGTTCATTGTGTTCCTCAAGGATTCGCATGAAGAGGTCATATTCAATGCAGGCGTTAACGTCATCTAGGGGATGATGATCAACAGAACCCAAGCAGTGGTTCTCCAAAGGCTCGGATTCACGTAAAAGCTTGGTCTGCTCCGAAGAGTCTTTTTCTTTGATATAGTTCAGTGGATCCATGATCTACTTTCTAAGGCTAAAATGCTCATAAGTTTCCTCAAGCCGAGTTTCAATTTCTGCTCAATACCGAAGAAGGATGAAAGCTTTGTAGGATACCATCAAACACACCGTCACACTTCTTTCATGCATCAGGCAATTATTTCGTGCATTAGGCGCATCACTTGTGAAGGGAGTTTAAACCAACAAAGAAGATGCATGGAGCTCAGAGCACCTTTTCGTTGTTTGTTTTTCCGGAGTTGCCAAAACGTGTTTTGATATTGAGTGAAATATAATTCTGGGTCCTTTGTGAAACAAAGAGAATCATTCTTGGGCGGGTCATGCTCAGATTGCCTTCAAGACACCAGCACATACATTAGCCTTTACGTATCATGATTAATGAACACCGCCATTAGTATCAAAAAGAAATAGCGGTGTTCTTGATTCGATGGTACTACATTTTTGAAGTTCGAGTCAGTTTAAGTTCAGCTCAAGCTAATTAGACTAAATTTTACCTAAAACAGGTCTGATCATACTCAGTATCTTGACAAATCATGATCCATCGAGTCTCAAGCTATGCATAATCAAGCCGAGTTAAGTTTATGTAGACTCAACCCAATCACACTCACACCATTAGAACTTGATTGGATTGCAAACTTAGATAAATTGTCATCCCTGGATTATAATGGGAGTAATCTTCTAATATTTAGTCAAATTCCTGGTGAAAGTACTTTACGGTCCACATAACTCTCAATTTATAAACTACCAAAGACTATAACATGGCGCAACACCATTACCGACATCTGAGGCTAGGAGTTCTGTGTCGTTATGGGAATAGCAATTCCTTTATTGGTGATGATATGACAAGTGAGAGGTTGAAAGTTCAGCCTCCAAGTGAGTGATGATTTCCATTGGAAGCTAAAGCTTCCATTTTGTCCAAAGATTCCTTGGAAAGTGGATGAACAATGTACTGGGAGAAAGAATATTTTGCTTTCATGTGCATAGGCATGATCTGGGATCCATTCAGCCTCCTTCCTAATAGAAATGGGTAAAAAAATTGGGTACCGAGGCTGACCAATGCGGTGGCACCAACTAAGACCTGGCCGCCCATAAACGGAACAACAGCTTCTCTTTTGGACTATCTTAGATTAGTAGGCCCATTTGATGGAGTGGAGATTGACTACGCGCAATTGAAAAGGCTAGGGGTTACTATTCAAGCATTTTTATTAGGTTCATTGCCAATAATGCGAAGCCTGCGCGATTACTCCTGCACGGACGATACATATGTATGTGAGGATCAATTATGCACAACTCGTCCAGTAAAACATAGCGGGTCACCTATCAAATGTTTACCGTGTAATTTGTTTTTTTTTTTTTTTTTTTCCATGTTATCTTTCATCTGAGATTAGAGGAAATTTCCTTCTCCCTCAGGATGATTTCGAGAATGGGATAATAGCACAAATGGTCCTTTAACTTTGATCCAGTTTGCAATGTAGTCCCTCAACTTTTAGTTTTTGCAATGTCGTCCCTAAACTTTGACCTAATGTATAATATTGTCCATAAACTTTTAATTTGTTCAATATGATCATTGAACTATTAGTAACTATTCAATAGATTCCTTAACTTATATGAAAATATTCAAAAGTTCACCCACATTGAATTCAACAACCACATTGAACATTAGATTAAAATTCAAGGATTACATTGAACAAATTAAAAATTTAATGATGATATTGCACATTAGATCAAAATTTATGAATCATTTATATTATTTTCCCTTCTGGAATTGTGTAAAGTGATTCCCCATTGCTAGTCGCATAAACAGAACCCTAACAAAAACACACACTCTCTCTCTCTCTTCAACCAACCATAACAACACCACCTCAGCCACTTGGCCACAGCCAACTTCAAGCTTCATCACGGCGGTACCAACCCCATTGCCATCGATGGACCACGCGCTACCTAACTCCACGGTCTTCCTTGATCAAGATGAAGTCCATCACTAATTGAGGGCGATGGCCATTGATCGACGATGATTATGACAAATATGCATGGGAGTGCACACTCGCGCGTGGGGAGAGAGACAGAGAGAGAGTTGCGGACCCCATTTTCTTTATAATGTTAAGAAGGTCCCAAAGTCCCTGTTTTAGTGCCACTCCTTGTCTTCTATAGGCTAAAAACTTCATGTTGCCTGGCAGCCATGCTCACACATTGGCATGCCATAATTACTTCGTGAAACATCTCCTCTATGTCTCTATAGCTGCAGTATGCCCTTTTTCTTCTGACCTGAAGTCCGCACGACACGATATTTTGTTGTAGTTGCTTTTGAGGACTTCATGCCCACATCAAAGTGTGTGTGTTGTGGTCTACATAGACCCCTAAGTTACTCTAGCTTCAATCATGCCCACTAGTGAGAAAATGGTGCCAAATCAATCAAAACCAAGTGAAAAAGGCGAAGAAGAAGGTAGAGTCTGAAAGATCCTGCCCTTTGGAAGAGGGAGAGGCTAAGAGCAGCAAGATCAGTAGCTCTCTTGACAATTGTAACTCAATCATCTTGACTGAAATTGTTGAACGTCATCGAACACATGTTAAAAATTTATATTAATAAATTAAATTCTCAGATCTGTCGACACTAGTTTCATAAAATCTTACTGCAATAATGATTGTGGATGAATAAAGCAGTACATTCAACTCTTTTGAAAACGTAATCTACAGTATCGAGAGCATGAACTATCACCGATTTGAAAAAAAAAAAAATCCATTCTATCTTTAGCCTCGCGGCTTATCCAACCCACATGATCCCTCCCTTTTTCCCCAATAAATAACTACATACGAAAGTTAGTTGATAAAAAATGAATGTTTATGAGAACAAAAACACGGCAACCGCTAACTGACTATCGGCGCATTTATTTAATACGCACATGCAACTACCACGGCATGATTTGCCCTGAATTACGCGAACTCTTAATCAAGCGAATAAAAAATCTGTTGATGCCACATAATTTGGGGCGATCAGGTAGTACTCATTAGTCATGCCTTGGACGCAAAATCCAAGATTGACTGCGAATCTCACCCAGCATACGAACGAAGAGGTCGGGCGATGCAACGTATGTTAAACTGGTCCATTGGGGACCATTTCATTAAAATATAGTTTGGACATTTGCTTTATCGGATGGTCCGCCTTGGACCATGAAATCTATATTCATATGTAGCCATAGTCCTTGTTAGCTTCCAGCTAATAAAATATGCCTAATCTTATAAAAGTGAAAGAAGTAGACATGATAATACGAAGAGATAAGATATTGCTATACATCCAATTTTTTTGAGTGGCGATTAAGAGGTACTTAATGTCCGTCTTTGCTTACTAAGCACATCTCCCATGTGCTACCAAAGTCACGCGGGTCACGTCAAAATTAGGGGATTCTTGTCCTAAAGATGTCGGGCAACTAAGAATAAAACCTTAGACAAATCTTACAACTTCTTGAAGCGCAAAAGCGCAAAAGCGCAAAACCATAGTTTCCATCTGGTTGACTATGTAGCAATTTTGACCTGTCTTTTCTCGACTTTAATTTCCACTTAGGATGCTATTATTATTACTTGTAATCAACATGTTCTGGGGCAGTTTCCTTTCGCTAATGAAGTGTCACTTTGCAACAATGAGTATACATAATATGTAATTAATGCATGAAGTGGCGGTTCTCGAAAGTTTTCTAAGGCACATGGCCGGCATCCGTCCAACAGATGGCAATGTTAACATGCAATTTGTAAGATTTTTAAAGGTTCATTTGCATTAAAAGGTGGGGCATGTCGTTGATCAGTGCAAATCATCATGATAGTCATTATCATCCTCCTAATCACATCACTTTCTCCGATATGGGGGCCAAATTGGCAAAAGAAAAGAAAAGAAAAGAAAAGAAAAAGAAAACAGAAAAAAGAAACAAAAAGGAATATAGATTTTAATTTTTGGGTGGGGAATAAAGTTTATAATCAATAAATATAAGTCGACCCCTCTTAGGTTATGAAGTATTGATTGAAATTAAATTATAAAATCTCTCTGCGTCACGAGATATCAAATGATTGTTGAATAAGTGTTGACCTAGGAAGAACCTAACAGAAATTTTTTGCATGATATAAAATCACGCTATTCTCTCTCTAACCAAAAAATCGAATAGGTTCGTCTTTATGAATTGGGTATTAATCAGCGATGGACAAAAGATGAAGACATGAGCATCTACTAGACATTAGACAAATCCCTAAGCTCATCAAGACATGAAGGTGTCGGAATATCCAAAGATGTAGATCTTATACACCTCTTTTCATCAAAATCAATGTTGAGAAACTTTTATATGGGACGAGATTATCTATTTGTATATATTAGGCTTGACAAAATTAGTATTAGCCTATTGAAACCTCTTATTGAAAAATAACATTTTAACCCTTCACTTGAAAACTAGATCGAAATCACTTAGAGAACGGATGGGGAATTGAAGTATCAAGGACAAGACTAGAATCAAATCCAAAAATGAAAAATGTGAAGCTTGGCTTTGGTTAATTAGAAAGTCGAACTCAAATTATTAAGTTTTAAGTAGAGAGAAACTATACACAGATGAGAGAGAGAGAGAAAGAGAGAGAGAGGGATCAAGTTGAGCCAAGGGTCGACGGAGGTTACGGGACATTACAAGCGGCACAAGTGGTGGATGGTCGTCAGAGAAACACACATTATATCTAGGAGGAGGAGGAGGAGGAGGAGGAGGAGGGTGGCAACATGTTCCATTCATTGGATGTCCATGTGTCACTTTTTCATGTGTCTAAATGAAGATGATAGTTTGAGAATAATTGGATCGGATTTTGATCATTAGAGGATAGGTTGTAATCCCTCACATGTTAGTATTAAGAAATTTTAAGATGATTTTATGCTTTTGGTTTTTTATAAAACTGTATACATCTTGACATGATAAAGATTATGCTCGTTAAAGCTCTCTTTAATTCAACCAAGAGATTAATTGCAGTATTAGTTTACTCTTGATGGTGTAACCTAACTATCATATTTTTTTTTAATAATTTACTTTTAAATAATTGAATTTTCAATTAAACTAAATACATGCTATCATCTATTGAACTATAACATATACCCATAGATTGCATTTGTATGTCTAATGTAGAGTCTGAAACTTGATATATTTTTCTTTCGAGTAGTTTATAATGCATTCAAATTGAATTTGATCAGATATAAGCTGGATAAGCATTATGAATATGAACATTTTTCGGTAAATGACCTCTCTCTCTCTTTCTCTCTCTTAGAACACCATTCTTGCGCCGATCACTTGGTGAAAGCGATAATACATGAACACCAAAACACCTAATTCGATAGCATGTCTATACTCGACGTAATATCCAGCTATGACCTTATGAGATATGGTACGTACACGAGAAAACCCTCCTTCATTCTATCCTCGTCTTATCACGTTCATTCGGTTTATCTTAACGACAAAACACAGATTGTAAGTCCATTGCCCCCTCGAATGGCGAAAACTCCGGGGGCCTTCCTACCAGGGACGCATTAACCCATGTGGATCCCGAGACGATCGCATCAAATCACCAAATCAATGATGCGCCATGAAGACTTGCGCACGCACGGGCACAGCACAAGCTGCTCCGATGCTACAAACAAGCACACGATGACACCGGGCGAACCCTTTGTCTGCGTCCGGCCTCCGAAACCACCAACAAAGCGAGCGATTCCATTACAATCCAAGTCAAGGAGGCCCCAAGGGGGAAAAAGAGGGAGGGGAGGGGAGGACCCAAGTCCCATCAAGTCAAGAGATGATAACTTCTCAGACAGCTGAACCGACGGACCACATGCGACACGTGGCCGACATGCAATTCAAAAGAACCGAACCTCCTTCGCCAAATGGGGCCGCTGAGAAGGAGAATATACTCGAAAGATAGTGGGGAGGAGAATGATGATGATCCCGAAGATGGAAGAACAGGAACGTTTGACGTAACCCACGGATCGATGCTAAGATCCCTGGACTAAATTGACTTACAAAGTGACTTAATATATTTATGTTAACCGAAACCTGGAACCATCACTCTGTGATTCCATCTTGTTTGCAAACCTCGCGGAGTTTCACCATGTTTCTAGCGATGGGTCCCGTTTGGAGCCCACGGTTTCACGAGGAGCACTTAAGATAGAGAGAGGTCAGTCCACTTGCGATTGCATGCTTTTTGTGAATTCAATCATAGAGCCCCAGTGTTTCTCAATATGTGGGGGAGACAGTTCAAGAAATAGAGGGATTGCTTTTTAGCTTTCCTTTGCTACTTGATTAATGATTGTACATACGTCTCTCTCTCTCTCTCTTTCTCTCTCTCTCTCTCTCTCTCTTCTCGGTTCAGTCTCGGTTTTATGACAGCATCCTTTTATGCATTAACATATGTTGACTAAACCTAACGAACCACCTCTCTACTTTCCTTTTCCCCTCTTTTTCGATAAAAATATAAGTCTTCTCCACCCAATTCTCATGGTGTATACACCCATCTTTCTTTTTCTGGGTCAATTGCTTCATATCCCCGAAACTTCTGCGTCTTTGTTCCATAACGGTTGAGCTCTTCCAGAGATGACTAGCTTGCATGAAGAAGCAGAAAAGTCATCTCTTCTGCTTCGCTGCTGATATAGGTTTCTTGATGTTTCTGGGATTCATGTCCAAACTGGAGCCTGTAAACTACACACTGACATCAATCTTGTGTAGCCACTCTAGAAGGGTGAAAGCAAAATCTGGCGAAGTTTCACAACCTGCCTAGTTAAACCTTTGTGATTTCGTGGGATCAAAGAAATTCCCAGGTATGTTTTTTCTTACCTCTTTCAGGTTATTCCCATGAATCGCGCCGTAAGCTTACTTGCTGCTTTTTTTCATTCAATAATTAGTGTTATCCACAAGAACATTATTTTGCAAAATCTGCTTAGTGTATGAAAAGGTGTAGATGTCTAGAGAAAATCTCCTGTTGGGTTATTAGTTAGGAAAATCCAAATAGGATGTGGACAAGAGGAAATTATTTTTGACATTTTCTCAATGACATTGAGCAACAAATAAAACTTTTTCTAGTGGGCACACTTCAGCAGCATCTTTCCGAAGTTTAAAAAGAGAACTTAACTCAACAGGCTAGATGACACATAGAGGAGATCAGATTTTCCCAGAAATGAGTCTGAGATTCTGCAATTTTTGCGCCTAAAAAGGTGACTGAAGCAAAGACACAACATTTCTGATTCTTCACATAAGCATTGGGCCTGACCTGAGGCTGAGGGTGAAGTATAAAGCTAACTTTCTGAAAGGTGGGTTCTGAGGTTTCTGCAATTTTTCTATGCCTTTATTGGTTTAACCAATTGAAAGAAGAACCTCAAGGGCTTTTTTTCCCCTTTTAGTTTTGTGTTACATGGCCAGTACTTGCCTTGAATGAGCCTAGCCTACATGTGCATTGTCACTCAGCTGCTTTCTTTTATCTCCATTACTCTCTTTTCTGGAAAAAAGGAATAAAGAAAAAGAAATAAACCTGGCCCTAGCCAAGATTTTAGAAGATCACTGGTGATAAAGACAATCCCCAGAGACATAATTGTACAATAGGACCACTAGCACACAACACAGTTGGACGTGGGGGCAATTCTTGTTTACTTTTTTAAGGGATTGAAGGAAATGTCTGTGTCCTGACAGAGGTTTGAGCAACATATATATCATGCAATTGCAGGTCTCACACTCATCAACCATGTCATCTGCAGCTAGTTTCAGATAGCGAAAAGTACATAAAATAATTGTTAAGAAAGAGAGCCTCAGTTAGGTGAAGCCATCCCTTCTGATGTCTGAATCCAATATCAAGATTCTGCAGAAAGAAATTTCAAAGGGTGATTGTTACAAGGTACAGTAGCGGCTTTTATTTTATGCATCTGCATTACATATGAATGGCTAGAAATTGCAAAAATTAGATGCTCAGCATTCTCAAATTAAACTTCTACTATGACTGGCCCAAAAAAATTGTGTTATTAGTGCGTCAATCTCATAGTAGATGAGAAGCAGCCAAGAGATTTTGGACATTGGTTCAGGTACTCAATATTTCTCAATTTTTGGAAAGAAATTCTATAAATCAAAATTCAGCGATGTTAGCACAAGATATCTACAATACATCTGTTTTGCTAATTCAAATATGTATCAGTGATGCACACAGATCTTGTTTAAAAAGAAGGAAACAGATGCCAAACTATGCTGGAATGTTTGTGCACTTGTCACGACTACTCTTGTCAGAGTTCGGTTAAAACCTGAATTAATAGGTTTTATCTCAAGCAAGACATGTTATTTAAGAAAGATTCAAATCCAATTCCCATTCTTCTCCTGCGTATGTAAGAGGAAAACTGGGCAAGTTTAATATTGCCTCAGCTTTTTCAGAAATTATTAGCTTAGGCTCTTTGTGAGCCAAACTACAATGCAAATTATGCTGAAAATAGTTGGAGCATCAATTCAATTGAATTACAATATATTTCTCGAGATTCAAAATATTTTAAACATTTCTCGGCATATATGGAAACAAAAATCTGCAAAACTAGATAAAACATGACCTGTTACGCATAACTTCTTAACAAGTAAATGTCCTCTCCATTATTTTTCCTCTTTAAATTCTCGAAAGCCGTACTGCCTTCTCCTGGTGTGTCAGATTCTATCATTTTCAAAATCAGATTTCCCATAACTCCACAGTAATTGAGGTGCCAATTTTGTTCACAAGCAAAGGGTTGGTCCGATGCGGTAATGTATTACTTCCTTATAGTATCTATGAAATGAGCAATGAATGACGCAATAAAGGTAGTATTTATATGGTCGAGAGCGAGATAGCTACTCAGTCAATGCACGTAACTGCTGACCTCATCTTTTTGAAATCCAAAAGTCTCGTCATTAAGTCTTCTTTTTCTACAATTGTCAGCATTTGTCAAAAAGGGTAGAAAATCCCAAGATTCTTCTTGAATTGAATCCGATTTCTCATTGTCAAACTTTAATCGACCAGTTGCTTTTAAAAAGTTTTTGTCACTTACCATAAACAACAGAGGCGAATCTGCACGGCTTTAAGCAGAGTGGCGTTGTCCTAAGAGTTGGAGCCTCTTTCATATCTTGGCATTTCTTCAGGGAAGTGTTAGGGCGGTTCAAGTCTAGAGGGAATTTTAACTATAAAAGCAACCCATTTCTGTTGGAAGCATTAATGAAAAGGTGCAGCTGCTTGGTTTTCTGTTCTATTCTTTGTTTTCTTGTTCTCCTCCTTTCTGAGTTCTCCATCAAATTTGAAATGCATTCCCCTTTTTCTGATTAGGGATTTGTGATCTTGCCTTCTCTTCCTCTTCCTTTTTCTTTTTCAATTTGTTCCTCAATGGTTCATTAGCAGATATTTTTCAGGTTTTGGCGTTTCCGTTCCATTTTTTTGGTTCAATTATCTTGGCTATACCTTTTATTGCCATTTGCTTTTCGGTTTTTACCTGATCGACCTCCGTCTCTATTGATCTCTATCTTTCAATATTGAGTTTTAAATTGCTGGTGATCCTCAATTCGCATTTGGATTTGCTGATCAGTTTTTTCATTAGAATCTGCTGGTACTGACTGAAATTTGTGCTTCAACTAATTGATACACTGCCTTCATGAGGAATAGAATTTGGGTATCTCAAATCACCCGGTTTTAATCTTCTTTGCTTTTTCTCTTTTGGGCATGAATAGCGTACAGAATAATGGGATTGCTCTGCTTTTGACGACTTCCTTCTTACTTTTGTGCAGAAAGCTCCTGTTTGTTGTTGATCGATTTGTAGCTACACTTTGCTCGGAAGCTATTCCAAAGTTTTGCAATTGCTCATCTTAAAATGGATAGACCATAATTGGTGGAATTCTTGGCAGTTTGAAGCACAGTTGCTGGAAAGGTGAGGCTATCAAGACTTAGAATCTGGTCATGAGCCCTGGAATTTGGATAGGAAGAAAAAAGAACCACGAAGATGAAGTTTATGAAACTTGGGACAAGGCCAGACACATTTTATACAGAAGAAGCGACAAGGTACAGATAGTAAACAAAGATGGAGGCCTTTCGTTTCTTTTTAATTTTATTTTGGACAAATACTGAGGATACTTGCGACTGACATCTTAGTTTTGGACAAACATTTGCAGAACGGTGACTTCAGATACACCGCCAGACCTAATTTTACGAATCAACAACATCAATTATCTTCTCCATAAGGTACAGGTTCAGAAAATCCTACTCAACATAAATATTAGGACAACTCAATCCTGCTGATATTAGTTTGATTATGGAGTGGAAATAAATCTACGTGTGCGTAAATCAAATAGCAGAAGATGAAACTTCTTGAAAGTCTTTAACACAATCTCATCTTCAGATAAAAAAAGGAACACACTGAAAACTCATGAGTGTACAGAACTTTTTATGTTACTTGAATTGTTTATGTCGATTTATTTTATAACAAAGAGCTTTTAGTTGCAGTTCTCTCTGCTACCGAAATGCGGTCTCTTACAACAGCTTTGCCCAGTGGATGATGGTGAAATTGCCATAGATCTCCATGACATTCCCGGAGGTGAAGAGGCTTTCGAGATGTGTGCTAAATATTGCTATGGAATTACCATCAACTTCAGCGCTTATAACTTTCTACCGGCATTTTGCGCTGCCAAGTTCCTCCGAATGACCGAAGCGGTGGAAAAGGGAAATTTCGTGATGAAGCTTGAGGCTTTTTTCCAGTCGTGCATTCTCGAGGGCTGGAAGGACTCCATCATCACGCTTAAGACTACATCAAAATTACCTGATTGGTCTGAATCTCTCGGAATTGCTAGGAAGTGCATCGACTCAATTGTGCAGAAAATTCTCACCCCTTCGCCGAAGGTTAAGGCATTTCTTTTCTTCTTTTATCTACTTTTTCTTCATTTAGACAAATTTTCACTGAAAAAATAAGGCCGGATTGTAACATATATATGCAGGTCACATGGTCTTATACTTATACAAGACCAGGATATGACAGAAAACATCGACAATCAGTACCTCGTGATTGGTGGACAGAAGATATTTCTGATCTAGACATAGACCAGTTCCGATTTATTATCATTGCATTACGAAATATGCTCCCTTCACAGCTTATTGGTGAAGCTTTGCATGTCTATGCCTCTCGCTGGCTACCAGACATGAGTAGGACTAGCACTATCGGAAGTACCACATCACAACCAGAAGAAATCACGATGAAGAACCGGCGAATCCTAGAGGCTATTGTAAGCATGATCCCAGCGGAACGGGGTTCTCTTTCAATTAATTTCCTGCTAAGGCTACTGAGTCTTGGAAACTATCTAGGGTCATCTCCATTAACCAAAACTGAACTTGTCCGGAGGTCCAGTCAACAGTTGGATGAGGCGACGGTGAGTGATTTGCTGTTTCCTTCTTATTCCGCATCAGACAAACACTTTTACGATGTGGAATTGGTACGGTCCGTGTTGGAAAGTTTTTGGGTACTGTGGAGAAGGCAGCCTCCTGGATCTTCAGAGAAGGGAGAGTCTATGAGGTCAGTTAGGAAGGTTGGGAAGCTCATTGATTCTTATCTTCAAGTGATATCCAAGGACGTCAACATGCCTGCGTCGACAGTAGTATCTCTTGCTGAATGCTTGCCTGATATTGCCAGGCCACTGCATGATGAACTCTACAAAGCTATTAACATCTACCTAAAGGTAATATATTTGAAGCATTGACACATAGAAAATCGGCGAAATTGAGTAGTTGTTCTTAATCTTGACTTTCAAGGTACTCGTCTGTTTATTGGATGGCTTAACAATTGGCTTCATGCTACTTCATGTGCTGGCAGGAGCATCCTGATTTGTCCAAAGCCGACAAAAAGTTCCTCTGTCGGATTTTAGATTGCCAGAAGCTGTCTCCTGAGGTACGAGCGCATGCTGTGAAGAACGAGCGCCTGCCCTTACGCACGGTGGTTCAAGTCCTCTACTTCGACCAAGAGAAAACTGCCAGGGGAACAACAACACCTCACAGCTTGGCTTCACATGACACCAGAACTAGGGGAAAGGAGACTCTCGCTGCAAGAGAAGATCAAGGCAAGCAAAAGCAAAGCCCGGAAGTTGGATTTCCCAGACCAGATGACACGACGATATCAGTAGCCGAAACCAGCACTACAGATCATCCTAGGATAATGCAACCGGAAATGAAGCTACCGCGAGAATTGGAGAGGAAGTTGGTGATGAGGGAGATGGAGGAAGGAGTAGAGTCATCAGATAAGGCAAAGGATGTCGCCGCAGACGAGAGATTGCAAAGAAGCACACTGGACCCCCATAAGATCGGGAAAAAGACTGGTAAAACAGACCGTGGCCATAATAAAGGGCGAGAGAGATAGCAAATTGGCCGATGGTCGTATACATCAGCAGGAAGGCGTTGTATTGCACTTCAGGATCTGTAACTTTTCCTGTGCCCATCAATTAGTTTGGTTCTGAGTCATTATTTGCAATGTAATCTGCGATTTGTGAGTAGACATAGCTTCTATAAGATGAGAGCCTCCATAAACCAAAGAAGAAATTCTACAGGATCTAATCCTAAGCCATTCATATACCAATATACCAGCAACATAGGCTGCTCTATGTACCTCATACACTCCTTTCCTCTAAAGATATGGATTTTTTTCTGTCAGAGTTCCTACTGATGATGTTTGGTGTGGACCTAGAGAGTCAAATTCAGATAAAAATTGAGAAGATAAGCCGTTGGGATATAGAATGGGTTTTTCCTGCCAAAATAAAAGTTCATTCTACTAAAAATCAACAATCTCGTAAATCTATCTATTAAATAGAGTCAAGTAAACAACATTAAACTTGTAAAATCAATTCAGCTTTAAATTATAAACAGTACATTGCGTGCTTTTCATAGTAAATGAACTTCGAATAGTAATCCTTTACACATATTAAAAATTCAAGTTAATATCACGAAAACTCTTAAATTAATACACCTATAATTAATTTACCTCAAATTAAGCAATCAATAAAAATTTCAAATTAGTATACATGCAATAAATTTACCTTCCGTTAGTTTCCGTTAAATTTTAATATAAAATAACTAAATTGGATGGCAAAATGTATAATTTAGGGTTTTACCCCTGTTCGTTGTTAATTTATGGTTTTTAGATGTATTAATCTAATTCAACGGAAACTAACGTTAGTAAATTGGTTACAAAACTATAATTCTGGATTTTTTATGGTAAAAAATTTAATTTAGGATAGAGCTTTATTTGTTGACATCTTATATTCCCTTGGTGACCCAAAAAAACGGGGAGAATTTTCCTTTTTCCAACAGGTGGGATCTTATAGAACGCTTCAGATACCCCAACAAAAGCTCACTTTTCACTTTTCAGCGCTCAAAAAAACACCTGCAAGAACCCAGCAGAGCAAGAAGACGAACTCGAGCTCCGGTTCTGCTTCCCCCCCTCAGGTACGTCCGCCTCGTGCACCGCCCCCCTTCGCCTCCTCCGGCCTGCTAGTTCCGGTTTCACCCATTTCAAGATTCGACGTGATCGTGCTATAATTTGCATTGATTTCTTGGGTTGGGGTGTTGCAGAGGCTGGTCATGGCGGAGAAGGGAGGGAAGGGGCATTCGCTGCCCGGAAAAGCGGCCAAGTCCTCGCTCAAGTCCACCACTCCCAACGGAGGTAAAAGTTAGCGCGACCCATTTTCGCTTTCTTCCGATTCTCGCGTCGTTGCTTCGTTTTTCGGTCGCATTCTTGTTTTTGTGGCAATCGGCGTCTCTTGCTGTTCTTGGGTTTATGCTGAGAGAATTTTTCTTGGTTGTGTGTGTTGACGTGTAGCGTCCGCGAAGGGCAAGGACGATGGTTCTGGGAAACCCAAGAAGGGGAGGAAGGTTCAGTTTGATTCCGAAGGTTTGCATAGCGTTTGGGTTGTTTGATTCTTTTTTGTGGTTGTTGATTATAAGAGGTTTGGAGATGTGGGTTCTGTGACTATCCGGGGTTCGCTCCGTTTCCTTGTGGTGATGTTTCTTTGTTGTGGGTGGCTATTTGCACAGGTCTCGGGGATGGAATTTTCGGGTTTTCATCCGGAAGCAAAGCAGACAGTTTGTTGAATAAATGTCCGTCTCCGAATTCATCATTTTCAGGCTGTTTCTGTGGATTTATTGCTTGGCAGTTCCATGTGGCTTCAGTTGCTTGCGATGTGTTATTTGCTACTTACTGCGTGCTGATTATTTTGTCCTGGCAATCTGTGTATTTTCCTTAGTGAATTTGGGCAAAGGAGGGAAAGGAGATAAGACTGGCAGTGCTGCCAAAAGTTCCGCTCCCAAAGAACTGCCTCCTCTGGAGCTCAGAGTTGAGCAGGGTAGGTGTTTAGCTATACTGCTCCTTTTTTTTTAGCAGCGCAGATTGAATATCTTACTTATGGGTTGCTTCAATCTCTGACTGTCGGGTATAACTACACATGTGGAGCTTCGCTTGAATTGGTTTGTTTTAGGTATGAAAATCCAAATGAGATCAGTAATTGACCTAAATTTTTTTTTTGAAAAATTTGGGTTCAAGCAAGATGGGCTTGGCAAGAAGGTGGCAAGAAGGCATTTAATACAAATGGAGAGACAGATGCCTTACAAATTATGTCTACCTTTAGCAGTTAATAAACTTACCCAATCATTGACTCATGCTTGTAAGCATAGGTCTGCATGTTGGCAACCTCTATGATTGTTTCATTTCTGACTTACTAGAGTCATACAGATTGGACTTCAGCAGGTTCATTTTGGACTGTGGAGTCGTGGTTTTTCCTCTTCTGGCCAAAGAGCAGAGTTGTATTGAATTTTTCAATTTATTGGGCATATTGGTGATGATGCTACGTGAGAATAATAGTTTACCTTTTCATCAATTTAAAGGTTTGGTTTAGACTAGTTACTGTGTTGGGTATGCTCCCTGATCTTGTCAATTTATTGAATTTATAGAACTCCCAAAACATGCCAAATGTCTGATGGACTGTGAAGCTGCTGAAATCTTACAAGGAATCCAGGAGCAAATGGTTGTATTGTCTGAGGATCCAACGATCAAAATTCCTGTGTAAGGACTACATTCTCGTGGGTATTCTTTTGATCCCTCTCTTTCAACATACCTGAGTCAACTGTCCTTTCAGATCCTTTACTCGTGGATTGCAATATGCCAAAAATGGAATTCACTATACAGATCCGGATCAGTGAGAAGAGCTCTAGAGTATCCTTGTTTTTGAAGTTTCTTTTGAGTGCTTTAATAATGTGATTACCAATTCTCCTAATGAGGTCCCATGCAATGGATAAAACATTGTTAACCATTAACTCATCTCAAAGGCCTCTTACACAATATGGTGTCACTGAGGGCGAGGTACTAATCTCAACTTTTTGGGTAACATTTCTTAAGAAGATGCAGTGCCATTAATCTCAGATTTGGTGCAGATATGTGTCATTGGGAATGTCTGTCCAGAAACTCCAGATGAAGTCTTTGCTCTTGTTCCATCCTTGAAGGTACTCTATGACCATACTTTAAGATCTTTAGCTTGCCATGGACAATTTTCGATATGGCTGGTAACCTGCATTAGTAGAGACAATTTGGGCACCTCTGTTCAAAGCTGTTTTCATCCCCTGAAAGGCTTTTCTTTTGTATGTTCCATTAGTGGAAAATTTGGCCTGTGCTGGATAATTGTGAGAATCAAGCATGACGAAACATGCTAATATCATTTTAAATAGAAGAATTGAATGCAAGTTCCAAGTTTTGAGTCAACATTTCATGCTGTGGATTCATCGGGTTCTTTTCTCGACAGAGATTTTCATTTTGAGTCGCCGGTTCAAAGAAATTTAGATGATATCCAACTAGGGTCATTGAAGTTTAAGCTTTTTGTTTACACTTCATGTCGGGGTAATATGTGTATAACTATTCCTGCATGCTGAAAACTAGAGACGTCATAAAAGTCTCTGTATATGTCATTCTGTCTCCTTATGGCATGTTTGCTATTCGGCTTTGCAAGCCATTTTTGTCAACTCATTGATTCCTTATTTAAGTGTTTAGAAAAGGAAATTCGTCTGTACAACTAGGCTACCATTTGGAATTGAGTCTGGTTGTATAATCCCTCTGGCTGCCTCCTTGTCATCATTACTGATACCTTGTCTTAGACAAAGTTTTGACCCCAAGTTTTGTGCAGTCTAAGAAGAGCAAGCTCGCTGAGCCTCTCAAAGATGTTTTGGCTGAACTAGTTAAGCTCAGAAAGGCAACGTGACACCCAGCAGAGATCTGCAGTAAGATACCACAGTTGCTGATCGACTGACATGGCTTCTTCTCCGCTCTTGCTTTTCCTTGGTGCTGATTACCGACTGGTCTTTAGTGTTAACTGCAGGTTTTTTTGTTTATAATATTTACTGTATTTCTGCTCTCGGAATTCAGGGTAGAGTTGTTCGGTGGGTTAGATTGTGTGTATAGCTTCACCTAGCAGAACAAGAAGCAGTATCCTCAGGACTTTCCAGCGTCATTTTGTCACTTGTCAGATTCAGTTTTGTACTTGAATCTAGAGATGTAAGGTTTATTCTTGAGGAAAGTGTTACTAATACTTTTGAAGTGTACTGTGCATATGCGTTGACTCCCTGAACACGATGGTGTCTTTTTATATTATATGCATGACGATCATCTCATGTACTCAACTCATCTTCACGTTGTTTGGAGCCAGTGAATTTGGTGCTTCCATTAGCATTTCGTTGTACCCAGACTATCGTCTCAATGGTAGAGTTCACTGAGTGCGGTTTCTGTGCAGTTCATTTCCGATCTTTAGCACTCTCTCTCTCTCTCTCAGCTGAACATAAAAAGTCCATCCTTTCACTATTAGTTGTCCAATCATGGGTCTTTTATGACTAAAGGTCGAGTATTAATAGTCATAGCATATAACCTTGTCTTTGTTTTTCTATATTATTATTTAGTTATAATTCACAGAGTATTCCTGAAACTTTTGGGTTAAAAGCTTTCAGATCAAAAGCTGAGTGAACTATCATAGCAGCCATCTTGATTTATGATCGTGTAAAACTAGAATGCCAATGACTCACCAGTTATGGACATTGATCTAATCTTTTTGACAGTAATAAGGATAAGTACAGAAATAGGATGTAAGATTTGTGAAGTTGGTCAATTGACTATTCAACGTCTTGTTTTGGCCACTTGAGGATTTAAAATTAACAAGAACTCAGTTCGCCATAGCTGCGATTTATCATGAAAGCCTCAGCTGCTACCCCCCACTACTTCAAGTGATTGGGGAGACATCGGCTTCAGCAAGCAATAGAACATGACAATGTTGATGAGTTACATGGGTTAATAAAAGGATGAGCCAAATCGTGTATCTTAGGGCCTCTTCCCAGATACTCCCTCACGCATCACCACGGCCACCGGGAAAACCCCAGTGGCCATGGTGATGGCCATGTTGAAGCCGTGGTTTGCTCGGAAAGTGAATCAAGAGGGCTACGGGCCCGTGCACTTGGCTTTGCAAATAAGCATGGGCACTGATGACCCTCACCCTCAAGTTGATCCAAGTCCACGAACTACACAGGTTAAAGCCAACTTTCCATTGTGTTGCCGAGAGAAATAGAGACATTGAGCCGGAGCTCCTAGCCGAGTTCCAATCTGTCTGCAAATTGTCCACTGAAAAACTTGATGAGCTAGGGTGAAACTACAGTTCACATTGCCATCAAGAACCGCAATCTCCAAGCATTCAAGGTACAGTTTGAATGGGCTTGAGAGAGTCAATCTGATGTCAATTTTGGATTGGAAAGACCAAGATGGTAACACTGTCTTACATATTGCTGCATTCGTAGGTTAGTTCATCGATTGTGTGGTTGTTTGCGCTTTTATTGGTCAATCCTTGAATCGACATAATCCAACTCCGGAACAAATGTAATGGTAACAAAGATAACGGGATCACCTCATTCGGTTCTTTTGATGGAGAGAAGAAAACAAATAAGGGGGAATTACTATCACTCCTTCCCTCCCAATCTTCTACTTCCTATTTTCTTTTTGTATTGTATACAGTTTTTACAGCTTGATTCATTCTTTTATCTTCTTTTGTTTCCTTAGTGATTACTCTAATCATTTTATTTCTCTCCAAATCACTCGATCCAAACTTGTAATAGACTTTTTATGCTATTCAACTGGGTTGTGACAGTGAGGTCAAGAAGTAGCGTTTCTTCAAAAAAAAGGAAAATTTAGGAACTCATATTAGGATAGTGACAATATGCGTGTGTAAATTATTTTTAAATGTATTCATTTAATTTACTGGATACATATTGGCCTGTTTCAAAATCCAATTAACTGTTGGAAATTACAAAATTTAACACTGAATGAGATTAAATTTGCATGATAATCCCGATTAATATTCGATTTAAAAGACTCAATTCGATCAAAACATTCACTTTAAAAAAAAAATCAGAAAAGCGTACTTCTCATTACTAGGGTAACGATTGTAGGTACAAAAAATAAGAATTGAAACAAAGAAGAGCCCATTGGGCTTCAGAGGGTTTGGACAACCAATTAAAGGCCAAATATCTATTTCTACGGGCTTTAAATATAGATTACGTTTATTATCCTACTCTATATTTGGGAATGCCACTCGGACCGGATAAATTGGGATACGTCCAGATAAAATGATTGATTAGCAATTCAAGATGGGGTGGAATAGATCCGGATTGGATAAGAAAAAAATTAAATTAATTTTAAGAACAATTTGCTTTCTCCTGTGACGACCAGGGCCATCATTGCAACACAATTTCTCCGGAGAGCGAGTTGCACCGGTGGGAGAGCTCGTCGGAATAGCGAGATCCTCTGTAGTCCATGATTTCTCCGGGGATCCACGCTTTCACTGCAGATTGAGGGAACAAGGAAAACGAAAAAAAAAGGATATCTCTTTTCCTCAGTCGCTTCTCACGAAGTTAAGCGCCACTATTCATCGTTCCCCGCAGCGGCTTCATCTTGCTCGTTATTGATGGTTCGTCTGCTGCTACGCCATCGACACAAGTCTGTGCCAGAACTTCCTGCTGCGCACGCTCCTGCCAACGACAATCCTTCCCCGTCGGCAACTGTTGACCCTAATTCCTTCTGCCAGCATGTTTTTATTTTTCTTAAGCATTACAATTTTTGTTTTATAATTTTCATATTTTTAATTTTATTGAATTTTTACTTGTTTTCAAATCTTATGTTAAGTGTATGGAATTATAGGATAAGATATGTCCATCTTTACTATTCGGAGGATTTTATATCATACTTTATCCTATCTTATCCAGATCTTTCTTGTTTATTGTCTATTAAATGAATTGTAAAGGTATGATTAAAATTGTTTCCCTTCCAATCCCTTTAAAATTCATGTTTAGTGAGCTCTAAATTTCTCTAAGTTGGATGGTTTTGGATACATAATTTCCTTCCAACTCTTTCCATCATGATTGCTCCTACCTTATTACTTAAATCATTATTTTCTGTTAATTGGTAACATCTCTTTCCTTCTTCAAAAATTGATTCGTCTGAACAGATTATAGGAGATAGAAGCTAACAAGTACAACCCGACACAGCAATAAAATAACTAATTTGTGGACAGGAAAATTACTCCCAATCAGTTGAATCTCGTGCATATAGGCTATCGGGATACCTCTCCAAGGCTGTCTTTCTCTGCATAGCCAAACAGCTCGTGTACAACATGTAATTGAATTTGAAACTTTTCAATTGATGTGAATTCGCCTATAATGACTCACATGTTAATTCCTAGCTATCACTAATATAATTTCTGGTGATTGGACTGAATTGTACTTGTTGAATAGATTCAGGAATTCATTACATTGCTCGAAGTGATTCCATTCAATAAATAAGGTCTACATTTCGGTAAAAAAAAAAAAAAAAAGGTCTACATGCTTCGTTTCTTCTCCCAGTGCACGTGTGCAAACGGCACATCCAAGTTCTGAACAGAATCGATGTCACCAGGGAACATTTCCGCAACTTCCTAGGATCAAACGATCGGAAATAACTCCCAAGTATCATTAACTATAGCTATTCTTGTCGCGGGTCCATATAATCCATCTTTCCAGTCTTTTAAGGTTTTTCCAGAAATACTCTTTTTCAGCAGTTGCAAGAGAGTTGGGCCGCGACGCTGGGGAAATCTGCCGAGGAGTACACGTGGAGATGGGCAGGGGAGAGAGTTCGGGGGAAGGTGTGGGTTGACTGAAGGAGACAACCGAAGATGGCCGGCAGCAATGGTGGAGGGAGAACTCGGTGGCTTCGGGCTTCGTGGAGTCGACTTTGAGGGAGTTTGCTGGGCTGTTGACTCGGTCGAGACGTGGACAACGACGGAGCAGCTTCGGACGAGATGAAAACGAAAGCAACGCAGCTGGTGGGGCTTCGGATGAAGAAAATAAAGGAAAGCAGAATCAGAAGTTTGTGCGAAGGAGGAGGGGTCGGCAGAGTCGTGATCGAGAAGCCTTGGAAAAAGAGTTCGGTGGAAGGTGTGGATTGACTGAAGGAGACAACCTAAGATGGCCGGCAGCAATGGTGGAGGGAGAACTCGGTGGCTTCGGGCTTCGTGGAGTCGACTTTGAGGGAGTTTGCTGGGCTGCTGTTGACTCCGTCGAGACGTGGACAACGACGGAGCAGCTTCGGACGAGATGAAAACGAAAGCAACGCAGCTGGTGGGGCTTCGGATGAAGAAAATAAAGGAAAGCAGAATCAGAAGTTTGTGCGAAGGAGGAGGGGTCGGCAGAGTCGTGATCGAGAAGCCTTGGAAAAAGAGTTCGGTGGAAGGTGTGGATTGACTGAAGGAGACAACCGAAGATGGCCGGCAGCAATGGTGGAGGGAGAACTCGGTGGCTTCGGGCTTCGTGGAGTCGACTTTGAGGGAGTTTGCTGGGCTGCTGTTGACTCCGTCGAGACGTGGACAACGACGGAGCAGCTTCGGACGAGATGAAAACGAAAGCAACGCAGCTGGTGGGGCTTCCGGTGAAGAAAATAAAGGAAAGCAGAGTCAGAAGTTTGTGCGAAGGAGGGGCCGGCAGAGTCGTGATCGAGAAGTCTTGGAAAAAGGGGGAAAAAGCCAAAATTTTATCACTTACATTGATAGTATGTCTCTCCACCCCCCCCCCCCCCCCCCCCCAAAAATTCCCCAATATTGTCCAAATTGATACTAAAATTCAGCCCACAAACCATAGTTCCGAATTTCACTAATTTTAAACTTCGATTTTATCCTCGATTTCTCCAAATCGACGTCCAATTTCAACAAAGAAAAATCCCATACAATTTTCTGTAAGTCCCCAATTTGCAAAGGCTTGGCTTGGAAGTCCAAATTCCCTTAAATTCGACCCGTATGAATTTCTGTTAATTTTCCACAATGTCCGAATCGATTTTTTGTAAAAATCCTGGAATTTCTGAAAATTTTTCGGAGGATGAGTCAACGTTCCTAAAATGGCTCGTGACACCATAGAATTTTCAATTTCTGAAATCAGGTTCAAATTCGCGGTTAATTTCACTTCGGCGTGTTTTTAACATGATCTAGTCTACCGAGTAACTTTTATGAATTTTTAATGCAATTGACCTGTGATCGATTTATCTCGAGTCACAACGTACATCTTTGACACATTGGCAACCATCGGTTATCATGAAAATCTCGAGGTTTCAATTATGGGCACCGGATACCAAAACGATAGAAAAATCAGTATAGTGGCGATCGACGAGTATTTTGCAATCAAGTGAAATCACCCACACTCTGATCACATATCTTAGTTGACTCAACCTATATCCGATCTCTGATTGATTTATGATAGTGTCGTGATGACCTTTGTAGACCAACACGGTCGAGCAGTCGATTTTTGATCGAATTCTCAAGTCTATTGCATTTAGATTCCTTAATTGTTTCCCCAGATAATCCAGTTATCCCGTGAGTAATCAGCTCAGAAAATAGCACTATTAGTGCGTCGATGAAAGGCCTGATTTATTTAATCGAAAAAAAAAATCTGAAAATTCATGTTGTTACACCAATCCTATTAGTCCAATAAGGTTTTAAAATGCTATATGAATCCCAAGATGTCAAAATATCCAGAAATATCCCATTCACCTCAAGTGTCAAATTATGAAATGATTTTTATTAAAAAAAAAAGAAAAAGATAGATCCAAAACCCAAAGGTGAAGGGTTCAAAAAAGTGATTAGATGAATTGGTATAAGTGCAATAGCGAGTTCCTTGATTATCATATCATGACATCTAAACTACAGGTAAAAGCATTCAAGATCCCAAGCGGTTCAGATACCTAGAGCAAAAGTAACAAAAAGGCAACATTTTCCTTCTGATTTAAAGATTTCACTTGATGTTGAATGCAAAGAGAAACTTCTGTGAAGCTTGTTTTGGCCAAAAAATAACGAATCTATTCGCAGTAACTCACAAGCACTACTAAGTTTCATAAAGACCATATTGTTACCGCTATGGAAGATCATAGATTTGAATTTCACACAAGGAGACCGGAATTCCAATCCTACTAATAAGACAAGAACCTCTACCAACTCTACCACGCACGCTCACATGGAGTCTTCACAGTAAAAAAGACAAGAAATTCCATCAATTTGCTCACCCCTACTCGTGACCCACCTCACATTAAAAAACCGCAAAATAGAAAAGCAAAAGAAAAGAGAGAGCACTGAAAGGTAAGAAAAGCACCGCTCTCATTCCTCAAAAGTCGTTCTCTCAAAGTAAGTGTACATGTGGCGAGAGTTCTTCCGCTTCCCAAGGATCGGCACATGACATCGACGCTAAATGAATAGAATCTTGACCTTACGCCACCACACTAATGATCCTCACGCAGAGTCGAGGGTATTGGAGAAATCTTTCCAGAATATTTTGAAGCTGACAAAACGTTTCTATCAGTCTAGTCTGGATATTTGTAGACCGTCTGTTTAAAGTCTGAAGACTTGTTGATCACCAGACTCAGCACTCAAGACTCAAGACTCAAGACTCAAGACTCAAGACTCAAGACTATTCTCATTGACAGTCTTTCTGATCCAGTGACGAAGGAAATCCAGAGCCGAAGTTTATGGTTAATGATTTAATCCTATCCTCTGGAGAAGATCTCTTGGTTGGATAAATATATCGGATTCTTTTATTTGTATCTAGATCAATTGAAGATCCGGTGGTCGACGAAATATTCTCGGAATGTTATATTCTTGGAAACCAAGATCCTGATTGTATGGGCGAACAGGATTGATGGGCTATCATCAGGTTCCTTTTATAGCTCGAATGATCTTCTTAATTGATTCCGTCCAACGGGTAGATTGGAGGAATTCCTTTGGTAAGTGCCAATGGTATGATGGCATAAAG
The DNA here is from genome assembly GCA_017140185.1 of Eucalyptus polyanthemos subsp. polyanthemos. NCBI lineage: Eukaryota > Viridiplantae > Streptophyta > Magnoliopsida > Myrtales > Myrtaceae > Eucalyptus > Eucalyptus polyanthemos. The sequence continues at coordinate 16,315,594 of CM029460.1, forward strand.
GAGTATAAAAAGGAAGACGTTCTAGTTGTTTAAAGAATGTGATCGATAGAGAAATTCCAGAGTCTGAAGCACCTTGATTATTAGTCGATAGAGTTTGAGCGAAATTGTATACACAGAGAGTGTTTATACTTGGTGATACCTTGAGTGAGTGTGGTAGATCATCTACACCTAGAAATCAAGGAAGATCAACGCTATAACATCTCTTTGTTCATAGTAGAATCCAGCCAATTGGCTATCAGTGCAGAAGAGTGGACGTAGGCTTGAATCAAGCCGAACCACTATAAACCGCGTGTTCAATTCTCTCTTTTCTTTACTCAGTCTTACGTTGATTATTATTTGTTGCAAATCCTTCAACTGTCTAAGTATTGTGCAATTATCAAGAAAAATCTTTTATATACCTATTCACCCCCTCTAGGTACTCATACTAGCTATATCAATTGGTATCAGAGCCCGTGTTCTTACTTTATTTGAAGTGTTTTACTTCGTAGTAAAAGATCCATGGCTAGTATGCTAGCACCAGGGCTGGTGGAAGGGCAAAGCAATACCAGACCACCCTACTTTGATGGAAAGGATTACAACATCTAGAAGAACAAGATGAAAGCTTTCCTACGATCAAAGGATCCTCTGGAATGGGACGTTGTAGAAAGAGGAATCACTCCTACTGCTGCATCAGTCTCTGAAAGAGGGAAAGAAATTGAAACCAGCGGAATGACTCAGGAAGAGATAAACAAGAGACAAGCACTCGATGCAAAAGCAATTTACTCTTTATATTGTACTTTATCACCAACTGAATATAACATAATATCTTCTTATGTTACAGCAAAAGAAGTATGGGACAAATTACATATCACCTATGAAGGAACAGATCGAGTGAAGGAGACCAGAATTAACATTCTCCTCGGTCAATATGAAGCCTTTAAAATGAAACCAGGAGAATCTATAACTGACATGTTTAGTCGTTTTACAGATATTGTCAATGGTCTTGAGAACCAAGGACAAAAAATTTCTAATCCCATGAAGGTGAACAAGCTACTGTGTGGACTCTCCAAGGATTGGAATCATATAAAGACTTCAATAAGAGAGACGCAAAGAATTATGCCACTATCTGTCGACGAGCTAATTGGAACTCTTCAATCTTATGAAGTGGAACGAATTAATGAAGACGAAGATCCAAAAGGTAAGAAATCTATTGCATTAAAATCAAATGATGACTCTGATGATACAGATTCTGAAGATGATATGGACGATGAGGAGCTTGCTCTCATGATAAGAAGATTCAGAAAACTGAATAGAAAAGGAAGAAGGTTCAACTCAAAGAAACAAAGTTTCCAAAGACAACAGAGACCAAGTCTTGTTGATGATGAGGAACCAAACAAAGATGTAGTCTCGCCGAATGTAAGAAAAATGGACACATCGAGACCCAACCTGTCCTCTTCTGAAGAAGAAAAGAGGAAAAGCTGAGAAGTTTCGAAAAGCTCTCAAAGCCGAAACCTGGAGTGATACAGAGTGTGACAAAAGTGATAATGAATATGCCAACATATGTTTGATGGCACATTCAGACTCAGACTCAGATTCTGGATCGACTCGGACAAATAATTCGAGGTAAGTGATTTTAAAATTCCTATCAAAGTCTCTAAATACATTGATGAACTGTGTTTTAGTCTTAAGACTTCTCTTAAAAGAATTTCCGAACTTAAAAAGGAAAACTCAGATCTAAAACAAAAGAAAAACATTTTAGAAGAAAGTTAAAAGTTTAGACTTGAATGTTTCTACTTTTAAAGAAAAAGAATATAATCTTTTGAAAGAAAATGTTTTTTTTTTTAAAACTGACTTATCAAATATTTCAAAGAAATTTTCGATAGGTTCCGAAAAACTTGAAAAAGTTCTTTCAGTTCAAAGACCTTACTTCAATAAGTCTAGTCTAGGTATGACAGCAAAAACAATTCCCTTGATTGATTTTCCTAAAGTAAAAGAAAGAATTAAGAAAAGACCGTCGAGAGAGGCTTATAAAAATCATTTCAAGAAAGTTTTTGTAAAGTCTATAGGTCGAAATGCTCTAAGGTATTCAAAATGTAACAGTCAAGATCACTTTGAAAAAGAGTGTCCTATGGTTTGGAAGCCTGTTAAGAAAGTATAGCCTAATAATGTTTATCCTACTAACACCAAAGGACCCAAGAAAATTTGGGTGCCAAAGAAAGCTTGAGACTCTCTTTTAAATGCAGGTCTCCGTCAAGAAAAAGGTAAAGTGGTATCTTGACAGCGGATGTTCAAGACACATGACAGGAGACTCAAATTGCTTCATAAAGCTTATTCAAGTAAATGGTGGAAAAGTTTCATTTGGAGGAAACGACAAAGGAAATATTGTGGGATTTGGAACTGTGAAAATTGGAAATCTCACAATAAGCAATGTTTCTCTAGTGGAAGGACTCAACTATAACCTTCTCAGCATTAGCCAATTATGTGATACTGGTTTCAAGATCTCTTTTCAAGAAGGAATATGCTCTGGAATCAGTAAAGACTCTACTCAGTCTTTCATGGGTCGAAGACATGGAAATATCTACCTCTTAGACATGAATCTAAATGAATCGCAATGCCTAATCTCAATTCAAGATGAGGCAAGCTTATGGCACAGAAAGCTTGGTCATGTCAACATGAAGCAATTAGCTAAAATCTCATCAAAGCAATTTGTTCGAGGTCTACCCAAATTACCATACCAAAAGTCAGATCCATGCACACCATGTATTATGGGAAAGAAGCAGGTAAGAAATTCATTTAAGCCAATAAATCATGTCTCTACTAATCATGTATTACAGTTGCTGCATATGGATCTCTTCGGACCAACCAAAACCCAGAGTATTGGAGGTAAGAAATACTGCCTAGTAATTGTGGACGATTACTCCCGTTTTACTTGGGTATTTTTCCTTGCAAGCAAGTCAGAAACCTTCTCGTATTTTGAAAAATTTGCTAAAAATGTTCAAAATGAAAAATGATGTGTTATCTCAAGTATAAGAACAGATCATGGAGGTGAATTTGAAAATCAAGATTTTACAAAATTGTGTGATGAATCTGGATTTAAGCATGTGTTCTCCTCTCCATACACTCCTCAGCAAAATGGAGTTGTGGAAAGAAAGAATATATCTCTTCAAGAAATGGCTAGAACTCTTTTAATTGAAAGTAAAATTTTTTCACGTTTTTGGGCTGAAGTTTGTTTCAACAAAGATGCTATATCATCAATAGAGTCTTCCTAAGACCTATTCTAGAGAAAACCCCTTATGAATTATTCAAAGGTAAGAAGCCCATTGTTTCATACTTTCATGTGTTCGGTTGCAAATGCTTTATATTGAAAAATGCAAAAGATTGAGTTGGTAAGTTTCAAGAAAGATCAGATGAAGGCATCTTCCTTGGATATTCTACATCAAGCAAAGCCTACAGAGTCTATAACAAGAAGAGCCAGTCTGTGGAGGAGTCAATGAATGTCAAATTTAAAGACTCTACTCAAGATGAATCCAGTCAGACTCAGTATGAAGAGTCTGAACCTGCTCCAAACCTTCCAAAGCTTACAACTCAAGAAGTATCTTAGACTCTGGAAAACCAGCATCAAGATGTTCATGAAGATTCAAATAAAGAAATAGATCATCATCCAGACAAATCAACCAGTAACTGGAAGCACAAGTCCAGTCATCCCAAAGATCTCATTATCGGCGAAATTAATGAAGGAATTCGCACCAGATCCAAAAGACGTGAAGAGTCTAGTGCTGTGGCTCTCATTTCTGAAATTGAACCAAAAAGCATAGAAGAAGCTTTATCTGATGAAAGCTGGATCGAAGCTATGCAAGAAGAGCTCAGACAGTTCAACATTAATGATGTCTGGGAATTGACATCTAAACCGAAAGGTAAAACTGTTATTGGAGCCAAATGGGTGTTCAGAAATACGATAAATGAAAAAGGAAAAGTCATACGAAACAAAGCAAGACTCGTGGCCAAATGATACACGCAAGAAGAAGGAATAGACTATGATGAGACTTACGCTCCTGTAGCAAGGTTAGAAGCTATCCGACTATTACTTGCATTTGCTTGTTATAAAAATTTCAGGTTATTCCAAATGGACGTCAAAAGTGCTTTCCTAAATGGACTTATCCAAGAGGAAGTATATGTGGAACAACCACCTGGGTTTGAAGACCCAAAGAAACCAGACTCAGTCTTCAGACTGAAAAAGGCCTTGTATGGTTTAAAGCAATCACCTCGAGCTTGGTACGACAGACTAAGTAAGTTCTTATTACATAATGGTTTTGTCAAAGGTAAAGTAGATACTACTTTATTTATCATAAAGGAAAACAAAAGCTTTTTACTCGTTCAAATATATGTGGATGATATTATTTTTGGATCCTCTAATGAAAGTCTATGCAAGAAATTTTCTAAGTCTATGCAGGATGAGTTTGAAATGAGTATGATAGGAGAATTAACATTCTTTCTTGGTCTTCAAGTAAAGCAATTGAAGGAAGGAACTTTCATTTACCAAGAAAAATACGCTAATGATCTTGTCAAAAGGTTTGGATTGGAAAATTGCAAAAAGATTGATATATCAATGTCAAGTTCTTTGAAGATAGACAAAGATGAAGAAGGGAAGAAAGTTGATCAAAAGCTGTACAGGAGCATCATTGGTTCACTTCTTTATTTTACTGCTTCTAGACTTGACATTTTGTTGAGTGTTTGCATCTGTGCTAGGTTTCAATCAGATCCTAGAGAATCCCATCTCAGTGCTACAAAACGTATCATTAAATGCGTTGCTTCATCTTCAAGCATCGGTCTTTGGTATCCTAAGAAGGGAGACTTTAATATTCAGGATATTCGTACGCAGATCTGGCCGGCTGCGAGTCGATAGAAAGAGTACTTCAGAACTTGCCGAGTTGCTTGGAAGTATGACGTGTCTTGGTTTTCAAGGAAACAAAGCACTGTGGCTCTCTCAACAATATAAGCAGAGTATGTAGCTCTTGGAAGCTGTTGTTCGCAAATTCTATGGATAAAACAACAGCTACAAGACTTTGGGATTGAAGACTCATGCACAGAAATCAAATGTGACAACACCAGCGCAATCAATCTCACAAAAAATCCAATCCTTCATTCAAGAGCAAAGCATATAGAGATTCGACATCACTTCATTAGAGATCATATTCAAAATGGAGAAATCTCGATTCAATTTGTTGATTCAAAAAGTCAACTAGCGGATATATTCACAAAGCCTTTGGAGAAAAATCAATTCGATTTTATCCGTTCCAGACTCAACATTTTGAAGCTCGAAGAAGTTAAAGTCTAGAGACTCTCCAACCCTCAGACTCAGAAAATTGATGATCATCAGACTCTAATATCTCAGACTCTAAATCCTCAGACTCAGACATTGATGGCTATAGACTGTAAGTTGCTATTTTATCTAAACTCGAAAATGTATGATCTTTCATTCAGTTATTTTGTAGTCTCCGTGAAAAACGAAATCTTGTCTTTTCAAAAGGATTAATTTTGGCAATTATTGATTTTAAAAAGAAGTGTTCGTACACTTTCCTTGTACCGATTGAACTTCCCTCTTTCAAAACTGAGTTATATATATACAGTTTTCTTTTTCCAATCTTCAAAACCCTAAAAGGCATTCTCCTCCCAATCCGGTTTCTACTTCGTATTCATCTTCGAGAAAGTTGTCATCTTTTCTTGGGAAAACAAGTAAAGGAATCTTTCAGCGACAAGGAAGGATGTCTTCTTCGAGGAAGTCTTCAAGAATCGCGAACAGGGGACCACAGAGAATGAAGGAGGGACCTACCCATTTCGATCTCACCGAAGAGGAAGAATTATCGAGTCAGCAACAGAGCCCGATTCACTCTCCACCACGTCACTCAACGCCATCTACCCCACAAGGTGCGGGTCAACAACCGGAGGAAGAGATAATCGAGGACGCAGACCCTGTAAGAGTCCAAAAACCCTCTTTTATTTACAAACTCTACTGTGCGTTGAAAAGTACTGGGACTCCGTTGAAATACGTGGATGATTTTCTTAAAGATAAGCATTATGGGAATGAGTATATCTTTCTGAGAAAAATGGAGGATTTGGGAATTGCTCCCAAGGGTAAGGCAGAGGAAGCACTTGCGAATATTCCAAGTGACCCTCGTATGTCGGGACCAAATTCGACTGAAGGAAATGATGATGATAAAATGTTCAGTGATTTTCAACCTAGAATGGGTATTGCTGCAAAGGTGAAGGGAAAGAGGATGGAGTTATTTAAATCAAAGGAATAGGAGAATCTGTTCTTCAGACTGCTGAAACGAGGGGTGATAAACCCTAGGAGTGTCGATTTCGATTTATTGGATGCCGTTAATGTGAACTTAAGGGAGAAGTTCAAACTGCTTCAACTTGAGCAATTCTGCACCGATACCACAGACGGTTATGCGCAATTGACAGCATATTTCTATTCGAATCTCAACTTTCTAGATGCGAATAGAATATCATTCAGTGTTAGAGACCAGGATTATGTGGTAGACGTGGACATGTTGGCGGACATAATTGGAGTTGAACGAGGACGTTATCAACCAGTCAAAGTCTCAGTTGCTCGTGCCTCAATGGAACTTGTCAAAGATAGAGATATCGAGGGAAGAATCATCTATTCAAGGATGTGTGCCATTAATATTGTGCTACACAAAATTGTGATCAATTGCATCAGGCCCAAGTCTACATCAAAGACTGATGTGTCTAATTCCGAGGCAAAATTGATTTACGCAATCAACTCAGGGAAGAAGTTCTCTCTCCCTCACACTATTCTCTTTCACATGTACAGAGCAATGTCGAAGGACAAGGGACAATTGCCTTACCCAGGTCTGGTGACCAAGATCTTCAGACACATGAATATTGAACCGCCACATACACTTTGTGTTCGACCGTGCGATAAAATGGTGGTAGGTTTGAAGATGTTGACGAAGATGCGTCTGAAAGAACTTTCCAAGGTAATGGAGAAATTTAGAGTGAAGACTCCAGTACCGTCTACTTCAAAGAGAAAATGGAAGGAGGCCATTGGTGCCCCATCCAAAAAGAAGAAAACTCTCATCTTGGAGGATGAAGATGAGGAGGAAGATCTCACAATCACTGCCTTGATAAGGACCAGACGTTCTGTACCTCAATCAACGGAACTTCAGAAGAAACAGAGAGAAGAAGAGGAGCAAGCCAAGAATAGAGAAGAAGGAGAGCAGAGAGAGAATGAGAAAGAAGTTGAAGAAGAAGGAGAAGAAGAGAAAGAAAAGTCTGCAGCCGAATCTGGAGAGAAGGGGAATCAAGATACAGAAGAGCATGATCATCACTCTTCCCCTTTTGAGGTCCTAGAGACAGGGGGAGTTGGCGAGCAAGAAAGGTCCACACCTCATGCTGCCAATAGTGAGGATCTAAGACAATCTCCAACAGATCCAGAAGAGTTTCAGGCTTCTCAATTGCCTGAAGAAGGACACGATACGTCAACACCAAATCTGCAAGATTATATAGAAGCACCATCGTCTGCATTCACTCCATCTGAGAAAGCAAATGCAAGTACACAGACGGACAATTCTGCAGATTTTCGTCGTATTCTGGATGTTCTTCTGGAAATGCGGGGCCAAATCTATGCTCTGGACTGTGAAATTCAAGCCATGAAGAATGCTGGACAAGCATCTTCAGTTACCCTGGAGGACAAAATGAAAGACCTCGCTCTACAACTTCAAGCCAATGCCAAAGGATAGGAGGTAGCTCAGCTAAGGGAAGACTTGAAGAGGCTAGAAGGCATAGTCCAGTCGATGGGAGATTTCCAGATCGTGCGCATTCCCAAACAAACCTGACGCTTTTCTCACCTTTTTAATGATGACAAAAATGGGGAGAATTGCAATTTGAACGATCTTTAAACTGAACTTTGACTTTAAATTTGTGATTGAATGTGTCTATTTTTTTTTAGTATGACTTGAGTGAACTTGGGTGTGAATTGAATGTGACTGAAGTAGACTTGACTTTGATGCTTGACTGTTTGCATTTGGTATTACTCATGAAAGACTAATCAATTTTCTATGGATGCAGAGTCTGGTTGTTTTATTAATCTTTATGAGATAGCCATATTGCTTGAGAAATGTTTTTGCAGGTCAAAGTCGTTCAAATCTACCGGAAAGTTTTGTCACCATCAAAAATGGGGAGATTGTTGGAGAAATCTTTCCAGAATATTTTGAAGCTGACAAAACGTTTCTATCAATCTAGTCTGGATATTTACAAACCGTCTGTTTAAAGTCTGAAGACTTGTTGATCACCAGACTCAGCACTCAAGACTCAAGACTCAAGACTCAAGACTTAAGACTCAAGACTCAAGACTATTCTCATTGACAGTCTTTCTGATCCAGTGACGAAGGAAATCCAGAGCCGAAGTTTATGGTTAAGGATTTAATCCTATCCTCTGGAGAAGATCTCTTGGTTGGATAAATATATCGGATTCTTTTATTTGTATCTAGATCAATTGAAGATCTGGTGGTCGACGAAATATTCTTGGAATGTTCTATTCTTGGAAACCAAGATCCTGATTGTATGGGCGAACATGATTGATGGGCTATCGTCAGGTTCCTTTTATAGCTCGAATGATCTTCTTAATTGATTCCGTCCAACGGGTAGATTGGAGGAATTCCTTTGGTAAGTGCCAACGGTATGATGGCATAAAGGAGTATAAAAAGGAAGACGTTCTAGTTGTTTAAAGAATGTGATCGATAGAGAAATTCCAGAGTCTGAAGCACCTTGATTATTAGTCGATACAGTTTGAGCGAAATTGTATACACAGAGAGTGTTTATACTTGGTGATACCTTGAGTGAGTGTGGTAGATCATCTACACCTAGAAATCAAGGAAGATCAACGCTGTAACATCTCTTTGTTCATAGTGGAATCCAGCCAATTGGCTGTCAGTGCAGAAGAGTGGACGTAGGCTTGAATCAAGCCAAACCACTTTAAACCGCGTGTTCAATTCTCTCTTTTCTTTACTCAGTCTTACGTTGATTATTATTTGTTGCAAATCCTTCAACTGTCTAGGTATTGTGCAATTATCAAGAAAAATCTTTTATATACCTATTCACCCCCTCTAGGTACTCGTACTAGCTATATCAGAGGGATTATCCCATAGATGGCGGAGGAAATTTACCTCAGATACCATTCCACGAAGTGATCCAATTTGTTTCGGGGTAGACCAGTGAACCGCCCTCTAACAAGCCATGCGTCCAGTACGGTTTTAAAATGCTGTAGATGATTGTTGTTTTCAGCTATCAATTTATCCCATGAATAAAAAATGTCATGATATCCAGAGAAATATATAATTCTATTTGCCTCAAGTATTGGATCATGCAACGATTTTTAACGAAATAGATCCAAAGCCCTAGGGCCGAATGGCTCTAAAAAGTGATTAGATGTTGATATAAGTACAAGAACAAGTTTCTCAAACGTCATATCACAACATTTAAACTACAGGTGAAAGCATTCAAGATCCCAAACTGTTCAGATACCCAGAGCAAAAGTAACAAAAAGGCAACACTTTCCTTCTGCTTTAGAGACTGTACTTGATGCTGAATGCAAAGAGAAGCCTCTGTGAAGCTTGTTTTGGCCGAAAAGAACAACACTATTGACCATAATAGCCAAAGAACAACCCATCCAAATCACAGTTATTGTCAAAACAATACCGAGTTTCATAACGACTCCCATTGTTTCTGGATCATAGATTTGAATTCCACACAAGGAAACAAGAATTCCATTCCTCCCAATTAGACGACAACCCCTACCAACTCTACCACACATGCTCGCATTCTAACTCACTGTATGGAGGCTAGACAGTTGAAAGACACTGAATTCAGATTTGCTCACCCCCAGTCGCGATCCGCCTCACAGTAGAAAAATTGAAAAAGGAAAAGCAAAAGAAAAGGAAAGAGAGCACTGAGAGATAAAAAATAAAAAAAAGCCTCTTTTATTTTCACTCCTCAAAAGAATTCTTCAGCTTTCAAAGAAGCCTTTCGGCGCATGGAATTGACACTAAATGAACAGATTCTTGACCATTACCCCACCACACCAGTACTCCTCACATGGATTCAGGGGATTATCCCGTAGATGGCGGAGGAAATTTAGCTGAGATGCCATCCCACGAAGGAATCGAAAACGAAACCCAACGTAGAGAGAGTATCTCGGAGCGGAGAGGAGAGTGTCGAATCGCGAACGAAGTCAAGATCGAGCCGCTGAAAGGGAGAGGCGGCAAGGCATCTGTAAAAAGAGTAGAAAGATTAACTTGGGATTAGCAGTGGACCAGTTGAAACCTAGGACCTTGTCTTGCAAGGTCAGTCTTTCGGTAAAATGAATGGTTCGGGGTATAGAATTGACATCCGAATTGGTCAAGACCGGTTCCCAATATTTTACCCGGAATTCGAACCAATATTTTTCGGTAAAATTAATGATTATGGAAAACTCGGTCGCCATTGCATTAAAGAGAAACAAGTGATGAAGAACCCACTAGTGACTCCAATTTATAGATATTGGTTTTATTCATCTCGACAGTAATTGAGATAAGTGTAATAAAGGGCTTAAGTTTGGGGGTTTAGTCAATTAAAGAGTCAAAAGTTTTTATTTTGGCCACTTGATGACTTAATTTATTTTTTTTTGAAAAGAAAAGGCTATAATCAGATTATCGAGTTCGCTTTTAGTGGAATTCGAGCATTGAAACCTTATGCTTTATTTTACCACGGATTACCCAAATGACAAGCGCGTTCGCGGGTGTAGTAATAATTTATCAAGGACAGCCTTAGCTGCTATTCCCCACAGCTTCACGTAGCTGCGGAGAAATGACCCCAAACGATATTTAAAAAAAAAAAAAAAAAATCAGACCAGAGGTTACTGGGTTTAGGTTTAATTAGACTTCTTCGGTTAATTTAAATTATCTTACTGACTGAGCTCCCACATTGCGAAACTTCGCATATAATTTCTCCGACAGAGAAAGATTCCCAACTAGTTGCGTTGTTCCTACTTTATAAATCATAAACAATGACTCGCCTTATTAAATTGCGTTGACCATGTGCTATTTATGGTTCTGCAAGTTCGCTACTCCTACTTCCATCCATCATCATCACCGAGCAAATTCCCTCTCCTGCTACATTCCCCTCCTCAAACAATGACCCTTCAAGAAGTAATAGCAGCTGATAATGTTGATGAGCTATACAGCTCAATTGAGAGGGACAAAAATCTCTTAGATGATGCAGGCCCCTTCACAAATACTCCACTACACGATGCCGCAGAGCTGGGGAAAACTAAAGTGGCCATGGAGATAGCCACCTTGAAGCCGCCGTTCACTCGAAAGCTGAATTGCAGGGGTTATAGCCCCATGCACTTGGCTTTGGAAAAAAAGCATTATGGCACTGCGAGGGCACTGATGACCCTCGACCCTGAAGTGATCCGAGTCCGAGGACGAGAGGGGTACACCCCTTTACATTTTGTAGCTGGGCAAATAATGGAGGCTCAAGAGGAGCTCCAAGAACTCCTGGCAGAATTCCTGTCTACTTGCAAATCGTCCATTGAAGACTTGACAAACCAATGTGAGACTGCAGTTCATGTTGCTGTCAGGAAGGGCAACACCAAAGCACTTGAGATTTTGCTTGGATGGCTTAAGCGAGTTCATCTTACAGAAATCTTGAACTGGAAAGACCAAAACGGTAACACCGTCTTACATATTGCTGTATCCAAACAGCAGGCGCCTGGGGCTGCATCTAGACAGCAGCACCTACCAGCGGCGGTATCCCGACAGCAGCAACTTCCTATGGCTGTATCTGGACAGCAGCAACTTGAGGTATAGTTCATGCCAATATACTTCATCGATTTCGTTGTTGTACGTGCTTTTATTGTTCCAACTTGAATTCCACATAATCTAATCCAAGAACAATTGTTATGGTAATGACATGGTAGGGACTAAAAATACATGGTTTTAGAAACATTCGAAGAGAAGAGACTTGAACGGAACCCCCTTGTTTGGTTTGTTTCGTAGGAGAGAAGAAAAGGAATTATGGAAGGGATGGATATCACTCCTTCCCTCCCAATTTTCTAATTCCAATTCCCTTCTTGACAATTTTCCCGTGCACAAGGTCATGGTAGGGTGGGCTCCACCCTTAAATTCAGTACGATTTTTACAGGTTGATCCATTCGTTTATCTTCGTTTGTTTCCGTAGTGATTAATCATTTCATGTGTCTCCAAACCCCACAATCCATACATATATAGTTGACTTTATGCCATTCAGATGGGTTGTGAAAATTAGGTCAACAAGAAGTGCTTTTCTTTTGCTTTAGAAATAAATCAAATACTAATATTGAGAAGTTGATCGTATTCAGTGATGTACTTTTCATGGTCATATTATATTTTAAGCGTTTTACTTTTCGGATTTAGCACAACAAGCCCATAGTTTCATTTCAAGGCTGCCAGTGCGAAAACCAATTTCAGCTCTTGATGCTTCTATTATGAGTTCTTTTTTTAATTGGCCCAACAATGTTTTCGGTTGGAGCGATACAGAGATCGTATTGTTTAAAGTTTATTTAGTGGAGAGAAGATATTATTTAAATTGTTTCCCTTCGAACCCTATGAAACTTCGTTTTTAGTGAGCTCTAAGTAACTCCCAAGTCAGATTGTTTTGGATGAATAATTTCCTTTCAACTTTTTTCATCGTAATCACTCGTACCTAACAAAACATTAACTTACTCCATTCAATGCAAATTATTGTGTTTCTCCTATTGATTTAGCAAAATCTCTTTTCTTCTTTCTTAATCAGTCCGTGTACGAGATAGAAGCTAACGACATGAAAGCTAACATGGACAACCCGACATGACCATAAAATAATGCCTTCATGGATGTGAGAATTACTCCCTATTCAGTTGAATCTCATGCATAAAGGGATATAAATAAACCTATCTAACGTTGTCTTTCTCTTAATAGCAAAAAAAAAAAAAACTCATTTACAAAATGTAATTCAATCATTTTAATTGGCCTGACAATGTTTTGGTTGGAGGATATACAGAAAAAGGAAGGAAAGAAATTGAGTGATATAGAGAGATCACCTGTACAGTTAGGTAAGTGGAGAGAAAAGTTTTGATTAAAATTGTTTCCTTCGAACCCCCATGAAACTCAATTTTCAGTGTGCTCTAAATCTCTCTAATTTGGATGCTTTTGGTCCTTCGGATGAATAATTTCCCTCCAACTCTTGCCATCATAATCACTCCTACGTAAACAACAATAACTTAATTCATTCTTCACTATTATTTCATTTTTCCTATGGATTAGCAAAATCTTTTCCTTCTTTCGAAATGAGTCCATCTAAACATTGTACAGTCTAGAAGCCAGTTAAATGGAAGCCAAAAAGGAACATTTGACACAACCATAAAATAATCACTTTGTGGATTGAAAATTTACTCCCAAATCAGTTGAATCCTATGCATCAAGGATATAAATATACGTGTCTTAGGAAGTCTTTCTCTTCATAACAAGAGAACTAATATAAAAATGTGATTGAATCCTAAAAGCCTTTCTGATGGGTTAATTAAGGCCTATGCTTTTATGAAAGATCATAGTTATTAGGGCCATCATTTTTGTGGATTCACCTATGTTAAAATTCACCAAGAATATTCCTACCACGTAAATAATTTCGAGTGAAAGGACCAAATCGTACTTTCCAAAAAACATTCAGGACTTCACTATATTGGTTGAAATAATTGAACTTAATAAATCGGATTTAGTGAAAAAATTTCCCTTTGTTCATGGATCGCTGCACCATTTGCATCATTCAAACTTAAATGGCATGAGCTCACTTTGTGCACACTAGTAAATTCTACAAGAAAGCACTAATTGAAATTGAAGGGATATATACTTCATTTTGTTCTATTTTCAATACTTTCAGATCATCAAGCTATTAGTTGGGTATATGAATGTAAATGCGAAGAACTTCCTGAATAGGACAGCTTTGGACATCTTCCAAAAGAGTGTTCATTTTGATGAAGACGTTGCGAAGAGGCTATGCCAAAGATCTACTTCCACCCTCTCTCTGTCACAGTTTTTTAGCAAGGAATTAACTGCTTTTGAGAAGTACACATATTTTTTCCGCATCCAAGATGAAGCCACTCGCAACATTATCCTTGTTGTGGCTACCTTAATTGCAACTGCCACGTACCAAGCCGTTCTCAGTCCTCCGGGGGGATACTGGCAGGACTCCTCTTTAAATCCCCCAGCCAATTCCTCCGTCGTTACTGCCAATTCCAGCGGCATTGCTGTTGAAAAGCTACATCAAGCCGGAAGAACTATATTGAGTGGCTTCGATCTATATTTGTTCGTATATCTCAACAGCACGGCTTTTTTTGTCTCCGTCGCCTCAATCGGGGTCGCTGCTCTTTCACTATGGCCCCACACTCGCATCGTTTCCTTCTCTTTGATTATTATAAGCGCTGCCTACTGTGTTTTCCTTGTAATTGAATTCCCCAAATCCGATAGGACCATAGGACTTATCCTGGGGGAGTTTTTTTGGATCTTGCTGGCCACCACGTTGTGGCTCCCCTTGATCCTGTGGCTAATGCACATTCGAGTTTTACGCCGAGTTGATGCCACAAGGAGACGGCTCAGCAGCATCCTAGGATCAAAGGAATAATTCGCATGTAATGTTTACTTTAACTACTCTTGTCGCGTGTGCATATAGTCTATGTTTGTAGTCTTGAGGTTTGTACTAGACAGTCTTCTTATTAGTTGCATGCAATGGACTTATCTATTAATTCCTTAAAGCCCATAAAGACCTTTAAGAGAGCTTTTTCCCTAACACAACTACATTTAAATGACGGACACTGAAACGAAATGCACTAAGTAACGAATTAGAAATATGAATGCTCGAAACTACGTGCACCTTAAGCAAAGAGAGAAATATCTTGATTTTCTGTATTTCTTAAAAGAGGCGAATTGTGTGATTCTATAAAACATAACAAATATTCAAGATTGCAACCCTTTTTTTTTTCTAGAATTTACTACTTGACAAAGTAAAAAAAAAAAAAAAGAAATCCTATGAATATTACAGAAGCCCAGCAAAACCTTTAAAAACTACTAGATCATGTGGGATTTCCAATCAAAAACAAGATATGTTCGCGCATTTTGAAAATTAAAAGATAAAAACATTAAGTTCAGCTACTATATACTAAATGAACATCCTAAACTAACTTGATTAAAGAAGAAAATATCAAAATTCAAAATCCTAGATATCATCCAATAAAAGGCATAATTCCAAACTTGAGATGCCCCACATCATTCTCACTTTATTGATTTAAAAAAAAAAAAAAAAAGCCAGACCATGAGTTTCCTTGATGTTTTTAAAATTTTCGATCGTCTGACAAAGCAAATCTACTTCACTACTCTTAGAATTCAGAGCCATCTCTGCAAAATCAATTGAAAATGCCAACCAAAACTTCAGCATCGATTCATCAAGTGATTCTGTAAATTTTCTGGTATAATGAAATCAATTCTACATCTATGGTAATTCTTTCGATTTTCTATTGCTTCAAATTTCTCAGTCGAAATCTCACATGTATCCCAATTCATATCAACACGAGAGGGGCTTTTCTCCAAAATCATCTCTCCATTCTAATGGAAACAAAATGCTCACCCTGTGATTCTTCCCTTTAGCTCAAAATCCTCCGATTCTTTGAAAGGAATTTCAAAAACTTCAACTCTTGCTCTTGAGGCACAAGAACAACCTTATTAACGGAAAATATAGAAGTGTCAATCTGTTTTTAGTTGTTCTTGTATATGATAACATGAAACTGGTTTGTTTGCACAACAGCTCGATCATCAAACCACGAAGATCGCCATCTTAATAGATTTCTCATTAAATGGCACATTCTAATCAGTGCTTTACTTGTTCCTTTTCGTTCAACCTGCACTTAATCCCACAAGGAAAGAAAAAATAATCTATCTTCAAGCTACAAGCTAAAAGATTTGGTCGTCGATATATGGATGCGTACGTGCGATGAAAAGAGTGACCTAAAATCTTCTTTCAAGTTCAAATGTCCATAAAATCAAGGAACCTTGCACCCAATTCATGTAACTCTCTGGGACAACGGTAATGGCGACAATTCTTGGCAGTAATCTGCACGACAAGCTCCCTTAACCTAGAAAAAGGAAAATTGGACACCTACCGATTAAAGATAAGATAGCTTAACATATTTAAAAAGTTTAAAATAATAGGAACAAAAAATTGAACTAGTGCATACTAAATGAATATTCGACACTCTTTAAATTCTATCTTTTTGGTCCTGGAAGATAGAAAAACCTTGAAATCACAAATGATTGTGCGTGACCAATATTTTTTTTTCTTTAACTTGATGATTATCCTAGCTGTATTGTAGGGGCAGTGTAATTCTTTCAGTTAATTGTAGTATCCTATTTTTTTTTTCTCTTTGACTCGTTAATATCCCTACTATTTATTTATAAAAAAACTCGCGGTAGCTATTATCGAAGAAATAACTCAAAATTCCACAAATTACCCTTTATCCAACGAAATCAGAAATCTACCAACAACATAAAATTTTCCAACTCTTTCTGTGACTGGACCACAGAATCGTCTGCCAAAATTGTACGGCAATGCACAACTCTGCTGCTTCAATTTATTTTATTTTATTTCATTTTTTTTTTGAACGAGAAAGACGATATACGATTGATAAACTTAGTCAATGTTTGAGACGATTACATCAAGAGCATCGGTGCATAATAAATCTAGAAGAGCAGACGGGGGATGGAACAGCCAATTAGGGGGAAGATAATTGCACCGGCAGGCCTTTGCAAGCCAATCAGCGGGCCGGTTGGTTGTTCGATCGCAATGGGCTATAGAAATATCCGGAAAAAGCTGCAATTTCATTCGGGCCCGGTCCAGTAGAGGCTGAAGTCTCCAGTTTACTTCCGCCGAAGTAGAAAGCGCTTGCACGAGGGAGGAACAGTCAGAATGTACTTCCAAAGGGAGTTCCGCACGGGAGGCCAGCAGATCTAGGGTTTCAAGCAAGGCCAAGGTTTCCGCCTGTTCTGCCGAGCTCGCCTCCACCACTCTCGCAAATCCATCCACCAAGCATCCTCGGAAATCCCTGCAGATGCACGCCACAGCTGCTCTGTTTTGTGGAGTCCCTCCTGGCTCTGTTTCCGCGGCGTGGTCCTCGGCGAAGGAGGCATCGATGTTGACTTTCAGCTTATGGGGGGGCGGTGGTGACCAGCGGGTGGTAATTACGGTGGGGCTTCTCTCTTTCTGCAGTAGGTGGGTCGCGGAGCTTGCTGTTTCATGTAGGATTTGTGCTTGAAACAGAACCTGTTGTGGTTGCAGGGGACGCCGCTCGAACAGAAACAGGTTGCGGCCCTTCCAGATGCTCCAGAGGACAGCCGCTACCAGTTCAGTCTTCTCTGCAAGGTGAGGGTTGGATTTGCATTTAAGAAGCCAGTCATCTAGTCGAGATAATCCATACCTGGATATCTTGATCTTCAGGGGTTCGGCGCTCCAGATCCGGTTCGTCCATGGGCAAAGGAGGAGAAGATGTTCAATGGTTTCAGCCTCCTTTCTGCAGATGGGGCAAATGGGATCCGGTACGATCTTTCTTCGATATAGATTTTCTCGAGTAGGGATTGCATTGTGAGAAGCTTGCCAGAGGAAAAATCTGATTTTTGGGAGGGTTTTGACTTGCCATATCAGTCTCCATAGATCTGGATTTATGTGATACGATGTAGTTGCTGTTTGGACTGTATTTGCTGGGAATTGTCTGATCGTGTGATAGCCGCTCGTCACTGAGTAGGTACCAGACTTGTTATGGATCCACACTAGTTTATCTTTTGAGTGAGGCCCTCCAATAGGTGTAGCAAGTATTTCCTTTGCGATTCTGTCGTCGAACAGAGACTCCACTAGGACGTTATTCCATTTGCTGTTTTCGGGTTCAATTAGAGCCTCCACGTGTTGTGGTTCGTTTCTCGTCGCCGGGCCTCCAATTGGACCGCTTGGAGTCCATTTGTCCATTCTAATGGATAGGTTTCTGCCATTCCCAACAGAATACATAGTGTGTGGCCTGATAGATTCCCTACCCCGAATTATGCTTTGCCAACCCCATGAGGGTCGGGATCCATGGCCGGCTTTCCAGAAATCTCCATGTGGATAATATAGGCCTTGCATCACTTTGCTCAATAAGGATTGAGTGTTTTGTGAAATGCGCCACGCTTGTTTGCCTAACATGGCTGTGTTGAAGGAAATTAGATCTTTAAATCCCGTCCTCCCTCCCCGCTTTCGACTTTTAAAGCTTCCCATCCCTTCCAGTGAATTCCAGCGTTTTTGCTGTTCGTTTTCCACCAAAAGTTTGCAATTCTCCTCTCAATAGCTTTGCATATAGAGATAGGGATTTTGAAAATGGCCATGGCATATTGAGGAATGGCTTGAACAACAGATTTTATCAAAATTTCCTTCCCTGCTTTTGATAACAGATGTTCTTTCCAACTTTCAAGTTTTCTATTTATCCTTGCAAGTATCCATGCAAGCATGTCTTTTTTAGAGCATCCCCAATCTGTCGGGCTCCCAAGGTATTTCCCTGTTTTTTCAATCTCTGGAACTCTCTGTACATTGGTCATATTGCTCCTCAGGGTTGGTGGACAGCTTTTGCTGAAGTGTATACCAGACTTGTTTAAGTTAATGGCCTGGCCAGAAGCATAACAATATTCATGTAGGATTGTAGCCAAGTTTTGACACTCTAGGATTGATCCATGGAGAAAAAAGATTGAATCATCCGCAAACAGTAGATGAGATAGGGTGGGACATCTACTGTTCAGTCGGATACCTCTAATAGTGCCATCTTCAACAGCTTTTCCCATCATATAGGATAATACATTGGCAACTAGGATGAATAGATATGGGGAAAGAGGATCACCTTGGCGGATTCCTCGTGTAGGCTTGAAAGACGGTAGGGTTTCCCTATTAAAATTCACACTAAAAGTGACAGTTGAAACGCACTGCATCACCCATTGTACCCATTGTGCGC
The DNA here is from genome assembly GCA_017140185.1 of Eucalyptus polyanthemos subsp. polyanthemos. Classification (NCBI taxonomy): domain Eukaryota; kingdom Viridiplantae; phylum Streptophyta; class Magnoliopsida; order Myrtales; family Myrtaceae; genus Eucalyptus; species Eucalyptus polyanthemos. The sequence goes on from CM029460.1 coordinate 16,334,666, forward strand.
AGAATCCCATTTTAGTTAAACATGCACTAAGAAAATCCCATTCGATCCTGTCATACGCCTTCTGCATATCAAGCTTTAAGAGTGCTTGGAATTTCGTTTTTCTCTCCCTGGATCGTAATCTGTGAAGAACTTCCTGAACCAGCAATATGTTATCTTGTATCAGCCTTCCTTCAACAAAAGCACTCTGCTCCACAGCAATTAGAGTTGGCAGCACGGGTTTTAATCTATTTGTCAGCACTTTTGATATGATTTTGTAAATGAAATTGCACAAACTAATGGGACGAAATTGTTCCAACTTTTCTGGATTTGGAACTTTAGGGATTAGGGTGATAAGAGTGCTGTTCATGGCTGGATTGAGGTAACCGGTATTGAAAAAGCCCTGAATCTCTGTGAGAATATCCTGAGAGATGTCTGGCCAGTGAGTTTTGAAAAAGAGACCATGCATACCATCCGGTCCTGGAGCTTTATGTGCTCCCAATTGTAGCATAGCTTGTGTAATCTCTTCCAAAGAAACAGGTTCGATTAGTCGTTGGTTCATATCTGCATTTACTGAGGTTGGAATTTGTTGTAGAAGGGGCTGAAAATTGCGTGGGCCAGCTGATTCATACAACTTGGTGAAGTATAAATTTGTCATTGCTTTCAGTTGCTGTTCATTTCTCACCCATTCATCTTCTGAGTTTTTCAGCATCGCAATCTGATTTCTGTTTCTTCGTTGAATGGTTGTTGCATGGAAGAACTTAGTATTTTTGTCTCCCCAAGCTAACCATTTAACTCTTGACCGCATTCCCCAGTACATTTCTTCTTGTCGCCACAGCTGTTCAATTTCTTTTGTTATTTCCTTCGCTGCCATGCTTTCTTGAGGGACCCCTACACCATTCATTAGATTCTGTAGTTCATAATTCAGCCAAGTTAGCCTCTTCTTTGCATTAGTAAATTTACCTTTACTCCACTTGATCAATTCCTTTGCCACATTTTGCAGTTTTTCAGCAACGTTGAGTTGATGGCAAGCGGGATCAGTCCAGATGTTTCTGACGATACTTTTACATTCCTCCTCCTCCGCCCAATAAGCTTCATACTTAAAACTCTTCCTCCTTCGTTTTTTGGAGGACAAGTGGCAAGAATAAGTGGCGTGTGATCAGAGCCAACTGCTGGTATGGCTATACATTCTGCATTTTGGTATTTAATTCGCCAATCTGAGTTGCATAACACTCTGTCCAGACGTTCCTTTATGAGATTTTCACCATATCTCTTGTTTGTCCAGGTGTATGTATACCCCTTGCATTCCATGTCCATCAAGGAACAATGGTTGAGAAAGTCCCTGAAAGCTGCAATCCGGTAATTCTCTATTCTTTTCTTGCCCACCTTTTCCCATTGATATAACAATTCATTGAAATCCCTGATACACAACCATGGTAAATGAAAGTGATAGCTCTTTCTACAAATATACTCCCATAGCATTCTGCGCTCGTTAAACTCATTCGGTGCGTGAATAAAAGAGATATGCATGCGCTGGTTGCTGGTGGGCAGATGACAATGGGCAATAATAACATGTTCTGTGAACGAATCTATGGTTAGGAGTACCTCTTCATCCCAGAAAATTGCTAGACCCCCTGCTGTTCTCATTGGATTGACTATGAAACTATTCTGAAAACGAAGTCTCCGCCTCAATTTTAGCACCTTCTGCTCCTGATTTTTAGTTTCCATAATAAAGATAATATTGGGCCTTTCTTGAGTCGTTAAGACCCTTAGCGCTTGAACTGTCAAGGGGTTACCCAGCCCTTGACAGTTCCAACTCAAAATCTTCATGGATGGGTTGGTGGCTTATTAGGGCTAGCCACCAGAGCCCACTGAGCTGACTTTTTTGCTATGCGTATTGGAGTTTCAATCAGCTGGGTAGGGTCAACCAAAGCTGATTTTGATGTTTGAGCACCATAGGGACAGAATCTTTTCCCTTTTTTTGAGGATGACAACTTAGTGCTTCTTGCTTTCTCTTTCTCTCTTGTTAGGCTTTTATCTCCAGCTAGCTTCTCCACCATTTCTGCTTCAGTCTCTTTTAACTGTTCCTGAAATATTACCATTTCAGATTCATCATCAAGACAGCTGTTGCCTCGTTTCTGAGTGCCATTCTCTGCAAAAAGTACTAGTTCCTGTGAAGAGATACTGTGCTGGTGTTCCTGTAAGGCGAGAATTGCATTATCGTTCAAATTGCCAAGTGGTTGGGTTTGCTGCATTTCATTCATATGCTGTTCTGGTTCAGGGGTTGGCTGAATTGGAGTCTCAGGCACACTTTCCTCCTCCTCTAGCTGTATTTCCTGCTTACCATAGAAAATTTTGCCATATGGACTGAGTTCACGTGCCTCTGCACGAAGCCAGTGCCCAAACCTGCCTGGTAAGTTCCTTGGTAGTCCCGTTTCCTCATATGGATACTCTGGACAATTAGTTGCGTAGTGGCCAATCTTCCCACATGAGTAACAGTAATTCGGGAGTCTTTCGTACTTAAATTCAATCCACAATCTTTTTCTGTCAAAATTCACCAGAACACCCGTTTTGAGAGGAACTTCCAGATTCAACCTTACTCGAGCCCTGCCTACTTTGAAGTTGCTATTCCCTTTAGCTACTAATTTGACATCTACTACATCTCCAATTTTTGATGCTATTTCTCTAACAACTGCATTTGTTACTCTCCCAATAGGTAAGCCGAATAAACTTACCCAAAAATCACACTTATTAAAGTCATAACAAATATCAGGAGTGTCGGGGTCACAATGCTTTAACACTAGAAGGTTATGCCCGAAAGACCACGGCCCTGAATCAAGTATTCGCTGCTTTTCATCCTCCGTTTGGAAAGAAAATTGGAAATACCCTGGTTCGATGACAGCACAAGTGAAGGTATCATTTCGCCAAGCTCTTTGCATTGTACTCACAAAACCAGCGAAGTTAATGTTTGTCTTATTGAAAAACTTCCCAAACAGGGTTCTTCGGCAAGTCTGCAGGTTTTCTTCAGGAACATCACCCATGATTTCAACTGCATCTGCATCTGACCAGAGATTGCCGAGACTCTTGCAGAGAGCAGCTACTCGCCTTTCTTCCTCATTTGGATTTGCCATGTCTCTATTGCAGGAACGGATCTCAGTAGGGTTTCAAGACTAACCTGATGTGGAGTCGAGACCACTGAGGGTTGGATGATGGGACTTTGCGATTGAAGGGAGATCTAGTTCAATCGGCCAGAGAGACCGAAAAATCCGCATTAGCTGGAGAAGATTTGCCTGAAAAGTCGGGAGCAGTCACGTTGAAGAGAAGCTGAGGTGAGGTGCGGGTGGGTTTTGTGAAGAACCAAAGGACTGAACTTAGGGTTTTTTGATTCGTCCTCTTTAAAGAATCGGAGCTGAGAGCCGGATGAGTTTGATGAAGGAATGGTATGGGGATGGGTAGCGAGGGTTTGATCTAAAGCTGGAAGAAACCTACCCGTATGGTAGGAGAGCACTACACAGTCGGTAGGGAGAAATCTCCATTGCAGAGAGAGAGCTTCGAGGGATGACACTCGAGCCAGTACTTTGTTGGCATTATTTTATTTCATTTTAGATGTTATGATATTGACCAATTTTCGTATAGTTAGTATTATACTCTATGGCCATTCTTTAAGAACTTTAGCTCGCCATCGACAATTTTGGTTGTGGCTGGTACCCTGCATTAGTAGAGACTATCTTGAGCACCTTTGATCAAATCTATTCTCATCCCCTGAAAAGCTTTTCTCTTTCTTGTTCCATTAATGGAAAATTGGGCTTGTGCTGGATAATTTTGAGAATCAGGCATGGCGAGACGTGCTAATATCACTTGAACTGAAGAATTGACTGCAAGTTCTGAGATTTGAGTCGACATTTTATGTTTTGGATTCATTCGATTTTACTAATTTTTATTTTCTATTTCATTTTCCCTTATTTTACCCTATTTTCGGATAACTATTTAAAAAAAGGAAATTTTCAAACGGAGGGCCCATTTCCCTTTTGTTCTCCCTCGGCCCGGCCCCCTCCCCCTTTCTTCTTCCTCCTCCTCCCCTCTGCAGCTCACGCGCGTGAAGGGCGCCCTTCCGAGGCAGAGCAGGGTAGGCCGGCGATCGAGGGGGCGTGCCATCAATGCCGCCGGACGGATGGGACGCTTCTTTAATGCCGAGCAGGCCTTCGCGGAGAATGGGGGTTGGGACCCTGGTTCGGCCGCACCGAGGCTGGTCGGCTCCCCAAGGGCCGGCGGCCGAAGCCTCCGTCTACCGGCCTCTTCGGCCTGTAAATAGGACGGCCGCGAGCTCGGTAAGGGCAAGTGGAAGAGAGAGAGTGAGAGAGATCTGTGAGGGAGAGAAATCGAGATCTGAGAGAGAGGTTAGAGGTCGCGAGAACCAGGCCTGAGGGAGATCCGCGGGACCAAGCCCCGTCGCTGCCCGCAACGCCTGTTGTCGTCCTTCCCCAGTTCCTTGGCTCGACGCCACCGCCGGTCAGCCACCGACGACGCCTGCTCAAGTCGCTTCCGTTGCCGCCTGCGCCCATAGAAGTCGCCGTTCTGTCCGGTGACGACGAAGCCACTCACCGATCTCGGCCGAACCTCACGCCGTCGAGCCCGTCACAGACCCAGCTGCTGCCAGCCGCCCCACCGTCGCGTCGGCTGGTTCCTCCACGAAGAGCTGCTGCCCTCCGCCTGAACTCCTTGCTGAGCCGCTGACCCGCTGCGTCTCCCCCACGACGACCGGCGCTGCTCGTCGCGGCCATCTCCGTCGGTGCCGCGCGAGTGCAGGGAGCAGAGGCGGTCGTGAGCCGGGTCGGGTGGGAGGCTCCAGTCGGGTGAGGGTTCTGGCCGATTCGGGCAACACATGCATGGGCCGGGTTATTTTTGTTGAAGGTGTATTCGGTTTAAAATTGGGTTGAGAGTGTTTTGTTTGTGAACTGGGCTGGGCCGGCGTATCAGGCCCAGCTGGGCAGCTTGTTGGCAATCCGGGTCAGTTCCGAACCAGAAATCCGACCCGGTCCAGCGGATCCGACTTCGCTTCGCTTCGGGCCGGATACGAAGACCTGACCCGGATCCATTTTTATGATACATCATATGTTATTATTTTAATATAGAAAGTATTTTCATAATAAAAAATAAAAATCGGAAAAATCCAAAAATAATTTACATTTTCCAAAAAAATCAGAAAAAGCCTAAATGATGATTTTTTTATCCTCCATAAATGTATAGAAAATTTTGGAAAATCCAAAAAAATTTCAAGGTTTAAATAAGATTAGATACTTAATGACATTAGTTGATTAATTGGTATAATCAAGTCCCTATACTTAGTTTCTTTACTTGTGCATAAATAAGATATTTCTCCAAATATTTTACTTGAATTTCTAATTAACTCACCCCAAATGATTAATGATGACTCCTATTAAATCCATCCAAAATCAATTAGTGACGACTCCTATTTGAAATTGACTTGTATGTTAAAAACTTGAATAATAAGTCATGAATTGATGAGCTTCAGAAAGCCCAAGTTAAGCTTAATACTTAGTGAGCCATTATGTGATATCCCAAAATTTGATCATATTTCGAAATATATGAAGTGGTTATTTCATTGACGCATTTATAGTTATTTTACTTTGAACTGATCACTCACGAGTAAACTAATCTATTGAGTGATGTCGTAAAATATTAAAATGCGAAAAACTAGACAATTCAATCAGGGATCAACTACTCGACCATAGGAATCGACATGGGTCAATACTACATTATTATAAGTTAATTAGTGAACGGATATAGATCAATTCAACAGAAGTACATAGGCAGTTCACAAGTAATTCCACATGATTACGATATTCGTGTTAAATGATGAAAAATTGATTTTTCTATTGAGCTTATATTCATGGCACATAATTGAACTCTCATGATTACATGACAATCAATGGTAGTCCTTGACTTGAAGAGGTACAAACATGAATAAAAAATTATTGACTACACGTCAACCATGCAAGAACTCCTAAAAACCATCCGATAGATCAAGTTGTACTAAAATCACATTCGATCGATTTTTAATCATGAAATTTAATTCGATTTTGGGTATCGAACTTTCAAGGGTTTTGAGATTAAATTATTGAATGTCACATCATCCTCCGTTGAATTATCCGCAAGTTCGAAACTTGCGAAAAATAAAGTATCAGACAAAAAATTGGAGATCGGAAAAGGGAAATTTGGATCTAGTGGCAAAATGGTGAATTATGGGCCATAATTTTGGCTTTAAAGATAAAAGGAAAAGAAAAAGAAATTGTGGGAACATGATGCTAGGCTAGGAGAGTTTTGAGGGAAGTGGATGCGGAAAATGATGCGATTTTAAGGAAAAATCTTTGAAAATCCTTCTTCTTCTTTTTTTCTTATTCTCTTCTCCCTCTCTTTTCTCTTCTCCCCCACGCCATTTCTCTCCCCTCCTTCTGCCGACCGGCCTCCATTTCCCCTCCTTCTCTTCTTCTCACGCCATTTCATCCCTCACCATCATCTTCATCTCATCACCATCTTCATCCCCTCACCACCATCTCCATCCACCACACCATCCATCACCGCCATTGCCACCACCACTCACCACCGCCCACACCACTCCTCATTGCCGCAAGCTGCTGCAAACCACCGCCAAGCTAAGCCCCATCGAGCTTGGCCGCACCTCCATCATCACCATCTCCACCGCCGAGCTTCCGAGTCGCCGTTGCTCGTCCATCAAACCACCAGCATCATCATTGCCGTCCCCGAGCCACCCTTGCTGTCGCAAGCCAAGCCACCATCGTGGCCACCGCCCAAGCCGAGCCCCCCTTGTCCGTGAGCTCAATTTCGTCAAACTGCTGCCATTGAGTTTCCAGTCAAGTCGCGAGCCTCATGTTTTTGTCACTGTTGCACCACCATCACCATGAGCTCGCCGTCACCAGAAACTCATAAGTTAACTTTCTAATCGTGGATTAAGATGTTAATTACGTTTAAGGGATAGATTAATTTAGGGATAATGACGTTTAATATTAGTTATTGTTGGTTTAGTCTTAATTGTGATTAATGATGGTTTAGATTAAATTTAAGTACGATTATTTTAAGTAATTACTATTAGATTAATTAATCATGATTAGATTAATTAATTGAGTTTAGTTTAATTAACTGTGATTTATTTAATTAATAGTAATTATTTTAGTTAATGACGATTAATTTTCATTAATTATAGTTAGGTTAATTAATATAGTTTAGTTTAATTAATTGTAGTTAGCCTAATTAATTGCGATTAGTGTAATTAATGATGGATTAACCGTGAAGTAGAATTTTATGCCCGTCTTTTCTGAATGAGATTGTACTTAATTTCAATCATTTTAATTTATGATGCTATGTTATTGACTAACCTATTATAGATTTTATTTATTATTAAAAAAAGGTTTATGGGCAAGAAGATAGAAAATTTTGAGGCATTGGATTTGGATGGCAAATTTTATGTGCTAAATAAAACAATAGGGTTTTAAAATAGAAATGTGCAAAATTTGACGGGTTGATTTAAGATATGTGACCACATATGAATATTTTATTGAGATTTTTAAATGTAAAAAATTGCCAAAGTTAATTATTTGAAAACAAACTCTTTTGTTATGGGTTAATTAATGATAATAAGAATTGGTTTGATTGTGGTCATTTAATCAAACCTGTCACCCAATGAGAATTTGGGGATGATGTCCGATTTTTATCGGATGCTCGGCAGGCATTCGGATGACGGGTCATGATTAAGGCCAGATCAATACTCCTTTATAGAATGTAGTCTAGGTAGGCGTACTAGACGATGTCGTGCCTGATAGGGTGGGACAATGCCCAGCCATGTCGAAAGACCGCCAACTCTTATGTTGGCCGTGGCCCGAGAGATCGTAAAAGTTGAAACACATATGTTTGATAGTGTGTTTGGCTATTACGGATTGTGTTCTAATTATTATCTATGTTTGTTGCACTAATATTTCCATGTAAAGTGTACTAATATGCAGGGATATACCAAGGTGAAGTAAGATTGTATGCTGTTACATGTTTAGGCTATCTCCGAGGTGAATTAGCTTCCTAATCAATGCTTAGAAAGTTGACTCGCTAAGATTTTATTTTATCTTATTGTTGTTGAATCTTTTCAGGTCCTTAGTATGGAGCATCACCCCATACGTTTTGAGGTCTCCATGGACTATGATTCGCATAGGACTGCGTTTCCTATTCCGAGGACCAGTTGTGTCCACGAACTGGTGGTCATGACCATGTGGGTAGATGAGGGGCTAGTTGCTTGGGTTCCCCATAGGTTCAAGGCGTGATTTATTAGGGAAGTGAATGGCGATTGGACCGGTCCACTTCGTGGTTTTGATGGATCACCTTTCTGAGAACGTGGGAAGGCAAGTGTGGGATCCCATGGATATTGACATCCCTGATGATGTTATTTTGAACCTAGAATCTAATCCAGACTATGAGCTCATGGAGGAGTTTTCCTCTGACTACGAGCCCAACTCTCCGCTGGGACACTAGGGCCGGTGCCTGGAGTTAGTGAAGCTAAAGTTAACCTTGACCTTTTTGACCCTTTTTGCTCATAGGTCGTGCAGGAGTTACCTTTTGTTGTAGGCTTGTGTGTGTTAAACTCATAGGGTTAACAAGTCAATAAATAAATCGCCACTTCTGGAAATCGTCTATCATGCTTTACTATTCCTGTTGTTGTTGATTGACTGGGTCTCTATCTGAGTTGCTTCTGCATGCGTTTAATTGGAAAATAAAAAGAATGGATTGGCGATGCGTCCTAAAACGTTGCAATTTAATCGACTATCATGGAATGTTCGCGCTCTCGGGGTTCGGGACGTGACACATTAGCCTCCGCACGCTCGCACATAGGGCTTTGGGAGATTGTGACGTATAACAAAATCTTAACTAAACCTAAAAAGCACTTAGATCCTATGGTATCTTACAATCAAAGATAAAATATCAAAACGCATTTAGAAAGGTAAATTAATAAAAAACAATGAATTTGAATACTCTATACTAATAGACATCCCAAGCTAACCTAAACAAAAGAATGAAATATCAAATTGCAAAATACTAAATTTATCAAATATCCAATCTTAGGATGCCCCACAACATCCTCTCTTTATTGAAAAAAAAATGGCTTGACCTTGAGTTTTTAGAATGTCGGTCATGTATAGCATATATTGCACAATCCTCCTAGAATTCCGAACCATATTTGCAAAATGAATCAAAATTTCTGACTTTAAGAAAATATCCCAACCAAACATTTAGATCCATCCAACAATTGCTTTTTTTATTTCTATAGGGATAATGAAATCAATTTCGGATCTACGATTATTCTTTCTATTCTCGATCGCCTCAAATTTCTCCGCCGGAATCTCAACTGCATAAATTCAACTCGACATGAGAGGGGGTTTTCTCCAAAATCATCTTTCTATCGGCATGGAAATCATGCCCAAGCCTGAGATCTTTCTGGAGTTTTGCTGGCATAATAATTTTTGAGGTATTGTGAGAATATAAGTATATTGTCACTAATAAAGTCTTAAAAAAATGAGTCCCACAATAATTTATAATTATTTGTGATTTAGTGATGGTCACAATCTTTGAAGGTAATCTTTATGAAAAGCTCCTCCATGGCTGTACTAGTTAAGCTCGGACAGGCAACGTGCTATGCAAAGATACTGCAGTTGCTAATTGACGGACATGGCTTCTTCTCCATTCTTGCTTTTCCTTTGATGCTAATTCTGAGAAGATGATGATAAAGATGAAGATGAAATGAATCTAGTTACAGAAGAATCCATGAATGAATGAAACTCGAATCACTTTTATTCCAATAAGACCGTACTATCAATCCTCTCTGCTTCTTCCTCCCCTGTTTCTATCTTTCTATCTCAACTAGACTCACCAATTCAGTGCAGAGCATCCATGGCTGATTGCTCTCTCTCCTTCTTTTCTCTCTCTTTCTTCTCTATCTTCATAGTTCTTTACATCAATGAATAAGAAGACTACTTAAAGGAAAACGGAGAAAAAACAGAATCCAACTCATAAAGGAAAAACAGAATCTAACTAACTGTTTTACTTTTGTTTTCTTTCTTTCAGCTGAATAACGGTTAGTTTAGATCTTTTATGACTTGGCGATCCATGTCACTCTTTATCTCAGGCTTCTTCTCCATTGATGTCGATCCATTTGTCTTTATCACGAACTCTTCATTGTTGATCATCTTGCCGTTGATCATCAGCTCATTGTTGCTTTTCTGTCTTTGTGTTCTTTCTTTTCCTTTAGCAATATTAACTACTGAGCTTATAGTCCTTTTTATATTTAACATCCCCCCTCAAATTGGGAAGGGGTAAGGATCCCATTCCCAATTTGGTGCGAAGAGTAATATGAGCTACTCGTGAGAGGGACTTGGTGAAGATATCGCTAACCAAGATGACTGGGAATATGTTGAACATGGATAGACCCAAAAGAAACCTTTTCACGAACAAAGTGGAAATCAACTTCAATATGCTTAGTTCGAGCATGCAATATTGGATTAGCTGTAAGAGAAATAGCTGATCGGTTGTCACAAAATAAGAGAGTTGGTGATGTGAGAGAAATTCCAATGTCACGTAAGACAAAGCTGATCCAAGTGAGTTCAGCAGTGGTTGATGCAAGTGCGCGGTACTCGGCTTCTGTGGAGGATCGTGAAACCGTTGGTTGTTTCTTAGCTGACCAAGAGAGCATATTAGAGCCAAGAAAAGTACAAAAGCCTTTAGTGGATTGTCTAGTAGCAGTACACCCTGCCCAGTCAGCATCTGAGTAGCCATAGAGCTTAGTGGAGCTATTAGAGTGAAGATAAATGCCAAGGTGTATAGTCCCTTTAACATATCGAAGAACTCTCTTTAACTGATGAAAATCTGCCACTGTTGGACGTTGCATCTTTTGACAGAGTAGATTTGTGGCAAAGGCAAGATCTGGTCGAGTAATTGTCAAGTACTGAAGACCTCCTACTAAGCTTCTATACTCAAAAGGATCAATTAGCTGATTTTCATCATTGATCATGGTTATTGATCTAAGAGACAAAGGTGTTGAGATTGGTTTGCATTCTGCCATATGAGCTCGTTTAAGAAAATCAGTAGCATACTTTGTTTGACATAGAAATAGATTCAAAGGAGTGCGTGTAGCTTCAATTCCTAAAAAATAATGAAGATATCCAAGATCCTTCATATGAAATTGGAGACTGAGGTTCTGAATCAAGGTGGTTAAGAGCTGAGGTGAGCTACTAGTTAGAATGATGTCATCGACATAGAGTAATAATAAAACTGTATGAGAATCAGTATGAAGCACAAACAGAGAAGGATCAGCTGTGCTGCAGAAGAAACCAGTTTCAAGGAGAAACTTACTGAATTTGTCAAACCAGGCTCTTGGTGCTTGTCGAAGGCCATACAAGGACTTTTTGAGAAGACAAACATATTTAGATTTCTGAGGATGTATGAATCCTGGTGGTTGATCCATAAAAACAGTCTCATTCAAGTCACCATGGAGGAATGCATTTTTAACATCAAGTTGATGTATTGGCCATTGTTTCATCAAGGCTACAGACAGTACTATACAGATGGTTGTATGTTTTATAACAGGACTGAATGTTTCAGTGAAATCAAGTCCTGCCTCTTGATGAAACCCTTTGGCTACTAGTCGAGCCTTTAGTCTGTCAAGGCTGCCATCAGGCGCTAGTTTGGTCTTAAAAACCCACTTACAGCCTATCACATTCATCTGATCAGTTCTAGGGACTAATATCCAGGTTTGATTTTCATATAGAGCATCCATTTCTTCTTGCATTGCTCTATACCATCCTTTATCAGCTAATGCTGATTTAATAGATCTTGGTTCCATTGGAACTTGATATTCAGCTAAACAGGCATACTTTGGATTTGGTTTAGTAATACCTGACTTCAGGCGAGTCTGCATATGATGAACAACAGCAGTGTCTTGTGAAGAAGAAGTGCTTGAACTATGTTGTTCTTGATCAGAAGTACTGTTAGTAGGCAAGACCTCTATTGAGGTAAGTACTGGTTGCTCTTCTGGTGTGTAACCATTCTGTATTTGTGTGAAAGAAGTATTTTATGGCATATGTTCACTATATGAGTAATGACTGTACTGATCTTCCAAAGTAGGATGGTGCTGAAATTTAGCTGTTTGGTGAAGAAGACTTCTATCTGTTGAGTCAGTACTTGGAGACTCGAGTAGACTAACTCCTTCAACCCATTGTTTGTATAAAGGTGTATACTGTCCATACTCACTGACCAACTTCTTTGAGAAAGGGAAACATGTCTCATCAAAGACAACATGTCTACTGATATACACACGATTATCAGTAGGTACAAGACAACGATACCCCTTGTACTATTCACTATATCCTAGAAATATACAGGTAAGAGATCTGGGATCAAATTTATGTTTTGCATATGGTCTTAAGCACGGATAACAAGCACATCCAAACACCCTTAGATGTTCATATCTTGGCTGAGTATGGTGAATTTTGTTATAAGGTGTGTCCATCTTTAGTTTCGGTGTAGGTAGTCTGTTCACAATGTAGTTAGCTGTTGCAAAGGCATCTACCCAAAACCTTAGTGGAACTTTAGAGTGATATAACATAGCTAGTCCAAGCTCAACTATGCGTCGATGTTTTCTTTCTGAGATTCCATTCTGTTCTGGTGTGTGAGGACAGGATATGAGCTGTTTTATGCCATAGTTCTTTAAATGATGTTGAAATCTGCTACTTATAAACTCTCCTCCTCCATCACTCTGGAAAGTTTTGATTTGATGATTATGTTGTCTTTCAACTAGTTTCTGAAATTTGACAAATATCTCATAGAACTCAGATTTCAACTTCATTGGATAGAGCCAGCTATATCGTGAAAAGTTATCAACAAATATCACATAGTATTTGAACTTTTGACAGGAGCTTATTGGTGAGGGTCCCCAAATGTCACAGTGTATCTTTTCTAGAGGAACATTTGAAGTAGAGTCTGACAAAGGGAAAGATAAAGCTGTACTTTTAGCTATTTGACAATTGCTGCATATATTCTTGGTTGTTGTATTGTAGTGAATACGCTTCTGATGCTGCAGATGTTTCACTATTTGAAAATTTGTGTGAGCCAACCTTTGATGCCATATGTCTTCATCTACAGTTCTTTGTCTCTGAGTGAAAAAGGCTTCTGTGGTTTGTGTATCCACTTGATAAAGTCCCCTAATTTTCCTTCCGAGCCTCACTGTCACTTTGGTATAGTTGTCCTTAACATAAACACCATTTTTGTCAAAAACAAATGAGCAAGAATAGTCATCTGTAAGTTTAGAAACTGAAAGGAGGTTCTTCTTTATTTCTGGAACGATCAGCGCATCATTGAGTGGTAAAGTATTAACTTTTGTTTTCAGCGAGGTATCACCAATGTAAGTAATAGGTAAACATGATCCATCTCCAATCATGACAGTATCAGTTCCTTTGTATTTAGAAAGAGTATGAAGTATACCAGGATTAGCGCTGATGTGAGCTGTAGCACCAGTATCTGGATACCATTCACTTCCTTTTGGGTCTTCAATGTGTAATGCTGTTAATGCTGTTGGAATGTCTTCTGCTTGATAGGAGTTGTCAAAACGATACCAGCAGCGAAGAGCATCATGTCCAGGTCGTTTGCATATTTGACATTCTAATCTAACATTATTTGTTTCTTTCTCATCCTGTAGAGTTCTATTTGAGGTTAATGTCAAAGAAGGATAAGTGTTGGTGTTTTGATACCTCTGAGAATAACTGGCATAGGGTCGAAAGCCTTGATTAGTTCCAGAAAAGACATTTCATTGTCTGTATTGTTGATCTTTTTGTCCTTGAAGTAACGCATCTGTCTTGTAATTTTGATTCCTTTCAGAATATCCAAAAACTCGACCTCTGTTATTTGCAGCTCTACCTCGGCCATAGCTGCGGCCTCCTCTGTAATTTCCTCTTTGAGCTACAAATCCAGAAGTTTGAGCGATATATCCTCCATCAGTGTTTTCTTTAAGTTGTATATGAGATTGTCTTTGCCCAAAGTAGGCTAAATTTGGATTGAACTGATTTCTGGAATAATTCAGCAATCTTGATTCAAGCCTTTCTAGCTGTGCAATTACCTCATCATAGTCTGGTTGAGGCTTAAGACAGTATATGGTAGTTCGAAAATTCTCATACTCAGGACCTAAGCCTTCCAATACACCAATCATTTTGGTTATTTCATCCACAGGTTTTCCTATAGCATTCAACTGATCACATATGGACTTATATTCTCTGAGATAGACTGAGAGGGTTCGATCATGCTTCTGACAAGCTTGCAGTTTCCCTCTTAATTCGAACTCTCTAGCAATTGACTTCTGTGTAAAACAATTCAGAAGAGTTTGCCATACCTCATAGGATGTTTCCACACCAATTATCAGGCTCAAGATATGCTCAGAGACAGATCCGCTTAACCAAGATGACACCAGCTGATCAGTTTTTGTCCAGTCAATATAATCTGGATTTACAACTTCCGATGCGCATCCTTCAACCTCATTCTGCAACATTTGAGGAGGTGGTGAAGTATCACCATTAATAAAACCAAAGAGTTCTTGACTCTTCAGGAATCTGTGGATCTGAGCTTGCCATAACAGAAAATTGTCTTCGGCGAGTTTGATTGTGACAAAATTCGAAATATTCACATGTATTGGGAAAGGATACTTTGGTGTTCTTATCGCCATTGTTATTATTTCCAACCTGAGGAAGAAGATGATAGTAACCCTATGAATGCAAATACGATTACCGCACTACTGGTATCTGCTGCATCTTCGATTTCTCTATTCTGATTCAATGAAAACCTTATGAATAGATCTCCTCAGTAACTGTGATAACCTGCTCTGATACCATGAGAAGATGATGATAAAGATGAAGATGAAACGAATCTAGTTACAGAAGAATCCATGAATGAATGAAACTCGAATCACTTTCATTCCAATAAGACTGTACTATCAATCCTCTGTTCTTCCTCCCTTGTTTCTATCTTTCTATCTCAACTAGACTCACCAATTCAGTGCAGAGCATCCATGGCTGATTGCTCTCTCTCCTTCTTTTTCTCTCTCTTTCTTCTCTATCTTCATAGTTCTTTACATCAATGAATAAGAAGACTACTTAAAGGAAAACGGAGAAAACAGAATCCAGCTCATAAAGGAAAAACAGAATCTAACTAACTGTTTTACTTTTGTTTTCTTTCTTTCAGCTGAATAACAGTTAGTTTAGATCTTTTATGACTTGGCGATCCATGTCACTCTTTATCTCAGGCTTCTTCTCCATTGATGTCGATCCATTTGTCTTTATCACGAACTCTTCATTGTTGATCATCTTGCCGTTGATCATCAGCTCATTGTTGCTTTTCTGTCTTTGTGTTCTTTCTTTTCCTTTAGCAATATTAACTACTGAGCTTATAGTCCTTTTATATTTAACAGATTCCACCTGGTATTTAATGTTAATCACAGGATTTTCTTTAAAAATTCTACCGTATTTGCTGCCCTCAGGCTCAGTGTAGAGTAGTTCGGTGGATTTGATTGTGTGCAGAGCTTCCTCTAGCAGAACAAGTAGCGATATCTTCTGGACTTTCCAGCGTCACTTGTCAGACTCGGTATTTTACTTGAGTTTAGAGATGTGGGGTTGATCCTTAAGGAAAGTGTTACTGATATTTTTAAAGAGTACTGTGCATATGTTGACTCCCTGAACATGACAGTTGCTTCTTATGATATGTATGACAATTAGTCTCACGTTCTCACCTCCTCGTCTTGAGCCAGTGAAGTGGGTGCCGTAACCATTTTGTTCGCTATACTTAAACCGCCATCTCAATGAAAGAGTTCACCAAGTGACGCTTTTATGCAGTTCATTTTCGTTCTTTAGCGCGCTTTCTGTCTCTCTAGTTAAGCATTGAAATCCATCCCTTCACTATCATTTTCCTATCATGGTTCTTTTATAACTAAAGGTCAAGTCTTAATTGTCGTAGGATACGAGGTCTTTAGATGTAAACATATAATCCATCCCCAAAATTAGCTAGTAGCTATATTATTTAATTTTGTGTTACGATTATATTTTATTTTTTTCTAAAATAATATGTTGTTCACGAGAGTTCCTGAATCTTTTGGATTAAAAGCTTTGAGATTAAAAAGCAAGTGAACTATTATAGTATTTGGGAGTGATTAGTTTCAAGATAGTCAGGTTTCAGACTATAAATACCGAACCAGCCCTAAAACTAGCTTGGAACCTAACTGGCCAGTTTCACAGTAAACCTGTAAACCAGCCTGCATCTTCTTCTTTTTTTAATAATTTTTTTCATACTTAGTTTTTTCTTTTGGGTCAGGTTTTTCATATTTAGTTCAAGGAAGACAATATACGGACGCAGCTGTGTTTCATCCTTCACAAGAGATCCAAGTATTCCCGCTAGCAAAGCCAATCCCATGGGTCCATTAAGGTTTAGGATGCTGTCGAGGATTATACTGCTCCTTTTTTTTAGCGGCGCAGATTGAATATCTTACTTATGGGTTGCTTCAACCTCTGACTGTCGGGTATAACTACACGTGCGGAGCTTCGCTTGAATTGGTTTGTTTTAGGTATGAAAGTCCACGTCAAAATGAGATCAATAATTGACGTAAATTTTTTTATTTGAAATATTTGGGTTCAAGAGAGATGGGCTTGGCAAGAAGGTGGCAAGAAGGCGTTTAATACGAATGGAGAGAGCTGCCTTACAAATTACGTCTACCTTTAGCATTTAATAAACTTACCCAATCATTGACTCATGCTTGTAAGCATAGGTCTGCATGTTGGCAACCTCTATGATTGTTTCGTTTCTGACTTACTAGAGTCATACAGATTGGACTTCAGCAGGTTCATTTTGGACTGTGGAGTCGTGGTTTTTCCTCTTCTTGCCAAAGAGCAGAGTTGTATTGAATTTTTCAATCTATTGGGCATATTGGTGATGATGCTACGTGTGAATAATACTTTACCTTTTCGTCAATTTAAAGGTTTGGCTTAGACTAGTTACTGTGTTGGGTATGCTCCCTGATCTTGTCAATTTATTGAATTTATAGAACTCCCAAAACATGCCAAATGTCTGATGGACTGTGAAGCTGCTAAAATCTTACAAGGAATCCAGGAGCAAATGGTTATATTGTCTGAAGATCCAACGATCAAAATTCCTGTGTAAGGAGTACATTCTCGTGGGTATTCTTTTGATCCTTCTCTTTCAACATACCTGAGTCAACTGTCGTTTCAGATCCTTTACCCGTGGATTGCAATATGCCAAAAATGGAATTCACTATACAGATCCGGGATCAGTGAGAAGAGCTCTAGAGTATCCTTGTTTTTGAAGTTTCTTTTGAGTGCTTTAATAATGTGATTACCAATTCTCCTAATGAGGTCCCATGCAATGGATAAAACATTGTTAACCATTAACTCATCTCAAAGGCCTCTTACACAATATGGTGTCACTGAGGGCGAGGTACTAATCTCAACTTTTTGGGTAACATTTCTTAAGAAGACACTGTTGGAAGATATGATCTGCAGGATTGTACAGATTGTAAATTGATACAACTATGTCCATATTAGGATTAGAAAGATCATAGAATATTTAGGAAATATAAACTTGCTTTTATTATTATTTCCTTTGTATTATATACATCTTTGTACATAAGATACAATTAATGAAGTAAGGAAAACCTTCTCTCGAATATCTTCTTCCCTACATCCTTCGACTCTTTCTTCTTCAGCCCTTTTCTCCATCGTTCACCTAGTTCGGTGACATGGTATCAGAGCCTTCTTGAAGTTCTGAATCTTTCATTGCTTCCGCTTCGATTGCCTCACGGAACTCCAATCTACAAAGGGGTTGCCATAGGAATCATTATTTTTTAGGGAAGAATTTTTTTCATCATGTCAAAAACACAAGACCTTACCTCTCCTTCAACACCACCAGAAACTTTGCAAACCCAAGACCCCTCTGTCGTGACTTCAGCTCCAGAACAACTCAGTCAGGCGCATCAACAAGCACAACACATGCAATGGCAGCCATTCCAGGCTCAGTCCAATCTGGGGCAGCCGTTTATGGGCCATCCATACCAATGGGTACCATATCCATGGTTCCCTGGGCAAAACCCAAATGCATCACTGCCTGGAGGCTACCAAAGCAATGTTGTTTCCGATGGAGGCCTACCAACCGGTGAAGGGGCAAGCGCAGCCATCGGAACAGAGCAGACGGGCGGCACACCTAGATCGGGCATGGGAGGAAACCCTTACCTGACTTTCCTCAATATGGGTCATGCGGGTTATGCGGGCCAAGGAGCCGGACCGAATCTCGGACCCGGATTTTTTCCTTATAATTTCTTTGTTGCCGGTGCCCGACCGGAACCAGGCGACCCGTTCCACACAACTAATGCTGACGGACCGGAATTGAAGCTTATCAGCCAGCAATTGACCGGTGCCGACAATTACTCGAGCTGGTCGCGAGATTTTCGACGGGCACTGGTAACAAAAGATAAAGATGGATTTCTCGACGGGACAATACCGATTCCAACCGACGAAAAGATGGCACGTTTTTGGAGAAAATGCAACCAGTTAGTTAGAACGTGGATTGGAAATTGCATAACAACCGAAGTCGCGGCCGGACTCCCTCCGACAGAGGATTCAAAACAGATGTGGGAAAACATCAAAGAAATGTTTGGAAAACTTGATCAAGTCAAGATTTTTTCATTAACACAACAAATCTCGGAGCTTAAACAGGGAAACATGTCCATTGCAGCCGTATACAATAAACTTTCGGCTTTGTGGAATGAACTCGAGGCAGCCGAAGAAAGGCTCGACTGGCCCGAGCCAATTTTGCAACAATATAAACGGATGCGCGAAAGGGAAAAGGCGACGAGATTTTTACTCATACTCAACAAAACTTACCTCCCGTTTCGTTCCCAGATCTTGACCGTGGAACCTCTACCAAGCATCGGCCGAATCTATCAATTAGCCGTGCAAGAAGAGAATCAACAGAGAACAACCGACTACAACAGAGGTGGAGATGGCATGGCATTGGCGGCGAAAACCCTAGCTCGACCTTCGTCGAGGAGCGGAGGAGAGAGGGGACCGAAAGAGGCGGAACTAGGGTTTCTGGGAGGGAAACCTAGTCATCTTGATTATATAGGGCGATCGGACGGCTATAATTCGTCCTTGGCAGCAAGCAGATCCGACGGCTCAGGAGGAAGCCGCGCAATCGGCCCAGATGGGCTGCGAAACCTTTTCGGTTGGACTGGCCCAGATGGGCCGCGGAGCACGCATGGGCCAGATATCTCACGCGGGGATTTCTCCGGTGGAGCAAAAGGGACGTATGGGCCGACTTTGGCCCAAATTTCACAGCCCACGAACAGGAATTATTTAGGCCCGAGAAATTTTACCTCCAAAGGCAAAGGTAAAATATACTGTGACTATTGTAAACGTCCACATCACACAGTAGAGAATTGCTGGAAATTGCATGGGAAACCTGGAGAAAAAGAAAAAGGAAAATTTTCCCAGATTTTTCAGGTATCGGACAAACAACGGAGAAAACAATTAGTCATGATGACTATCGTGGGACTTATGGAGGCTCGAGGAAGTTGGACACCTCGATAACTGAGTTTCACAGTACTTCTTATTGCCTGGTAAATACAATTTCGAAGAATGCATGGATTATTGATTCAGGTGCCAGTGACCATATTGTCTGTGATATGAGCTTGCTTTCAAATATAAGAAAATTGTCTTTTCCCAAATCTGTTCAGCTTCCAAATGGAAACATGATCCAAGTTGAAATGATTGGCACTGTGACTCTTAGTCCTCATTTTACACTTCGAAATGTGCTTTGCATTCCTAATTTCCAGTTCAATCTCATGTCAGTATCTCGAGCTTGTGAAGAAAATTCCTGTCATATCTTATTCAAATCTGATAAATGCTTCTTTCAGGCCCTTTCGACTGGGAAACTAATGGGCTTGGGTAGAGTCTTTCAAGGGCTATATTTCTGGATGAATTTTCAATTATCATGTTCTTCCAATAAATCATTGTGTAATACTATTATCAATGATAAGAATCTTCTTTATCATCAAAGATTGGGTCATACTGCTTTATTTCCTTGTCCTCAGTGCCCTATCTGTCCATTGGCAAAACAGACACGTCCTTCTTTTCCAAATAGCACCTCTCAAGTCAGTGAAATATTCTCATTAATTCATGCTGATGTCTGGGGACCCTATCACACTTTGAATCATGATGGGTCCCGGTTTTTCTTGACAATAGTAGATGATTTTTCACGTGCGACATGGATATTCCTCATGCAATCAAAGGCTCGGGTCCTTTCTCACCTAAAAACTTTCCTTGTTTTGTCCAAAAATCAGTTTGGCAAATCAATTCGTCGTATACGTACTGACAATGGTAGAGAATTCTTTAATGGGGAATGTGCATCTTTTCTTTCCTTAAATGGAATTTTGCATGAAAGCTCTTGTACATATACCCCACAGCAAAATGGAGTGGTTGAAAGAAAGCACCGGCATTTATTGGAAGTAGCAAGGGCCCTTAAGTTTCAGGCCTCTATTCCTGAAATTTTTTGGGGAGATTGTGTAGTCTCAGCAGCATACCTTATCAATCGTATGCCATCACGGATTCTTAAAGGAAAAACTCCCTTCGAAATATTGTATGGGAAGAAACCAGATTTGAGTTATCTCAGAGTCTTTGGGTGCCTATGTTATGTGACCACGGTAGGGCACAGGGATAAGATGGAAGCTCGTGCCAGACAGTGTATATTCATGGGATATTCAAGTCTGAAGAAAGGATATCGTGTTTATGAACCATCCACAGAGAAATTCTTTGTGAGCAGAGATGTGGTTTTCTATGAAGATATTTTTCCTTTCAAAGATGCTCTTCATATGCCCCAAAAGGAAGGCCCAGGCATTAATCGATCTTTATTAGAGGAGGAGCCATCTTCTGGAGAATCCTACATTATTATTCCTCCTCCAAGAAATCCAGAGTCCACTGCTGCACAATCCCCTATGTCTACTGAGGCCAATATGGATCATTCAATTGACCCCCAAGAAAGAGATTCCCCTCTTACAGCTCTTCCAGAATCAAGTACTAATGAAGAGTCAACATTTATTCAGCATGAAGAACCTCGGCGATCTGGTCGAGTTAGTCGTCCACCTATCTGGACGAAGGACTATGTATGTGCTTCATCAGGATCTCCAGGTACTCGATATCCTATCTCATCCTATATTTCATTTGGTAGGTTACCGTCAGAACATTTATGTTGCATGAGCCATATTTCTGAGGGGCAAGAACCATCTAGTTATAATGAAGCAATGCATGATCCACGTTGGCAAAAGGCTATGGAGGTAGAACTACGGGCTTTAATGGAAAATCATACTTGGGACATTGTGCCATTACCCATTCATAGAAAACCTATTGGATGTAAGTGGGTATATAAGATTAAGTATCGAGCAGATGGTTCTGTAGAGAGATATAAAGCTCGACTCATGGCCAAAGGTTTCACACAACGAGAAGGTTTTGATTATCACGAAACCTTCTCCCCAGTAGCCAAAGATGTCACCGTTCGTTCTTTCCTGTCGGTTGCTGCTATTCGAGACTGGCCATTACATCAAATGGATGTACATAACGCCTTCTTACATGGTGATTTGGATGAAGAAATTTACATGAATCTTCCACCAGGATTACGGAGACAGGGGGAGTCTAAGGTATGCCGTCTCCGCAAATCTCTGTATGGATTGAAACAAGCTTCTCGTCAATGGTATGCCAAATTTACTAGTGCTCTTATTGCTGCTGGATTCAAACAATCTAAATACGACTACGCATTGTTTACTTGGAAGAAAGGTATGTCGTCTATTTATTTGATGATTTATGTTGATGACATACTCATCATGGGCAATGATGACTCGGCCATCAAGAACCTGAAAGGATATCTACATTCCACTTTTCATATCAAAGATTTAGGCTCGCCTAAGTATTTTCTCGGAATTGAGATAGCTTGTTCAGATCTGGGAATTTCACTCAGCCAACGGAAATTCGTAATGGAGATTATATCAAAAGCAGGATTGTCAGGTTGCAAACCTGCCATTATTCCCATCGAGCAAAATGTCAAGCTGACTTCTGTTGACTATGATGCTGAAGTATCGTCTTCTGATGATCCATTATTGAAAGATCCTTCAGGATACCAGAGACTTGTAGGGAAACTTATCTATCTTACCATGACAAGGCCGGACATCTGCTATGCGGTCCAGACTCTCAGCCAATTCATGCACAGTCCAAAACAATCTCACATGAATGCAGCCTTGAAGATTGTGAGATATTTGAAGACATGCCCAGGATTGGGAATACTTCTTTCTCGGAAATGCAATATGGAAATGACAGCCTATTGCGATGCGGATTATGCTACATGTCTCATGAGTAGAAGATCTATTACTGGTTTCTGCATCAAATTTGGGGAATCATTACTTTCATGGAAGACAAAGAAACAATCAACTGTGTCCTTATCTTCAACTGAAGCCGAGTATCGATCTATGGCCAAAACTGTTTGTGAAATAGTTTGGTTAAGAGGTTTGCTTATGGATCTCGGGGCACAAATTAAGGGACCCACTACACTCTTCTGTGACAACGATTCAGCTCTCAAGCTTGCAACGAATCCCATAGTTCATGAAAGGACAAAACACATAGAGGTGGATTGCCATTTTACTAGAGAGAAGATTCAAGAAGGAGTTATCCAGACTAGAGGAATTAGAACCACGGAGCAACCGGCGGATATGTTTACTAAACCTCTATGTCAGAGACAACACGCATATCTTCTAAGCAAGCTAGGTGTCTTGGACATATACAAGCCACCAGCTTGAGGGGGAGTGTTGGAAGATATGATCTGCAGGATTGTACAGATTGTAAATTGATACAACTATGTCTATATTAGGATTAGAAAGATCATAGAATATTTAGGAAATATAAACTTGCTTTTATTATTATTTCCTTTGTATTATATACATCTTTGTACAGAAGATACAATTAATGAAGTAAGGAAAACCTTCTCTCGAATATCTTCTTCCCTACATCCTTCGACTCTTTCTTCTTCAGCCCTTTTCTCCATCGTTCACCTAGTTCGGTGACAGACACAGTGCCATTAATCTCAGATTTGGTGCAGATATGTGTCATTGGGAATGTCTGTCCAGAAACTCCAGATGAAGTCTTTGCTCTTGTTCCATCCTTGAAGGTACTCTATGACCATACTTTAAGATCTTTAGCTTGCCATGGACAATTTTCGATATGGCTGGTAACCTGCATTAGTAGAGACAATTTGGGCACCTCTGTTCAAAGCTGTTTTCATCCCCTGAAAGGCTTTTCTTTTGTATGTTCCATTAGTGGAAAATTTGGCCTGTGCTGGATAATTGTGAGAATCAAGCATGATGAAACATGCTAATATCATTTTAAATAGAAGAATTGAATGCAAGTTCCAAGTTTTGAGTCAACATTTCATGCTGTGGATTCATAGGGTTCTTTTCACGACAGAGATTTTCATTTTGAGTCGCCAGTTAAAAGAAATTTAGATGACATCCAACTAGGGTCATTGAAGTTTAAGCTTTTTGTTTACAGTTCATGTTGGGGTAATATGTGTATAAATATTCCTGCATGCTGAAAACTAGATACGTCATAAAAGTCTGTATATGTCATTTTGTCTCCTTATGGCATGTTTGCTATTCAGCTTTGCAAGCCATTTTTGTCAACTCATTGATTCCTTATTTAAGTGTTTAGAAAAGGAAATTCGTCTGTACAACTAGGCTACCATTTGGAATCGATTCTGGTTGTATAATCCCTCCGGCTGCCTCCTTGTCATCATTACTGATACCTTGTCTTAGACAAAGTTTTGACCCCAAGTTTTGTGCAGTCTAAGAAGAGCAAGCTCGTTGAGCCTCTCAAAGATGTTTTGGCTGAACTAGTTAAGCTCAGAAAGGTAACGTGACACCCAGCAGAGATCTACAGTAAGATACCACAGTTGCTGATCGACTGACATGGCTTCTTCTCCGCTCTTGCTTTTCCTTGGTGCTGATTACCGACTGGTCTTTAGTGTTAACTGCAGGTTTTTTTGTTTATAATATTTACTGTATTTCTGCTCTCGGAATTCAGGGTAGAGTTGTTCGGTGGGTTAGATTGTGTGTATAGCTTCACCTAGCAGAACAAGAAGCAGTATCCTCAGGACTTTCCTGCGTCATTTTGTCACTTGTTCGGTGAGATGTAAGGTTTATTCTTGAGGAAAGTGTTACTAATGCTTTTGAAGTGTACTGTGCATATGTGTTGACTCCCTGAACACGATGGTGTCTTTTTATATGATATGCATGACGATCATCTCATGTACTCACCTCATCTTCACGTTGTTTGGAGCCAGTGAATTTGGTGCTTCCATTAGCATTTCGTTGTACCCAGACTATCGTCTCAATGGTAGAGTTCACTGAGTGCGGTTTCTATGCAGTTCATTTCCGATCTTTAGCACTCTCTCTCTCTCTCCAGCTGAACATAAAAAGTCCATCCTTTCACTATTAGTTGTCCAATCATGGGTCTTTTATGACTAAAGGTCGACTATTAATAGTCACAGCATATAACCTTGTCTTTGTTTTTCTATATCATTATTTAGTTATAATTCACAGAGAGTATTCCTGAAACTTTTGGGTTAAAAGCTTTCAGATCAAAAGCTGAGTGAACTATCATAGCAGCCATCTTGATTTATGATCGTGGAAAACTCGAATGCCAATGACTCACCAGTTATGGACATTGATCTAATCTTTTTGACAGTAATAAGGATAAGTACAGAAATAGGATCTAAGATTTGTATTCAACGTCTTGTTTTGGCCACTTGAGGATTTAAAATTAACAAAAACTCAGTTCGCCATAGCTGTGATTTCTCAAGAAAGCCTCAGCTGCTACCCCTCACTCCTTCAAGTGATTGGGGAGACATCGGCTTCAGCAAGCAATAGAGCATGACAATGTTGATGAGCTACATGGGTTAATAAAAGGATGAGCCAAATCGTGTATCTTAGGGCCTCTTCCCAGAGACTCTCTTACACATCACCACGGCCACCAGGAAAACCCCAATGGGCATGGTGATGGCCATGTTGAAGCCGTGGTTTGTTCGGAAAGTGAATCAAGAGGGTTACGGGCCCGTGTGCTTGGCTTTGCAAACAAGCATGGGCACTGATGACCCTCACCCTCAAGTTGATCCAAGTCCACGAACTACACAGGTTTTAAGCCAACTTTGCATTGTGTCGCTGAGAGAAATAGAGAGACATTGAGCCGGAGCTCCTAGCCGAGTTCCAATCTGTTTGCAAATTGTCCACTGAAAACTTGATGAGCTAGTGTGAAACGACAGTTCACATTGCCATCAATAACTGCAACCTCCAAGCATTCAAGGTGCAGTTTGAATGGGCTTGAGAGAGTCAATCTGACAACAATTTTGGATTGGAAAGACCAAGAGGGTAACACTATCTTACATACTGCTGCATTCATAGGTTAGTTCATCGATTGTGTGGTTGTTTGTGCTTTTATTGTTCAATCTTTAAATCGAAATAATCCAACTCCGGAACAAATGTAATGGTAACAAAGATAATGGGATCACCTTATTCGGTTCTTTTGATGGAGAGAAGAAAACGAAATAGGGGGGATTACTATCACTCCTTCCCTCCCAATCTTCTACTTCCTATTTTCTTTTTGTATCGAATACAATTTTTACAGCTTGATCCGTTCTTTTATCTTCTTTTAATTCCTTAGTGATTACTGTCACGCTCCGATCCTCGGGCACGCATACATCCTTCTCCCTTGGTCGATTTTATAATGCGATATCCCAGGACTATATATCGCCGACCCTTTCATTTATTAAGCACATGCGGAAGCAATTAAAATCTCCAGACAACAAAACGATGTGATAGAAAAGCAGGGTCATATTTTTCATATCGAAATTTATAACCAAACTTCTATACAAAACACAAACCAGAGCACTTCGCAACTTTTAATCTAAACTCTATTCACATAAAAAATGAGATCTCAAAAGAAGATAAACTCTCAGTCCATCTGGGCCGTACTCAAGGCCCCTCTCGGGATTATCTTCTTCTTCCAAAAATCCTTCTCAGACTCCTCCTCCTCAGCTACTCAGCGGGGTCCTTGAATGTTTTCCCCAAACTGGGATGAGACTACGTTTCAGCGAGTTCTACCCCACTAAGGCCCGATTAGTAAACTATTATACTACAGGCTGCCTAAACACGCACAGGGCAGAGGACTTGCCTTGGTTTCAAATCCCACTTGCAAGTCAATACAATTCATAATAGGCACCCAAGTAATCATATCACCGATCGAAGCATCTATCAAATCGACCTAGTCGATTATATGCCAGCAAGACCACTCATGGTCATTTCCTTTCAGTCAATCAATTCACAACATCAAATCAAAGCAATAATCAATCGACCTAGTCGATTACATGTCAGACGGACCATTCTAGGTCCATGCTCTCGGGCGTCAAGTTCACCAATGTGACTTATCCACTAGACAATTGTGTGCGTTCTTTAAGGCGCCGTTTTCGCCAGTGACATCCTTAGTCACCGAACCATGCATGCCTATAACCATGTACTCAATAGATAATTGTGTGCGTTCTTTAAGGCGCCGTTTTCACTAGTGATATCCCGAATCACCGAACCACACATGCCTACAACCATGTATTTAATAGACAAGTGTATGCGTTCTTTAAGGCATCGTTTTTGCCAATGATGTCCTTAATCACCGAACCATACATGCCTACAACCATGTATTTAATAGAAAAGTGTATGCGTTCTTTAAGGTGTCGTTTTCGTCAGTGATGTCCTTAATCACTGAACTATACATGCCTATAACAATATGAGTACTAGACCGATACGTGCGTTCTTTAAGGCGCCATTTTCGCCAGTGATATCCCAATCACCGAACCACGTAGGTCCACAATAATGTATGTACTAGACCGATACGTGCGTTCTTTAAGGCGCCGTTTTCGCCAGTGATGTCCCAATCTCCGAACCACGTAGGTCCATACACCGTGTCTGATCAGTTATAACCAGAGTATTTCCAGTCCACTCTCATGATTCCATTCACTTTACAACTCATCAAAGCATTATAAATGCTAAAGAAACATACTCGGTCATTTACCAATCAATCATTCAATCTCAATCAATTCCAAATCAACTTAGGGTAAATCCCTAAAACATCACAATTTATTTAATTCCATACAACGTAGAGCTCAAATAAATAAACAGATTGCGCCACGACAATCAGCACGAGATTTCGGTCGTCGGCCATCTCAATCTTAATTTTCAAAAAATAATTAAGTAATAATTATTAAAAATTCAATTTAATACAAAATAAAGCCCCATTAAATAAACATACTTCACCACGGTCATCATCATAATATTTTGGTCATTTACCATCTGAATTGAATTTTCGGAATATAAATAAATAATTAATTAATTTCGAAAATTAAATAATTAATATTAAAAATCCGATTTAGCTCAAAATAAAGCCCGGTTAAATCAACGGACTTCACCACAGTCATCAACATAATATTCCGGTCTCAGCCCATCCCAGTTGAATTTTCAGAAAATAAATAATTATTTAAATTAATTCTGAAAATTAATATTTAAATACTAAAAAATTCCACTTAGGCCCGAAAAGCCTAATTGGAGCCCACTAAGGGTCGGGAAAAATCCCGAGGCACTTCCAATAATTAGTAGACCACGTCTACTTGCTAATTGCGCAATCAATTTATCTAAATCGCATCACAATTGACTAATAATTGCTAATTTATTATAATCTAACAACCTAAACATAATTAATTAAAACTAAACCAATCTTAAGCATAAATTATCTTGCTGATTGAGCTTTCATATTGCGAAACTTCGCATATAATTTCTCCGATAGAGAAAGATCCCCAATTAGTTGCGTTTTTTCTTCTTTATAAATTATAAACAATGACTCACCTTATTAAATGGCGTTGACGATGGAGCTATTTATGATTATGTAAGTTCGCTACTCCTACTTCCATCCATCATCGTCACTGAGAAAATCCCCTCTCCTGCTACATTCCCCTCCTCAAACATTGACCCTTCAAGAAGCAATAGCAGCTAATAATGTCGATCAGCTATACAGCTCAATTGAGAGGAACAAAAATCTCTTAGATGATGCAGGCCCCTTCACAAATACTCCACTACACAATGCCACAGAGGAGGGGAAAACTCAAGTGGCCATGGAGATAGCCACCTTAAAGCCGTCGTTCACTCGAAAGTTGAATTGCAAGGGCTATAGCCCCATGCACTTGGCTTTGGTAAATAAGCATTATAACACTGCGAGGGTACTGATGACCCTTGACCCTGAAGTGATCCGAGTCCAAGGACGAGACGGGTACACCCCTTTACATTTTGGAGCTGGGGAAAAAATGCAGAATCAAGAGGAGCTCCAGGAACTCCTGGCAGAAATCCTGTCTACTTGCAAATCGTCCGTTGAAGACTTGACGAACCGGTGTGAGACTGCAGTTCACGTTGCTGTCAAAAAGGGAAACACCAAAGCACTTGAGATTTTGCTTGGATGGCTTAAGCGAGTTCATCTAACAAAAATCTGAATTGGAAAGACCAAAATGGTAATACCGTCTTACATATTGCTGTATCCGAATAGCAGCAACTTCCTGTGGCTATATCCGGACAGCAGCAACTTCTTGTGCAACTTCCTGCGGCTGGATCCGGACAGCAGCAACTTCCTGTGGCTGTATCCGAGCAGCAGCAACTTCCTGTGGCTGTATCCAAAGAGCAGCAACTTGAGGTATAGTTCATGCCGATATACTTCATTGATTTCGTCATTGTACGTGCTTGTATTGTTCAGTCCTTAAATTCGACATAATCTAATCCAAGAACAATTATTATGGTAATGACATGGTAGGGACTGAAAATACATGGTTTTAGAAACATTCGAAGAGAAGAGACTTGAACGGAACCCCTTGTTTGGTTTGTTTCGTAGGAGAGAAGAAAAGGAATTATGGGAGGGATGGATATCATTCCTTCCCTCCCAACCTTTTAATTCCGATTCTCTTCTTGAAAATTTTCCCGTGCATAAGGTCATGGTAGAGTGGGCTCCACCCGTATATTCAGTACGTTTTTTATAGGTTGATCCATTCGTTTATCTTGGTTTGTTTCCATAGTGATTAATCATTTCATTTCTCTCCAAACCCCACCATCCATACATATATAGTTGACTTTGTATGCCATTGAGATGGGTTGTGAAAATTAGGTCAACAAGCAGTGTTTTTCTTTTGCTTTAGAAATAAATCAAATACTAATATTAAGAAGTTGATCGTATTCAGTGATGTACTTTTCATGGTCATCTTATATTTTCCGCGTTGTACTTTTCTGTTTTAGCACAAGCCCATAGTTCATTTCAAGGCTGCTAGTGCGAAAACTAGTTTGAGCTCCTGATGCTATTACGAGTTCTTTTTTTAATTGGCCCAACAACGTTTTCGGTTGGAGCGATACAGAGATCACATTGTTTACAGTTTATTTAGTGGAGAGAAAAGATATTATTAAAATTATTTCCCTTCGAACCCTATGAAACTTCGTTTTAATTGAGCTCTAAGTAACTCCAAGTCAGATGGTCTTGGATGAAGAATTTCCTTTCAACTTTTTTCATCGTAATCACTCCTGTCTTCCTGTCTAACAAAACATTAGCCTAATCCATTCTTTTCTATTACTGTATTTCTCCTATTGATTAGCAAAATCTCTTTTATTCTTTCTCTTTTATTCTTTCATAATCAGTCCATCTACGAGATAGAAGTTAATGACGTTGAAGCTAACACGGACAATCCAACTTGACCATAAAATAATTTCTTCATGGACGTGAGAATTACTCCCTATTCAGTTGAATCTTAGCAAAATCATTTACAAAAATCATTTCGGTTCCTCACTTTAAAAATCATTTACAATATGTAATTATAATCATTTAGTTGGCTTAATTAAGTCCTAAACTTATAGGAAAATATGATATTTCGGGTCCTCACTTTGGTAGAATTCACCAATATTACTACTCACATGGGCAATTTCTAGTTATGACATAAATAATTTCAAGTAAAAGGATTGAATCGCACTTTTCGAGAAAGATCTGAGATTTCATTACATTAGTTGAACTAACGGCATTTGATAAATAAGGTTTAGTAAACATTTTCCTTTTGTACATGTGTCCATAGCATCATTCAAACTTATATGGCAGGAGGTCACTTTGTGCACAATGATAAAGCTTAGTCACATAGCAATGATTGAAACTGAAGGAATACATATTTCATTTTGTTTCATTTGCATTTCTTCCAGATCATTAATCTACTGATTGGGTATACGAACGTTCATGCAAAGAACTTACAGCACAAGACAGCTCTGCAAATTTGCCGAGAGAATCCTAATTGCAATCAAGATGTTAAGAAAAGGTTAAGCCGTGAAGAACATCAAACAAAAGATTCTACTCCTACTCTCTCATTATCACAGTATTTTAGCATGAAACTAACTGTGCTCGAGAGGTGTGCAGGGTATTTTGGCACCAAAAACGAAAAAGCTCGCCAAATAATCCTTATAGTGTCTACCTTGATTGTGACTGCCACTTACCAATCCGCTTTCACTCCTCCGGGAGGATATTGGCAGGATTCCTCTCCAAATAACCCAGCCAATTCCATGGATTCAATTTAATAGAGACTGTCCAAGGTTATCTCACTTATTTTTCGCTGATGATTCAGTATTTTTCCTACGAGCCACTATTTCTGAATGTCAAAATCTTGCCAATCTACTCCATCAATATTGTTATGCCACAGGCCAGCTCATTAACAGAAACAAATCAGGTGTGTTCTTTAGCAAACATTGTCCTCTTTCTTTACAACACAACCTAGCACAAGAACTACGGGTTCCCATTCTCAGTAAATATGGGAAATACCTGGGCATTCCATCTGATTGGGGTCGTTCCAAGAAGGAGATGTTTTCCTGGATCCTGGCAAGAGTCAATACCAAGTTAGCAAGTTGGCAGGACAAATTTCTATCGAAAAGTGGCAAGGAAATATTATTGAAATCAGTTATACAGGCCTTACCGCAGTATGCCATGTCTATCTTCAAGCTTCCGCTGTCTCTCTGCAGATTGATTGAAAAGAAGATCTCCGCATTCTGGTGGAGTAAACAACAAAGTCATTCAGGCATACACTGGAAAAACTGGTCAGAATTAAAGCTATCTAAAGACTCAGGGGGGATGGGGTTCAGAGATTTAATCAATTTCAATACAGCAATGCTTGGAAAGCAAGCATGGCGTCTCTATCAGCATCCTCATGCTATCTGGAGTCAGCTCTTTAAAGGGTTATACTTTCGATTTTCATCCTTTCAGAATGCCTCCCCAGGACATCGTCCTTCTTGGGGATGGCAGAGTTTATTAAAAGGTCGTGAAGCAATTGCTCCTAAACTATGTTGGTTAGTCAGGGATGGATCGAAGATAAACATTAGAGATGATACTTGGTTACCACAAGGCAGAATAGGAGGCTTACCGAGGGAGGGAGAACCACGGCTTGTTGCTGAACTTATTGATTCCCAACTCTCTGTATGGAAGTCCTCCTCTGTTACTGAATTCTTCGATGGTCCAACCAGTTCAGCAATCCTAAACACCCCAATCAATCCGTCTCTCCATCATGATCAGCCGGTTTGGACAGACTCCTTCCGGTACCTACACGGTAAAGAGTTGTCATCATTATCTATCTCTACAATCTCAGAACCCCATATCCAAGCCCTCTCCCTCTTACACTAACCCACCACTGTTATGGAGGAATATATGGAAGATGCATACAGCGCCAAAGATTAAAGTTTTTCTATGGTCAGCTTGCCAAAACGCCCTTGCTACAAAACTAAATCTCTTTCGGCGACACATCATCCCTCATCCCATCTGTTCTTTATGCAATCATTCTGAACCAGAAACAATTGAGCATCTGTTTCTTTTCTGCCCTTGGACTACTGCAATCTGGAATCATGAAGATATTCAGGTAAATGTTTCACCTACCTCAGTTACTCGATTTGATGCCTGGATGGTTGACAGAATCTCCCTCCCACACGCGTCTCCAAATCTTGAAGCGATCGCTCATATCCTGTGGGAGATCTGGCGTCACCGCAATAACGCTATCTTTCGTCAAATCAAGATGGATCCTCTCCTGGTGGTCTCTGATGCTCTATCTCAAAGCTCTATCTTCAAGGTTCTTCAACCCCTGCCAAAAAGGATTCACACCGCACAGGCGAGATTAGATCATCGCTGGCACCCACCAGCAAAGGGCCTTATCAAATGCAATATAGATGGGGCTTTTCGCCCAGATTCAACCAATGGTTCACTGGCTTGTATTTTCAGAGACGACAAAGGAATTTTGAAGGATGTACTCACCAGATCTGTGTCTGCTCAGACGGCGTTCCAAGCCGAGATCTACGCCCTTATCTCTGCTCTTCAACGGATCATCCAGAAGGGACTTTCTCTTCAGCACTTGGAGATCGAATCTGATTGCTTGCAGCTAGTGGAAATCATCCGATCGAATCAACGACCACCGTGGAAGGAACAGCACCTCTTCGCAACTCTTCAAGACCTTCTTCAGCGTTGCCCTAACATTTCGCTTCATCATATCCGACGAGAGGCTAACCTAGCAGCTGACTGGGCTGCGAAAGCCCACAGGGACCAAGGCCCACCAACCAACTGGCTTCTCTTTCCCCCTCCTCTTTTTCTTTCTATTCTCGCTTCGGATGCTTCGGCGATAGCTTGTATGACTCTTTAATTTTAATATAAGTTATCTTTCGACCAAAAAAAAAAAAAAAAAAAAAAAAACCCAGCCAATTCCACTGTCGTTACCCCTAATTCCACTGTCGTTACCACCAATTCCAGCAGCATTGTTACTGGAAAACCACATCAAGCCGGAAATATTATCGTGAGTGGCTCTAATCTATGGTGTTTTACTATCCTCAACAGCTTAGTTTTTACCGCCTCCATCGGCACGGTTTGGGCCACCGCGATTACATTCTTCCCCGACACTTTAACGGTTTACATTTCTTTAGTGCTTCTCGGCATTACCTACTTTGCTCTTATTGCAATGGAAATACCAAGGTCCGATAAGGGCATAACGGGGATCCTATTTGTATTTTATGTGTGCTCGTTACTCACCACGTTGCTCCTCCCCCTTTATGTGTGGTGGAAGCACTGCCGAGTTCTATACAGAATCGATGCCAGAAGGGGATGCGTCGGCAGCTTGCGAGGATCGAAGGATCGGAAATAGTTCGCAAGTATTATCTACTTTAACTATTCCTGTCGCAAGTGAGGTTTGCAAAATATACTCTTATTATTAGTTGCATGTAATGTACTCATCTTTTAATCCCTTAATGCCAATAGACCTTTAATCTTTGCTTGAAGTTGGGATTTGGCTTTCCGAATGCTAATCCATTATGACGCAATGGAAACGAAAAGAATTGAATAACATGAATACCCAAAATTTGCAAGTACAAAACGTCTGAAGAGAAATGTCTCGATTTTCTATAATTTTGAAACGAGGCAAATTGCCCGATCCCATAAAACACAATAAAAATACACTCTCGCAACCCTTTTTTAAGAAGTTCACTACTCAATAATGTAACAGAAAAAAGAAATGCCGATAATATAACGAAATCGTAGCTAAACCTAAAAAGCGATTAGATCCTATGGTATGTTACAATCAATGATAAAATATCATAATGCATTTAGAAAGTTAAATTAATAAAAACAATGTATTCGAATACTCTATACTAGAGACATCCCAAGCTAACCTAATCAAAGAATGAAATATAAAATTTCAAAATACTAAAATTTTCAAATATCTAATCTTATGATGCCCCACGACGTTCTCTATTTATTGAAAAAAGAAATAGGCTCGACCTTGAATTTTTAGAATGTCGGTCATCTGACATAGCATATCTTGTACAATCCTCGTAGAATTCCGAACCATAACTGCAAAATGAATCAAAATTTTTGGCTTTAAGAAAATATCCCAACCAAACCTTCTAGATCCATCCAACAATTGATTCTACCAGCTAAAAAATTTGTTTGTATATATTTGCATACGTACGTGCGAATAAAGAAGTGATTTACATCTGCAGTAACATTTCCCAAGTCCAAATATCAATTAAACAGAGAACCTTGCAACGAATTCGTGTAACTCTTTAAGACAAACGGTGATGGTCACAATCCTTGACGGTAATCTTTATGACAAGCTCCACCATGGCTGTACTAGTTAAGCTCAAATAGGCGACGTGCTACGCAAAGATACTGCAGTTGCTGATTGACTGACATGGCTTATTCTCCATTCTTGGTCTTCCTTTGATAGTGATTACCCCCTGTTATTTAATATTAACTGCAGTATTTTCTTTAAAAATTTTACCGTATTTGCTGCCCCCAGACTCAGTGTAGAGTAGTTCAGTGGATAGATTGTGTGCAGAGCTTCACCTAGCAGAACAAGCAGCGGTATCCTCTTGACTTTTCGGCATCACTTGCCAGACTTGGTACTTTACTTGAGTATAGAGATGCAGGGTTGGTCCCGAAGGAAAGGGTCACTGATATTTTTAGAGTACTTTGCATATGTGTTGACTTCCTGAACATGATAGTTGCTTCTTATGATGTGCATGACAATTAGTCTCGTTCTCACCTCATCGTCTTGAGCCAGCGAAGCGGGTGCCATAAGCATTTTGTTCGCTGTACTCGAACCACCATCTCAATGAAAGAGTTCACCAAGTGATTCTTTTATGCAGTTCATTTTTCGTTCTTTAGCAGGCTTTCTGTCTTTCCAGTTAAGAATTAAAATCCATCCTTTCACTATCATTTTCCTATCATGGGTCTTTTATAACTAAAGGTCAAGTCTTACTTATCATAAGAAATGAGGTCTTCAGATGTTAATATACATAATCCATCCCCAAAATTAGCTAGTAGCTATATTATTTAATTTTGTGTTACGATTATATTTTATTTTTTCTAAAACAATGTAGTTCACGAGAGTCCCTAAATATTTTGCATTAAAAGCTATGAGATTAAAAACCATATAGTATTTAGGCTAAAAATATGGAATCTATCATGTTAAAACTAATATCCCATGAATCCCAAGATGTTATGATATCCTCAAAAATATGTAATTCCATTCGCCTCGAGCACTAGACCATGCAATGGTTTTTAGAAAGTAGATTCAAAGCCCAGAGGCTGAAGGGTTCTAAAAAGTGAATAGATGCATTGACATAAGTACAAGAACAAGTTCCTTAAATATCATATGACAACATCGAGCTACAGGTGAAAGCACAAGATCCCAAACTGTTCAGATACCCAGAGCAAAAGAAATGAAAGAAAACAACACTTGCTTCTTCTATACAGATTGCACCTGACGCTGAACGTAAAGAGAAGCTTCTGTGAGGCTCGTTTTGGCCCAGAAGGAGGAAAAAAAAAGGGAATATATATGTAAGAACTAATGACAGTCTTGTATAGTTCGCAGAACTGAATTTCACGCAAGGAAAGATATATTCCACTATAAATTAGATGAGAACCTCTACCAACTCTACCACACGGACTCACATAATAACTACTCACTGTAAAAAGACACCGAATTCCAATTTGCTGACCGCTACTCGAGGCCCACCTCACATTAAAAAACCAAAAAAACCGAAAAGCTCAAGCAAAGAAAAGAGAGAGTACTGAGAGGTAAGAAACGCACCATTTTCACTCCTCAAAAGTCATTCTCTCGAAAAGCCAGTGTTCATGTGGCAAGAGTTCTTCAGCTTTCCATGAAACCTTTCCGCATAAGGCATCGACACTAAATAAGTAAAATCTTGACCCTTTACCCCCCCACACATTTGCTTCTCGCAAGAAGTAATCGAAAACGAAACCGACAAAGGGAGAGTACCTCGAGTGTGAGAGGAGAGTGTATATCGCAAACAAATCTGAGATCAAGCCGCTAGAGTGCGGGGATGGAGAGTGACGAATCGCAAATGAAGTAGAGATTGAGCCACCTGAAGAGGCGCAATCGTGTGGCGACAAAGATTACTTGACAAATCTGAGAGAGAGTTCGAGTGTGAGAGACAGAGGTGAGGAGAAGAGAGAACCTGCCTTGCGTGGTTAATTTCCGGATGACCGGTTGAGGATAAAAGTGGGATCGAGTAGGACAAGGCCCGTTCCCAACTTTTTCATCCGAAAACCAAATTGGTCTCCGTCTGAATTGGCCTAGAACTGGTATGGCCTGTTTGGTTCGATTCCTGAATCGAACTGGCCCAATTGCTTTTCCCTAATATCGTCTAATTTATGTTTATGGAAAACTTAATTGCCAATTACATCAAAGAGAACAGGTGATGAAAAACTCACGAATGACTAACCAGCATATTGTTATGATTTAATCTTCTGGACGGTAATATGGATAAGCTTAGGAGCATGACTTGAGATTTGGGCCGTTATTCAATTAAGGACTTCAAAATCAAAGCTCCAATCAAATATTGCATTCGCCATTGCTGGAGTTACCATCATTGCGTACCTTGTCGGCTGTAGTTGTGATTCATCAAGACGGCCTCTGCTGCTATACAACACGGCTTCAAGTAGTTGAGGAGAAATGACAACCAACGACAATAAAAGTAAAAATAAAAACAAATTCAGACGACAAATTATTGGCTTAGGATTAATCAGTGTTATTGGATTAACTTACATTATCTTGTTGACTTGGCTCACGCATTAAGAAACTTCGCATGCATGTTCTCTAAAGAGAAAGATCCCCAACTAGTTGCATTGTTCCTACGGGATGGATCATCAACAATGAATCGCCTAACAAAACTTTGGTTGACCAAGGCACTGTTTATGATTCTGCAAGTTCGCTACTCCTACTTCCATCCATCATCAACGAGCAAACCCCCTCAGCACCTACGTCTCCCTCCTCAAATAATGGACCCTCCGTTTCAACAACCTATGGAACATGATGATGTTGATGAGCTACATAGGTTAATTGCAGAGAATCAAAAAATCTTAGATTGTGTACTATCTTAGATTGTGTACCTAATGACCCCTTCCCAAATACTCCTCTACACATCGCTGCAGCAGCCGGGAGAACCCAAGTGGCCGTGGAGGTAGCCATCTTGAAGCCATCATTTGGTCGGAAGCTAGATCTAGAGGGTTACAGCCTCATGCACTTGGCTTTGCAACACAAGCATTATCACATTGCAAGGGCACTAATGAACCTCGACCTCAAGTTGATCCGAATCCGAGCTCAAAATTTAAAAACCTTAAAATTAAAAAAATTAAAATTTAGAAAACTTAAAATTTAGAAAACTTAAAATTTAAAAAACTTAAAATTTAAAAAACTTAAAATTTAGAAATCTTAAAATTTTAAAAACTTCCATTTTAAAACTTCCATTTAAGTTTTTTAATTTTAAGTTTTTTAGAATATTTTAAATAAAATTAATTTTTAATTAAATTAAATTAATTTTTATATTAATTATTTACACATCAGACACAAAACGACTTCATTTTTGCATTTTCTCGCCACGTCAATGTGCAAAACGATGCCATTTTGCACCCAACTCGCTAGAAAATTGCCACGTTAGCCATTTGACGGAATTTTGGTCGAAGTGGCACTTAAGTGTTCCACTTTACTCCGAAACTGGCACTTAAGTGTACATTTCCGAAGTTATGACACTTAAGTGTCCCTCTGTGCCAAGTTATGGCACTTCAAGTGTCCCAAACTCAAATTTTACTTTATTCGCTTCACTCGGACTCAAAGTAGAGTAGTTCGGTGGGTTAGATTGTGTATATAGCTTCACCTAGTAGACTATTGGAACAAGCATCGGTATCCTCAGGACTTTCCTGCATCATTTTGTCACTTGTTGGAGTCAGTACTTCACTTGAGTTTAGAGATGCAGGGTTCATCCTTAAGCAAAGTGTTACTGTTATTTTTAAAGAGTACTGTGCATATATGTTGGCTCCCTGATCATGATAGTGGCTTTTTATGATATACACGACAATCAGTCTTATGTACTCACCTCATCATCTTGAGCAAGTGAAGTTGGTGCCATGAGCATTTTGTTCATTGTACTCGAACCGCCATCCCAATAAACTAGTTCATCAAGTGATGCTTTTATGCAGTTCATTTTCATTATTTAGCATTCTCTCTGTCCCTCCAGCTGAGCATTAGAATCCATCCTTTCGTTATCATATTCCTATCATGGGTCCTTTATAACTGATAGTCAAGTTTTAATAGTCATGGGATATTAGGTTTTTAGATTTAAATATATTATCCATCCCCAAAATTAGCTAGTAGCTTTGTTATTTAATTTCGAGTTATATTTTATTTGTTCTAAAACAATATGTAGTACACGAGAGTTCCTGTATCTTTTGGGTTAAAAGCTTTGGGCAAAAGAATGCTTCAAGTGCCATAACTTGGCACAAATGGACACTTAAGTGCCATAACTTACAAAAAATACACTTAAGTGCCACATTTTAAAAAAAGTGAGACACCTGAGTGTCATCTCCGGCGAAGTTGGCTGGATATCATACGTGACATTAAAATATTAATATTTATTGGCAATGTGTCTCGCTGGAGAGCTGAGTCGTTTGAATTCACCCAAAACAACATCGTTTCGGTGTTGGCCAAAATACAACTCTTAAATTCACCAAAAAGACGTTGTTTTGGCATAATTTGAATTTTAATATACTATAAAAATTATTTAAATTAAATTTAAAAATAAATTTATTTAAACATTTTTAAAAATAAATTTAAAATTTTTTCAAAAATAAATTTAAAAACTTTAAAAGTTTAAAAAATTTAAAAAATTTTAAAAACTAAAAATTTACAAAAAAAATTTAAAAAATTTAAAAATTTACAAAAATTTACAAAAATTTACAAAATTTACAAAAAATTTCAACCCTCAGCCGCCTCTTTTTTCTAAATGCTTTGAAAAAATTTTGTAAATTTTTTAACTTTTTAAAATTTTTAAATAAATTTAGTTTAAATTTAATTTAATTAATTTTTATATTAAATTTTTTACCACGTCAGCACCAAAATGACGTCGTTTCGGGTGTTGGCCAGAATAGAGCCCTTAAATCGGCCAAAATGACGTTGTTTTGGTATAATTTGAATTTTAATATAATATAAAAATTAATTAAATTAAATTTAAAACTAAATAATAATATAATTTATATTCATTTAAAAAAAATAGAGGAAGAGGAGGAGGAAGGCAACCAGCAGTTGAGGGCAGAGCTCTCGCCGCCATCGCCTCCCCACCGTCGTCGGAAGGTGGGGAAGGGTCAGTTGGGGCCGCCTCCTTTTTTTTTAATTTTTTTTATAATTTTTATAATTCTTAAAATTTTTAAATTTTCTTTAATATTTAAAAATTTTAAAAATTTTAATTTTTTTAATATTTTAAAATTTTTAATATTTTAAAATTTTTAAAATTTTTTTAATTTTTTTTAAATTTCTAAATTTTTTTTAAAATTTTAGAATTTTTTAAATTTCTTTAATTTTAAAAAAAATTAAAAATTTAAAAATTTAAAAATATTTTTAATATTTTTTAAAATTATTTAAATAAATTTAGTTTTAAATTAAATTAAATTAATTTTGATATTAAATTGTTTACCACGTCAGCACCAAAACGACGCCGTTTTACACTCGTTTCGCCGGAAAATTAACATATCAGCGTTTTGGCCGGATTTTGGTTGGATTGTCACTTAAGTGTATCTTTAATAAGTTATGACAGTTAAGTGTATCTTTTTGCTAAGTTATGGCACTCCAAAAGTCCACGTGTCAAGGCTTTGGGATTAAAAGCAAATGAACTATTATAGCATTTAAGACCACCCGTCGCCGTGGCTTAGCTGGGTAGGCACTAGACTTCCATCGAGAAGATCTAGTGTTTGAAGCTTCCCGCATGCAGGAGGGCTAACTTGAGACTCTTGGCGACTTACCCGGTGGCACGTGTGTGGTAGCTAGCACGTGTCGCCCCCAGTGGTTTACTTCCGGCTGCCGGCCGTGCGGTGTTCCCTGGGTCACCAAAATAAAAATAAAAAAACTATTATAGCATTTAGCAGCGATTGGTTTCAAGGTGTTTATGTTCTAGTCTAGAAATATGAAATTTATTCTATTAAAGCCAATTCTTAGTCTTTGGAACTAGAAACCAAACTGACCCTAGAAATAGCTTGGAACCAGACCAGCCAGTTTTTGGATAAACCCGAGAACCGGCCAACGTCTTTAATTATTTATTTATTTCACACTTGGTTTGAGGGAGACGATATACGGACACAGTCATGTTTCATCCTTTAAAAGAGATCCAAGTATTCTCTCTAGCAAGCCAATCTCATGCGTCCAGTAAAGGTTTAGAATGATGTCGATGATTGTTATCCACAGCTTTCCATTTATCCCATGAATACTAAGATGTCATGATATCCAAAAAAAATGCAATTCCATTTGCCTCAAGTATCAAATCATGCAATAATCTTTAAAAACTAGATCCAAACCCAAAGGTCGAAGGGTTCTAATAAGAAATTAAATGCATTGATATAAGTACAAGAACAAGTTCATCATTATTTATCACAGCATTAACTACAGTGGAAAGCATTCAAGATCTCAAACTGTTCAGATATCTAGAGCAAAAGAAACAAAAACTTCCTTCTGCTTTACAGATTTCACTTAATGCAAAGAGAAACTTCTGTGAAGTTTTTTTTTTTTTTTTTTTTTTTCATGACCTAGGAAACTTTGAAAGCCAACAACTACTTAGGCAGGAAGAACCTGGGGCTGATGCAAACTGGCCACCAATTTCTGTGAAGTTTGATTTGGCCAAAAAAAAAAAAAAAAAGCAACCAAAGAACAACACATCCAACTCTCAGTTATTGTCAAAACACTCCGAGATTTCTTATGGGCCACATTGTTTCATAGATCTGAATTTCACACAAGGAAAATTCCACTCCAAAGTAGACAAGAACCTCTACCAACTTTACCATACAGGCTCACATTTTGACTACTCAGCATTGACTATTTACAGTAAAAAGACACTGAATTCCTGCTTGCTCACCCCTACTTGTGACCCACCTCACATCAAAAGACGAAAAACACAGAAAAGCAAAAGAAAAGAGAGAGCACTAAGATGTACGAAAAGCCTCTTTTATTTTCATTCCTCAAAAGAGTTCTTCAGCTTTCCAAAAACCTTTCAGTGTATGGCATCGACGAAGAAATCAAAAAGGATTCAAGGGACTAGCTTAGATACCATTGCACGAAGAAATCGAAAAGAAAACCCAACGTGGACCTCGGAGTGGAGAGGAGAGTGGCGAATCGCGAATGAAGTCGAGACCGAGCCGCGGAAGAGGGAGAGTGAACAACTTAGAAGGAGAAATATGAGAGAGAGAGAGAGAGAGAGAGAGAGAGAGAGAGAGAGAGAGAGCAAGGCATCTAACAAAAGAGTAAAAGATTCACTTGAG
The DNA here is from genome assembly GCA_017140185.1 of Eucalyptus polyanthemos subsp. polyanthemos. Lineage (NCBI taxonomy): Eukaryota > Viridiplantae > Streptophyta > Magnoliopsida > Myrtales > Myrtaceae > Eucalyptus > Eucalyptus polyanthemos. The sequence goes on from CM029460.1 coordinate 16,376,248, forward strand.
GTTAGCAGTGAACCGGTTGAACCTCGAACTTTGTCTTGCAAGGCCCGCTTTTCTGTAAAATCAATCGGTTCAGCGTGAAGAATTGAGAACCGATTTGATTGAGGCCGGTTCCCAATCTTTTTATTTGGAAATCAAAACCAATTATCATGTGAACTGACTTGCAACCAATTAAGCTTGTTTAAGTTGGATCCTGGATTGAACTAGGCCAATTGCTCACTCCTACTAGCATCCATCTAATATATGATTACCGAAAGCTCAAGTGCCAATTACTTTAAAGAGGAACAAGTGATGAAGAACCCACTAATGACTCACCGATTTATAGCTATTGGTTTAATCTCCTCAATGGTAAAAGAGATAGGTGTAGAAAAGGGCTTAAGATTGGGCATTTAGTCAATTGAAGAGTCAAATTTTTATTTTGGCCACTTGATGACTTCAAATATATATAAGGCTCTAATCAGATTATTGAGTTCACTGTTAGAAAAAACTGGAGCAATGAAATTCTTATACTTCTCACGGTCTTAAGTAGATACCATCTTTGTGAAACTGCTGAGGCTATTTTAATGTTACACCAAACCAATATTAACAAAAAAAAAATTATATTGGACCACAAATTATTGGCTCAGGATCAATTACCCTTGTCACAGTAATTTAAATTTTCATTGACGACTTGACTCCTGGCATTGCGAAACTTCACATGCAAGTTCTCTAAAGAGAAAGATCCCCTACATTTACCTCCTCAAACAATGGCCCTTCAAGAAGCAATAGTAGCTGACGATGTTAATCAGCTATACAGATTAATTGAGGGGGACATATATCTCTTAAATCAAGGATCTGAGTGCCCCTTCCCAAATACTCCACTGCACGATGCTACAGACCAAGGGAAAACTAAAGTGGCAATGGAGATAGCCACATTGAAACTGCTGTTTGCTCAAAAGCTGAATTACGGAGGTTACAGCCCCATGCACTTGGCTTTGCAAAATAAGCATTATCACATTGTGAGGGCACTAATGACCCTCGACCCTAAGTTGATTCGAGTCCGAGGACGAGGCGGGATCACCCCTTTGCATTTTGTAGCCAAGGAGATAGGAGACAATGAGCAAGAGAACGTGGAGCTCCTGGAACTCCTAGCCGAATTCCTATCTGCTTGCAAATCATCCATCAAAGATTTGACGAACCAATGCGAGACTGCAGTTCACGTTGCCATCAAGACAGGCAACACAGAAGCGTTCAAGGTTTTGTTTGGTTGGCTTAAGCAAGTTCATCTGACAAAAATCTTGGATTGGAAGGACCAAGATGGTGATACCGTCTTACATATTGCTGCATCCGAAAGGCAACCCGAGGTATAGTTCATCGATTTTGTGGTTATTTGCGTTGTTATTGTTGAATCCTTCAATTCAACACAATTTTATCTAGGAACAAATATAATGGTGATAAGTATATGGTTTTACAAAACACTCAAGAGTGAGGAGATCTAAACGGAACCATCTTGTTTCATTTCTTTTGTTGGAGAGGAGAAAAGGAATTAGGAGGGATGAATATCCTTCCCTCCCAATCTTCTACTTCCAATTCTCTTTTTGACAATTTCCCCCACGAGAGGGTATGCTCTACCCTAGAATTGGATGCAGTTTTTACGCAGGTACTTTTTATGCCATTCAAATGGGTAGTAGAAAAGGTCAACAAGTAGTACTTTTTATAATAAAAAGAGTCAAATACTCATATTAAGATAGTGGTTTTATGAGTATGTAGATTTTTTTAATTAGTTTTCGTTTCATTTTATATATATATATATATATGAGATCAAACTTGTATGATGAGCCTAGTTAGTATTTGTCTCAAAAGACCCACTTCAATCAAAACATTCACTTAATCTAGAAATCAACATAATTGATAGTAATCAAAACCTTCCCCATTAATCGATATAAACCTAGCAACAGTAATCGGAGTTATATTTGGTAAGAAATTAATCATATTCAATAATGCGTTTTTAAAATATTTTTTATTTCTATTTTCAACACTTAAGAATATCAACGCTAGCACTTCTTTTCAATTCTATCAAAGCAAACCCATAATTTCATTTCAAAACTGCTAGTGCGAAAATTATTTTAAGGTCATGATGCTTCTAATTAGAGTTCATTTTAATTGGCCTAACAATGTTTTGATTGGAGGATAAAGTTGTTCAGAGTTCATTTAACGGAGAAAAGGTATGACGAAAATTGTTTCCCACTGAACTCCTATAAAGCTCGGTTTTTAGTGAACTCTGAATCTAAGTTGGACGGTTTTGGAAGAATAATTTCCTTTCCAGTCTTTCCATCATAGTCGCTCCTACCTAACACAACGATAAATTAATCCATTCTTCTCTATTCTTTTATTTTTCCTATTCATTAGTAAAATTTCTTTTGAAATCAGTCCAGCCGACCATATTGTACATAATAGAAACTAGTGAAATGGAAGCTAAGAAGGACAATTAACATGACCATAAAATAGTCACATTGTGGATAGGACAATTACTCTCTAAGTCGAATCTTATCCATAAAGGATATAAATGTACCTATTTAAGATAGTCTTTCTCTTCATAACGAAAAAAACCCATATACAAAATGTAATTTAATTAAAAATCTTTTGGTTGACATGGTTAAATCCTAAACTTTGATAGGAAATCATATTTATTGGGGTCATTAATTTTGTGGATCCTTCTACCTTTACAACATGGGCAATTTCTAGTTATCATGTATATAATTTCAGGTGAAAAGACTAAATCGCAGTTTTTGAAAAGATTTTGGACTTCATTAAATTGGTTGCAATGATTACATTTGATAAATAAACATTATTAAACTTTTCCCCCTTTACCTTGGTCGTTACATCACTATTATCATTCAAACTTATACGGCATGAGCTCTTATTGTGCATAATGGTAAAGTTTGCGACAAAACAATGAATGAATTGAAGGGATACATACTTCATTTTATAACCTTTGCATTTCTTCCAGATCATCAAGCTCTTGATTGGGTATGCGAATGTAAATGCGAAGAACTTCCAAGGTAAGACAGCTTTCAAAATCTTCCAAATGAATCCTAGCGGCGGTCCAGATGTTTCAAAGAGGTTTTGTCATCAAGGAAGTCGAGCAAGATATTTTACTCCTACTCTCTCTATCACAGTTTTTTAGCAGGGAACCAACTACCTTTGAGAGGTGTACAAATTTTTTTCAGAATCCAAGATGAATCCACTCGCAACATAATCCTTATAGTGTCTACCGTAATTCTGTCTGCCACTTACCAAGCTGCTTTCACTTCTCTGGAAAGAAATGGGCCGGATTCCTCTTCGAATCCCATGACCAATTCCACTGTCGTTACCGCCAACTCTAGCAGCACTACTCTTGGAAAACCACTTCAAGACGTCGACCCTAGCATGATTGATTGGTTTCTACTTTATTACACGATCTGCAATAGCGCGGCTTTTTTCGTCTCGGTTGCCATAGTCGGGCTCACCATTTCTACACTAGCTGCCAAGTTTTACCTCTATGTCCCTCTAATCCTTGTTGGCGCTGCTTACTTTTATAATTTATCTGTACAATCTTTGGGAACCGGCGGAACAATCTCCCTAGCGGCACTTTTTGTGATGTGTTTGCTCCCCGTGATGATTCTCCCCTGGCTAATGATAGAGCTCAAGACAGTTCGACGAAGAATCGATGCCACAAGGAGACGCGTTGCAACTTCCTAAGATCAAAGGATTGAAAGTAATTCCCTAATATTACTTACTTCGGTAATTCTTGTTGCATGTGCATCCGAATCTATGTTTCTTGTCTTAAAGTTTGCAAGGTAAAAATCTTTTTATTAGTTGCATGTAATGGACTCATTTATTGTTTACTCTGAAGAACTTTAATCTTGCTTGAATTTGGGACTCCAAATATCATTTATCCTGATTCAACTTTATAAAATAGCGCAGTGAAAACGAAAAACGTTGAGTCGTAACTCGCAAAGAGGAATGCCCAAAGCATACACGCACAAAATGCTAGGAACGGAATCTCTTGATTTGCTATATTTCTAAAAAGTGGAGAATTGGCTGGTCCGATCAAACACAACAAATAAGCATGACTGTAACCTTTTTTTTTTCTAGAAATTACAACTCCAGAAAAATAAATACTTAGAATATGAAAACATCCTAGCTAAACGTAAAAGAACGACTAGATCCTATAATTGATCAAATATCTTAACACATTCAAAAAATTATAGTAATAAAAGCAGTAATTTCAAATATTCTATTACCAAATGAATCTCCTAATTTTATTAAAGACGAAAATATCAAATTTCATAATCCTAAATCTATCAAATAAAAGACATAAATCCAAACTTCAGTACAATTCATGCAACTCTCTAAGACAACGGTAACGGTGACTATTCTGTGGTGAACAGCCCACAATTACACCCTCCAAACTCCTCGAAATCTTCGACCAAAATAATAATAATAATAATAATAATAATAATAATAATAATAATAATAATAATAATAATAATAATAATAACTCCTCGAAATCCTTTTCACTCGAATATAAAGTCTCCAGATAATTAGGACATTTGGACCATCGAAATGGATTTCTCGAACGGTTGGCGCCGGGCTGAACACACCCAGGCTCAATTTATCAATCAAATGGATTTCTAAAGATTCCCAAATTTATCAATCAAAGGACGTGCGGAAAATTATCAAAAAAACCATAAACTTATTATAATTGTACTAATTTAGTCATAAACTTTATTTTTTGGCCAATTTAGTTATAAACTTTTTCGCTTTTGTGTCTATTCGGTCCATCCGATCAATTATGGTCGGCCGGCGTTGATGTGGCCGATTGAGCTACGCTGACATGGACAATTTTTTAATAATATTTTATTTTTTTGAATATTTTATTTCTTTTTCTTTTTCTTTCTCTCTTTTTTTCCCCCTTCTTTTTCCTTCTTCCTCTAGCTAGTCACCACAGGCCAAGGGAGAGGGCCGGTGAGGTTAGCTTCACTTGATCTAGTAGGGCCTTGCCCAGCGATGGCAAGACCGGCCTCGCCAATGGCCAATGTCCAGTAAGGTTTAGAATGATGTTGATGATTGTTATCCACAACTACCAATTTATCTCATGAATCCCAAGATGTCACGATAACCACAAAATAGGTGATTCCATTCCCCTCAAGTATCAGATCATGCAATGATTTTTAAAAAGTAGATCCAAACCCAAAGGCTGAGGGGTTCTAATAGGTCACTAGGTGCACTGATATAAGTACAAGAACAAGTTCCTCAAATATACATCACAACATTAAACTATAGGTGAAAGCATTAGCCTTTTCACATGCATGCACGAACACAAGGGTCGACGGCACAAAGGAGCAAGTGTATTCACTATGAATGAGCTAGTTACAATGAGGGGGAGAGACCCATATATATACAAGTCTGGGTAGTATCTCAACCGTTGATTGTCCCTCCAATCCAACGGTAGATTTTGAATCCATATCATCATTACAAGGCTACACAGCAAGCTACCTAATGGCTGTAGCCATTAGGAAGTCCATGGGCGTGTGTTAGAAGTAAAATCAAGGCAACAAGGCCACTTGACACGAGAGTAGCTGAACGGTCACAAGCTGCACACGGGCTGGCCGAACATTGCTCACGGGTTGTCAATGGGCCTTTGTTTGGATCGCGCATGGGCTGGCCATGCACGGATTGTGGATCGTTCATGGATCAATCGCGGGCTGTTCTTGGACAGGCCCTTGTGCATGACATGGCCTATTATAGACGGTCTTAGATCATGCTTCGTCCGTGGACCATGTTATAATCCTCATAGTGGCAACTTAATTGCATCGCAACTTACCAAGCTGTGTTCGCTCCTCTGGACAGATACTAGCAGGATTTCTCGTCAAATCCCACAGCCAATGCCACTGTCAATACCACTGTTGTTGCTCTTGAAAAGCCACATCAAGCCGGAAACATTATTTTGGCCAGTTGGAAACTATTGTGGTACATGTTCTGATATAGCCTGACGTTTTTCACCTCCATCTTCACGATGTCGGCCACCACTTTTAATATAGAGGACAACACCTTGCTTTACGCCCCTATATCCCTTCTCTTCGCTGCTTACCTTGTTTCTTTCACAACCCCAATTCCAAAATCCAATGTGGCGACAGTAATTTTCATAACAGTACTTTTTGAATTCGTTTTTCTCACCGAGTTGGGTCTTCCCGTGTACATGAGGATGAAGCACGTAGGAGACGAATCGATGTCGTAGGGAGATGTGTCGCCAACTTCCAAGGATCGAAGGATTGAAAATAATTCGCAAGTATTACTTGCTTTAACAATTTTTGTCTCGTGTGCATCTAATTTATGTTTCTTGACTTAAGGTTCGCAAGAATCAGACTTTTTTTTTTTTTAAATTGCATAAAATGGACTCATCTATTAATTCCTTCGTCATTGAAGACCTTTAATGTTGCTTGAATTCAGGTGTTCGAATAGTATTTTTCCTAACCACTGGGGTTTACTCCAATGGCCACCCTTCCAACTTGGAAGAGGGAGGTGGGGTGTTCGAATCTCCACCTTCTCGGGGGGTTGGGGGTGGGGACACTGTAAGTTTTAGGAGTGGGTTTCGACTCCCACGTCCTGCAATGAGGCATGGCAAAAGTTTGAGAGTGTGCATTAGCATAGGCATAGAGTATGACCGACCAAAAAAGAATAGCATCTTTCCTAATTTAGCTTTATAAAATGTGGGGATAGAAATGGAAAGGTACCGAATCACAGCTTGCAAAGACGAACACCCGAAGCTTTTTCACACAAAACACAGAGGGAAATCTCTTGATCCAATGTATTTCTATAAAAAGCAAATTGTCTGGTCTGATAAAACACATCAAACAAGCACGATTGCAACCCCTTTTCTAGAAATTATAACTAAACAAAAGAAGTACTGAGAATATAGTTCTTTTCAGAAATAGTTCTACTCTGACAAACAGTTTCTTTTCAGAGATAACTCTTTTCTATTTCTACTCTTTCTACTCTAGGGAAAAATTTCTGAGTAAAATAACATGTTTGGTAACTATAAAAAATTTCTATTCTTGAAATAGAAATAAAATATAAATGCGTTTGGTACAATTTTTTATTTTTTGTATTTATTCGTTTTTTATTCTTACTTACGGACTGCCGACCGCTCCCGCTGTCGCCCGTCGCCATCGGCCACAGACCGTCGGTGCTGACCGTTGTCGCACGACCACCACCCACAGCCCACCGACCGCCAACCACCGCACAATTCGCATTACAGTTTTATTTAATTTTTCCTAAAATAATATGTAGTTCATGATAATTCCTCAATTTATTGGGTTAAAAGCTTTGAGCTGAAAAGCACGTAATCTATTATAGCGTCGAGGAGTGATTGGTTCCAGATTAGGAATCCAAAATCTATACTGTTAAAGCTGATTTTCAGTTTGTGGAACCAGAAACCAAACTGATAAACCTTGGAATTGGCTTGTAATCGAACCAACCGATTTCAGGGGACACTTGAGAACTAGCCTACATTTTTTTCTTTTAATTTTAATTAGTTTTTTGGCTGTAAGGTTTAGAATGTTGTATGTGATTGTTCTCCGAGGCTATTGATTTATCGCAAGCCCAAAATGACATGATATCCAGAAAAGTATATAATTCCATTCATCTCAATGTCGGATAATGCAACGATTTTTAGAAAGTACATCCAAGGCCCAGAGGCTGAAGGGTTCAAAAAAGTGATTAGATGCATCGGTATAAGTATAAGAACAAGTTCCTCAAATATCTTATCACAACATAGGTGGAAGCATTCGAGATTCCAAATTGTTTAGATGCCCAGAGCAAAAGAAACCAAAAAAAGAAAAGAAAAAGAAAACAACAATAACACTTTTCCTTCTGCTTTAGAGATTTCACTTGATGTTGAATGCAAAGTGAAACCTCTGTGAAGTTTGTTTTGGCCGAAAGAAGAACAACACTATTGACGAAACAGCCAAAAAAGAGACATCCAACCTACAGTTATTGTCAAAACACTACGAAGTTTCATAAAAATCACATTGTTTCCCAGTTAGACAGGAACATAGATTTGAATTTGTTGGAAGATACACAGAAGTTAGGAAAGAATTGATTGGATCAAATCATAGGGATTTTATTGAATCAATTAAAATCATATCTAATCTGTATATTGTATCTTTTCCTTTTCTTCTACACATACATTGTAATATAATGTAACTCTGTGCATTGAATGAAGTAGAGAAAACACAGAAAATTCCTACACTTTTTCCCTTCGCTTTTCCTTTCCCTTCGTATTTTGTCATGGTATCAGAGCTCCAGAGATTGATATTGCTTCCGCTGCATCTCAGTTGATTGCCTAGAGGAACCCTATCCTGCAAAAGGGTTGCCGAGAGGAATCAAATTCTTTTTGAAGGGAAATTTTGACAAAATGAGCCAATCAGAAAACCCTACCTCCGATCCAAATGAACCAATGTCGACGACCCCTCAGACTTCCAGTGCCATCTCCGTGACCGAACAACTCGGCCAGATTCAAAATCCACATGCGTATTGGTAGAATGCTCCGGCTCAGTTTAATCTGGGTCAGCCATTTCCGGCGTATCCCTACCAACGGATGCCATATCCATGGATCCCAAGGTGGAATCCAGTCACATCATCGCCGGGATTTCAGGGTAGTGTGCCGAGCGATGGAGGTCCACCAACCAGTATTGGGGCAGACGCGACCATCGACCCGGAGCAGACGGGCGGATCAAATTATTCTGGAACAGGATCTCAAGGACAATCTGGTGCGGGGCTTCAGGGACAATCCCAGGGAATACCACCTGGTTTCCTCCCTTTTCCTTTCGTGGCCACCATGGGTCGACCAGAGCTCGGCGACGCGCTTTATGTTTCCACTTCCGACGGACCGGAGTTGCGGCTCATCAGCCACCCTCTCACGGGTTCAGAAAATTACTCGACTTGGGTGCGGGAATTTCGGCGAGCCCTAATCACCAAAGACAAAGAAGGTTTCATCGACGGGACCGTTCCGATCCCGACCGACGAGAAGATGGGAAAACAGTGGAGAAAATGCAATCAATTGGTCAGAACATGGATCGGCAACTGCATCAACCCATAAATCGCGGCAGGGTTACCACCCACAGAAATTCAAAAACGATTTGGGACAGTATCCGAGAAATGTACGGCAAATTGGATTGGGCCAAAAAATTTTTGCTTCATCAAGCGCTCAGCGAACTGAAGCAAGGAAACACATCGGTGACGACGTGCTTCAACAGGCTTTCATTTTGAAAGCCGCTGAAGAAAAATTGGAAGGGCCCGAATCAACTCTCTAGCAGTACAAGGCTATGAAAGACATGGAGAAAGCGACTCGGTTCTTACTCATTTTGAACGATTCGTATCTCACCTTCCGATCATAGATCCTGGCGATGGAACCAGCGCCAACCCTCGGCCGTATCTTCCAGCTTGTAGTGCAAGAGGAGAATCAAAGGCTTGCTTCGTCGGACAGCAAGATCTCCGAAACCCTAGCAAAGAGTGGAGAAGGAGAAAACCCTAGAACGAAAAGGGAAAGAGAAGAGAGAGCAGCTAGGGTTCGCGGAGAACCGAGGATAGCTAGGGTTTGCAGATCAAAAGCCCTATAAATGGGGCAGCGCGGATGGCTCAGATCGGATGCCGCGATCCGACGGCTCCAGAGGCGCGCGAGCTTCAGTTGATCTAGACGGTGGATATACGTCTGTTTTAAGAGGATCCAACGGTCCTCAAAATCCGAAGGGATATGGGCCAAATTTGCGAAATAAGGGCAAATTATTCTGCGAATTTTACAAGCGGCCTCACCATACAATCGATACCTGCTGGAAGTTACATGGCAGGCCTGGAGAAAAAGAAAAAAGGGGAAAAGAAATATCTGCAGCAGCTTATCAAATTTCAAGATCGATGAATTATGTTAATCAACCCATCACACACGGGGAATATCAGCAACTTATGCAGGCTTTGCAAAAATTGGATGTCTAGAAAAAGGGGAGCAGCTTTACAAGTATTTCATATTGCCTAGCAAATGCTATTTCTAGAAGTACCTGGATTATAGACTCAGGAGCTAGTGATCATATAGCATGTGATAGAAGAATATTTTCTGCTGTGAATGAAGAATTAGAACATCCTGTCACTGTGGAATTACCAAATGGAAATGTTGCCTATGTCACTACAACAGGAACAGTGGAACTTAATTCCCATATTGTCCTCACCAATGTCTTTTATATTCTAGACTTCCAATTTAATCTCGTTTCAGTGTCTAGAGCCTGTAAGGAAAACTCTTGTCGAGTTATTTTCAACACCGATACTGTCTGCTTTTCGTGCCCTTTCGACGGGACACCGATGGGTCAGTAGTCTCTCCGAAGGATTGTTTTTACTGGAAAAGCTTGCCTGCAAATTTTAACCCTTCTTGTAATAAGAAATCATTGTGTAACTCGATTTCCAATGATAGAAATTTTCTTTTGCACTCCAGAATGGGTCATAGCTCTCAATTCTCTTACCCTCACTGTCAAATTTGCCCGCTTGCAAAGCAATCGCGTAATCCTTTTCCCTTAAGTCAAAGTCGTTCGAGAAATATTCTTTCCTTACTGCATATTGATGTCTGGGGACCTTACCACACAGTAAATCATGATGGATCTAGGTTTTTCCTTACCATTGTGGATGATCACTCCATAGCCACCTGGATCTTTCTCATGCAGTCTAAAAGTCAGGTTGTGTCCCACTTGAAAAACTTTATTTCTTTATCTAAAACTGTCACGCCCCGATACTCGGGGACGCGCCCATCCTTCTGTTTTGTCGATTATTAAAGTGCGATATCCCAAGACTACTTATCGCCGACCCTTTCTTTTTATTACGCATGCGGAAGTAGTTATAAATCCCCAGACAATAAAACAATGGGATAGAAAAGCAGGCCATATTTTTCATATCGAAATTCAGAACCACACTTTCATTAACAGCACAACTCATAGTATATTTACAATACTATTCACATGCATACTTGTCTCACACCTATCTACGCTAAGATAGGGTTTACAAAAGGGATGGGATCTCAATCCACATCCGGGTTATACTCAAGATCCCTCTCTGGATCATCTTCTTCTTCAAAAGTCTTTCTCCCTTTTAGGTTCCTCCTCTTCAGCTTCTCCTCAGGGTCCTGAAATGGTTATTCGATAACCAATGAGACCACGTCTCAACGAGTCCTACCCCCTAAGACCCGATTAATAAACTAATACGCCAAACGGTTGCCTAAGCACAACACGAGTTAGAGGACTTACCTTGGCCTCAGTTCCAACCTGCAATTCAAGGTTAAACATAGATATTCAAACAATTCACGACATCCGATCAAGCACTGGTCAATCGACTAAGTCCATTACATGTCAGCCAGACCCTCTCTAGGTCATTCCCACTCATACCATGATTTCCCAGTGGTGTACTCATTCACCAAATCACATGTGTTTCTCGGGCATCGTTTTCGCCAATGACATACCGATCACCGACACCATGCGTTCTTTAAGGCGCCGTTTTCACCAGTGATATCCTCGATCACCGAACCACGTGTCCTTTCTAGGGCGTCGTTTTCGCCAAGGTGACATCGGCTATAGACAACATCGTAAGTTCTTTAAGGCGTCGTTTTCACCAGTGATATTTCCTTAATCACCGAACCACGTTTGTCTATAAGTCATTTACGTGCGTTCTTTAAGGCGCCGTTTTCGCCAGTGATACTTCCAATCACCGAACCACGTATGTCCAATAATATCGTACCTGATTGGTCTCAGCCAATAACATTCTTAGTTAGCTCTCATCATTCTCCCTGCTATATAGCCCATCAACGTACTGGCGCTATATATCCATGCTCAGCCATTACCAATCAAATACTCAATAACAAACAATTTAGGACAATTCCTCGAATTTCACAATTTAAATCAATTCCATAAAAATTGAAGCTCAATTAAATAAACGGACTGCACCACGACAATCGACACCAAATTCCGGTCACCGGCCATCCCAGTTGAATTTCCGGAAAAATGATTAATTAAATAATTCATTTCGAAAATTAAATAAATAAATATTAAAAATCCAATTTAGGCTCGTAATGCCTGATTGGAGCCCGAAACGGGTCGGGAGAAATCCCGAGATGCATTCAATAAATAACCAAACATTTTTACTTGCTAATAGCTAGGTCTAACCACCTAACATGCATCATTAAGTCACTAAATTAATTGTTCTAACCTAATCTAACCACCTAAGTGCATGTAATTAAATCTAACCAACCCTAAGGCATAATTAGCAAACTAATAAAGCATTAGTGAGTAAAACTCACTTGATTAAAAAGGGGATCGAATCACCGCAACGACGACGCGACGGCGGCCGAAATTGAACTTTCGACAACACCGGCGGACTTGGACCGGGCCTAAGACTTGGCCCTACAAACTTCAGCAAGGCTGGGCTTTACTGAAATTCTTGGGCTGAGTTGATCAGGGCTGAACTTGATGGATCCTTGGGCTTTGCTGGAAATTGGGCTTGGCCAATTAATTCACATGGACTGGACTGGGCTGCAGCTGAGATAATTTGACTGGGCTTGAAACTAAGCTGAAAATGGGCTGATCTCTTGGGTTGAAACTGCTGGCTTTGCTTGGGCTTCGAGCTGAATCTGGGGCCTCGATTTGCGGCCCAAATGACCTACAAAGGCTGAACTGGACTGCACGTTGGACTGAATTTGGTTGGGCCCAAAAGTGAAGAGATGGGCCACAAAGAGGACGGAAGCGCTTCGGTCACCGGGCTACCGAAATTGAAGGTGCGTGGATTGACGAGCCGGGAGAGAAACTTCGGATGAGGCGTGCTGCAAGTGCTTCGTTTGCTGCTGGACGAAGAAGACGAAAATCAACCCGGCTTCGCAGCTGGCTTCTATTCACCAAAGCAAAATTCGGTCTTCATGGACATCAATGGACGAGGAAGTAGCTTGGGGTCTTCATGGAGTGCATGGGCACCAACGTGGCAGCTTCACGAGGTCAACAAGGTGGGACGGTTCTTGCTGGAGTTGACCGTGGAAGCCGCAGCTTGGACGCATGGCTAAAGAAGAAGGTTGCTTGGGCTTCCTCGTTGGCGTCGTGGGTCTTCGGTGAACAAACCGAAGCTTGTTGCTGGAGTTTGACCCACGGAGCAAGTTGGATGCGGCTAAGGAAATCTTGCCCGATGGAGGTGCGTTGACGACAAGTGGACGCGGCAGGTTCAAGACCTTGGGGGCGGTGCTTCTTCGGTCAACAAACGGTGGAGGAGAGGGCGCAGTTGACTGGATCGTGGGCGCGTGGTTGAAGAGAGACGCTGGTGGCTTCCTTCGGTGCTGGCTTTGGTCTTCAAGTGCTTCGCTCGGTGGAGAATTTGACCGAAATGACGTGTGGAGTGTTGGAGAAATCTTTCCAGAATATTTTGAAGCTGACAAAACGTTTCTTTCAGTCTAAGTCTGGATGTTCGGAGACCGTCAGTTTAAAGTCTGAAGACTTTGTTCTCTCGAGACCCAAGACCCAAGACTCAAGACTCAAGACTTAAGACTCAAGACTCAAGACTTAAGACTCAAGACTCAAGACTTAAGTCTATTCTCACCGACGTCTTTCTAATCCAAATACGAAGGAAATCCAAAGCCAAGGTATATGGTTGAGGATTCGATCCTATCCTCTCGGAATAGATTCTTTGGTTGGATAATCATTTCGGATTCTTTCATTCTTATCTAAGAGCGATTGAAGATCCGATGGTCGACGAAATAATCTTGGAATGTTCTATTCATGGAAACCAAGATCCCGATTGTATGGGCGAACAGGATTGATGGGCTATCATCGATTCCTTAAATAGCTCGGATGATCTTCTTGATTGATTCCGTCCAACGGGTAGATTGGAGGAATTCCTTTTGTAAGTGCCAACGGCTATGATGGCATAAAGGAGTATAAAAAGAAGACGTTCTAGTTGTTTTGAGTGTGTGATCGATAGAGAAATTCCGAGTCCGAAGAACCTTGATTGTTAGTCGAGACTGCTTCGAGCGAAATTGTACACACAGAGAGTGTTTGTATTTGGTGACACCTTGAGCGAGTGTGGTAGATCATCTACACCTAGAATTCAAGGAAGATCAACACCGTAACATCTCTTTGATTATAGTGGAATCCAGCCAATCGGCCGTCGGTCGAAGACGGACGTAGGCTTGGATCAAGCCGAACCACTATAAACCGAGTGTTCAATTCTCTCTTTCCCTTACTCGAGTCTCACGATTGGTTTTTAATTGTTGCAAATTCTTCAACTGTCTAAAGTATTGTGCGATTTTTAAGAAAAATCTTTGTATACCTATTCACCCCCCCTCTAGGTACTCATACTAGCAATATCATGGAGAAGCGCCTGACCTCTCTGGATGTCGTGGCCGTGCTGACAAAAGGGCGTGGAAGATGGAGCAGGGTGAGCTGCAAGGGAAACGGCGCTCGTTCTTTCTTTGCTGGTCTCTCGGTCTTCAAGCAACGGTAAAGAAGGGCAGGAAGGAGGCTATCGCACGAAGGAAATGAGAAGGGAGAGAGAGATGAGTAAATGGCGTGAGGGACTCGCTCAAGGAAAGCGGCAGAGAGAGAGAGGATTGTGATGAGAGGTGAGGGCCCCCTTAAGCTTGATATTTTGCAAATATCTTCCAAAGATCATTATAGGCCATGTATAATTTACTTGGTCTTCAATGATCCAACATGATCCCCTCTTCTAGAAGCCAAAATGGTCCAAATGTTGTGGCTAGGTGGGGGTACACGAATTTGGGGGAGATGGCTTAAATTGCACAACCATTCTCTCTTGATTCCATCTCACTTTGATTCTCACAAATTCAATTGATCATTCATTGATCGTCTCTGCATTTCTCCTCATTCAAGAATCCACCAAAAAATCCAAATTGATACCAATGTTGCACACCCCCATCTTAAGATTCGATTTTAACTAAGGGCGAACTAAATTTCAATTCCAATCTCTCCAAATTGAGGTCTAATTTTGATGTAGAAAAATCCCAAGAAATTTTCTATAAATCTCCAACACACACAGGCTCAACCCGAAAGTCAAATTTCTCATTAATTTAGCCAATCTGAACTTCTGCCAAATTTCCGCGACGTTCAAACCCAATTTCCGTAAAATTTCCCGAATCTCCGAAAAATCTTCTGAGACTGAGTCGATGCTCCTCAAATTTATTGTGACATGGCCAAAACTTCAATTTCTGAAATCGGACTCGAATTGGCGGTTAATTTTCATTCGGCGCGTTTTTAGCGTGACCTAGACTATCGGGTAGTTTTCGGAACTTTTTAAGTGCAAATGACCTGTGGTTGATTTTCTTCGAGCCACTATGAACCCACTCAACTCAATGGCGACTCTTGATTGTTGTGAAAATCTCGAGGATTCAATTACGGACACAGGGTACCAAAACGATAGAGAATTCAGTCTAGTGTCGGCCGACGAGAATTTTCCAATTTAGTGGTGTCACCCACGATTAGCCATACATCTCAGTCGAACCGACCTATATCTGATCTCTAATCAGTTTACGTCTGTGTCGTAATGATCTCAGTAGATGAACACGGTCGAGTAGCCAATTCCTAGTCGAATTCTCAAGTCTGTTTGCCTTAAAATTCTTAATAGTTTCCCCAGATAGTCTAGTTATCTCTAGAATGATCAGTTATGAGAATAACCCTATAGACGCGTCAATGAAATGCCCGATTTATTCAGTAGAAGACAGGGTTGAAAATTTGGGATGTCACAAAAACCCAATTTGGGAAACCTGTACAAAAAATAAGGACAGACAATGGGAAGGAATTTTTTAATCATGAATGTGCGGCTCTTCTTTCATCACAAGGGATTCTACATGAAAGCTCCTGCATTTACACACCACAACAAAATGGAGTGGTGGAAAGGAAGCATCGGCATCTCCCGGAAGTTGCCGAGCTTTGAAGTTTCAAGCTTCTATTCCAGATACTTTTTAGGGGGATTGCATATTGATTGTTGTTTATTTAATAAATCGAATGCCAACCAAAGTTTTGGATGGACAATCTCCTTTCCAGATACTTTTTGGAAAGAAGCCTGACTTAAGCCACTTGAGAGTTTTTGGCTATCTATGCTATGCTGCTATTGTTGGGCCCAAAGATAAAATGGGTCCCCGTGCTCGCCACTGCATATTCATGGGATATTCTACCTTACAAAAGGGATATCGAATTTTTGATCCGAGTACTAGAGAATTTTCTGTCAGCGGAGATATTATATTCCAAGAAACTGTCTTCCCTTTTGCCCACCAAAACAAAAGTGGCACTGAACCAGGGCATTCTCTAACTTATTCTGTTGAAGATGGATCCGCAGATTCCAGATTTATATTTATTCCTCCATTTCCACAAGGTGTTTCTAACTCCACTATGAGCACAACACCTTTAGAGGAAATCCAGGATGACAGACTGAATGGTGATGAGACCCCTTCAGACCTACCTACTTCCGACTCACTTCCAGTGGAAATTCCAGACAATACTACATCTTCGGGAGACGAACCACCCAGACGTTCTGGACGTGCTACTCGACCTCCTACCTGGACCAAAGACTATATATGTGGAGTCAGGAATTCACCAAGTATTCCTTTTCCAATCTCATCTTATGCTTCCTTTGATCGCTTGTCCCTAATGCATCGATGTTGCATTACTCGTATTTCTGAAGAACAAGAGCCATCCACCTTCCATGAGGCAAGCACTGATCCACGATGGCAAACAACAATGGAGGAAGAATTGAAAGCCCTCATGGATTACCATACATGGGATCTTGTTCCCTTACCTCCACATCGTAAAGCAATTTGATGTAAATGGGTATACAAGATCAAATATCGAGCAGATGGATCGATTGAATGATACAAGGCGCAACTGGTGGCTAAAGGCTTCACACAGAAGGAAGGTTTCGATTATCACGAGACTTTTTCCTCGGTGGCCAAGGATGTCACAATTCGCTCTTTTCTTTCCGTAGCAGCTTCTCACGATTGGTCGTTACATCAAATGGATGTCCATAATGCTTTCCTCCATGGTGATTTAGATGAGGAGATATATATGGAAATACCTCCAGGTTTACGGAGACAGGGGGAGAATAGAGTATGTCATCTCCGCAAATCCTTGTACGGACTCAAGCAAGCATCCAGACAGTGGTATGCGAAATTTGCTAAATCACTAATAGCTGCTGGTTTTCAACAATCCAGATTTGATTATGCTGTCTTCACATGGACTCAAGGTACGTCATCTATCTACTTGATGATATATGTAGATGACATACTCATTATGGGGAATGATGAAATAGCTATCAAGAGCCTTAAAGGGTACTTGCTTCTACTTTTCATATTAAAGACTTGGGATCGCCAAAGTATTTTCTTGGGATTGAAATTGCTCGATCTGGTCAAGGAATCTCTCTCAGTCAGAGAAAATTTGCATTGGAAATCATTTCAGAGGCAGGATTATCTGGATGTAAACCAGCTGTAGTGCCGATTGAGCAGAATGTCAAACTGACAACCGCTGAGTATGATGTTGAAGTACCTCAGGAAGTAGACCCTATTCTCAAGGATCCTTTCGGATATCAAAAGCTTGTTGGGAAGCTCATATATTTAACTATGACCAGACTAGACATAAGTTATGCTGTGCAGACACTTAGCCAGTTCATGCATAAGACAAAGCAATCTCATATGAATGCCGCACTGAAAGTTGTGAGGTACTTGAAGAAATGTCCTGGTCTTGGGATTCTTCTCTCTAGGAAGTGTGACATGAGAATGACCGCATATTGTGACGCAGATTATGCAACATGTCCTATGAGCAGAAGATCCATAACCGGATTTTGTATCAAATTGGGGGATTCTTTACTTTCCTGGAGAACGAAGAAACAACAAACTGTCTCGTTGTCTTCAGCAAAGGCAGAATACCGAGCCATGGCTAAAACCACATGTGAAATAGTGTGGTTGAGAGGGTTACTTCAAGATCTTGGAGTGCAAGTCAAGGGACCAACAAGGTTGTTCTGCGACAATGATGCAGCCCTCAAACTTGCATCCAATCCTATCGTGCATGAGAGAACAAAGCACATTGAAGTAGATTGTCACTTCACCCGGGAGAAAATCCAGGAAGGGATGATTGAGACACAAGGAATTGGAACACAAGAACAACTGGCGGATGTCTTCACCAAACTTCTGTGTCAAAAACAGCATGTGTATCTCTTGAGCAAGCTAGGCGTCTTGGACATCTACAAGCCACCAGCTTGAGGGGGAGTGTTGGAAGATACGCAGAAGTTAGGAAAGAATTGATTGGATCAAATCGTAGGGATTTTATTGAATCAATTAAAATCAGATTTAATCTGTATATTGTATATTTTCCTTTTCTTCTACACATACATTGTAATATAATGTAACTCTGTACATTGAATGAAGTAGAGAAAACACAGAAAATTCCTACACTTTTTCCCTTCGCTTTTCCTTTCCCTTCGTATTTTGTCAGAATTTCATACAAGGAAACTAGATTTCCACTCCTCCTGATTAGACACGAACCTCTACCCCACAGGCTCACATTCTAACTATTCACGGCATAGAATATTCACAGTAAGAAGACATTGAATTCCAATTTGCTCAGCCCTACTCGTGACCCACCTCACATTTTTCACTCCGGAAAAGTCGTTCTCTCAAAAAGTCAGTGTGTGAGCGGCAAGAGTTCTCGCAGCTTTAATGGTCACCATACCCCACCACCCTACTGCTTCTCACGCGGAGTCATGGGATTATCGCGTAGATGGCGGAGGAAATTTAGCGCGGATGCCATTCCACAAAGAAATCGACAAACGAAACCATCGTCGAGAGTACGTTGAAGCGGAGAGGAGAGTAGCGAGTCGCGAATCAAGTTGAGATCAAGCCGCTGCAGGAGGAAAGTCAGTAACACAGAGAGAGAGAGAGAGAGAGAGAGAGAGAGAGAGAGAGAGAGAGAGAGACAGAGAGGCGGGGCAAGGCATCTGATAAAAGAGTAACAGATTAACTTGGGATCAGCATTGAACCAGAACACTTGAACTTTGTCTTGCACAGCCGGCTTTTTATGTAAAATCAATCCGTTCAGGGTATAGGATTAGAAACCGGATTCAATCAAGACCGGTTCCCAATCTTTTTATCCAAAAAGCAAACAAATTCCTGTGTGAACTAGCTTGGAACCGATAAGCCAGCTCAAACCACTTGATTGCCCACTCCTAATAGTTTCCGTCGAATTTATAATTATGGAAAACTCAATTCCCCATTGCATCAAAGAGGAATGAGAAATGAAGAACTCATTTCTAACTCACCAGTTCATAGATATTGGTTTAATCTTCTCGACAATTAAAAAAAAAAAATGTAGAAAAGGCTTAAGATTGAGCACTTAGTCAATTGAAGAGTCAAATGTTTATTTTGGCCACTTGATGACTTCAAAAAAAAAAAATGCTCTATTCAGATTATTGAGTTTCCTGTTGTAGAATTCAAGCAATGAAATTCTTATGCTTCACACAATTTTAAGTAGATATCATTTTTGCGAACGGGATTGGGTAGCTATAATTTATCGAAACCGTTGAGGCCGTTTCGAAATTACACCAACCAATGTTAACAAAAAAAAAAATAAAAATCAGACCACAAATTATTGGCTAAGGATCAATTACACTTGTTAGATTAATTTTAATTACCTTTGACAACTTACTCCCGGCATTGTGAAATTTCGCATGCAAGTTCTCTAAATAGAAAGATCCCTCAACTTTGGCTCTATTTATGATGTTTGCAAGTTCGCTACTCCTACTTCCATCCATCATCAACGAGCAAACCCCTCTTCTCCTACATTTCCCTCCTCAAACAATGGCCCTACAAGAAGCAATAGCAGTTGATGATGTTAATCAGCTATACAGATTAATTGAGGGGGACAAATATCTCTTAGATCATGGATCCAAGGGCCCCTTCCCACATACTGCACTACACGATGCTGCAAACTAGGGGAAAACTAAATTGGCTATGGAGATAGCCACCTTGAGGCTGTTGTTCACTCGAAAGCTGAATTGCGGGGGTTATAGCCCAATGCACTTGGCTTTGCAAAATAAGCATTATCCCACTGTGAGGGCACTAATGTCCCTTGACCTCGAATTGATTCGAGTCCGAGGACGAGGTGGGATCACCCCTTTGCATTTTGTAGCTGGGAAAATAGGAGACAATGAGCAAGAGAAGGTGGAGCTCTTGGAACTCCTCGCAGAATTCTTATCTACTTGCAAATTGTCTATTGAAGACTTGACGAACCAATGCGAGACTGCAATTCATGTTGCTGTCAGGACGGGCAACACGGAAGCATTCAAGGTTTTATTCGGATGGCTTAGGCGAGTCAATCTGACACAAATCTTGGATTGGAAAGATCAAAATGGTGACACCGTCTTACATATTGCTGCACTCAAAAAGCAGCCTGAGGTATAGTTCATTGATTTCGTAGTTATTCATGCTTTAATTGTTCGATCCTTCAATTCAACACAATCTTATCTGGGAACAAATATAATGGTAATAAGTTCCTGCTTTTGGAAAACATTCAAAATGAGGAGATTTGAAAGGGACCACCCTGTTTAGTTTCTTTTGACGGAGAGAAGAAAAGGATTCAAGAGGGAGGGTTATTACTTATTAGTCCTTTCCTACCAATCTTCTACCTCCACTTCTCTTTTTGACAATTTTCCCGTGCATTTGATCCAAAGAGGGTTGGCTCTACCCTAGTATTCAATGCAGTTTTTACATAGATGGATCCATTCTTTTTATCTTCATTTGTTTCCTTAGTGATTAACCTAATCATTTCATTTCTCTCCAAATCACTCACTATCCAAAACATTTAACATACTTTTTATGCCATTCAGATGGGTTGTAAAAATTAGGTCAACAAGTAGTGCTTTTATAAATTAAAAAAAAAAAAAAGTCAAAAACTCATATTAAGATAGTGATTACATGAGTATGTAGATCGTTTTTAATTGTTTCGTTTAATTTAACATATACATATTGGCATGTTTGAAATTTAAATTAAGTGCTCAAAATTAAAAATTTAGTAATGAATGAGATTAAACTTGTATTAGTTATTGACTTAAAAGACTGATTTAGTCAAAACATTCACTTAATCTAGTAATCAAACTCTTCCCAATTATATTGTTAAACCTATCAATAGTAACAACAATTCCATGTTTGGTAAGAAATAAATCAAATTTAATGATGTATTTTAAATAATCAAGAAAGAATTTTTTTTTATTTCTATTGTCAACATTTAAGATTATCAATACTAGCACTTACTTTTCAATTTCATCAAAACAAGCCTTTCCACTTCAAAAGTGGGAAAACTATTTTAAGCCCGCACTGCTTCCAATTTGTGTTTGATTTAATTGGCTTAACAATGTTTTGGTTGGAGGTTATAGAGGAAAAGGAAGAAAAGAAAGGCAGTGATATAGAGAGATCACCTTGTCTATAGTTTAGTAAATGGAGAGAAAAGTTATGGTTAAAATTGTTTCTCTTCGAACCCCAATAAAACTCATTTTTTAGTGTGCTCTAAATCTTTCGGGTTGGATAATTTTTTATGAGTAATTTCCTTCCAACTCATTATGTCATAGTAACTCCTACCTAACACAATGATAACTTAATCATTCTTTTCCATCATTTCATATTTCCTATGGATTACAAAATCTCTTTCCTTCTTTCAAAATCAATCCACCAGTACATATTCTATGAGATAGAAGCTAGTGAAATGGATGCTAACAAAGACAATCCGACGCAACCGTAGAATAATCACTTTGTGGACAAGAAAATTAATCCTTGATCAATTGAATATTATGCATAGAGGATAATATATATATATATATATAAACATGCACTCACCTATCTAAGGTTGCCTTTCTCTTCATAGCAAAAACCACATGTACAAAATATAATTAAATCCCAAGCCTTTTAGTTGACGTGATTAACTCCTAAACTTTTCTGAAAAATCATAATCATTACAGCCATCACTTTTGTGGAATTCTCTATGTTGCGACTCACATGGGCAATTTCTAGCCATCACGTGAATAATTTTTAAGTGAAAAGACTAAATTGCGCTTTTTGAAAAAGACACTAGACTACATTATGTTAGTTCATACAATTTGCATTTAATAAATAAGGTTAAATAGACTTTTCCCCTTGTACATTCGTCGTTGCATCACTAGCATCATCAAACTTATATAGTTATATGGCATGAGCTCACTTTGTGCACAATAATAAAGCTTGTGACAAAGCAGTAATTGAAAATTAAAGGGAAGCATACCTCATTTTCTTCCATTTGCATTCTTCTAGATCATCAAGCTCTTGATTGGATATACGAATATATATGCAAAGAACTTCCAAGGTAACGCAGCTTTGGAAATCTTCCAAGTGAATCCCAACGGCAATCCAAATGTTGCAGAAAGGTTTCACCATCAAGGACATCAAGCAAGACGTTTTATTACTACACTCTCTCTATCACAGTTTTATAGCATGGAACTAACTTTCTTTGAAAAGTACATAAATTGGTTCCGCGTCCAAAATAAATCCGCTCGAGAAGTAATGCTTATAGTGTCAACCTTGATTGCAGCAGCAACTTACCAAGCTGCGCTTGCTCCTCCAAAAGGATACTGGCAAGATTCCCTTCAGATCCCTGGGCCGATTCCACTGTCGTTGCCACTAATTCCAGCAGCATTGCCTCTGGAAAACCAAATCAAGCCGGAGACCTTATCCTGAGTGGTTTGGATCTTTATAGTGTACGCGATCTGCAATAGCCTGGCTTTTTTCCCTCGATTGCCACAATCTTGGCCACCGCTCTTACATTGGGGGTCGGCTCTTTCTTGTGTTCCATCTATGGGCCCATATGCCTTCTCTGCCTTACCCACTTATGTTCCTTGTTAATCCAAATTCCGAAAACCAATGCGGCGGCAGGAAATTTTTAGGGGTACTTTGGGTTTTCTCTTGGCTCGCCGCATCAAGTCTCACCTGGTACGTGACGATAAAGCTCCAAAGAGATCGACGACGAATCAACGCCACGCGGAGACGAGTATAGGATCGAAGGATTCAAAGTAATTTCGCAAGTATTAGTTACTTTAACGCTTCTTGTCATTGGGGCATCTAATCTATGTTTCTTGTCTTGAGATTTGCAAGATCCAACTTTGTTGCCTGTAATGGATCCGTTGATTCTTTCGTCACTGAAGACCTTAACTCTTGCTTGAATTGAGGACTTTGAATAGCTTTTTTCCTTATCCAATTTTATGAAATGATGCAGTGAAAGTCACAACTCGCAAGATGGACACACAAAGCGTATAGGCACAAAGTGCAATGAGCGACATATCTTGATTTTCTATAATTCTGAAAAAAAAAAAGGCAAATTGGGTGACCCAGTAAAACACAACAAATAAGTACAATTGCAGCTCTTTTTTCTAGAAATTATGACTCAGAACAGAAATACTAAGAATGTAATTGTCATCACCTAACTTTTCCGTTTGAAGAGGAAAAGACATAGGTTTTGGGGTATAGTCTAAAGGCATGCCCAATGCACTCAATTAGATGTAGGCTATTTTAAACCACGCAACATTTGAGTATTCAATATTAAGTCAAATCGATGCTATGAGGCTTTTCAATCAATATATTGAAAGTGCGTATCAAGCAATAATCAAAATAGAATTGCACAAATAATGACCTAATATTTGTCTCCAAAAACAAACCACATCCTATCATAAAACTTGAAGGGCTTGTTCAATTTCGAATGAAAAAATTTTTGATAAATTTTTTTCACATATTTTAAAAGAAAATACTCAAGATCTAATTTCTAAGCTTTTTCCTAATTTTTAGAAGAAATAACATCTTTTTCCGAAATTTTTCAGATTTTTAAATTTATTAATATTATATTACGGATCCTCCGCATCCTCCCCGAGTCAGGACCGCTCAGGCCCATGGATGGACTGGGCTCATCCCAGTCCAGCGACCCTAAAAAAACAAATCTAAAAAGAAAAAGACATTAAGCCCGGCCTGGGACATCAGCCTAGCCCAACCACTAAACATTAACAAACAACAGCCCGGCCCACAAACCAAACTAAGCTCAAAAAAAAAATTGGCCCAACCAATACAAGGCCGGCCCCCAACTGAAGCCGAGTAATCCTCGTAGTGGCAACCTTAATTGCGGCCGCAACTTACTAAGCTGTGTTCGCTCCTCCGGGAGGATACCGGCAGGATTTCTCGTCAAATCCCACAGCCAATTCCACTGTCTTTGCCGCCAATTCCAGCAGCATTGCTCTTGAAAAGCCACGTCAAGCCAGAAACATTATCTTGGCCAGTTGGAAACTACTTTGGTACATGTTCTGGAATAGCCTGGTGTTTTTCACCTCCATCTTCACAATCTCGGGCACCACTTTTAATTTAGAGGACAGCACTTTGCTTTACACCCCTATATCCCTCCTCTGTGCTGCTTACCTTGTTTCTTTCACAACTCCAACTCCTAAATCCAATGCCGGGACAGTAATTTCCGTAACAGTACTTTTTGAATTCGTTTTTCTCACCTCTCCCCGTGTACATAAGGATAAAGCACCTAGAATTTCGACGACAAATCGATGCCGCAGGGAGATGCATCGCCAACTTCCTAGGATCGAAGGATTGAAAGTAATTCGCAAGTATTGCTTACTTTAACAATTCTTGTCTTGTGTGCATCTAATCTATGTTTTTGTCTTAAGGTTTGCAAGAATCAGACACTTTTATTTAATTGCATGCTATGGACACATCTATTAATTCCTTCGTCACTGAACGCCTTTAATCTTGCTTGAATTCGGGACTTCAAATAGCATTTTTCCTAATTCAACTTTATAAGATGTTGCAATAGAAACGAAAAGCACTAAACCACAACTTGCAAAAATGAACGCCCTAAACATACGCGCACAAAACGCAAAGAGAGAAATTTCATTGATTCACTGCATTTCTGAAAAGAGGCAAATTGCCTGGTCTAATAAAACACAACAAATAAGCACAATTGCAACCGTTTTTCTAGAAATTACAACTAAACGGAAGAAATACTAAGAATGTAACAAGACCCTAGCTACACGTAAAAGAATGACTAGATCCTAAAATATCTTAACGCGTTTAAAAAGTTAAAATAATAGAAACAGTAAATTCACATATTCTATACCAAATGAATGTCGTAAATTTATTAAAAGGAAATTCTAAATCATCAAATAAAAAATGTAAAATTGCTCGCGACACCTATACCCTTGTAGAATGGCTACTTGATTTTAGTTTCACTCGATTTAATTTCAAGAAGCTAAATTGGTCTCATATCTAGGGCCACTAAAGTCTATATCCTTAAATTAGCTTATTTCTCCAATTAATGCACTAATGGACTCAATAATATCATTTCAATTGGGTAGGAATGTTTTGATAACATTTACAATCAATACTTGAAATCGGACTGAGGTTTGTGGCTAGGTTCCGACTGGAAACAACTTTAATGTGACTTACGCGAATTTGAACAACATTGTTGGAGCTTGTGTGGCTAGACTCGAACTAAGTTCGACACCTATCCAGGGTTTTATGCATGACCTATATTTGAGTCCGATCAATCCATGGATGACCCTCGATTATCATGTAATCAAATAGAATCGATCGACTTGCCTTGAACTCACGATCGTTCGAAATTGGATTAGGGATGGCGCATTGACCGTGCGGCATCACTCACAACCGATATATACTCAAGCCAAATCGATCTATACCCGTCCATTGATCGACTCATGACGGCATGTGATCATCCACATCGACCCTTATGGTCGAACAGTCCTTTCATGGTTGAACACTCTAGTCTATCGCAACCCTGATTCTAAGTCATCTTGCCCCTAATCAATTAGTTGGCTCGTGAGCAATCTCCAAGATCAATCCACAGTTTATTCTCGTCAATGATGTATCAATCCTTATTCAATTCCCGTGGTTTGAATATAGGTCCGAATTGAGAATGTCACAAAAATTTTACAAAATATCTAGTGCATGGGCGGCAAGGAAGAGTATGGAGTCCACTAGATTTGTGTAGAAGAGACCACAAAATTATCTCTGCAAATGGCAGAGATATTTGCCCTTGAAAGTCAGTTTACATGCTCAATAATAGAGCCGACTAAAGCTGAGAAAATCTCTGACTTGAGCAGAGAATTTTGCATGGGCAAGTCGGTGATATGCGCCTATATATGGGCTTGGCGGACATCCGGTCTTACTTAGAAACTAGCAAAACTCTCCTCCTTCCTTTATATTACCCACCAAATGATAAAAGCCTTCGTGTTTTTCCTTGTGTCTCCCCTTGCTGTGAAAGTCATCCTTCATTTACAAACCCTCTCTTGTACCCTTGCCAAGAAAAATCTCACGTACTCACCTAAAACTATCACTATTAGCTTCCGCAAACCATCATACCTGAATTTAGAGATGAAAGGTTTGTTCTCGAGGTAAGTGTTGCAGATATTTTTGAAGTGTACTGTGCATATGTATTGGCTCCCTGAGCACCACAAGGGCTTTTTATGATATTCATGGCAATCGTCCCATGTACTTGCCTCGTCGACTTGACCCAGTGAAGTTGGTGCCACAAGCATTTCATTCACTCTGCCTGAACCGCCATCTCAATGGAAGGGTTCACTAAATGAGGTTTCCATGCAGTTCATTTCCATTCTTTAGCGCTTTCTCCGTCCCTTCAGCTGAATATTAAAATCCCATCCATTTCACCATCATTTTCCTATCATGGCTCTTTTACAACTAAAGGTCGAGTTTTAGTAGTGAGTATTTAGATTTAAATGTACAAGCCATCTCCAAAATTAGCTAGTGGCTAAGCTAACAAAATTCACATCACGTTTTATTTTATTTTTCCCAAAACAATATGTAGTTCATGAGAATTCCTCAAAGTATTGGGTTAAAAGCCTTGAGATAAAAAGCAACTAATCTATTATAACATGGTGGAGTGATTGGTTTCAAAGTGGGAATTTGAAACCTATATAGTTATAGCTGATTTTCAGTATGTGGAATCGGAAAACAAACTGATGAAAGCTTGGAAGTGACTTGTAATCAAACCAACCAATTTCAGGGTACACCTGAGAAGCGGCCTACATTTTCTGTTTTTCAGTTTTACTTAGTTTTGGGGAAGACAGTATGCGGAAACAGCTATGTTTTCTCTTTTATGAGAGATCCAAGTATTACCCCCAGCAAGCAATGACATAGGTCCAGTAAGGTTTTAGAATGCTGTAGATGATTGTTGTCCATAGCTATCGGTTTATCCCTATGAATCTCAAGATGTCAAGATATCCAGAAACATTCCATTCGCCTCAAGTATATGATCATGAAATGATTTTTTTCAAAAAATAGATCCAAAGTCCAAGAGGCCGAAGGGTTCGAAAAAGTGATTAGATACATTGGTATGAATGCAATGACAAGTTCCTTGGTTATCAAAAAGATTTCACTTGATGCTGAATGCAAAGAGAAACCTCTGTGAATCTTGTCTTGGCAAAAAAAGAACGAATCTATTCACCGTAACAGCCAAAGAACAAACAAATCCAATTCACGAACACGACTAAGTTTCATGAAGGACACGTTGCTTCCACTAGGGAAGATCATAGATTTGAATGTCACACAAGGAAATCGGAATTCCATTCCTCCTAATTAGACAAGAACCTCTACCAAGTCTACCACGCACACTCACATGGAATTTGCAAAAGAGGAAAGAGAGGGCAGTGAGAGGTACGAAAAGCCTCTCTTATTTTCACTCCCCAAAAGTCGTTCTCTTGAAAAGCGACAAGAGTCCTTTCACTTTCCAAGAAACCTTTCGGCACATGACAGACACTAAATGAATAAAATCTTGACCTTACCCCACCACGCTAGTCACCCTCACACAGAGTCAAAGGATTATCCCTTAGATGGCGTAGGAAATTCACCACACGTACCATTCCACGAAGCCACAGGGTAGACTGGAGAACTGTCCTAAATCATTTTTTTTTTCATACTTGGTTTGAGGAAGATAGTATACGCACGCAGCTATGTTTCATCATTCATATGAGATCCTAGTATTCTCTCTAGCAAGTTGATTCCATGTGCCCGTTAAGGCTTAGAATGCTGTTGCCGATTGTTCTCCACAGCTATCAATTAATCCATGAATCCCAAGATGTCATGATATCCAGAGAAGTATGTAATTCCATTCGCCTCAAGTATTGGATCATGCAATGACTTTGAACGAAATCGATCCAAAGCCCACTGAAAGGTTCTAAGAAGTGATTAGATGCATTGATAGAAGTACAAGAACAAGTTCCTAAAACAATATGTAGTTTGTGTGAACTCCTCAAAATATTGGGTTAAAAGCCTTGAGATGAAAAGCAAGTAATCTATTATAGCATTATGAAGTGATTGGTTTGAAAGTAGAAATTTGAAACTTATACTATTATAGCTGATTTTCAATTTGTGGAACCGGAAAACAAACCGATGAAAGTTTGGAAGTGGCTTGTAATCAAATCAACCAATTTCAGGGTACACTGAGAAGTGGCCTACATTTTCTTTTTTTACATTTTCTTTTTTCCAGTTTTACTAGTTTTGGGGAAGACAGTATGCGGACACAGCTATGTTTTTTCTTTCATGAGAGATCCAAGTATTACCCTCCAGCAAGCAATGACATAGGTACAGTAAGGTTTTAGAATGCTGTAGATGATTGTTCTCCATAGCTATCGGTTTATTACTATGAATCTCAAGATGTCAAGAAATCCAGAAACATTCCATTCACCTCAAGTATACAATCATGAAATGATTTTTTCAAAAATAGATCCAAAGCCCATAGGCCAAAGGGTTTGAAAAATTGATTAGATACATCAGTATGAGTGCAATGACAAGTTCATTGATTATCAAATCACAACATCTAAACTACATGTGAAAGCATTCAAGATCCCAAACAGTTTGGATACCCAAAGAGATTTTACTTGATGCTGAATGCAAAGAGAAACCTCTGTGAATCTTGTCTTGGCAAAAAAAGAACGAATGTGTTCACCATAACAGCCAAAGAACAAACAAATCCAATTTACAAACACGACTAATGACTAAGTTTCATAAAGGACACATTGCTTCCACTAGGGAAGATCATAGATTTGAATGTCACACAAGGAAATCGGAATTCCATTCCTCCTAATTAGACAAGAACCTCTACCAAGTCTACCACGCACGCTCACATAGAGTTTTCACATTGGAAAGACACCAAATTCCAATTTGCTCATCCCTACCCGTGACCCACCTCGCATTAAAAAACCCAAAAACAGAAAAGCAAAAGAGTAAAGAGAGGGCACTGAGAGGTACGAAAAGCCTCTCTTATTTTCACTCCCCAAAAGTCGTTCTCTTGAAAAGTGACAAGACTCCTTCCGCTTTCCAAGAAACCTTTCGGCACATGACAGACACTAAATGAATAAAATCTTGACCTTACCCCCAAAACGCTAGTCACCCTCACACAGAGTCAAAGGATTATCCCTTAGATGGCGTAGGAAATTCACCACACGTACCATTCCACGAAGCCACCAAGTTGTTTCGGGGTAGACTTGGGAACCTAACTAGCGATGTTTCAGGGTAGACTGGAGAACTGTCCTAAATCTTTTTTTGTTCTTTTTTGTTCTTTTTTTCATACTTAGTTTGAGGAAGATAGTATACGCACGCAGCTATTTTTCATCCTTCATAAGAGATCCAAGTATTCCCTCTAGCAAGCTGATTCCATGTGCCCGGTAAGGCTTAGACTGCTGTTGCTGATTGTTCTTCACAGCTATCAATTAATCCATGAATCCAAGACATCATGATATCCAGAGAAGTATATAATTCCATTTGCCTCAAGTATTGGATCATGCAATGACTTTAAACGAAATAGATCCAAAGCCCAGAGGCTGAAAGGTTCTAAGAAGTGATTAGATGCATTGATAGAAGTACAAGAACAATTTCCTCAGACATCATATCAAAACGTCTAAACTACAGGTGAAAGCATTCAAGATCCCAAACTGTTCAGATACCCATAGCAAAAGAAACTAAAGAACGACACTTTCCTTATGTTTTAGAGATTTCACTTGATGCTGAATGCAAACAGAAATCTCTGTAAAGCTTGTTTTGGCCGAAAAAAGGAACAACACTATTGACAGTGACAGCCAAAGAACAACCAACTCACAGCTGTTGTCAAAACACTCCCAAATTTCTTATAGGCCACATTGTTTCCGCTATAGATAGATCATAGACCTGAATTTCACACAAGGAAAAAAATTCCCCTCCAAAGTAGATAAGAACCTCTACCAACTCTATCATACAGGCTCACATTCTAACTACTCAGTATAAAGACACGGAACTCCAATTTGCTCACACCTACTCATGACCCATCTCACATTTAAAAGCCAAAAAACAGAAAAGCAAAGGAGAAGAAAGAGCACTGAGAGGTACGAAAAGCCTATTTTATTTTCACTCCTCAAAAGTCGTTCTCTCGAAAAGTCAGTGTGTAAGCGGCAAGAGTTCTTACAGCTTTAACGATCACCTTACCCCACCACCCTAGTGCTACTCACGCGGAGTAAGGGGATTATCGCGTAGATGGCGGAGGAAATTTAGCTCAAATGCCATTCCACGAAGAAATCGACAAAAGAAACCAACGTAGAGGGTATCTCGGAGCAGAGAGGAGAGTGGCGAATCGCGAACCAAGTCGAGATCGAGCAGCTGAAGGAGAGCGAGAACAGAGGGGAGAGAGAGAGGGGCAAGGCATCTGATAAAAGAGTAAAAAATTAACTTGGGATCAACAGTGAACCCTAGAAGTTTCTCTTGCAAAGCCGGTTTTTCTGTTAAAACAATCGGTTCGGGGTATAGAATTAGAAACCGGATTCGGTCAAGACCGGTTCCCAATCCTTTTATCTGAAAAGTGAACAAATTCTGTGTGAACTGTCTTGGAACCAATAAGCCAGCTCAAATTGGCCCGATTGCCCACTCCTAATAGCATCCGTCGAATTTATCATTACGGAAAACTCAATTCCCAATTGAACTCAATAATAACTCACCAATTTATAAATATTGATTTAATCTTCTCGACGGTAAAAGAGATAAGTGTAAACAAAAGGCTTAAGATTGGGCATTTAGTCAATTGAAGAGTCAAATGTTTATTTTGGTCACTTGATGACTTCAAATTCAAAAAAGCAAAAAAAGAAAAAGGCTCTAATCAGATTATTGAGTTTGCTGTTAGTGAAATTTGAGCAATGAAATTCCTATGCTTCACATAATTTTAAATAGATACCATCTTTGTGAACCGAATGGGTGTAGTTATGATTTCTCAAAATTGTTGAGGCCATCTCGATATTACACTAACCAATATTAACAAAAAAAAAAAAACAGACCACAAATTATTGGTTAAGGATCAATTACACTTGGTAGATTAATTTAAATTATCTTTGATGACTCAACTCCTGGCATTGCGAAACTTCGCATGCAAGTTCTCTAAAGAGATAGATGTCCTCACCATTTGAATTGTTTAACGAGATAAATAATAAACAATGACTCACCTAATTATGTTTTGGTTGACTATGGCTCTATATATGATGTTTGCAAGTTTGCTCCTCCTACTTCCATCCATCATCAACAAGCAAAGCCCCCTTTCTCCTACATTTCCCTCGTCAAAACAATGGACCCTCGGCTTCAGCAAGCAATTGACCATAATGATGTTGATGAGCTATATAGCTTAATTGAGGGGGACGAAAATCTCTTAAATCATGGATGCGAGGGCCCCTTCCCAAATACTCCACTACACGATGCTGCAGCAAGGGGAAAACTAAAGTGGCAATGGAGATAGCCACCTTGAAGCCATCGTATGCTCGAAAGCTGAATCGCGGGGGTTATAGTCCCATGCACTTGGCTTTGCAAAATAAGCATTATCACCTTGTGAGGGCATTGATGACCCTTGACCCGAGTTGATTCGAGTCCGAGGACGAGGTGGGATCACCCCTTTGCATTTTGTAGCCGGGAAAATAGGAGACGATGAGCAAGAGAACATGGAGCTCTTGAACTCCTGGCAGAATTCCTATTTACTTGCAAATCGTCTATCAAAGACTTGACGAACCAATGCGAGACTGCAATTCACATTGCCGTCAGGATGGGCAACACAAAAGCATTCAAGGTTTTATTTGGATGGCTTAAGCAAGTCAATCTAACAGAAATCTTAGATTGGAAAGATCAAGATGGTGACACCGTCTTACATATTGCTGCATCCGAAAAGCAACCTGAGGTATGATTCATTGATTTCATGGTTATTCATGCTTTTATTGTTAGATCCTTCAATTCAACACAATCTTATCCAGGAACAAATATAATGGTAATAAGTTCATGTTTTTTGAAAACATTTAGAATGAGGAGATTTGAAAGGGACCACTTTGTTTAGTTTCTTTTGTCGGAGAGAAGTGAAGAAATCAAGAGGGATGGTTATTACTCCTTTGTCCTTCCCTGCTAATCTTCTTCTTCCACTTCTCTTTTTGACAATTTCCCGTGCACTTGGTCAGGGGAGGGTTGGCTCTATTCTAGTAATCAAAGCAATTGTCACACAGGTGGATCATTCTTTTTATCTTCGTTTGTTTCCTTAGTGATTAACCTAATCATTTCATTTCTCTCCAAATCACTCACCATCCAAAAATCTAATAGACTTTTTATGCCATTCAGATGGGTTGTAAAAATTAGATCAACAAGTAGTGCTTTTTTATAATAAAAAAAAAAAAGTCAAATACTCATATTAAGATAGTGATTATATGAGTATGTAGATTGTTTTTAATTGTTTTTTTAATTTAATATATACATATTGGCATGTTTGAAAATTAAATTGAGTGCTTGAAATAACAAATTTAGCAATGAATGAGATTAAATTTGTATTAGTATTTGACTTAAAAGACTTGATTTAGCCAAAACATTCACTTAATTTAGTAATCAATATAATTGATAGTAATCAAAATCTTCCCAATTATATTGTTAAACCTATCAATAGTAACAACAATTTCATGTTTGGTAAGAAATAAATCAAATTTAATTATGTATTTTTAATTATCAAGAAACAATTTTTTATTTCTATTGTCAGCGTTAAGATTATCAATACTAGTGCTTACTTTTCAATTTTATCAAAACAAGCCCATAGTTTCACTTCAAAAACGGGAAAACTATTTTAAGCTTGTGATGCTTCCAATTTGTGTTTATTTTAATTGGCTTTACAATGTTTTGGTTGGAGGATATAGAGGAAAAGGAAGAAAAGAAAGGTAGTGATATGGATTATAGAGAGATCACCTTGTTTATAGTTTAGTAAATGGAAAGGAAAAGTTGTGATTAAAATTGTTTTTTTTGAACCCCAATAAAAATCATTTTTTAGTGTGCTCTAACTCTTTCAAGTTGCATAATTTTTTATGAGTAATTTCCTTCCAACTTGTTACATCAGTCACTCTACCTAACACAATGATAACTTAATTCATTCTTTTCTATCATTTCATTTTCCTATGGATTAGCAAAATCTCTTTCCTTCTTTCAAAATCAGTCCACCCAAACATGTTGTACGAGAAAGAAGCTAGTGAAATGGATGCTAACAAGGACAATCTGACACAACTATAAAATAATCACTTTGTGGACAAGAAAATTACTACCAACATAGAATATTATGGTCTTTTAGTTGATGTGATTAAGTCACACGCCATCGCACACCTCATGTCTAAGGTAGTCTTTCTCTTCATAGCAAAAACCATATGTACAAAATATAATTAAATCCCAAGTCTTTTAGTTGATGTGATTAAGTCCTAAACTTTAATGAAAAATCATAATCATTCGGGCCATCATCCTAACTATCAATTCGTGCTTACATGAATAATTTTTAAGTGAAAAGACTAAATTGCACTTTTTGAAAAAGACTCTAGATTTCATTATATTGGTTCATACAATTTGCATTTAATAAATAAGGTTAAATAGACTTTTCCCTTTGCACATTCGTCATTGCATCACTTGCATCATC
The DNA here is from genome assembly GCA_017140185.1 of Eucalyptus polyanthemos subsp. polyanthemos. Classification (NCBI taxonomy): domain Eukaryota; kingdom Viridiplantae; phylum Streptophyta; class Magnoliopsida; order Myrtales; family Myrtaceae; genus Eucalyptus; species Eucalyptus polyanthemos. The sequence goes on from CM029460.1 coordinate 16,410,315, forward strand.
AAACTTATATAGTTATTTGGCATGAGCTCACTTTATGCACAATAGTAAAGCTTATGACAGAGCAGTGATTGAAAATTGAAGGGAACCATACTTCATTTTGTTCCCTTTGCATTTCTTCTAGATCATCAAGCTCTTGATTGGATATACAGCTGTACATGCAAAGAACTTCCAAGGTAACACAGCTCTGGAAATCTTCCAAGTGAATCCCAGTGGCGATCCAGATGTTGCAGAGAGTTTCACCAAAAAGGACGTCAAGAAAGACGTTTTACTACTGTACTTTCTCTATCACAGTTTTATAGCACGGAACTAACCTTCTGAGAAGTACAAAAATAGGATCTGCAGCCTAGATAAATCCACTCGCGAAGTAGTGGTTGTAGTGTCAACCTTAATTGCAGCTGCAACTTATCAAGCTGCGCTTGCTCCTCCAAGAGGATACTGGCAAGACTCCTCTTATCCCCAGGCCAATTCCACTATTGTTACTGCCAATTCCACTGTTGTTACCGCCAATTCCAGCAGCATTGCTCTTGGAAAACCACATCAAGCCGGAGATCTTATCTTGAGTGGTCTGATTCTATCTTTTTACACGATCTTAAATAGCCTGACTTTTTACGTCTCGATTGCCACAATCACGGCCTCCGCTCTTTCGCTAAAGCCCGGCCGTTTCGCAGGTTCCATCATTTTGCCTATATTGCTTCTCTGTCTTTCTTACTTCTTTATGTTTTTAATCCAAATTCCCAAAGCCAATCAGGCAGCAGCATTATCTCTAATGGCACTTTTCCATTTTTTTTGGTCGCCTGGTTTAGTCTCTTCATATACGTGACGATAAAGCTCCGAAGAGATCCACGACAAATCGACGCCACGTGGAGACGAGTTAAGGATTGAAGGGTTCAAAGTAATTTCACAAGTATTATTTACTTTTAACACTTCTTGTCGTGGGGGCATCTAGTCTATGTTTCTTGTTTTAAGGTTTGCAAGAATCCAACTTTGCTGCCTGTAATGGAGACATCCATTGATTCCTTCGTCACTGGAGACCTTTACTCTTGCTTGAATTGAGGACTTCGAATAGCTTTTTTCCTTATTCAATTTTATAAAATGATGAAGCGCAAGATGGACACACAAAGCATACAGGCACAAGTGCAAAGAGCAACATATCTTGATTTTCTATATTTTTTTAAAAAGAGATATACTAAGAATATAGCTGCCACCACCTAACTTTTCCATCCGAAGAGGAAAAGACATAAATTTAGGGGTATTACTTAAAGGCATGCCCAAGGCACTCAATTAGGCATGGGCTCTCCTAAACCCTTACCCCACGACAATTTTAGGTATTCATGTTAAGTCAAATTAATGCTATGAGGGTTTTTAATCAATATATTGAAAGTGTTTATCAAATAATAATTGAAATAGAAATGCACAAATAATGACCTACTATTTGTCTTTAAAAACAAATCACATCATATTGTAAAGCTTTAAGGGCTCGTTCAATTTTGAATGAAAAAAAAAATAAAATTGATCAAAGACTATCGCACATTTTAAAAGAAAATCCCTCAAGATCTAATTTCTAAGCTTTTTCCTAATTTTTAGAAAAAATAAAATCTTTTTCCAAAAATTTTTCAGATTTTTAAATTTTATTGATATTATATTACGGATCCTCCGCATCCGACCCGAGTCAGGACTGGCTCAGGTCCATGGCTGGACTGGGCTCATCGGATGAGCCCAGTCCGGCCACCCTAAAAAACAAATCTAAAAAAAAGACATTAAGCCCGGCCTGGGATATCAACCTAGCCCAACCACTAAACATTAACAAACAACAGCCCGGCCCACAAACTAAACTAAGCTTATATCAAACAAAATTGGCCCAACCAACTTGCCCACCGGCGAGCCAAGCCCGACTTGGCTCCGACCCGGATTTGACCCGACAGCCAACACAGCCCTGACTCCTCTTGTGCCCCCCGCTCATCACGGCCTTGACGGAGGAATTGGCTTTTCAACAGCAATTCAAGTATTAGCTATTCTTTCAGATCATCAAGCTATCAATTGGACATGCGAATGTAAATGTGAAGAACTTCCTGAATAGAACAGCTCTGGACATCTTCCAAGTGAGTGCTCCTTTTGATGAAGATGTTGCGAGGAGGTTAGGCCGAAGATCCACTTCTACCCTCTCTCTATCACAATTTTTTAGCAAGGAACTTTACTGTCTATGAGAAGTACTCATATGTTTTCAGCATCCAAGATGAGGCCACTCGCAACATAATCCTTACAGTGGCTACCTTAATTGCAACCGCCACATACCAAGCCGTTCTTAGTCCTCTGGGGGGATGATGACAGGATTCCTCTTCAAATTACCCCCGCCAATTCCTCTGTTGTTACTGCCAAGTCCAGCGGCATTGCCATTGAAAAGCCACATCAAGCCGGAAACATTATATTGAGTGGCTCCAATCTATATATGTTCGTATATCTTGACAGCACGGCTTTTTTCGTCTCCGTCGCCTCAATCGGGGTCGCTGTTTTTTCACTATTGCCCCGCACTCGCATCGTTTCCTTCTCTTTGACTATTATAAGCGCTGCCTACTGTGTTTTCCTTGTGATTGAATTCCCCAAATCGGATAGCTGATGCACATCCGAGTTTTATACCAAGTTGATGCCACAAGGAGACGGCTCAGCTGCATCCTAGGATCAAAGGACTAGTTCGCATGTAGTGTTTACTTTAACTACTCTTGTGGCGTGTGCATATAATCTGTGTTCGTAGCCTTGAGGTTTGCAATGGACAATCTTCTCATTAGTTTTAAGCAATGGACTTACCTATTAATTCCTTAAAGACCATAAAGACCTTTAAGGGAGCTGTTTTCCCTAATAAAACTTCATTACAATGACGAAAGCATAAACAAAAAGCACTAAGTGGCGAATTGAAAATATGAACGCCGAAACGTATGTACACCTTAAGCTAAGAGAGAAATATCTTGATTTTCTGTATCTCTGAAAAGGGGTGAATTGTGTGATTTTATGAAACACAACAAATATTCAAGATTTTCCTTACCAAAAAAAAAAAAAACAAATATTCAAGATTGCAACCCTTTTTTTCTAGAATTTACTACTCAACAAAGTAATAGAAAAAGAAATCCTAGGAATATAAAGAAGCATAGCAAAACCTTTAAAAACTATTAGATCATGTGGGATCTTCCAATCAAAGATAAGATATCTTCGCGCATTTTAAAAATTAAAAATTAAAAACATTAATTTCAACTATTATATGCTAAATGAACATCCTAAACTATCTTGATTAAAGAAGCAAATATCAAAATTCAAAATCCTAAATTCATCCAATAAAAGGCATAATTCCAAACTTGAGGTGTCCCCACGTCATTCTCACTTTATTGATAAAAAAGCCAGACCTTAAGTATCCTTGAGTTTTTAAAATGTTGGTCGTCTGGCAAAGCAAATCTACCATAATACTCTTGGAATTCAGAGCCATCTCCGCGAAATCAATCGAAATATTCTTGCTTTAGGAAAAGATCCCAACCAAAACTTCAACATCGATTCGTCAATTAATTCTGTAAATTTTCTGGTATGACGAAATCAATTCTAGATCTTATGCAATTCTTTTGATTTTCTATCGCTTCAAATTTCTTTGTCGAAATCTCACATTTATTTAAATTCATATCAACATGAGAGGGGTTTTTCTCCATGATCATCCTTCCATCCTAATGGGAAAGAAATGCTCGCCCTGTGATTCTTCGCTTTAGCTCAAAATCCTCCGGTTCTTCGAAAGGAAATTCAAAAACTTCAACTTCTTGCTCTCGAGGCTCAAGAACAATCTTATTAACGGAAACCATAGAAGTGTCAATCTGTTTTCAGTTGTTCTTACATATGATAACATGAAACTGGCTTGTTTGGACGAAAACTCGATCATCAAACCATAAAGATCACCGTCTTTCCCATTAAATGGCACATTCAATCAAAGCTTTACCTGCTCTTTTTCGTTCAACCTGCACTTGATCCCACAAGAAAAAAAAAAATCATCTCCCTTCAATCTACAAGCTAAAAGATTTGCTCGTCAATGTAATGATGACAATTCTTGGCAGCGATCTACGTGACAAGCTCCACTATGTCGACCGTCCGTCTATCCTAATAATGGCGACCATCATTAGTGCTACCTTGTCTTGGACAAATTTTTGCCCCAAGTTTTGTGCAGGCTAAGAACAGCAAGCTTGCCGAGCCTCTAAAATCTGTTGGATTTTCTTTATAAATTTTACTGTATACGCTTCACTCGGACTCATAGTAGAGTAGTTCGGTGGGTTAGATTGTGTGTATAGCTTCACCTGGCAGACTAGTGGAACAAGCGTCGGTATCCTCAGGACTTTCCTGCATCATTTTGTCACTTGTTGGAGTCAGTACTCCACTTGAGTCTAGAGTTGCAGAGTTCATCCTTAAGGAAAGTGTTATTGATATTTTTAAAGAGTACTGTGCATAAATGTTGACTCCCTGATCAGGATAGTGGCTTTTTATGATATGCATGACAATCAGTCTCATGTACTCGCCTCATCATCTTGAGCAAGTGAGGTTGGTGCCATGAGCATTTTGTTCACTGTACTCGAACTGCCATCTCAACGAACTAGTTCATCAAGTGATGCTTTTGTGCAGTTCATTTTCGTTATTTAGCACGCTCTCTGTCTCTCCAGCCGAGCATTAGAATCCATCTTATATTATCATTTTCCTATCATGGGCCCTTTATAACTGAAGGTCAAGTTTTAATAGTAATGGGATATTAGGTTTTTAGATGTAAATATATTATCCATTCCCAAAATTAGCTAGTAGCTCTATTATTTAATTTTGCGTTACAGTTATATTTTATTTGTTCTAAAACAATATGTAGTACATGAGAGTTCCTGAATCTTTTGGGTTAAAAGCTTTGAGATTAATAGCAAATGCACTATTATAGCATTTAGCAGTGATTGGTTTCAAGGTGTTTATGTTCTAGTCTAGGAATATGGAATTCAGTCTGTTAAAGCCAATTCTTATTTTTTGGAACTGGAAACCAAACCAACCCTAGAACTCACTTGGAACCAGATTGGCCAGTTTTAAGGTAAACCTAACAACCGGCCTATGTCTTTATTTATTTATTTATTTATTTAATTCATACTTAGCTTGAGGAAGACACTATACGGATGCAGCTATGTTTCATCCTTCAAAACAGATCCAAGTATTCCCTCTAGCAAGCCAATCATGTGCGTCCAGTAAGGTTTACAATGATATCAATGATTGTGATCCCCAGCAATCCATTTATCCCGTGAAGTCCTAAGATGTCACAATATCCAGAAAAATATGTAATTCCATTCGCCTCGGGTATCAGATCATGCAATAATTTTTAAAAAGTAGATCCAAACCCAAAGGCCGAAGGGTTCTAATAAGAAATTAAATGCATTGATATAAGTACAAGAACAAGTTCCTCAATATATATCACAACATTAAACTGCAGTTGAAAGCATGCAAGATCTCAAACTGTTCAGATACCCAGAGCAGAAGAAAAAGAAACTTCCTTTTGCTTTACAGATTTTACTCAATGTAAAGAGAAACTTCTTTGAAGTTTGATTTGGCCAAAAAAAGACCGCAGCCAAAGAACAACACATCCAACTCACAGTTATTGTCAAAACACTCCCAGATTTCTTACAGGCCACATTGTTTCATAGATCTGAATTTCGCAAAAGGAAAGGAAAATTCTACTCCAAATAGACAAGAACCTCTACCAACTCTACCACACAGGCTCACATTCTACCTACTCCCAGCATTAACTATTCACAGTAAAAAGACACCGAATTCCTATTTGCTCACCCCTACTTGTGACCCACCTCACGTTAAAGAACCAAAACACAGAAAAGCAAAAGAAAAGAGAGAGCACTGAGAGGTAAGAAAAGCCTCTTTTATTTTCACTCCTCAAAAGAGTTCTCCAGCTTTCCAAGAAACTTTCGGTGTATGACGTCGACACTAAATGAATAAAATCTTGACCTTTACCTCGACGAAGAGGGAGAGTAGGTAACTTAGATGGCAAGGTCTCCCTTCGAAATGAAGAAGCAGAGAGGGGGAGGCAGCAAGGCAAGGCATCTGACAAAAGAGTAAAAGATTCACTTGGGGTTAGCAGTGAACCGGTTGAACCTCAAACTTTGTCTTGCTAGGCTGGTTTTTCAGTAAAATCAATCGGTTCATGGTAAAGAATTAAGAACCGAATTGAATGAGGCCAGTTCCCATTATTTTTTTATCTGGAAATTGAACCGATTTTCATGTGAACCAACTTGCAATCTATAAAGCCTGTTCAAGCTGGTTCTCGATTTGAATTGGTCTTATTGTTCACTCCTACTAGCATCCGTCTTATTTAGGATTATGGAAATCTCAATTGCCAATTATGTTAAAGAGGAACAAGTGATGAAAAACCCACTATCTTGACCGTAATAGAAATAAGCGTAAAAAAGGGCTTAAGTTTAGGCATATAGTCAATTGAAGAATCAAAGTTTTATTTTGGCCACTTGATAACTTAAAATTAAAAAAGAAAAAAGAAGAAGCTCTAATTAGATTTTTTTTTTTTTTTGGTCGGTAGCTCTAATTAGATTATTGAGTTCGCTGTTGGTGGAATCCGAGCATTGAAATTCTTATGCTTCACATAGTTATAAGTAGATACCATCTTTGTAAACCGGAACCGGGTGGGTATAGTTATGATTTATCGAAACCTAAGGCCATTTCGATATTACACCCATCGATATTAACAAAAAAAAAAAAAAATTCAGACCTCGACCAATTGGAGTAATTACACTTGTTAGATCAATTTAAAGTATCTTTAACGATTTGACTACTCACATTGCAAAACTTAATATGCAAGTTCTCTAAAGAGAAGGATCCCCAACCAATTGAATTGTTTCTACGAGATACATCATGAACAATGACTCGCCTAATTATATTTTGGTCGACTATGGCACGGCACTATATATGATGTTTGCAAGTTCATTACTCCTACATCCATCCATCATCAATGAGCAAAGCCCCTCTTCTCCTACATTTCCCTTGTCAAAACAATGGACCCTCAGCTTCAACTAGCAATCGACCATGACGATGTTGATGAGCTATATAGCTCAATTGAGGGGGACGAAGATCTCTTAGATCATGTATCCGAGCGCCCCTTCCCAAATACTCCACTACACTATGCCGTTGACAAGGGGAAAACTAAAGTGGCCATGGAGATAGCCACCTTGAAGCCATTGTTCACTCAAAAGCTGAATCGATGGGGTTACAGCCCCATGCACTTGGCTCTGCAAAAGAAGCATTATCACACAGAGTAAAAGATTCACTTGGGGTTAGCAGTGAACCGGTTGAACCTCAAACTTTGTCTTGCTAGGCCGGTTTTTCAGTAAAATCAATCGGTTCAAAGTAAAGAATTAAGAACCGAATTGAATGAGGCCGGTTCCCATTATTTTTTATCTGGAAATTGAACCGATTTTCATGTGAACCAACTTGCAATCTATAAAGCCTGTTCAAGCTGGTTCTCGAATTGAATTGGTCCTATTGTTCACTCCTACTAGCATCCGTCTTATGTAGGATTATGGAAATCTCAATTGCCAATTATGTTAAAGAGGAACAAGTGATGAAGAACCCACTATCTTGACAGTAATAGAAATAAGCATAAAAAAGGGCTTAAGTTTAGGCATATAGTCAATTGAAGAATCAAAGTTTTATTTTGGCCACTTGATAACTTAAAATTAAAAAAGAAAAAAGAAGAAGCTCTAATTAGATTATTGAGTTTGCTGTTGGTGGAATCCGAGCATTGAAATTCTTATGCTTCACACAGTTATAAGTAGATACCATCTTTGTAAACCGGAATCCGGGTGGGTATAGTTATGATTTATCGAAACCTGAGGCCGTTTCGATATTACACCCATCGATATTAACAAAAAAATAAAAAATTCAGACCTCGACCAATTGGAGTAATTACACTTGTTAGATCAATTTAAAGTATCTTTAACGATTTGACTCATGACATTGCAAAACTTAATATGCAAGTTCTCTAAAGAGAAGGATCCCCAACCAATTGAATTGTTTCTACGAGATACATCATGAACAATGACTCGCCTAATTATATTTTGGTCGACTATGGCACGGCACTATATATGATGTTTGCAAGTTCATTACTCCTACATCCATCCATCATCAATGAGCAAAGCCCCTCTTCTCCTACATTTCCCTTGTCAAAACAATGGACCCTCGGCTTCAACTAGCAATCGACCATGACGATGTTGATAAGCTATATAGCTCAATTGAGGGGGATGAAGATCTCTTAGATCATGTATCCGAGCGCCCCTTCCCAAATACTCCACTACACTATGCCGCTACAAGGGGAAAACTAAAGTGGCCATGGAGATAGCCACCTTGAAGCCATTGTTCACTCGAAAGCTGAATCGATGGGGTTACAGCCCCATGCACTTGGCTCTGCAAAAGAAGCATTATCACACTGTGAGGGCACTGATGACCCTTGACCCCGAGTTGATCCGAGTTCATGGACGAGGCGGAATTACACCTCTACATTTTGTAGCTTGGGAAAGAGGAGACGATGATCTAGAGAGAGTGGAGCTCTTAGAACTCCTAGCAGAATTCCTATATGCTTGCAAATCATCTATTGAAGACTTGACAAATGAATTCGAGACTGCGGTTCACATTGCTATCAAGAGAGGCAACGCCGAAGCATTCAAGGTTTTATTTGGATGGCTTAAGCGAGTTTATCTAATAGAAATCTTGAATTGGAAAGACCAAAACGGTGACACTGTCTTACATATTGTTGTATCCGGAGAGCAGCAACCTGAGGTATAGTTCATGCTAGTACACTTCATCAATTCCATGGTTGTTCGAGCTTTTATTATTCGATCCTTGAATTCAACATAATCTAATCCAAGAACAATTGTTATGGTAATGAAATAGTAGGGATTGAAAATACAAGGTTTTAGAAAACATTCAAAGATAAGAGTTTTGAACGGAACCACCTTGTTTGGTTTCTTTCGTAGGATAGAAGAAAAGGAATTATGGGAGGGATGGATATCACTCCTTCCCTCCCAATCTTCTCATCCAATTCTCTTCTTGACAATTTTCCCGTGCGCAAAGGTCACGGAAGGGTGGGCTCAACCCTTATATTCAATACAGTTTTTACAGGTTGATCCATTCGTTTATCTTTGTTTGTTTCCATAGTGATTAATCATTTCATTTCTCTCCAAACCACTCCACCCAAACATACATAGTAGACTTTCAATGCCATTCAGATGGGTTGTGAAAATCAGGTCAGCAAGTATTTTTTTTTTTTTTTTGGCTTTAAAAATTAATCAAATACTAATATTAAGATAATGATAATATGAGCATGTAGATAATTTTTTATTCTTTTCATTTAAATTCATTAGATACAATAGGCCTGTTCAAAAACCCAATTAAGCGTTGCTAATTGAAAGTTAAGCACTGAATGAAATTAAACTTCTATAATTATCCTAATTACTATCTGACTTTAAAAGACTCCATTCAGTAAAAACATTTACTTAATCTAGTAATCAATATAATAGATAGTTTTTATATTCTTCGCAATTATATTATTAAATTAAAACCTATCAATAGTAATCACAAATCCATTTTTGGTAAGAAATTGATTGTATTCACTAACGTACTTTTAACGGTCATCTTCTTTTTTCAGCGTTTAACTTTTCAGTTTTAACACAACAAGCCCATAGTTTCATTTCAAGGCTGCTAGCGGGGAAACCATTTTAAGCTCGCGATGCTTCTAATTTGATGGAGAGAAAAGGCATGATTAAAATTGTTTCCTTTTGGACCCCTGTGAAACTTCGTTTTTAGTGAGCTCTAAGCCCCCCAACTCTTTCCATCGTAGTCACTCCTGCGTAACAAAACATTAACTTAATCTCATTCTTTTGTTTCTCCTATTGATTAGCAAAACCTATTTCCTTCTTTCGTAATTAATCCGTCCAAAAGATAGAAGCTAGTAAAACGGAAGCTAACAAGGACAATCCAACGTGGCCATAAAATAATCCCCTCGTGGACATGAGAATTACTCCCTCATTAGTTGAATCTTATGCATAAAATATATAAATAAACATGTCTAATGTAGTCTCTCTCTTCATAACAAAAAAAAAAAACCTTTTACAAAATGTAATTAAATCATAAGACCTTTCGGTTGACTTAGTTAAATCCTAAAGTTTTAGGAAAATCTGATATTTCGAGTCATCACTTCTACAAAATTCACCAATGTTACAACTCACATGGGCAATTTCTATCTTTGACATAATAATTTCAGGTGGAAGGACTAGATCACAATTTCTTGAGAAGATTTGAGATTTCATTACATTAGTTGAAATGATGGCATTTGGTAAATAAGGTTTAGTACACTTTGTCCTTTTGTATATGTATCCCTAGCATCGTTCCAACTTACATGGCATGAGATCACTCTGTGCACAATGGTAAAGCTTAGTCACAAAGTAGTGACTGAAATTGAAGGGATACATACTTCATTGTGTTCCATTTGCACTTCTTCCAGATCATCAAGCTATTGATTGGGTATACAAATGTTCATGCGAAGAACTTACAGCACAAGACGGCTCTGCAAATCTGCCTAGAGAATCCTAATCGCAATCAAGATGTTGAGGACAGATTACGCCATCAAGAACATCAAGCAAGACATTTGGCTCCTACCCTTTCACTATCACAGTATTTTAGCATGGAACTAACCGTGTTCGAGAGGTGTGCAGGGTATTTTGGCACCCAAAATGAAAAAGTTCGCGAAATAGTCCTTATAGTGTCTACCTTGATTGTGACTGCCACTTACCAAGCCGCTTTCACTCCTCCGGGAGGATACTGGCAGGATTCCTCTTCAAATAACCCAGCCAATTCCAGCAGCATTGCTATTGGAAAACCACATCAAGCTGGAAACCTTATCTTGAGCGGCTCGAATCTACTGTGTTTTACTATCCTCAACAGCTTAGTTTTTACCGCCTCCATCGGCACGGTCTGGGCCACCGCGATGACACTATACCCCGACACTTTAATGGTTTACTTGTCTTTATGCCTTCTCAGCATTGCCTACTTTGTTTTTGTTACAATCGAAATACCGAAATCTGATATGCTCGTGGTAAAGATCCTATTTGGTTTTTATGAGTGCTTGCTAGTCACCACGGTGCTCCTCCCCGCATCGGTGTGGTCGAAGCACAACCAAGTTCTGCACAGAATCGATGCTACAAGGAGACGCGTCGGCAGCTTGCTAGGATAGAAGGATCGGAAATAATTCGCAAGTATTATTTACTTTAACTATTTTTGTCGCATGTGAGGTTTGCAAGAAATAGACTCTTTTTATTAGTTGCATGTAATGGACTCATGTATTAGTTCCTTGATGCCTAAAGACCTTTAATCTTTGCGTGAAGTTGGGATTTGGATTTCCTAATACAACTCACGAGGCGAGGTGTTTTTGCAGTGCATTTCCGTTCTTTAGCTCTCTTTGTCTCTCCATATTTTCATTATCATCTTCATGTGATGCGTCTTTTATGACTAGAGGTCGAGTTTTAATACACATAGGATACGAGCTATTATAACTTAAATATATAACTCATCCCCAAAGTTATCTAATAGCTATGTTATCTAATTTTGCATTACGGTTATGATTTATTTATTTATTTATTTGATCTTTTCCTACAACAACATGCAGTTATAATTCACAAGAGTATTCCTGAGACTTCTGGGTTAACAGCTTTGGGGACTAAAAGCAGGCGAAACCATTATAGCAGCTGTCCGATTTGTGATTACGGAAAACTCAATTGTAATTACATTAACGAGGAGCAAGTGATGAAGAACCCACCAATGGCTTATCAGTTTAGGTATATTGATTTGATCTTATTGACAGTAATAGGGATAAGTTTAGAAACTGGACTTAAGGCTCGGTAGTTCATCAATTGAGGATATAAGATTTTGTCTTGGCGACTTGAATGCTTAAATTTTTGGAAAATCTCAACCAAACGCCGATTAAAGCAATGAAATTCTCGTACTCCACACGGTTTAAGTGGTTACAATCGATGCGTGCGAGGTGGGTGTGGCCGTGCTTTATCAAGACAGCCTCACCTTCTACTCCACACAACTTCAAGTAGTAAAGGAGAAATGACACCCAACTATATTAAAAAGGTAAAAAAAAAAAAATTGTCGGGCCACAAATTATTGGCTTTAGATTGATTACTATTCTTCCTCGATATTAGATTATTTTGATAACTTGGCTCACGCATTGCAAAACGTGGTGGTTAAAATCTTCTGACAGAGAAAGGCCACCTATTCCTGCGGGATATATCATAAACAATGACTCCCCTAATTAAGTTTTGGTGGACCGTGGCACTATTTATGATTTCGCAAGCTCGCTACTCCTACTTCCACCGATCAACAATGAGCAAAGCCCCTCTGCTCCTACACTTCCCTTGTCAAACTATGGACCTTCCAGGAGCGATAGTAGATGACGATGTTAATGAGCTATACAGGTTAATTGAGGGGGACGGAAATCTCTTAGATCGTGGATCCGAGGACCCCTTCCGAAATACTCCACTGCACGATGCTGCGGACCAAGGGAAAACTCAAGTGGCTGTGGAAATGGCCATCTTGAAGCCATCACTCGCTCAAAAGCTTAATCAAAAGGGTTATAGCCCCATTCACTTGGCTTTGGAAAAGAAGCATTACCGCACTACGAGGGCACTGGCAACGCTTGATCCCAAGTTGATCCGAGTCCGAGGACGAGGCGGGATCACCCCTTTGCATTGGGTCGCTGGAAAGAAAGGAGACAACAAGCAAGAGCTCGAGGAACTCTTGGAGCTCCTAGCTGAATTCCTATCCGCTTGCAGATCGTCCATCGAAGATTTGACAAGTCAATGCGAGACTGCTGTTCACATTGCTGTCAAGAAATGCAACACCGAAGCATTCAAGGTCTTGTTTGGATGGCTTAAGCGAACCTATATGACAGAAATCTTAGATTGGAAAGACCAAGATGGCAATAATGTCTTACATATTGCTGTGTCCGAAAATCAGCCTAAGGTATAGTTCATTGATTTCAATGCTTATTCTTGCTTTTATCATTCAATCCTTGAAATAGCGTAATAACAAATGTTATGCTGATAAAATATGAAAGTACATGATTCTGATAACATTCAGAGAAGAGATTTGAACAAATCACCTTATTTGGTTTCTTCTGTTGAAGAGAAGAAGAGGAATTAGGAGGAATTGATATCTCTCCTTCCCTCCCAATCTTATATTTCTTATTTTTCTTTTTGACAGCTTTCCCATGCACAAGGTCGCGTATGAGTGGGTTGGACCCCTTTATTGAATATGGTTTTATAGGTTGATCCATTCTTTTTTCTTCGTTTATTTCCTCAGTGGTTAGGTCTCCAAATCACTTCAGATGGGTAGTCAAAGTTAGGTCAACAAGGAGTGTTTATTTATTAAAGAAAAGTCAAATACTCATATTAAGATAGCGATAATATGAGTAGGTAGATTACTTTTAATTTTTTTGTTTAATTCAATAGATACATATGGGCATGTTTAAAAATTCAATTAAGGGTTGGAAATTAAAAAAATGGAGCACTGAATGAGATTAAACTGGTATTATAATCATAATTAGTATTTGACTTAAAAGACAAAATTGAGTCAAAATATTCACTTAATCTAGTAATCAGTATAATAGATAATAAATAGAATATTCCCAATGATATTGTTAAAACCTACTCTAACAGTTCAATGTTTGGTGACAAATTAATTATATTCAGTGATGTATTTTTAATCATATTCAAACAATTTTTTACTTCTCTTTTCAGGACTTAAGATTATCAACACTAGCACTTATTTTTCAATTTTATCAAGACAAGACTATAGCTTCATTTCAAAATTTGCTAGTGGAAAACTATTAAGTTTTAAATTTGAGTTCATTTTAATTGGCATAACAATGTTTTGTTTGGAGGATTTACTGAAAAAAAAAAAGGAAGGAAAACAAAGGACAGATATAGAGATCGCCTTGTTTCTTACCTAGCACAACAATAACTTAGTGACTTGTACTATTTTTATGCTCTAAATGGTTATAACATTTCTTAACTTATTGAATTGATGAAAATAATTTCAAGAAAAATAAATAATCAAAATCACAAATGGAAAGGATGAAAGTTGCTATTTATGAAAATGTAAAAAAACCATATTGTCATGAAAATATAAAACGGTCTCTATATATCAAAGCAATTATGATTTATTCCACCACTTTATGTAATTTTCCGTTTGTTTTTAAGCAAACTTCATTTTTTTCTCTTCTTCTTACTATTGTGCTTAAGTTAATTCCGATAAGTGATTGTTTATAATGAGTTTGAACCTTGTTCTTGATCTTTGTTGATTAACATATATTAAATATAGAATATAGTCATAAAGAGTTTGTAACTTTAACCATAGAATTCCCCTAAATAACTCGAACTAAGTAATTGCATATAACAAGGACTTTTTGTAAATGAACTTTAGGGAGACGTTGTAGATAAACATATTTTATAAATATTCTTTTAAATTGGAATTGTAATTATTTAATTTATTAAAATTATCAAATCTTAGATGATTATCGTTGAAAATCAATGAACATGTAACTTCTCCAATTTGGACTAAAAAGAAGAAAAAACGATAGTTTAGAAAAGATTGATAAAAATTATTAGATTGATCAAGTTACATTAAAGTTATTCTTTCCTTCTCCTTTATCAATTTTACCATCACTAAGGCTTTAGTGAGGGCTATTTTCAACCATTTAGAGTTTACTGTGTGTCTAAATCTGTTTTAGAGGTGGAAATAGCATGAGCCTATCTTAATTTTTTCTTTTCTAATTTTTTATTTTTCCTATTGATTAGCAAAAATTTCTTTCCTTCTTCCAAAATCAGTCCATCCAAACATCTTGTGTGAGGTAGAAGCTAACAAGGACAATCCAACACAACCATACATAATCACTTTGTGGGAAAT
Source organism: Eucalyptus polyanthemos subsp. polyanthemos (assembly GCA_017140185.1). NCBI lineage: Eukaryota > Viridiplantae > Streptophyta > Magnoliopsida > Myrtales > Myrtaceae > Eucalyptus > Eucalyptus polyanthemos. The sequence goes on from CM029460.1 coordinate 16,425,345, forward strand.
AACTCACTGATCAGTTGATTCTAATGTATAAAGGATATAAGTATACCTGTCTAAGGTAGTCTATCTCTTCATAGCTAAAAAAAAAACTCACAAAAATATAATTGAATTCTAAAATTTTAGTTCACGTGGTTAAGTCCTAAACTTTTATAAATAATCATAGTCATTCAGATCATCACTTTTGTGGATTCGCCTTTGTCAGAACTCACTTGGGCAGTTCTTGACTGTCACGCAAATTATTTTGGTGAAAGGACTAAATCACACCTTTTAAAAAGATTTAGGACTTAGTAACATTCGTTGAAATGATTGCATTTGATAATTAAGGTTTAGTGAAGTTTTTCTCCTTGTACATATGTAGTTGCGTCACTAGTATCATCCATGCTTAATATGGCACTAGCCCACTTTGTGCACAATAGTAAACTAGTAACAGCGCAGTGATTTTAATTGAAGGGGTACATACTTCACTTCATTTTCTTTGCATTTCTTCTAGATCATCAAGCTGTTGATTGGGCATACAAATATAAATGCGAAGAACTTCCAGGATGAGACAGCCCTGGAAATCCTCCAAGCAAATCCTTATGGCAATCAAGATGTTGTGAAGAGGTTACGCCGTCAAAAATGTCTAGCAAGACTTTTTACTCCTACCCTCTCTCTATCACAGTATTTTACCATGGAACTAACCTTCTTCGAGAAGCACGCAAGTTTTTTTGGCATCCAAGATAAATCCACTCACAAAATAATTCTTTTAGTGTCGACCTTAATCGCAACTGCAACTTACCAAGCCGCTCTCAGTCCTCCGGGAGGATACTGGGTGGATTCCTCTTCAAGTCTCTCGGCCAATTCCACCGCCGTCACTGCCCATCCCCAGCGGCACTGCTAACGGGAAACTACATCAAGCCGGAAACATGATCCTGAACGGCTGGAAGCTATATTTGTTCACGGTCCTCAACAGCACGGCCTTCTTCACCTCCATCGGCACAATCTGGGCTACCGGCATTTCATTAATGTCCAAACCCTTCATGGTTTACTTCTCTGTAACCATTCTCAGCTTTGCCTATATAATTTCCCTTATGGTCGAATTCCCAAAGCAGAATGAGGTCGCAGCAATTCTCTTATTGGCATTCTTTGGGTGCTCGCTGATCTCCGTGTTGTTGCTCCCCTGGTGCGTGCATGGAATGCACATCGGAGCTCTAAAACGCATCGATGCCACAAGGAGGCGTGGTGACTTCCTAGGATCGAAGGATCCGAAATAAGTTGCGTGTATTATCTACTTAACTATTCTTGTCGCCTGTGCATGTTATTTATGTTTCAGTCTTAAGGTTTGCAAGAAATAGACCCCTCTGATTGGTTGCATGTAACGGACTTATCTATTTATCCATATTCCCTATAAATCTTTAATCTTGCTTGAACTCGGGAATTGTAATAGCTTTTTTCCTAATTCAACTTCATAAAATGATGCAGTGGAAACAAAAAGCACTGAGTCACAACTTGCAAACACGAACGCCTCAATCGTACATGCACGAAACTTGAGTAGGGAAATCAATCAATTTTCTGTATTTCTAGAACGAGGCAAACTGCGCGATCCGACAAAACACAGCAACAAATAAATAGAGTTACAATCATTTTCTAGAAATTACTACCCAATAAGGTAATACAAAAGGAAATACTGAGAATATAACAAAAGCCTGGCTAAACCTTTAAAAAAAAAAAAGAAAAAACTACCAAATGAATATCCTAAACTGACTTAATTAAAGAAGGAAAATCAAATTCAAAATCCTAAATTTATCAAACAAAAGATGTAAACCCAAACTTGATGTGCCCCATATCAGTCTCCCTTTATTGGACAATAGCTAAACCTCAAGTTTTTGAAAAGTCAGGTTATCAGGTAACACATCTCTGCGACAGTTCTCTTTGACTTTGGAGCCACATCTGCAAAATCAATCAAGATTTCTTGTTTTAATAAAAGATGTCAACCAAACTTCAAGATCGATCCATCAATTTATTCTTGGAATTTTTCTGGTAAAATGAAATCAATTTTGGATCTACTGTCTTTCCTTCCATTTTCTATAGCTGCTCTCATTCTCCGCCAGAATCTCGTCTTTATTTAGAGTTCATTTCAACATGAGAAGGTCTTTTCTCCAAAATCATCTCTCCATTGTCATGGAAAACATGCTCACCCTGAGATTCTTCCTCAAGCTCGAAATCCTCCTGTTCTTGAAAAAGAAATTCGGAAATTTCAACGTGAATGCTTAAAGTTTTGAAAAAGCTCAACCAAACGTCGATTCAAGCAATGAAATTCTCGTACTCCACACGGTTTAAGTGGCTACAATCGTTGCGTGCCAGATGGGTGTGGTCGTGATTTATCAAGACAGCCTCAGCACCGACTCCACACAACTTCAAGTGCTAAAGGAAAAATGACACCCAACAATATTAAAAAGGTAAAAGAAAAAAGAGGAATCGTCTGACCACAAATTATCGGCTTAACATTGAGTGCACTTCTTCCTTAATGTTATAATATTTCGATAACATGGATCACGCTAAAATTTTCTAACCGAGAAAGACCAACCATTCCTGCCGGATAAGTTATAAACAATGACTCCCCTAATTAAATTTTGGTTGACTATGGCACTATATATATGATGTTTGCAAGTTCGCTACTCCTACTTACATCAATCCATCATCAACAAGCAAAGCCCCTCTTCTCCTACACTTCCCTCATCAAAACAATGGACACTCAGCTTCAGCAAGCAATCGACCATGATGACGTTGATGAGCTATATCGCTTGATTGAACAGGATCAAGATCTCTTAGATCAAGGATCCAGGGGCCCCTTCCCAAATACTCCACTACACTATGCCATTGACAAGGGGAAAACTAAAGTGGCCATGGAGATAGCCATCTTGAACTCGTCATTCGCTCAAAAGCTGAATCGAAGGGGTTACAGCCCCATGCATTTGGCATTACAAAAGAAGCATTATGACATTGTGAGGGCACTGATCACCCTCAACCCTGAGTTGATCCGAGTTCGAGGACGAGGCTGGATCACCCCTTTGCATTTTGTATCTAGGGAAATGGGAGAAAATGAGCAGGAGAATGTGGAGCTCCTAGGACCTCCTGGCCGAATTCCTATCCGCTTGCAAATCATCCGTCGAAGACTTGACGAGCCAATGCGAGACTGCAGTTCACATTGCCGTCAAGAACTGCAACATTAAAGCATTCAAGGTTTTATTTGGATGGCTTAAGCAAACCTATATGACTGAAATCTTAGATTGGAAAGATCAAGATGGTAATAACGTTTTACATATTGCTGCCTCCCAAAATCAGCCCGAGGTATAATTCACTGATTTTGCAGTTATTTATGCTTTTATTGTTTGATCCTTGAAATCGACTTAGCATAATAAAAATGTTATGATAACGAAATATGAAAGTACATGGTTTTAACATTCAAAGAGGGGAAAATTTCTTTTTATTTGTTTAGAGAGGGGGAGATTTGAACGGATCTCCTTATTTGATTTCTTATATTCAAGTGAAGAAGAGGAATTAGGAGGGATTGATATCACTCCTTCCCTCCCAATCTTCTTCTTCCAATTTTTCTTTTGACAGCTTTCCCATGCACAAGGTCACGTGTGGGGAGGTTCTTATTGAATTTGGTTTTATAGGTTGATCCATTCTTCTATCTTCGTTTATTTCCTTAGTGATTATGTCTCCAAATCACTTCAGATGGTTTGTCCAATTTAGGTCAACAAGCAGTGTTTATTTATTAAAAAAAAAAAGTCAAACACTCATATCAAGATAGTGATAATATGAATATGTAGATTAGTTTTAGTTGTTTTGTTTAATTCAATAGATACATATGGAGATGTTTGAAAATTCAATTTGAGCGTTGGAAACTAAAAGATGAGCACTGAATGATATTAAACTTGTATTATAATCGTGATTAGTATTTGACTTAAAAGAATCAATTGAGCCAGAACATTCACTTAATCTAATAATCTGTAGAATGGATGAAAATTAGAATATTCCCGATTATATTGTTAAAACCTACTCTCACAGTTCCATGTTTGGTGACAAATTAATTATATTCAGTGATGTATTTTTAATTATTATCAAACAATCTTTTACTTCTCTTTTCAACACTTAAGATTATCAACACCAGCACTTATTGTTCAATTTTATCAAAACAAGTCTATAGCTTTATTTCAAAATTTGCTACTGGACAACTATTAAGCTTTAAATTTGTGTTTATTTTTATTGGCATAAAAATGTATTGGTTGGAGGATTTAGAGAAGAAAAAAAAAAAAAAGGAAATCACTCTTTGATCAGTTGAATCTGATGTAGAAAGGATATAAGTATACATGTCTAAGGTAGTCTATCTCTTCATAGCCAAAAAAAAAAAAAAAAATCATATACAAAATATAATTGAATTATGAATCTTTTAGTTGACGTGGTTAAGTCCTAAAATTTTATAAATAATCATAATCATTTAGATCATCACTTCTATGGATTCGCCTATGTCACAACTCGCATGGGCAATTCCTAAGTATCATGCAAATTATTTTGGTGAAAGGACTAAATCGCACTTTTTGAAAAGATTCTGAACTTTGTAACATTGGTTAAAATGATTGCATTTGATAAATAAGGTTTAATTTCCCTTTCTACATTTGTCGTTGCATTCCTAGCATCATTCATACTTAATATGGCATGAGCTCACTTTGTGCACGATAGTAAAGCTAGTAACAGAGCAATGATTGCAATTGAATGGGTACATACTTCATTTCGTTTTCTTTGCATTTCTTCTAGATCATCAAGCTGTTGATCGGGTATACGAAGATAAATGCAAAGAACTTCCAGGATGAGACAGCCCTAGAAATCTTCCAAGCAAATCCTATTGGCAATCAAGATGTTGTGAAGAGGTTATGCCGTCAAAGATGCTTGGCAAGACTTTTTACTCCTACCCTCTCTCTATCACAGTTTTTTAGCACGGAACTAACCTTCTTCGAGACGCATGCATCTTTCTTTGGCATCCAAGATAAATCCACTCACAAAATAATCCTTCTAGTGTCGACCTTAATCGCAACTGCCACTTACCAGGCCGCCCTCACTCCTCCGGGAGGATACTGGGTGGATTCCTCTTCAAGTCCCTCAGCCAATTCCACCGCCATTACTGCCCATCCCAGTGGCGCTGCTAATGGGAAACCACATCACGCCGGAAACATGATCCTGGACGGCTGGAAGCTACATTTGTTCACGGTCCTCAACAGCGTGGCCTTTTTCACCTCCATCGGCACAATCTGGGCTACCAGCATTTCATTAATGTCCAAACCCTTCATGGTTTACTTCTCTGTATCCATTCTCAGCTGTGCCTACATTATTTCCCTTATGGTCGAATTCCCAGAACAGAATGAGGTCGCAGCAATTCTCTTATGGGCATTCTTTGGGTGCTCGCTGATCTCCGTGCTGTTGCTCCCCTGGTGCGTGCATGGAATGCACATCCGAGCTCGGAAACGCATCGATGCGACAAAAATGCGTGGTGACTTCCTAGAATCGAAGGATGGGAAATAGTTTGCAAGGATTATGTACTTTTTAAGTATTCTTCTCGTGTGTACAATGTAATCTATGTTTCTAGTCTTGAGGCTTGCAAGAAATAGACTCTTTTGATTAGTTGCGTGTAATGGACTTATCTATTTATCCATAATCCCTAAGAACCTTTAAGATTGCTTAAAGTGTGGACTTCTAACAGCTTTTTTTCTTAATTCAACTCCATAAATTGATGCAGTGGAAACAAAAGGCAGTGAGTCACAACTCGCAAACATGAATACCTAAAACGTACACGTACAAAACAAACATAGGGAAATCTCTTGATTTTCTTTATTTATGGAAGGAGGCTAACTATGGGATCCGATAAAGCACAACAAATAAATACGGATGCAAACCTTTTCTAGAAATTACAACTCAATAACGTAACAGAAAAAGAAATACTTAAAATATCAAGTTCTAAAATTCTAAACATATCAAATGAGAGACGTTAGGTCAATATTTTGGACTTTTTGTTGAAAACATGTTGCATTTTCTAGTTTCTTAACAAAAAGTGTTGGGAATGCTAACATGAGTTTATTCTACACACTACAATAATCTAGTAAGTTATAATGTAAAGGTTCCTGGCCTCTAGCTGATAGCATCCTTGTGCTAGTAGAACTAACATCTCCAAAAAAATATCTTCATTCTTGGGCTTTTAAATAAGGTCAAGGACATTTGTATAGATAAAAACTAGTTATATTGCCCGTGCTATGCACGAATTTTATAAATAAAATTATGTTGTATTTTATTTGAAGTTTCGTATATATTGATGTCCTTTCTAAAGAGAATAAGAATTACTAAAATGTTTATAGTATTATTACCACACATTTATGACATGGAAACCTATTAACCAAATATCTATAACAATAGAAGAATAATTGCCATTGATAAAAGTCTTGATGATTTTACCCCCATATAATGACCTAATGGAACAATATTGAGTCTATAGATCTTAGGGGAAAAAAAAGTGCCCAATGTAATTAAATAAGTGGGAAAATGACAAAAATGGTACTAGAACTTTGGTTTTTTTTTTTTTTTTGAACAAGAACTTTGGTTCAATATGTAATATAATCTCTAAGTTTACTTTGTTCAATGTGGTCCTTGAACCAATATATAATGTAACCTAAATTTATTTTGTTCATATTCAATAAATGTTCAATATTTTCATTTGCTCAAATGATAAATCAAACATTATTTGGAAATGTGAATTATTATATGTTGAGTTGGATTTTTAAAAATGATAAATCAACATATCCATTTTTTTATCCACTACTTTAAAAAGGAAAAAATATTAGGGCATTAACATTTCCGTCATTATTTGATAATGTGAAGTATTATATCCTCAATATATATGAATATCTTACGTGGATAATCTACATGTCACTTTTATTTTTTGTCTACCATTAAAACTTAATGAATTGGAAGCCACATCAACAAATTCCATTTAACTTGATTTAACAAAATGGCGACACTAAATATTTTCATATAATATAGGGACTAGATTTAACATTTATTAATACTTCCAAGACCACATTGAACTAATTTAATGTTCATGATAACATTGTACATTTAACCAAAATTTAAGAATTATTTGTTCCATTTTCTCTGAATAAGCAGCCCCCATACCAATAGGAGCAAACCAAAAGATATGCACAACATACAAGAACACTTTTTTTTTTTTTTTCTTTTTTGCCAATAGTAAATGAATTTCACCCATCAGGCCGTCTTCTTTTCTTTATTTTTTTTTTATAAATTCTTCTTAAGATTATTGTTTCAAGTAAAAATGCGGCATCTTTTCATTTTCCACCGCTTCGAATATTTCCGCCTGAATCTCACCTGTATTTAAATTCAGATCAACATGAAAGAGGCTTCTTCTCCGAAATCATCCCTCCATTTTGAAATTACCTATATATTGATCTATTCTTCTAAAGAGAAGTATACCTTTAAAAGGAAAGTACCGAATGCAATTAAATAAGCTGCCTCTTACCAAATAGGAGCAAATCAATTGAAATGCACAACATGCGAAACCGCTTGTTGTTTTGCCAACATCATATTAATTCCACAATTAGGCCGTGTTCTTTTGATGCTTTCGGTATAATGTCCTGACTAATATAATGAGAATTTTTATAATTAACAAAAAAAAAATACATGTTTTATTAATGGGAAGCCTATCTAACAGCACCCTGGAGTTCATACATGGAGATTAAAAGATTAAAATCTTATTCATTTATTTTTATGGTCTGGGAAGATTAAAATCTTGAAATCACAAGCAGTTGGACCTGACCTTCCTTTTTGATCTTTAACTTACTGATTTTCCTGGCCGTATTGTACGCCTAATGTAATCGTAAAATTAATTGTGATATCGAATTTAGTTTCTCTGACTATTAATATCTCTACTTCCTATTGAAAACACTCGTGGTAACTGTTATTGAAAAAATAACTCAAAATTCCACAAATTAGCCTTCATCCGACAAAATCAGAAATCTCAAACAAACAACGTGACGGCCCAGTAAAGATCTGCAGTAAGATGCCGCAGTTGCTGAACGACTGGCATGGCTTCTCCACTCTTGGTTTTCCTCGATGCTGATCCGACTGCAGGTTTTTTCTTTATGACTTTTGCTGTATTCGCTGCTGTCGGACTGGGCAGAGTAGTTCGGTGGATCAGATCGTCTGTATAGCTTCACCTAGCGGAACATGCAGGAATCCTCAGGACTTTCCCCAAGGAAAAAATAATTACAGTATCAATTTAAGTAAGTAATTTCTTGTACTTTACTCAGTTCGCTCCAATTCTGCCTCACTCCATTCACTTCAACTTGTTCTGGCATTGAACTAGATGCATCGCAAGGATTCGATTATTTCTAGAGTACGTCAGTTCATGTGGCATGAACTAGATGCATCGCACAAATTCAATTATCCAGAACGTCAATCGAGAACAATATCATATCTAGGCATAGAGTATAATCATCTTGACAGGCTTTAACATTGTCAAAACGAGAAAATCAAAGTATATTTTGGAGCGCCAAGTGATGTCACAAAATTTTCTTATTAAACAAAAGGAACTTCTTTAATTGAAAATCTACGGATTTTCAGAAAGTTGCATAAAAACAGATAATATATGCTTGCTGTTTGAACGACATAAAGCAAACACCGCGTACCACAATGAAGGTTACATTGCAAAAGATATTTAGTGAGACTGAAGGAGTTCCTGAGTAGGACAGATGAGGCTACTTGAACTTAAATGAAGGATGACTCAAGCTTAGCTTAGATTTAGGGGTTTGATTAAATAGGCAATTGACACGGTTCAGCTCAAGCTTGAATAGACTTTGTCTGAATAGCATGCGAGCCTAATTGAATAGTTTTTTTTTTTTTTTTTTTGGGGGGTCGAAAAAGTAGCTTTCATTTCTTTAAAATAAATTTGCATCATAAGGCAGATGGGCCTCCATACATAATAGGTCCCATAATATCTGAGAAGGCTTAGAAACCCAATTACATGGCAAGGCCTCAATTTAATGGGTTTTAATGATCCAATCCACTACTTGGTTGGCCTCTCCTACACGATGCTCTTGCGGGGTTTGTTTAAAATTGCCCGACAAAGCTTTGCACTTGAGATTAGAGGAAGTACATCCCACCGTGGCTTATCGCAATCTATGGGGAAGATAATCAAAGACAAGCTATGTGACTCCATAGTTAAAGTGAGTTCAGTTTATTTGCTGAGAAAGTTCAGAGCCTCCAAGGTTGCTAGGGTTTCTACTTGCAAAACCGTAGAAGCACTTGCCAATTTCGTGAACCCATCTACAAGCCTCCCCGAATCGTCTCTGAACACATCTGTTAGATGTGTCTTTTAAAACTTGTTCTGTTTTCATAATTCAAGGTCAGATTTTATTATTTAACTCACAAAATAAGCTGGCATTCGCTTTGACTGTTGCCTAGTTCCGAAGTAAAGGAGCATGAAAATGGTTCTTGATTTTGTGGAGGTCGTTCACCTCTGCTTTTCCGCTGTCTCTCTAATTACAGGACCAACGAGCATCGTTCTGAGCCGGTGATGTTGACGCCGCGAGCACTTCGTTCACTGTACCCGAACGGCAATGTCAATGGAAGAGTTCACTAAGTGAGGTTCTTCTGCAGCTCATTTCCGTTCTTTGGCACACTGTGTCTCTCCAACTGAACATGAAAGCCATTTTTTCACCGTCATTTTCCTGTCAGATCGCGTAAAAAAATAGATTCGAACTGCTCAGAATAATGTTTCCAGCTTGACGTGGTTTTCCAAGAGTAATGCTGCTGGAATTGGCGGAAATGACAGTGGAATTGGCCGTGGGATTTGAAGGGGAATCCTGCCAGTATCCTTCCGGAGGAGTGAGAGCAGCTTGACAAGTTGCAACTACAATTAAGGTCAACACTACAAATATTACTTCGAGAGCGGATTCATCTTCCATGCCGATACAACCTACGTACTTCGCGAACAAAGTTAGTTCCAGTCTAAAAAAACTGTGATAGAGAGTGTAGGATTAGAATGTCTTCCTCAACATGGCCAAATTATGGCGCTCAATATTGCACTTTGGCCCTAAAATTTTCACTTTTACCAATTGAGTTCTAAATTTTTTTACATTTTGCCAATATAGTCCATCCAGCCAATATTAGCCAAAAACTATTGATGTAAACGCCGGCCATCTTACGTAACATGGTCAACATCAACATAAACAATTTTTATAATTTTTTTCTTTTTCTTTCTTTCTTTCTTTCTTTTTTTTTTTTTTTCCTTCCAAGCCCAACGAGGGCCACTAGCCAACACTCGTCAGTCAGAGGTGAGGGCCAATTGAGCCTCATTGGCCCTCATCGAACTTGGTAGGAAAAGAAAGGAAAAGAAAAAAAAAAAAAAAAAATTTAAAAAAATCAATTTAAAAAATATTTTAAAAAATTATCTATACCGGCGTCAACTGTGCTACGTCATACTACCGGTGTCCATGTTAGTGATTTCAAGTTAAAAATGGCTAGATTGACTCATTTGGCTAAACGTGAAAAGTTTTAAACTTAATTGGCACAATTGAAAGGTTTATAATTAAATTGACCAAATTGTGATTTGGTCTTTTTGGACAATTTTCCCCTAAACATCAAGTTCCCATGATTCTAACACCAACCGACCCACAGTGGAGGTGAAAAGCATGAGTCACCTATCACAGGATCAAAACTACAAGTGAAAGTAGTCAAGATTCCAACGTAGATCATGCAATGATTTTTAAAAAGTAGATCCAAAGTCCAGAGGCTGAAGGGTTCTAAAAAGTGATTCGATGCACTGACTTAAGAACAAGAACAAGTTCCTCAAATATCATATCACAACATTAAACTATAGGTGAAAGCATTCAAGAAAGAAAAAAAGAACGCTGTTAACATTTTCATATAGACCACACTGTGTCCACTACAGATAGATCATAGATCTGAATTTCACATTTAAAAAAAAAAAAAACTCTGAATTCCAATTTGCTCACCCCTTCTTGTGACCCACCTCACATGTAAAAAAAGAAAAAAAAAACAGAAAAGTAAAAGAAAAAGAGAGCACTGAGAGGTAAGAAAAGCCTATTTTCGCTCCTCAAAAGAGTTCTTTAGCTTTCCAAGAGACCTTTCGGCGTATAAAATCAACACTAAATGAATAAAATCTTGACCTTACCCCACCACACTAGTGCTCCTCACAGGATTCAGGGGATTCAGACACCATTCCATGAAGAAATCGAAAACGAGACCCAACGTAGAGGGTAACTCAGAGTGGAGAAGAGAGTGGCGAATCATGAAGGAAGTCAAGATCGAGCCACTGAAGAGGGAGAGCGAGTAACTGAGACGGAGAGAAAGAGGCAGCAAGGCTTCTAATAAAAGAGTTAAAAAATAACTTGGGATTAGCAGTGAACCCGTTGAATACCGGTTCAACCTAGAACTTTGTCTTGTAAGGCCGGTTGTTTTTTTTTTCAATAAAATTGATCGGTTGAGGGTATAGAACTGGGAACCGAATTGATCAACACCAGTTCCCAATTTTTTTTTATCCGGAAATCGAACCGATTCCCTTGTGAACGAGTTTGAAACTGATAAGGCTGGTTTGAGCTAGTTCTCGGATTGGATTGGCCTAATTGCTCACTCCTAATATCATCCGTCTAATTTACGATTATGGAAAATTCAATTGCCAATTACATTAAAGAGGAACAGGTGATGAAGAACACACACCAGCTTATAGATATTGGTTTAATCTTCTTGATGTGATAGAGATAAGTGTAGAAATGGGCTTAAGTTTGGGCATTTAGTAGATTGAAGAGTCAAATTCTTATTTTGGCCACTCGATGACTTAAAATATTTATTTAAGAAAAAAAAAAAAGAAGAAGCTCTCATCGAATTATCGAAGTTCGCTGTTAGTGAAATTCAAGCATCGAAATTCTTATGCATTTATGCCAACCGGTAGATGTGATTATGATTTATCAAGACAGCCTCAGCTGCTACTCCCCACAACTTCATGTAGTACCGGAGAAATGACACCCAACCATATTTAAAAAAAAAATAGATAGCAAATTACTGGGTGAGTATTACTATCAATTAGACTTCTTCGATTAATTTAGATTTTCTTGCTGTCTTGGCTCCCACATAGCGAAACTTAGCATGCAAGTTCTCTACAGAGAAAGATTCCCCGACCAATTAAATTATTTCTTTGGGATCTATCATTAACAATGACTCACCTAATCATATTTTGATTGACTAGGACACTATTTATGATTTTGCAAGTTTGCCACTCTTTCTTCGATCCATCATCAACAAGCAAACCCCCCTCTTCTCCTCATTTCCCTCCTCCAACAATGACCCTTCAAGAAGCAATAGCAGCTGATAATGTTGATGAATTATACAGCTTAATTAAGGGGAACGAAAATCTCTTAGATCACGGACACGAGGGCCCCTTCCCAAATACCCCACTACACAATGCCGCGAACAAGGGGAGAATTAAAGTGGCCATGGAGATAGCTATCTTGAAGCCATTGTTCGCTCGAAAACTTAATCAAGAAGGTTTCAGCCCCATGCACTTGGCTTTGCACCAGAAGCATTATCACATAGCGAGAGCACTAATGAGCCTTGACCCCGAGTTAATCCGAGTCCGTGGACGAGGCGGGATCACCCCTTTGCATTTTGTAGCCGGCGAAAGAGGAAAGAGTGAGAAGGAGAACGTGGATCTCTTGGAACTCCTTGGTTGAATTCCTATCTACTTGCAAATCGTCCATCGAAGACTTGACAAGCCAATGCGAGACTGCAGTTCACATTGCCGTCAGGACGGGCAACATTGAAGCATTTAAGGTTTTGCTTGGATGGCTCAAGTGAGCTTGCCTTACACAAATTTTGAATTGGAAAGACCAAGATGGTAACACTGTCTTACATATTGCTGCATTTGAACGGCAATCCGAGGTATGGTTCATCGACTTTATGGTTATTCATGCTTTTATTGTTTGATCTTTCTCAATTCGACACAATCTTATCCAGAAACAAATGTAATGGTTAGAAGTACGTGATTTTTTAGAAATCATTCAAAATGAGTAGATTTGAACGGCACCACCTTGTTTGGTTTCTTTCGTAGGAGAGAAGAAAAGGAATTAGGAGGGCTGGATGTCGCTCCTTAGTCCTTCCCTCCCAATCTTAATACTTCCAATTCTCTCCTTGACAAATTTCCCGTGCACTTTGTCACGGGGGTAGGCTCCACCCTAGTATTGATCGCAGTTTTTACATAGGTGGATCCATTATTTTATCTTCATTAGGTTCCTTAGTGATTATTCTAATCATTTCATTTCTCTCCAAATCACTCACCATCCAAACATGTAATAGTCCTTATGCCATTCAGATGGGTTATAAAAATTAGGTCAACAATTAGTGCTTTTTTATAATAATAAAAAAAAAGTCAAATACTCATATGAAGATAGTGATTATATGAGCATGCAGATTGTTTTTTGATTGTTTTATTTTAATTTAATATATACAGATTGGCATTTTTGAAAATCCAATTAAGTATTGAAATTAAAAATTTAGCGGTGGATGAGATTAAACTTGTATGATAAACCTAATAAGTATTTGACTCAAACGACCCAATCTAGCCAAAACATTCAATTAATCTAGTAATCAATATAACTGATAGTAATTAAAATCTTCCCCATCAATAGGTATAAACCTATCAACAATAGTAATCGCAGTTATATTTGCTAAGAAATTAATCATATTCAATAATGTGTTTGCAAAATATTTTTTGTTTCTATTTTCAGCACTTAGAATTATCAACACTAACGTGATTTTTTCAGTTTTTTTCAAAATAAACCCATATTTTCATTTACAAACTGCTAGTGCGAAAATTATTTTAAGGTGGTGATGCTTCTAATTTGAGTTCATTTTAATTGGCTTAACAATGTTTTGACTAGAGGAGATAGTTGTTCAGAGTCTTAATAGCGGAGAGAAGGTATGATAAAATTTGTCTCCCATTGAACCCCTATAAAATTCGATTTTTTGTGAGCTTTAAATCTTAGTTGGACGGTTTTGGAAGAATAATTTCCTTTCAACTCTTTCCATTGTAGACACTTCCACCTGAATAACTTAATTCATTTTTTTCTATTCTTTTAATTTTTCAATTGATTAGTAAAATTTCTTTGAAATCAGTCCACCCAACCATATGGTATAAGATAGAAGCTAGTGAAATGGAAGCTAACATTCAACCTAAAAAAAAAAAAAATGGAAGCTAACAAGGACAATTAACACGACCAAAAAATCATCATTTTGTGGATAGAACAATTACTCGATGATCAATGGAATCTTATGCATAAAGGATATAAATGTGCTTGTCTAAGATAGTCTTTCTCTTCCTAACGAAAAAAAAAAAAAAAAAAAAAAAAAAAAACCTAAATACAATATTTAATTTAATTCTAAACCTTTCAATTGTCATGGTTTAGTCCTAAACATTTATGAGAAAGCATAGTTATTGCATTCATTACTTCTATGGATTCACCCTATTAGGTAAATAATTTCAGGTGAAAAGACTAAATCGTAATTTTTGAAAAGATTTTGGACTTCATTACATTTTGCAATGATTGCATTTGATAGATAAAATTTATTAAACTTTTCCCCTTCTACATCAATGTGACATCACTATCATCATTCAAATTTATATGGCGCGAGCTCATTTTGTGCACAATAATAAAGCTTGTGACAAAGTAGTGAATGAAATTGAAGGGATGCATGTTTCATTTTGTTACCTTTGCATTTCTTCCAGATCATCGACCTATTGCTTGGTCACATGGATGTAAATGAAAAGAACTTCCAGGGTCATACGGCTTTGGAAATCTTCCTTCAAAACTCCGAGATCTGCGCGGAAGACAAAGGCATTCCGAGCACGCCGATCTGCACGGAATGTTAGTAATGAAGGCCAGCCGGGTTAAGCGATGGCCGTCACCAATCGTTGTCACAATCCATGAGTCCAGACGCTGAATGCGAGTTGGAAGGATTGAAATCCCAATCTGTGAGTGATTCCACACCCTTTGAGTCCATGAACAGAGTAAGAACAAATGCTCTAATGTTTCTGGATTCTTACTTTTGCATAAAGTGCAACAAGGATTGTCTAATATATGTCTGCGATGCAGGTTTTCTCGCGTCGCCAAAGCATTACTACAAAGTGACCAGAGAAAGACTCGGAGCTTAGGTGCAGCAGGCATCTTCCAGAGATTACGCCATAACCAGGTAGGAAGTTGATACGAAGTAGACGCAGTTGCAGTGACTGTACTTAATTGTGTCTGATGGATTGCGTGATATGCTGATTTGACTGTGTAAACTCCCTATTTAGTTGCTGTCCATATAAGTGCATCTGAAGTGAAGTTAGGTCGAATTGGAATGTCTGTGATCTGTTGAATGATTGGCTTGTCGAAAATGCTGTGTAGTAAATCAACCTTCCATGAACTGGTGGTCTGGTCAATAAGATCAGCTACTAGTGTAGGTTCAACAGGGGCTCTAGGTCCACCGAGAATTCCCATAGGAAGCCAGCGATCTTCTCTAATATTAATACATGTTCCATCTCCCACAAACCAAGTGATGTGTGGTAAAATTGCATTCCTCCCACATAATAAGCTCTGCCAACCCCATGAGGGCCGAATACCTTTGTTTGCTTTTAAAAAAGTGGAAGAATGATAATATAAACCCTTAAAAAACTTACTCCATAATGATAATGGTTGATGCAATAGACGCCAAGCTTGCTTACCAAGCATAGCATGATTAAAACTCACCAGATCACGAAAACCCAATCCACCTAGCTCTTTTCTTTGCTGAAGATTTTTCCAACTCTGCCAAGGAATTCCAGATCTACTTGTATCATTACTCCACCAGAATTTTGCCATTCTTTTCTCAATAACTTTACATAATGATATGGGAATCTTAAACACAGACATTGCGTATTGAGGGATAGATTGAATAACTGTCTTTAATAAAACCTCTTTTCCACCCTTTGACACTAGTTTCTCCTTCCATCCTTCTAATTTCAAATGAACTCTAGTCAACAGCCAGGAAAACATATCCTTTTTAGATCTTCCCCGTCGGTAGGAATGCCTAGGTACTTCCCACAGCTGTAAAATTGGTACCCGTAATGCACCTGCGAGATTTTCCCGGAGAGATGTAGGGCAACAAGGACTAAAGAAAACACCGAGACTTGTTTCGATTGATCATTTGTCCCGAAGCCAAGCAATATTGATTCAATATATTGGAAAGATTCGACACTCCGCAAGGTACCATTAAGAAAAACACTGCATCGTCGCGAAAAAGAGGTGCGATAGAGTAGGACACCATTGATTCGGTTGGATTCTGTGAGCGAGCCCATATTCATAGCATTCCTAATTAGGAAAGATAAAAGATTTGCGACAATGATGAACAAGTAAGGGAAAGAGGATCTCCCCCTCGGACCACGGGTTGGGTGGAAAGTCGGTAAAAATTCCCCATTCATTTTAATTGAGAAAGATGGCGTGGAAATGCACTGCATAATAAGATTAACCCAATGAGAATGGAAGCCCAAGTGAAGTAAATAATCGCGAAGAAAGTCCCATTCAACACGGTCATAAGCTTTCGCATATCTAACTTGAGTATTGCTTTAAAATGACGCCTACTTTTCCGTGTCTTGAGCTGATGAATAACTTCCCGTACAATTAGAACATTGTCTTGAATTTGTCTGCCAGCAACGAACGCACTCTGTTCTTCAGTAATCAGCAGAGGCAGCAATGGTTTCAAGCGATCAGCCAGCACCTTAGAAAAGATTTTATAGGCATAGTTACAGAGACTAATAGGGCGATACTGATCCAAGCTTTCCGGGTTTGGGGTTTTAGGAATTAGAGTGATAGCAGTTTTGTTTAAAGATGGAGGTAGTATACCAGAAGAAAAGAACTGAAGAACTGCTCTGTGTATATCAACTTTGAGAATTTCCCAATGTGATTGATAAAATAAGCCACTTAAACCATCCGGGCCCGGTGCCTTGGAAGCACCTAATTGAAAGGTAGCAACTTGAACTTCTTCAAGGGTGGGTGGAGCTAGGAGAGTTGCATTCATTGTTGCATCAATCATGTGTGGACATTGGTCTAAAATCTGTGCATAAGGTCTAGGCCCAGAGGTAGTATAAAGCTGAGAGAAGTAGTTAGTGGTCATTTCTTTAATGTGTTCAATATCCCTAACCCATTCCTGAGATTCATTCCTCAACATACTAATTTGATTGCGATGCCGTCGTTGAATAGTGGTAGCATGAAAGAACTTAGTGTTACGATCTCCCCATTGTAACCAGTTGATCCTAGATCGCATCGCCCAATATTGCTCTTCCCTCTGCCATGTTTGCTGAAGTTCAAGTTTAATCTTTTGTTGCTGGGATTGATTCAGTATAGTAGGATGCTGGTTTGATAAAATCTGTAACTGATGTTCTAATTCAATGGCCTGGTGCCTGTTATGAGAGAAAACCCGGCGACTCCAAGTAGACAAAGCTGTGGTGACTGCACGTAGCTTTACTGGAAGAGAAGAATCCCTTGTCGCAGCTGAGTGCCAGGAGGTGTGAACAACCGATTGACATCCAGGGTCTTGGTTCCAGAAAGCTTCAAAGGTAAAGTGTTTCTTTCGTCGACTCAAACTGGGTGTGGTGTTAATAACTAGAGGGCTGTGATCGGAACCTATTGCAGGAATAGCAAACACTTGAGCTTTCGGGTATGCGACACGCCATTCAGCAGTGCAAACTGCTCGATCCAATCTCTCCTTCACCAAAGCATCGCCAGCTCTATTATTGGACCACGTATAAGCACAGCCATGAGAAGGTAAATCCAACAACCGGCAATCATTAAGAAGCTCACGGAAAGAATCAATGCGGTAAGAGTCTGGTGGACGGGTTCCTATTTTCTCCCATCTATGTAATATTTCATTAAAGTCACCACAAAGATAACCAAGGTAAGACAGAGAAGCTGCTGAACTGACGTAAAGTCTGCCAAAGATGCTGACGGTGTTGAAAAACTGCAGGAGCATGAAGACAAGTAATCCTCATAGACCGAGCATCGGAGATATCCAGACAAGTGAAGTCCAAAAAATACTGAGAGGAGGAGAAATCCGACAGAGAAAGCCCTGCATTCCAAAAATAGCTAATCCCCCCGAACCAACAGGGCTAACCAACTCTGTGATGCAAAAACCGAGGATTTTTTCAAGCGAAGGATAACATCATCAACATTTTTTGTCTCCATCAAAAAAAGCAGGTCAGGCTTTTCCTTAGCCAAAAGGGCTTTTAGAGATAGGACTGTCAGGGGATTGCCCAAACCCTGACAGTTCCAACTTATGATTTTCATCGTTGATTAGGTGACTGTTTAGGGCCAGCCACCATCGCCCGCAGAAGTTCTTCAGAAGCCTCCATGATGGGTGTGTCTAACAAGGAAGAGTCGTCATACAGTCCAGTAGGTTCTTCCGGTAAGGTATAAGGAGAGTAACGCCTGGGTTTCTTCGCAGGACTGATCTTACTAATCGGTCGAATACTTTTCCCTTTTTTGGCCTGATGAGTTGATGGTGGCCATTGCACTCCTTTCAGTTTCTCTGTAGCTGGAATGAGAGCAGTGGTTACAGTGTGTTTCTCAGGTGGAGGCATGTTAGAGGAATAATTTCTGGGCTGTGGATCAAGTGGAGTAGATTCCTGTGGAGAAGATGTTATAACAGGAACAGGCGGTAGAAGAAGTGGAAGGGTGTGAACCGCTGTGGGAGGAGTTTCTGGTATGAATTCTTCATTCTCCTCCTCCATACATGATGAACCATAGTAACATTGCCAGTAAGGGCTACATTTCTGAACTTCTGCTTTTAACCATGGCCCATAGGGAGTTTTATCAGCCTCGGTTATCATGTTTTCCTCAAAAGGAATGAAGGGACAAGAATCCGTGTAATGGCCCAGACGTCCGCAGGAATAGCAGTAGTGAGGTAACCTTTCATACCTAAAATCCAACCACAGAGTTTGATTGTTAAGTTTAATTAGCCGCCCTACCTTCAGTGGTGTAGATAAATCCAATTCAACACGAGCACGACAAGCTTTCAAGGCAGAACCAGAGGTGAACTCAGATTTAACTTGCAAAACAGGGCCAACCGTACTAACAGCAGTGCGAATCATTTCAGCAGTACTACACTCCAAAGGTAACCCAATTATCTGAACCCAAAATGCGCATGTAGAAAAGTCATAGCTGTGTAGAGGGGTGTTAGCAATCCAGGGTTTAAAATTGATAAGATGTCCTGAGAATTGCCAAGGTCCAGTGTCAAGAATTCGCTGTTTTTCAGCTTGAGACTTGAATTTTGCTAAATACAGTCCTGCTTCTTTCTGTATGATTTCTGCATGGTCCAACCTCCAGGCCCTCTTCAAGACTGATTGAAAAGCCGGAAAATTAAAGGAAGGGTTGGAGGGGACTTTACCGATTAACAGAAGCTTACATTCCTCAACCGCACCAGGTGTGGGTTCAACTTGCAACTCTGCAATCTCTTTTTCCGTACTTAATCGACCAAGTTTATGACAAAGTGCAGCAATTCTGGATGCATCCGGGTCATCGTCAAGGGCCATCGATGAAATAGTGGAACTAATCAACAGAGGGAAGTTGGTAGCTTCGATAATATCGACATGCAAGAGTAGATAAGTGAAGAGAAAGAGGAAAAAGTAAGAAATGGGTAGCGATTTAGGTGGATGTAAGACTGAGAGGAAGAGAAGGATGATAGAGAACCATCGACATGGCAGGAAGATCAACAGGAGGCTATAGAAGAGGAGGAACGATGAAGAGCTCTACCCAGGTGATAGAGAGGATCTCGACAAGACGAGAGTAAAAGAATTGAGACAGTGTCCAAAAAGACTTATTACTCCTAACCTGTCTCTGTCAGAGTTTTTTAGCAGGGAACTAAGTGTCTACGAGAAGTGTGCAAATTTCTACAGAGTCCCAAATGAATCAGCTCGCAATGCAATCCTTGTAGTGTCAACCTTGATCGCAGCTGCCACTTACCAGGCTGCTCTCTCTCCTCCGGGAGGATATTGGCAGGATTCCTCTTCAAATCCCCCAGCCAATTCCACTGCCGTTGCAGCCAATTCCAGCAGCATTGCTCTTGAAAAACCACATCAAGCCGGAGAAATTATCCTGAGCGGTTCGAAACTATATTTATACGAGATCTGCAATAGCTTGGCCTTTTTCATATCCATTCTTACAATCTGGGTCACCACTTTTACGGTAGAGGCCAATCCTTCGTTTTTCGCCGCTCTACCCTTTCTCTGCGGTGCTTTTGGTATGTCTTCTTTGATCCAAATTCCCAAAAACAATGAGGCGACAGGATATTCCCTATTTGCGCTTTACGTGTTCTTTATGATCGCCGGGTTTTGTCTCCCCATGGGCATGAGGATGAAGCACATAGTAGCTCGACCGCGAATCAATGCAAGAGGGAGGCACGTCGCAACTTTCTAGGATCGAAGGATTGAAAGTAATTTCGCAAGTATTATTTACTTTGACAATTCTTGTCGCATGTGCATCCAATCTATGTTTCTTATCTTCAGGTTTGCAAGAAACGGACTCTTTATATTGGTTGCATGTAGTAGACTGGTCTATTAATTCCTCGGTCACTGAAGACCTTTAATTTTGCTTGAATTTGGGACTTCGAGTAGCCTCTTTCCTAATGCAATTTTATAAAATGACACGGTGGAATGAAAAGCACCGAGTCGCAACTCGCAAAGATGAGCGCGCGAAGTGTACACACACCAAACGCACAGAGGGAAATCTCTTAGTTTTCTATGTTTCTGAAAAAAAAAAGCTCTCATTACATACATTGCATATAGGTTAGTCTTTGTTGTTAGATAAATAGAAACCGCACCCCCCCCCCCCTCTCCCCAAAAAAAAAAACAAAAAACAAAAAACAAAGTAATAATAAGTGATGTTTAGATCTTCACTTTCTTTCTTGCAACTTATTTATAGTATTGATTTATTGAGCATGAATTTCTTGATTGCATACTCAAATGATCGCCTCACATGTTAGTGGCTAGGCTTCAAATTAATCCAGGTTGCCTAAAAAAAAGCTTTTGTTGAATATAAAATAAGATACCATAAGGGCATTAGATTAATTTAATGTAATCAAGCTTTTGAATTCATTTAATCTCTGGTTCGTAAAAGTAAAGTATTCTTCCACACCTTACTTGGGTTTCCAATCGACCCACCAAAAATAGATTAGTAACGCCTCCCAAATCAAAATGATTTACATGTTAAATATTAAACCTAAGTTGCAAATTAATATGTACTTAGGAGAGCCCGAATTAGGTCTAAATTTAGTAATCCATTAGCCAATCTTAAAATAGTCCACCAGTTGGGGAGGGTTGCGGCAATCTCTATTCAAATGAAAGAAAAGGAAAGGTGCAGTCAAGTTCCTCCAGATTGGCAATTATTGCAACTCGCTAAAACAACTAGGCAAACTCCGCATAAGTGAACCTCAGCCGGGGAATATCAATTCAATTACTTTCTTGAAGTAGTGATCTTGTGGCAATCAGAACGATGACGAAATGTTATTGCTGAAACCTGATTCTTAATCCATAAATCAAATGTGTATAAAAATAGTGGAAAATAGAATAAAATGAAGAGAAAGATCAACAATAGAGTTAAAGAAAAAGCGAGGAAAAAAAAGACCATTTTTGAAACCCATTCGACCATTGCATTCGGAACTGGTCTAATAGCTTGATCCATTCATCCCACACCAAACCCATCATCTCTAACCCAGACTCATAGGCCTAGGAATTCGACTCTTGAAACTCTAATCAATGCGTGGGCTCGCTAAATGCCCATTTGGATTAAACGAAGCCCATAGGATACGAAAGGAGGAACCAATGAAAGGACATCAATACAAGTCCTGGTTTATCGATTGAGACATAAAGATTTTGTCTCTTCCTGATAAAAACCTTTCAGAACATAGAGTATGAATCAAACCCATGGACAACTTGGAGGAGCCGGGCCTTCGTTTCGCACTATTACGAATATGAAAATTATGGAACGGGTTGGATTTGATTCTTGACCTTTCCTATTGTAAATAGAATTGAATACAGGTTCAAATCAAAACATTGAATGTCAAGTAATTGTAGTGACACTGGACCTATTGGCTCTATTGCTTTCCGAGCAATACTACGTATTTGAGTAATTATCATTATGCTTATTAATATTTAGAATCTTACTGAACTATTATTTCGTACTCTCTTCTTTTTTGCCACGTGCCTTACCACGTGACATGTCACCTAAGCGTGAGCAGGTGCAGAGAAGAAAAGGCCAAAGACTTTGCCTACGACTTAGAATGCCACCTTGTGACAACTAGCCAAACTTTTTTATAAGTGAACGTGTTTGAATGTTGCTCGAATCTAGGCCTAGATACCTTAATCAGAGGGTATCCGTTCAACTACTCTCTTGGAAGTGGTGATTTGTGGCAATTGGACCAATGAGGAGATGGTGTCAATGTTCATTGTTCCATTTGCATCTAATGTTTCAATATTGGACCTTGAACATATAATAGTTCTGACCAAATGAGCTGTCCCTACATGACAAACCATATATAATAAATCATATTATCACTAATTAGATTTTCAAACAGGTCCATATGTAGAATGGAAAATTACTCCTTCACCGGTTGAATCTCAAGCATAAAGATTATAAATATATCTTTCGAAGGTAGTCTTCTCTTCATAGCATAAAAAACTCACATGCAACATGTAAATGAATTAAATCGTCTCAATCAACGTGATTAAGCTCTAAAATTTTATGAAAGCATAGTCAAATAGGTCATCACTTCTATGGATTTATACAACTCATATGGGCAATTCCTATCACATAAATAATTTCGGCTGAAAAGACTGCTGAAAAAACTAAGTCACTTTTTGAAAAGATTCAAGACTTCACTATATTGGTTGAAAAGGTTGCATTTGATAAATAAGGTGTGGTATTCTTTTCTTTTCTTTTTTTCCTTTGTAAATCAATTGTTGCATAACCAGCATTATTCAAACTTATCTATTATTACCTCACTCCTTGCACAATAGTAAAACCAATGACAAAGCAGTGATTGAAATAGAAGGGATACATTCATTATTTATTCCTTTGCATTTCTTCCATATCATCAAGTTGTTGATTGGGTATTCGATTGTAAATGTGAAGAACTTCCAAGATAAGACTATTTTGGGAATCTTCCATGTGAATACTAGTTGCAATCAAGATATTGCGAAAGGTTATGTCATCAAGACCGTCAAGCAAAGATGTCTTACTCCTACCCTCTCTCTACCACAAATTTTTAGCACGAAACCAACTATCTTCGAGAAGTAAGCATGTTTTTTGGTTATCCGAGATGAATCTGCTAGCAACGTAGCCCTTTTAGTGTCTATTTTAATTGCAGCTGCCACTTAGCAAGCCACTCTCACTCCTTTGGGAAGATATTGGCAGATTTATTCTTCAAATTCCATAGCCAATTCCATTGTTGTTACTAACAATTCCAACTCTTTAAGATGCACACATAAGTTGTGTTAGATAAAACTCACATCAGAAAATCAGTGTAATGTTAAACAAATATATCTTAGTTGGTCTATAATTTATTAGTTTAAGCTTTTGAGTGAATGTGAATTAAGTTAGATAGATTGACAAGCTCAAACTTAAGTTCCCTCTTGCAACTTCCTTTGAGTAAATACATCGAGCTTCTACTGTGTGCTATCAACACTAGCGACATTGCTATTGGAAAACCACATCAAGCCATAAACATGATCCTAAATGGCTCGAAGCTATATTTGTCAGAGTCCTCAACGGCATAGCTTTTTCCACCGCTATAACACTATTTCTCAACACTTTCATCGTCCACTTCTCTATATCCATTCTCTACACTGCCTACTTCGTTTCACTTATAATCAAATTACCAAAACCCAATGTGGTCGCAGGAATTTTCCTTTGGGGATTTTATGAGTTCTTGTTGTTCGTGTGCTCCACTTGCACGCTTGGGTAAGCGCATCCGAGTTAAAAAAAAAAAAAAAAAAAAAAACGAATCGATGCCACGAGGAGACTCCTTGGCAACTTCCTAGGATCAAAGGATTGGAAATAATTCACAAGTATTATATGCTTTTACTGTTCCTGTCGTATCTACCTATATCTAGGTTTGCGAAATATGGATTCTTTATATTAGCTGCATGTTTCAGACCATATATATATATGGTTGCATGATATGGACTCATCTATTAATTGCTCAATATCTAAAGACTTCTAATCTTGCTTGAAGTCGGGACTTCGAATGGATTTTTTCCTAATTAAACTTCATATAATGACATAATAGAAACGAACGCTCGAAGCATACATGCACAAAATGCATAGAGTAATCTCCCCATTTTCTGTATTTTTAGAAAGAGGCAAACTAAAGCACAACAGGTAAACACGGCGGCAGTCCTTTTTTTTCTGAAAATTGCTACTCAACAAAGCAAGAGAAAAAGAACACTGAGAATATAACTGAAGCCTGAAGAACCTTACATCATGCGGTACCTTCCAATCAATGATGAGATACACTAACACATTTGAAAACAACTAGATCCCCCATATAGCAGAAATATCAACATGATATAACTCTCAATAAGATTCTACATTTTCTATTATAGAGATCTTGAGCTAAAATATGCTTAAAAGAAACTATGGTAATATTTATTAAAAAAACGTAATAAGGTAATATAAAGACAACTTTTATTGAGGAAATTGATTCAAATGAAAATATATTCTAAAATCTAGATAATAGTGTAATTAAGAAAACTTGAGATTAGTACAAATAACAAATTTGAGTTTATTATGGAAAGTTGAGCAACCAGATTGAATAAATGAAAATTTTATGAACTAGATTGAACATTTAGGAATAGTTTAAAGATCGTATTAGACAAATCAAAGGTTCAAGGATTACATTGCACATTACGCTAAACTTTAGAGATTATAAGTGTCATTTTTTCAAAAGGAAATTGAAAAACTTTGATTTATTTCTCTTGAGGCTCAGGATTTATTTCTCTTGAGGCCCAGGAACTATCTTA
Source organism: Eucalyptus polyanthemos subsp. polyanthemos (assembly GCA_017140185.1). Classification (NCBI taxonomy): domain Eukaryota; kingdom Viridiplantae; phylum Streptophyta; class Magnoliopsida; order Myrtales; family Myrtaceae; genus Eucalyptus; species Eucalyptus polyanthemos. The sequence goes on from CM029460.1 coordinate 16,450,489, forward strand.
GCAAAGGAAGACATTAGAGTGTCAATCTTCTCTTGGTTGTTGTTATCGGGGATAGCATGAAACGTGCTTATCGGCACATTAGCTCGATCATCAATCCACAAAAATCGTTGCCTTAATACCTTTGGCATTTTAGGTTTGCCTGCTTTTTGGCCGCTCAACTTGCACTTGGTCCCACAAGAAACAAACCATCTCCCTTCAATCTACAAGGTAAGAGAGTTCCTTGTCGGCATTTGATGACCATGCAATAGAAGAGGCGATCTACATCGGCAACAAAACCTTTCCTGTTCAAATCTCAATTGAAACAGGAAATCTTGCAGCGAATTCATTTAACTCTCTAAGACACCGGTAATGCTCACAATTCCCGGCGGCGATTGCCATGACAAGCTCCACCATGAGGACTGTCTATCTATTGTAATAATCATCATAGCTATTACTAAAAATAAAAAATGAAAGTTCAACAAGTAACCCTTTGTCCGATGAAATCCAAAATCTACCAACAATGGTAAAATTTTGCATCTTTTCCAATGACTCAACCATAGAATCGTACGCAAATTATGTAGGGCCATGCACAACTCTACTGCTTCAAGTTTTAGCTTTCGAATGCTATAATATTAATTAATTTTGGGATATGTGCAATAGAAATCCTAAAATTTGTAACGAAAATACAATTAAGTCCTAAAATTTGTAAAAAAATGCAATTAAATCCTAAAACTCATCAAATTGATTTAATCAAGTTCTAAAGTTAACACCGTCTAAGTTTTTAACAGAAAATGCTGACGTGGCATTTAAAATTAATTTTTATTTTCCATGTGGCTTTTTAAAATTATTTTTTATTCAAATTAGATTTAAAAATTAGAAAAAGAAAAGCTAAAATTTATTTAAAAAACAAAAAAATTCAAAAATAAATAAATAAGGGCAAGCTTCTTTCGCCACTTGCCCATCACCAGGAGGGGCCAACGATCGTCACCAGCCCTGGGCAGGGGTGGCCAGCCCTCACCAAGCTTGGGCGAGGGTGCCCAAATCTGGGCACACTAGCCCTTGCAAGGGCCTGGCAACTGTCGCCCGCCCTAGGCAAGGTCTCATCGACGCTCGCTAGAGGTCGGCGAGGCTCGCCAAATCTGGGCAAGCCTCAACCAGATCATCGGCACAATCTTATCTTGGAACAAATATAATGGTAATAAGTACATGGTTTTACAAAATATTCTCAATGAGGAGATTTGAACGGAACCACCTTGTTTGGTCTGTTTTGTTTAACAAAATATTCAAAGTATATGGTTTTACAAATTACTCAGATGGTGAAAAATGTACCTGTCTAAGATGGTCTCTCTCTTTATAAAGAAAAGAACTATACAAAATATATAAAATAATTATAAATTATTTAGTTGACAACTTGGCATGGTTAAGTCCTGAACTTTTATGAGAAATCATAATCACTGAGGTCATTATGAATTTAACTACGTTACAACTTATTTGGGCAATTTCTAACTATCACCTAAATAATTTTTAAGTGAAAGGACTACATTGCAATTTGAAAAGATTTTGGACTTCATTACATTGGTTGTAATGATTGCCTTTGATAAATAAAATGTAACCTCCATGTACATCAATCATTACATCACTACAATCATTCAAACTTATATGGCATGGGCTCATTTTGTGCATAATAGTGAACCTTGTAACAAAGCAGTGAAAGAAATTGAACGGACACATACATCATTTTGTGACCTTTGCATTTCTTCCGGATCGTCAAATTATTGATTCAGTATATGGATGTAAATGCGAAGAACTTCCGAGGTGAGACGGCTCTAAAAATCTTCCAAGTGAATCCTAGTGTTGGTCCAGATGTTGCAGGGAGTTTTCGCCGTGAAGGACATCGAGAAAGATACTATACTCCTACCCTCTCTCTATCGCAATTTTCTGAAAGGGAACCAGCAGACTCTGAGGAGTTTACAAATTTTTTGGTGTCCAAGATAAATCCAATCGCGACATAATCGTTGTTGTGTCTACCTTAATTGCAGGTGTCAGTTACCAAGCTGCTCTCACTCCTCCAGGAGGATACTGGCAGGATTCCTCTTCAAATTCCACTGCCAATTCCAGCAGCATTGCTCTTGGGAAACCACATGAAGCCGGAGACATTATCCTGAGCGGGTCGAGTCTATTTATCTACACGTTCAACAATTCCTTGGCTTTTTTCGCCTTGATTGCCACGATGGCTCCGTTTGGAATTAGCTTTGGAAGGGGCTTTGGCCATCAAAAGCCCATTGGGCCAAAATAAAGCATTTGGGAAAAAACTTTGCAAGTCTCTTAATGGCAAAGCGGACATTTTGTAAGCTGAAAGCCTAAGGCATGTCCTAGGCTGCCTTGGGCTTTCAGCATTTTCGGAAGGCCCGATGTACTGTTCATCGTCTTCTTCGTCAAGTTCTCCGATGGTCGCCGGTGAGGTTGCGATGGGTTGGTGACGGGCTAGAGAAAGCCCAACGTGGTCGCGGCACCCCGGCAACCGTCGCCAACCAGTCGCGCAACCCAGATCTGGGTCACGATGGTCGCCTAGGTCGCGGCAAGGTCGGTCGTCGCGACCTCCAGCGACCCACAACCTCGCCGAGACCCAAATCTGGGTTGCAGAGGTCGCCAGAGGTCACCGGAGGTCTATCACCGCGACCTCTGGCAACCCACTACCTCGCCACGACCCAGATCTGGGTCACGGAGGTTGCCGGAGGTCACGACGACCCACAACCTCGCCGTGACCCAAATCTGGGTCGCAAAGGTTGCCTGGGTCATGGCACGCGACCTTCGCGACCTCACCGCGACCCAGATCTGGGTCGCTGAGGTCACGAAGGTCGCCTGGGTCGCCGGCGACCTCCACTACGCCATGGGTCTCGTGATGGCGCGGCAAGGGTCGTGACCCTAGCCGGACACTGCCCTTCGCCGCGCCGCCTCCCCCTCGACGGACCATCTACCTTTGCCGGCAACTATTAGCTCTTCACCGGCGGTAATCGGCGAAGCTCTTGGCCGGCAGTAAACGGCAAAGCCTTTGGCCGGCCAACTCTTCTTTTTTTTTTCCTTTGAGAAGTCTTTTGCAAATTTAATTTACCCAAACACTATTTTGCACAAAAATACTTCAAAATGGACTTTCACAAATAGATTTACCAAACACAATTTATATTTTGGAAAACACATTTCACTCAATGGTCTTTGCATTTTCCCAAAGACTTTTCCCAAAAGTCTTCCCAAACGCACTCAAACTCGGCCACCGCTCTTCAACTAAAGGCCTGCATTATCATGTTTTACATCAGTGTATACTTTCTCTGCGTTGCTTACTGTGTTACTATAACAATCCAAATTCCGAAAGCCAATGCGGCGGCAGACAACTCCGTATGGTTACTTGCTATGTTATCTGTGCCCGTCATATTGGGTTTCACCATATACGGCATGCGCAAGAGAGCAAGGCACGCAAGGAGTTCAACCACGAGTCGATGCCACAGGGAGACACTTCGCAACTCTCTAGGATCGAAGGATTGAAAGAAATTCGCAAGTATTAGTTACTTCGACAATTCTTGTCGCGTGGGCATCCAATCTATGTTCCTTATCTGAAGGTTTGCAAGAAAAAGACTCCTTTTCTTTTCATCAGTTGCATGTAATGGACTCATCTATTATTTTTTCCAAAGATCTTCAATCTTATTTGCCTTCGAAACTTCGAATAGCCTTTTTCATAATCTAATTTTATAAAATGACGCGATCGAAATGAAAACCACCGAGTCACAACTCCCAGAGCCGAACACACAAAGGATACCCACACCAAATGCACGTACGGATGTCTCATGATTTTTTGTATTTCTAAAAGAAGGCAAGTCGAGTGCCCTGACAAAACACAACAAATAAGCACGGTGGCGCCCCAATTTCTAGAAATTTCAACTCAAAAAAGAAAAAAAAATATCGATAATATATCAAAATCCTAGTTGAACGTAAAACAACGACTAGATACTGTGATATCTTGCGATCAAAGATAAGATATCTTAACGCATTTAAAAATTAAAATAATATAAATAGCAAATTCAAATATTCTATACCAAATCACCATCCTAAATATTATTAAAGAAATATTTATCAAATTTCATTATTCCTAAATTCATCAAATAATAAATCCAAATTTGAGGTGCCCCCACATCATTCTGACATCAGTGGGAAACATGTCACACCCCAAAACCACAAAGAATGGGAATGACATGGCCGTCCTTCTTTACAAAGAACGCAGCCTCAAACACAACCAACAAACCGATATTAACTTATATATATCAGATAAACCAAGAAATTGGTTGCAACATCAGAGTTTCTATAATCCACCAAAAGAAAAAGATATATATGTTTAAAACTCAGACGATCCAACTACTAGTAAGTATTATTTGCACCACTTCCTTGAAGCATACCAAAAACAAAATAGAACTCCCCAAAAGTTCCCACCGACTACGCACTCGCTCTATTCGCCGCTAGCTGAGGAACCTGAAAAGATTAAAGGAGGAATGGGATGAGCAACCACAGCTCAGTGAGTAGTACATATCTTCTAAGCAGATCGAACAACCCCTATGCATGTATACAAACCAATACTAAATTTCATAACGCCAATTCAATATATAAAATACATATCGAATCATATAAAAGTTATTTCTCATCATCAAAGCTTATACTAATATGAAAGACTCATTTAAATCACCATCAAAAGTTAAGTATCAATGGTCGAATCCATTGAATAATCTCTATCAAAAACACATATCAATGGTCTATCCATTGATCAATCTTTTGCTCAATAACTAACCATGGTCATGACACAACGCCTTGTGACAAGGCGACCAAGATTCTCCCCTTGGCAAGGTCTCCACCTACAAAGCCGGTGGCTAGGCCCAGAAGGATATCCTAAACCTGGTATGCATACCCCCAAAAACCCATCACTGGATTCACAGTCATATTGAGCATAAATAACCATTCTCCAATATCAGAAATCTAATCCAAAAATCAATATCTCAAACCAAACAAATAACATTTTGAAACATAGCCCATCATCCATTTTCATATTTGTTGCTCAAATCATCATAAATCTTTCCACAAATCAGTCGCAAAGCAATTTCATATATGTTTCTCCACAAACTTTGTATAACATGTTTTTCAAACATTTACAATCAACCAAAGAGTAGCAATTGCTCGATCTGGCTTTTATGCAATAAAAATGCGCTTCTTGATTTAATATATATACATACATACTTCAAGACATGATTTTATAAAACCAAAGAAGATATAGTACCACTCACCTCGTCGTCGTCGACCAAACGACGAACGATACTCGTATCGTCGAATTCAAGGTCCTAACAAATAACCGAGAAAAATGTTAAAATCTAATAAAACTTTGTCTCTACTTCCAAACAACTAAATTGCGCCTTAACTTTAACAAAATGACTTCTACGCGCTAACAAATCACATAACCAAAGTGATTGTTCAAGCCATTCGCAACACGAAATTTAAGTGCAAAACTTGATTGCGCCTTAACTTTTTCTTCCGAACTCCGATCCGAACGTACTTATATTCAATAGAGAGCCCTTGAAACATATCACAAAAATCCCAACTTGGCCATCCCAAAATCAAGCCGAAAAATGACAAAATACGGGCCCAAAGCTGCTGGACGCGTACTGTTCATTGTGCGCGGGAAACTTTGAAATTCTGTTTCAGACAAATCATAAGCTCAAATCACGATCCGTAAAATCCCACGGCTCCACAACATCCTAAATTACCATTCTTGCAAAAATACGCGGCTCAACGACTCCAAAATTAGACTTCGCCGCTCAATTTTCCAAAAATTTCGAATTTAAATCATAAATCCAAAAATTACTTCAATCGGACAAATGAGGGCTTGATCTCTTACCGGGTGCTGTGTTATGGAGTCGAGTCGACTTAGCGAGGCATCCGAGACGTGCACGTGCCAAGATTCCTTTCCTTTCTTCCCCCTTTCTCTTCTTCTTCTTCTTCTTTTCTTTCTTTTCTTTTTGGTAGAGGACCCCTCAGCTTCTATTTAGCCGAGCCCTCTCCCCTCTCCTTTTTGTTTTACTAACTTTTCGGTTTCTTTTTCAGTTTCTTCTTTTGGGGCCCACTAACATAATATTACATTATTGCATAATATTACAAAACAAAAGCTTGACCTTAAACTTTTTAAAATGTCGGGTCATTTGATAAGTTTTCCAACCAAACTTCAAGATCGATCTATCAATTGATTCTATAAGTTTTCCTGATAAAATGAAATCACTTTTGGATTTAATGTTATTCTTTCCATGTTCTATCGCTTCAAATCTCTCCACCCGAATCTCATCTAAATCTAAATTCCCGCAGTTATGGACTCCCAATCATTTCGAGGCTCATCTAACCGCTCTTCATTGACATGCACCAAGAATTACGGTACTGCAGAAATTGGCGATGATTACATCTCGCTAGAACAGCTAAGCAAACTTCGCATAAGTGAACCTCAGTCGGAGAAATATCAATTCATTTACTTTCTTGAAGTAGTGATCTTGTGGCGATCGGAACAATGATGAGATGTAATTGTAGACACCTAATTTTTAACCCATAAATCGAATGTGTATAAAAATATTAGAAATAGAATAAAATGAAGTGAAAGATCAAAAGAATGAAAAGAAAAAGCGAGGAAAAAAAAGACCATTTTTGAAACCCATTCGGCCATTGCATTCAGAACTGGTCTAATAGCTTGATCTATTCATCCCACACCAAGCCCATCATCTCTAGCCCAGACTCATAGGCCTACTAATTCGGCTCTTGAAACTCTAATCAATAGGTGGGCTCGCTAAAGGCCCATTTGGATTAAAACGAAGCCCATAGGATACAAAAGGAGACCCGGCCTCAATTTTTCCAACGTCTTCATACATGGTGTTCCCATTAAAGTGAAGTTGTTAAGATAAATCAAAATAATAAGGAGGAATCAAGGACATGACATCAATACAAGTCCTGGGTTTTCGATTGAGACATAAAGATTGTCTTTTCTTGATAAAAAAATTTCAGAGCGTGGAGTGTGAATCAAACCTGTGAACAACTTGGAGGAGCCGGCCCTCCATTTCGCAGTAATGGAAAATGTTGGATTCGATTCTTAACCTCTCCTATTGTAAATAGAATTGAATAAGGGTTCGAGCCACAACATCGAATTTCAAGTAATTACAGTAACACCTGACCTATTGACTTTTTTTAGCTTTTTCGGTGATCGTATTTAAGTAATTATCATTCTGTTATCATATTTAGAATCTTGCTGAACTAGTCTTTATTTACTATTATTTCGTATTGTCTTCTTTTTACCATGCGACGCGTTGGCAAAGCGTGAGCAGGTGCGGACAAGAAAAGGCCAAAGACTTCTGCCTACGACTTAGAATGCCACCGTTGTGACAACTAGCCAAATTTTTTTTTATATGTGAACGTGTTTGAATGTTGCTCGAATCTAGGTTTAGTCCCCATAATCAGAGGATATCCATTCAACTCTTCTCTTGGAAGTAGTGATTGTGGCAGTTGGGCCAATGAAGAGATGTTGTCAGTGTCCGTTGTTCCATTTACATCTAATATTTCAATATTGGACTTGGACATATAATAGTTCCGACCAGTTGAGCTGTTCCTACATGACAAATCATACATAATGAGCCGTATTATCACTAATTGGATCTTCAAACAGGCCCATGTGATTAAGTTCTAAACTTTTATGAAAAGTTTAGTCAAATAGGTGATCGATTCTATGGATTTGCCTATGTTACAACTCATATGGGCAATTCCTAACTATTACTTAAATAATTTCGGTGAAAAGATTAAGTCACACTTTTTAAAAAGATTCGAGACTTCACTGTATTGGTTGAAAAAATTGCATTTGATAAATAAGGTGTAGTATACTTTTCTTTCCTTTGTACATCGGTCATTGCATCACTAGCATTATTAAACTTATATGTTATTACCTCACTTTGTGAATAGTAGTAAAGCAAATGACAAAGCAATGATTGAAATTGAAGGGATACATTTATTATTTTATTCTTTTGCATTTGTTCTGAATCATCAAGCTGTTGATTGGGTATTCGATTGTAAATGCAAAGACTTTTTTGGGAATATTTCATATGAATACTAGCAACGATCAAGATGGTACAAAAGGTTATGTCATCAAGGACCTCAAGCAAAGACGTCTTACTCCTACCCTCTCTCTACAACAATCTTTTAGCTCGAAACTATCTTTGAGAAGTAAGTATGTTTTTTCGACATCCGAGATGAATCTGCTTGCGACACAGTCCTTTTAGTGTCTACCTTAATTGCAATTGCCACTTACCAAGCCGTTCTCTCTCCTTTGGGAGGATACTGGCAAGTTTACTCTTCAAATTCTCTAGCCAATTCCATTGTTATTATCACCAATTTCAACTATTAAGGTGCACACATAAGTTGTGTTAGAGAAATCTCACATTAAAAAATTAGTGTGGTGAAGTAAATATATCTTAGTTGGCATATAACTTATTAACTTAAGATTTTGAGTGAATATGAATTTAATTGAATATATTGACGGACTCAAACTTAAATTCCTTCTTGCGATTTCCTTGTAAAGATATCGAGCGTTTACTGTGTGCTTCCAATACCAGCGACATTATTATTGGAAAATCACATCAAGCCGGAAACATGATCTGGAATGGCTCGAAGCTATGTTTGTTCACTGTACTCAACAGCACAGCTTTTCCACCGCTATAACACTATTTCTCGACACTTTCATCATTTACTTCTCTATATCCATTCTCTGCATGGCCTACTTTGTGTCCCTTATAATCAAATTACCAAAATCCAATGCGGTCACAGGAATTTTCCTTTGTGGATTTTATGAGTTCTTGTTGTTCGTGTGCTCCCCTTGCACGCTTGGGTAAAGTGCATCCAAGTTCAAAAATGAATTAACACCACGAGGAGACCCGTTGGCAACTTCCTAGGATCAAAGGATCGGAAATAATCAACAAGTATCATATGCTTTTAGTGTTCTTGTCGTATCTGCATATAATCTAGGTTTGCAAAATATACTCTTTATATTAGTTGCATGTTATGGACTCGTCTATCAATTGCTAACTATCTAAATACCTCTAATCTTGCTCGAAGTCGGAACTTCGAATAGATTTTTTCCTAATTCAATTTCATATAATGACATAATGGAAACGAACGCTCAAAGCATACATGCACAAAATGCACAGAGGGTAATCTCTCGATTTTCCGTATTTTCAGAAAGAGGCAAACTAAAGCACAACAAGTAAACACGGCGGCAGTCCCTTTTCTGAAAATTGCTACTCGACAAAGCAAGAGAAAAAGAACACTGAGAATATAATTGAAGTCTAGAGAACCTTAAAAAACAATTATATCATGCGGTATCTTCCAATCAATGATGAGATACCCTAACACGTTTAAAAACAACTAGATCCCCATATAGCAGAAAAATCAACATGATATAACTCTCAATAAGATTCTACATTTTCTATTATAGAGATCTTGAACTAAAACATGCTTAAATGGAACTACTGCAATATTTATAAAGATTAAAAAAAAAAAAACGTAATAAGGTAATAGAAAGATAGCTTTTATTTAGGAAATGGATTGAAATAAAAATATATTCTAAAATCTGGGTAATAGTATAATTATGAAAACTTGAGAATAGTACGGATGACAAATTTGAGTTTATTGTGGAAAGTTGAGATCAGATTAAATAAATTAAAAGTTTAGGAACTAGATTGAACATTCAAGATTAGTTTAAAGATCGTATTAAACAAATCAAACATTTAAAGATCACATTGCATATTGGGCCATAAGTGTCATTTTCTCAAAAGGAAATTCAAAAACTTTGATTTATTTCTGTTGAGGCTCAGGAACTATAGTGTCAATCTTCTCTAGGTTGTTTTTATCGAGGATAGTATGAAACGTGCTTGTTGGCACATCAGCTCAATCATCAATCCACAAAAATCGTTGCCTTAATAGCTTTGGCATTTTAGGTTTGCCTGCTTTTTTCCGCTCAACTTGTACTTGGTTCCACAAGCGAAAAAACCATCTCCCTTCAATCTACAAGGTGGAAGATTTGCTTTTCCACATCAGGTAATCTACATCGGCAATAAAATATTTCCTGTTCAAATATCAATTGAAACGGGAAATTTTGCGGCAAATTCATGTAACTCTCTAAGACAACGGTAATGCTCATAATTCTCAGCAGCAATCGCCATGACAAGCTCCACCATGATGATCATCTGTCTATTGTAATAATCATCATAGCTATTACTAAAAATTTAACTGAAAGTTCAACAAGTAACCCTTTATCCAACGAAATCCGAAATCTACCAACAATGGTAAAATTTTGCATCTTTTCCAATGACTCAACCATAGAATCATATGCAAATTACATAGAGCCATGCACAACTCTACTCCTTCAAGTTTTAGCTTTCGAATGCTATGACATTAATTGATTTTAGTGTACATAGCTATATTCTCTATGTATATCGATAGATTGTGAATGACCCTTGCATAGTGTGTATATAGTGTTAGAATAATAAGATTTTTTAGTCACATGAACATAATATAAAATTAATAAATACAGCATACCCAATTCAAATGTAGCCATTAGTGATCCAATGAACAATAAGATGTCTTCCCATGGGTATGAACCTCCACCATTCTCCTCTATGATGATTGTGATAGATGTATATTTTTTTTGTGGAAATAGTGGAAGCGTGATAATGAAATTCATACACTCTCCACCTAAAAGAAATCTTATATAAAGGGAATGATGGGACCAACCTTAGAGCTACCAAATCTTAACCTTCTCTCTAGGTTTAAGATATGGATTTCACTTGCCTAATTGGATATCACAATATAGTATCCATCATATATTTAGCTAAATTGGGTTAAATTGGGCATATATCAAATATTAAATAATAGACCTGATGAGCCATATAAATGGGTTGGACCCCCTTAAGTCCAACACATAGGGCAGAAATATACCATCTAACTACTCAGTAGTTTCGCCTTTTCTTAGGAGTACATGATGAAGTTTCACCTTTTCTTAGGAGCACATGATGAATCTTTGATTGTTCTCAGCAACCAAAGATGGCAGGTGGAACTTTCTCCTATGAAGTCTTGAGGCTAGTCTTTCTTGCCTTATGACCTCTTGGAATCAGCATAGTACCATAGACTACGGGAAGCTCCGGTCTAGGATCCTCTTCTTCCCCGTCTATTTTTCTACAGTACGTTTGTCAAAGACAATGAATGATGCTAAATTGACGTACCGCCTCTATCGTCATGGCGTCGGCCGACCCTACGAAACTTCGATATAAAAGGCGAACGAAAAGTCCACTATCACGCATCCCCAAAAAAAACATTTTCCAAGTGGCAATATCTAATAAGGCAACCAGAACTGGTCTTTGTTTTTCTGCTTATCTTTCGGCGACTGACGAGGGATTTTGTTATGTCGACACTTTGCTCGCAGAAAAGAGAGTAGTGGCGTCTTTACTTGCTGTTTTATTTTTTTATAGAATCATTTTTTTATAAGATGAGCGTCGAGATTGTTGCGTATAATAAAGGGTGAGAGAGTTGAAGAAGATAACAAGGAAAGCTTGCAGTATATAACTCTTAAACAAAGTGAATATAAAACCATTGATAAAAACCTATTCGCCTTGTCCAGAGAGAGAAGGCTCTGCTTTGATTTCGTCTTCCTCATTGTAAACACCAGCTCTGAAGAACAACCTGCGGGAGGTGATCTCCGCGTGCTTGGAGGATAAAGGTTTAGTTTAGACTTTTCATTTTTTTCGCCCTCCTCGTTTTAGGCAATTAAGGTTCACCATGTTTCAAGTTATAAATTTAATTTAGTTTTCGAAGTTTTCGTTTTTTCTGTTTCCTGTCAAATGTTTCGGTCAACTAATAAAACATCTAATGATTGGTATGTCTTTTCGCCTAACACCGTGACACGAGATTAGAATTCTAGCTCCTTGCAATATTTTTCAGTCTTGTTGTTTCCTGGGAAGTTTACATGGAAGTTGCTTGTGAAGTGCAGAGCTTTTAAGAGTCAAGTCATAGACTTTTATTTAGGCGACTTCACCAGTTTTGTTCTCAAGAAATGTGTTAATTATAATATGAGAGCACAGCTTTTAGGTGAAGCGTTGTTGTCAACCGTAATTTCCGTGAAGAGCTGATCAGCTTAAGTTGCGCTCCGCATCAGTTTTGACGCTTCAATCCCCTTTCATATTGCCTTGATTTTCTTTCTTGACGCGGTGCATTGACTTTATATTTTATCAAGAGTTCAACGCTCCTATGTCCCCATATATATGTTGGATGAAAACCGCTTCTTTCCTGCAGAGCGTTTGTTCTAGGACCTCGCGATCACGACTGCCGGCCTATTCATTCTTTTCTTTTGTTATCACTGCCATTGAGGTAGACAGAATCTCTGTTGTCTGTCATCTCTGGTTTTAGTTTGTCTCTCTGCGTTTGTCTATTGCTGTACTGGCTGGAATCCAATCGTAAATTCTTTGCACGTTTCAAGTCATGCACAATTCACTGTTATATTTGAAAGTGGCGTGGTTAGCAAACTGTAAAACGAAACGCCTTGTTTGATAGTTATCTGCATGTATTCATACTTCTACTTGTTGCAACGATGTTTTATTTACTTAATTCTCAGAAATTTGTATTATGAAAGATCGGTAAATCCAAGAACTAATGGGCCGTGTTCTTGACATGCTTTTAACCTTGATGGTATTGCTGGTTTCAGAACACTTTCCGGTAGCAGATTAGTTGTGTGAGGCGTGTAATCTTTCGTGGGAAAGAGGCTACTGGTAACTGAGAGAGGCGGGACGTGAACATGGGGAATAAAGAATCGAGAAGTAGCAGCAGCAGCAACTACTACTATGATTCCCGCAGCTACGACTCCCAATCATTTCGAAGCTCATCTAATCTCTCTTCATTTTCCGAGAACTACTATGGTCGGGACAGAAAAGGCAAGGTGCCGTCAAAATACACCAGAATCGGTGATGATTACAACTCGCTAGAAGAGGTGCTCAACGCCATGTTCTACTTTTCAAGCTTATTTACAAATTGCGAAATAAGAAATCGAGAAAACACTAGGTTCAAGCCTAATTCGCTGGATAAATGTGAAAATGCAGGTCACAAGTGCTCTTGCGGAAGCTGGCCTCGAGTCTTCCAATCTTATTGTGGGCATCGATTTCACAAAAAGCAATGAATGGACAGGTGCACGATCTTTCAACCGCAAGTGCCTACATCACCTTGGGGATACCCCGAATCCGTATGAACAGGCAATATCTATAATTGGGAGGACACTCTCGAGTTTCGATGAAGACAATCTCATTCCTTGTTTTGGTTTTGGCGACGGTCAGTACTTGCTGATGTTGTTATTAGAAGTAACATGACCTGACAGAGTTGCTAATTACTGGAGAGTTGGATTTCCATTGGTTTTGCAGCTACAACGCATGATCAGGAAGCCTTTAGCTTTCATCCTGACAATAGATCATGTGAGGGCTTTGAGGAAGTTCTTTCCTGTTATAGAGATCTAGTTCCGAATATAAACTTGTCTGGTTAGTTTTAAACATTTCGCCTTCGTGTGTTACAAATTTTGCTTATGGAACTATGGAAACGACTAAGCACCTACATTTTTGAAAATAACAGGACCGACATCATTTGCTCCCATTATTGACACTGCCATTGAAATCGTGGATAGCAGTGGCGGACAGTATCATGTCCTTGTGATCATCGCCGACGGACAGGTCAGTTTATAAAGAGCTGTTGTTTATGCAGTAACTGCAGACCCTTTTTTGTGCCTTTAACATATGATGAATTTCTCCACCTAATTATTTGGTTTAACTTCATTTGCAAGGTTACGAGAAGCGTTGACACCAGTCATGGCCATCTGAGTCCTCAAGAACAGACTACAATAGATGCTATCGTGAAAGCAAGGTCGTGATATTGCATGACCTTCCATTTTACTAGACCTGCTGCATCTAATGCACAAATCACAATCCTGAACGTACATTTCTATTATTTTCAGCGAGTATCCATTGTCCATAGTGTTAGTTGGAGTCGGGGACGGACCATGGGATATGATGCATAAGTTTGACGACAACATTCCTTACCGAGCTTTTGACAACTTTCAGGTTAGCAGACCGAGCTAACCATGATAATAGAACTTGCTTGTGTAAGACTTTGACTTGGTGTAACCCAACTCTTTTCTGTCTTGTAGTTTGTAAACTTCACCAACATCATGTCGAAGTACATGCCTGCATCCAAGAAGGAGGCAGAGTTTGCCCTTGCGGCATTGATGGAAATACCAACACAATACAAAGCTACACTTGATCTCCAACTTCTTGGGTAACGATCGAGTATAAACTTTAAAATGCAGTTTAAATTAGCAATTTATAACTGTAGGATTTGTATTTGTAATTTCAGACGTCGAAGAGGAACTTCAGGAAGGTTTGCTCTCCCTCCACCGAAGCAGATCCGTGCCACAAAACCTTACCCCAAGCACTCAAGCACTGTCGAGCACAGAAGTGGCTTTTCCTACACTCCTACTCCGTTCACTGAAAATCCTTCTCACAAGGTAATTTTTTTTCCTCAAATGCGGAGCTCAACTCAAGTAAATGCCAGGACCAATACAGAAATGAATGTTCAATAGCTTCATGTTCCTTCTTATGATGTGCCTTTCCTTAATCTTCGATAGAGGGTAGCACAAGTCTTGGGTCGCCTGTAAACCTCGGTGGTTCTTTTTTTCTTTTTTTCAGAATTGTCCCGTGTGCCTGTGGAGTAAGAAGGATCTTGCATTTGGATGTGGGCATCAGGTAAACTCAAAAAACACCAGATTTATTTGCTGTTACATCTCTACTGGATCCATAACATCTCTGCGTGAGTTTTGCAGACGTGTTATGAGTGCGGAAGGGACTTGGCCTCATGCCCAATCTGTCGCTCATTCATAACTACCAGGATAAAGCTTTATGACTGAACATCAAAACCAAGTAGATGGATAAGGCGATAAATGAGGGCCATGATTTACCAGTCATTCTGCTGGCTCTGGTATAGTTCTCTTGGAGTTTTTGACCCTTTGCGGACATGGAGTTTGCTTTTGGTGTTTGTCGCAACCAGTTCTGTTTTCGGATCTTTGCTAATTGTTTAGCTTTTAGCCGTCAATGTAAATTCTACCTATCTTCTAGCCTGTTTATATCATCCTCCCATTTTCTAGAACATCATCTAATTGCTTACAGGTTCTTCTTGCTTGAAAGGTTGAATGCAATCACTCAATAATTTTACTTTGAATCCCACTGCATTGTGAAAATCACGCCATAATCATAAGATACCATGCCAATGTCAATTAATAGTCAATTGTTCTCATCTTACTGCATAACTGCACTCCCTGTGACAAACACAGAGAGCCTCCATATACTAGGGTAATCCTGCGTATTGTCCAAGTATTATAGTGACCTGACTTCTATGACTATCGGTTTCACTTTCGGAAGAGGGGAGCACCAACAACCCCAAGTGAGAAACTTCACACTTCAAATACCCAGACACTCCACATAACCAAAACCCAAACAATGACCCCTCCCCAATGTGTCCCAACGGCAGCAGACTTACTTTCAGTTACACCGACCAGAAACCTACATTCGCCGACTGATGGATCAAGGGAAGTGACCATCCCAAGCCCATCAAAATCACAGCTCTGTGAATTCTGCATCTGCATTTGATAGTAACTGTTGAATGCATACGAGATATTTCCCTTTGCTCCAATACCGTTGCACGATCCACCATAGTTGAGTGTAGTGCAATCCGCAACACTACAAGCAAGCTTCATGTGATTCATGACAGCAGAGAGATCCTTTGATGGGTCCGCCACACACCACCTAGACGGGAGATACTGCACATTCCTCGCATTCTTTAGCAGCCTGTTGCCCAAACCAAGGTTCAAGGCATATTTAGCCTGACCATCAAAAGAGAAAATTCCCCAGTGCCTCTCAAAGTTCCCAGGGAGTACACTCTTGGCACCTTCGTCAAGTAGACTGAAAAGATACACATCCATCGGAGGGACTCCAGGTCTCAATGGAGTTCCTCGGTTGCTAAGTACATGATTAATAAGGCCTTGATTAAATGCCCGAGCAGCTGTAAGATTCGCATTCGGAGCTCCATCCGTTGGCCAACCCACCTCCCCAATAACTATGGGCATCTGACCATAACCTAATTTAGTAAGTGCTGCAACTAGAGTGTCGAGATTCCCATCAAATGCATTAGTGTACACATTGGCCCCATCTGTCACAGCATGAGTAGTTCCCCCAAAAAATGCATAGTCTTGAGGAAAATCCGTGCTCCCATACAGGCTTAGGAACGGATAAATGTTCACTATGAAAGGGGAACCATTCGAATTCAGGAAAGAGACGAGTTGCGTCATGATTTGGGTGAGTTCAGGACGAAATGCCCCTTGAGAAGGAAGGTCCGCTTCATATGCATCGGCATTGCAAGGGACCACTAGCTTCACGTAACCAGCAAGATTCGCTTTGGCCAATGACTGTTGTAGATTAAGGAGGGCTGGCATAACATAATTCTGAAACTGACCCGCGTAGCTTGAGAGGAAGGGCTCATTGCCTACCGCAACATACCTGTCATTTTGTCATTTGAATTTATGTAAATAGTCAAGAAAATTGATTTCACACATCAACACATTAATTTCTTCACCATGTCATGGCCCCAAGATCCAGGATGACCAAAGTTCTTGTGAAGCAGGCATTATAATATGTAAGCGGCAAAGAACAGTGGCAGGGCCTTAAGAGTTAACACTCAAACATATATCTTTGCTTGCTACATATGCTAAATAAACATCAAGTCCAAACTAGTTTTTGTCCTTCTGATTTGACTCTACAGGCAGCTTTAAGCAATCCATAAGCTTTGCTCTCGCCCACGATATTGAGGTAAGCAGAGATCTATTGCGATGTGTAAAAGACTATAATAGTCCATACAACCTCCCCACACCATCTCAAACTAATGACTTAAACACAGATGCATTTCTAGAATGATATAACAAGAGGACTGAAGAATCCAGACCCAGATAATTCAACCAGCAAGGGACTAACTAAATCATAGAATGCAAACTGGGACTCTTCAATTGAAAGGTGCCGCAATTAAGTTAATCTCACTACTTCAAATATAGTTGTGAAGGAGGGAATGCCAGCAAAAAGCTGTATCTCCACTCCTCCACTTCTAAAAAGTGTCCAAACCCAACATCCCAAGATCATCACATAATGAGAAAGACATACTTAGCTCTAGACATACTTAGCTCTGCCATATTGAACTCTTCCACTCTCCATCAAACAATCAATCAATCTAACACAAACCAAACCCCAAACAAAGGAGAAAGGGCAAAAACGAGAACTCGCTGCATCATACCTGATGGCAACACCTCCTTTACCAACAAAACTAGACACATTCTGGCGAACCCAGAGATCAGAGGCAACGCTGGAAGAGCCCAACACGGCCAGCATCTCATTGGGTATCCCCACCATCACCTCAATCCCACTCCCTTCAAGAGCCTTGAGCGCACCCGGGTCCGCATCGAACAGCTTCACCTTCTGTATCTTGTTCTGCTGCAAGAGATCCACCACCGTGGACGGCCTCAGCCTGTGGAAGGATACGGTGCCCCAGTTCACTCCAATGGCGGGTTCTGCGGCCGGGAACGAGGACGAGAGCACCAGGAGGAGCGAAAATGTTGCAACTTTCGTCCTGGGTTGCAGCATTTCCGGGTTTCAAGATTGGTCATCCAGGTGAGAGACGGGAATCTTGATTGGCTAGAAGATATAAAGGAGTGATTTTTAGTGCTCTGCAGGGGCAAGGCGGCGGGGGGATGGTTCAGATTGAAGCTGCCAAGGAGCAGCAGAGTGTGCAACCGTTCTTAAAAAAGAGAAAAAGCTGAAGAACCTACTAGCGACGGAGATCTTTCTTGGGTCATTTCTTGAATTCTTTTAAGCTGCTAATTAGTGTGTGGCAAGTGGAGATTATCAGTCCCTCCGTAATCTTGCTGGGGCCCTCTTCTTTCTTTGCACATTTTCAAGAGGACAGGAAAGAAAGAATCCATAAATTATCTTGACATTAAACAAAGAATTAAACAAGAAACATCGGAAAGAAAACCCATTCCGTCTTTATTTGGAGTACGATGTGACAGAACAACCAAGATCAAGATCTGAAGACCTATCGCGGCCACCAGTAGCATTTGCAAGTTTTACTCCACATGAAGCTTGGTTTCCAACTGTCGAAATGAACGCTCCATCCATCCTCCGCAGAAAAACGGTCGACTAAGTTCTTGTGTTTGGGGCTACCGACACCAACGAGTGATGCCTAATGAATAAATAAATAGAAAAAACTAAATTTGGTTGGAAGCCCTGACCTTGTCCTGAATTAGGGAATTTTAGGATCCATCTAATAACACTTCTATTTCGAAAATAATTATTTTTAAAAATAATTTTTTTATTTTTATTCTCTCTAAAAAAAATTTTTCATTAAAAGAACACGTTTGATAACTATACAAAATTTTTATTCTCAAAATAAAAAAAGAATAAAAATATGTTTAATGTGAATCACAAAATTTTAAATTTTTTTCCTTATTCTTCTTACCACCATCGGCGGTTGACGAGCAACAGCAACAATCGGCCAAGTTCGGTCAATAGCAATGATTGTTGGTCGTGGCGATGTCCACGGCGACAATTGATGGCAACAGGTGAATGGTCGATGGTGGTTGGCATCGATAGCGGTTGGCGTCAACGGTAACAGGCGGCAACGACCGGTCGATAGCGGCAATCGGCCGGCTAGCAGTGGCAAGCCGTGGTCGATGACGGTTGGCCGCTGACAAGCAACAACTGGAGGTGGCGGCTAGCAAAAAAGAAGAAAACGAGAAAAGAAAAAAAAAAAAATAAATAAAATAACTTATTTTTAAAAATTATTTTCGAGAATATGAAATTTTTTTCTATTTTTTATTTTCAAATTTAGTTAATATGAAATTATTTTTTTATTTTTATATTAAATTTATTCTCCGATCACTTTTTATTTGGAGAATAAAAGAATAAAAATTTAAAAATAAAGACAAAAACAAAAACAAAAAGGTTATCAAATGGGGGCTTAACGGCACAACCGACTTCACGTGAAGATGAGATGTTTTGTCCTAGCCATCTCATCGTGAAACGTCTATTTTAATAGGAAACGGACAAACTGACAATATGACACAAAACTCTATGCCCAAGGTTCTGCCATTACCGACCTAAAAAAAAAAAAAAAAAAAAGGTTCTGCCATTGATCTTTTTACAGCTTAGCCCTGAAAAATTCAAAATTAAATTAATTTACAAAAATTATAAACTGCGGGCAGATGAACCGGGACAGAGACATGGCTCTTGTGATTGACCCGAGTCTTAAGTTTTCGTGTTCTTTTCTTGCGTGAGCCTTTTTTTAAACTGACATGAACCAGGACAGGGACATTGTCAAGAATAGCCATTCGGTTTTTCTGACAAGAAAAAATAAAAATATATGCCCTCTCATCTCGATCTTCTTATGGAAATGAGAAAACAAGATTGAGGGGAAACGATACTGTCTGATTTCCATAAGATTTTTCAACCTACCTAGCTGGTCTTGTAGGCTGTAGGTAGCGAAGGGGTGTTTTCACTGGTGAGGACGGTCCCCATATTCTTCTAATTAAATATCCACCAGAACCACATTCCTTATTTATTACTTATTTTAATTCACCCCCTTGTTGGGATGAAATATTTTTCCTCCCCACTATCGGGGAATATCAACAATTTCATACTAAAGAAAAGCTAAACATTGACAACTTCTCACTTTAAATTATTCTCATACCAAATTTTCCAAGGTCATTGAATATCTAAGTCTTTTTCTGATAAGAATATTTCAAGAACCACCATTCGATTTTGAAAAAATATGGACAGTCTTATTATGAACGTGATAAATAAGATTGAAGGGAAACGACATTGTTAATCTCCATAAAAATTTTCAACCAAAAAAGATTTTTCATAAATTTTTTATTTGTTTTGATCTAATCTCATACTTCTTTAAGATTATATGATTCTCAAACTACAGTTAATTTTCATTCAAGTTAGTCGTCTATTAAAAATGCAAATAAAAACATTGGCTTGCTTTTTTCGATCGGCAACCTTCACAAGCCTTCTTTGGGGTCTACTCAGCCACAGCCACTGCTGCCAAATTGTGCCCATCAGCTGTAGAAAGTGGCTTTGGTGCTCATAGGGTCGACGCCTTACTTATGTTACTGTAAACTTTCTTTATATTATTAGTCTATACCTCAATATATTCATTTTATGTTATATATTGTTTTTAAAAAATATTGTAAAAACCAATATAAAGTGTCACATCAACGTCACATCACTACTTAATGGGCCACCCCAAATTTATTTAACGGACTGACTAATTTGAACAGGAAAAGGCAAAAATCAACCATGTACAAATAAAAATCATAGGTGATTAACTGTACTATTATTATCCTGAAAATCATCGTACAAACAAAATTTTTAAGTTGTTCAGCATACGGATGCAAATTTCTTTCCATTCAGCTACAAGGACATTTTTTTATCTGTTATTGTCGGTTGATGTGAAGAATCAACAACCGCGCAAGTTTTATCATGATAATTCTTCTTAAGATGCAATCATCTGATATCATAAATCAGTTTTGGCACGCCAGGCCAAAACCATGAGCCCGATCAGACCATGCCATTATACATTGTCTGGAATCTCTGCTGGATGATTAAAAGAACACCCCACAAAACGAGCTCCAACCAGCATCCAAAGTTTGGGACTTTTCCCAAATTCAAACATCAGATGAGAGCCGACAGGAATCCCCTCAGAACATATGCTCAACTGAAGAGACTGCAAACGACAATATTCGCATGTAATGAACCAGAGTAGGACAGTTGCAACATTCCCAGCTCTTCTTTTTCAATAGCAACATGTGTTAGATGCTGGTTTGGCACCAAAGTTGCAAAATTCCACCTTGTGATTCCCGGAGCTCGCCTCATGGGATTTTGCCCTTTTTCTTTAATCTATCTTTGGGCAGTCTTTCCACTGGAGACTTTGCTTTGTACTGCTGATAAGGTTTTCTTGCTTTTGGGAAAGGGCCTCCACAAAAGCTGCAATTCTCATTCTCAGCTAAAATTGCTTTGGAAAAGAGGCCACGGAATCATCGCCAGTTCTCTCCCAAAACAAAGATAGATTGGGCTATTTATCGACCCAAAAAAGAGGTTGTCTGAAACTTTTTGATTTTCTTCTGCCATTTTCAAAGGGCAGGAAACAAAAGACTCACTTGTGCCATGCCAAGGGCTTTTGCTTAAACAAAAATATCTGTAGTTGCACATGTGCCCATCCCATCTTCGGTGCTTAATCATGCACCTTTCACTTTGCGGTATTACAAAGATTCACGAGGCCAGATGAGACGCATGTGGCCCCATATTCCATTCTCCCATTCCAAAGCAAAAGACCATAGAAGAAAGACATGATTATCTACAAATAATTGCACCTGAACTTTGTCAAACAACAAAGAGAGTAGAGAAAGGGAAAATCAATGACCGGCGTATGTTTTATAACCATCAAAGATAAGACAATTTTGAATACCATGAAACTTATATCAGCTGATTCATGTTACCAAGTTCTTGTTCTAGTAAAACAATATGTACGCTTCCACTGATCCAAAAGCACATCACCCGGCGCTTTATTTACTACCATCAGACAACTACAGCATTCCCTGTCCCCAGAATGTGAAACCGATAGGACCATTGGATGCCCACACAAAAAGCGCCACAAAATTTGGCATTAGACATCTAGCTCCTCAAAAAATCGGGCTGATTGGTTACCGACCTCACCCACGCCCACTTATGGTCCCGCGTGTTGACCTGGTGCTTGGCCTTGGCCACCTCATCGAGAGGTATATATGCATAGTTGCCATTTATAGGACCACAGACAAAGCCGGTATAACCCGCCATGACTCCATGAATTGCAGAGTGAGCCAAAAGAGTGCAGTACAGGTTGTCGGTGGCGTTCGCCGGGACTGCCCGGATCATGTATGTAGGATCGATGTACTTGACCGTGAACAGCTCATTCGGGTGATCCCGGTCCCACCATTTCTTCAGCTCTGACTTCAACCACCCACCAACATCCAAGAACACGGGATTTCCTGATTCATCCCGCTCTTCTTTCTGTGCTGCGGTTCGCGGTATAAGATCCTGCCCTGCGCCCTCAGCAACCACCAGCACCGCATGACCGTTCTCTTTCAGTCTCCTGTCTAGAAATTCAAGCAGTCCTCCTTCCCCTTCCAAGAAGAACTCGACTTCAGGAATCAAGCAGCAGTCGACATCACGATTACTGAGAGTTGCATGAAGAGCAATGTGGCCTGTACTTCGGCCCATCAGTTTCACAAACCCAATTCCATTAACTGCACTCTCAGCCTCCACATGTGCAGCATTGATTGCTTGTTGCGCCATTTCAACTGCTGTCTGGAAGCCAAATGATCTATCAATAATGCCAATGTCGTTATCAACAGTTTTGGGAATTCCAGCTACTGCAATTTTTAATTTCCGGCGACATATTTCCCCAAAAATCTTTACTGCACCCCTCATTGTGCCGTCGCCCCCAATGATGTACACCTGCACTGTACTAAAATTAGTCATTGAACAAACAGCATACAATTAGCAGCAATCTTAAAACTAGAATGTTTGATGGCAGAAGAGGACCCAACAAAAATCCCTTTTTGAATCCGCCCAAGTCCACAGTATTTAATAATGGACTTGAATGGTCAATTTCTTGAAGACCAATAAACTTCTCTCTTTCTCTCTCGCTCCCTCTCTCTCCCTCTCTCCCTCCCTCCCTCTCCCTCTCCCTCTCCCTCTTAAAACTAGAACGTTTGATGGCAGAAGAGGACCCAACAAAAATATGCACATTATAATAACCACTTTTTGAATCCACCCAAGCCCACAGTATTTAATAGTGGACTTGAATGGTCAAGTTCTTGAAGACCAATTAACTTCTCTCTCTCTCTCTCTCTCTCTCTCTCTCTCTCTCTCTCTCTTCTCCCTCTTAAAACTAGAACGTTTGATGGCAGAAGAGGACCCAACAAAAATATGCACATTATAATAACCACTTTTTGAATCCACCCAAGTCCACAGTATTTAATAGTGGACTTGAATGGTCAAGTTCTTGAAGACCAATTAACTTCTCTCTCTCTCAAGCAAGTCTCAAGAATAAGGTCTATTTTTCCCATAGTTACACCATTCAGTATAAGTTCTCTTTTTTGAAAATCTTACCTGAGCGTATCAGCTGAAAAAGTTTGGGAAACAACTTCCTCACAATATGTTAATGAAGGTGTGCCAATGAGTACTCAGTCCGTATATCTGTAATTACCCCTATTATTGTGCTCACTTCGCTCCTCAAGCAAGTCTCAAGAATAAGGTCTATTTTTCCCATAGTTACACCATTCAGATGTTCACCTCATACCCAAAGCAAGTCCCAGATAAGATCACAGTTTCAAACTTGACAATTGCAAACATAAACTCCCTAATTAAAGAAGGATATTCAAGCCTCTGTCCCTGTGCTCTATGACAAACATAACCCCAATCTTTCTTGGCTAGTCAAAGACTCAACGTCATAACAGAGAGAAAAGCACAATGTACTCACTAAAGTGCTTCAGACTGGTTTTCTAGAGATAGCTTACTGAATGCCAATTTGGTAGTTTATCAAAAACTTCAGATGAACATGATAAGTTAAGCTATCCAGAGAAAGCTGAAAATCCATTTGATGCAGTAAGAAAGGAAAATGCAGGACTCACAACAAATATTTTAAGTCAATACATATTTATAAGTACACTAAGAAATCAGACTTTAAATTACGTCTTTTTGTCCTACTGAATTTCAGAAACAGGAAAAAATTCCTCCTTTCAGATCAGGTCCTTATTAAGAAGTTAAAAGTTGATCAAGCAACATTGGGTTTTTGAAAAAAATGAGCCACATGGAAATTGTCTATTAGCAGAACTTTTATTTAAAACCAACTTTGCAACCCAAATTTCCCAAAGATAAAAAGTATTGCCAAGTAGCATGTCCCATGTTAATAGGGTTAAGCCCAGAGTTTGCGCATGATTTCATCCGAACAAATTGCAAGGAGGGACAGCCCCAAAAATTGATAACCCCTGTTGTACCATAAAATGACCAGCTTAAGTAAAAGTACAAACTATTAGGAAGCATGAGCAACACAACTAAGACTCCACATGAAATCATTGGCAAAGCCCAGCACTGCCTCATCCAAATGAGAACCACTCAACCAACAACAACTGACCTTTCAGCAATATGACAGACAGACAGTCGATAATCAAACTCCATTGACATTTCACAGCTGAAAAGTCAAGGTTAAAAATAATATTAAACTAGATCCAGTCAGAACTCCACTAATATTAAACCCGATCCAGTCAGAACTCCACAACTAATTGGAGTATATGGCAAATTAGTGCATTCCTATGCAAAAGAGACCAAAGATTGCACCATATCTGGTCCACCACCGACTTACCAGAAAGCAAAGCTAACCAGAAAGCAAGCAAGCTAACCTCGCGCACACAATCTTAATCCCAAACGCTACAACAGAAGAGAAGCCATAAAACACAAACCTGATTAAACCCCTTCTCTTCAATGGCATTGACAATCTTTTCGAGATCGAAGCCACCCCTCGAGGTCTCGAGTGCTGTGCCGCCCCTCTTGTGCCACCCGTGCACCATCTTGGGACTCAACTTCACCGGCTCCCTTGAGTAAAATCCTCTGTACCCCGCCGGAATCCCATATATCTCGCGGACGTCATACAACTCCCACAGCCCCACCACAAGCTCCCTGATCACGGTGTTCAGCCCCGGGCACAGCCCTCCGCACGTGACGATCGCCGCCCGTACTCCGGAGGACTCGAAGAGCACGCGCTCGCGCGGGCCTGCCCTGTGGTAGGCCAGGTGCGGCGCCGGCGGAGGGAACATACCTGTCCCAAAAGATTACACACGCCCAAAATCTCAAATTAACAAACTTTAACAGATAGTATCACGATTTCACAAATTTGGAAGGTACCCATCAAAATTATCCATTCCACGAGCCCAAATTTATTAAGCTAATAGCTTAGAAAGTAACATAATTCTAGATAAACAGAATAAGAACTGCTGAATTTGAGCCGAATTTCAAGAGACTCACCAACTTGCACATGACCATCATTCAAGAAACCAGTAACCGTGTAAAAAAGAGAGAACTTATATATAAAATGAAGGCCAAGGAGTACCGGAGAGATCATAGACGATCTGACGGAGGATGACGTCGCCGGGGGAGACGTAGAAGCCGTCGGTCGGGTGGAAGAAGTGGTTGCTATCGAGCGGGTTGCGCAGGGTCTGGAGGTCCGGGATGTAGTCGGTGAGGTGGGGGAGCGTCTGGAGCCTCACCGGCGCGAACGAGAAGGTGTCGAGCGACTGATCTTGCTGCTGCTGCTGCTCTGCTGGCGACTCTGTGTTGGAAGGAGTGACGAGGTTGGTGGCTTCGGGGCACGACACCGCCATTTTCGACGGCGGCGGGGACGGCGGAGACGGCGGCGAGCTGATCGGAGCGGTTGCGGAGGCGAGAAGTTTGGAGGGGAGGGAGGGAGTTGCAGAGAGGTTCGTGGAGTTTTCGAGAAGATTTCGGAGGCTGACACGTTGATGAGTTACGTGGTGATGTGAAGAGGATCTGGGGAAGTTCTCGAAACCACGTGCTTGGTTGTGTTCCCGTTTGGAAGCACCAGGTGAAGAAACTACGGGCTCACAAGGTTTTGTGCTTTTCTTGATTTTGACTTCATAGGATCACGTGATATTTTATGACACCCAGTAATGTAATTTGAAATCATTAATTTGAGGTTCATTTTTTGATTGAGACTTGTCCATTGTACGTCATCAGAATTGTTGAATTAATAATATATGATAAGTTTCACGTATTAGAATATGTTGAAAATGTTTCAAGCTCAATAAAATTATGAACCTATTTAGCATATAGGTTCCAAGTAGAACCGAATAGAACCACTCATTATTAATTTTAAGTAGAGCCCTAGATTCAAAGTGAAATTTTCTTAAATCCAATGAAAATATGACAATTTTTATGGTCAATGGAAAGCTAGCAATACGAAGATGAAAAATAATAATATTATATATATATATATATATATATATATATATATATATATATATATATATATATATTTTTTTTTTTTTTAATTCGATTTGCACATTGATAATCGGTGTGATCATCAATCAAATTCATGTTTCAAAAACACTTAAAAATCTACGCATGTATGAGGTATAAAGCAAAAGAGTCTAGTAAAAAATTGGCATCGATGGGATCGTTTCAAAATTAGCAAATTAAAATTGTCTCCTTCGACCATTCTTTTTGTTCTTTCTTGTTTTTGGAGGGGGGGTGGAAATTGTAGATCAGAATCAAAGATAAAAACATCAATCACATAGGATGCCTTTAGGGAACACTTTGAGGAGAAGTTCTAGGGAAAAATGCAAAGGGATGCAAATAGAGTTCGGTATAATGTAACATTTCATTGGTCCATCATGTTAATAAATGGATTTGGCCATTTTAAACACATCAAGCTTTCAAACATTTGATTGGTCTTGAAATATTCAAGAATGCACTAGCTATTAAACAAAAGGATCCAATAAAAAAAAATGGCACCAACCAGATCATTTCAAATTTAGTAAATTAAATTGTCGTCCCCAAGTATTCTTCGATTTCTTTTCCTTTGTTCTTTTATCTTCGGGAATTGTAGACTCCTACCCACCAAGGCCAAGAATCATAAATAAACACATCATTGGCATAGAATACCGGGGGAATGGTAAACTTTTAGTGACTCAAATGCAAATTGCCCTCAAGTATAATAGTAGCATCCAATTAAATTGATAACAAATGATATGCAATACCTAATATATTCTTATGTTTTATGCTAATCTTTTTTGCATTCTCTTTGAAACCCAATTTATCACAACACAATTTTTAGTCGGAGCACCATATGTGCTAATATTTCTAATTCAAAAGGGAGGAGAAGGCACTTAGCTAAGACCCAAAAGATCAAAAATTTCTACAAGCTAATAACAACATTGTGCCAATAAGATATTCCTACAACGACATTAAGAAGATAACTCAAAGTTCAAGTACAAACTACATAGGGAAAAATATGGGTTAGGAAAGCTTCGAAGCAGCAATGACGTGGTTATCAAGATTTTCAGGTAACTTCTAATGCAAATAGCATTGGGTAAAATATACCATTAAAAGCACCAAGCTTTCAAACATGTTGACTTGTCCCGGAATCTTCAGGAGTGCTCCTCTCTATTTGGGCAGTGGGGAAGTCAAAAGGTCAAAAAAAAATCAGACAGGCGGGAGCCAGATCACGATGTCTGGATACGGAAGGTCTTCCCCGACACGGCCTCCCTGCTTTTTATGGAGGTCGACGACCTGTACACACGTACGCGCATCGCCCACTTGTCCCTGCGCATCACGTACACACACCACACGACACCGCCCGCACAAAAGCCCCGCTCGACATCAACCCTTTTCGTCCCCTTCTTCTTCTGCTGCTGGATCGCAGAGGGACGTACGCAAAGGACACTCCTTTTACTTTTTTTTCTCCTCTTGTTTCCCTTGTGAAGCAAAGCTCCCTCCTGCGAGATTTCGTTCGGTTTCTGTTCCATTTCGCGGGCCGCTTAGGTGGAATCGAATTGAAATCGAATCGTATCGAATCGAATCGAATCTCTGTTCTGGGTCTGGTTGGATCGAAGGATGTCGTACGCTTACCTCTTCAAGTACATCATCATCGGCGATACGGGTACTCTTCGTGGATTCCCCAGTTGGTTTTCGCTGTTGGGCAAGCTTCGATTCCGGCACCCTTTTCGGGAAATAGTCGTTGTTGATCGCCGTCCTCGTTTGCGGATTCAGAAAGATTGATCTTTTCGTGTGATTCGTTGTTGGGATTTCATTGTCTTAACTTGCTTTTTCGATGCGTTTGTCGCGTTGCGAGGCTTGAACGAGCGTTCTAATGGCGCCTCCGATGCGTTAATCCCGAAAGGGAGTTGCCCGAGTTCTAAATTTTGGATTTTTCAGTTTTTGGTTTTATTGAAATTAGTACTGTTGTTGTGAGCTTGGGATGAAACGAACATTTTAATGGTGCCTCAAACGCGTTAATCCTGAAAAGGTGATGGCCGAGTTCTAAATATTGAATCTTTAGTTTTTGGGTTTATTGAAATTAGTACTGCTGTTGTGAGCTTGGGATGAGATATCAGCAATGTTTCGTGAATTGGATGTGAGGAGTGTGATGAGAGCTTGGCTGCTCTTCCTCTGTAGGAGTTGGAAAATCATGTCTTCTTCTTCAATTTACCGACAAGAGGTTCCAGCCGGTGCATGACTTGACAATTGGTGTTGAGTTCGGGGCCAGGATGATCACCATCGACAACAAACCAATTAAGCTTCAGATTTGGGACACGGTTGGTGTTCTCTCCTCAGACTTGTGTTACAGACAGCCTTATGTACCTTGGGCATCCTTAGCTTTATGAGTCCTTTCTTTGTATATTGGAAAACTGGTTGGAATTTGCTGGAGCATTGGTATGAAGTAGTTTAAATATGACAATTCTCTGGCTCTTTGCGACGCCTTATGAAGCTGAAGTTTGTGTTATTTATGCTAGGCTGGTCAAGAATCCTTCAGATCCATCACAAGGTCTTACTACAGAGGGGCTGCTGGTGCATTGCTTGTTTATGATATCACAAGGTACATTTTTTCATGCTGTTGTATATGTTGTTTCTATCAGGAGGCAGTTTGTTTTTGGATTCAGATGCTTCATTTTAACCCTTAAACATGGTAGCTGATTTTATTCAATCAGATGTCTCCATATCAGTCTGGAAAGAACAGTATTCACTTGTTGCTATTGTTTCTGCTGTTGCATCTGAAAGTTGCTACATAGACCAAGTCCAGTCTTGATGGTTTAATGTGGAGATATGGTGTTTCTTAGAATATTGGAATATTAAACCACGATGTCATAAAGCAGCTTAACCTTTTAGAATAGTTGACAGTGGTCCCACAAAATTTTATGCTGCATAGAGCAGGACTCCTGAGTTCAATTCTTTCCAAGCCCTTGTTTGCCCTTATTTCCCACCTACACGTGAGAGGAAGTATTAGAATATTCGAATAATCATACATGTCTCATCTAATAGTTTAAGCTTATATAACATTTTACAGTGGTCCCTTAAACTTTCATGTGTTCAATTCAGATTTTACATGGTTGGCTTTTCCTTTTTCTAGGAGAGAAACTTTTAATCATCTGGCTAGCTGGCTAGAAGATGCAAGGCAGCATGCAAACGCAAACATGACTATCATGCTCATTGGCAATAAGTGTGATCTTGCTCATAGAAGGGCTGTAAGCACGGAGGAAGGGGAGCAGTTTGCGAAGGAGCATGGTTTAATCTTCATGGAGGCTTCAGCAAAGACTGCTCAGAATGTGGAAGAGGTGATGAATCTACAATTTAAGATTAAGATTTCTTGTAATGCAATTACTTCTTAGCCCTCATAGTTTCCTTGGAGTTACCTTATCTGATGGAAGAAGCTTTCCTGACAGGCCTTTATCAAGACAGCTGCGACTATATACAAGAAAATTCAGGATGGAGTATTTGACGTGTCAAATGAGGTCAGTTCTGGGTTTTGTCATTCTGTGATATATATTTCTTCAGAAATGGGATTATATGATGCCTGTTAGATGTTTGGGATCAGAGAATGGCACAAAGATATTGTATTACTATGCTTAAGTCCTTTTTCTTCAACTTGCTTGTAATTAAGTTTAAGATTAGTTCTGATTTTGCGGGTGGTCTTTTGCTGTTGGTGATCATGTTTTGTTGCAGTTGCTGCTAGAATTAAGTTATTCTATGAGATACGATTTGGTCAAATAGCGAGAACAACTATATATTATTTCACTTTCCTTTCTGCTGAATAGATACTTTGTAATTTCATATGAGTAGTTTTGATTGCTCAGAATCTTCAAAGCAACCAATCAACTTTTTATTTTCCCCAAATTTTAGAAAAATACAACCACACGTCTGCAAATATGGTAGATCCTTATCAATGCAATTCAATTAATGACCTCTTTTAAGTGTCGCATGGCCATGCTTAGATACACAATCATTGTAATGGACATTTTGCAAAAAATTCTAGGCATGTGTTTTAAAGTGAGAATAGAGGACAAGATAATTGGGTTATTGATTCATATAGTAACATCCATTCATATTGCTTGTGTTTGTTTATAGGATTACCATTGTATTGGTTGAGTCCACATTGGCAGATTGTTGCATCAAGTATTTGTATTATTGACCAAAATGTTCAGGGTTTACATACTACAATGCGGTTAGCATTGTTTACAATTGTCTAAAGTATGTCCGGGCCATCTGTTGCAGTCTTATGGAATAAAAGTGGGATATGGTGGAATTCCCGGTCCATCAGGAGGCAGAGATGGTGTTGCTTCTCAATCTGGAGGATGTTGCGGCTAGACCTGAATTGGATCTTCACTTCCCTCAAGACACTTTGACCTTTGCTTTATCTCTTATTTGCAGTCTGAATTGTGACTTATTATTTGTAAGTAAAAACTTTTACATTTGACATGCCTGTATTTGTTTTGGTGATTTGATTGTAAATTCAGCAGTGTGTTCAGTTTCATCTGTAAGTGGTCTGGGAACAATCACAAGTTGTAATACAAGGAAAAGGGGCCATTCTTTTTGTTTGTTCCATGACTTTCTCTGTGCTCAAAAGTCCATTCTGTCTCCATTTGACTTGGACCAATTCAATATGGTTGAACTAGGTATAAGTTCATTGTACCTAGTTAATCTATTTAGACATGCGCTATCATATTACGGGCAATCTAAGCAATTGGGATTATACATTCTTGTGTGATGGTCTGACGGATTATGAAGTTTGGATCTTTATGGGTTAAACTGCTACTACCATCTAACTTGCTCATTTAATTGTGAGTTGTCTCTAGAGTTTTCTTTTAATGCTGTTTATTTTAAGCAACTGGACAACAATAATCTATTGAGTTTTAGAATACTTCCATGCTCTCCTCCTGGATCCAGCGGGTGTTTTAGTCTAACAAGTGTATAACAAGACATGAGCAGATAGTGATTCCGTCATCTGTCAGTGATTATCTGGGGTAGATAGGCTTTTTGGTCTTGTGCAATCGATATCGAAATCATTTTGGACGATGTGACTGTTATATTCAACTGCTGCTGAGGATTAAGTATCTAATGACAAGTTGTTAGCGGATATCTGGCGAATGTTCTTTCTGTTTGCATCGAACCAGTTGGCACTATGCCAGGCTATGGTTTTTAATGTTTTTAGTTTTAGGGGACCTCAGTAGTACTCAGGAGTTTCTGCTAAGTTATGAAAATCAGATTGGACTACCACTTGCAAAACAATGATGAGCCAAAACTTCTATCGCAAAAACATGCTTTCGAAGTCAGTCCTGTCATAGCTACCAGCATTGATCTGTTTCCCATCTTCTGGTTGGCTGCGGCGCCATGCTTGAGTATCTAGAACTACAATGTGCACGTACAGACAGATCGTAGCGAGCTCTGGCTGCTGGATCAGACAATATGGCGTAGGCATTATTGATTTTGACAAAGTCACCCTCGTCTCCGTTCACTGAAGCCGAATCCGGGTGGTAGAGCTTCGCCAAGCTACGATAAGCGGCCTTGATCTCCGCCTGGGAGGCAGAAGCCTTGACTCGAAGCACCTGGTACAGCGTGGCCGACGAGTCCTTGACAGTCAAGACCGGCTCAACAGTCGCTGTGGCAACCGCCGAGACAACATTGGACTTCCTGGGACGTGATTTTCCGAAATTTGCTGGAGGGCAAGAGCCGGAAGGAAGATGCGGGAGCTGAAGAGACGCGAGCTTCGACATGCTGCAGAAGGGAGCAATACAAGGTAAATTCAAAGAAGAGAAGGGCAAACAGCTTCACAGCTGTCGGGACTGATTGTGTGGTTTGAGGGTCCTGGGGATGGATGTTAAATAAGCTGCAGGAAAAGCGTGGGGGAGAGAGAACGATGCAGTGGGCGCCAACAAGTTTTCTTGGAATGGTCTGTTTTAGCAGGTTTTTCTTTACTTGGTACGTTCTGCACATGGTTCAATGAAAGTGTCTTGCTTCAGTTGGAGATCATCCGTCAGCCACCCGTTCATGTCACACTCTCATCGTGGTGGGGTTGAAGAGAGAGTTTTCTATTACCGGGAAAACGACCCTTTTGGACCTAGAAAAAGAGGATCGACACGTGATGATGCCTCTGGTCACAGACGGACAGCAGTATCGTCAAGTTACAAAACGGAAACTGGCGGAAGCTTTCCGGAAGAGCTGGTTTTTCTGTGTACTGCGCCTAAACTGCGGTCGGGCTTTCACTTCTCATCGCCTCTTCTGCTACGCAGCCTCACGGACAAACCAAATATATTTAGATAAATGGACCGGAGTTCAGTGTAACTTGTCATGGTACGTCCTTTCGAATGCCAGAAGCAAAGTCGACATCTTTGGAGCGCGATAGCTGGACGTAGATGTAAATGTCACATTTACGGGAAAGCATTCTAGGGTATCATGGGATGTTTGTGGCGAGAATTTGATGGGAGCACACGATAGAGTATCGATATTTATACCTAAGAGTTCAAGTGGATCCATATTTATTCAAAAGTTTAATTTAATGAATTATACGTCAATTATGATATGTTAACTACTCTACATCACTTCAATTTTTAGATGTGGGATATATTTAGCACAACTCACTCATGCGTGTAGCCTAATAAAATTTACATTAATTTTTAGAATCATAGAAGCTTATAAGATAGAGTTTACGTGACTATGTCACGTGGCTAATCTCTATAAATCACCTCGCACTGGGCATGGGCAGTAGCTTCTCATAGATTTCTTCAAGAAGAAGATTCAATTTTTTTCTCTCTTTGTTTACATATTGCCAATATAAGTTAAGTTTTACTTATTTACTTAACTCAAATCTCACTTCCGATTAACCCTTTTCTTTGTTAAGTACGAAGATGCCCGAAAGCTGAAGTTGCAACTTTAGTTATCTTACGTTATTCCCTAATCAATTCAAGAACTGATTCCTCTAAATAATCAATCATAAAAAAATTGCATGGCCTTGAGCAATTAGTTCGATGATGGAATAAAGAATTTATATAATTAGATTTCCTTTTTCTTTGGGTTCAAAATAATTAGATTTCTTCAATTTGCACCATTTCTAGGAAATTGGAAAGTCTACAGAATTAGGTTGACTCATACAATGTCAACATTTATGGTGATATTAATTCTTGTAGCCTGCCGTAATCAGACAGAAACCGTGCAAAGACAGAGCAAACTGCAATGGCGGGCTGATACGGTCGGCATCGAATTCCATATTCCCTCGGCGCGTTCCTTGCCATCTCGCGATGAAGATGCGAACTTGGTGCCGCAAGATCGTTTCTTTCAACGAGTACGCCGTCTTTAGATCAGTCGTCTCGAGACCCATCACCTCCTCTGCCGCTCACGCGGCCTTCTCGGACCCAGATGCGCCGGAAGCCGAAAGCTCGAACGATCCCTGCATTATACAGACCAAGGACCTCCTTCGCAGGAGCTCGAATGTTTCTGGGACTGGGCTTCACGTCCTTGACTTGTTGGATCGTGGGCTGCTGCAGCCTGATCGAGCTCTGTACAACAGCATGCTGAGGAGATGTACCCAGTTGAGGAAGATAAATGAGGGGCGGTTGGTCTGTGCCCACGTTCTCAATTCGATGTTCAAGCACGATAGGCTTATTCATAACACGATCCTCAACATGTATGCCAAGTGCGGTCTCATGGACGAAGCTCGGATGTTGTTCGACGAAATGCCCGTGACAGATATGGTCACTTGGACTACTATGATCACTGGGTATTCCCAGAACAACCAGTCTGATGGGGCGGTCGCCTTGTTTCCACAGATGCTTCGGATGGGTTTGCAGCCAAATGAGTTTACATTGTCGAGCCTTCTCAAGGCTCTTGGGTTCTGGCCTAGTGATAAGTGCGGTAGGCAGCTTCATGCCTATTGTTTGAAATATGGATATTGTTCGAATCTTTATGTAGGTAGTGCTTTGGTTGACATGTACACAAGGCATGACCGAATTGACGAAGCGCGGTCGATTTTCTGTCTGCTGGTGAACAAGAATGAGGTCTCGTGGAATGCTTTGATTGCTGGATATTCTAGGAAAGGCGAGGGTGAGCACGCTCTTTGTATGCTCCAGGAGATGCTAAGGGCTGGTTTCGAACCCACTCATTTCACGTACTCCAGTGTGTTTGGTGCCTTATCAGCCACAGGATCTCTGGAGCAGGGCAAATGGGTTCATGCACATATGATCAAATCAGGGGGTCAGCTTATTGAGTTTGTGGGAAATGCTCTCCTCGACATGTACGCGAAATCTGGTAGCATTGAGGATGCTGAAAAAGTTTTTTATAGGTTGTTGAGACGGGATTTAGTTTCCTGGAATTCACTGCTTACTGGATATGCTAAACATGGGCATGGGAGGGAATGCGTGCGCAAATTTGAAGAAATGCTGAGGAGAGGAATTCAACCGAATGACATAACCTTCCTCTGTGTTCTGAATGCTTGTAGTCATGCTGGACTTTTGGATGAAGGGCAGTACTATTTTCGTTTGATGAAGAAATGTAATGTTGAGGCACGCGTTGTGCATCACGTGACGATAGTAGATCTTCTGGGTCGAGCGGGTCTTTTGGATCGAGCGAAAAAGTTCATAGAGGAGATGCCTATTGAACCTACTGCAGAAATCTGGGGAGCATTGCTTGGTGCTTGTAGGATGCATAAAGACATGAAGTTGGGTGCATATGCAGCGGACCGGGTTTTTGAGCTCAATCCCAATGATTCAGGGCCCCTTGTGTTGTTGTCTAACATATATGCTTCAGCAGGTAGGTGGGGTGATGTGGTTAAAGTGAGAAGGATGATGCAGAAGAATGGGGTGAAAAAGGAGCCGGCATGTAGTTGGGTGGATATTGAGAACAAGGTCCATATGTTTGTGGCTAATGATGATTCTCATCCACATGGAAAAGAAATCCGAAAGATGTGGGAAGAAGTCAGTGCAAAGATCAAGGAGATAGGTTATGTTCCGGACACTAGCCATGTGCTTTTCTTTGCGGACGAACAAGAGAGGGAATTGAGATTGCAACACCATAGCGAGAAGCTTGCTTTGGCATTTGCACTCCTAAAAACACCCCCTGGATCTACCATCCGAATCAAGAAGAACATCAGAGTTTGTGGTGATTGTCATTCAGCATTTAAGTTTGCATCTAAGGTGTTGGATAGAGAAATCATCCTGAGAGATACCAATAGATTCCATCATTTCCATGATGGCTCCTGTTCCTGTGGGGACTATTGGTAATCAATAATGCAAGTTGCCATATGAAGCTGACTGTGGTGATTAGTGATTCTATTGCTTACTTATCTGCTGCTTTCATTGGCCATAAATTCGGATCAATGGCATTGTCTGCTTGGCATGCACCAAAGCAGGTCTTAGGCCCTGCAATAGTAGTAATGAAGGGTCCAGTGGAGTTGGTGGAATAAGAGTCCCTTTAGACAGCTCCCAAAAAAGTAGATCCGCATGGCCAGTGAATGAGTTGAATCAATACATAGGGTAATGCTGGAGTTTTGAAGGAATTAGGCTATGGCAAACCTTGGAAAGCCAGAGAGTAGAGTTTTTGTCATTGTGGTAATCGGCCCACCATCTGTTTCTTGAGCTTTGTCATGTGGCAGCAAAGGAAGGGATTATCAGCCTGGTATGTTAGTTGTCATTTTGGATCAAGCGATAACGGGCAACCATTAGGATGGCGTCCCAATTGATGGTTGGCATGCTCATTGGAGACACAAAATTTATAGCTCATGCACACTCATACCGGAGATAGATTTCATAATTCTGGATGGACATGAATCTTGTGTGAGAGCTTATCCCTTGGTCAATTTTTGTTCACACAGACTAGGCAATCAAGTGATGAAGCTTGATATCAAGCATAAGACAATTCTTATGCTAGAAAAGCATGGTCTTTTCTATCAAAAGGCATGAATAAATCAAAAGGAAAGTTGAAAGCGGATGACAAGGAAGCATGAACAACCTTCTGAGTTTGGCGAGACGTATGCCCATGTAGTTGCCATAAGAATGAAACTCTTCTTTTTCCCATGTTGCATGGACAGCATTTGCGCATATCACAGAATAGGCATTCGAATGTCGAATTTGACGGGTTAGATGGCCCACAAGCTGCATGTCGTTTCAAGGGTCAAGGTTGAACGGTACTAATTCTTCCTAGATCAAATCTGGGTACCCTTTAGGAAATGCGTCTTCTGCATCATTTGAGATGGTGATGTAATCTCGTTCTGTTTCAATTTTGACCCACCTTCATTGTTCAATGATCTGAATCAATGATCTGCAATTTCGTATTCTCTCCTCCCTCCTCCCCGATCTCTTCATTTAAGCAAAGCTTCCCTGTGTTTCACCATGGTTTCATGTACGTAGGCTCAGTGCCGAGGGTCGAATGTCCGGCAAAAGGAGGGTGGAATAAAAGAGAGAAAATTCACATTATCTAGTTCTTGATTCACATATTTCTGTCTTTTACTGGAGTCATTTTCAATGGTCATGGGATATTGTCCGTATAGTTGCCCAATTTCAGACATTTTCACAACAAATAAAACGCATGACGTAGCAGTAGGATTCATGCTTTGCTGTTGCATGAAAAATGCCAGATACAGGGTTTGTTGGTAAATCAGCCTTTTTCTCCTTCCTTCCTCTTACTCAGCGAGGAAAAAAAGACAAATGGACGAGCTGGTTTCGCACCCAAAAAAGCTCCTCTCTGCCTCATCATCCCGCCATGAATCAACAATGAATTGAAAGGGAGATCAAGGACAAAAGGTAGAGCTTTAAACAAGCGCTTCTCGAGTAATAGTGACATAGGATTTGCCTAGATAAGTCGATCCTCAATCTCTTTCTAACCCAGAAAAATGAGTTCCAAAGGCTGTGAAAAACATGTGTTTGCATTACGTAGCATGCTGGAAGAAAGGGTTGTTGAATCTTGCATTGCAATGTACAGATGTACATTCGTCCTAGAGAAATGAAGGGCTACTGTTGACGATGAAAAATATATAGGAAAATATAAAAATGAAGTTTCAGGTGAGGTTGTATGTGTGTGGGTGTGGGAGGGAGAGAAGGGAGAGGGAGAAGAAGGAGGTGACTCTTGGCAACTGCGTGGCAAGAAAAGAGCAGAAGGTGTGCCTTGGTGGACTGCGAGGCAACCATGGGAACGAGAAACGCTCTTGCATGGTGGTGGTGGTGTCTTCACCTTCACTAATTTTAGTCCCCCCCTCACAAAAGAACGCCCACAACAAAAAGAAAAAAGATTTAATCCGCTTCAGGCGTTTCAAATCCTCCCCGCAAAAAAAGCAACCGCCTTCACCTTCTCCTTCATCCCTGCTGCACCAAAATTACCCAAAAAAAACAAAAAGAGAGAGAGAGAGAGAGAGAGAGAGATTATATAAAGGTGCTGCGTTAGCTGTATATGTATGTCTCTCTGTTGAGAAAACAATTCAAGTTGGAGCTGGTGATGAAGGAAGGGCAACAGCATTGACAGGTTTGGCACAAAAAAGCCTGAATGTTCATCAGGATTCTGGGTCTCGTTTGTTTATCTGTCCTTTTTCTGCCCACTTGACCTTGTCATTCAACTGGTTTAAAGCCGTATAAATTTTTTTTCTTTTGCCATTCATGGCTGTGCAGAATCATGTTTTGGCTTGCAATGACTTGCTTTCTACCTTAATAAATTTCATTGCCTGCTCATTTTATGCAGATCAATATCAGATCAGTGTCCTTTTGATATGCATCATTTTGCATGGATTTTGATTATGAGCTGGTAATTATTTTCCTTGACAGAAAGCTGAGTGAAAATGATGGATCCTGAGAGCAGGAAGAGAGGAAGGGAAGGAGAGTTGGAGGACAGCCAGATTGATACCTCAGACAACTCCTCAAAGAGACAATTAGTTGGCGTTAGTTATGAGCACAGCAACAATCATGAGGATCACAGAGACAAAAAACTGGAGGACAAGAGTAATTGCAATGATGAAGCAACGGGTGAGTGGGACTATTGCATGTCCTCCTTGGGAGTGTTTGATTTCCCATGGCTGAGGGAAGGCGATGGTATGATCTTCGGGTCAGAGGAGGACGGTGAGAGCAAAGTCGAGGATGTGTTCCCATTCTCACCATCGTTCACGGCTGACCATGGCATGGAGTTCTGCGAGCCGTTGTCATGCCAGAACTCGGCATTATTGCTAGATTCACTGGAAGACGATCATGGCATGCTGTCGCTGGGCCAACAACAGTTGACGGCACAAGGCAGTGATGATCTGGAGGGGCTGGATTGCATTTGGAGCTCCGTCCTCGATCAGCCTCTTGAAGGAGGGCTCTGAACAACTCAACATTGCAATCCTAGACATATATCTTCAAACAGTTTCACCTTTCATATAGTTTTTTTCTTATTTCTTTGTCTGTTTTTGTTTATATCAATGTGATTTAAAGCATTTGCGTAGTCAACAACTGAACATATCAATAGTTGTTCAAGAAAAAACGTGATGAGTCCTAGGTATGCCAAGAGAGTTAGATATATTTATATCAGTTTTGAGATGAGCCTAGCTGATAGTCTTTCAATCTTACAGCGGCCAGCACATCAATGCTGTAAATCCCACCAAAGAAGGGAGGCAAGTGATGGATTGATATAAGTTTTAAAAGACTCTGAAAACTCCCAAACGCAACCAACCGCAACCTACCGTAAGAGCTTGAAGCAGCCTGATTTTGCTGGTTCGAATGAAGACCAATTCAAGATTTTGGGCCTCTTCTTCAATTTTTTTCCTTGTTGGGCCCGATTAGAGCTGGCAAAATGGGTCATAAACCCATATTATGACCCATTTTTAGTTAAATGGGTCAAGTGAAAGTTAAATATAAATAAAAAATGAGTTAAGTGAAATTTAAATATGGATTTGAAATGGGTTTGAGAAAGTAAAATACAAAAAGAAATTGGTCTAAATGGGTTATTAGGAAACCCCTCAATCGCCTTTTTAACTTTATAAAAATGTTTTTTTATAAAAAAATCGAAATTATAATTATTTTTCATATTTCAATTTTTTTTTCTTTTCTTTTTTTTTTTCTTCCCTCCTTAGCTAACGGTCGGTGACAGGCTAGGCGAGGCTTGAGCCTCACCAAATCTGGCAAGACTCGAGCTTGCCGGTGTCGGGCGGGGCCTTAGCCTCGCGAGATTGGCGAGATTGAGCCTCGCCTAATGCCGACGAGCTCGAGTCTCGCCAGATCCGACGAGGGGCGAGACTCGAGCTCGCCGACATCAAGCGAAGCCTCAACCTCGCCGGTGTGACCTCGGCCTTGTCGAATCGGCGAGATTGAGACCCGCCCGATGCTAATGAGCTTGATCTCGCTTGTGGCCGATTGCCGGCCGTCGTCATGGCCAGCAGCAAGCTACTGAAGAAGAAAAAAAAAAAAAAAGAAAAAAAAAAAAAATTATAAAAAATAAAATTATATTTTAAAAATTAAAAAAAAATTAAAAATTCGAATTTTAAAAAAATTTTTATAAAATTTTCCATTAAATTTTTTTTTGCATAAAAATTGTTAAAAAATTTGTATTGCATAAAAATGTTTTAATAATACTTGTTTTTATTTTTAAAAAAAAATCATAAAAATGAGTTTTTTTTTAAGGTTTAGTTAAAAAATTTCATGTTACAGCTTTTAGTTATTTAATGGTATGTTCACTTCAAATAAGAGAAGCATGTGCATAGTCTAATTTTTTTTTATAAATATTTCAATTTATAGGTTTTTTTTACTTTTATTTTATTTTATTTACTATTTTTAATTTAATTTGAAATTTTAATCCAATTAGTATATATTAGAAGTGGGTTTTCCTAGAATATTAATAGATTTTAACAATACGAGTCCGGGTCGAGTTGGGTACAGATTGAATCGGGTATGGATCACTAAATTTACATCACAAAAATATATATCAAAATTGGTTAAATTGGGTCAAATATGGATCGACCCATTTTCTACCCGACCCATTCCCGCTCCGACCCACCCATTTGCCACCCATACTATGCATCCATGTAGTGCATGACTGCATACATTCAACTATGGCCTATACCTATTTGATCAATGATGAAAAATTTCTGAAAGAGGGCTGTAACTTCCCCAGTCCCCCCCATCGAAGTATTGAATTCATTTTCACTAACACATCCAGACAAACCATAATAGAGCGTGTTTGCACAAGTGCGCAGATGCACGGGTGGGTTGGGGAAGAGAGAGAGAGAGAGAGAGAGAGAGATGTATTGCAGTCAATCTTTCTGTATATCTACATGCCAAAGCAAAGTGACCATCTCTACCAGAAAAATGAAGTCCCGCAAAGGGGATGAGCTTCCCTTTCATCCTGCACCCTAACTTTCCCTGCATCTATAAATATATGTGTGAACAGTCAAAAGAGGGGAACTACAAAGACCTCAACGACAGAAGACAGACGAGACAAAATATCTACAACAACCCCTTTAATCGTCCATACGCTGCACAAGTTGAGAGATCTGAATCTTCTATGTGCAATTAAGGACTTTTTCCTCCCCAAAATGATGATGAAATTGAATTGTCACCGAGTACCGAAGCTGCAGCCTACAAGTTCTTGAGCGATGATGGAAAGGCATTGTTGCATGATGGTCATGCTGGGATAAGGTGGAAAGCACAGACTATAAAAGCATGTATGGGATGATGGTAGGCGGCTCACATGCGCCGTAGACTTGTATATGTAAAGGCGAGATGCCAAACCCCGAAATCCCTCCACGGGCAGATACTTCACCGATGTCCAGAAGAAAAGGATATTCTTTTTCTGCTGAGGTGACATTTCGCTGACAATCTGCATTGGATTTACCAAGAGTATGAAATGAAGAGAAAAGTAATGCAGAATTTCCATTACAACATATAAAATTAGTGAAGATAATTTTATGCCAATTAGGGAATTAACTAGGTCTCTCCAGCCATATCTAGAGGATCATTCACCAACAGTAATGAGGTATCTTCAGGACCTTTGATCCTGTGGTGCAAAATTGCATCTCATCACTACTCTTCTACAATGGATCAGCACTAAATTACCATGACTATAGTGTTATCGGAGGAAACTTTCCACAAGTCCAACCCAAAGAAAACTGCAATCTAAAAACCATACGAGAGTACAAACACATTATGCATCCAACAATCCCAGTCTGTCCATAATGTATTGCCGTGGCAACTAGCCTCCACCATGCATCTTGCATGGTTGAGTCACAGAGCCTAGACATCAGGAATTTTCATCTTTTGTACTTTCTATTAAAAATCTGATGCCTTTTAAAGCAAGGGCAATCTTTCCTCCCTGCAGAGTCCAGACCAAGAAACGCAGAGAACCATTTTTATGCTTGAGATAGTCAAGAGAGCATCTGTACAGATTATCTTTCAGGAGCACACACCTGCAAACCTAGCCATGTAAATAGAGCCCATGCTAACATAAGAATGCTTCTAATTTATTTAATAAGTTTTGGTTGATAAAGACAGGTACGATGAGATTGCACCTTGCACTTGCGCGAGGAATTGGATGACTTACCATTCATAAGCAAGCATACTAAGGACATGAGCAAGTGATAACCTTCTCACCTAGCAGGACAACATGTACTTCTGGTATGGAGACCTTGATCACACGGGTTAAAATGTTCCTCCAAGATTATGTTGGACAGAAGAAGAGAGGTTTGCATCCATGTGGAATGTCTAAGCAAATTTTAGTAGATTGCTTCTGTGATACATTCTAAGTTCAAGGGTTTTTAAACAAGAAGTCTAATTCAGCAAATTTTCCAGAGCATGCTCAGACTGACCAACTATTGGTTCCAGCTGCAAATTTAATGACAATAAGAATAAATTAAAAGAAGCTAATAATTGACCACTTTCATTACTCAAGGCCACGTTATCTCCAGTGGGAAGAAATGATGCACCCACAGATTAGACAAGCTAATTATGTCTAATAAACATACCTACTCAAGTCCCCAAGAAGATGAAGCATTCTGACTGTGCATGGCTGATTGCCTGCTTTGGCTAGCTATTTTTAGATAAGTAACCTTATGAAAATTAGAGGTATGCTAGGATTTTAGTAAATTTGCTATATCTACTTTAAATCAAATTCAAGGTTTCTTGTTTCTACTTAGAGTTGGATTTCAGCAGAATTCATGAATATGATTTAATGCAGTTTACTGAATTCAACCCATTATTTGCTTCTGAATTCTGTCATAGAATAATGTTATTACTCATGATGTCTAAATGAACCCAACAGTGCTGCCTATAAGCTTTAGGCATAATGTCCAAAGGAATTCACTCATGGCAATATCCTTCCTAATTAGGATCCAAGTCCAGCTTCATCTTTTTCTTTTTGGTAAGAAGTCCAGCTTCATCTTTGAGATCCAAAATTTTACATAATATGGAAAACAGAATAGGAGGCGCCACAGGCCTACAGCAATGAAAAGACTATGAGAAAAAAGATAATAAAAAGACAAACCAGATAACATTCAAACAAACTACCATATGCAGAGAGAGATTATTGACTTGAAAGTAACAAATTAAATAATAAAATCCATAAACACAGGCACATACCTTCCAAAACCAGACTATCTGAGGATCATTAGATTTGTAACCATTGTACTCTGTATGTGCCTTCCAATCTTCAACAGAAATATCATTCTCACTCCCGTGTAGCATTTGATCAATATCTTCAAGCTCTAAACTTTGAAAAAAGAACTTCTGCAACCTCAAGTCACTAAGAATATCACCAAAACCTTGTGCAAAATGCGATACCTGTTGAGAGATTGAGGTAACAAACCGATCTTTTATGAGAAGATCAACATAATCATTCCTATTCTTGCTATTCACCACCATGCCCTTCCCACCATCACAGAGTTCCACAACTCTCCTCAATCCCAACTCCTCAACTTCTCTAACGAATGTTAGTCCTAAAGCATCAGAATCAATAAATTCAGTATCCATTTCCAGAATCTGCTTGCAGCTATTATACATGTAAGGATCCGCATCTCTTATGTCTTCCAGAGAAATAGAATATCCACTCAATTGCAAGAAAAATACCCGATCCAAAACAATCCCTACTTGTACTTTATGCATCAGAGCTAAGCCTATCATTCGACCAGAGAAGTTGAAATACTTGAGGTGCAGGGGTTCCACCATAGAGGCTGCATACCAGTAAAACAACAGAACTCAGGTAATCATCATGACCAATGTCAAATAGAGGACTTACAATTAGAGACAGAGGACAAGATGAAATAAATCATCTTCAATGTTCAAATTGCAAAACACTCATGTGTTGAATGTCAATACTGGTAAGGCATTTAGAACAAAGGTAATGGAACTGCAATAACAGAAGGGCAAGGTGACCACACAAGTAGATCTCAAAAGTTCTTTTTTTAAATAAATATCAACAGCCCAGCAATCCCCCAAGAAACTTTTTATGTACCCACAGCTCCATGTAGGCATGAATTGAAAAAAAAAAAAAATTTCCCCAAAGAGATGAAGAATA
The DNA here is from genome assembly GCA_017140185.1 of Eucalyptus polyanthemos subsp. polyanthemos. Taxonomy (NCBI): domain Eukaryota; kingdom Viridiplantae; phylum Streptophyta; class Magnoliopsida; order Myrtales; family Myrtaceae; genus Eucalyptus; species Eucalyptus polyanthemos. The sequence goes on from CM029460.1 coordinate 16,494,270, forward strand.
ACAAACTACAAGAACCAAGGGTAAAAGAGAGATTTACGTAAGAAAAAATGAGATGAAAATACACTTTCAATCCTAAAAAGTCGTATGCATTGCACATGTTAACTGAAATCATAATGGAGGATTAACGGCTGTCACAAAATGAAATTTAGGAGAGTAATATATTGCAGTTGAAAGTTAAGGGGCAAACATGTACAACCTAAAGTTGAAGGGGTTTTGCATTTTCCTCTTACTTGTATGAGATTTAAATACTCTACATCTATCATGCAATTTCATTAAGACTTCAAGGTCATTGAACTGAATGAATTCCAAGAAACAACCCCGAATTCCTAATAGGCAAAAATAATAGCAAAACTCAACTCTAGCCCATGGACCAATCTTGCATTTGTAAGGTCAACTTTCCAGCTGACACAACCCTCCAATTACTTCAATCAATCTTTATCTTTGTACAGCAATAAAACCAACTATTAAGCCTTAACTGACAACATGCAGCCATATGATCCATACTATGATGTTTCACTCCACTGCGTATCTAGTTCTCCGAGACTATCTTTGTCACAAAGAATAATTGTGTGGTCTGCAAAGAGAAGGGGTTCAACATGCCAAATAACCAGATTGTCTAAAAACCCATACTTCCAAAACCAAATTGAAAATTTTTAGTTAAACCATGGCCTTGTTCAGACCAAATTCATTTGATCCAGTCCAACAGATTGGTCTCAGGTCAAAAGTGTTAAATAAACGAAGATCAAAACTTGACTGATTGACCCATTTGGTTTGACTTTTTTTTTAACTATCTTTACCATTTGTCTTTTAGCAAAGTAGTCTCTAAAATTTTACTCTTTATCTACTTGGCAGGATTGACCCCCACTTTCCATTCCTCAAAAGCCCCAATATCATGATCTACCATCACCTTTGGATTAAAAGTTTAGCCTTTCTCTTCTTCCTACAAGAAAAGACTTTCAAACCCATCTATCATCATCTTTGAAATATTAGCCACCATAGCTCATTTATAGTTAGTACTCATCCAGTGACACAACCTCTCTCTCTCTCTTCGCACGAGAGCACGCTGACAGTTGCAGAAGAAGCAAGAAAAACAAGAGACAGGAATATCAAACGAGCAATAGTAGGAAGGCAAAGAAAATGGATTAAACCTATGTATTGAACCTAACTGACTGGGTATTTGGGCAGTTCATCTATACTCCGTGCTGTTTGTTCAACTTTTCTATCCAAAACTCTTGGTTCTGATTCTGTTTTGGTGGAAACCAAACAGGAATGTTATAGCTACCAACCCACTCATATTCACTCTACATACTAGAGCTATAAGTGCTAATTATATGTCAAACTCCATTCAATATACTGAAATAATAAGCACTCCATCATTCACTTTTTTTGGTTTCACAAAGCCTAAGACAACAACCAGCATTCTTAAACAAAATCACACACAGAGCCATGCAATATTACCTGGATTTGGGTAGAACCTTCTGCGATCATTGGGACATGCTACAAAAAGAGGATTTTGTTGATCGAAAATAGCTTGGCAAACCAGAACAAACCACTCGCGCAAGACACCAGGACCAGTTGCTTCCTCATTTTTAAATTCCATAAATATACCCCCATGCAAAGATTCAGCTTTTGCATTAGCTATATACTCGAATGATTCTGACAATAACTGAGACCTGTCGATCAGCATCTCATGTTGTACCCAAAAGTACTCTTTCACTTCAGGGAACATCATCATCACTAAGTGCCTCCTAGATTCAAAATCCATAATATCTTTGTGTTCAAGAAGCCATTTGTGATCATCACTTCGCTTCGCATAATGGACAACAAGCATACACAATGCACGCTTCCTCATGCTCAAAATTGTCCAAAATTGTTCCTCAGAACCCAAATAAAGTTTAGAAATGGCATTCAGTTCTTTCAAAATAGTAAGATATCGAGACCACTCTGGACATGCAATATCAATTTCCCCACTTACGTTTGCAGATAAGTGCTGCTCCATTCTTAAAAGACACTTATCCATCTTCTTTAGCATGTCCTCAAACAGAACATCACGATGTTCATTTTCCATAGGCAAAGAGACTGGATGCTTGCAACCCGTGTATCCAGACATTACAGTTCGCAAAGGGCGCAAGAACATTGTTAAATCACAGATATCGCTCCAAGTCTCCGCAATCAATTCAAAATCCATAATATCTTTGCGTTCAAGAAGCCATTTGTGATCATCACTTCGCTTCACATAACGGACAACAAGCATACACAATGCACGCTTCCTCATGCGCAAAATTGTCCAAAATTGTTCCTCAGAACCCAAATAAAGTTTAGAAATGGCATTCAGTTCTTTCAAAATAAAAAGACATCGAGACCACTCTGGACATGCAATATCAATTTCCCCACTTACGATTGCAGATAATGGCTGCTCCATTCTCAAAAGACACTTATCCATCTTCTTTAGCATGTCCTCAAAGATTTGATAAAGCGATTCAACCTCCTCCTTACACAACAGAACATGGCGATGTTCAATTTCCATAGGCAAAGAGATTGGATGCTCGAAACCAATGTATCCAGACATTACAGTTCGCAAAGGGCACAAGAACATCGTGAAATCACAGATATTGCTCCAAGTCTCCGCATTCGCTATAGTATGAAGGGACAATTCCAAATCTTTGGACAACTTATCTGCCAGCTCTTTAACAAAAGGGAATATCCCTTTTATAAATATCGCTCTCTTTACACTTTTGGTATGTTCCGATACCCATTGAACCTTAGTAAACTTCATCATCGACTGAAAACTACTCCGGCAAGACAAGTACAACGGCTCATGAGGACCTCTAATCCTGAGCCGCCTATACAACGGGTCATGAAGACCTATAATCCAGAGCCGCCTACAAAACTCCAGCACTATTGGTGCACAGTGCGATCGCAAAGACTCTGGCAACTCAGTTATACATGATTTTAGGAAATGCCTAATTGACTCCTCGGCAAGGTCCTTGTTACCCCCAATTGTCGACGTGTAGAGCATAACAAGCGCGGCAGGCGCAGAGGATGACATGAATATCTGAAGATGCTCAGTAGCTGGATGACCATCTTTCTTAGGAGTCATCGACAAGTACTCCGATATCTTAGTTTTAATAGTTTTAAGAGCATTGGGCACGGTTTCACCTTTACAAAGGCCGTGAACAAGCGAAATCATGTCGCCGATGATTCGCCGAGCCTGCTGGTGCCCCTTGCTCCGGATTCGGACGACCAAATACAGCTCGGCATCATTTCGAATAGCACACTCGGCCAAAGATTTCTCGCGCTGCAGTTGCTTCCCTTCATAAATCAGCCTCTGTTCCATGACGGGAATTTTAGTGATCAGGCGAATCCGCTCGTGCACCGACTGCACGGTATCGCTGGAATTCGCCCGCAAGACCAAGATCCTGCCATCGGTCCTCACGAAGAACTGGAGCCGCGAGGCGAGGCGGCGGCTGTCGTTCGCGGGGGAGGAGCTCACGCGCCGCCGTGGACGTCGGTCGCCGCGGCGGGGGACGGGCTCATGGAGGCGGGGCGCGGGCGGCGGAGATCGGCGGGGGCCGACGGGCATCAGAAACCCCAAGAAACGCACCGGAAGGCCCAGCGAGCGCGGCCGGGAGAAAAGAGAAAGACGGCGATCGGTGACAGAAATTAGGGAAAATCGTATTTCCGTCTCATTGTATTTCCTTGTACATGTATACATCTACATATTACAAAACGAGGGCAGGATATACACGATTACAATTTCCTACTTTTTATCTCTGAATATCTTCTACTAAATCAAATAAAATCGGAATCTACAATAAAATCGCAACCTTCTCTTACACTCCCCTCAAAACGGGCCGCTTATATAGGTTGAAGACAGTCAACTTGCTTAGCAGATAAGTATAGATAAGTATGCCATCTTTGGCTTAGTTATATAGATAAGTATGCCGTCTTTGGCTTAGTTAAAAGATCTGCAGACTACTCCACCGTTCCAATTCCTCGAGTTGTGATGATTTCTTCTTTAATTTTTTCTCGAGTAGAGTGATGATCATTTGTCCTTTAATGAAAGACCGGATTTGCTGCTAATTTAAGTGCAACATCATTATGACATAATAAATCAGTTGCTCCATCAATTTCTACCCCAAGATCCAAAAGTACAAATCTTCTAGTCATTGGACAAGTTGCATAATCAGTATCATAATAAGCCTTCATCTTCATGTCAAAATCTCGGGACAACAATATTCCAAGTCCTAGGCAGCCCTCCAAGTATTTTACAACTTTCAGTGCTGCATTCATGTTAGACTACTTCGGATTATGCATAAAATGACTGAGTATTTGCACTGCACTGCATGGTAAAATGGATCAATTTCCCAACGAGTCGCTGGTAACCTAATGGACCTTGAAGCAACGGGTCTTCATCAGATGATGAGGTAGCCTTGTCCTATGAAGCATGGACACGTTGCCGATGCTTCCGGCGTGTTCGGAAGACTGATGAAGGGTGGAGGCGAGGGAGGGCGAGGGAGCGGAGGCCGCGAGCGCTGGCAAGACGAAGCCACGAATAGACCATCGCGACAGCAAGAGACGGCTAGAGAAAGAGATGAACAGAGAGAAAGCAAACTCCCACCGACGAGACAAAACTACGAACGGACCACCACAACGACGAGAGATGGCTAGAGAGAGCAGCGAGGGGCCGCCACTATTGCGATGGATCGGCGATGGGGAGGAGGAGGAGGAAGGGGGTCGTGCGGAGAGGAGGAAGAGGAGAGGAAGGGGGTCGTGCGGAGAGGAGGGGAGGGGGGCGTGCGGCGAGCAGCAAGGAGGAATAGGAAAAGGAGGGCTCGCTAGGGTTTTTGATAAAGAAACCCAAAAAAAAAAAAAAAAAAAAGGAGATTGATGGTGTGAGGGGAGGGGAAGTGACAGCTTACCTGTCATCGTCAGGTGGTGGGGAGGGAAAATAAAGTAAAATAAATTTGGGGTGAAGGGAAAATGACAAAGGAAAGAAGGTGTGGATTTTGGGGATTTTTTTTTAATCGGAAAATTAAAAAATAAAAATAATTTCAAAAAATAAAAGTATTAAATATTGAATAATTTTTCATTGTAGAAAATCATGGATTTTATTTAAATAAATTGATTCTAATTTCTTATTAATTATTAGTTTCATCAGTAATTTTTGTTAAAATTAAAAACATGTTTCACATTAACTATAAATATATCTTTCAAATTTCAAATGAATTGATTTATTAATATTATTAGTGTAAATTTATTATAGGCTCTTTTTTAATTAATTATTTATTTATGAATTTGAATCAAATCAAATAAAAATAAAAATATTAATTTAATATACAACGTATCGCAACGTGTCAGAATTCTCTATTTTTTAGAAATGACGTGTCGATGTGTCATGTCGTGTGTTGATGCTACTTAGGCCTTGTCATATTCAAATGTTGTAAGCTTGACATTTTGTTCAATAGGAATGATAGCTGGCCTATATCTTGATAGCCTTGTTTTTTATATAATTTCCAAGATAAATTTCCGCTAATTGAGACACATCCCTTTATCAAATCTAGTTATTTCAATACCAAGAAATATTTTGGAGGCCCAAAGTCTTTGATATGAAATTGAAATGCAAATACTCTTTAAATTTTTTAACGGCAAGTCATCATTTCTCATAATGAGTATATCATTAACATATATCAGCAAATAAATTGATGAAGTATTTTTAGTCCATGTGAACAATGCATAATCATTAAAGAGTGTTGAAATCCTGCACTTGTGAGTGCATTAGTAAACTTTGCATACCACTACTGAAAAGTCTGCTTGAGTCCATATAGGGACTTTGCGTAAACGAGATGTTCGAGACTCCCCCTATTTGCTAAGTCCTTGTGGAAGTTCAATGTAGATTTCTTCGTCGAGATCTCCATGAAGGAAAGCATTATGGACATCTATATAATGTAAGTCCTAATTGCGAATTGCAGCAACAGAGAGGAAGGAACGAATAGTGACCTCCTTGGCAACAGGAGAAAATGTCTCATAATAATCAATACCTTCTCGTTGAGTGAATTCTTTGACAACTAGTCGAGTTTTGTAGCATTCAACAGAGCCATCTGCCTTATATTTGATTTTATATACCCATTTGCACCCAATCGGTTTTCTATATTTAGGTAGTGAGACTACATCCCAGGTATAATTATCCATAAGTGCATGTAACTCAGATTCCATGGCCTGCTGCCATCTTGGATCACATGCTGCTTCTTCATAGGAGGAAGGTTCATGTTCCTCTGATATGACACTAATGCAACACATATGGTCTTGGGATAGTTGATTAAAAGATACATAAGAAAATATAGGATAATGTGTACCTTGGGAATACAAGATAGAGCATATGTAGTCCTTGGTCCATGTAGGTGGATAGCTATGACGCCCTGATCTTCTTGGTGGCTCCACAATTTGTTGTTCAAATGAAGTTACTTCAATATGTTGCTGTGGTGATGACTCATCTTCTTGTCTATGTACGTAGATTGTGAGAGGCCAATCAATCATCTTGATCTATCTCTATAGATCTTGATACCTAAAATGTAGGTTGCCTCTCCTAAATCTTTCATGGAGAATTTCCTGACAAGAATAGTTTTATCGATGATATCATTGGTACATCATTTCCAATCAAAAGTATATCATCGACATACAAAACCAGAAATGCAATTGCACTCCCACCGATCTTCTTATATACACAAGGTTCATCCGGATTTTTGATGAAGCCAAACGATTTGACTACCTCATCAAACGGATGTTCCAACTTCGAGGCTTGTTTGAGTCCATAAATGGATCTCTTAAGCTTACACACCTTCTGTTTTTCACTATTGGATTCAAAACCACGTGGCTGTTCCATATAGATGTCCTCATCGAGAAAACCATTTAGAAAAGCCGTTTTGACATCCATATGGAATATCTCATAATCAAGGTGTGCAACTATAGCCAACATAATCCGAATGGATTTTAGCATGGCCACAGGTGAGAAAGTTTCGTCATAATCAATTTCTTCTTTTTGACGATATCCTTTCGCCACCAGCCGTGCTTTGTAAATTCCAATTTGACCTTCAACATTTATCTTCCTCTTGAAGATCCATTTACAGCCAATTGGTATAATACCATCAGGCAGGTCAGTCAAGGTCCAAACCTCATTGGAATACATTGAATCCATTTCGGATTTCATGGCCTCTAGCCATTTACCATAATCGATGTCCAACATCGCATCCTCATAGGTTTTAGGATCACCGGGTTGATCACTATCATTCACAATGAATAATGATTCGATATGATCAACCGAGTGTCTATAACGAGAGTGGGCGAGACGTTCTCGCACTTCTCCTAAGAGGTTGTGTATCGTAAGCTCCCATCGAATCGAGATTGGTATCTCGAACTCGGTTATTTGGTACTTCATTATTTTCTTCTTGTAAGACTATTTTCCGACAAAGACTACTTTCTTGGATGAACCGATTCTCCAAGAAAGAAGCGTGCTTGCATACCAAAATTCTTTGGTCCGAATGAAAATAGAAATAATATCCAAGAGTTTCCTTTGGATATCCAATGAAGCGACCTTGTTCAGATCTTGCCTCCAATTTTTCCACTTTCAAATTTTTTCACAAAAGTTGGACAACCCCAAATCTTAATATGATTAAGACTAGGTTTCCTACTATGCCATATCTCATAGTAGCGTAGTTGGAACAGAGATTTGGACGGCACTCTATTCAGTATATATACAATGTTCAAGGGCATATCCCCAAAGGGATATTGGCAAATCCTGTAACTCATCATAGATCGTACAATATCTAATAAAGTACGATTTCTTCGGCTCGATACACCATTATGTTCGAGTTCCAGGAGGTGTCCATTGTGATAAAATGCCATTCTCTTTAAGAAAGTCCAGGAATTTGGTACTAAGGTATTCACCTCCTCTCGATCTGATCGAAGAGCCTTAATACATTTTCCCGTTTGTTTCTCAACTTCAGCCTTGAATTCCTTGAACTTTTCAAAGGATTCAGATTTATACTTCATGAGGTATAAATAACCATACCGTGACCGATCATCGATGAAGGTAATGAAGTAATTATAACCACCTCTAGCGATTCATTAATTGGTTCACATACATCTGTATGTATTAATCCTAATATGTCAGCAGCTCGCGCACTTTGTCCCACAAAAGGCGCTTTGGTCATTTTTCCTAGAAGACATGCCTCACAAGTCGAGTATGACTCAAAATTTGAAGGATCAATGTATCCATCATTACTCAACTTGTTAATTCTTCTCTAATATGACCTAATCGGAGATGCCAAACATACTTTTTATTTGGACCGTCTCTAGGGCGTTTATTAGTTATGGCATTTATATCAATTCTATTTTGCTTATTGATATTGGTAATCGCATGACACGGACATTGTAATGGTATAAAGATTGTTGGTTAATAAGCTAGAACCAACACATATTCTATTCAGATAAATAGAACATACATCATCAGCAAAAGAAAATTCATAATTCTCTTTACCCAGACGAGGTATAGAGATGATGTTCCTAACAACATTCTTATAATGCAAGCAGTTCTTTAAAACCAATACATGTCCAGAAGGCAAATATAAACGAAAAGTCCCTATAGCTAATGCAGCAACTCTTGCTCCATTGGCAAACGTCAAGACAATCTCATTTCGCCCTAGCATCCTGCTTATTTCCAGATTCTGCAAAAACATACAAATATGTGAAGTTGCAGCAGAATCTAGAACCTATGAGCTGGATTCAGCATTAACCATAAGATTAGTTTCAATAAGCATAGACACCATACCTTCATAAGGTCGATTCTTGGGCTTGACCTTCAAGCTTGCGAGATACCTCTTACAGTTCCTCCTCTAATGCCCTTTGACACCACAATAATGACATTTCCCTTTATCTATCATGGGCTTTGGTTGCACAACAGGTTTGGCAGGCCTCTTCTATTTATTCTTCTTTAAAATAGTCTTACCCTTTGAAGAAGAAGCCTTAGCCATAGCCACTACATTTGGCCTCGTGTTATGCATTTCCTTCTCATAAACTACCAAATGCTATGTAACTCCGCAAGAGTTTTATCCATCTTATGCATGTGGAAGTTTTGGACAAAACCGTGAGAAGGAATCGGGTAAAGATTGGAGGATCAAATCCACGCCTAACTCATTGTCCATAACGAGATTAAGCCTAGCCAATTCTTCAATGTGCCAGATCATTTTCAAAGCATGATCATTAACAAGATGATCCTTCAGCCATCCTCATACAAGTACAATGCCTTAGATATCTCATATCTAGAGGTTCGACCATTCTCATCAAAGTATTCATTTAAGTGCAAAATGATCGACGCAGCATCTTCCATAGATTCATATTTCTTTTGTAATTCATTATTCATAGAAGCAAGCATATATGACCTAACTTTTAAGTCATCGTCACGCCACTTATCATAAGTGACACGCTCCTCTTGGGTCCCACCCTCAGGAAATGAGGTTGGCATCTTTTCATCAAGCACATACCCAATTTTTTCTGAATTGAGAACAATTCTCAAATTCCTCACCCAAATGAAATTGGGTCCAATAAACAATTCTTGTCAAGTATAGAAGCGAGTGGGTTTGTGGTCACCATTTTTCGTAGTAATAATATATCTGTTGCGAAAATAAATTGTTAGCCGTTGTATCTTTCAAAGTAACTATTTCATTTTGGCCTTTAAATGAAATAGATCCTCCCACTAAATTTATATTCGAATCCCATACTCCTTAAGATGGGAAGCGGTAATCTTTGTTGGGTAAAGATTACTAGTGGGGATTGGAGTCCCACTAGTCCAAAGTCCACATCACCTAACAGTTATTGGTGTCCTATGAACTTAGTGAGTGAACCAGCTTGTTCAATGCATCATATGCGAGTCCCAATCATAACTTCGGCCTCTAGACCATGAAAGCCTCACCTAACAGTTATTGGCATCACGATCATAGTTAAGTCTAGCCCATCGTCTCATGCAAGTATTGAAAACACAAATGATTCCCTCACCCGACAAATTATTAGAAATCATTTGGTTCCAACCCCACAAAGATCATATGCATAATGGAGTGGTCCAATATTATAAATGGTAATTAACCCCTATGTATCCATAACCGGTTAGTTAACCACTATAATGTTGGATCAAACCACGACGATGGAAGGCCACGAGTCCGAAACCCGTTTTGACTTAATGTTCTTTGTAAGGAGATTTGGGTCGTTATTAACGGTCTCACTTTGCACATTAACCGGTTTAACATGCACGATATCAAAAACACAATAAATAAATAGATATCACATAATATCTATTCTATGTGGTGATCATGGAATTATGGTTCAATGGGTCTCGAGCCAAAGAGACCCATTTAGCCATTTTAATGTTTTAATTATATGGACTTGCTCTTCACTTTTTCTTCAATCTTTGAACTCTTCAAAGACCGGGCCCTAAGAGCTCACCGGTTTAATGGCTCCTCCTCTTTGTAGTATTTACATCAACAATTGAAATACTAAACTGTACTAAAATTACATATCAAGAAAAATTAAAGTAAAATAAAAGGAATGACGCAGCCTCCATTTAATAATTACATCCCCAAAAAGAATACCGTAATCATCATACATTCATCCATACAACAATCACAACAATTAGGGATTTTTCCATGATCACCACCCTTCCTTACGAGCCATAAATTCAAAATTTAAAGCTCGGAAGGCATGCATAAAATTATGCATATCATTTGTAGAATATATAAACACGAAATACAACAAGTTATGGATTTTTTATTCAAAATTGATTTAGTTCTAATTTTTACTTAGTTGATTAAATTTATCACATAAATCAATCAACTTCTATAGGCCACATAAGAGCAAGAGAACCAATTCTCTTAACAAAAGTAAATTGGCCATTAGAACGCAAAAATATATTTGAACTATAAATCAATTAAACGCACAAAAACGCCTAAGGTTGGCTCTGATACCACTGTTGGGGTTTCATGAATCATGTATAAGAAAAATTAACAAAATAAACGCAGCGGAAACAAAGATATATTTTACACATGATTCTCCTTAGGCGTTGTTCGTGCGTTTTAATCAAAAATCTAAACATAAAATGGAGTTAAACGAATTACCTCTCGAAGCGTGCTTTAAACAAGTCGGTTCGGATGTTCTACAGTTCGAGTCCCACAAGTGTCGGACCTCTAGTTTAGACACACTAACAACGAACGTCGAACGGCAGAGAGGACTTTCGGATATTCACCACTTCTATTGTGCTAGCAATCACGTGGAAAGAATCCGTCGTATTCTTGATGTATAATAGTCACGGCCCGAACGAGATAACGCTCTTCTTTCTTGCGTCTAAAAGACACAAGAACACACACACACACTTTTATCTCTATTTTCAGCAAAGCATCACTGATTCCTCGCTTGTGTTTCTCTCGAACAAAACCAAAACACAATGACACTTTACTCAGTTTTTCAACAGCACCTTTTTCTCTCATCCTCAAATGCTATTTATATTAAAATGACCAGCAACGGTTGCTAATCGATGGACGATCAGCAACCGTTGCTGATCATCCAAATTATACGATCGTGCATGAGCAACCGCTCATGCACGATCTTGGCATGATGGTCAGCGGTTGCTGACCATCCATGCTTCGTGCATAATGGTCAGCAACCGCTGACCATTATGCTTCGTGCATGTGCACGAATTCGTGCACATGCATGAAGCTTTAATTAATTAATTAAACGGATAAATGATTAATTAAAATAACATAATCCTTAGCAGCTTTAGGGCATCTTCTAACAGTTACTTCAATATGTTGCTGTGGTGATGACTCATCTTCTTCATGAGATAACATTGGTGATTTGATTATGGAGTTTGAGTATTTTGGAGCTACTGGTATGTTGTTCGCTAGAATGAACAAGTATTGAGTATTCATAGACAAATCTTCTTCAAATAAGAACGGACGATGATTTGACGTTACTTTAGTCATTTGAGTATTATATGTCGATTCCTGAAATGGAAATATATCCTCAAGGAAAACAACATCTTGGCTAACGAAAAACCGATCTGTCGATAGTTCCATGACCCTATATCCTTTTTGTAAAAGACAATATCCCATAAAGACACATTGAAGAGCACGAGGATCCATTTTGTCCCGAGGTCCCACAGTTGTGGCACGGCATAGGAACCAAAAACTCTTAGATGTTTAATGATTGGTGACTTTCCAAAGAGCATTTCAAATGGAGATCATCCTTCAAGAACTCTAATTGGCATGTAATTAATCAAATAAGCCGCCGTGACCACACAATCTCCCCAGTAGGATTCAGGAATGGATGCTTGATATTTAAGGGCCCAGGCTATTTCTAAAAGATGACAATGTTTACACTCTACAATGCCATTTTGTTGAGGAGTGTATGTGCATGAAGTTTCATGAAGTATTCCATGGGAGGTATATTCCGTGATGAAAAATTCTCATCCATTGTTTGTGTGAATTTTTTGAATAGAAGCATCAAACTGATTTTTAATCAATGAAAGAAAATTCACAATATTTGAGAATGTTTGGCTCTTGGATTGCATAAGAAAGACTCATGTGGCACGAGTGTAGTCATCAACAATAGTCGGGAAGAATCGAGAGCAATCACGATGAGGGGTATGATAGGGGCCCCATATGTCAACATGAATTAAAGAGAAAGCACTAGTGGGCTCGAGACGTGCTTGTAGGAAATGGAGATCGAGATTGTTTTGCTACGGGACAAATCGAGCAATTTGGATAAGGGAAACGAGCACTATGACCCGAGCGTTGACGATAAATGAAATTTTTATTGCTAGTTGCTACATTACAAGAAATGCTTTTATGTAGCAATGAAAAATCAAAATCCTTGGGAAAGTTTATCAAAAAATAAAGCCATTGTGCAAAACAACCCAAGCCCATCATTTTGCTAGTTGAGCGGTCCTAAAATGAATAATTTTTAGAATTGAATTCAACATGAAAATGGTTGTCTTCACAGATTTTGGACACTGATATAAGATTGAATTCGAAATTAGGAATATATAAGACATTCTTAAGAATAATGTGCTCACTAAGATGGACAATTCCAATTTTGGAAACATGAGTACTGGTGCCATTAAGAAGTCTAACAGACACGGAAGGGTGGATTTTTCGATTGTAGGAAAATAGATCCTCATCACATACTATGTGGTCACTGGCGCCCGAATTGATTATCCATGCATCAACTGAAATATTATTATATTGGGAAACGAAAGTACCTAAGAATCCGGCAATCTTGTCTCTAGTTTTCAATTGATGCAATGCCTTTATGATGTTTTGGTATTGATCATCAGAAATTGGTTGATTTGCCTTCTGATTACCTTGAGTCATAACCTGATAGGCAGAATAATCCCTTTCTCTTTTCTCCTTTTCAGTCGGTTTCCCATGTAATTTCCAACAAGTATCTATAGTGTGATGTGGCCTTTTACAATAATCACAATATTTACCTTTAATTTGGAATTTGCCCAACTCCCCTTGATGACTTGGCACTTTGTGGACCATAGATTGTTTAAAATTGAGGGCTAATGTGGCCAAATGAGGAGCGTTCGATTCAGCCACACGGATCGCCAAATCTCCACCGTTAGATCCATACTTGTATTATGAGCCGTCCGATCCCCCTTTGTAATCTCCACTGTCCATTTTATGGTTTGTTTCTTCTTCCTCCCAGCTGCCATTTCTCCCTGTTTGTGCCTCTCTCACCCCAGTAGGCTACCTGAGGGTCTTCAACGTTTACAGCGATTGCTTGGACCAAGCGCCAGCTGCTTGTTGTGACAGCCTCGTTGGAACCGCAAGTGTCACGGCCTCCCCCATCTTCACGTATTCTACCGTCGCAAGCCTTTGATTTTCAATTTTTTTTTTATTTAAATATTTCAATTTATAGGTTTTTTTTACTTTTTTTTTATTTTATTTTCTATTTTAATTTAATTTGAAGTTTTAATCCAATTAACATATAATAGAAGTGAGTTTTCTTAGAATATTAATAGGTTTTAGCAATGCGGGTCAGGTCGGATATAGGTCACTAGATTTATATTACAAAAATATGAATAAAAACGGGTTAAATTGATCAAATATGGGTTGACCCATTTTCGACCCGACCCATACCCGACCAAACTCACCCATTTGCCACCCCTAGGCCCGATTTCGGCCTCGAAGCTAAGAAGGCCAACCTTACCTCCTATAATAATCTTGATTTTAAGTTATATCCATGTTTATTTTAGATGTTGTTTGAAGAGTGTAATTGAGATTTGTAGAATTTTGAGCACCATCATCATGTTTGTCACTAGTAATTACACGAGCGTATGAATGGGATTTCGAGATTTCAATTTTCGAATATGATATATTAATTAATTTTGAGAAATGAATTTTCCCATCTAGAAAATGGACCCAAGCCAAGCCGAATCGAATCGAACAATTTTTTTATGATCTGAGCCAAAATTCCTCATCAAGGTCCAAAGCTTCGGATCTACTAAGTTTGGGCTGGGCCTTTTTTTTTGGCTGGGCCTAAACTTTCAAATGAAAAGAACTGCCTGTCTCTTGGTTCATGTTTAGATCCCAATCAGGGCAAATTCTCAGCAAAAGACTCCAAAACAACTAAACAGATTCCCTCTGTCCCAAATAAGTCAATTATAACTAAAATAATCATGACACTTCTCAGAAAGGAAGCCCAGTTTAGCATGCCATGGACCCCCACCATATATGATAAAAAGTGCTATTTGCCGATATTATACTGTCGGTTTATAAAATTAGTTCTTTTAGTAATGTGACAAATTCTTATTGAGTGTCGGATATGGCTTTGGGGGATTCAATTAGCGATTACGATAGATTAATTAATAAAGAAAAAAAAACAACAAGGTGGATATAGTTTGATGCGTGGGAAAATAAAAATCATTTCGGACTTCGTTTATTTCTTGAAAATTTGATGAATTGAAAAACATCTTCTTAAAAAATGATTCATTGTATCTTTTTAATTCATTAATTAATGAAATATATTTTTATCATCAACGACAATTTATAACAAAATATATTTGTATGTAAATTTTTTCATTAATTCATTTTTGTGAGCTATTTGAACAATTATTTTTAAAGAAAATATTATTCAAATTACTCCTTTCCCGCTAAATAAATGGATGCCAAGTCAGAAAACATTAGTAAATATAGAGGAAATTCAATGTTTCATAAACCGATGGAGATGATGTCAGGCAAGGTAGAGAGCCACTCCATTGCTGACTGCTCACCATGGAACTTCAAGATACAAGAGAGGGAATGATCCAGTCAATTCCAGCCCAAAAAGGGAATGTAGCAACTATCAAGATCCATGAAGGGAAAATTACAAATTAAAATTGGGAAATTCACTGTTTGAAAGGCCATTTCAGAAAAATCAAAAACAAAACAAAACAAAACAAGACAAAACTTGTTTTTTTATTCTATTTATAAAAATAAAATAAATTTATATAATAAAAAAAGGAAAACAGAAGATGTGATTTAATGTTGTTGGGGGGGGACCCTCCAAGCAAAGCAATTGCACGAGCAGACAGCCTCAACCACACAGACAGAGCCGTTGCGTTGTGCCGACACTTCCTGTCCCCACCAGCAGTGGCTCCTCCTTTTATCATCATTCCCTATTTCTTGCCATCAACAATTATTATATTCTCCATTTTCCAATTCAAAAATGATTTCATCTCGTTCGGTTTTTTGCTAAAAGAGGGAGTCTTATAACGACTGATCGTTTTCTTCTAATTGCGGGGGCCTGCTTCCAGATTGCCTAGGGGTTGGTTGAATCAATGCATAATGAATTAGTCCAATCTCAATTGCTGTTTAATCAGCCAAACATAGTATTATGATAGGTATTTGTTTCTTTTTGGTATAGAGTGCTAAATTCAGCTTTGCCTATGTCCTAAGCCATAACTAATTTGGCTGTCGGAGTATATGTGGGGATACATCATTTAATGACTTAATTCAGGTGCCCTAGGCTTTTGGATTCATCTAGTGTCTTTGCCGAATTCAAATAATGGAGCCTTAATAAAATCCACAATCAAGTGTGTCAAACAAATTAAACCAATTGAATAGTGTCAAGAATGAAATTACAATACTTGATTTTTCTGGAGATGCATTGAGTGTGGCACTATATATATTTTAAATTAGGAGTTAAATAATTGGTCGAGAAATCTTCTAGCAAAATCGTATAAAAAATAATACGAAATTACAAAACGTGTAAAGAGAGCAAATATTTTCGAATGAGCACAAATTACGATGTCTCTGTACACCCGAGCTAATCTTGGAAGAAAGACGATGAGAATTTTCAAGATACTCATTATTCAATGATTGAATTACTCATTTTATTTTATTTTTCAAAAGAGAAAGTAAAACTTAAATTATTTATTCTTTATTTCATCGACTGTTGACAAAATAGGCGTTTACGTCTATCGCTATCTTTTCGTCTAGATTAGGGCAAGCAATTTATTTAAGTCGGCAGCTGGAAAGCAATTTCACTTTAGTAGAAAACCTTGCGAATGAACCCTTTTCAAAGCGTGGAAAGAGAAGTTCTGCCGCTGCTGTTCTAGAAGAAAAGACCCAAACAAAATAGACCGCTTCCCAAAATAAGATAAGCTCTAGACACACCACTTTACTTGGCATCAGCAACAAGAGAAAAAAAAAAAAAAATAATGCTGGCGGTAATTATTAGGATTAATTTCATCAAAAATCCCAAACGAATGGCTTATGACACATTTTCTCAAAAAGAATGTTTGTTGCATGAGAAATTCAGACCGACACCCTTATTACACAATTTACCCCAATTTTTGTCTCACAAAAAAAGAAAATCCAGTTTGATATTTCTTCATGCCTTTACTTTTTTTTTTTTTGAACAGGTTCATGCCTTTACTTCAAACTAATTTATTTCTCACGAAAATTCTCAACTGATATGAATTCTTGCATTATTGATAGACTATAAAATATCAAAGGCTTTGGAGAAATTGATATTCAATTCAAGCATGGAAAAAAAAGAAGAAATAAAATACATGACACCCTCTATTCACTTTGAGTACGTTTGGTAACATTTATGTTTTCAAAAAAAAATTTCCATTCAAAAATATTTTTAAATCAAACGAGTTTCTAAACAGATAAATGTGTTTGGTTTGACTCTTTAATTTTCTTATAATGTAAAATTTTTGTAGCTTTTAATATTTTTTGAGAATTTTCTAATTTTTTTGAATTTCTCCTTTAGTTGGTCTCTAGGTCTTAACGATGGCCGATGACGTTAGCCTCACCATTGCTAGGTAAAGCTAACCTCGCTAGATTCGGGCCAAGTCTCAACATTGCCTAGCAATTGCCGAGGCTTGGCCTGTCAGCCTCGGGCAAGGCCACGAGGTTAGCCTCACCATTTTTAGGTGAAGCGGACCTCATCAAATCTAAGCCAGGTCAAGCCTCATCCAATCATTATCGAGGCTCGGTGACTAATTAGAAGAGAAAGAAGAAAGAATGAAAAAATGAAAATGACCTTGTTTCAAAAATTATTTTTTAAAATAAAATTTTCACTTTTTTTATTCTAAATTTATTTCCCGACCACTCTACTACTTAAGAAAAAAATAAAATGGTTACAAACGGATCTCAAAAAAAATTTCACTAAAACTTGGGAGATATATTCTCCCTTTTCTTAGACAAAAAGAGATAACAAAAATTATTAACTCTCTCCCTTTCTTTGGTCCTCTTTCCTTACAATATAAGGAGTGAGTTCATTCACAGCGTGTGGCTTTCTCTCGCTCGTGAACTTATCTCGTCCGTCCTTGCCCCCGCGTCTTTCTTTAATCACACCCTTGGCTTCCTTTCCCTTTTCATCGAACCACACGAAAGGCCAGTGAAAATGGCGGAATCTGTTGAATAAAAACCTCCAATCAATAGTCCATCTCCATCATCCTCTCTCTCTAGCTTTCTCTCTCTTCCTAGACATTATCAACGTCCTCTCTCTCTAGCTTTACTCTCTCTCTCTCTCTCTCTCTCTCTCCCAGTTACAGGAAAACCAGAGGGCTCCCTTCTCCCTCTCGCACGAATTCTCAATCCAAACGGCGGCCGGTGCCTTCCTTCCGCGGCGCTCCTTCAATGTGACTTGAGATTCGAGCCTTCGGGAGCCGGGTTTCGAGGAGCCGCCATCTGGGTCTTCGCTTTAGGCCTTAAGGAAGGAGCTTTTTGGGTCTTTCTTGCTTGCCTTTCTTGTTTGCGATTGGGGTTTGGAGATTCTTGGGCTTGCGAGAGGGAGGGGAATGATGCTGGTGCGGAATGTGGTGGTGCTGATGCTGCTGGTGACGGTCGTCGCGCCGATCGTCCTCTACACTGATAGAATCGGCACTTTCAAATCTGCTTCTTGTGAGTTTTCTTTCTTCTGGCTTTTCTATGATTTTTCGCCACGAGGTCTTTTCAAGAAATGAATCTTACCCAGAAATTTCAGATTTTGATTTGTTCCCAGCTCTCTTCTCAGTCTCACGTGTGTTGGGTGTTTGCCCTTTTGTCTATTTCTTGCAGCGAGGAATGAATTCATAGAGGAAGTCACGTCCTTTGTAAGTTTTTTTTTTTCCACTTGCAATTGTAGATTTATTTCACAAGCACCCCAGACGATTAATTACTGATTTTCGGCGATTTTGCTTGGTGTTGGTGCGCAGACTTTTAGTGGTGACGCGGGTCGTTTGAATGTGCTTCCACAGGTATATTAGTCCTGATGTTCTAATTGTTTCTTCTCTTGCTTCTCTCTCTGTGGTTGTTTGTGCTGTTAATTTCTGAGATCTAGCTCTCACCCCTTCTGTTTTGGAAGCAGGAATCGTCAGCAACTCTTAAAGAACCGATTGGATTAGTGTACACGGATAATACCACTAAAGGTACTCTTTTTCGGATTGATTAATCTATTTGTTTCGGATTCGGATTTGTTTCGCTGTTTCTGCTCCACATCATATTGCGTGATATAAGTTGTGTGAATCTTGCCCCAGAAAAAATTGGTCAATCAGTGGAAATTTTTCTTGAAGTTTTGCTTTCAGTTATTCAATTTTTATTTTGTTGATATTATAAATTAGATTCGCAAAAACTAGAAGGAGTAGAGCATAAATCTGCAAGGGTATTGTCAGCGACGACGGATGACAGTCAAGCTCAAAAGGAGAACCCCATCAGACAGGTGACTGATGGGAACAATCAAGGAGTGCAGAGTGGAATTTCGGAAAAATCTACTGTGGCAGGTGAAAATGAAGTTGGTAGAGAAGGGAAAATTCCCAAGGACGAAGATGGGAAGGCTAAAGTTTCCAAGAGGTCATCATCAAAAAATGTCGCACAGAATGTGGTAAATTCACCTCTACCCTATCTAGTTTTCATGTGGCGGGTTCACTCGTCAAAACTCTTAGTTATTGAGAATATGGTGCAGTAAGGGCTTGTTTCATGCTTCTTTCCGTGGTCCTAAACTATACAACTTGCAGGCAGGCCTTGTGTTGAAATCGTTGTTTTCAGTTAAGGAGTTCTTTTTGTTGCTTTAACTTTTGGGTTAGTGATTTCTTACAAGGGTCTGAGTCTTTTTCATAATGCATATAGGGTTGGGCATTGGTAATGACTGTAGAATTTGACAATCAAACTTAATTGCTTATGAGAACTTTCTCTTGTCCTTCCTTTCTTACTTTTCAAGGTAGAGAACAAATCGATTGATGGATTTTATTCATCAGTTTTGTCGTTTAGGCCATCAGCTGCTATGCATGGTTTTTTGGGTTGATTTCTTGAATGTTTCAAATGAAATTGAAAATCCATTGAGAAATGAACAAATTCAGTAGGTCTCAGAGAGTGTAATTAAGATTTCACAATTCTTGTGCAGGAGGTGAAAGCCGAAGATCAGTCTTCTAAGACTCCCGTCATCGCTGGAAAACAAGAGAATGCAAAATCTGGAGAGGGACAGAATGAGCAAATGGCAATGCCCGATGCTCGTGTCCGGCAGCTTAAAGATCAGTTGATCAGGGCCAAAGTTTACTTATCTCTACCAGCCACTAAGAACAATCCTCACTTCACTAGAGAGCTTCGGCAGCGGATCAAAGAAGTTCAACGAGTGCTTGGGGCAGCATCTAAGGATTCTGATCTGCCAAGGAAGTAAGTTGATTGATCTCTACTGCTAAGTTCATGTGTTGCATACTTTCATATGTATGCTGGTTTATATTGATAACTTGATTGGCACATACAGATGTATGATTTTAAATGTGATTTAGTTTCTCATCTTGTTTAGCTATGAGAACTGACAGAGAGTGCGATGAAATGTGCAGCTCCTATGACCGGTTGAAAGCTATGGAGCAATCATTGGCCAAAGGCAAGCAAATTCAAGATGACTGCTCTGCTATTGTACGGAAACTTAGGGCTATGCTCCATTCAACGGAAGAGCAGCTGCGAGTGCACAAGAAGCAGACGCTGTTCTTGACACAGTTGACTGCAAAAACCCTTCCTAAGGGTCTTCATTGTCTTCCTTTACGCCTTACTAGTGAGTACTACACCTTGAATTCTACCCAACAGCATTTCCCGAACCAAGAGAAATTGGAGGACCCCCGGCTGTTCCATTATGCACTGTTCTCTGATAACGTGTTGGCAGCAGCTGTTGTTGTGAACTCAACCATCACCCATGCGAAGGTATCTTTGTTTGCCTGTAAAGATTAACTTTATTGAAATTGGCTTCCAAGAAGAAATATGTGGTAGAAAACTTAGTGACTAGGGAAAATGGTGATGTTGTGATGCTTCTGCTTTTCTTTTCCTTGTCTTTTTGGCTTGACTTCTTGTTTATTTCTTTTGGGATCATGGACAGGAACCCTTG
This sequence comes from Eucalyptus polyanthemos subsp. polyanthemos, assembly GCA_017140185.1. Classification (NCBI taxonomy): domain Eukaryota; kingdom Viridiplantae; phylum Streptophyta; class Magnoliopsida; order Myrtales; family Myrtaceae; genus Eucalyptus; species Eucalyptus polyanthemos. Next base: position 16,515,168 of record CM029460.1, read on the forward strand.
AAACATGTCTTCCACATCGTTACAGACCGGCTCAACTATGCAGCAATGAGGATGTGGTTCTTAGTAAATCCTCCGGGGAAAGCAACTATTCAAGTCCAGAATATAGAAGAATTTACGTGGTTAAACTCGAGTTACAGTCCAGTGCTCAAGCAGTTAGGTTCTCAATCCATGATTGATTATTACTTCAGGACTCATCGTGCGAATTCCGATTCAAATCTGAAGTACAGGAACCCTAAGTACTTATCTATCTTGAACCATCTTCGGTTTTACCTACCGGAGATCTTCCCCAAGCTGGATAAGGTGCTGTTTTTAGATGATGATATAGTTGTACAAAAGGACCTCACTGGTCTGTGGTCCCTCGATTTGAAGGGAAAGGTCAATGGTGCGGTGGAGACATGTGGGGAAAGCTTCCATCGCTTTGATCGCTATCTCAATTTCTCTAATCCTCTCATCTCAAAGAATTTTGATCCCCGTGCTTGTGGCTGGGCATATGGCATGAACGTGTTTGACTTGAAGGAATGGAAGAAGCAAAACATCACGGAAGTGTATCACAATTGGCAGAAACTTGTAAGTATTCACTGGGACATTCTTATATTCAGTTAGTCACATCTTTCATTGTTTGGTAGTACAAGTGACGCTACATGTTTTAAAGCATGAATAGAATGCCAAACTTACATATATACCCTACTATGGTGGAGGGATTTGGAACTGAAATATTAGGTGTTCAATGCTTTTTGAACTCAACTAGGCCTGAATTGCTTCTCCCTTAAATCACTGAAAAGAATTTCTTATTTGCAGAACCATGATAGACAGTTGTGGAAGTTGGGGACCCTGCCACCCGGCCTTATTACATTTTGGAATCGTACTCATCCACTTGATCGGTTGTGGCATGTTCTGGGACTAGGTTATAATCCTAATGTCAACCAGAGGGACATAGAGCGGGCTGCCGTCATTCACTACAATGGCAACTTGAAACCGTGGCTTGAGATAGGCATGCCCAAGTACCGGAACTATTGGGTGAAGTATGTCGATTATGATCATGTCTATCTGCGGGAGTGCAACATCAATCCATAAACCAACTCTGGATTCGCCAGTCAGTGACGTTCCCTGAGCATCAAGCTACCTATTCTTACAGGTCCGCATCGCTCTACGTGTAGGCCCTTGTTTTTTTGTCAGGAAATTAACTCTCTCTAATTCTTTCTGTACACATTTCAGATTTCCCCTTTCTTTTTCTTTTTTCTCGGTTCATTTTTTGGCATAGTAGTTTCGGTTCGAGGACGAGTTATGCAATGCTCTGTTCCTTATAGCAAAAATTGCTGGTGGGGATTTTGTAAATGAATGAAGCTAGTGCTTTTTTTTGTTCTTTTTGGGCTATGTATCATTAGAATCAATGTTAATCTTCTCAAAAACATGATTCTCTCTCCTTGACATTCCACCCATTTGCTCATGCCGATGAGCTCATTGCCAGAACATGTAGGTTTTTCTATTTGAGTTACGGATGAGGAGTTGTTCTAGTGTCCTTCTTGGGTTTTCTCCTAATGAATGTTCTAAATGGTGAGCTCACCGTGAGACATCTCCCTTCGTTCAAAAGGACAAAGAAAGAGGGTCCTGAATCTTTACATTGTCCAACCATAGTAAAACCAGCGTGCATCATTTGTCCTTTTGTGCGCACTGCCGATGGATGTGAGATACAAGTTCTGATTTTTTAGTAGGTTTCGTTTGGGAATTTGTTGTCTTTCGTGTATATATTGTGTGTGTGTACAATGTTAGGTAAGGATGATAATGAATGGTGTGAGCTTTGCTGTGAAGGTGGGAAAGGAAATATAGCTGTCAGATGGTGGGGTACAACAGGTGATGGTTACTCAAAAGACCCAGATCTGGGGTGAGGCCCAGCGCGCAACCCCCCACATGTGGTTGGTCAGAGTATGAACTGGAATTGTTAATTGCTTGGAGAAGGCTTGTCACATGCAAACATATTCTTGGTATACCAAAAAAATTGCATGCTTGGTATAAATATTCAAATCACTTTGGGAGTCATTTGCCTTCAATTGCGGTTGGAGATGGATGATGGGTGAGGGTGGTGGTGGTTGTCAAGCAAATCATCCGGGTCTTCCCCCACCTTTCGGTGATTACTTATGGTGGGTGTTGGCCCACATGCTTCTTGTCTCTTTTTGACTATTTTTCTTGTTTTCTTTAGAGAAGGGAAGTAATTGGATAGATGAATGTGTTTGGTGATTGTGCTGTGCTGATCTGCACTTTTGCCATCCCGGATCACTGAATTTCTTAGTGAATTTCGCTATTTAATTATTGGATTTCGATTTTGAGTACGTTATACAATACAATCAACATCTTTTTGTTATGAAAGTTAATGCGTTTGAACGGAATCGCACGAATTTCAGGTACCTAATCCACTAACTGTGTTTTTAGTCTATGGAAAGATGACAAAGGGCCACGTCAGGTGGCTCGTCAGCGTAAACTCATGCCTGACCATAAAATAAGAGAGAACTTATATAAATCTGGGTACAAATTCTATGTTGCACATAGTCCTACTGCGGAGTGTCTGCTATATGGGATTCTTCTCTTCTTTTGGCTGCATCCTGCCTTGTTCTTGGTTGCCGTTTTGGGCTCTATCGTTTTTGTGTTGGGTTTTGGGCTTGGGTTGCTATTGTTTGGCTGGCTGGTAGCCTTCTTTTGTTTTCATTTTTTAGGAGGTGGCTGTCTTTGTGCTGTTTGTGCCTTCTGGCTTTTGCCTTGTTGGCTTTTCTTTTATTTTGGCACTTTTCCACTCATTATGCTTTGTTCGTATCGAGTGTAAGCCGGTGCCATTGCTTGTACATATTGGCTTAGCTTAATACAATTACTGTTCACCAAAAAAAAAAAAAAAATTATGTTGCACATTAATGTTGGCCTCGAAATTTGAATGGTGAGAGAAATTGAACGTACACAATTAGGATATAGATGGCCGGAACAAGCGGGGTGTGATTGGACGATCACACCATCTACACCGATTGCCCGGAGCATTAACACTTGTTGTCGCGACATCTCTTTATTGTTCTTTATTGTTAGGTAAGTTGTGAACGATCGCTGGTTGGGTTTTGTTTGGTGAGAATGGTCTTGATATCTTCCATCGTACCCCCCATGGAGATTGTTTTTCATTTCATGGTTGGTTGCCTCAGATTCGGGGCGATTGAAGCGGCTGCAACTTTCATGGCCTTCCGTCTGTGCCGATGTAGACTCGGGTACCGTTAAAATAACCTCCTCCTCCTTGTCATAGCTTGTTGTCGCGTGCATTGACGGTTGAAAGTTTGCCATAGTTATTAACGTCATGAAAAGATAATATAATCTCTATGCTCTCATGCACATAGCTTGCTGTCGCGTGCATTGACAGGTCAAAGTTTGCCATAGCTACCAATGTCATGAAAAGATAGTGACACCATGACAGGGACATAGTCACTATGCTCTCATGCACATTTGATTTAAGTCTAAGTGCCAATATCTAATTATATTATGAAAAATGATTTTCTCTTTTAAAAATCGAAATCATGTTTCTAAATTTAAGTTTTGTTAGAAAAATATTTTCTGTTAACAAAGAAAACATTTCTAGTTGATTTGTTTTCCTAAACTATTCAAATGACAAAAAATGTTTTGCCAAAAAATATATTTCACAAAACAAAGGAAGCCTAGACGATGATGCTATTGAATAGAGGACAGATATGGTAAATGACATGTTGCATATTCATTTTGGTATTAAAACCAGGACTAAGATCATATTCATTTACCATAATGGGAACCATTTCTATCCTTTCCATCCAAAATTTTAATGCAGAATCCTGCATGAGCTGCAATTAATCAATATCAACAAATTCCTGGAAATTTTACATCTATCGTTTCTATTTAAGAAAGAGATCAACTGTGCTCTTTGTAAGCACGATTTAACCATTCCCCAAAGTTTCAGTCAGAGGAAAGAGAACGATGGCTACATCTCATGCTCTTCTTCTCTTCTGCAATCTCGCGTTCGGCCTTCTCGCGTTGTCCGTCGTCGTCAAATCCTCGGTGGTTCCCCCTGATTATGAGGAAGTCGATCACGTCTGCAGCCGGACAGCACCCTACCATGACAAATTTTGCAAGGACGTTCTTGAATCTGATCCGCGCGCACCGGGTGCCGATGCGTTGACACTAGCTTATGTAGCCTTAGGCTTGGCGCATCGCAACGCTTCGGGCACCCGAGACCAGATAACTTCGCTGCTAAGTAACTCGACTGGTCTAGTGCGCCAGCACCTCGAGCGATGCCGCGGAGATTATGCGACGGCCCTCGCGAATATTCAAGAGGCTTTAAACGACCTGGACTCGAAGACATATGGCAGATTGACCTACTTTTCTGCCACGTTAGGCGACCAAGCGAGGGACTGCGAGTCCGCCTTTAAGGGAACAAAATCTCCATTGACTGATAACAACGAGGATCTCAAGGGGTTTTCAGTGATTGGTGTCTCTATTGCAGAGGAGCTCATTGTCTGACCTGAAACTATGGTTATCGGTTTCGGAGTCAGTTAATTCCAGACCTAGAACTGGGAATCGGGTAGATCGATTATAGAACTGATGGCTCCAGTCTGAGTCGCGGTTTTACTAGGGAACCGGCCGATTTTAGGTTCTGAATAACATCTGGACATTGCACAATTTCACTAATAAAACATTTGTTTATCAAGTTGTCATGTCGTTTGTTCATGGAGACCATGCTTTGATCTTTTATGGGTACAAAAGGTTTTTTCTTTTTTCTTTTCTTTGATTATGTCTTTTTTGGCCTTTGAATTGGGAGGGGAACTGTCCCTAGGCAGATTTTGCGGAGTCGGAAGTAGTACCAGCTCTTCCAAATAGGTTCGATCTGATTCTCGGATAGAATCAGAGGCGATGCTCACCCTTATAGTACACACTTTACTTTATTTTCATTTTATCGCAAGTTTCACTTCGATCTCTATGTTCACATGCACATTTGTTTTAACTCCTACACAAACCTTGGAGTTCTTCTAATAATTTCAACATAGGACTGCATCGGTCCGGACCTAGGAAGAATCACAGAGAAAAGGGCTAAATGAGTTCATGGCCATTTTAGCGAGCGAAGTGAATTATTGCATGACATAGATGCAATTTGCTGAACTATAAGTGAAGTGTGGCTTTGACAAAGACATGTCTCCTGTGGGAATTCTTTTGATGTTTTTCCTACTGTGACTTGTTCTCCAAGGATTCATGTCTTGTCAGCGAGATTATGCTGGTCCATCACCTATTTCACAGTCCAACAGTGTAACAAAATACAGAGGTTGACAAAAGATGCCAATTTTTAGCAGTTTGGAAATTTCTCGACACATTTTGAGCCCTTTGGTCTATTTGGACAAATTTGAGAGAAATAATTGCAATCTGGCGAGATTCTATCTCTTTTTCTTTTTATGAGTAATCGCAATTCTGTTTATGCGACATTCTGATCTCGGCTCGATAGGAGCTTCTTGCTAGGTACTAGGTCTAGTGAACTAGTGCTTGTGATGCCCTTCAACAGAAGATGTTCATTTTGGAATCAAATGTGGACACTTCTAGTTTTTCAGGTCGATCAACTTAGAGCCGTTCGTGGAATCGTCGCAACATGATGCTCAATTCCCAAGAGTACGAGAGATATTGAACGTATGGCTGGGCATAATGCCTAGCATTCTTTGACTTCTTTTCTGATCCACTTGAATGGTCCAATGATGCATTCCAGCTCGTTGATTCTAAAAGAGTGACGACAAAATGAGCTTGCTTTATTATCTCTTCTTCTGATGCTTATCCAGTTAACATTGTCAGAAATACGATGATCATCAAGTTAAAGTGTAAGTCATCTTCTTGTTTCTACAGTGACATTTCTCAATGAATTTTTCTTTTGAAGTAAGAATGTCTAATCCTGTCCGCAAATCCCTTCTGCTTTGCACTCAGTGATGTATATCTGGTCCTACTTTCTTCGGCACAGTCAGATTTTGGTGACTCGATGCTTCATGAAATCCTAAAGGAAAAGCAAGACCCGGCATACTTGCTCATTGCACTTGGTTACACACCGGATCATTCCGATTCCACACAAATTTCACTTACGATCCCATCCGCCTTTTTGAGCCAGCTTTGGTTTTCATTTCCAGAGAGGTTGCTTCTTGATTGTTTTCCCTGCAGATCACTCTTGCAAATCCTTTCCAGTGAGCTTGTAGTTGTTACTGAATCGAACAACTAGTTTGTAATGAGTTTCGACTTACTAACGTATGTCATGGAACTCCAAGATTGAAAGACATTGAAGATAGTGAGATGGTTGCAGCATGTTTGTCCCTCATTTGGAACTCCAATGACAGCATCTTGTTCGTGTCACATTCTGTATTTGCGCTGGTCATCCTTCAGTCAGCTCGTGTCACAACCATGTCCGAGCTAGTCAACAAGGTCCGCAAGCAAGCCAACTAAACTACACATTCTGCATTAATCTCTGGATGCATTTTGATCCGTGAGCGCCTAATGCCAATGACTACACATTGGCCTGCACAGTCCCTGGCTTGTTTTACTGTACGGCTTTGAGCACTCAAGGTTACACAACTTCAACGCCAACTCACATGATTAGTCCGGGCAAGGACCCCTCCGTCCACCAGCGCATCCAGTAGTGTCAAACGTTTATAAGACGGTTCTATCGAAACTGGAAGAGGCACTACTTTGACTTGGACTCGAGAACTTTTTTGATTGGCTGACTTGGTGATGATTGCTAGTAAGGGCACGACCATTGCAAATAGGCCTTTAGGAGACTGCCTTCATTAGTGTCCGATAATAATAGGGATCTTAAAGGCCTCTCAGAAACATGCGTTGCAGTCCTTAAAATCCGTTGCGACACAACATTAATTGCTGCCATTTTATCACTTCAGGCACATGCGATGACGATTGAACTAATAATCTACGGTTGCCGGCCACCCCCTTCATGTTGCCATGAAGAGGCATCGTCATTTCCCTGAACCACGCCCAGGATTGGTTACCTGGGGAAGGCTTCACGGGAATCAGATGTGGGGCCCCACCCATACGGGTAGTTGGCCGGGATACCCCAACGGGGACATTATCCCTTACTACTCTCCCCTCACTTGCCTTTAAATGGCTTGTGAGGAGGAGTCCTCCCGGGATATCCAATTCAGGAGGGAACAGTTTAAGGACATGTTCAGGTCCAAACTGCCTTCATTAGTGTCCGATAATAATAGGGATCTTAAAGGCCTCTCGGAAACATGTGTTGCAGTCCCTAAGGTCCATTGCGATACAACATTAATTGCTGCCATTTTATCACTTCAGGCACATGCAACGACAATTGAACTAATAATTTACGGTTGCCGTTCTTCACCATGATGGAACCAACCCGAGGTCCTTTGATCGATGAATTGGCTTTTATAATGTTGATGTGCTTGGATAACAACTGACTATGGTCTTAATATGGATGGATTTGGTGACAAAGACTCGCTGATATGCACCTAAATCTTCCTTCCTGGACTGATTGCCTTCATATAGTGGTGTTGATGAATAATGGACAGGCATAACAAATTTCCTCAAGGAAACTGGATTCCTTCATAAAACTGTGTGGATCCCATTGGGTGGGTCCCACCGAATGGGATTCAATAAATGAAAAAAAAAAAGAAAAAGAAAAAGAAACTTATTAAAAACATAGCCAAACGTCTTTACTTTTAAGACGAAATAAATGTTGAATTTCTATTAACCACACATTTACGATTAAATATTTTCACACTTATAATCGTGAACGAAAGTATAATGAATAGGATTGCCTGAGTAAAGAGTTGAATAACTTATTTACATAGTTTAAGACTTTAATAGGTTCTGCTTGATATGATCCAAATTAACTCAAAAATCAAAATTATGATCATCTCATGACTAACTAAAAATGAATTTTATTTAAAAATTCAAGTATATTGGATTTGTTTGATTAAAAATTTTACCTCAATGCTTTTTCTTCTTTTTGTGCAACCCTCTTTTTTCACCATGCTAGCCAACTTTCAAATTTCTCATTATTCCGGAATTCTTTAAAATCTCAATAAATTAGGATTAAAATACATGTGTGAGTTGCTACTTTGACTTTTATTATATCTAGAATTGTTGAGTTTTTTTTATTTAAGTAGTTATCCAAAGTATTAAATGGACCAAGTAAGAAACCGCGATACTTGCCCGTTGCACTTCATCCGACACACATTGGATCATTCCGGTTCCAAATGAATTGCACTTTCGATTTGTTCCCCTTTTCTTGCCAGGTTTGGTTTTAATTTCCAGAGAGGTTGCTTCTTGATATTTTCCCTGTATCGGATGATCACTCTATTAATCACTTTTGAAGCGGACACTTAGTTTGTCACAGAGAGTCACGACATGAAAATGTCTGTGATAGCACTTAAAGAGTAAAAAGACAGAGGATAGTGAGAAAGTTGCAGCACGTTTGTCCCTTGAATGAATTACACTGCATTTCTCTCAGCTTCCCGAGTTTCAGCAGAGCTGATTCTGCTCATGTCTGTTTAACGCTAGAAAAGCACAAGCAGCCAACTTCAAAATTCGAAAGCAACGTAAGATAAATGACAGCATCTTGCTCATGTCATATCCTGTCTTCCTCATGCTTGTCATCCTTCAGTCCTCTTGCGACATAGCCGTGACCGAGCTTGTTCTGCAAGCAAACAGCCAACTGCATTCTGCGCTACATCTCCTTGTTCGGAGCCGCATGCACCGGATGCCGATGACGGCACACCGGTTGGCCCACATAGCCTTTAGCTTGGTGTATCGTAAAGCTTCGAGCACCCGAGGTTACACAACTTCGATGCTAAATAACACGACCGGTCCAGGCAAGGACTCGTCCATGCACCAATGCATCCGACAGCGTTGAAACAATTATGAGAAGGCCGTATTGAAACGTGAAGAGGCATTAGGTGACTTGGACCCCAAGAGCTTCTTCGGATCGGCGGACTTGGCGATGATTGCTGGTATGGGCACGGACGATTGCAAATCGGCCTTCAAGAGATCACCTTCATCAATGTCCGATAATAATTGGGATCTTAAAAGGTATCTCGAAAACATGTGTTGCTGTCGCTAACTTGTTCACTACAAAAAATTAATCAACATTGGTCCATCACCTCAGGTCCATCATTTTACAGAAAAAATAACGATATGTTTCAATGTTTGGCTTAGACATGTAAATGAATTGGAAAATATATTTCATTGTTCGTAAGAAAAATCTCATTTGATTGGAAATTGTTGATATAGACATCAGTGGTCTTTTGTGGTACGACCACAATGACATAGACAATTTTTGTAAATTTAAAATATATATATATATCTTTTAATAATTTTTATTATTTTCTTTTCCTTCTTTCTCCGTCAGTCGTTAGGCCTTGGCGATAGGCCACAGGCAAGGGCTGTCCTTGTCAACCTCCAAAGACGTCAAGTCTCACCAAAATAAGGTGAGGTTTAGCTCGCTTGAGGCAGATGAGCTCAAGCCTCGCTAGTCTCAAGAAGACTCAACCTCACCAGAATCTAGCAAGCTCAAGCCTAAGCCCGAGATCGGCCCTTGCTGGCCTACTCCCCTATGACTGGTTGTTAGTGGTCGCCAAGGCCTAGCAACCTACGAAGGAAAAAGGACAAAGAAAAGGAATGAAAATAAAAATATTTAAAAATTTCGAAATTTTTTAGAAAGTACTTTGACCTCGATGGACTCGGGCATGAGCATCAAGGACCAAGGTTTGGCCTTGATATTATTAGGCTTGGCATCCCAGGCCCGGTCTCGATGGAATCAAGCATAGTGGCTGAGGTCTTTTTTTTTTTTCCATATTAAGATAATATTATATTATATTATAAATAAACCATCCGGCCCGAAACTGGCACGAACCAAACCTAAAATACACCGCCCCTCAAACAACGCAAGCCCAAGAAGATCCGACCCGTGACCCGTGACCCGGACCCGAGGCTGACCCGATTTGTACTTCGCTGGGCAAGTACTGCAGCAATTGCTCTTCAGCAGCTTTTCTACTTCCCGCTCATCTTCTCAAACCCCCTGCCCGACGACCATCATGAGCTCCTCCTCCGGCTCCGGCTCCGGCTCCGGCTCCGGCGGCGGCGGCGAGCCGAAGCTCCCTCAGGACGTCGCGGTCGAGATCCTGAAGCGGCTGCCGGTGAAATCGCTCCTCCGATTCAGGTGCGTCTCCCGATCGTGGCGTTCCGCCATCGACGACCCTGCGTTCGTGGCCCTCCACTTTCGCCACTCCGCTCTTTATGCCTCCAACTGGTACCTCGTGTGTCTAGATTACCGCGGTGATCTTCAGGATAGGTGTTCTCTGGTTCCCCACGACTCTCTTACCGTGCCTTCTCTGTTGCGAGTCGAAACCCCTTTTGTTACTCCTCCTCCCCGCGGTTTCTATTTCGTCGGTTCGTGCAATGGTTTGATTTGCCTCGCCGACCGAAATGGCGAAGGGCCGTACATGTATCTGTGGAATTTGTTCACCAGAAAGCACAAGGCGATTCAAGTATTCCCCTGCCCAGAGGAGCCGCAATTTCGTTGCAAGCCGGCTGATAGTGGTTTTCTAGGGTTTGGCTTCGACGCTGGGTCGAATGACTATAAGATTGTGAGGATTCTCCCTTTTCAAGGTGATGATCGGCGTTGGTTTGGTCGAGTCGGGATTTATTCACTCCGTACAGATTGCTGGAGAAGTTTGAGGTGTGAGGTTCCTGCTTTTCACGAGGAGAGCCAAGCGGTCTTCTTGAATGGGAATCTGCACTGGGTTGCTTTCAAGTTGGATGATATGGGGTGTGTGAATGAAGACGCATCATTATTCGTGTTCGATGTTACGGGTGAGGTGTTTGATGAAATGGCTCTGCCGGAAAATACGAGTGCCTCTTCACTACTGTCTGTGGCAGTGTTAAATGACTTGCTGGCGGTGTTCTTTCGTGCAGATGCCTTTGATGATAATGATGACTATTATTCCGTTTGTTCTGTTTGGGTTATGAGAGACTACGGCGTGCCTCAATCTTGGACTAATCTGTGTACTTTTCAGGTTGATGAAGTGGTAGCAAGATTTTATGGCTGGATGTGCAATGGTGAGCTTCTTATGGAAATAGATAGCTTTGACATTGAAAATCGAATTTCTTTGAATCCGATCACACACGAAGTCACAGTGCTTCCATTACCAAGGATAACTGATTTGATCATGGTTGTAGAGAATCTTGTTTCACTGGAGATATGACTCGATTGCTGCTACTTTTACTGGTATGACAGATTTTGATCATGCTTGCTTTCAATTACATCAGAATTGAGAAGAAATGGTTTTATTCATATGTGTCCCAACCACACAATGATGAGAATAGGTAGTGAGTTGGTGCCCATTTACTTGGTATTTCATGCAAGCTTCAGAATGCATTTTCATTTTCACTTTTTTTTTCTTCAGGCTAGCAAAGTCTAGTGTGAGTCATCTTCTTGTTTCCACAGTGACATTTCACATGAATTTTTCTTTTGAAGTAAGTCTGATTTTATCCGCGATTTCTGCATTTAACTCAGTGATCTGTGTTTTGTCCTGTCCAATTCAGCTCTCTAAGGTACAGTCAGATTTCGATGTTTCGATGCTTCATGAAATCCTAAGGAAAAGCAAAACCCGGCATACTTGCCAGTTGCACTTCATTACACTATTATTATTCCGATTCCACTCGAATTTCACTTACGGTCCTATATGCATTTTTTTGCCAGGTTTGGTTTACATTTCCAGAGACATTGCTTCTTGATTGTTTTCCCGGCATTGGATGATCACTCTATTAATCCATTCCAGTGTGCTCTTAGTTGTTACTGAATCGAACAACTAGTTTGCAATGAGTTACGACGTAGTAATGTCTGTTATGGAACTCGAAGAGGAAGAGACATAGAAGATAGTGAGATAGTTATAGCATGTTTCTCCCTTATTTGAATTGCATTGCTGAGCACAAAAGGCAGGTTAAATTGGAGCCTACGTTTGGCAATAGTTAGGACTCATGCCTCCATTGTATGATAATGATACACTCGAAAATGAGTGCTAAGAATATTTGAAGTATCAGTTGGTCGAGAATATAACACTGCCGAAAACCTTGTGCAATCTAGCTTCAAATGATTCATCTTAAAGTGTCGGCACAGTGAATTTAATTTCTCAGTTTCTGAAGTTTTAGCAGAAGTGATTCTGCTCATATTTGTTGGTGCTAGAGAAGCAGATCTCAGCCATCTTCATAATTCAAAAGCAACATGAGACAATGACAGCATCTTGTTCATGTCGCATTCTGTCTTCTTGGGGCTTGTCATCCTTCAGTCTGCTCATGTCACGACCTTATCTGAGCTAGTCGACAAGGTCTGCAAGCAAGCAACCAACTACACGTTCTGCATTTCATCTCTGGATGCATTCTGATCCATGTGCGCTTGATGCCGATGACTACACACTGGCCTGCAGAGTCTCTGGCTTGGTTTATCGTACGGCTTCGAGCACCCAAGATTGCACAACTTCGACGCTAACTCACATGACCGGTCTGGGCAAGGACGCCGTCGGTCCACCAGCGCATCCAGTAGTGTCAAAACGCTTGTTAGACGGTTCTATCGAAACTGGAAGAGGCACTAGCTGACTTGGACTCCGAGAACTTTCTTGGATTTGGCCGACTTGGCAATGATTGCTATTGTGAGTAAGGGCACGGATGATTGCAAACAGCCCTTTAGGAGACTGCCTTCATTAATGTCCGATAATAATAGGAATCTTAAAGGCCTCTCGGAGACAAGCGTTGCAGTCCCTAAATTTTCTCGCACCACAACATTAATCGCTGCCGTTTCACCGCTTCTGGTGCATGCGACAACAATTGAACTAATAACCTACGGTTGCCGTTCTTCTCTGTAACAGAACCAACCCGAGGTCCTTTTATTGATGAATTGGCTTTTATAATGTTAATGTGCTTGGATAACAACTGACTATGGTCTTAATATAGATGGATTTGGTGACAAAAGACTCGCTGAAATGCACCTAGTAGGAACGAAGATTTAAGTGACACTAATGAACATTGGACAAGTATAGCAAATTTTCTCAAGGAAACCGGATTCCTTGTTTGGATCCCATTTGGTGGGTCCCACCAAGTGGGATTCGATAAATGAAAAGAAAGAAAAGGAGAAACTAGAAGATACTTATTAAAAGCATGTCCATATAAAATATCTTTAAACGGATTAGTCAAACATTTTTACTTTAAGACAAAACCAATATTAAATTTTTATTAACCACACCTTTGCGATTAAATATTTTTCACACTTACCATCGTGAACAAAATTTAACAAATACGATTATCAAAATAAAGAGTCGAACACTTAATTTACGTAATTTAAAATTTTAATAAATTCTGCTCTAGGTGATCCATGTTAACTCAAAAATTGGAATTATGACTAACTAAAAATGAATTTTATTTAAAATTTTAATAGATTCTGCTCTAGGTGATCCAACGGTCTATAGATGAGATAGTCTCTCCGCTTCCTCATTGGAAAGACATCAGGGAGCGTGGCCTAAGGCCTGGGTTTTATTTCTAGAGAGGTGGCTTCTTGATTTTTCCACCGTATTGGATTATCACTTTATTAATCATTTCTAGTGTGCTCGTAGTTGTTACTGAAGCGGACATTTGTGTGTCGTAGGTTACGCTGTGGAAAATGTCTGTTATAGCACTTGAAGATTGAAAAGAGAGGACAGCGAGAAAGTTACGGCACGTTTGTTATGCGAGTGTCTAGGCTCTCTGAAACACCAATTTGGTTCAGAACATCAGGCCGAAACCCTTATGCCATCCAGCTTCAAATTATTCATCTTGAAATGTCAGCTCCGTGAATTGCATTGCTCTCAGCTTCCCAAGTTTCAGCTGAGCTGATTCTGTTCATGTTTGTCAACGCCGGAAAAGCACAACCTCAGCCATCTTCAAAATTCGAAAGCAACATAAGATAACGACAGCATCTTACTCATGTCGTATCCCGCCTTGCTCATGCTTGTCATCCTTCAGTCCTCTTGCGTTGTAGTCATGACCGAGCTAGTCATCAAGGTCTGCAAGCAAACAACCAACAGCATTCTGCATTTGGTCTCTTTGTTCGGATCCGCACGCACCGGATGCTGATGACTACACATCAGCTCACATAACCTTTGGCTGACGACCACACATCAGCCACATGACCTTTGGCTTGGTTGGTGTATCGTAAAGCTTTGAGCACCCGAGGTTACGCAGCTTCAATGCTAAATAAATAACAAAACCAGTCCAGGCAAGGACCGTCTGTGCACCAGTGCATCCAGCAGTGTCAGAATGATTATGAGAAGGTCGCATCGAAATGTGAAGAGGCATTAGGTGACTTGGACCTCGAGAGCTTCTTCGGATCAGCCGACTTGGCCATGATTGCTGGTAAGGGCACGAACGGCTGCAAATCGGCCTTTAGGAGATCACCGTCATCAATGTCTGATAATAATTGGGATCTTAAAGGTTTCTCGAAAACATGTGTTGCCATGGCTAACTTGTTTGCTACACAAGATTAATCACTATCATTCCATCACTTCATGCGCGTGCCATGATGACTAAACTAATAGGCTATAGGACAGATATAGTAAATGACATATTTCAAGCTCATTGCAGTATCAAAATCAGGACCATATTCATTTACTCTAATGGGGATCTATTTCTATCATTCCATCCAAAATTTTGTAGCAGAATCCTCCATGTCGCAAAATAAAGTTGCAATTAATTAATACAATCCCGTTAATCCCTGGAAATTTTACATCTATCTTTCCCATCTAAGCAGAGATCAATTTGCTCCTGTAAGTACGATTCAACCACTCCCCAAAGTTCAGTTAGAGGAAAGAGAAGGATGGCAACATCCCATGCTCTTCTTCTCTTCTGCAATCTCACGTTCTTCGCTCTTCTCGCGTGGATCATCACTGAATCCTTGGTGGTTACCGCCACCGATCCTGGGCTAGTCGACCGGATCTGCTACCGAACAACACCCGTTCACAAATTTTTTAAGGACGTTCTCGACTCTGATCCACGCACACCAGGTGCCAGTGCGGTCACGCTAGCCTACGTAGCCTTTGGCTACGCGCATCGTAACGCTTCGAGCGCCCGAGACCAGATAACTTCGCTGCTAAGTAACTTGACCGGTCCAGTACACCAGCACCTCCAGCGATGCCGCGGAGATTATGCGACAATCATTGTGAATATTCAAGAGGCTTTAAAACGAATTGGACTCGGAGACATATGTCAGATTGATCTACTTCGCTCGTACGTTACTCAACCAAGCGAAGGACTGCGAGTCCGCCTTCAAGGGAGCAAAATCTCCGCTGACTGATAGCAACAAGGATCTTGAGGGGTTTTCAGTGATTGGTGTCTCTATCGCACAGGAGCTCACGGTCTGACCTAGAACTATGGTTATAGATTTCGAGTTGGTCGATTCCTGAACTTGAATTGGGAACCGGGCAGATCGATTATAGAACCGATGGCTCCAGTGCATCAGTGCATTAAGCAGCATCGAAACGATTATGAGAAGGCGGTATTGAAATGTGAAGAGGCATTGGGTGACTTGGACCCCGAAAATTCTTCAGATCGGCAGACTTTATGATGATTGCCGGTAAGGAGACAGACGACTACAAATTGGCCTTTAGGAGATCACCTTCATCAATGTTCGATAATAATTGGGATCTTAAAAGGTATCTCGAAAACATGTTTTGCTGTCACTAACTTGTTTGCTACAAAAAATTAATCACTGTCGGTCCATCACTTTAGGTCCATCATTTTACAGAAAAATGAAAATATGTTCCAGTGTTTTGGCTGAAACCTGAAAATTAATTGGAAAATATATTCCATTGTTTCATAAGGAAAATCTCATTTGATGGGAAATTGTTGACATGAACATCGGTTGCCCTATGTGACACGATCGTGATGACATGGATGATTTTTAAAAATTTAAAGAAAAAAACATATTCTTTAATAACATTTTATTCCTTTCTTTCTTTTTATTTTTCCTTCTTCCTCCGTTGGTTGTTGGGCCTTGACGACAGGCCATAGGCGAGGTCAAGTCTCACCAAGATATCGCAAGGTTTGGCAGGGCTCATGCTCCTCGCTCAAGGTTGACGAGCTCAAGCCTAGCCAACCTTAGGAAGACTTGACCTCACCAAAATCTGGGGAGCTAAAGCCTAGGCTCGAGGTCGGCCCTTGTTGGCTTGTGCCCCTATGGTGAATCATTAGTCACCGCCAAGGCCCAACGGCCTATGGAGGAAGAACGATAAAGAAAAATAAAGAAAACAAAAAATATTAAAAAATTCAAAATATTTAAAAAAAAATACTTTGGCCTCGATAGACTTGAGCAAAAGCATTGAGAACTTGGGTTTGGCCTCGATATTACCAAGCTATTATATTTTTATAATAAAATATATTATTATCTTAATATAAAAAACAAGATCTTCGCCGCTAACTTGTTTGCCACACAAGATTAATCACTATCAATCCATCACTTTTGGTCAATCATTTTCTAGGAAAATGATAACATTTTTCAGTATTTAGCTAAGACTTGAAAATGAATTGGAAAATACATTTTGTCATTTGATCAAAAATTGCTTGCAGGGAAATCGGTCGTCCTACATGACACAATTGCAATGACATGGACAATTTTTATAATTTTAAAGAAATTTTTTTGTATTTTTAATAATTTATTTATCTTTTTCTTTCTTTTTCATTTTCCTTCTTTCTTTTCCAATCACCAAGCGTTGGCGATGGCCAAAAATAGACCATAGGCGAGGGCTCACCTGGTTGGGATATGGCAAGGTCAAGCTTGCCCGAGGCCAACAAGCTTAAGTTTTGTTAGTCTCTAGAAGACTCGACCTCGCTAGGATTTGGTGAGCTTAAGCTTCGCCCAAGGTTGGCCCTCACTCCACTTCATTCAACACATATTGGATTATTCCGATTCCAAATGAATTGCACTTTCAATCTTGTTCCCCTTTTCTTGCCAGGCTTGGTTTTAATTTCCCGAGAGGTCGCTTCTTGATTTTTCCTCTGTATCGGATGATCACTCTATTAATCACTTCTAGTGTTCTCGTAGTTATTACCGAAGCGGACACTCTCCGTTCGTTTCGCGGAAAATAACTTCCAGGAAAATATTTTCCTGGATTTCCGGTGTTCGGTGGACGGAAAATTCTTGGTTAAGGAAAATATTTTCCGGTCAACGGAAAATTCTCCTTAGATTTTGAGGAAAATGTTTTCCTCTTTTGAAAAGAGGAAAACATTTTCCTGGCTTCTCTCGCTCACCCTCGCGCTCCATTTTCCTTTTCATTTTTGCGCTCTCGCTTAGGGTTTCTGATCTCCTCCTCCTCGGCTGCTCCTGCTCGGCCCTCCCCGGCCGCTCCTCATTCTCCGCCCTCCGCCCTCCCGCTCTGAAGCTAAAAATTCGAAGCACGCTCGCCCTCGCGTTCCGTTTTCCATTTCATTTTTGCACTCTCGCTTAGGGTTTTGATCTCCTCCTTTCATTCTCCGCCCTCCTGGCCGCTTCAAATCTATTTCTAGCCGGATCGCGGCGGAGCTCGCGGCTCGCCGGATCTAGCGGCGGAGCTCACGGCTCACCGATCCAGGCGAGCTTGAGCTCTGTCGCTAGATCCAGCGAGCTCGGGTGAGACCGGCCGAGCCTCGAGCTCGCCGGATCTGGCCACCGGGTGTTGGTCGGCCGCTGGGCAGCCGGCTATCGTCAAGCAAGAAGGAGGCGGCGGCGGTGGAAGGAGGAGGAAGAAGGAGGAGGAAGGAGACGACGGCAGAGGAAGGAGGAAGAAGGAGGAGGAGGAAGGAGGAAGGAAAAGAAAAGAAAAATTCGATTTTAAAAATATAAATAATTAAAAATCAATTAAAAAAAATATAAATAAATAAAATAATTTTTTTGGTCATTTAAAAATATTAAAATTTAATTTTTGATAAATTTTCCCAAATAATTAAATGAGCTAACGAACGGTGGAAAATATTTTCCGTTGAAATTTTAGATTTTGGCCAAACGGAAAATAGAGTCATTTTCCTGGAAAATAACTTCCAGGAAAAATATTTTCAAAAATAGAATATTTTATCAAACGAACGGAGCCTTTAGTGTGTCCCAGAGTTTCGGCGTGGATATGTCTGTCGTAGCAATTGAAGAGTTAAAAGACATAAAGGATAGTGAGAAAGTTGCAGCACGTTTGTCCTTTGAAAGAATTACATTGCTATACGAATGTTTAGGCTATCTGAAGCACCGATTTCATTGAGAACATTATGCGGAAAACCTCATGCCATCCAGCTTCAAATGATTCATCTTGAAATGTTAGCTCCGCGAATTGCATTTCTCTCAGCTTCCCAAGTTTCAGCAGAGCTGATTCTTTCATGTTTGTTTAACGCTAGAGAAGCACAACCTGGGCCATCTTCAAAATTCAAATGCAACATTAGACATGACAGCATCTTAGTCATGTCATATCTCGTCTTCCTCTTGCTTGTCATCCTTCAGTCCTCTCGAGACATAGCCGTGACCGAGCTTGTCATCAAGGTCCGCAAGCAAACAACCAGCTGCATTCTGCACTACGTCTCTTTATTCTGATCTGCACGCACCTAATGCCGACGCTTGCCCACCGGCCCACATAGCGTTTTTCTTGGTGTATCACAAAGCTTTGAGCACCCGAGGTTACACAACTTCGATGCTAAATAACACGACCGACCGAGGCCAGGACCTGTCTGTGCACCGGTGCATCCGGCAGCGTCGAAACGATCATGAGAAGGCCATATTGAAATGTGAAGTGGCATTAGGTGACTTGGACCCCAAGAGCTTCTTCGGATCGGCTGACTTGGCAATGATCGCTGGTATGGGCATGGACGATTGGACAATTGCAAATCCGCCGTGAGGGGATCACCTTCTTCAATGTCTGATAATAATTGGGATCTTAAATGGTCTCTCAAAAACATGTGTTGCTGTCGCTAACTTGTTTGCTACAAAAAATTAATCTTTGTTAGTCCATCACTTTACAGAAAAATAACAATATATTCTGGTATTTGGTTGAGACATGAAAATAAATTAGAAAAATATATTTTTATTGTTTCGTAAGAAAAATCCCATTTGATCGGAAATTGTTAAAATGAACACTAGCTATCCTATGTTGCACAGCCACGATGACATGGACAATTTTTGTAAAAAGTCTAGATTTTTTCATAATTTTTTATTCTTTTATTATTTTTCTTTTTTCTTCTTCCTCCGCTGGTTGCCGAGACTTGGTGATTGGCCACAGGTAAGGGTTGACCTCATTGACCACTAGCAAGGTCAAGTCTCACCAAGATATGGTGAGGTCTAGCTCGCTTAAGACTCGACGAGCTCGAGCCTCGCCAATCTCGGAAGACTCGACCTCACCCGGTCTAGCTAGCTCAAGCGTAGGCCTGAGGGCAACCCTCGTTGGCTTGCACCCATGTGGTTGGTTGTTAGCCGTCGATAAGGCCCAATGGCCTGTGGAGGGAGAAGGAAAAAAGAAAATAAAAAGAAAATAAAAATACTAAAAATTTTTGAAATTTTTTTAAAAAATACTCTAGCCTCGATGGATCAGGGCATGAGCATCAAGGACTTGGGTTTGGCCTTGATATTACCAGGCTTGGCATCCCGAGCCCGGTCTCGATGGACTCAAGCATGGCAATTGAGGTCTCGTTTTTTATATTAAGATAATATTATTTTATATTATTTAAAAAAAAAAAGGAACCGACCCAAGTTGGATCTTCGGGTCGGAACCGACCTGGGTCACCAACCCCACGGTCCGACTGGGCCCGATACGGAAGCCTAGTCGGGCTTCCCCCAAACTGAAGCCCAACCGAGAGAGACTTATTAAGTAGCTAGGCCCAGCCCAAGATAAATTAACCCGACTTATAAATAAACCGTCCGGCCCAAAACATACACGAACCTAACCTAAAATAAGCCGGCCCTCAAACAACTCACGCCCAAACCGATACAACCCGTGACCCGGACCTAGCCGAAGCTGACCCGATATGTACCACGCTGGGCGAGTACTGCAGCAATTTCTCTCCAGCCTTTTCTGCTTCCTTCTTCTCAAACCCCTGCCCGCCCGACCATCATGAACGGCGACGACGGCGACGGCGACGGCGGCGACCCGCAGCTCCCTCAAGAGGTCTGGATGGAGATCCTGAAGCGACTGCCGATGAAATTGCTCCTCCGATTGAAGGTGCGTCTCCCGATCATGGCGTTCCGCCATCGACGACCCTGCGTTCGGGGCCCTCCACTCTCGCCACTCCGCTCTCGATGCCTCCAACTGGTACCTCGTGTGTCTAGATTACCGCGATGGTTTTCAGGATACGTGTTCTCTGGTTCCCTACGATTCTCTTACCCTGCCTCCCCAGTTGCAAGTCGAAACCCCTTTCGTTACTCCTCCTCCCCACCGTTTCCGTTTCATCGGTTCGTGCAATGGTTTGATCGGCGTCGCCGAATTTTCCCGAAATCGCGAAGGGCAGTACATGCATCTGTGGAATTTGTTCATCAGAAAGCACAAGGCAGTTCGACTATTTCCCCGCCCGGAGGAGCCGCGATTTCTTTCCGAGGAGGCTAATCGTGAGTTTATAGGGTTTGGCTTCGACGCTGAGTCGAATGATTATAAGATCGTGAGGATTCTCCATTTTCAAGTTGATGATGATCGTCGTTGGTTTGGTCGAGTCGGGATTTATTCACTCCGTACAGATTCCTGGAGAAGTTTGGAGTGTGAGGTTCCTGCTTTTCGCGAGGAGGACAAAGCGGTCTTCTTGAATGGGAAACTGCACTGGGTTGCTTTCAAGTTGGATCCCCGTGCGAGTAAAGATGCATCATTATTCGTGTTTGACCTCGCGCGTGAAGTGTTTTATGAAATGGCTCTGCCGGAAGAGACTTTTCAGAATAAGAGTGGCTCTTTAAAAGTGTCTGTGGCAGTGTTAAATGACTCGCTGGCTGTGTCCATTGGTGCAGAGGCCTTTGATGATGATGACCACAATTGTTCTGTTTGGGTTATGAGAGACTACGGCGTGCCTCAACCTTGGACTAAGCTGTATACTTTTAGGAATGAAGAAGTGGTAGTGGGATTTTATGGCTGGATGTGCGATGAGCTTCTTATGGAAATATCTCACTTTGGCGATGAAAATCAAATTTCTTGGAATCGGATCACAGACTCAGTGAAAGAGCTTAAATTACCAGGGACAATTGATTTGGTCACGGTTGTAGAGAGTCCTGTTTCACCTGAGATATGATTCGATTGCTGCTACATTTACTGGTATGAAAGATTGATCATATGCTTGCAGAAAAGTTGAAAGTTACATCTGAATTGAGAAGAAATGGTTTTATTCATACATGTCCTGACCACAAAATGACGAGCATGGGTAATGAGTTGGGTAATGAGTTGGGTGATGAGTTGAGCATGGGTAATGAGTTGGTGCCCATTTACTTGGTACTTCTTGCAAGCTGTAGAATGCATTTTCATTTTCACTTTTGAGTTTTTCTTCAGACTAGCAAAGTCTAGTGTAAGTCATCTTCTTGTTTCCACAGTGACATTTCACATGAATTTTCTTTTGAAGTAAGACAGTCCGATCTTATCCGCAATTTCTGCATTTCACTCGATGATCTGTGTTTTGTCTTGTCCAATTCTGCTCTATATGGTACAGTCAGATTTCGATGATTCGATGCTTCATGAAATCCTAAGGAAAAGCAAAATCCGGCATACTTGCCTGGCGCTCTTCATTATGCATTATTATTCCGATTCCACTCGAATTTCACTTATGGTCCTGTATGCCTTTTTTTGCCAGCTTTGGTTTACATTTTCAGAGACGTTGCTTCTTGATTGTTTTCCCCACATTGGATGATTGCCCTGTTAGTCCATTCCAGTGTGCTCTTAGTTGTTACTGAATCGAACAACTAGTTTGTAATGAATTAAGTTATGTCTGTTATGGAACTAGAAGAGTAAAAGACATAGAAGACAGTGAGATGGTTACAGCATGTTTGTCCCTTATTTGAATTGCATTGCTGAGCACAAAAGGCAGGTTCAATTTGAGCCTACGTTTGGCAATAGCTAGGACTCATGCCTCCATTGTATGATATGATACACTAGAAAACGAGTGCTAAGACTGTTTAAAGTATCAATCGATCGAGAACATAACACTGCAGAAAACCTTGTGCAATCTAGCTTCATATGATTCGTCTTAAAGGGTCGGCACGGTGAATTTAATTTCTCAGTTTATGAAGTTTTAGCAGAAGTGATTCTGCTCATATTTGTTGGAGCTAGAGAAGCAGATTTCAGCCATCTTCATAATTCAAAAGCAACATGAGACAATGACAGCATCTTGTTCATGTCGTACTCTGTCTTTGCAAAAGCAGATATGGTTTGGGATTCCCCTGTTTCCTGTATTGGTTATGTTATTCTATTATCCGCTTTTGACTGATAGAAAGCATCTCTCTTGGTGCTTGTCATCCTTCAGTCTGCTTGTGTCACGACCATGTCTGAGCTAGTCGACAAGGTCTGCAAGCAAGCAAGCAACCAACTACACGTTCTGCATTTCATCTTTGGACGCATTCTGGTCCGTGGGCACCTAATGCCGATGACTACGCACTGGCCTGCACAATCTCTGGCTCGGTTAATCGTACGGCTTCGAGCACTCAAGATTACACAACTTCGACGCTAACTCACATGAGGGGTCCGGGCAAGGACCCCGTCCATCCACTAGCACATCCAGCTGTGTCAAAACATTTATAAGACGGTTCTATCGAAACTGGAAGAGGCACTAGCTGACTTGGACTCCAAGAACTTTTTTGGATTGGCCAACTTGGCGATAATTGCCAGTGAGGGCACGGCGATTGCAAACAGGCCTTTAGGAGACCGCCTTCATTAGTGTCCGATAATAATAGGGATCTTAAAGGCCTCTCGGAAACATATGTTGCAGTCCCTAAAGTTTGCTACACAACATCGATTGCCACTATTTTATCACTTCGGGTGCATCGCGCATGCGAGACGATTGAACTAATAACCTATGGTTGCCGTCCTTCACCATAACGGAGCCGACCCAAGGTCCTTCCATCAATGAATTGGCTTTTATAATGTTAATGTGCTTGGATAACCACTGACTATGGTCTTAATATAGATGGATCTGGTGACAAAAGACTCGCTGGTACGCACCTAAATCTTCCTTCCTGGACTGATTGCCTTCACATAGTGATGTTGATGAATACTGGATAGGTATAGCAAGTTTTCTCAAGGAAACCGGATTCCTTAAGAAACTGTGGATCCCACTTAATAGCTCCTTCTATAACTATTATATCTAACAGCAGATTCGGTTGTGTAAACTCCCCAGGACGATTCGATCAAAAAAAAAAAAAAAAAAAAACTCCCCCAGGACAAAGGGAAGGCTTCCATTCACCTTGCAAATTGTGAGAGCTAATTAGTTACTTTGGTTAGTCTATGATTTATGAGTTGGCCTGGGCCTCCATGTGTTTGTCTTTGTGTGGTTTCCGAGCTAGGAGCGCTTAGAATCAAGTGAGATTCAATAAATGAATTTAAAAAAAAAAAAAAAAAAACTAGAGAAGATACTTATTAAAAGCATCGTCAATATAAAATATCTTTAAACGGACTAGCCAAACATCTTTACTTTTAAGATGAAATGAATGTTAGATTTCTATTAACCACATCTTTACGATTAAATATTTTTCACACTTATCGTTGTGAACAAAATATAACAAATACGATTATCAAAATAAAGAGTCGAACACCTAATTTATGTAATTTAAAACTTTAATAGGTTCTGCTCGAGGTGATCCAAGTTAACTCAAAAATCAAAATTATGATAATCTCGTGACTAAATAAAAATGAATTTTATTTAAAAATTCAAGTATATTGGATTTGTTTGATTAAAATTTTTTACCTCAATGCCTTTTCTTCTTTTTGGCCAACTTTCAAATTTCTCACTTATTCCAGAATTCTTTCAAATCTCAATAAACTAGGATTAAAATACATGTGGGAGTTGCTATTTTGACTTTTGTTGTATGGAGAATTGTTGAGTTTTTTTATTTATTTTTTATTTAAGTAGTTATCCAAAGTATTAAATGAGCCAAGTAATAAACCGGGATACTTGCCCGTTGCACTTCGCTCAACACACATTGGATCATTCTGGTTCCAAATGAATTGGACTTTTGATCTTGTTCCCCTTTTCTTGCCAGGTTTGGTTTTAATTTCCAGAGAGGTTGCTTCTTGATATTTTCCCCATATCGGATGATCACTCTATTGATCACTTCCAGTGTGCTCGTAATTATTACTGAAGCAGACACTTAGTGTGTCGTAGAGTTACGCCGTGAAATGTCTGTTATAGCACTTGAAGAGCTGAAAGACATAGAGGATAGTGAGAAAGTTGCAGTACGTTTGTCCCTTGAATGAATTACACTGCTACACGAGTGTTTAGGCTATCTGAAGTACCGATTTGAATGAGAAAATTACGTCGAAAACCTTATGCCATCCAACTTCAAATGATTCATCTTGAAATGTTGGCTCCGTGAATTGCGTTGCTCTCAGCTTCCCAAGTTTCAGCATAGTTGATTCTGTTCATGTTTGTCAACGCCAGAAAAGCACAACCTCAGCCATCTTCAAAATTCGAAAGCAACACAAGATAATGACGGCATCTTACTCATATCATATCCCGTTGCTCATGCTTGTCATCCTTAGTCCTCTTGCGTCATAGTCGTCACCAAGCTAATCGTCAAGGTCTGCAAGCAAACAACCAACTACATTCTACACTACATCTCTTGTTCGGATCCGCAAGCACCCGATGCCGACAACTAATCACTGGCCCACGTGGCCTTGGGCTTGGTGTATCGTAAGGCTTCGAGTGCTCGAGGTTACACAACTTTGATGCTAAATAACAGGAAGGGTCCAGGCAAGGACCCGTCTGTGCACCAGTGCGTCCAGCAGCATTGAAACGATTATGAGAATGCCGTATTAAAATCTGAAGAGGCATTAGATGACTTGGACCCCGAGAGCTTCTTCGGATCGGCCGACTTGGTGATGATTATAGGTAAGGGCATGGACAACTGCAAATCGGCCTTTAGGAGATCATCTTCATTAGTGTCTGATAATAATGGGGATCTTAAAAGGTCTCTCGAAAACATGTGCTGCCATCGCTAACTTGTTCGCTACATAATATTAATCACTGTCGGTCCATCACTTCAGATCCATCATTTTACAGAAAAATAACAATATATTCTGGAGTTTAGCTGAGACGTGAAAATGAATTGGAAAACATATTTCATTGTTTCATAGGAAAAGTCTCATTTGATGGGAAATTGCCATCGTGGATACCGGCTATTCTATGTAGCATGATCATAATAATATGGATAATTTTCGTAAATTTAAAGAAAAAAATCCATATTTTTTAATAATTTTTTTATCTGTCTTTCTTTTTCTTTTTCCTTTTTCCTATGCTAGTCGCTAGGCCTTGGCAACAAGTCATGGGCGAGGGATGACCCTGTTGACCTTTGGCGAGGTCAAGTCTTACCACAATATGTCGAGGTCTAGCTTGCTTGAGGTCGACGAGCTCGAGCCTCACTAGTCTCAAGAAGATTCAACCTCACTAGGGTTTGGCAAGCTTAAGCCTAGGCTCGAGGTCAGCCCTCATTGGCCCGCGCCCCTATGGCCGGTCGTTAGCCATCTCCAAGGCCTAGCGGTCTACAGAGGAAGATAAAAAAGAAAAAAGAAAAAAGAACGAAAATAAAAATATTTTAAAAAATTCATTTTTTTTTTTATAGGTATTCTTGCCTCAATGGACCTGGGCATGAGCATCAAGCACTTGGGTTTGGCCTTGATATTACCAGGCTTGCCATCCGGTCCTGGTCTCGATGGACTCAAGCATAGCAGTTGAGGTCTTGTTTTTTATGTTAAGATAATATTATGTTATATTATAAATAAACCATCTAGCCCAAAATTGACATGAACCAAACCTAAAATAAGCCCGCCCCCAAATAACGCAAGCTCATTTCAATTCGACAGTGACCCAAGACCCGAACCCAGCCGAGGCCGACCCAATTTCTACTTCGCCAAGCAAGTCTTGCAGCAATCGCTCTCCAACAATTTTTCGAGTTACGACACATGGAGTGCCAAAACTTCGAAAATGTACATTTTAGTGCCAAAATCGGAATAAAATGGATCACTTAAGTGCCACTCACGGCCAAAATTCGGCCAAATTAATGATGTGGCAATTTTTCGGCGAGTTGAGTGCAAAATGGCGTTGTTTTGCACGTTGACGTGGCACGAAAACACAAAAATGATGTTGTTTTGTCTCTAATGTGTAAATAATTAATATAAAAATTAATTAAATTAAATTTAAAATTAAATTTATTTAAAATATTCTAAAAATTAAAAAAAGTAGGGGGGCTAGAGGGAGGCGACTGAGGGTTGAGCCCTCGCCGCCCTCGCCAGCCCTTTCCGGCGATGGCAGAGAGGCGGCGAGGGCCTGCAAGCCCTCTCCCAAATCTGGGGCAAGGGTTGCAGCCTTTGCCTAGATCCGGTGAGGACTTGAGGCCCTCGTTGCTGATCAGCTAAAGGCTGGCGATCCTGGCCAACCCTCCCCCCTCTGTTGCCGGCTCTTCTCAGCGGCGACAACGAGGGCTTAGCCCTTATCTATCTCCCTTCGGCGCCCCCCTCCCCCGTCTTTAATTTTTTTTTAATTTTTAGAATTTTAAATAAATTTAATTTTAAATTTAATTTAATTAATTTTTATATTAGTTATTTACACATTATAGACAAAAACGACATCGTTTTTGCATTTTGTCGCCACGTCAATGTGCAAAACAACCCTATTTTACACTTAATTGACCAAAAAATTGCCATGTCAGAAATTTGACCGGATTTAGGCCAGAATGGCACTTAAATGATTAATTTTACTTCGATTTTGGTACTTTAAGTGTGTCTTTCAAAGTTTTGATTTTGGTATTTAAATGTATATTTTCGAAGTTTTGACACTTAAACGTCTCTCTACGCCACTTGGGCTGGTACTTATACCGCAGCTTTTCTACTTCCCGCTCTTCTTCACAAATCCTCTGCCTAACGACCATCATGGGCTCCTCCTCTGGCGACAGCGATGAGCCAAAGCTCCCTCTGGACGTCGTGGTGGAGATCCTAAAGCGACTGCCGGTGAAATCGCCCCTTCGATTCAGGTGCGGCTGCCGATCATGGCATTCCGCCATCGACGACCCTGCATTCGTGGGCCTCCACTCTCGCCACTCCGCTCTCGATGCCTCCAACTAGTACCTCGTGTGTTTAAGTTACCTCAGTGATCCTAAGGATCCGTGGTCTCTGTTTGCCCACGACTCTCTTACCTGCCTTCCCAGTTGCAAGTCGAAATCCCTTTTGTTACTCCTCCCCTCCGTTTCCATTTCGTCAGTTCGTGCAATGGTTTGATCTGTGTCGCCGACTTTTCCCGAGATGGCGACTAGTTGCACATTTATCTATGGAATTTGTTCACCAGAATGCACAAGGCGCTTCGAGTATCTTACCGCCCGGAGGAGCAGCAATTTCTTTCCAAGAAGGCTAATCATGAGTTTCTAGGGTTTGGCTTCGACGCTAGGTCGAATGACTATAAGATTGTGAGGATTCTCCATTCTTGAGTTGATGATGATCGTTGGTTTGGTCGAGTCGGGATTTATTTACTCCATACAGATTCCTGGAGAAGTTTGGAGTGTGAGGTTCCTGCTTTTCACAATAACAGAAAAGCGGTGGGAATTTACACTGGATTGAGTTGGATGATCTGGGGCATGAGAGTGTAGACTCATCATTATTCATGTTCGATGTGGTGGGTGAGGTGTTTGATGAAATGGCTTTGCCGGAAGAGACTTTTCAGAATGAGGGTGCCCTTTACAAGTGTCTGTGGCAGTGTTAAAAGACTTGCTGGGCTTGGTTCATTGTTGCAGAGGTCTATGATTATGATGATGATGATGATAACTATGACTTTTATTCCATTTGTTCTGTTTGGGTTATGAGAGACTACGGCGTGCCTCAATCTTGGACTAAGCTGTATGATTGATGATGTGGTCATGGCATTTTGTGGCTGGATGTGCAATGGTGAGCTTCTTATGGACATAAATAGTATTGACGGTATAAAGCGACTTTCTATGAATCCAATCAGAGATGAAGTTACAATGCTTCCATTATTATTAGGGGCAATTGATACGGTCACGGTCGTAGAGAATCTCGTATCACTTGGGATATGACTCGATTGCTGTTACATTTACTAGTACAAAAGATTGATCATGCTTGCAGAAAAAGTTGAAAGTTACATATGAATTGAGAAGAAATGCTTTTATTCATATATGTCTTGACCACAAAATGATGAGCATAGGTAGAGTGAGTTGGTGCCCATTTACTTGGTACTTCTTGCAAGCTGTAGAATGCATTTTCATTTTCTCTGAGTTTTTCTTCAGACTAGCAAAGTCTAGTATAAGTCATCTTCTTGTTTCCACAGTGACATTTCACATGAATTTCTCTTTTGAAGTAAGACAGTCTGATCTTGTCAGTGATTTCTGGGTTTTACTCAATGATCTGTGCTTTGTCCTGTCCAATTCTGCTCTCTATGGTACAGTCAGATTTCGATGTTTCGATGCTTCATGAAATCCTAAGGAAAAGCAAAACCCGGCATACTTGCCAGTCGCACTTCATTACACATTATTATTCCGATTCCACACGAATTTCACTTACGGTCCTGTGCGCCTTCTTTTGCCAGCTTTGGTTTACATTTCCAGAGACGTTGCTCCTTGATTGTTTTACCCCCATTGGATGATCGCTATTAATCCATTCCACTGTTCTCTTAGTTGTTACTGAATTGAACAACTAGTTTGTAATGATTTACGACATAGTAATGTCTGTCATGGAACTCGAAGAGTAAAAGACATAGAAGATAGTGAGACAGTTACAGCAGGTTTGTCCCTTATTTGAATTGCATTGCTGAGCACAAAAGGCAGGTTAAATTGGAGCCTACGTTTGGCAATAGTCAGGACTCATGCCTCCATTGTATGATAATGATACACTAGAAAACGAGTGCTAAGAATATTTAAAGTATCAGTTGGTCGAGAACATAACACCACCGAAAACCTTGTGCAATCTAGCTTCAAATGATTTATCTTAAAGTGTTAGCACGGTGAATTTGATTTCTTAGTTTCTGAAGTTTTAGCAGAAGTGATTCTGCTCATATTTGTTGGTGCTAGTGAAGCAGATCCCAGCCATCTTCATGATTCAAAAGCAACATGAGACGATGACAGCATCTTGTGCATGTCGCATTCTGTCTTCTTGGGGCTCGTCATCCTTCACTCTGCTCGTGTCACGACCATATCTCTGAGCTAGTCGACAAGGTCTGCTAGCAAGCAACCAACTACACGTTCTGCATTTCATCTCTGGATGCATTCTGATCCGTGGGCGCCTGATGCCGATGACTACACACTGACTTGCATAGTCTCTGGCTTGGTTTATCATACGGCTTCAAGCACTCAAGATTACACAACTTCGACACTAACTCACATGACCGGTCCAGGCAAGGACCCCGTCGGTCCACCTGCGCATCCAGCAATGTCAAAATGCTTGTAAGACAGTTCTATCGAAACTGGAAGAGGCACTAGCTGACTTGGACTCCAAGAACTTTTTTGGATTGGCCGACTCGGCAATGATTGCTAGTAAGGGCATGGACGATTGCAAACGGGCCTTTAGGAGACCGCCTTCATTAGTGTCTGATAATAATAAGGATCTTAGAGGCCTCTCGGAGACATGTGTCGCAGTCCCTAAAGTGCCTGGCAACACAACATTAATCACTGTTGTTTTACCACTTCAGGTGCATGCGACAACAATTGAACTAATAACCTACGGTTGCCGTTCTTCTCCATAATGGAACCAACCCGAGGTCCTTCCATTGATGAATTGGCTTTTATAATGTTAATGTGCCTGGATAACAACTGAGTATGGTCTTAATATAGATGGATTTGGTGACAAAAGACTCGCTGATATGCACCTAAATCTAATAAAGTAATGCTAATGAATATTGGACAGGTATAGCAAATTTTCTAAGGAAACCGGATTCCTTGAGAAAACTGTGGATCCCATTTGGTGGGTCCCACCAAGTGGGATTCAATAAATGAAAAGATAAAAAGAAGAAACTAGAAAAGATATTTATTAAAAGCATCGTCAATATAAAATATCTTTAATCAGACTAGTCAAACACTTTTACTTTAAGAAAAAATGAATATTAGATTTTTATTAATCACACCTTTACGATTAAATATTTTTCACACTTACTTCGTGAACGAAAATATAACAAATACGATTATCAGAATAAAGAGTTAAATACCTAATCTATATAATTTAAAAGTTTAATAGATTTTGCTCGATGTGATCCAAGTTAACTTAAAAATCGGAATTATGATTATCTCGTGACTAATTAAAAATTAATTTTTATTTAAAATTTAAAATTTATTGGATTTGTTTGATTAAAAAATTTACCTAAATGCTTTTTCTTCTTTTTGTACAACCCTATTTTTTCACCATGCTAGCCAACTTTCAAATTTCTCACTTATTCTTAAATTCTTTGAAATCTCAATAAATTAGGATTAAAATACATGTGTGGGTTGCTATTTTGACTTTTATTGTATCTAGAATTGTTGATTTTTTTATTTAAGTATTTATCCAAAGTATCAAATGGGCCAAGCAAGAATTTTCATTTTCTTTATGAAAAAAAAAAAGCAATTATCGATATTTGAGAATCTTCTATCGAGATTTGTTTTCCAAATTTGTTCTGCAAGGGAATAATGGTACCGTTCTCGTAGCGAGGTCCTTATGTATAATGGGGAATTTATTGAAATCCTTGACATCCAAAATAATAATTGCAGAATCCACCCTGGAGAGCAAAACGTTTCCAAATAAAGCTGCACCCATTTGACGCAATACTGATAATCCTGGAAAGGAAACTTTTACATCTCTCATTCCTATTTAAGGAGAGACTAATTGTGCTCCTGTAAGCACAATTCAACCATTCCCCATAGCTGAACCAGAGTAAAAAAGAGCAATGGCAACATCTTCTGCGCTTCTCCTCTTCTGCAATCTTGCATTCGTCATCCTTCTCGCGTCGATTGCGGCTCAGTCCCCACACATCACAGCCGCTGATTCCAGGCTAGTCAACAGGGTTTGCAAGCAAACACCCAATTACAAATTTTGTGGCTCGGCGTGTAATGGTGAGTTTCTTATGGAAATAGATGAAAATCAAATTTATTAAAATCCAATCACAGACGAAATCGGAATGCTTCCATTCACACCACCATGTGAATTTGTCACAGTTGTAGAGAACGTTGTTTCACTCAAGATATGACTCAAATGCTATGAAAGATCAATTATGCTTGCAGAAAAGATGAAAGTTATATTTGTATTGAGAAGAAATGATTTTATTAATATTTGTCCCGGCCACAAAATGACGAACATAGGTAGTGAGTTGGTGCCCATTTACTTGGTACTTCTTGCAAGCATTAGAATGCATTTTCATTTTCCCTTTAAGTTTTTCTTTAGACTAGTGAAGTGTGTCTCTATATGAGGGAAAGCATTAGAATGCATTTTCATTTTCACTTTAAGTTTTTCTTTAGACTAGTGAAGTGTGTCTCTATATGAGGGAAAGTTTGCAATTGAAGACCACATCTACAACTTTAGCATTGCCAATACTAGCATATTTTAGATGATGTGGAAATGCACCTATGTGTTCAATGTGATGCCACAATAAGCATTTTTCAGCTAATATAAGACCAAACTTTCACGGTTTGAATCTCGCATCTCAATCTCTAGGCATTGCAACCAGTGCAAGTACACATTACTATATCTTGTTTCCTATTTCAAGACTTAGTGGTAGTAGTGGCAATGCATACCTAGTAGGCTCATTCATTGATCCATGCAGAGAGTTATATTAGTGGATTAAAGAAACATTGGAGACTATATTATCATGATACACTATTTTTCCCCAAATGATTTGTGGGTCCGAAGTCTCACTTCATCTAACGATACAGTGATCTAAGAGTGTGGTCTATGTTGGGAAATATGGCTTTGAATCAGTAAAGCAATTAAGTTGGATTTTGAGATATGATATCACTTTATTTACGGATTTATTTGCCCCACAATATACCAATGATCACGAGCAAATATCCTCCAAAATACAACAAAGTCTCGAGTGAGAATACTATATAATGATTATAATATTACTATAAGATTTCTCTAGGAAACAATTGAAAAAAAATGGTTGTAGTTTTGGAAAGAAGACTCGAAAGTGATTTTATATTCGTTCATCAAAAAACTAGCATACATATAAAGAATATAGGCAACTTTGTGAAAGGTTGCAAAACAAAAGTATCCTTTCAAAAGAAGTTCTAGAATGAACAAAGGTATCTATTCAGAAGAAGTTGCATAATGAACAAATGTAGCATTTCAGAAAGGTTGCAAACTGAACGAATATAATTTCCAAAGGTTATCTTGAAAAGACACATATCTAAAAATTTGAAATAATAAAAATAATAATTTTTTAATAAATAAAATTTCTAATTTTCATAATTTCCAAAAATACTTAATAAAAAAAACCTTTGAACTAATAAAGGTTAATAAGATAACCGTATGAAATAAAATAAAAATAAAGGAGTTGAATTCGATATTATAAAAATAATAAATTATAATAATTTTTTAATGAATAAAATTTCGAATTTTTATACTTTCCAAAAATACCGAATAAACAAAAAACAACCTTTTAGCTAATAAATGTTAATAAGATAACTGTACGAAATAAGATAAAAATAAATGGGTTAGTACTCCATGCAAGCATGCAAAGTGCTAAGTGCGCTTAATAATTGCGCACCGCACGCATGTATGATCTGGTCTAGCTCACACCTAGTCTTTTCTTTAAACACACTAGAGAAGTCTCACACTTATTATTTGGCCCACCTCCTCTCAACTTTCTTATGTGGGATAAGGAAAAACACACCTAATTTATTTTACAAACAAACTTTCAAGAGTCTATAGATGAGATAATCTCTGTGCTTCCTCCTTGGAAAGACATCTGGGAATGTGGCCTTAGGTCTGGGTCTTATTTCTAGAGAGGTGGCTTTTTTATTATTCCCCCTATCGAATAATCACTTATTCATTTCTAGTGTGCTCGTGGTTGTTACTGAAGCGGACACTTAGTGTGTCGCAGGCTGGGGTGTGGAAAATGTCTGTTATAGCACTTGAAGATTGAAAAGAGAGAGGACAGCGAGAAAGTTACAGCACGTTTGCTATGCAAGTGTCTAGGCTATTTGAAGCACCTACTTGGTTCATAACATTACGCCGAAAACCTTATGCCATGCAGCTTCAAATTATTCATCTTGAAATGTTAGCTCCGTGAATTGCATTGCTCTCAGCTTCCCAAGTTTCAGCTGAGCTCATTCTGTTCATGTTTGTCAACGCCAGAAAAGCACAACCCCAGCCATCTTCAAAATTCGAAAGGCAACATAAGATAATGACAGCATCTTACTCATGTCGTATCCCGTCTTGCTCACGCTTGTCATCCTTCAGTCCTCTTGTGTCATAGTCGTGACCGAGGTAGTCATCAGGTCTGCAAGCAAACAACCAACTGCATTCTGCATTACGTCTCTTTGTTCGGATCCGCACACACCGGAGGCTGACGACTACACATCAGCCCACATAACCATTGGCTGACGACCACCCATCAGCCCACATAACCTTTGGCTTGGTTGGTGTATCGTAAAGCTTTGAGCACCCGAGGTTACCCAGCTTCAATGTTAAATAACAAAACCAGTCCAGGCAAGGACCGTCCGAGCACCAGTACATCCAGCAGCGTCGGAATGATTATGAGAAGGTCGCATTGAAATGTGAAAAGGCATTAGGTGACTTCGACCTCCAGAGCTTCTTCGGATCAGCCAAATTGGCCATGATTGCTGGTAAGGGCGCGAACAACTGCAAATCGGCCTTTAGGAGATTACCATCATCGATGTCCGATAATAATCGGGATCTTAAAGGTTTCTCAAAAACATGTGTTGCCATGGCTAATTTGTTTGCTATGCAAGATTAATCACTGTCATTCCATTACTTCATGCGCGTGCCATGATGACTAAACTAATAGGCTATAGGACAGATATAGTGAATGACATATTTCAAGCTCATTGCAGTATCAAAATCAGAACCATGTTCAAAATTCAAATGCAACATAAGATGATGACAGCATAGTCTTCCTCTTGCTTGTCATCCTTCAGTCCTCTTGCGACATAGCCGTGACCGAGCTTGTCATCAAGGTCTGCAAGCAAACAACCAACTGCATTCTGCACTACATCTCTTTATTCTGATCCGCACGCACCTAATGCCGACGCTTGCACACCGGCCCACATAGCCTTCTGCTTGGTGTATCATAAAGCTTTGAGCACCCGAGGTTACACAACTTCGATGCTAAATAACACGACTGGTCGAAGCCAAGACCCGTCTGTGCACCAGTGCATCCAGCAGCGTCGAAACGATTGTGAGAAGGCCACATTGAAATGTGAAGAGGCATCAGGGGACTTGGACCCCAACAGCTTCTTCGGATCGGCCGACTTGGTGATGATCACTAGTGTTGGCACGGACGATTGCAAATCGGCCTTCATGAGATCTCCTTCATCAGTGTCCGATAATAATTGGGATCTTAAATGGCCTCTCGAAAACATGTGTTGCTGTCACTAACTTGTTTGCTACAAAAAATTAATCTTTGTCAGTCCATCACTTTTAGGTTCATCATTTTACAGAAAATAACAATGTATTAAGTTGTTTGGTTAAGACATGAAAATGAATTGGAAAATATATATTTCATTGTTTCGCAAGAAAAATCTCATTTGATCAGAAATAGCCAATGTGAACGGTGATTGTCCTAAGTTGCACGACTGCGATGACGTGGACAATTTTTGTAAATTTAAAGAAAAAAATCCAGATTTTTTCATTTTTTTTTATTCTTTTCTTTCTTTTTATTTTTCCTTCTTCCTCTGCAGTCCTCAGGCCATGGTGACAGGCCATCGGCGAGGGCTGACCCCGTCGACCTCTGGTGAGGTCAAGTCTCACTAAGATATGGCGAGGTCTATCTCGCTTGAGGCTGATGAGCTTGAGCCTCGCTAGTCTCAAGAAGACTCAACCTCACCAAGGTCTAGCGAGCTCAAGCCTACGCCTCAGCCCTCGCTAGTCCGTGCCCCCGTGGCTAGTTGTTAGCCGTTGCTAAGGCCCAGCGGCCTAGGAATGAAGAAGGAAAAAGAAAAAGAATGAAAATAAAAATGCTAAGAAAATTTGAAATTTTTTTAAGAGGTACTCTAACCTCAATGGACCAGGGCATGAGCATTGAGGACTTGGATTTGGCCTTGATATTATCAGGCTTGGCATCTCGAGCCCGGTCTCAATGGACTCAAGCATGGCGGCTGAGGTCTCATTTTTTATATTAAGATAATATAAAATTATATTATTTTTAAAAAAAAAAAATTGACCCGACCCGACCCGGGTCTTCAACCCCACGGTCGGACCGGGCCCGATACGGAAGCCTAGTTGGGCTTCCCCGAACTGAAGCCCAGACGAGAAAGACTTATTAATTAGCTAGCCCAGCCCAAGATAAAATAACCCGACTTATAAATAAACCATCTGGCCCAAAACTGACATGAACCTAACCTAAAATAAGCCGGCCCTCAAACATCGGAAGCCCAAGCCGATCCGACCCGTGACCCGAGACTGACCCGATTTCTACTTCGCTGGGCAGCAAGTACTGCACCAATTTCTCTCTAGCAGCTTTTCTACTTCCCGCTCTTCTTCTCAAACCCTCGGCCCGACGACCGTCATGAGCTCCTCCTCAGGCGACGGCGACGGCGACGGCGGCGAGCCGAAGCTCCCTCGGGACGTCGTGGTGGAGATCCTGAAGCGACTGCCGGTGAAATCGCTCCTCCGATTCAGGTGCGTCTGCCAATCATGGCGTTCCGCTATCGACGACCCTGCGTTCGTGGCCCTCCATTCTCGCCACTCCGCTCTCAATGCCTCCAACTGGTACCTCGTGTTCCAAGATTACCACGGTGATTTTAAGTATACGTGGTCTCTGTTTACCCTACCTTCCCAGTTGCGAGTCGAAATCCCATTCGTTACTCCTTTGTGTTTCGTCGGTTCGTGCAATGGTTTGCTCGGCGTCGCCGACGTTACGGGCGAAAGGCGGTACATGTATCTGTGGAATTTGTTCACCAGAAAGCAGAAGGCGGTTCGACTTTTTCCCCGTCCGGGGGAGCCGCAATTTCTTTACAAGGCGGCTCCCGCTGAGTTTGTAGGGTTTGGCTTTGACGCTGAGTCGAATGACTATAAGATTGTGAGGATTCTCCATTTTCTAGTTGACGGTCGTTGGTTTGGTCGAGTCGGGATTTATTCACTCCGTACAGATTCCTGGAGAAGTTTGGAGTGTGAGGTTCCTGCTTTTACCAGGGACGACAAAGCGGTTTTCTTGAATGGGAATCTGCACTGGATTGCTTTCAAGTTGCCTATGAGTAAAGACGCATCATTATTTGTGTTCGATGTCGCAGGGGAGGTGTTTGATGAAATGGCTCTGCCAGAAAATACGAGTGGCTCTTTGACAGTATCTGTGGCAGTATTAAATGACTCGCTGACTGTGTTCAGTGCGGAGACCTTTGTTGATGACTGTCTTTGTTCTACTTATTCTGCTTGGGTTATGAGAGAGTACGGGGTGCCTCAGTCTTGGACTAAGCTGTATAATATTAAGATTAATGCAGTGGTAGAGGGATTTTGTGGCTGGATGTGTAATGGTGAGCTGCTTATGGAAATAGATAGCTCTCATGGTAAAAGGCGAATTTCTATGGATCGGATCAAAAACAAAGCCACAGTGCTTCCAATATCAGGGATGACTTATTTGGTCACGGTTGTAGAGAGTCTCGTCTCACCTGAGATATGACTCGATTGCTGCTACATTTACTGGTATGAAAGATTGATCATGTTTGCAGCAAAGTTGAAAGTTACATCTGAATTGAGAAGAAATGGTTTTATTCATACATGTCCCGACCACAAAATGATGAGTACGTGTAATGAGTTGGTGCCCATTTACTTGGTACTTCTTGCAAGCTGTAGAATGCATTTTCATTTTCACTTTTGAGTTTTTCTTCAGACTAGCAAAGTCTAGTGTAAGTCATCTTCTTGTTTCCACAGTGACATTTCACATGAATTTTTCTTTTGAAGTAGACGGTCTGATCTTATCCGCAATTTCTGCATTTCACTCGATGATCTGTGTTTTGTCTTGTCCAATTCTGCTCTATATGGTACAGTCAGATTTCGATGTTTCGATGCTTCATGAAATCCTAAGGAAAAGCAAAACCCTGCATACTTGCCTGCGCTCTTCATTATGCATTATTATTCCGATTCCACTCGAATTTCACTTACGGTCCCGTATGCCTTTTTTTGCCAGCTTTGGTTTACATTTTCAGAGATGTTGCTTCTTGATTGTTTTCCCCAGATTGGATGATTGCCCTGTTAATCCATTCCAGTGTGCTCTTAGTTGTTACTGAATCGAACAACTAGTTTGTAATGAGTTAAGTTATGTCTGTTATGGAGCTCGAAGAGTAAAAGACATAGAAGACAGTGAGATGGTTACAGCATGTTTGTCCCTTATTTGAATTGCATTGCTGAGCACAAAAGGCTGGTCAAATTTGAGCCCACGTTTGGCAATAGTTAGGACTCATGCCTCCATTGTATGATAATGATACGCTAGAAAACGAGTGCTAAGACTAATTAAAGTATCGGTCGGTCAAGAACATAACACCGTCGAAAACCTTGTGCAATCTAGCTTCAAATGATTCGTCTTAAAGTGTCAGCACGGTGAATTTCATTTCTCAGTTTCTGAAGTTTTAGTAGTAGTGATTCTGCTCATATCTGTTGGAGCTAGAGAAGCAGATCTCGGCCATCTTCATAATTCAAAAGCAACATGAGACAATGACAGCATCTTGTTCATGTTGCATTCTGTCTTCTTGGTGCTTGTCATCCTTCAGTCTGCTCGTGTCACGACCATGTCTGAGCTGGTTGACAAGGTCTGCAAGTAAGCAACCAACTACACATTCTGCATTTCATCTCTGGGTGCATTCTGATCTGTGGGCACCTGATGCCGATGAGTACACACTAGCCTGCAGAGTCTCTGGCTTGGTTTATCATACGGCTTCAAGTACTCAAGATTACACAACTTCTACGCTAACTCACAGGACCGGTCTGGGCAAGGACCCCGTCCGTCCACCAGCGCATCCAGCAGTGTCAAAACGTTTATAAGACGGTTCTATCAAAACTGGAAGAGTTACTAGCTGACTTAGACTCCAAGAACTTCTTTGTATTGGCTGACTTGGTGAAAATTGCTAGTAAGGGCATGGACGATTGCAAACAGGCCTTTATGAGACCACCTTCATCAGTGTCCGATAATAATAGGGATCTTAGAGGGCTCTTGGAACACAACATTAATTGCTACCGTTTTATAACTTCAGGCACATGCGACGACAATTGAACTAACAACCTACGGTTGCCGTTCTTCGCCATAACAGAACCAACTCGAGGTCCTTCAATTGATGAATTGGCTTTTATAATGTTGATGTGCTTGGATAACAACTGACTATGGACTTAATATGGATGGATTTGGTGACAAAAGACTCGCGGATATGCACCAAAATCTTCCTTCCTGGACTGATTGCCTTCATATAATGATGCTGATGAATAGTGGACAGGTATGGCAAGTTTTCTCAAGGAAACCGGATTCCTTGAGAAAACTGTGGATCCCATTTGGTGGGTTCCACCAAGTGATTTTTTATAAATGAAAAAGAAGAAGAAAGAAACTAGAAAAGATACTTATTAAAAGCATCCTCAATCAATGTGGGTAATGGAATGATTCAAGTGCCGAAATGGACATGCTCTCGTTTTGTCGAGTTTTCTCTCTATCATGGATAGAGTTCTTCCTCTTCGTTCAACCTTTTTTCTTCATCAGCTGATTATCTGGGTTTTATCTCCGCCGCTATTGCACTGCTAGTGGCAACTCGTCCTCTACTTCTAATCTGTTTTCCAATCCATTCTCCATGCAACTCACCCATATTTCACATACCAGACTTCGCTCCTTTTCCCTCGTCCTTTCCGTGTTTCGCCTTTTCATCATCTGG
Source organism: Eucalyptus polyanthemos subsp. polyanthemos (assembly GCA_017140185.1). NCBI lineage: Eukaryota > Viridiplantae > Streptophyta > Magnoliopsida > Myrtales > Myrtaceae > Eucalyptus > Eucalyptus polyanthemos. The sequence continues at coordinate 16,554,421 of CM029460.1, forward strand.
GTTTTTTATTCCTTTGCATGTCCACCTTTTTATGATCTACGGCCTTCTCTTTTACGGCAACCTCCCTTTCCTTCGCCATGGCTTGATGATTTGGTTTTTTCCCTTCCTGGGTTTCAGTTCCATCTGCATGTTCCGGTTTTCTTACTCTTCCTCTGACTCCTATCGGGTGACTTTCCTTCTTTACTAATGGCTAGCGCCGATGATCTAGAAACATCACGAATTGCAGCACTATGTCAAAAATTGGGACGATTATGCTCAGAAAAAGAAATTGAAGAATGGCATGTTCAACCCCCACCTGAAGCAGTTGAGGAATGTAAGTTGACTTTAATAGGTAAGATTTCCTCGAATCCTTCCTTTAATTTCCAAGCTTTCCAATCGGTTTTGAAGAGGGCATGGAAGTCAGAGAAGGTTGATCTCCTGCAACGAGAAGAGGGTATTTATCTAGCCAAATTCAGGTCTCAAGCGGAAAAACAAAGAGTTCTAGAAACTGGACCTTGGCATTTTTCGGGCCACCTCATTAATTTCAAACCTTGGGTCGCCGACACACCTCTGCACTGTTATGACTTTTCTACCTGTGCGTTCTGGGTTCAGGTTATTGGCCTACCTCTTGAATGCTGTACCGATGATATGATTCGTAAAGCAGTAAGTACCGTTGGCCCTGTTTTGCAAATAAAATCTGATTTTGTTCCTGGATCCACCCTCCGAGCTGGTCGAGCACGGATTGAACTGCCATTATCTGAACCTTTAAAGGTCGGTCGACTCATTAAATACAATAACCACACTCTCTGGCTGGATTTCAAGTACGAAAGATTACCTCACTACTGTTACTCCTGTGGTCGATTGGGTCATTACACTGATGCTTGTCCGTCTATCCCTTTTGAGGAAACTATGATAACGGACTCGGAGAAAACACCTTATGGTCCCTGGTTAAAAGCTGAAGTTCAGCAACATAGTCCATACTGGAAGGTTTATTATAGCAATCCATCAATGGAGGAGGAAAGGGAGGAATCTGTACCTGAGACACCTCCGTCCAATGCTCAACCACTCCCTATTTTACCACCACCTCTCCCCCAGGCACCTATTCCTGCGCAGCAAATGCATTCTGCATTGTCCAAGGCTGGTTCTGAGATAGTGAACTCTGCTACCCTCACCCATCATAGTATTTCTACTGCCCTAATTCCAGCAGATGCAAAGCTTAAAGGAGTGCAGATGCAGACATTGCCTCCCCTGGTAAAGAAGGGCAAGAGTTCTCGTCAGAGTATTAAAATAGGCCCTGCAAAGAAACCTAGACGTTATAACCCATATGATATACCTACTGAGCACCTGGGAGGTCTTGATGAGTCACTCTTATTGGATACTCCAATTATCATGGCGACTGAGGACAACATAAGGGCGTCGGTGGCTGGCCCACAACAGCCATCTGTGCAGAGATGAAAATCATCAGTTGGAACTGTCAGGGTTTGGGCAATCCCCTGACAGTTCAAGCTTTAAAAGCCCTTTTGGCAAAAGAAAAGCCTGACTTGCTTTTTTTGATGGAGACTAAGAATGGGGATGATGTTTTATCCCGGTTGCAACGTACCTTGCGGTTTTTGCATCTTCGAGTTTTCAGCCCGTTAGGCTCTGCGGGTGGCTTGGCTCTTTTTTGGAACGAGGGCTTTCAGTTGTCTGACTTTACTTCCTCTCGGTTTTTTTTTTTTTTTTTTTTTTGACTTCATCTGCAAAGATATTTCGGAGGCCAGGTCAATGCGGATTACTTGTATTCATGCTCCTGCAGTTTTTCATGACCGTCAGTTTATTTGGCAAACTTTGAGAAGATATAGCAGATCAAATGCCTTACCTTGGGTCTGCCTTGGTGATTTCAATGAAATTCTTCATCGCTGGGAGAAAATTGGTGCTCGACCTGCTGATTTTTACCGCATGACTTCTTTTCAAGATTTTCTTAATGATTGTAGTCTACTTGATCTTCCTTCTCATGGCTGCGCCTTCACTTGGTCAAATCATCGAGAAGGAGATGCCTTGGTCAAGGAACGTCTTGATAGAGCCGTGTGTAATGCGGACTGGCGCGTTTTGTTTCCACATGCTCAGGTACTTGCACTCCCTGCAATCGGTTCAGACCATGGTCCTCTGGTTTTAAATACTCATCCGAGCATAGTTCGAAGGAAAAGACATTTTACCTTTGAGATCTTCTGGAATCAGGATCCTCAGTGTCGTGCAGCTATTCAATCCTCTTGGAACTCTGTCTCAAGAAAAGACTCCCCGCTCTCCGACAAACTTCGTGCAGTTGCTATGGACTTGTCCATTTGGAGTCGTTCGAGGTTTTCTCATAATAGGCATTAGGCATCACAGTTGGAGCACCAGTTAGAATTGCTGACAAATCAGTATCCTACCTCACTAAATCAAGCACAGCAACAATTTGTAAAAACAGAACTCCATAAAGCATGGCAGAGGGAAGAACAATATTGGGCAATGCGCTCTAGGATAAATTGGTTAAGGTGGGGTGATCGTAATACTCATTTCTTTCATGCCACGACTCTCCAAAGAAGACAACGCAATCATATTTCAGTCTTACGAGATAATCACCAACAGTGGATTCGAGACCCTCACCAGCTCCAACAAATGACCACAGATCATTTTTCTCTCCTCTATACAACCTCTGGCCCTAGATGTTATCAACAAATTCTTCAACAATGCCCCCAAATGGTTACCACAGAAATGAACGACACGCTTCTAGCTCAGGTTACAATGGAAGAGGTTAAAGCAGCCACCTTTCAATTGGGTGCTTCAAAAGCCCCAGGCCCTGATGGTTTAACTGGTATGTTTTACCAATCTCATTGGGAGGTAATAAAGGAAGATATCTATCGGGCAGTGCAGAATTTTTTCAGTTCGGGATCTTTACCGGTGGCTTTAAATCGAACTGCCATAACATTGATTCCCAAAACCCCAAACCCAGAGTGCTTGGATCAATATAGACCTATTAGCTTGTGCAACTATGCTTATAAAATTTTCTCTAAAGTACTTGCTAACAGGTTAAAACCTTTACTGCCTGTTTTAATTTCTGAGGAACAGAGTGCATTTGTTGCTGGACGACAGATTCAGGATAATGTTCTTATGGTTCAGGAAGTGATTCACCAGCTTAGAACTAGGAAACGAAAGCATCATTTTCAAGCAGTTCTAAAAGTTGATATGCAGAAAGCCTATGATCGTATTGAATGGGATTTTCTTCAGGATTACCTACTTTGTTTAGGTTTTCAGCCTCATTGGGTACAGCTAGTCATGCAGTGCATCTCAACTACAACTTTGTGCGTTAAAATGAATGGTGATTATCTTCCGAGTTTTCATCCGACTAGGGGGCTTCGGCAGGGTGATCCTCTATCCCCCTATTTATTCATTATTGTTGCTAATCTCCTCTCACTCCTCATTAAGAATGCTCTCGATATGGGTTTGCTCAAAGGTATTAAATTGAATCAGTGGTGTCCCACTTTATCTCATTTGTTATTTGCTGATGATGCTGTATTTTTCCTCACTGGATCCCTGATGGAGTGCCAGAATCTATCTAACATCCTAAATCAGTATAGTATGGCAACTGGACAGGCTATAAACCGAAACAAATCGGGCATTTTCTTCAATCCTTCTTGCCCTATGTCTCTTCAAAACAATTTGGCAAGTGAATTAAGGGTTCCTATTTTACAGAGATGTGGGAAATACCTAGGGATACCTACTGATTGGGGCAGATCTAAGCGGGATATGTTTTCTTGGATCCTGACTAGAATTCAGTTGAAACTACAGGGGTGGAAGGAGAAGCTTATCTCTAAAGGAGGGAAGGAAGTTCTGCTTAAAACAGTGATTCAATCTATCCCCCAGTATGCCATGTCTGTTTTTAAGATTCCTAAGTCTTTATGTAAACTTATCGAACAGCGTATGGCTAATTTTTGGTGGAACAATGATACAAGCAAAGTTGGAATTCATTGGCAAAGTTGGAATAAACTGCAACATCGAAAAGAGGTAGGAGGTTTGGGTTTCAGAAAATTAATCGGTTTCAATGAAGCCATGCTTGGTAAGCAAGCGTGGCGTTTTATTCATCAACCATCCTCATTATGGGCTAAGTTTTTTAAAGGACTCTATTTTCATTCATCCACTTTTCTTAAAGCTGCCAAAGGCTCTCGCCCATCATGGGGCTGGCAGAGCCTCTTGTGTGGACGAGCAGCTATCCTACCGAACATCCGTTGGTCAGTAGGAGATGGGCAATGCATTAACATCAGAACAGACAGATGGTTACCCATGGGTGTTCTAGGTGGACCAAAAGCCCAAGCAGAACCCCTTCTAGTAGCTGATCTTATTGATCAGTCTACTGGTTCTTGGAAAACAGACCTACTACATACTTTTTTCGACTTGCCAATTATCCAGGAAATCACAAACATTCAGATTCGACCAATTTGCACAAAAGATGCACTCATTTGGACAGCAACAAAGCAGGGTACTTATACTGTAAAGTCGGCATACCATGCAATTACTCAGACTAACCTCAATGGATCGATAGATGGTGCTTCTACTTCATACAGAACCCCTACCTGGTTCTGGCGAACTCTTTGGACTATGCCTGCTGCTCCTAAAGTTCGTATCTTCCTCTGGTCCCTTTGTAATGACGCCATAGCAACGAGGTACAACCTGCACCGAAGACACATTATAGACAGTCCGTGTTGCCCACTTTGTAAAACACAGATTCCTGAAACGACAGAACATCTGTTCTTACTATGTTCGTGGACTAAACAGGTCTGGTCACACTCTCAGATTGGTATATCTATTGATCCTACTACTATCCAGAGACTGGATTCATGGCTAGTATCAACGATTGCTAATGGGAACCGCTTACCTCGACTTGCGCTGATCGCAAATGTGCTGTGGCAGATCTGGAAGGGCCGAAATGGTTTCCTCTTCCGGGGTAAATTTCCTCATCCGACTGTTGTTGTAGAAGCCGCTTTAACAAATTCCCAAGTAGATCGACTGTCTTCGCCATCCTCTGCACACCAGAAGTCCTCCGTCTCTCAGATGGGGCATTTATGGCGTCCCCCGGATCCTGGTACACTGAAGATCAACGTTGACGGCTCCTATCACCAAGGTAGCACACATGGTAGTATTGCTAGTATTTCCAGAGATCACCAAGGCAAACTTACTGATATCTTCTCAGCAAGGGTTGAAGCTTCTTCCGCTCTGCAGGTGGAGATCCAAGCCCTTTCTTTAGCCCTTCGTCATCTGCTGGATCAGGGGTTTCAGAACGCCTCCCTTGTCGTACATTCGGACAACCTCTCTCTGGTCGAAGTGATGAATCGACGAGCACAGCCGCCATGGCCGGATCGTCCTCTCTTCTCGGAGGCAGCCTTTCTATTCTCTCTCTTCCCCAACCTTTCGCTTGGTTTTTGCCCTAGGGAAGCAAATGCGGTTGCCGACTGGGCCTGTAAAGCCCATAATCGAAACCCTATGCTTAGCATATCCTCTCTTCATCCGCCCCTTCCGCTATTGAATTTGTTATGTGCGGATGCTCTTGCAGCTGGTTGTACGGATTTTTATCATTAATATATGCTGCTCTTTCACCGTTAAAAAAAAAAAAAAAAAAAAAAGCATCCTCAATATAAAATATCTTTAAACGGATTGGTTGAATATTTAAGATGAAATAAATATTGGATTTCTATTAATCAAACCTTCATGATTAACGTGGACTGTTCATGGCAGGAGAACAGATCGGAAGGATCCATAGCCGGGATTTGTAGAGGAGCTGATGGGGTGTGTACCGCTGGTTTTGTGCAGAAAATCTTAGCTCAATCGGCTCACATGGCCGAAACCCTAGCCATCCAGCGTTCGCTCGAGTGGCTGAAGGAGAAGCGAACTAGTCTGACAGAACCAGTTTCAACCGCACGAACTGAAGCAGCTTTCTACATATCAAGTGACTGCCTCCCCGCTGTTGAATCTATTCTGGGCCGCACAGAAATTCCATGGGCCTCGCGGCCCTTTGTCCTTGATTGCCGACAGCTGCTAGGCCAAATGAAGGATGTCTTCTTGCAGTTTGAACCGCGTGAGTCCAACCGAGCCGCGGACTGGATTGCCAAATCACACAACTCCGGTTCCTTGCCAGGTAATTGGGTTACTAATCCCCCGCACGAACTTTTTCTTATCTTATGTGTTGATTTTCCTACTACTTGTACTCCACCTACTTAGTATCAATCAAAGCGTTTTCACTTTGACCAGAAAAAAAAAAAAAACCTTCATGATTAAATATTTTTCACACTTACCGGCGTAAACGAAAATATAACGAATACGAATATTAGAATAATGAGTCGAATACCTAATTTACGTAATTTAAAACTTTAATTGGTTCTACTTCGAGATGATCCAAGTTAACTCAAAAATCGAAATTATGATCATCTCATGACTAGCTAAAAATGAATTTTATTTCAAAATTCAAGTATATTGGATTGGTTTGCTTAAAAAATTTTACCTCAATGCTTTTTCTTCTTTTTGTACAACCCTATTTTTTCACCATGCCAGCCAATTTTCAAATTTTTCACTTATTCCGGAATTCTTTGAAATCTCAATAAATTATGATTAAAATACATGTGTGGTGGGTTGCTATTTTGACTTTTATTGTATCTAGAACTGTTGAGTTTTTTTTATTTAAGTATTTATTCAAAGTATCAAATGGGCCAAGCAAGAATCTTCATTTTCTTTATGAAAAAAAGCAATTATCGAGATTTGAGAATCTTCTATCGAGATTTGTTTTCTAAATTCGTTCCACTAGTTGCCCAATTTCCATTGAATGGGAACATATGGCCCGCAAGGGAATAACAGCGCTGTTCTCTTAGCAAGTATCTTATGTATAATGGGGAATTTATTAAATCCTTGACATCCAAAATAATGATGGCAGAATCCTCCCTGGAGAGCAAAACGAATCCAAATGAAGATGCAACCATTTGCTGCAATACCGATAATCCTGGAAAGGAAATTTTTACATCTCTCATGCCTATTTAAGCAGAGATTAATTGTGCTCCTGTTACCACAATTCAACCATTCCCCATAGCTGAATCAGAGTAAAAAAGAGCAATGGCAACATCTTCTTCTCTTCTCCTCTTCTGCAATCTCACATTCGTCGTCCTTCTCGCATCGATTGCCGCTCAGTCCCCACGCATCGCAGCCGCTGATTCCGGGCTAGTTGACAAGGTCTGCAAGCAAACGCCCGATTACAAATTTTGTAGCGATGCCCTGAACTCCGATCCGCGCACGCCAGGCGCTGATCAGATCACGCTGGCCTATGTAGCCTTCAGCTTGGCGAACCGTAAGGCTTCGAGCACCCAAGGCCAGATAACTTCGCTGCTAAGTAACTCGACCGGCCCTATGCACCAGCACCTTGAGCAATGCCAGGGAGATTACGCGACGGCCGTCGCGAAGACTCAGGAGGCTTTAACTAACTTGGACTCCGAGACCTATGCCGGATTGGACGTCTTGGCAACTAAGGCGGGCCACGCGGCGGACGACTGTGAATCGGCCTTTAAGGGGACGGAATCGCCGTTGACCGAAAGCAACAAGGTTCTTAAGGGGCTTTCAGAGATTTGTGTTGCTGTTGCACATCTATTTTCTTAAGGATCGATGCCCATGATAATGTTGAAGCAAATTCATCAGCCTGTTTAGTCTTGATTTGAATCATGTTTGAGTTACATTTTGAATTTTTCTAGCAGGCGAATTTGTGAACTTTTCTTTCCCTTTTGCTGCATTGAATAGATATATCGTGTTTTTGGTCAAAATCAAAACGAACTATGTAGACATGTCGGTGGCAGATTTCCAGGAAAATTTTTTTTTAAATTTTATTGTGATTGACTCTATTTGTCATTTTGGCGACAAAATCCCGATTCACATTCACGATACGTTCAAATGATTTTGTTTCCTCTTTCGATTGATTTCCCTTTCATTTCCTACCTTTGATAGACATGGAAATTGGAAAGTGGGCTTCATTTTTTTCTTGAATAAGACACTCCTATAGCCAAACGGAAAACATACACCATATAGAACGAATATAACATGCGAGATCTCAAAACTGTAGGACTCCAACTCCTTTCGTATTTTCCCCTTCTCTCATTGTCTTGAAATTATGGTAATTTTCATTTACCATAAGTGACTGCAATCAAGCAAAGTTTACCGACATTTTCTAATGAGTAAGTCATTGTTAAATAGACATAATCCTCTGAAAAATTACCAACTTTAGGATCAATCCCACTTCTATCTTGAACCTTTTTTTTTTAATAATTAAAAAAAATCACCAATTTTCACTCTAGGTTACTAAGTGCACTAAAAGTTTTAAAACTTGTTATGAAAATGTAATTGAGTCATAAACTTTCAAAAAGTACAATTAAGTCCTAAAACTTATCATGAAAATACAATCGTCCTAAAATCAAATTTTAAAATTTGTCACGAAAGTGCAATTGAGTTTTAAAATTTTCGAAAAGTATTATTAATGGAATGACTACATTGGATCAATTTGACAAATTTTAAGACTTGATTACACTTTTTAAAAATTTTAGGACTTTATTGCGTGTTTATAATAAATTTTATGAGTTAATTGCACTTTTTAAAAAGTTTTAGGATTAGATTGCCATTTTTTTTTTATAACTTTTAGGATTTCCAATACACTTATTCCTTTTTAAAATTATCAATATCGGTGAAGACACAAATTCTTATAATGAACCTCTTAGTAGTCCTAATATTGAAAATCTTAAAGAAACTAGTGGCAACCTTTGAACATATGGATAGATTTGAGACTAAATTGAAATTAAATTCATGACAGAATTGGGATTAGACTTTAAATAAAGGTTTTTTTTTAGAAAATTAACCCTAGTATGATATGAAATCCTAGCACGATAAATGCGCAAACCAAATATAGAGCTAGTGCAGGATTCCGACACTAAATGCTTGAATCCGAAAGCGAGCGAGACAGGCCTTCAATGACGGGATAAGGCATCTTCATCACCCGTTGAATTTTCGTATCAGCTATTCGAAGGCAAGAAATCAGTTCTGAATCTAAGTTAGAGAGCCAGACTTCAGTTTCTTTTCATTAAATGCACTTGAGATCCAAACTTACTTCAGATATCAGATACGTTTTCTACGAGATTGTGGGGGATATATGTCCGGGCAATGAAACTCGATCCATGCATCAGCTTTTGGAATTGGAAGCGGATCAAGAGATCGGAGTGAAAAGATGAAATGAGTAAAAAGTGAAGGTGCATACTCTTGGGGTGAGCATCACATCCGGTTCAATCCGAGAACCGGATCGAATTTGCCTAGACTAATTGGTCCATCGTCAGTTATTAGAAGAGCTGGTTCGATTCTCAATTCTGTGAACCTATAATCAGATCGGGACTGGTTTAGTTCTAGTTGTAAGGTCGGAACTGGTTTTAAAGCCTCTTTAACCAGAAAGGCAAAAGGAAAAACACCATTGCACCCGTCAAAAATCAAACCATTGTCTCCACAAACAACATAACAACTTGATTTTTTTAGTGAATTGGAGCAACTTTTATCTATCATTATAAGGATTTGGCCCACAACCTAACATTGCCCGATTCCCTAATAGAACCGCAGATTGGACTGAAACCAACGGTTTTAGATAGGGATGAGTATATTGGACCAACCGAACCGAGAATCACTCGAACCAAACCAGCCAAAGGGCATCGGTCCGATTCTCATTTCCATAAAAATGGAAACAATGATTTTCGATATGGTTCTCGATTTCAAGATAGAACTGGACCGACTTTTTTCTTTAAAAAAATATTTTTTGAATTTCTTTAAAATAGCAATAAATCCTAAAATAGTAACAACTCTGAATTTTTTTTTTTTTGTGATTGGTACCCAATCCCAAAAACTAGGAACTAGCCCTCTTGGTCCGGTTTCCAATTCCTAGGTGAACCGGGTCGAATCGGAAATCAAAATCCCTAATTCCATAACCGACCTAACCAATTCCCGATTTTAAATTAGGAATGAACCTACTTTGAAATTGATGCTAGTAGTGTACGAGAAACCGTCGGAGCTCCAAATATAAGTCTATTATTACCTTCCCCACCCTACCTACTGCAAAGTGGGTGGATTGTAGGGCATACTTCATGCTTGTGTACCTAACAAATGATGGAGATCCGGTTGAACTGATGGCCTCTCATTGAATTTCTAAACATGTCATGATTCACTTGCCTCGACCATTCCGACCATTGACAAGTACTTCAAGAGGACCAAAACTAGGAATATTCATTTCCGTTTGTACTGTCTTAATGGACCTTACCATGGATTAATAATCAGCTTAAAATAGACCGAGCAATGATCGTTGTCGTTGGGTACATGACAGCATCTACATCTCTCTATCCTAAAGAATTATTTGTCAAGGGCGATCTCTTCAAAGCATACATACACTCCTCACCTCCTCGGCCAAGCGAAAATGTAGGAAATCTTTGAAGGAAATGCTAGAACGAAAACAACGTGTAAACTATTTTGAGTTAGGATCGCCTGCATAGGCCAAAATTATAGGTTTAATCAACTAATACAGTTCTCGAAATGTTTCTTGGATTTCTAGCTAACCTGGCCTTTCTTGGGCCAGTGCCCCTAAATTATCAAATAACAAGAATGTTTGTATGATTAAGGGTATCCCAGAGGAAACCATAATTTAGACCATCCCAAAAGATGTCTTGCACAGTCTTATTGACTGTATTATCATCCCTAAAACTCGAAATTTCTTATTATAAAGAGAAACGCACTCAAAGACTATTATTGTCATCGGAGAAAAAGGAAATTTTGAATTTCGTATGGCTAATTTGAGATATTCAACTGACATCAACGCTTGTAAAATTTGGAAATGACTTGCATAATTCCTAGGCAATATGCAACGCACATTGAAGCTAGTCGCCTTTCCAAGGGGGCGAAAAGCTAGTCCCTCTTGAGAAATCTTCAAGCTCAATCACAAGCAAGGGTTAAAGCAAGGATCTCGTACATCCCTTGCATCGGGAGCAAGCCATTCTCTCTTCGATGAAATGATGGAGGTAAATCACTTGGTATATTCATATGTTAAGCACGAATCTGGATTGGTTTTGATTTTTCATGTGCTTGCCACCGGCACATGATGCAACGGACACTTTATGATAGCTCAAATTAGAAACATGCAACCTGAGCATCGATCCATCACCAATCGCTCCTCCTTCTCTCCTTTTTGTTCTCTTTCTTCCTCTCCTCACCGTAGTGCCACCCTCACTCCCGGCCACGGCCCCGGCCCGCCCCCGTGGGCAGCACTCCTTCTCCAGCCACTTCCTCTTACACACCCTGAACATTCGGGTTGCGATGGGCAAGGTTCACCACCATTACTTGAGATCATCGTCCTTGCCCTCAGGACCTTACATATGAGGTCGCTAGATGTCTCTAAGATGTAATCGTTCTATTTAATTTAATGTGCAATCAATCCTCCTCCATGAATACCCTACTATTTTCATGTATAGAGAAAAATCTGAACACGGATTTGAATTCTAAGTGGAACAGAATTCCTCAAAATCACATCTAGTTATAATAGGGATTGGAATTCCAACTTCATTTGTTTCGTGGAAAATGTGACTTTTTTAAAAATTATTTACAAGAAATTATTTTCTAAAATAATGACAATATTTTTTTGTGTCTAGCTTAGACCTAAAATTGAATTAGATAACATTTTTCATCGTTGATATGGAAAATCTAATTTAATTTTTACAAATAGATGTACACTATTTGAGTTCTTATAATTTACACACGGGCGATCAAAAAAATAGGTACGGAGGCTAGAGTCCCGAGTCCGGCCTTAATGGACACCAACTCAACAATTGGGGATTGAGGCACAGGAACCTAGATTGTGGGCTCGGCTTTGATGGACCCAAGTGTGGGCACCAAGCATCAAAGCCTCGAGTTCAACCTTGTTAGACTTGGGCACAACTTTTGTAGACCCATGCCTAGGTTTTGGGGATTTGAGCTTTGGTAATAGGATCCCTTTTCCTTGGAGCGAGATCACTCCCAATTTGAAATTCAAGATCTAAGTGGCATCAACCAGGGGTGTCAGGAACCGAACCGAAAACCGAACCGAACCGATAACCGAACCGAACCGAACCGAAAAATTCGGTTTTTTCGGTTCGGTTCGGTTTTCGGTTCGGTTCGCATTAAAAACCGATATTTTTTTATTGGTTCGGTTTTTATCGGTTAACCGAACCGAACCGAACCACAAACCGATAAACCATTAAAAATTCGATTTTATTCTCCCCCGACTCTCATCTCCTTTGGCTCGATTTCGCGTGCCTCCCTCCAATCCATGGTGGCCCAGCTCGAGAGCCCCCAGCAGCAGTCACCGCTGCAGCGGCAGTGCGAGCGGGACGGTGATGGTTACCCGAGCGTCGACGTGGAGGGTGGGAGAGGAGTTGGGTAGGAGGCAGCAACGCTGGAGGTCGAAGAAGAAGCAGGCGAAGATAAATGCGCGCGCCTGATTCGGGCTGAGATCGGAGGCGGGAAACCATCTCCCGAGCGAATCTGCATTGCTTTCGTGTCGCAGATCTGCGACGGGCTCCCAGTGATTTCCAGTCTAGCTTCGCTTCGAGCTCGGGAAACTCTCGGTGGGAAGCTTTTCTGTTCGAGAGCTCCGCTGGTTCGCCGAAGTCTTTCAGCTCTCCGTTTCCATAATTCAGTCGAGTCCCGCGCCACCGCGTCGATTCGTCGTCATGTGGGTCGTGCATGATGGAGCTTCCTCAACCTCGTCCATTCGGAACGGAAGGTATGACAATCTCGGTTGCAAGATTGATGCTGTCGCGTCTGTTTCTGGTTTTTGGGGGTTTTTGATGATGCGAGCGTCCAGGAAGACGACGCAGAGAAGGAAAGAGGAAATAAAAGAAATGCAAAAAACCGAAAACCGAAAACCGAAAAACCGAACCGAACCGAACCGAAATTTCGTATTCGGTTCGGTTCGGTTTCGGTTCGGTTCAGAAATTTTTTCTAACGGTTCGGTTCGGTTCGGTTTTTCAAAAAAACCGAACCGAACCGAACCGTTGACACTCCTAGCATCAAGCACCGTCGCACAAGTATTCCTTTTTAATTTTTTACTACAGCGAATGACGTGGCGCGCTCCCTATCAATGTGAGCTTCTATTTAGATATAAACCAAGGAAAAAGCCTTGCATTTCAGCCATCTCTCTCACTCTCCCTCTCCCTCAGAACCTCACATCCCACTCCCCTTTCTCATTCCCCCGCTGTCACAGACCCCAAGATATGACGTCGTTTTCATCTCCGACTCGCCCCGCCCTCCTCCTCCTCCTCTTCTCCGCCCTCGCCGCCGTCCTCCTCTCCGCCGGCCCTTCCTCCGCCGCGACGGAGCTCGTGAAGCAGGTCTGCGGCGGCACCGGTGACCCCCGCTTCTGCTCCGCCGCCCTCTACTCCGACCCCCGCACCCCCACCGCCGACGCCTACTCCCTCGCCTACGTCGCCTTCGGCCTCGCCTACCTCAACGCCACCCGCACCGGCGACCACATCTCCCGCATCCTCAGCAGCCCCTCCCTCGCCCGCCGCAGCCCCGCCCTCGCCGTCGGCCTCCAGTCCTGCCGCCGCGGCTACGCCGCTGCCGTCGCCAAGCTCGCGTCCGCCTACAACGACCTCAACTCGGAGACCTTCGCCGACCTCGGCGGGTACGCCGGCAGCGCCGCCCGCGTGGCCGGGGACTGCGACGGGGCCTTCGGGGGCAGCCCGTACGCGCCGCTGGTGGCGGGGAGGAACCGGGACCTGAGGCGGCTCTGCGAGATCTGCGCCGCCGTGTCGAAGCTCTTCACATGAAGGGGCTGGGCCTTGTGCGGCGGAATCCAATCCGGCCGTGTTTAGCGAACCGGCGGATCATCTCCGTCGCCGGGGAGCGGCCGGTCCGACCGTTGTCTGTTGTCTGTAGCGTCCGCTGACGGTTTTCTTGTCACGAGTTTTTGTTTTGTGTAAGAAAGTTCCCTCTCCCTCTCTCTGTCTCTGTGCACGTGAATTGGTGGGGCCCGGCGGGTGTCTTGGACGGGAAGAACGTGAAATTGTGTTCGTGCTCGAGTGTCTTTTTGTCACGGGAAATCCGCATCCGTTCTGCACGTACACGAGAAACGGTCCGATCGGATTTAAGACGTTATGATTGACAAGTAGTCCGGTCCCCAGTGATCTCTTAACACGCGATTACAAACATACGATAAATAAATAAGCTCTCGTTCCATTTGCTCTTGTGATTCATCAGCTACCATCGTGAATAGAAAAAAAAAACCTTAAATCATGTCAATCCAGTTATATAAACATTTCAATTTGTCAATTTAATATCAAATTATTTGACGATTTGAAAATGTAATTTTTATAGCCAATTTTAGCTAAAAAGCAATGGTCGGTAGGATTGTTGGTAGGACTATCGGTACTAATACGGACAATAATTGCATTTTTTTTTCATTTTTCTTTTTTTCAAAAATTAAAAAGTGAAAAAAATGTAGAAAAGAAAAAAATTGTAAATATTGTTCAAATTAGTGCCGACTATTGAACGTTTGGTCCAAAAGATTATATTGACTAAATTAAAAAAGTTTAAGACTGAATAAACATATGTACAATAAGTTAAGGACTTTTTAAGGTAATTATACCAACTAAACTCACCTACCTAACTCATTTTCAATATGTGTAACCCAATTAATGTTGAATGAGACAAGAACCAAATATGTTTTGTTTGAGAGCAATGCATATGTCCTACCATATCATTTTGAGTCAAATCATTCTTCTTTTAGCATTTTCCTCATTGTCCAAAATAAATAATTGGAAGGGTGACAAGGGAATCGCCACTATATATTAAAATAAGGATGACAATCTTCATTGATCAAATTACGTAAATAAATATTAAATGATTTGTCCTTGGGGTTTGAGTAAGATCTTCATAGACTTCTCCTTTAGATGATAATGCAACCGACACGACTTTTAATCCCCAACTAATTACAGGACAATCTCACCAAGCAGCAAGAGCTTTTTAGCTTCGAGTTGGCGCTACCCCACCTACTTAATAACTCAAGTGAGCTGACAAAACTATGTTCCTTACTTTTACGTATTGGTGTCAACACGACCAATCCCCTATATCCTCTAGATCGCTTAACATCCTCTGAGTTGTCGAGGTTCATAGGTCTCATTGGATGAAGAAATTTAAGGATGTATTCAGGTCCAAAGCTTACTCTATCAAATTGGTCACATTATGTAATCATAGTCAAGTTTAGGATAATTTCTTCTAAAAGAACATGTCCCAAACAAACCCTGGACCATACCATAACTTCATATTTATCGTATCATTTTCACATGCTTAACGAGTTATTGTAATGGCTTAAATATATGCCATAACCCAGTCCAAGCACAAGGAAAAGAGAGATCAAGTGAGCATAGTAGTATAAGATTACATTCAATGTGAAATGAGAGAAGCCTGGTGTGGAACTTGCATAGGACAGCTCCCAACAGGCGTAAGGTTGAAACACAAGTCGAAAGCAATGCATGGCCATTTTCTGCACCGCCCATCCCCTTGGGGTGATCCAATGCTAGCAAACATGGAAGTTCTTCATTGGAGACAGCCCTGCTAAGCTATCAAGTCATTTGTCAGGTGGAGTTGGACCAAAGTTGGGATGGCAATGGAGCAAGTTGGAGTTGCAGGAATTTAATGCAGTCTCGTGACACGACGCTCCTCCATTGGTCCCTCATTACCAGCCTTAGCTTCTTCATTTCGATAACCGTAAACGCTCAGCTTTTTCCTAATTTTAATAAGATATTCAAATTGATATTTTTAACTAGGGGTCCCGTAATACTTATTAAGAAAATTTATTGTTTAAATGAAGTGATGTGACGGATCTCTATTTGATGATGCTTAATTGAACACGGGAAATTAAATGACAATTTGAACAACCTTAGCACATCATTCTTTGTAATTTTAACATTGTTGCACTTCAAGTTACGGTTTTCTTTTTTAACTTTTTCCTGTGGATTTAGAAGGACACAAGGCTCGGTAGGTTGGAGCCTACCCGACTTTACATGGAAATTCTACTAAAATTTCTCAATGCGGGAAAGTTACCGAGACATAAACATAATAGTGAAGGGCACTTTCAATCTCCCTCTCTCCCTCTCCAATACAGTTCTCCCATCGCTGCTGACCATATTTGGCTCCTCTTGCCGTTGGCACATGATCTACAAAAATGGGCCCTAGTTTCCAATGTAGAGAGAGACTCTAGCCGTTGGCACATGATCTACAAAAATGGGCCCTACTTTCGAATGTAGAGAGAGAGAGAGAGAGATGGTTGTTGGGGAGTTATTGCGGATCCGAACAAGGGATGAGACCAACCATGGTGCCGTTGGCAGAAGCTATGGTTGCCCCGACAAGCGGCGGCTAGTCTACTTAAGAGACAAAGTGAAATGGGTGGATGAGCTTGTATTCGGTAGAAAAATGCCTGTAATTTACTCATGTAGCTCAAATTAGACACTATTTCCAGATGTGAATCTTCAATCGAAAGCCAATATAAAGCCAAGTACGTTAGATAGGGTTGGACCTACCCAAGTTTTTACAATTGGATACTACATACCACAACTTTATCTACTTGGGAAGTTTTTAGCCACAAAAAACACACACTTCCAACTCACTTAATTCCTCAATATGCTACAAAGAAACCTATATTCTGCGATCAGAATTACACTTACTCGAGAATCAAAGAACTTGTATGACATTTTTACTCCTCAGGTTCTTCTAGGGAAAAGTAGGAGAGAATTTGATGATCCACGATTTTGGGCCTAGCCCAGATGAGCCCTGTCAGTTAGACTCAGGACCAGAATGGCAGAAGTTCAAGAAAGCAATCCTTTCTGTGGCCACTGACCTGACCATTGGGCCATTCCATGGTTGGGCTTATTTACCTCGAGAATTTGAAGTCTTGAATATCATCTCAGGAGTCCAGCCTGCATACACACTCTCGTTCCGCATGTATGTCTCAACATCCTTTGTTGTACTGTGTGCATCAAAAGTTTGAAGAGTTTTATAGACCTCAAGAGCTGCAACAGAAAAGACTGACCTCTCGCTAAGTTGAGGGATTTGAAGCCATTGACTGCATTATCAAATTCGACACTAATATCCCAGAATGGCAGTTTAAAAACTCATGTTCGCATCCTCAAATATTCATTATCCCGATCTGATAGGTTTTGCTCAATGCGTATAAGTTAAAACACTGTTCAAGGTTTAGACTGAATGACCACGATCATCCATTGAATTTGAAGAGTGGCTGTGTAAGTAGGCTGTCTTAGACTACAATAGAAGTGATTCTACTTTTCATATTTGGATGAGAGATTGTCTCATGGAGAGAAAAGGGGAGATTGAATATAGAGGGCCAACTGGATTACAGATAATAAACCATGATTTGGCCCCATTCTTGATATTGACAGCAAAGAATCGCAAGTCAAAGGTTCATTGGCGGTGAGTGATGACAAAAAAAAATGTAATAATTCCAGAAATCTAAAGAAAATAAAAAACCTCAAAGCTAGATTTCATATTTTCAGCACTAATACGCGCGATCATTACTCCTCTGATTACGCCCCTTTGTTGTTCCTTGATGAAATACTAGCTGGGAGGAGGAGGAGGATATTATTGAAAAGAAGCCAACAAGGGTTTGTGTATACTTAATGGGAGACACAAGAAATCATATGGAGGAAATTCTGTGCACATCTTGCTCTCTGGACAACATAATGCGAGAGATGGGGTCCAATTTCGTCGGTGCAATTGACAATAACTTCATTCCGGAGATTACGAATGGGTACACACAAATCTTTTAGACACTTGTCAATCATTTCATGGTGTCAACAACTAGCTAAATCAACCCCTCTTCTTGATTAAGGATATTATCGTGGATAAGATTTGCGAATCATATTATAAGGTAGAGATATTAAATCAACAGATTCGCCGATTGTGAGAGGGTGCTTTAATGATTCAGCATCGGATACTTAGTGAGAAACCTCGTATATGGTGAATAGCCAAATTCCGATTGAAATGTTAAATCAATGCAACTTAGTATGAATGAATGAATGAAAGGTCTCATATCCTAAAATGTCCTTATATTAAAGATAAGTAGAGAAAATTGTTTCATTGCTGATCAGAGAAATCTTGATGTTTCATTTCCTAGGTCTCTGATTTTCCAAACCCTAATCAATGCTCGTAAGAAGGGGGTTTTGCAAAATGGGAAGACAACCAAAGGGCAAAAGACCATGCGTTGATTATGTCTTTTTCTAATGAGATAATGATCAAAGAAAGACTACAAATTCGTCCACTTTAAGTGGGATTTGACTCCGGTCAAGTAAAAAAAGCACCGTCTTATGTAAGCAAATCAAACAAATTTTCCCCTTGTAGATTACCAAATGGCAAGCCAATGCAAAGATACAGATCAGCCTTTCACCTTTTGCTTCTTTTCATGCGCAAGCAAGGATCTGTAAAATCTCTCACATGTGTCAGTCAAAAGGAGAAGAGCAGGATTCCCCAAATTCCACATACTGTTGAACAGTGCCCTTTAGACTTTAGCTCCATTGGTCCTACTCTATTTTCTAGGCAGCTTTTTCTCAATTACTTGTCCTGTTCTAATCATTTGGTGAGACCATTCTAATATTTATAAGCAATAAGCTTTTTGTGATAGATTTTGCTAACAGAATCTTCCATTAAAAGAAGTTCAATTTAATCTAGCAAAAGGATCCTGCATGATTCAGCAGATTTGAAATTCATATGATGCCTTAATTTGAATGATCTCCCCCAGTTTTAATGTAGAAGGGATAGCTGATGGCTCAACTACTCAAAACTAATGATTAGTGTTGTTTAATCAGGTTGATTAGAAGGAAATCCTATTTTAACTGAAAAAGAAAAGGTTAATAGTTTGATGGGATTTCCATCATCATTTTTATTTGTCTATGAGTGAATGACTCTATCTCTCCAAGAATAATTAAGTACATCTTTGGCATCTTAATAGATAGATACGAGCTAGTTTGTTGCATCAAACACAATCTTAACTTAGTCATGTGAAGTCAGGTCAGCTATCAAGACTCGGCTCAACTCTCATCAGTATACATCAAGTTCAAATCAATCCCATTCTGACCACAAAATGTTGACATAATAGACCATGCAACTGCCATCAGCATGTACGATGTGAAGTTTATTGGGACGAAACATGCATGGCAGTACGACGCAATGCAATTTGCAAGTTCGCTCATCAGAATTTTTTATCCATATAATACCATGTGGTACTAAGACAAACCATTTGAGGTTCATATTCATCAGGCCGATTCCCATCTCTATCTTTCACACTCACCATCAAGGACAGAATACATGTTTGTGTAGGCCTTTTTCAGAGTTTCACTCTGCGCCCCGGCCCCCCCTCCCCCGGCGCGTAGGTAGAGATCAGCTGAAGCATTTTGGTGAGTCTGCTGATGTATATATACAGAACAAATTGATCAGCATCTTTCTAATAGACTAAAACATTATATTTCATGTAGCGTGGTTGGTTCGCATATGACATGTGCTGGTAATAAAATGAGTCTATATGATGTACTTCTATTGCTTCGATTGCCAGGGGCCAATGCCGCTTCTCTGTTATGCATAATGCAACGGCCCGAAGGAAAGTGAATTTGGCGCAAAGCCACTTGTTGCTTTATGTGCAGCATCATTCTAAAAGGTTAAAAGCCATAAAAGAACCAGAATGTCCGTTCTTCCTGTTGATCAGACCAGACTTGAATTTCAAATGCAACGGTCTTTGTCTCCATTGTTTCTTTCCCCTTTAGCTTTTTCCCCTTTCCGTCTCATATTTTCCCATTTTTATGATTGAATTTAATCAACTCAAAAGCACCTGCGTGGATTATTAGGATGGTTAGGATGGTAACAAAGTTATAATAGTTTGGATACTTGGTTCTTCTTATGGTTAATCACAGAATTCAGTTCAATCTAAACAACAAACCTTTAAGACTAAATTAATCCACTGTTGCAAAATATCTCCTGCTAACCACATCTATACACAACCAAACTCGGGTTTCATATTATACAGGTTATCGTTTTCCCTTTTATTCATGAGACCTCTTTTACAGGACATAGGAAAACTTTTGGTTTGGTTACTGTCCTTGTTTGTTGTTCGAGAAAATAAAAACTCGATGGAAAAATTTTAAACGAAAATTGGAAAGATAAGCAGACATTGAGAAGCAAAGTTGGGATCATTAAGGATGGTGGGTATGCTAAGTTTAACGTGCAATGAATATCGAGCAAAAATCCCCACTTAACAACTATCAACGCACATACATATCAGCTGTTATTGGGGAAGCAACGTTGTCAATTCAAGGATATAAGGCAACCTCCCACTTGGTTCTTTTAAAGCACAGAAAAAGACTGGTAAAGTGTGCACAGACCTCACATTTCATGCACCACACCAACTCTCCTCTAGTCTCATTCTCTCTCTGAACGTATGATGATGTCACTTGGGACCCTTCTTTTTTTCCGGGTCCCCTTTGTCCTGCAACAATGTATTGACTGCATTTACCCAGTAATGCTGATTTCTATATACAAATTTCAATTAATGTCAAGGTCTTCAAATTCAAAACATCACACATCATTCTCTCTTTCTTCCTTTTTTTTTTCCTTTAATAAAATCATCATAAGATATGGAATATCCTCTACCCCATCCCAAATGCAAATTCTATGTAGATATAACAAAATACAAATGAATTGCATGTACCATCGTGTGCGCATGTTTTTAATTGCCTCAAAGTTGCATCTCTAATGTCCAATAGTATTAGCATGGCTAATAATGCGCGCTTAGCAACGTCATCAGAAGAGGGTGACATATACAAGAAGATGACAATTATTTCTTTGACTTATATGCTGCCTATATGTAAAATCTAATGCTCAGCAGTCCGGTATCCCCACTTTTCTCCTTGACTTCATGTTCCAGCCCCAACAAGTATCTGTCATCAACTCATTCAATCTGTTTTCACTCTAATCTTTCTAGTTTGCAGCTGCAAATACTTAAAAGGAGAGCATGAATTTTTACTGAGGCATTGAAGTGAAATGAAACTCATTGTTCAAGGGGATTAGTAAAGGGTAAATTGCAGACAAAAATGAAAAAAAAGGAGTAACTTGGAGAAATGACACCGGGAAAGAACTTGAATGCTTCTAGGGAATTGTTTTACTGAAGTTGCAAGGAAATGGATTACAACACTCCATTACAAACAGGAAAGTGACAGCATGAGAAATAGGATCGAAATAGGATCGAGATAGGGGCCGGATTTTGTTTTTTTCCACAGTAAAACAAGAAAGCAAGTTCGTTTTGAAAGAAAAAAGGAAAAGGAAAAAGAAGTGTTTAGTTTATTCCTTTTCCATAAATAAAGTAACAATGATGTGCAATATAATAATGAGGGAGGAAGGGCGTGGAGAAGGAAGACGATAATAGAATAAAGCAACAGAAGCTGACCATTTTTTGCAGGCATTTGGCAGAGATTTGTCTCCTTCCCACTTCCAATTTTTCTCACTTCCATACCAGCACAAACACAAGCCCAAGTCCCACATTTTTTTTTCATACCTCATCGTCACAATCATCATCATCATCTTCTTCTTCTTCTTCTCCTCTGCTTTTGTTTCTGAAACAACATTTCCTGCAACTTGCATAGTAATTTGAAGCAGAGGAAGATAGAGAGAGAGAGAGAGAGAGAGAGAGAGAGAGAGAGAGGAAGAGTCTAAATTTGAGGAAATAGGAAATGGGGGTTGGAGAAGGAGCAACCTCAATGCTGAGGAAAGCTGCGAGGAAGATGGTGGTTGCAGCTTGTGCCTCCTTCTCACGTAAACAAGATCTTGTTGATCCTCCTGTTTTTGGCAACAATGTATGTCACTGTTCCTGTCTCTCTCTGTCTGCTTAGTCTGTATCTGTATCTGATGGTTTCTATTTCTTCTCCCTTCTGTCATCAACAAAAAGATCATTTTTTCTTTGGTCTGCTTAAATTGCAAGTTAGTGCATGCTTATGCAAATTCTGTTTTCAGCAGAGGCCAGAGAGTTCCATCCACAACAATTCTTAGGAAGAGGAATTCTCTTTGTTTGAAATTCTCTAGCTGCTTGGTTCTCAAAGCTCGTGTTAGATTTCACCAAATAAGACCCATGCGTTTCTTGAAAAGTATACCTCCCCACTTTTGCTGCATTTTGCTCTCTCTTTTCACCCCCCCCCCCCCCAAGCGGTGTCTCTGTGATTTTTCTGGGTCTTCATTTTTCCTTGTAATTCTTCATCCCATTTATGCAAAATTTGTCCCCCTCTTTGGTTTTCTGTTACTTGTGACTGCACCTGATTTTGATAGCTGTTTTCGTTGATGTTGAATAACGGAACAGATCTCGAATTCATCACTGATGTCTCTCAGAAAACGAGAGAATTTCTCAGAAAGCGTGGAGGAAACAGAATCTGCCAACAATGTCACTTCCAAGGTAACAGCTACTTACACATTGCCCTCATTCCAAGTATCAAAGGTTCATTCTTGATTTCCTCCATAATTTCTTGAAGTTTAGGGAAAAGAAAAACGAAAATGAAAGCATGCTTCAGAGAGAGAAAAAAAAAAGCTTTTGAATTTTAATTAGTGTTGAGTATGTGTGAAGCTTCTGGCTCGTTCTGTATGGTCTATCTATTGCTACAAAAATAATTTAAAAAAAAAGTGGCGTGCGTCTATAGTCCCCCGTGGTCACTGTGCCATCATAATCTTTCGTCGTAGGATTAGAGCGCGTCGGATCTCTCGACCATTCAACAAATTCGCCTTCAAAAGCGATCACGCGCTAAATTTTCGCTTTTGGAATCCAATGGCTCTTTGATTTTGACCACTCCCTCACATTTTTCATATTTTCTGCTTTTCCTTTATTGTTTCCCTTTCAAATCGGTACAGTTTCTAACATTTTTATTTCAATTCCTAGAGCTCACACAAATAAAAAAAAAAAGAAGAAGCTAAATATGAATGCTCCTTGCAAGCTTTACTGTCTTTTATTATTATTATTTTTTAACCAAATTCTTACATCTTCTGTTTTGATTTGAAGGCGAGTGCCTGCAAGCTAAACTCCTCACTCTTTTAAATATCCCCTGAACTTTTATGATCTTGAAGTATGTTCTGTTAGTCAGTCTTATCAAGAAAAGTATTGCAACCTTACAATTTGGAGAGGGCTTGATTTGATAGACAAAACCATTGCCTCCTAAAGCAAACCAAAAAAATAAATAAAATAAAGTGCAGGGGGATGCTGAGTGTAATCCAGTAGAAGCTAAAAATGTGATCTTTATACTTACAAATTTCACCTAGATCTTAGAAAAATCATAGGAAAAAAAAAAAGCTGCCTAGGGCTCTTCCCTCTCACCAACCAGTTAGAGAGTTGGTCAGTTTCAGCTAAAAGAGAGGCTGAAATCAAAAATCATGCACTGACCCAGGGCCCACTGGCAACGTTCCACCCACGAATCACCAGTAAATTTTCATCAGATTTTGAACGCTGATTCGATTTTTGAATGCTGTCCCTCACTTTTTTCGCAACCACTCTCGCCCACATTTGACATGTCATGTGATAATTCTAGAAATGACAAAACTCTGCCATGTTTCGGGTGGGTCATGCTGTCGAGTGTGTTCTTGAACGAGATCGATGTGCACCCAAAAACTAAAAGCCTTGAAACATGCCTTCCTTTTACCAAATGGTGTGAAACTTGGTGGGGTTGGCATTGCACTAGAGCACCCACCATTGAATGCCCCCCACAAACCAAGAACATAATCGATTGATTTGGACCCCATTAGCATGATCACATTGCCCAGAGCAATTATATGGTGATTTGCTTTGTTTCTGGGGAGAGAACACAGTCATCATGTGTCGCGATATTCTTCAGTGACAAAGTACTTTGATTTATTGAAACGTCAGAATCTCAAGATGAGCAATGTCTTTAAGTTTCAGGAAAGCATATGCATTGCTTCCTGAGTCCTGCAGATAATCCTAGCTTGCTTTGCAGCATCTGAACAGAATATTTCTTGCTTCAACTGCTACACTCCAAATGAGATGCAGCAGCAGCTCTGTGTCAAATTTACCACTGAAGTAGTTAAGTTAAAAGAGAAAAGGAATTGAACCAATATTCAGAAGTAGAAACTTGAACGTTTGCCGCGAATTAGATGAAGATAATCATTCTCCTGTAGGTGCAAATTTAACCTCATAAGTTGAGTGACAACTCTGTATCCAAGAGATGATGGAAGTTCTGCATGATTTGTGATTTCAGTTCTTTTCAACTTTCTGTTCATATGAAGCAACCAATTTATCACCTCTTAGAATGTGCATAAGAAGCTGACCCCAGTTTCATCCTTCTCATGTGGCAGAACTTGTGTGCAATATGCCTGGACCCTCTGAGTTACAGCACAAGCAGCAGCCCGGGGCAGGCCATATTCACCGCCCAGTGCTCTCATGCATTCCACTTCACCTGCATCGCCTCGAATGTCCGGCACGGGAGCGTCACTTGCCCAATCTGCCGTGCCCACTGGACTCAGCTTCCCCGCAATCTCAATTCACCTTTTTCCCTTTCCTGCAACCAAACAGATCCCATCCTCCGAATCCTAGATGACTCCATTGCCACCTTCCGTGTCCACCGGCGCTCTTTCTTGCGCTCTGCTCGCTACGACGACGATGACCCGGTAGAGCCTGACCATACATCCAGTTATCCCCACGTAGAGTTCTCTCTCATGCTGGTCCCACCCTCACACCCCAGCTACCGTCCCTGCACACACCCGTTTCAACAAGCTGGTGAACAAAGATCACACCATCCTCGTGGAATCACGTCCTCGCATCACCTGAGCGGCTCATCTTTGTTCCTGCATCAATTGCCGATACCGAAACATTTCACGTCTCCAGATCAGACACCTTACATTTGCACCTCGCATACTCGGCGAGCATACCTCTCTGTGAAGCTCATGCACCAGCCAGCAATGGATTTGGTCCTTGTGGCAAGTCCCAACGGCCCGCACCTTAGGCTCCTTAAGCAGTCGATGGCATTAGTGGTGTTCTCTCTCAGACCGATCGACCGCTTAGCCATTGTCACCTATTCATCTGCAGCTGCCAGAGTTTTCCCACTGAGGCGAATGACTTCTTACGGAAAGCGAACGGCATTACAAGTCATCGATCGCCTTTTCTACATGGGACAGGCTGATCCAATTGAAGGGCTCAAGAAAGGAATGAAGATACTCGAAGATCGAGTCCACAAGAACCCACAATCATCCATATTGCATCTGTCCGACTGTCCGATGAGGTCCTACCACTCCGTTAATGTGGAAATGTCAATACCCATACACCGGTTTCACGTGGGGCTTGGGTTCGGCTCGTCGAATGGGTTCGCCATGCATGAATTCGAGGAGTTCTTGGGAAGGTTGCTGGGCGGTGTTATCAGAGAGCTTCAACTGAGGATTGGAGAGGATGGCAGGATCATAAGGCTCGGAGAGCTGAGAAGCGGTGAAGAGAAAAGGATCTTGTTGGAGTTGTGTGAGGAAGAACATGTGTATGTGGAATATAGCTATGCTGAGGGCGGGGCTGACGAGTGCATTAGGACGGGAGAGACTCTGGTGAGTCTTGAGGACAAGGGAGAGAGAAGAGACAGTACAGATAGTGCAGTAAGAGATATGAGCATTGGTGGGAGGAATAGTAGTGTGGAGAGTTGGGACTACCATGACCCTTTCATGGCTAGAAGATGGGCCAAACATTTGCACGGTTATAGGATGTGAATTAACTATCATTGGTAATATTGTTTTGAGTATAAAGAACAACAATTCGACCTGATATTGATCGATTTGCAGTTAGTATGCTAACAATATGAATTTGTGACATAGGTAGGATACTTTCATATAGCAACTCAGGTGCCAAGCCTCAGATAATTTAGCAGAAATGATCTTTGGTGGGACTGCAAAATCTTGAACATTAGGTCATGCAACATGTATGAAGAAATTTTTGCCAATTACCAAGAACTCAAGAAGCCCTTTGAGAAAGAAAAAGTTACATAGAATCCCTTAAAGAAGCAATTCTTTGTCAAGTTTCTAATCATCTTTCCATGTAACGGCCAAGCAATAATACAGTTTGTGTTAGCAGACTGAATAACAAAAGATGTTCCTGGAAGATGTGGCAGGTTCCAAGCCCTAAACGATAACCACTTTGTAGTTAAAAAGAGCCATCTCAAGAGTAAAAGAAATGGAATCCAGGATCAACAACAGGGATTTGCAAATGTAAGTGCTATTAATCATGGTGGTAATCATACACAGAGAAGTCACTATACAACAGAGAGCTGTCTTTGGAGTAATGAAGCAAGAAATAGCAATTATCACAAAAATAGCAAGGGTTCTCCTTGGCCCATTTATCATCCAGAGTTACCTTTGTAGCTCTGTAGATCTTGCACACGCAGCATTTTTGTGCACGTGTTTTCTGCTGGAATGTGACAATCGGATAAGCCGCTCGGCTAAGTACATCCTCTGGATGAATCAACCTCATATCTCTAATCACAATTGTGTGCTTGCAATCTCCCTGTACCATGTAATTTTCCAGAGAAGCATCAGCATCCGTTGGTCAGGTAACAGATGAACAATGAGTTTGTTCACAGAAGAAAGATGTCAGGGCATCGTCAAGAAAATTTTATGGTTGCCAAAGATGAATATGAGGAAAACAATCGCCACACCTGATGACAATAAAGATACGCGGCACCTAGCTGAAATTTCAAATCGCCAAACCGCGTCTTTTGCATCTCCACAGCTTTGAATTGAGGCAGTTGGGAGATTGCCGAGTCACCTACAACATCCTTCTGCTTCTGCCCCAACTCACCAGCTTGGATGCACTCCCATTTTTTGAGAGCTTCATCCTTTGAATTCCTAAGCCACTCAAGGATGGGTTCACTGTAATCTATAGCAGTGGGGTCCCTCAAATCATTGCAAAAGAAATCCTGCATAACACAGAATCTTCACAACGTGGCCATAATATATATATCGCATTATGACAAATTGAGAGGCGAGAGAGCTTATTACCTCTATGAGGAAATATCCTGAAGAATCATGCTTTCCAGCTTTCTGCATTATATGGTCCGTCAAGCAATATATTTTGTCCCTTAATTCTGTCAATAATTGTCTTCCAAGAACCAAGAACTCTTGTGTCTACAGAAAATTTCAGAATAAATTCAGAAGACAGACAAGAGATGAAAAATTAGTTGGGGTACAATCTCTTTTTTCAGCTGAAGCCCAGGCAAATGTCATTCACAGCACATACCCTCTTAAAATCTTATTTCAAAGATGGATTGCATGAAAGCATCTACCTATTCAAAAAAGAAAAAATTCAGACGTGAATGAGATGAAAGTAAACATCAACCAAGAACTTACCAAAGAGGGTCCTCTAAAAAATCACTAACAAGCTAAACTATCAAAAGCAACCCAGGCTGAAGACCCTCAACAGACAGGTGACCATTCTCTGCCATAGTTTCTTGTTACTTATTTTGCACTGGATTAACTACACCAAGTACTAACTTTATTTCTGCATGTTGGATAATCAAAAGCCAAATAAAAGAACCAAACCAATTCCACAACACCAAACAGAACGTCAGGGAACATGGTCCCTTCCAACACAACAAAATAAATAAACAGACATAATACCTTGATCCATCTCTTCACATTGTGGTAAACCTCCACACAAAGAATAATTTCTGGATACATCACAGGCATGTTTTCCTGAAGGTCTGATGATTTCACCTGCACACATCAGAAGAGAAATGAACCTAAGAATTATGGTTACTGTTAGTGTCGAGCTTTGAATAGCCATAAAAATCATGTTCTGAGATTCATTTAAGTTCATGCATCATTCTGAAATAGCAACCCAAGCATATTATTATAATTTATCCAAAGGAAAAATTCTAGGCAAATTCACAGTTCACATTTTTTTAGATTTATAAGGATATTTAGAATGGTGAAGCAGCTCAGTTATGGACAGTTAGCTCCAAAAGATACTAAGGGAAGGAGATAACTAAAACACGAGGAAAGCGAGTGTAGTCAGTACCACAATTGAAGGTGAGGTAACAAGTGGTGCATAAGTATAAGATAGACGAATAGAAGCCCAAGATACGTGTAGCCAAATGAACTAAAAAAGGAAACGGAATGGTCAAGTTGTGAGCAAACCTTCACTGCAGAGTTTGTCAAGCTCAAGGTTTTCAACCTCTCAACTCTCTCCATAGGTGGAACTGCACCTTCATCAATCTTACAGACGGAACTGGACAGATAAGGTTCTATAGTAAGTACAAATCATCATATACTTATAACCAGAAGAATTTTCCAGGTTAGGTCACAAACTTGAATGAATGCAGCCTTGCTGCTTCCTTGTCTTCATCCTGCTTTACTTTGATCTTCACAATTTCATCCACTTTTCTCATGTAACAATGCTGAAAAACAACAATGACCAATTCTAAGAATCTTATGGCACTGACAAGAATATAAGAAGAAATATCCAGAAGGACAGCATAGTTCAAAATAGAAAAAACACCTGAGAACAAGCGGATGCTTCATAGCTTTTATTCAAACAACTGAAATCAATCATATTCAAGCAAATGGTGCCTAACACATGAGTGAGTTCTTATTAAAAAAATTTCGCACCTCACAGCCTCATGCACGAAACCATCTCGCAATATAACCCCAGATGCCAAATCTAGGAGATATAAATGCGAAAAAAGATTATGTGAGAGCGCTTACAATTTCCAAACATCTTTGAGCCAAACCCACTAGATAGTATTAACAAGAAAATGGTAACTGCATTCTTTTCCTCATTAACTTAACAATGATAAGCTAGTTTGAACCAATAAAAACCAATTCTTGTGTGAAAGAGTTTCAAAAACAAAGTGCCAGTAACTAATAGACAGAGCAGAAGGTAAGGAAACACACACGGACCCTCACACGAAGTTACTGGAATTTCAGCAAGTTAACAGCCAAATGACATACTTCGAGAGCTTGACTGTTTTCCTCATTTCTTGTTCTTTTCTTGGAGTTCTTTGTGGTTGAAGTTCTAGCTGTTTTTTTAGAACGAAAGCCATTAATGCACTGTAATGCATTTGAGGCTTCTCCTTGGCTGGCTGAGTTCTCTGAATTTGGATGCTCTTGGCTTGTTGCTCCTCGGTCATCTTCATGCCTGAGTGTAATAAACCAAAAGTTAAAACAGTTCCAGATAGGCACTTCACAAAAGAATTTAGTAGCCAAACAAAAGGCAATCCAATGAAAAAGAGAACCATCTTCATGGATAACATATAGCAAAGTATTGTTCCTAGAGTCTAGGTCAAAAGATGGAGGCATTAACCAGGTTGATATTGCCACAAGCCCTCAGAAAAGGCACGGAAGCAAATGCAGGTCCCTAATAGTATGTGCTACAGGACTAGCAGGGTGGCTTTCACCCCGGTCACAAGTGCAAGCATTGACTTTGAATATGATGGAATAATTGTCTCCAAGCACCAACATCTCCATATAGGAACTAACACAACTAATACAATTAAAATCTTCAACATCCTATCACTCTATCGTTGTTAAATCAAAAGGCATGTGGAGGTATAAGTGGGTGTTTTTATTCGCCAGATCCAGATAAAACAACGACATTGACAAAAACACACCAAAAAAATAAAAATAAAAATTACCGTGACTATATAAACTTGTGATGCATAATATTACTAATGAGCACAGCTAAAAAATTTCTCACAACAGCTCACTTAAAATGCACATATGCGGACCCAACAGATATAATTTACCTAGCATTTGGTTGGCCTTCTGGCTGCTGTTCAGAACAATCGAGAAGCTCCTGATCCTGCAAACAACAACCCCGTATGAGCAAGTAATGAATACAAACAATTGACTTGACAGGACAAAAACTGAAAATGGAGCAGCATACTTGAAACGCCTCCTTCATAGCCATGTCTACTAATTCCTCCTCACTGAACACTTTGAGCTCGTCCACACTGCACACACAATCACCAACCCATTGAACCACTCCCTCAATGAGAACAAGCCTCTCGACCAAAAAGAACAAAACTTTCGCAAAAACCCTCCATAAAAAACCTTCCCCAGATGCACAAATCCACCATAGACTTAATTCACTTACGATAAATCCTCATCGCACTCCTGCCGCGAGCCGCAAGAGACCTCCTTCTGCAGCTTCTGCAAAGAACCCAGAATTGGCCGTCATAAACGCGGACTCGGGAAGACAAACAAGCAACTGGGTAGTCACCCAAAAAGGCCATCGACCGCTTCGATGGATAGGGAGAGAGCGAAGGGGGTCGTGGGAAGGTTTCACGGGACCTGGAGCTCGCGAAGGAGGGAAGCTTCGAACTCGGGGACGCGGGTGAGGGGACCGATGAAATTGGGGACGAAGAGGGGCCCGCCTCGCGGGATGGAGACGCTACTGTACTCCTCTTGAGCAGCGCCGGCGGCCACAATCGATCCTCCTCCTCCTTCTTCCGCCATCATCTCTGCAACAGCCACCGCTGGGGGAGGAGGAGCTTCGTCCCCCCGGCTCTTTTTAGCTTTCCGGGAATTTGTCTTTTTTGGGAGAAGTTGCAAAAAGCCCTCGACTTTGGAAAAATTACAGATTACCCCCTCTTAAATTTTAATTTTTCCGTCTGTATGTATAGCTGTCGACCGTTGCCCGCAAATGGACTTAACTCATTTTTTGTACCATGACCTCTGCCACACAATTAATGAAATTAAGTAGAGAGTGATGCGTTGTTAATAATTTTTGATGAAGGATATTTCAATCAAGAAACATGAAATAGTCTATTTCCAGCTAACTTGATGATTATGTGTAAGGAAAAAAACTAGTGTTATGACATAAGTTAAAGCTTTATAGAGTGATGTATAATGTCTTAAAGCTTTTGAGATGTAACGCAACGATATCAAAATTGTCAAAGCTCAAGAGATAAATTATTAACTTTTTGGAAGTTTGGAGGCTATTGGGCAACGACACCAAATTTTAAAGATGGGAGACCAATTTCCTTTCTTTTTATTTGAATCATTTTGCCACCAAAAGTGTGTTGACCTGCGCAACTCATGCTATGTTGGGAAAATGGTATAAAAAAAATAATAGGGAGAGTGGAAATTTGAGGGTACAAATGAGGAAAAATCCTAAAAAAATCTTAGCAAGAAATGAGAGGGGGAGTGAAACAAAGCATTAGTAGGTAGGCTTGGTGTTGGATCGAAGGTTAGGACATATGAAATTTCTAAAGCCCAATTGCATGTTTGGGTCGAACTAGGTTCAAGATCAAACCGTAAGAGAGAGATAAAGCCCAACAACTACATCGGACACATTCCACCAATGTTGAAGTTACTTCAAGGATGATTCTTGCCTATGCCCGCACGCTTCCTCCTCCATATCCATTGGCACAAGTCTGAATGAAAAAATGTGACAGTCAACTCGAGATAACCATAGACTAAAGAGGGAGTTAGATATTGCCATGATCGAAAGTCCCGTGTCAAGAACGCATCGTGTGGATGACTTGTGTGATTTTACTCATAACCCAACTCGCCGATTCTTACCGCTCGACTTTTAAACCCATGTTGAATGATAACTTAATACAATTTTTCATGTCGTATTCATCGCTCGATAAAGTAGTAAATTAGTATTTATGAACACATATTGTCCTACAACCGTCGAGCTAGACAAGTCACATTAGTCCATGTATTTGATTTACTTTTGAATATTTTTTTGAGTCATATGATTACTTCATGTTTTGAATGTGGTTTAACCTTGAAAAGGAAGAAAGGGATTGGTGCAATTGAAGGGGAATTGGGCATTAGGGGAAAGTCCAAAGCCATCCCTATCAAACCTCCGAAGGGGATATACCGCCGGAGCATGTAGACAAGCCGTTTTACTTGTCTACATGCTCCGGCGGTATATCCCCTTCGGAGGCTTTTCTGGCAAGAGCTACGCATGATCATCTGTGAGAATCATGCTCCTTGGGTTTGTCTAGGTGACTTCAACGACATCCTTTACCCATGGGAGAAGGTGGGCAAAAGACCAGCAGATTTATCCCGTATGTCTTCATTTCAAGGTTGTGCCTTCACTTGGCGAATAATCGAGATGGGGATGATCTTGTTAGAGAACGACTTGACAGGGTTCTATGTACTTTGAACTGGCGATTAAAGTTTCCTTCAGCAGAAGCTTATGCTCTCCCTGCTGTTGCCTCCGATCACAGTCCCCTTCTATTATCTACTATCGCTTCTAAAAGCGAAGTCGAGGTTTTTAGATATGAAGCATTTTGGAATGAGGACAAAGATTGTCGCCGGTTATCGAATCTTCCTGGCATTCGGGTTCGCTGGTGAATTCAAGCCTCTCTACCAAATTACGCCTAGTTGCTTATGCTTTACTTCGGTGGAGTCGTCTCAAATTCGGGAACAACCATACTCGCATCACGAAATTCAGCAGCGGCTTCTACAAATCACTAACCGAGTCTATGCCTCCTTATGACAAATCCAAAGTTATGGCTTTGAAAACTGAATTACATAATGCATGGTAGCGCGAAGAACAGTTTTGGGCCATGAGATCTCGTATACATTGGCTGAAATGGGGGGATCGAAATACACGTTTTTTTCACGCAACTACAATCCAGAGGCGACAAAGGAATAAGATTACGATGCTCAGGGATGAAACGGGGATTGGGTCGGGGATCCTACTCGGCTTCGGGAGATGACAACTTCTTTCTTCTCATCATTATATACCACAAATCGGACCTCGCAACTTTGAACCTATTTTAGATCAATGTCCTACAGTGGTGACGCCAGCCATGAATAACGCTCTAACGTCATTGTTGACCTTGGAAGAATTGAGACTAGCTACGTTTCAGCTGGGAGCAACCAAAGCTCCTGGTCCTGATGGGCTGACTGGTCTTTTTTATAGGACTCATTGGGATATTATCAAGGATGATTTCTTCAAAGAGGTTCAACATTTCTTTCTCTCAGGCCGTTTCCCTTTAGCCTTAAATAAAACAGTTATTACTTTGATCCCAAAACTCCCTCACCCTGAGAGTCTTGATCAATTTCGCCCTATTAGTTTATGCAATTATGCCTATAAGGTTATCTCTAAAGTGCTTGCAAATAGACTGAAACCTCTGCTACCATCTCTAATTTCTGAGGAACAATCGGCTTTTGTGGGTGGGCGCCAGATACAAGATAATATCTTGCTAGTACGGAGGTTTTACATCAACTTAGATCTAAAAGGAGGAAGCGCAAATTTCATGCTTTGTTGTCAAGTTGGATATGCGGAAGGCCTACGATAGAGTGGAATGGGACTTTTTACATGCTTATCTACTTAAGTTAGGCTTTCATCCATTATGGAGTACTCTGGTTATGCGGTGTATCACCACTACATCTTTACGTATCAACATGAATGGCGATCGCTTAGGCCCTTTCATCCTACCAGGGGCCTTCGCCAAGGAGATCCTCTCTCCCCATACCTTTTTATCCTTCTATCCAATCTATTATCATCTCTTATTCATAATGCACTCGATATGGAGACACTCAAAGGTATTAAACTCAACAGATGGTGCCCAACTCTTTCACACCTTCTTTTCGCAGACGATGCAATTTTCTTTGTAGAAGGATCAGCTCGGGAATGTCAGAATTTATCAAATCTGCTGAATCAATATTGCTTTGCCACGGGACAAGAGGTGAACCGCAACAAATCTGGTATATTTTTTAGTAAATCTTGCCCTACTTCTCTACAGGAAAATATGGCGAATGCTATTAGAGTACCTATACTGCAACGTTGTGGGAAATATCTTGGTATACCATCTGATTGGGGTAGGTCGAAAAGGGATATGTTCTCTTGGATACTAGCTCGAGTGAATACTAGATTGGAAGGTTGGAAGGATAACCTTTTCTCAAAGGCAGGGAAAGAGATTATGTTGAAGGCTGTAGTACAATCCATACCACAATATGCCATGTCCATATTTCGACTACCCATTTCTCTATGTACCTCTATTGAACAAAGAATCGCGAAATTTTGGTGGCAGAATGATAAACAACGAGCAGGCATACATTGGCGAAATTGGGAGGTACTAAAACAGAGAAAGGCAGATGGTGGTTTAGAGTTTCGGGATCTCCTCAGTTTTAATTTAGCCATGCTGGGTAAGCAAGCATGGCGACTACTTCTTCAGCCATCCTCCTTGTGGGGTAGAGTTTTTAAAGGATTATTTTCCAACCACACGGTTTGATGAGGTAGAAAAAGGCTCTCGCCCGTCATGGGGCTGGCAGAGCCTTTTGAGTGGACGTGATGCAATTTTTCCTTATGTTTGCTGGTCAGTAGGAGATGGGAGTTCCATCAGAATCAGGGAAGATAGGTGGTTACCTATAAGCAAATTAACAGGACCTCCTCAACGAGAAGAGCCCACTTTAGTGGCTGATCTTATTGATCACTCTACCAAAGACATGGAAGTACTCTCTACTCCACAGATTTTTGACTCCCGGGTAGTTCACCCCGATTGCATCTATTCCGGTACGACCAGATTTTCCATGGATAAACTTATTTGGACTGCTACTTCTAATGGCGACTACTACACGGTTAAATCG
Organism: Eucalyptus polyanthemos subsp. polyanthemos; assembly: GCA_017140185.1. NCBI lineage: Eukaryota > Viridiplantae > Streptophyta > Magnoliopsida > Myrtales > Myrtaceae > Eucalyptus > Eucalyptus polyanthemos. The sequence continues at coordinate 16,589,071 of CM029460.1, forward strand.
GATATCACAATATCAAACATTCGCGGAGCTTAAACTCAATAGCGCACCCTCATCCTCACATCAACATCCATCTTTACTATGGCACAAATTGTGGAAAATGCACACCGCTCCTAAGGTACGACACTTCTTGTGGTTACTATGTCAAAATAGTTTAGCAACAAGAGTTAATCTGCATTATAGGCATATCCTTGACAATCCAAAATGCCCTATTTGTGATCAAGACACCCCGGAAACCTTGGAACACTTGTTCTGTTCGTCCCCGGGTTTTGCGTGTTTGGAGTAATCCTCGATCAACCTCCCCATTCAAACTCGAATATAAGGAATATCACAGCTTGGATCATAGAGCATGCCGGTGATCAGAAACCCTTACCAGGTCTTCCAGTGATCGCCACAGTCCTTTGGCACATATGGAAGGCTCGAAATGCATTTATTTTTGGACGAAAACATCCAAATCCGCATCGTGTAGCTGAAGAAGCAATGCTTCAATCTCATGTGGATTCTACTGTTGCTCGTTCTTCCACCTGCAAAGCTGCTTTTTTTCAACATCACGGAACTATATGGAGGCCCCCAGATCCGGGGGTTTTAAAGGTCAATATCGATGGATCTTATCAACTGGGGAGCAAAGAAGGGACTATGGCTTGTGTGTGTCGTGATTCGCAAGGACAACTTACTGGTGGCTTCTCAGATAGCTTTGCTGCCTTCTCGGCTCTACAAGCGGAGATCCACGCTTGCTTGCTTGTTCTCCATCATTTGATTGATCAAGACCTCTCTCATGTTGCGCTGACTCTTGAATCGGTGCCAAACCCTCATCGAGACACCGAAGGGTCGGCGCTCGCCGCCATGGCAAGAACGAAGCCTCTTCTCGAAGCCGCCTTCCCCGCTTTCGTTTTCCCAATATTTCGCTAGCATTCGTCGTCGTGAGGCAAATGTTGTTGCGACTAGGCTGCGAAGGCCCATAGGGTCAATTCCAAGCGAAGTAACTGGGCTGTTTTCCCCCTCCCCCTTTTTAGATCTTATTTACGCCGATGCAATAGCTGCTGCTTGTAATCGGTTTGGTCCATAAATATAATAAGTCGTCGGAATAAAAAAATCTGGGGACGGAATATTCAATTTGGGGAGAAGATTCCCCAGAAGATTCATCAAGCTCAAACCTCTCAATTTAAGAATTGCTTAGAGAAATACGGTTTGACGGGCAGTTCTTCTCTATATCATCTCCAAATGTTATTTTTGCTTTTTCCTATTGTCCTAGTCTCGATTGCCATAACCCTTTTTGGCCTTGTTTATTAGGGACAAGAAAACTCCGTGCCGTCCTCCAGTTCGGATTCGTGGTCTTAATTATTTTTTTGGTTTCGTTTTTTAATTTCTTTTTGCGGTGAAGTTTGGGGTTCTCTCTCAAATTGGGAAGGTTCTATGTGAATTTCTAAATCTCATCAGTAAAATATATTCAAAATGCGAAATTTTCAAAATGGTATAATTAAGCTTCACAACTCATAACAGCTCATAACGAATGGTGCAATTTTAATCCTTCTGTTGACTTTTGCTTGTTTTGAGCAAGAGAGAAAAATCCATCATTTTTTATACATCACGTCTTCCCTAAATGACCACGAAACCTACCTCACCTCAATTATCTGATTTGTCTTTTCTAATATTTTCTCTTTTCCTTTTATGAGTTATCTTCAATTTATCAGCCAATTGACGTTGCCATTGGTGAGTAGCTTGTCCTCCTCGGTTTCGACCATCGGCGACGCAACCCCTTGTCCACTCTAAACTAAGCGCAACACCCATATCGACAATCATTCGTTAGCTCAATCTCTTTCTTGCATGCGCGTGCATAGTTAAGAGGGGCTACATCAATGATGACCAAGGTTGTTTCTTGGCTCGTAATCATCAACTTATCTAAAATAAGTCAAATCTGGCTCCATCAACCGCGACCTAAGTGAATTAATTGAGTGGAATCTAATGAAAAAAAAACCCTTAACTTATTCAATAGGCATTAAATACTAAGAAATATAGAATGATTAAAAATGCAAAACCCTAGCCCACCTTTGGCCACCTATCTTACAATGCCACCTCAAGCGTGAGTGTCCATGGTTGCAAAACGCCAAAACTCAAGTAGCCATGACCACCAGAAATGGGAAGAGGAAGAGAGTGACCATGCTTGTGTTTAAAGATTTGAGGGTGCGCATGATAAAATTTCTATTTTTTTATTTATTTGTTTCTTTGTTCCCTAGAATTGTAACTTAATTTAATTTTTAAATTTCTGGAATAGATTTCTATTCCAGAAATAGATTTAAAGAAGAAATCAGAAACTAAAATTTTTAATTTATCAATTTATGTTCCAGAAATTTTGTCATATAGATGGTCATTGTGGTGAATGAGAAGAGAGAGGTATAGAAGTCACAGGACTCGAGTGGTCATGGCCGTGATCTCAGAGCTTCGGCAAATCATGATTAGAAATGCAAGAGAAAGGATGGAGACTTTAACAATTTCTAATAGCATTAATACCACATCAGCAAAAACTCTCATCGGAATAACTCGAAACGGCATCTCCAAAGAGTAGATGATGCTTTTTTTAAAAAAAAAGTAGATGGACTATTTAAATTTTTCTAGCTTGGGAATCTTTTCGGCAAATTTATGCTCTCGACCGGTGGCATTTCAAATAAAAAATAATATAACCACTCAAAAGACCATTGAGGGGAACGCAAGTGATTGAGTGTAAGGCAAATTAACGTCGAACACTATTACAACGGTCATTTAGCATCAATCCAACCAAGTGAAAGCCACTTCCCATGCATGCAATCATGCCCATGCCTACATAGGAGTGATTATATATACTATATATATTGAGAATTTGAAATTTCAAATCATATTTAATACTATAAATAACGAAAATCATTTTGAAATATATAAATATAAGAAGCACGTGCGATCCCTTTTCTTTAAACACATCAAAATTAAGAATATCTCTTCCCATCTTTGACTCAAAATAAACAAACCCTGACCTAATTATACAATGTCATGATATGAATTTTATGTTTTGCCATGCCCGAAAAATATAAATATAAGAAACACGCATGATCTCATTCTTGACATAAAATAAACAAAACCCTGGGATAATTATACCACGTTAAAAACATTAATTCTATGTTCCCCAAAAAAAATAAAATACATATGAACCGTATGGACGGGGAAAAGATATATAGAGACAAATTTTCTTTTTGTTTTGATTATCAAAGAATGAATAAAAGGTAAAGCAAGATATCTTGCCAACTAGATTCGGACCGTATCCTCGAGAAGACTGTAATGATATTTTGCTGCAGTCAAGACCAAAATATTTCTGGCAACATTGACAGCAACGAAAGGACCACTGGCTTCTCTCTCTCTCTCTCTCCTCTTCCTTTTCCTGGTTTTCTATTCATCGGAAGAAATGGTCAAATTCCCTCATTTGTTATTCCTAACTCGCTGCAGCTGCAGGCGATCTGTGGAAACTTATCGCAGCAGCAGCAGCAGAACAGATATAAAAACACAAAGGGCAAATTTTTAGCCCAAAAAGAAAAAAAAAAGATTAAAAAAAGGGGGCAAATAAAATTAAAGAAGAAGTTGAAAACGAAATTGAGGGGGGCAGTGGAATCTGATCAGAGACCCAAATAGAAATACAGAGACACCCTCTTTTCCTTTACATTTTCCTCCTCCTCCCTTTCTGTGCCAAAACAGAGCAAAGCTCCCGTCTTTCCTCCTTACCAATTCGCTTTGGCCTTCTGGGTCGTCCTCCTTGGGCTTGTTCATGTACTTTTTCTTGCTCTGCTATTGGATGTACGCCCCAGTTTTCCAGGACTCTGCAGATCTGCTTCTGGGTATGCTTCCTTTCGCCTCAATCTCTCTTTTCCTGCGCATTTCTGTCTCGCTTCGTGCCTGGTGTCGTCAATTGGAGATTCTCGTTTCTTGCTTCCGGCTGGGAACTGAATAAAAATCGAAGCTTTACCGTCCCTAACGTTTCAGCTCACGCTCTTTGTTACCGGGTAGATAAGCAGCACGTCTTTGCATAGGAATTAACGGCTCGATGCATGGTCGATCGTCATTTGAATTTGGTCTTTTTCTGATTGAGGGTTCCGTGTCAATTAGCTCTCTTGTGGGAGGTTTTGTTTTGTTTGTGTTATCTTCTGGGTCCCCTGTGGTTGGTGGTTTTGCATCTTCCTTTCTAATACACAATTCTGAGTGGTTGCAGATTCATGGCATTGTTATCTTTTTTCATTATGTCAATTGTTCACTTAGAGAGGGGAAATTGCTGGGTCAGCTTAAATTTTCTTATATATCTCAATTTTGATTTCTTTTCTTTTCACTTCCCTTGCTTTCCCTGGTAGAGTTATGGAATGCTAGTCAAGACGGCTCGATTCATTTACTTCCTCTTTTCTGCTCATTTGAAATGAAGCTAATAGCAAGACCTAGTTGTTGCTACCATCTTAATTCTGTCAACGGTTGTTGTTTCATTGTCGACTTAGCTCTACACTGTCCAGACAGCTGTTTGTTGCAAACTTAAAATTTTAATGTATTCATGTAGACAAATAAGTATATGGAAGTAGATAACGGTATGAATCAGATGCATTCTTTTGATATTGGATGTATTGACGTTATATGCTTGCGCTCATGCACAGCTTGCATATGCATGCAAACAGACCGTGTATGGATGGTTAGCTTGAGTTTGTTCGTGCACGTTGGAAGCTGGATTTTTCTTTTTGGGGGCCAAATTGATCTTTATAAAGACGAGTAAGTAATTGTATCTCTTGCACCTACCACTACGTCAAGATCTAATTGGTGATCAACACGGTGATGTTGAGTTTGTCTATGAGGTCAAATTGATCTTTATAAATAAAATAGGATAAGGATGAAATGCATCTGTGAATGCTGTAGATTTTTGACTCCATGCTTTCGAAGTCATTGTTATCTTTGGTTCTGTGTACTGTTCTTGATAAACACCAACCAAACTTATTGCAGAGGACATAGAAGGAATTCAAATAAAATAGAAGATATTTTGGGCCATGGAAGGTAACAATCAGTAGTATGGCCTGCATTTAGGCAAAAGCAGTTCAAGAGATCACGAGTTTCTTTCTTCTAGTAGCTTTAGGAAAATGAAAAGCATTTCTTGTTGACCCTTCAAATCTTTTATAATGTGATTTTTAACATTTCTCTTTTGGTTTTTGCAGTTCAATGAAGAATGTATCAACAGAAAGGTGGCCCTAGTTCAAGTTTAGTTCCTGGCAACACAATGGTTCATGGTCAACATTTAGACAGTGGTGCCAACACAATGGACTCCATCGGTGGAGGGAACAATCACAGTAACAATGCCAATCTTGCATCCAAGCAGCGGTTACGGTGGACACATGACCTTCACGATCGCTTTGTTGATGCTGTGGCACAACTTGGGGGGCCAGATAGTAAGTCATCACAATTACGTTTGTGTTATCTTGATTATCTATGATTTTTCATTTTATACTCATTTCAGCTTTTGTTTGGTAATGTTTTGATCTAGTTACAAAGTAATGGAAGGCTGCAATTTATAAAGAAAGTATACAATGAAGAAATGACAAGGCATCTGCTCTCTATTTGTCCCTCTGTGTAAAAGATCCATGATGACATACTTGGCCATAAGTCATATGCGGTTGAATTGCTTGAAGGACATAGAACTTTGTGGAAGATTTCATATTGATGACTTTAGATTGTGAAAATCAACAGAAAGAAAATAATAGAACTGAACATGTAAATTTATGTCGTTTCATTGATGTGGCCTATCTCCATGAAAAAGATAAGTAAACTTCACCAAGAAAATCATTTCAGGTTATGCACTCAAACCAAGCCCTAGTTACATCCGTCCTCTTTGAGTTTTTGAATACCTCAAAGAGAAGCGGAAGAGGAAATGCATAGAAAAGCACCCACAAAGAAACAACCTTGAAGCTCAGCTGCTGACTATATCCATTTAACTTATTTTGGTCTGGTTGATATGTACAACAGGGCATTGCCCATGCACCCTAGTGAACTCAGCATACCAGGCCCTGTACCTCCACTATCACAAGCGATCTCTTGAAAGTTTTAGCTTTCATTTCTGTTTTGTATTAGGGATGTGATTCAAAATAATCAAGACACTCTCTCATGAATGGAAAAAACAGAGAGTAATTTAAGACACCCCAAAGTTGAATGGAATTGGCCCCATTGTTGCATACTAGTATGATGATCTTAATCAGCAAGCAATATCTTTTCCATCAATTTTATGCATCTTCATTTCTTCTGGCTAGTAAATATGCGCTTTTTTCAAGAGTTAAGAAATTAACTGCAGAATAGAAGTGGGTAACAAATAGAATAAGCTATATCTACTTCTACATTTGCCTTAAAGAGTTTGTTAATGTTTAATTTATGCATAGATATTAGTGTTTCTGATGTATGTTTCACTCCTTTCTTTCAGGGGCAACACCTAAAGGTGTTCTTAGAGTTATGGGTGTGGCAGGTCTAACAATATACCATGTTAAAAGTCATTTACAGGTTCAAAGGACAAATTTCTCCTCTTTTATTTATTTTAAATTCATATTAATTCTTCTATGTTAAAAAATTCTTCTGTGTGATTCAAGTTGACTAAACACTTGTAATGCTTGCAGAAATATCGACTTGCAAAATATCTGCCTGACTCCTCCTCTGACGGTATGATTTGACAAGTGTTAATTGGTTTTCGTGTTGCTTTTTTAATCTGAGATGATTATTGTGGTCGCTCGAAATGAATTCTTAAGATGCCTTAGAATGGATCTCCATCTTACATTCTTGTGATTCTTTCTGACTTACTGATTGTAGGTAAAAAGGCTGAGAAAAAAGAATCGGCGGATGTGCTCTCCGACATGGATGGTTCCTCGTAAGTACCATTTCCTCTTAAAATCGTGTTTACTTCAGATACGAGATGTCAAGTAGGTCATCAATTGATCATATACCAAGTGGTAACTCTAAATTGAATTGTTGGAATTATCGATTCTCCCTGATAGCTTTTCTTGTCTGCTATTCTTGAAAGATAGTAATACAGTTCTGGCAGGATATTACCAATTTTATTGAGATGTAATTGCACTTGGATTTTTCTATCTGATTCTTCTGTTTTTTGTATTAATCTGATTCTTTTGTTGATAATAGATCTTCAGGTAAATTGTTGTGTTTATATATTTATGTCTCTTTATTTCCTGTCTGTCTACTAGAGGTGGGATGCAGATCACTGAAGCTCTCAAACTGCAAATGGAGGTGCAAAAGCGCTTACATGAACAGTTGGAGGCAAGTTCTTTGTATATTAGCTTCTCATTGGTTGGAATAACATGGTTAGAATTAATATTCTGATATTCAGATCTTTACAAATCCGACTTTGCAATCCTCAAATCATTTTTGATGATGTGCCATATTTGTAACATCAAGAAGTTTCGAGTGTGCCAGACTTTTCCCTATATAATTTCATTCTTGAGATCATTCATTAATAGAACATCAAGACAATCAAGTGCGCAAATGCTAAAAGTGATAATATACCACTTTATCTAGCTGTCATATATATGATTCCGCATTGTGTGAGGTTAGGTGCTCATGTGGCTTTTAGTAGGACGTCTGCCTTCTTACTATGGCAAAGATGCATATGATTCCTGTAAGCTATGGCCTCTTCAAGCTAATTTCAGTACATTTGATGTCAGCAGGTGCAGAGACAGCTGCAGCTGCGGATAGAAGCACAAGGCAAGTACTTGAAGAAGATAATCGAAGAGCAACAGAGACTTAGTGGAGCACTCGCAGATGGGTCAGCAGATGAATCGGGTGATAAGGGCCAAGAAGACAGCAAGACTGATCCACCTACCCCAGCTCCTATCTCGGAGTCACCCATCCAAGATAAGTCTAAGGACTGTGCCGTAGCAAAGAGCCTCTCACTTGATGGATCACTCTCATCTCATAATCATGAACCATTGACCCCTGATTCCGGTTGCAATGTCAGTTCGCCAGCCGAAAGCCCTGATGGTGAGAGGTCAGCCAAAAAGCCACGGGTGACTACTGGTGCTTCGCATGCTAAACCTGAGATCGTGCTACACCCCATATTCGAATCAAGCTTGGGTTGCTCCTACACAAACTCCTCATTCAAACTACCTGACCAGGGATCTGTTTGATTCCCAGTAAGAAGATAAAAACTAGACTGGTCAAACTGGGATTAGCCTTGGCAGATATACTGTAACATCTTGTACTGCTTGGTGTATCAACTTGCGTACTAGTTTGTTTCGACTTGCATGTGTAGCTTGCAGGAGAAAGTGAACTATTTAACTTGGTAAGTATTATATAGGTAGCTTAGAGGTCATTGTATATGTTGATGCATCCTTTGATGCTTAGCTCAAACTTGTGAGGATATGGCATTTTCTGGGCAGGTGGTATTGAAGGAGTATGTGTACTTGTTGCGTATGAGTTCTCTTCAGTAGGTGTTGATGAACCTGAAACCAACATGTCCCAATTTATTAGTCGTTGCTCAGGATAGATTTAAATATTTCGCTGAATGCAGAATACCGCAACGAGAAAGCTACAAGCAGTACATTTGGAATAGCACGTGCTTCGGAAACACCTACTGTAAGTTAGGACTTCATTTAACGATAGACGATGATGCGCCGCAATTCCCCACCAAGACATTGGTAAATATCTGTGAGAAAATGAAAATGTCGGCAATTACATTTGACGGTGGGCTACGTAGGGAAATGAACTTACTCGAATTAACTGCCAAAACTTGCAGGCGTTGCCAATCTTCCTAATAGTCATGGAAAAGGACTGGACACCTGCCGTCAACCACACCCGCTGCTTTTTCTAAGTGCCAACTGCAGGCTTCTAGGCACTAAAAATGCCAAAAAGCCCGAGGCTTTTCTAATCTTGACTCTGACACACAGTAATGCATCCTTTGCACATTACTATCTGTGCATGACAATATTATGAAGGCTCTGTCAAGACACTACATGAGGAAACCGCACACCGTTGCTGGTGAAGCTTAAGGAAATAAGGGCCTCTTTCAACCTGGAACATGGACAAGCACAAAGTTGCTCAGCTGTATACGCTCCCCATTGCTACAACATAAAGTGAACTCAACTAAACCTGCTTCTTAAATTCAACAAAAAAATTACACAAACCCCTTTCAGCAATATCATGACATATTGCAGGAGCAAAATTGTTAGCAATTGATCTTCTCTATGGCACAGACAATGATACGTTTCTTTTTAAGATGATGTAATGTTCTCTGGTGAGCTACTCAAGCCTCTGTGCGAGAAAAGACGCCTAGAAACTTCACATATCTGGCTTTGAGATGTTTTATCCAGACTGGAGCAGCAATCTCTCAGTCATATCAATATGGGGTCCTAGTGTTCAGAGCAGCAAGTTGAAGACCAGCTACCCATTTGTATAGCTGTATGGAAGGCTGAAGAGCCCATGGGAACAAGAGGAATTTCCTATCAAGTCAGAACAAGATACTGCTTCATCAGCATCTTCAAGTTCTATCTCCGGAGTCGGCAGTATGCCAGTGATGAAGGATGTTTTAACTATGTAGTAGGTTTGACTATGCCCTGAAGCTTCCACCCACCAAGTCCAGCCAAAGCAAAAGCCTGCACAAAGGAACATAACATATAATTGAGAGATCCCAGATGATGATATTGATGACTTGTGTCGCAAAGAAAGAAGGAATTTGGTGACTGTTAGGAGGGCATGTCTACAGTCTTGTGGACAAGAAAATGGGATGCATGTCCTCTGAAAGTTACAACTACTCAAGAATACTTTTTTTTTTTTTCATACAGGAATGTGACGACCCTATATGTATGATATCAGAAGGTTTGTTTTAAAAGTCATAACTGAGTTACTGTATTATATGAAGATTCATAAATATATATATATATGAAATTTACTATTACTAACCATCCCAATAAGGAAAAGGAAATTCTTGAGACAAATAACACCTCTTCAGGAAAGGTTTGACTACATCTACATGGGTACTTACTGAGTATAAGAGATTTATGAACACTACAGGAAATGTAATAATCTTGAGCATGCAGAGAAAGGTGATGGGGCAAAATACACGTGCATGTGTGACCTGGCTCACTTGTTCAAAGTACCTACTTACAGTTTGTTGCATTACTTCGTTAGCCAATTTTATAAACCAATCTTCATATCTCTAATAGCACTAACCATTACAAAATTACTCAATGATTTAGTATTGTGAAATCTCTTTTTGCTCAAAATAACTGAAACGATCATTTGACTATAACAGTATTTAATATAAATAAACTAACTGTTTAAAATCAATATTTATGTAATTACCTAAATTTTATCATTTCCAAAGGTTTAATAGAATGGTGAGAAAGCCACTTTGCACATATTGTGATTTTCTTTAATTGCTAGTAAATTCTAGTTTACCTAATCCATACTTTTCTGAGCTTTCCAAGTTCTCCATAAGGATGAAAATTCTGTTAGTGTTCCTAATTGAGGGTATCAATCAGGCAGTAAATTACCTGTTAGATTGTCATTGTGCTTAAGTGCTCATAAACGATGGTATCCACTCTTAGTAACTCTTAAAGAAGGTTTGTAATCTTCCCTCAGGTGGTCATTGGCTCAGGTGTCCTCATAGTTCAAAAGTTTCTTGAAGGATGATAACTTTCTGTCATTACTATAATTTCTAGTAGGTCCCATCATCAGTAACTTTCTCCTAATATCATAATTTCCCTTAGGTGCTTGTAATTATAACTTCTTGTCCACCTTTAGTAGAATTTCTTAGAAGTCTTGTTTCTTTTTGTGTCTGCAATTGAGGGTAACTCAGCATTAGCAACTTTTCCCTCAGATCGTATTTTTACTTAATCGATTCTAATTCAGAGGTACCTATAACTTACTAAATCTTCACAAAGATTGCATTCTTCCTCAAGTCATCGTAACTTTTAGTGTGCCGAAGTCTATAACTTTTCTTAAGGGATGGTAATTAACATTAAGTGCTCGTAAACTTGAGGGCTCATATTGCTGATTGTGATTTTCCTCAAGAGCTTGTAACTCTGAGGGTGCTTCATGTTGATAACCTTTCCTACTGACATAGTAGCTGTTTTTAAGCACTTGTAATATTGAGGGCTCCTATGGTCAATAAATTTCTTATGAGATTGTAAATCTCCTTTTGAAAGTAATATTGAGGATTCCTATGGTTAGTGACTTTTCAGTGGAATCTTCATTTACTTCAAATTCTTGTGACTTTGAGGGTACCTTTGACTTTCAACACTAAGTCTAAACAATTTGGAGCACAGATCCAAGAATAACATGACCAGTAGTTGCATTTGCTCTTCTAAGGAACACTGTCTTTTTGTCAACTGGCTAGCTAAACTTCTGACTCTTTGAAAACTTGTGGTCATGTTTAAATCATGCCCATAAAAATGCTTGGAGCAATGAAAAAAAAAAAAGTTTCCTTGGAAGTGGAGAATGTAGATGCCTACCTCTTCCCAAGATCTTCCAGTAGCTTCGAGCAAAGCAGCATTGCATGTTTTAAGTTCAATGGATGCACCAGTAAACATGGAAGCCGCCTCCTCCCATCCCCTATTATGCCCCATACACCTGCACAAATACTCATATGCTTGAGAAATCTGTCCATGCTGTTTTTAACTATGAAACCAGAATAACTAAACAAGTTACTTTAAAAGGAAGATATATTCATGAAAGCATTTTTGCAATACACAAACCAGCACTATAGTCCATAATCACTCAACAGGACTGTTCAAAGTACCTAATCACCAAAGTGAACTCGCATTAAGGTACAAAAGAAGGCATTATCCATGCTAACAGTGGAAATATTTGGGTCAGAGCATCTTTGGTATCACTTTTTTCTTAAAAGGAAACACCTGCCCGGTAGCATTAAAAGTATGCTTTATCCTATGAACCTAACATTACTATAAATATACAAAGATTACAAAGGAAAACAATATTGGACCCATTTATCCATGTGTATGCATCGGACTCAAATGAGAAGCATCCAGAATAGGAATATGTCAATGTCCTATATGTGTCAACAGCTTCAGCAACACTACCAAATGAACATTAGAAGACACTCAAATCTAACCCTCTGCAATGATGCCATTATAATAATCAAACCACGACAGAGTGATTGAGGTCCACAAACAACACCAGATTACATCCTTTAGAGAAACTCGTATGGTGATTGCATCCACTAGGAATCTTGCGTTGAAATGCAATAATTTGAAGAGGAAACGCTTCATGTAACTCCAGAATAATCATACTTCCATTCAGTAAAAGACTAGAATGAGGACGCACATTACAGTCAGTATCTCGTCCCTAGAATATTTACAGATAGCGTTCTGCAGGTGCTCTGCTGTTTGACCATCCATTGCTGCAATCGAATAAAAACTCGAAATGAAATGGACCTCGGCTTCCAAAAAGCTTTCTACTCGTTCCTGCATTATCCGCAGTGTCTCACGTGTTCGAACTGCATCACTACCTCAAAAGAGGGAATTCAAATTGAAACCAGCCGAAGCATAGATCACCAAAATTAGTATCATAAACTCATCCATCTTTGGCAATCTGCTAATCTACGCATCAGAAATTGCTGACCTTAACAAAATAAGTTCAGGGATCCAACCCAACTGGTGAAGCTTGTGTGCTATCTTGACAGCATCGTCCTGACCAGTCTTGCTGAGAGGGCGATCATGATCTAATTGAAATGATTCACGAAAGAGCCTAAAGTTAGAAGCTTGGCAAGCAACGTTATTTCCACTCGTTTACAGGCATCCAAAAGAATAAAAAGGCACAATCACCAAAAACTCAATGCAGCTACAAGTTTAGACCATGTCATTATTATGAAGGTAAATGGCGAAATGGGAGCAGGAATCAGAACCCCTCCAATCTATCATTACTAATGGGAACAAAATCGCCTAGAAGCTTCACACTGCCCATCTTATTCTCTCAAACACTGCAGCAATCCTCCTCAAACATCTAGACAAAGAAAAATAAAGATCACATTTTTGGACTAGACCAGAGCAGCTCCATGCAAATTCGAATATCCCTTTTTTTTTTTCCGGGGAAAGAAAATGAACCTCTGAGGGAACGGTCAGACCAGGAGCTATCGGCGTGGCGGAGGAGGATGAGGCGGCGAGGGGCGGCCGACTCCGAGGAGCTCGGAGCCTCGTCCTCCGCCGCCGAAGCGGCCCGGCCCTCCACCGTCCCCACGGCCACGGAGCGCCTGGGAAGCGGCGAGCCGGGGCCGCTCCTCCTCCACCGGAGGAGGGGCGGAAGATGTGATCTGCAGGAGGCGGCGGGATTGGGCAGCGCGCAGCAGAGGGCCGCGTTCGCCATTCTCTTCTCGGGTCGGAATCAATTCTCCGGAAGCGCGACGCCGGGACCGAGGCTTGTCTTCGTCCTCCTGAGCGCGAGGATCTCGCTCATGAAGAGAGAGAGAGAGAGAGAGAGAGAGAGAGAGAGAGCTCAACAATGGAGTTTCCACTCGTTCTTGCTTCTTGCTTCTTGCTTCTGCTTCTGCTCTGTTTCTTTCCTCCTTATTTTTTTCCTCGTTTTTGTCGTCGGTTGTTAAGTGGATAATGTTCACGCACGCGCGCGACAGTGTAGGTGATCAACCAACGCATGAAAAAGAAGGCTGATTACACAGCTGACTTCTTATGTTAAATTCGGATAATGAGGTAATATGTACAAGGATTGATTTGTTTGGTGAGATATGGAGTAATTATAATTAGATATTTAAATAAGTGGGGTTGTACAATATGATATATCTAAGGAGAGCCTATCTCATATGTAAAATAATTTTGGTATCACCAACTTTGTTCTATCCTTTATAAGCAGTCGGGATGGGTTGGGCTCCCTCAGTGAAGGAGCTAGGGAGCTCGACTCGCACTTCCACGGTCCAATCTCAATCGGTATGTAGGACGGGATGATTACTATTCTCCTTCAGCGCGATGAAGCAGGGTAATTTTCTATTAATTAGAAAAGAGAAGGGTTTGTAAAAACACAAAGTGAAATCCAAACATAACTTGCTAATTATCATAAACAATGTTATCTAAATTTATTGTGATAGAGTAAATCAATCATATATTAGGTATGAAGAGGATCCACCTTAGATATGACATTCACTTACGTTTTTTTGCAATTGAGATTAACTTTATTCACATGAATATTAAAAAAAATTGTACTTTTTTTTTTCTATTATTAGTTCAAGATAATTTTGAATATTAGTCTTTTCACTTACTTCCTTGTTAGATAAATTACGTTATCACATTTACAAGCTAATTTATACAAGAATCTGTTCTGTTTTACTTTCTTTTCTATCACTAGTTCAAGATTATTTCGAATATTAGTCTTTTTTCTTACTTCTCTGTTAACCAAATTAGGTTATCAAATTTATAAGGTAATTTATACGGGAATTTGTTCTATTTAAATATATGACTCGGGTTCTAGCAATTAAAAAATTCTATAAAAGAACAACAAGATGGATCCCTTGTTCCTCACTTTCAAATTGTCTTCGAGCAGATCAGATTAACCTTGTAATACTAATTAATTAAGAGAACACTATACTAGTCAGTATAGTTTCAATAAACCAGACAATGCCAACACTATGCAACTCTGGCTTGCTTACTTAAGATCTTGCCAAATGAAGAATAGCAGGGCCAATTATCATTAGCGAATCAATTATGATTGCGAGATACAGAACTCATTACAAAGGATACAGCCAAAAATCAGCATTATTGTGCCCAATTATATACAATGCTTGCAGAAACAATGAAAGAATCAAAGGTGAACTTGCATCTTTTCCCTGGTTTTTTCTGCAGAGGAAACTGAATGTGTCAATACTGAATGTTTACTCTACCACGCGACTTCCACCACCAAGTGAAAACACAAGCAATCATCTCGGCACATAGATCCCAGTGCAGCAAATGTATCAGATGCTGCTGTTAAGCATTATCCTTTATGAAATTGACTGACGGTATCGGTGAAATTGAATAATCTGGCCTCTCAAGCTACACTCCTCCACCTGAAAATCGCAGGACAAACACCTTCAGATGACTTAGGTAGATAAGCAGGGAAAAGTGTTACCGAACTGCATCAGCACAACTCAATACAAGAGTAGTCCTACCATCTACATTACTACTTGATCATATGTGAGACCTGAATCAATTCAAGCAGATTTGATTAGGCTAACCTGGGATGAGTATCTCTTGGACAACAAATCACCACTTTCTTCAATAACAACTCTTTCTCTACTGGCCACTCTGGCTAGTTCAGAAATGAAAACTTCCAATTGTTCAGCCTGCATCAAGCAATTTTCTAATATTTGAGAGAGGCAAGGGGAAGTAATGATGATAAAACATGCATGCAATGTATTGTACCTTGGGCATGAAGCTTTCGACATGAGAAGCAATGGCGTCCATAATCTTCATGGATGAATTCAGAACTTGCCCTACCTCTCTAACATCAACCTGTAAAGAATACAATTTAATGTGCATAAAGTTCATCAAGAAAGCATTTATATTACCTTACATTAGACTAGTAAGATTAATAATATACCTTGACATTCCCACTGATTGGTAGTTGAATAGAAGCATTCAACAAAGCTTGGCTCACTTCAGACAAAGATGCCAAATAATCGCCCTCAAACGCAGACCACTCATCAAGATGCGGCATCTAGATGCAAGAACAGTAAAACCATATATACATAAATACGTACAAAAGGAAGTGAGAGTGTGACAAAATTAATAAAGTGATCAGCACAGGCAAACATTAGTTCATATATAGTAGGCAACTAATAGTGAATTGACAAGTACAGTCCATAACTAATTTTATAGTCAAAATTACACACAAAGCTCGTGACCATACCTGAGACTCGAGAATTGCTGATGCTGCTTTCGCTCTTTGTAGTATACCAAGTTCAGCACGTTTCCTCATCACAGAATTGTATAAATCACCTAGCTTGACAGTGAGAGAAAACAGCATTTTCTGCAAGGAAATCGAAAGATGATAAATAACTAGAAATGTGCTTAAATCAAAGTCAAATGGAGAACAGAGTTAATCAGAGGAATAAGCCTTCAAGCTAAGCCAATATTAAGTGCAATTCAATGATAGAATGCTCCTAAATTAGCCAAACTCATCAAAAGTAGCCAGTAGTTGAAAATGGCTACTTTCACAATTTCATAAGTTAAGGATTCATCTGCCATAGGGAAATAGTGGAAAGAATCCTTTCCACCCCTTCACATGATGGTATTTCACAGACAAATAAAGTTTATATACATGACATATTGGGCTACGTGAGGAAGTCACTTTATGGCAACTTTCAAGCAGGTCACTCTGCTCTTGAGATTATTTGAAGCTAAAGTCAGTTCATCCATATTTTGCGTTGCATGTGCATCATCCTTCTCTTATTATCCTAATGTTGGCTGCAACAAAAGATTTACTGATTTTCATCAGTTGCTATGCATACTGAAAGTGAAAGTTGAAAAGTTCTTCAAAGTCTGACATAATTCTCTGATGCAGCTACTTAATCTTGGAACTGACAGTTGAAAATCTTCATGAGTCAAGCCTAGTTGACACAATCCATTCGAGTTTCCCTGGTTTGTTAAGTCAATCCTGCTGTGGATATCTACTCTCTGAAGTCTGAATACCTATGCAAGCCATTGCTCCATAAAGGCTGACATTTGAAGGTGTCAGAGTTCCATCGTGTAAATGTTCCAACGAAAGGAGCTTTAATAGTTAACACATCTTTAACAAAAATTCTGGAGTTCATGCAACTCAAGGTTTGAACTACACCCTCTCCTATATACCCTTTCGAGGTCTGAGTTCTCCAAACTCACTGTTCTTTTCACTCTAAGAAGGATACAATACAGAGCTTCCTGCGCAACTCTTCATCCAAATTCAGTTTTGACCATTCGATTTTTATATTTTATACTCATACCAGCAATTCTCTCACCATCACATCAAACTTCAAGCTCA
The DNA here is from genome assembly GCA_017140185.1 of Eucalyptus polyanthemos subsp. polyanthemos. Lineage (NCBI taxonomy): Eukaryota > Viridiplantae > Streptophyta > Magnoliopsida > Myrtales > Myrtaceae > Eucalyptus > Eucalyptus polyanthemos. The sequence continues at coordinate 16,606,066 of CM029460.1, forward strand.
TTCGCGATCTCTCACAGCATCTACTCAGAACAGGACCACAGTCCAGTCTAGAACAACTAATGACAAGGTAGCCAACGACGGCATTGGTAATGAAAGCCATAACAATAATTGCTACATGTTCATCCAAATGATAAGTCTAAGAGTAAATGTGACAAACCTCGGCTTCCCTTTTCTGAGCTTGCATTGTGGCCTCTGCTTTTGCATTGGCAAACCTCCACTGGAGATAATGGTTGTGGAGCAATTTTAGAGAATGTACGTCTTCTTGATGGCCAGAAACTTTCCTTCCTTTCTTTGCATCCATCACCGTCTTTGTGCACGGTGCAACCGGAGGTAAACAAACTTTCCCACCATTCATCGGCATCATATACTGCTTCGATGACCCATGTGCTAATTTTTCGCTTCCCTTGACAGAATTTAACACGTCGCAACTCGATAATGGCGAACTAAACGAACGTGAGAGTGGGGAAGCAGGGATCTTAGAAGAATCGGAACCGCTAAGATTACCAATCCTATTCACATTCCTCTCCACTAACAACCGGTTGGACACTGACGGCAACATATCTGCTTCAGGCATGGAAGACCGCAACAATTGTGCAGAGTTCTCGCCATTACAATCCGCAACTGAACTGGTTTCTGCGTTTGAATTCTCGTCAACTGCTGTTTTCGAACTAGAAGCATGACCACCGGTAAGTGACATCCCACTCGAATGCAACAATTTTGCAGCCGCAGAAGCTCCAGCGCCGACTGCTCGCGGAAGATTCTGCGGCGTCTGTCTAAACCTCGACGACACGATTCTATCCATGCTAGTGCTCACCATCGGAGTGTCGGGCCTCGCAGCTCGGCTCGGAACTTTGGACCCTTTAATCTGCGGTCCAGCTCCGAGCAACGGCGTGTCCAAGCTCCTGGTAAGTTCCGACCTGCTTTCATCAGCATGAGACGGAGGCTCGAGGTCCAGTCGCCGCCGCCTCTGCGCAGACACCGATCGCTGCTGCTGCTGCTGCTGCTGATGCTGTTGCCGAGAGTCCGCCGCCCCCGCGTGCCTCACGACCGGCGACCTGGAGCCAGGGAGGTGGAGATCGCCAGGGGAAGGCGATGAAGAAGAAGAGACCACCGGAGACATGAACCTCGACCGGACTTCCCGCACCCGCGGCCGGCGCTGCGTCGGCGGCGGCGGCGGTGGAGGAGCGGCCGCCGCGACCATCTCCTGCTGCTGCAGCTGCGGCTGCGTCGGTGGTGGAGCGATTTCCGCCATGGATCTTCCTCCCGCACGATCGATTCCGAAGCGGCGAAACGAATCTAGAGCACGCCCTCCGAAATCGGAGCCAGCTCGATCAAACCCTAAGTCGGGAGGGCAGCGAAGCAATCGAATCGCCGGCCGGCGTTGCGAACGATCGCGTGGCTTTCGGAATCGATTGCGCTGCAGAGGCGGCGGCGATCGTTCGGAATCTCAGGCGGGCCGTTGACCTGAAAAACGACAGCGATGACGACGGTGATGATGGCGGCGGCGGCGGCGGATGAAGGAGGAGGAGTAGGAGGAGGAGTTCGAAGAAGAGTGAAGACGGAGATGGAAAGAGGCGACAGAGAAACGGTGGGGGTGGGCAAAACTAGCCGTTGGGGGATTAGACGGGACGGGGACTGAGGAAAAGCTGCAACGGTCGTATTTTTTTCGAAAAGCGGGTTTACGATGATGCCTGGGGTGGACCTGAATTACTAAATTACCTACCATTTCTGCTTTCTGTGCCATATGTAATAAAACTGATGGATCCTAGAATAATGTATATGCACAAATTAGATTTATTGATTATTTTGGTAAAGCCGTTCGATCCTAAATTTTCGGGCCCTCAATTTTTTTGTTTTTGTTTTATTATCTTTTCATATTGATCTATAGAAAGAAAAGTTAGTACCGTATTCCTTGTACTAATGATGACTGATAATCATTTAAGAGGACAATGTGAAGATTTTATTTTCAAGTACTGTCCTGTTAAATTTGATTCTTAGTTTTTTAATTGTACTAGCGCATTGTGTGCATATTGCCCTGGGAGTACCGGTTATTATTGCAATGTGAGCTTATTTTCTAAATCAAAAAATACGGAATGCTTATTATTTTATTTTTGATTTCAAAGAAAAAGGAAAACATTTAATGCCTGCTATCAGTGTAGGTAATCCGACATATCAAGTAGACCTAATCAATATGTAGGTTGACGAACTTAGTAGCAAGCCTAAAATCCTCGTCTATGTTTGCCCATAATGATTGAAAAATGATTTTATTTTCAGAAAGGAAAAAGTTTGATCAGGCCTGCCGCCTGAGCATGGGTTTTAGCGGACCAATCTCGAGAAGGGAATTATTTGCACAGACCCACTCATTTTTCCTTTTGAGTCAGTCTGGGCACCATCGGATCCAAAATCATCTTAAATTCAAACCAAAAATACAAATTTGTCCAAGAGAATATTACCACAAACATAAATCGTTTTGTCTCTACAAATGCAAATTTATCAAAGTGAATATTACTCAACACAAAACTCCATTGGATCCCATGTTTGAAGATTCTAATTACCTAATGACATCTGCGTCCTAGGACAAGTTACTGACAATATTAATCATGCAAATGGCAAATTTTGACATGTTATTTTCTAAAAAAACCAAAGACTCCCATGATAACCAAGAAATGATTTAGGAAATTTCAAAAACAACAAAATCGGATGAGCTAAATTGATCCCAAAATTGGATTTTTCCTTTTCTGCTTGTCTACCGTTGGATTCTGATAAACATGCTCCACCACTGCACTAATTTCCAACCGAAAGCTGTCCATGCAACTTGCAAAAGAAACATAGCCTACTGTATATAAAGTCATCATTTACCATGAATTCAAAGCAAGCCGAACAAAGGAGTATTTTACTATTTTACTTCACGAATTCAGGAATCCAAATGGAGAATCAAGAACAATGAAGTCCCTTATCTGCTCAACATCTTTAATTTCCATACCGTGGATCCTCCTTCCTCTCACGAGCCTAACACACCAGATATGATATGTGAAAGCCTGCTTGAACCAGTTTCGGCGACATGGCTTGCAAAGAGTTTCGTCTGAGATTACTCTTGGCCCATTTTTAATTCAGCGAGAACGATTTCCGACTTGATCATCCATCAGAGTCTGCAACTAAGGACGAAATGAGCTCCAGTCTCCTCTTCTCTCTTGCGGTTCTTGATTTTACTGGAAACCTGAGAATCCAAACAGACAAGTTACTCCACAGCATATCTGTTCAGCTTCTGTACAGCAAGGTAGAGAGAGTGATTATACTCCAAAAAGGAAAGGCAGCATTTGGGATGGACCTCCATCAGACAGGTGGTGGAGCTGGTCAATCAAATAAGGGAAGCTCAACTAAGTAGAAGTACAAATGAACATACCAATCGACTTTACGTCCAGTCTAGTCTAAAAGAAGAGAGAGTTCATCAAATTTCCTGGGCAGAGCAACGGCAGTCCCTTGGTGGTGATACGATCATGTGTGTGTGCCTACCTACCTACAAGGCCACAGCTGAATTCCCATTTCTTCCGAAGGGCAGCTGCCACTAAAGCAGATGCTTCTTCTACAGTCCATCTCTTCTGATCTGTCTTGAAGGCCCCACAAACATCTCCCTCCTCGCACTCATAGTCTTCTGTCCTAACACGACGCTTTAGTCCTGCATTAACCTATCCAACAATGTGATCAAGATTAGGCAACGCCAGTTGCATAGATGACAAATGAGCATAGTAAGAGACAAAATCAGATAGGCACTACATCACAGGTCTAATTCTCAGCATAAACATGCTGAAGTTACATCAACTTTCTTTGGGAATAATGAACCAAAAAAATAATAAAAGATAATACATTGTCGTCAAGAAATTCAAAAGAACAAAGCCAAAAAAGAGAGAAAAAAAAAAAAAGCAGAGAGTGAAGAAGAAGAGATAATTGATCCAACAATAGAACTCAAGAAGGCCGCGTATTGAGAAACTAAGCATCATCATGCTAGGAGGATGAGATGCTTAAGTCACTACTCTCGGCCTTCCTCAACCCTCTACTGCATAATTCATGTGATTGAAATGGTCCAAAGTTCTTATATCTGTTGTCCGGATAAATCTTGGAGGAAAGAAGATGCTCTTTTCCAGTAAACTGAGACTTTTATGTTGAAGTTAAAAAAATCATAAGTGAAGAAAGAGCTCTCCTGCAGGATTTCCTAAAGATCTGTTGGTGGATATGATCTCTCAAATGGTCTCTTGCCCTCATTCCTCACACACATCAAACCAACAATGCTTACCATCAAGAAAATGAGAATCTATCTATATAGGGAGCTTGCGTCCATTAAAAGCTAAGTCCAATTAGCAAATGATACATAAAATGACAACAACATTTCATAAACAGACATGCACACGAGTGCAGCATAGCCATATACTTATATAAGGCCAAAGACAACAAGAACAATAGGAATCTGAATTCTGTAAGATGTCAAATTCAATAAAATTTACTTGACATAAGTATGAAGCCGCCGCAGTTCTATTCAAATGAAAATCTGTTCTCATTGTTTCAATTTCAACAGATTTTCATTTGAATAGAGATGAGTGCATGTACGGATCTCATGGCCAAGATGACCAATATGAACTTCAAAACAGAACCTATCAAGCAATAAAAACCATTAATATTAATTATCGTTCGAGTAGGACTTCCTTAAAAATGCAAAAGACAAGCTGGTAAGAAAATGCTAAAAGACTCATCAGTTTCATACTCATGTTTGTTAGTCTGTTACATCAGAGTCTCCTTGTATCTCTCTCTCTTCCCTGCAAACACCCCCCCCCCAAACACAAAATCAAGGAGTAAAGAATATGGTAGGTATGTCCTCCCATTTTTCCCTTGAAGATATCCTCATACTGTTTACATCCAGGACAACATTACAGATATCATCACAAAAATGCTCAACTACCATAGCTTGGTGGCGTTAAACCCATCAAGCTGTTTACAAAGTTATCTCTTAATTCGTTATCTAATAAAGGTGACTTTTAACTAAAATAAGCAAGCAATAATCCAAGCAATGCTACATTTGAAAAAAGAAAATAGGGATAATTGCAACAGAAGTCCTAAAACTTGTTATGAAAATGCATTGAGTCTTAAAACTTTTTGCAATTAAGTCCTAAAATTTGTCAAATTGATTTAATTGAGCCTTAAAGTTATCACAATCAGACTTACTAACGGAAAATGCTAACGTGGCGCAAATGTGACATTTTAAATGATTTTTATTTTCCACATGAATTTTTAAAATTATTTTTTATTCAATTTTTAAAAAATTATATTTAAAAACTAAAATTTATCTTTTAAAACACTGTTAAAAAAAAGAATAAAAAGAGAAAATGGCAGCTCCTCCGCCACCGCCCATTGCCAAAGGGGCCAGCGCTTGGGGCTGGCGAGGCCTCACCTTGGTTGGGTGGCGGCCGGCGACCTCCGCCCAAGGCCGGCGACCATCGCCGGCCCCTTCGGTGATGGGCAGCAACATAGGAGCTGCCATTTTCTCTGTTTATTTTTTTTTTAACAATTTGTTTAAATAAATTTTATCTTTTCTTTTTTAATTTTGAATAAAAAATTTAAAAAGCCATGTGAAAATAAAAATCATTTAAAATACCACATTAGCATTTTCCGTTAGTAAGTTTGACAGTGTTAACTTTAGGATTCAATTAAACCAATTTAATAAATTTTAGAATTGATTATACTTTTTGTAAGTTTTAGGACTCAATTGTATTTTCATAATAAATTTTAGGACTTTTATCGAACTTATCCCAAGAAATTATTAACAAGGGGTACTCTGAAGATATAAACTTTGCCCATCCGGATTCAGGAGTAGCTCCATTGGGTAACATATAACTAGGAAGAAAAACTAACAAGTTGTCAGAATCCCAAAGTGACCTATCTTAAACTTCGTTGATAATGATCCTCCATCTCACTTCCATCGTGGCATTAAGGAGTCCTGCATAATTATCCCGATTTTATTGGAAAACTTTGCCTCTTTCTTCTTGGTGTTTGGAGGAGCTTGCATCGATGATGTCAATTTTGCACACATTAAAGAACACTGAATCTCCATAAAAAAGTATCAGCAAGATCTATGCGACATCTTTTGAAAAATGCTCCTATGCAAAAGTCAATAGTCATAAAAAATAAGTAAGAAGTTTAATGCAGGTAAGACAAGACTTTCATATATATTATATATGCAAGCTAAGTACTATCAAGATAACTACACAATAGTATATTAGACGGAGAAAATAAAAGGAAAGTGAGCCATTCAATTAGAGTTAGTAATCACATTATAGAAGTAAATATGGAAGATATGGTAGAGTGGGGGACTTTTCATTGAGGAGCTTCATCTAAATCACCATCATTTCGTCTTTGCTTCAGTAATTGTAATTCATTAGGTAGAAATCGTGCCAAGAGGGAAATCTAATCACCGAGAAAATTTAAGTCGGTGAAAAAAAATGAGTCCATGGCCCTTGAATATATCGAGATTTTATTTGAAGTATTAGGTCATAGGCTTTTTGTAGGTACAAAAATCGAGTGAATATAAAAGTTTTCATTTTTTAGAATTTTCCATTTGACATACCATTGACTCGATTTTTGCACTTATTAAATGCACGATTCAATGTTTTGAAATTATCCTATTGGGAGAACTTTCGAAAATTCATATTCATGTGTTTGCTAAGGAGAGGTGTTGTGGCTTGATCCTCCTTCTTCTCCTTCTCGTTCATTGCTATCACTTTCTCGTCGCTCTCCCGTCGCTCTCTCGCTTTCTCTCACTCTCCGTCGCTCTCACCGTCATGGAATCTGCTAACGTGGCCGCCTTCTTCAACGGTCAATTTTATTTTTCGTTTGACTCGAGTCTCCTATATGTGCCGCTCTATTATGGGCCCTCGTCAATCGTTGCTTACGATGATCACATTGCCTCTGGCCTCCTAAATATACAAGTTTTTTACTCTTCGGAATATCTTGCCGACATCTATCATCTCATCACTCGTATGTCATCATCTGTCGATTTCGACATTGTTTCACCTTCGCCGGTGTCATCTGCATCGGCCTCGAGTTCAGAGACTCTGAAGAGATATATATTGTGGAGGGGCTGCTAATCCCTCCTCGGAATGGACGGATTATCTATAGCAACTTCCGTTCAGGCCCGTGGCAAGAGCCCTTACCCCTTACCGTATCTGATGCCGCTGCTGGTGCAAGAGCTGGCCGAATTATACCCAAACCCATTCCCATAGTCATTCCCTCACGAGGGCGTGCAACTGGGCATAAATTTTCCATTTGACATTCCATGGATTTTCCCCACAATGAAAAGCCTGTGAATCAATGTTTACAATTCATCAATTTTTTTAAAAAATTTAATTGAGCATAAGTTTTCTTGTTGCATATTCCATTAACTCCATGTTTGCACTTACTAGGCTTGTGACTCGATGTTTTCAATTCAATAAATTAAAAAAAAAAATTGTCATAAATTTAATCAAACTTTGACCAACCATAACCCTCTTGTTCAACATTTCATTGACTCGATTTTTGCCTCTACGGAAAAAGGTGACAAAGTGGATCTAACAAAAAAAATTGAGTTGATTTTGAGCATTCATACAAAGGCAAATAAGGGAAAATCAAGATAACGTTAGAATAAAAAAACTGGGTTGATTTGAAGCATTCATATAAAGGTGAGTAGATCTAACCCCTTCCTTATTAAAGCCCAGAATGATAGGCTTCCCCACCAACCGTCTAATTGGATCATCAATCCTACAAAGAACACCGAATTTTCATAAAGAAGCATCTGTAGGATCTGCCGAAATCCTTGTCTTGCGACATTTTTTGAAAAAAGCTCCCATACAAAAGCCAATAATTAGTTATGAAAAATAAGTAAGAAGTTTAATGCAGGGAAGAAGGATGTAAAAGATATCAATTTCCCTAGCTGAAGGTGAAATCAATTAAACAAAATAATATTGAAACTTGTTAGGGAGAATAAAGTTTACACATTTTGGGATTATTCTGCATTTGTTTTAGCTTGAGCAAAAAGCTCATTATGGAACTCAAATCTCTTCACCATTTTTTTTTTAATACAATTTCCTCAATAACTTAAACCGCTCATATAAGCTTGGTGGAGGTAGATTGACTAAATCAATGCCCATGTACTATAGGATTATCATGAAAGCTTCCTTGTTGGGAAATTGATATCTTTTACGTACTTTATCTATTGACTCTATTTTTGTATCTACAAGGTTCATGATCAATACTTAAACTCGCACAAAGATAATTTTAAGAAAAATTCATTTTTCTTATGGATTCTATTTTTATATCTACAGAAAGCTAGTGAACTAATGCTTAAAATCATATCTCGTTATATTCAAGAAAAATTCATTTCCTCGTTAACTCAATTTTTGCAACTATAGACTTTCCATAGGTGCGTCGGTAGGTGCCAAGGCGGTAGGTGTGAAAATTGAGTCAATAAAATATCATATGGAAAACTTATGTCCAATCAAAGTTTGGTCGAATTTGTTTAAAGAATACATTAAAATGATTTTTTTTTAAATCCCAATTTGATGAATTAAAAACATCATATCTCGATTTTATACAACCATGTCCCACATTATGGACATACTCTAACTGAAAATCAATCATATCCTTGCTAGGAGGTATTGAATATGTACATAAGTATATGAGCTCATAAGCACTAATTAAGTATTGCCTGAAATAGTTAAAACTTGACAATTTAGTTGAAGGTGAAGTCAATCAAGCAAAACAATTTGTTTCCTATCGAAAAAAAAAATGTTCCATACAAATATGAAGCATAAGTTGAATAACTCTATCCATTCCTATCAAATTAAGATCAGAAGGTATATATGCAGTAAATCTTGGATAGAATTGGTTCTTCATGGCAATTGTATATATCCTGAGTCAAGCTTCGACCTCACTAAGATAGCAAAATAAACAATTGATCAATGGAATGTAACTACAACTCAAATTACTTCAAATTACTTAATACTAACCAACCGACTATTGGAGTCAACACTTCATTGAACCACTTAACAACTGTTGTTTTCATGGGAACCTAAATATCCTACGCATGAGAAACATCTAGAGGGTAGAGGTCTCTCGAATCTCTCAGAGAGTGATCAACTTCTAAGGATTATACAAATAGCACAATAGTATAAATCACCCAATAAATTACCGCAAAAAAAAAAAAAAAAATCTCCCCATTTTGTGGATGATAGCGATAGTTTTCTCATTATCTCTTTCTGCAAGCCGTTCGACTGACAAATGAGAAAAAGACGGTCCACCCAAGATCCAAGCACAATGCAATAAGATGAACAACATAATAACTGAACTACCGAAAGGAGAAATGGTATTAAAAGTATTATCAATTTTTGCAAAAATCTGTTTGGTAACACAATTTTATTTTTTTACAAGGGGTTGCTGAAGGACATCCAGCTCACCATTGACCAATATTGTGAGAGAATGTCCAGCTCCCATTGTCTCTTTGCTTTGAAAATCGTTTAGGGAGAAATTGTACCAAGAGGAAAGTCCAATCATTGAGAAAATTTAAGTCACTGAGAAAGATTGAGTCAATGGCAAGCATTTTTCCTTGAATATATCAGGATGTTATTTGAAGTGTTAGGTCATGAGCTTTTCGTAGATACAAAAATCGAGTCAATGAGAAGAATGATGTAAAATTCATCATTTTTTAGAATTTTTACAATGCCGTGCTGGAAGTTAAATGTAAGATTGTTCTTGAACACTGTCACACCGATTTGGAGATGAGAGGCCAAGTGAGGCCAAACATTAACACATGTCTCATTTATAAATTAATTTTGGTATCACAAATCCTAAAGAAGGGTTGCCCTCCTCCGTCAGGAATTGAGGAGGTCAACTCTTGCGCTTATAGTCTAATCACAACTTAATTTGCCTTTGAGCTTGGTGAAGGGAGATGGATTTCCGTTAATTAGAAAGGAAAAAGGTTTGTAATACGATGAAGAAAGATTCAAACACAACTTCCTAATTATCTTATACAGTTTTATTTAAATCTATTTTATTGGAGTATATCAACCACAATTGTGATTGACTTTACTTATTGAAGTGAATGCTAAAAATATACTATATGATCTCCATTACTATATCAAAAATAATATTGAATAATAATTTTTTCCCCTACTTCCGTATTAGCTAAATTAGGTTTTGCATATTTCTAAGCTAAATCTTTATAGGAACCTGTTCTTTTTTATTGCATGCAACACCTAGGGTTGCAAATGTCTAAGCTTCTAGTAATCAAATTCATAAAAAAGAATCAGAATGGTTGAACTAAGATTGATTATAGGAGATGTCACCTCATCCACAATTTCTCTCTCCAATCTAGATATTCTTTGCTCCAACAATGCATTTTCATTTATTGCGCTCTTCATGTTTTCTTCTATTTTATGTGCCTTCTTCCACACGCTTTTAGCTCTTGTTGAAGTTTTTGTAAAACCTAGTTATAATATCCACCATTTTCCATAAAAATTCATATATAATATCTAGTAGTAGGATCTTAGTTCATAACTAGAGTAATCGATCACCATACCTGATTATTTACTACGAGTAAATCTTTATTTACAGTACTCTTCGATGCTTGATTGGTCAACTTGGTCAATTTTGCTTCCAAGCCTCTCTTCTCTAAGATTGCAGCTTAAAAAGACAAAAGAATTTATTCAGAAGAAACAAACAAAAAATAAATCACAATAATAATTAGGCAAACAAATTATACTTAAAGAGTCAGTGTCATTTCAATTAAGTTTTGCTTCTCTAATCTCAAATAATCTCTCAGAGCCTCCCCTTTTTTCTTAGAGGATCACTTTTTGTCTTTGTTTTTCATGTAATTTTTCCAACAACTAATAACATGGCAAATTATATGAATTTTAGTAAGAGTGAAAAGAGAAAGATGGGAATGGTAGGATATGGTACCAAGTATAAATAGGACAACTAACAATGCATTCATATCATGTAATATACAACAGTTCCATCATGCAAACTAGTCACATGGAGAGCCTTCAATGCCCTTAAAAATATCCCTAAGAATGCTAGCAAATTACATAATTACTTGGGCTGATAATTAATAAACTAAAATTTCACAAGATACATACATTTGGTTGAAAGAAATATAACTCAAAAGATGTAGTATTAATGCCAATTAGAAAGAAAAGAAGGAAAACAAATAGGGATTACTAGTACACTTCCACCATCCACATAGAAAAGAGAGATCGAGGAAAAAAATAATCCATATAAAAAAGCCATAATTAAAACACTAGATATACCTTTTGTGGTGATAATGAAAAAACTACTTCAATTATTGTGTTACAAAAATACAAGTTAATGGTTAATTATTATAGGTAGAATGTTTGGTCGCTTACCTGATCAACATTCTTCTGAGAATCCTTCAGAGTTTTAAATAAATGTTACACATATTCTTCGTAAACTTCCATATTAGATGATTTTAAATTGTCGTAATGGTTTTAAATTGTCGGAAGCATCTACATTTATAGAACCACTAGCTATGAACGTAGGCTAAAAAGTTATAGCCTCGTGAAATCTCTAGCTTTTGGATAAAAAATATCATAAATTTGTTTACTCTGCATGAAAATGAAATTCAAATGTTTACTCTGCATGAAAATGAAATTCAAAGATTTAGCAGTCTACCTCTAAAACAACAGATTCCATAGAAACTCAAAAATATGTAATTCATTAGAAAAAATAAATACATAAAAGAAGTCATTGGAACCTATTTTGTTTCAAAATCGAATGGTTGAAAATTTTGTCAATCTTTCACTAGGAAAGACACGGAAGTATCAGTGTAGTTAAACTCATATATAATGTGCAGTAGGGATTTAATGAAATCTTGTCAATCTTTAATCGAATGATTCAAAAATACGTAGATTAACTAGAAAATAAAATATCAACAATACATGCATATATATGTACAGTAGGGATTTAGTGAGAAATTGTATTAAAAAATTATTACTCAAGTACATGTTTCAAGGTTTCCAATCAATTTTAGTCAAAATTTGCAATGCATAAGTTGCATAACATTATTGTTTCTAATAGGATAATTGTCAAAACTATAATTATGATGCAATTGTTATGAAGTAACAAACACTTATCAATAAAAGAAGAAGCAACATTTCAAACAGAAACTAATAATTACTCCAAAATCTAAAATGTAATATATTGGTTGAATACATAATATAATATAAGACAACTGCACAAATACGAGATCCATTATAGTTTCATCAGACTCTAAAAGAATCTTCTTTTTGAATGTCAATTTATAGCGCAAAGTACTTCATTTACCCCAATCTTTCGTTGTTTTAAATTAAGCTAGAATGTCTTCAATGTATTTGTTGCCATCTAACTCGATATATTCCTATAAATAACAAAAAATAAACATTTAATAACTTTAGGTAATCATGATTGAAAAATAATAGTTGATTAAGGAGATTTGGAACTAGTAATTACTCTGCAGCACTCAAAATGACTGAAGCTAAAGTATGCTGAAAGTTTGATAATTTCCCTAAATTCCCAAAATAGTTACAAAATTATATCATTGTAGTGTTCACAAGCTCAAACGAGGAAAAAAAAATGAGTGAGCAAAAAAAATAAAATTCACTTCCATCAATAACACTCATAATTAACTTAAATTTACAATAATGAAATGAGAATGTGACCAAGTTGGTGGTTAATTATTATAGGTATGATGTTTAGTCGCTTACCTGATCAACATTCTTCTGAGGATCCTCTAGAGTTTTAAATAAATGTTGTACCTATTCTTCGTGAACTTCCACATTATGTGGTTTTAAATTGTCGAAAGTATCTACATTTACAGAACCATTAGCTATGAATGGAAACAAAAAAGTTGTAGACTCGTGAAATCTCTAACTTTTGGATGAAGAACAATACAAATTTGTTTACCTTGCATGAAAATGAAATTCAAAGATTTAGTAGTTTATCTCTAAAATAACATATTCCATAGAAACTCGAAAATATGTAATTCATTGAAAAAAGTAAATACATAAAAAAAAAGTCATTGGAACATATTTCATTTCAAAATCGAATGGTTGAAAATTTTGTCTATCTTTCAGTGAAAAAGACACATAAATATTAGTGTAGTTAAACTCATATATAATGTGCAGTAGGGACTTAATGAAATATTGTCAATCTTTAATCGAATGATTCAAAAATACATAGATTAACTAGAAAATGAAATACCAATAATACCTGCATATATATATGTACAATAGGGATTTAATGAGAAAATGTATTGAAAATTTTTTACTCAATTACATGTTTCAAGGTTTCCAACTAATTTTGATCAAAATTTACAATGCATAAGCTGCATAGCGTTATTGCTTATAATAGGATAATTGCCAAAACTATAATCATGATGCAACTGTTATGAAGTAGCAAAGACTTACCAATAAAAGAAGAAATAACATTTCAAACAGAAACTAATAATTACTCCAAAATCTAATATGTAATATATTGGTTGAATGCATAATATAACATAAGACAACTGCACAAACACGAGATCCGTTATAGTTTCATCAAACTCTAAAAGAATTTCTTTTTGAATGTCAATTTACAGCGCAAAGTACTTCATTTACCCCAATCTTTCGTTGCTTTAAATTCAGCTAGAATGTCTTCGATGTATTTGTTGCCATCTAACTCGATATATTCCTCTAAATAACAAAAAATAAACATTTAACAACTTTAGGTAATCATGCTTGAAAAACAATAGTTGATTAAGGAGATTTGGAACTAGTAACTACTCTGCAGCACTCAAAATGACTGAAGCTAGAGTATGTTGAAAGTTTGATAATTCCCCTAAGTTCCCGAAATAGTTACAAAATTATATCATTGTAGTGCTCACAAGCCCAAATGAGGAAAAAAAAATGAGTTAACACAAAAAATAAAATTCACTTCCATCAATAACACCCATAATTAACTTAAATTTACAATAATGAAATGAGAATGTGACCATGTTGGTGGTTAATTATTATAAGTAGGATGTTTAGTCGCTTACCTGATCAACATTTTTCTGAGGATCCTCCAGAGCTTTAAATAAATGTTGTGCACATTCTTCGTGAACTTCCACATTAGGTGGTTTTAAATTGTCAAAAGCATCTACATTTACAGAATCATTAGCTATGAACGTATACCAAAAAAGTTGTAGACTCGTGAAATCTTTAGCTTTTGGATGAAGAATAATACAAATTTGTTTACCCTATATGAAAATGAAATTAAGAGATTTAGCAGTTTACCTCTAAAATAACATATTCCATAGAAAGTCGAAAATATGTAATTCATTGGAAAAAGTAAATACATAAAAGAAGTCATTGGAACCTATTTCGTTTCAAAATCGAATGGTTGAAAATTTTATCCATTTTTTACTAGGAAAGACACGGAAGTATCAGTGTAGTTAAATCATATATATTAGAAAATGAAATATTAATAATACCGCATATATATATATGTACAATAGTGATTTAGTGAGAAAGAGTATTGAAAAATTATTACTCAAGTACATGTTTCAAGATTTCCAACCAATTTTTGTCAAAATTTGTAATGCATAAGCTGCATAGCATTATTGCTTCTAATAAGATAATTGTCAAAACTATAATCATGATACAACTGTTATGAAATAGCAAAGACTTATCAATAAAAGAAGAAGCAACATTTCAAATAGAAACTAATAATTATCCCAAAATCTAAAATATAATATATTGGTTGAATGCATAATATAATATAAGATAATTGCACAAACACGATATCCGTTATGGTTTCATTAGACTCTAAAAGAATTTCTTTTTGAATGTCAATTTACATCGCATAGTACTTCATTTACCCTAATCTTTGTTACTTTAAATTCAGCTAGAATGTCTTCGATGTATTCGTTGCCATCTAACTCGATATATTCCTCTAAATAACAAAAAACAAACATCTAACAACTTTAGGTAATCATGCTTGAAAAGCAATAGTTGACTAAGGAGATTTGGAGCTGATAACTACTCTGCAGCACTCAAAATAACTAAAGCTAGAGTATGTTGAAAGTTTGATAATTCTCCTAAGTTTCCGAAGTAATTACAAAATTATATCATTATAGTGCTCACAAGTTCAAACGAGGAAAAAAATGAGTGAGCACAAAAAGTAAAATTCACTTTCATCAATAACACCCATGATTAACTTAAATTTACAATAATGAAATGAGAATGTGACCAAGTTGGTAGTTAATTATTATAAGTAGGATGTTTAGTCGCTTACTTGATCAACATTTTTCTGAGGATCCTCCAGTGCTTTAAATAAATGTTGCACACATTCTTCGTGAACTTTCACATTATGTGGTTTTAAATTGTCGGAAGTATCTACATTTGCAGAACCACTAGTTATGAACATAGGCCTAAAAAGTTGTAGCATCGTGAAATCTCTAGCTTTTGGATGAAGAACAACACAAATTTGTTTACCTTATGTGAAAATGAAATACAAAGATTTAGTAGTCTCCCTCTAAAACAACGGATTTCATAGAAACTCAAAAATATGTAATTCATTGGAAAAAGTAAATACATAAAAGAAGTCATTGGAACATGTTTCATTTCAAAATTGAATGGTTGCAAATTTTGTCTATATTTCACTAGGAAAGACACGGAAGTATCGATATAGTTAAACTCATATATACATTTTAATTCGTTAGAACACAAGTATCTTTTGAAATTAGGTGAAAATAATGAACTGTGTACAAGTAGAGGAAAATCAAGAGAACATTATAACCAAAAAAAGAAGAGTTGATTTTGAGCATTAATATAATATAAAGGCAAATAGATCTACACGCTTATTGATGACACTCCACATCCAAGCGTCTAATTGAATCATTGATCTTGCACACCAACGAATTTCCATAAAAATGTGTCTACAAGATCCGCATGAATTTGGCCTTAAAAAAATGTTCCTATGCAAATGGCCAATAGTCATGAAAAATAAGTAAGAAGATAAAATAAGATTTTCATGTATATTATATGCGTAAGCTAAGTACTCTCAAGATAACCAAACAATGGTCTATTATGCAAAGAAAAGAAAAGAAAAGTGAGCCATTTAATTCAAGTTAGTAATCAAGTTATAGAAGTAATTATCACTATCTCACCATTGATCGATATCGCAAGAGAATGTCTAATTCCCATTGTCTCTTTGCTCTCCTAATTGCAATTTGTTGAGGGAGAAATTGTGCCACAAGGGAACTCCAATCACCGAGAATGTTAAGTCCCAAAGTAAAGACTCGTCAAGTAGATAAAAAACTCAAGACACAAAAAATACATTTAAAGTTCCAATTAGCTTATTGATTCAAAAATACGTAAATTAACTAGAAAATGAAATGTCAGTAGTACCTACATATATAATGTACAGTAGGGATTTAGTGAGAAATGATATAGAAAAATTATTATTCAAGTACACGTTTTAGGTTTCAAACCAATTTTGGCCAAAATTTGCAATGCAGAAGTTATACAACATTATTGCTTCCAACAAGATAATTGCCCAAATTATAATCATGTTGCAACTGTTATGAAATAGCAAAGACTTATCAATAATTGCCCAAACTATAATTATGTAGGGATGGAAGAGTGAGGAAGTTTAAATTGAAGAGCTTCATCTAGATCACTATCTCACAATTGACCGATATTGTGAGAGAATCTCTTTCTCCGATAATTGCAATTTGTTGAAGAAGAAATCGTGCGGACGTCCAATTACTAAGAAAAATTGAGTTAATAGAAATGACATTTCCTTGAATACATCAAGATGATATTTGAAGGTCGAGTCGTGGGCTTTCTATAGGCACAAAAAACGAGTCTATACGAAGAAGGATATAAAAGTTATTGCTTTTCAGAATGTTTCCATTTGATATCCCATTGACTCAATTTTTGCATTTATGTAATGTCGCGACTCAATGTTTTGAATTTATCCTATTGGGAGAACTTTCGAAAATTCATATTCATGTGCTCTTTAGAAAAATTTGACAAAACTTTGATTAAGCATAAGTTTTCCATTTGACATTCCATGAACTGGATTTTTCCACCTATGAAAATTCCGTGAATTGATGTTTTCAATTCATCAATTTTTTGAAAAATTTTTAATCGGGCAATAAGTTTTCCATTCAATATTCCATTAACTCAATTTTTGCACTTACTAGGCTTGTGACCCGATGTTTTCAATTCAGCAATTTGAAGAAAAAAGAAATAATTTTGCCACAAATTTAATCAAACTTTGACCAACCATAACTCTCTCGTCCAACATCTCGTTGACTCGATTTTACACCTATGGAAAATTGTGATTGGATGTTTTTTATCCACCAAATTGGGAAAATATTTGGAAAGAGTGTATTAATGTGTTTTAGGACTAAATTGGAACCCATTTTGTTTTAAAAAAAAATGTATGAAAATCTCACGCAAATCTCGTGCAAATCTTCAAAAGTTTAGGACTAAATTGGAACAATTGAAAAAATTAATACTAAATTGGGACCTGTTTCGTGTCAAAATGGAACATGTAAAAATCTCGTGCATCTCTTATTAGGAAAATAATAGAATGATTGGCATGGCCAAACTGCTTTATATGTTTTGATTCAAAAGAATGCAAGTATTTCTTGGAATTAGGCGAATATAATGAATTTGTGTACAAGTAGAGGAAAATCGAGAGAATGTTATAACAAAAAAGAAGAGGAAGTTGATTTTGAGCATTCATACAAAAGCAAGTAGATCTAATCCTATGCCTATTGGGAAGTGAGGAGGTTAACTCTTGCGCTTCCATAGTCCAATCACAACTTAATTTGCCTTTGAGCATGGTGAAGCGAGATGGATTTCCGTTAATTAGAAAGGAAAAAGGTTTGTAATACTATGAAGAAAGATTCAAACACAACTTCCTAATTATCCTAAACAGTTTTATTTATATTATTTTATTGGAGTATATCAACCACAATTGTGATTGACTTTACTTATTGAAGTGAATGTTAAAAATAGCTACACACTATCTATTCTCTATTACTATATCAGGAATAATATTGAATTATAATTTTTTTCCCCTATTTCCGTATTAGCTAAATTAGTTTGTACTAAGCTAAATCTTTATGGTAATCTGTTCTTTTTTATTGCATGCAACACTTAGGTTGCAAATGTCTAAGCTTCTAGTAATTAAATCCACAGAAAATTCTTAAATCTGGAATTCTTAAAACTCTATGGAGGAAGAACAACAAGATGGATGCCATTTTCCTAACTTTGAAATTGTTTTCGCACAGATCAGATTAACCTTGTTATCCTCATTAATTTGGAGAACATTACACTCTTGCTAGTCAGTAGAATTTCAGTAAACCACACAATGCCAACACTATGCAGCCCTTACTTATTTACTTGAGATCTTGCCATTCCTCAAGCAGCTACTTCGCCAAATGTAAGTATAGTTGTGTTACTGCATGGCCAAGTATCATTAGCAAAATAATTATGAAATAATCATTACAATGCTCGTAGAAATAAAACTCATTACAAAGAACAGCCAAAAACCAGCATTATTGTGCCGAAGTATATACAATGCTTGGAGAAATAATGAAAGAATCAAGGTGAACTCGCATCTTTCCCCTGGCTTTTTACTGTGGAGGAAACTCAATGCGTCTCAAAATATTGAATGTTTACTCTACCGCGCGACGTCCACCACCAAGCTGAAACGCAAGCAATCATCACGGCCCATAATTCCCTGTGTAGTGAATGTATCAGATGCTGCTGTTAAGCATTATCCTTCATAAAATTGACTGACGGTATTGGTGAATTTGAATGATCTGGCCTCTCAAGCTACACTCCACCTGAAAATCACAGGACAAACTCCCTCAGATGACTTGAGTATATATCATCAATGAAATGTCCCTGCATGGTCTGAAAGGCCTAAACGTGATGATGGAATTTGACCATGCTGAGCTGTGAGCAGCTGAGGCTTTACTTGACTAACGCACCATCGTGGTGTGTAATGAAAGAAGTGAATGTTGTATAGGGAAAAGAAAATTGTATACTGGAAGACTCAGCCAAAAAACCTCCATAAATTCCAAGAGAGCTTCATGGTTCACAAACAAATGAATCAAGGATTATCATGGACTTTAAAAAGATACCCCACTCACTTTGAATGCATCCATACAGCTAACTCACTACTTTTTTTCCCTCACAAATTCAGGAATCTAAATCAAAATCAAGAACGATTAAGTTCCCTATCTCCTAAACATCTAGAATTTTGGTACCGTGAATCTTTCTTCCTTTAGTGAGCTGAACGCACCAGATATGATAAATGAAAGCCTGCCTGAATCAGTTTAGAGCAACATGGCTCGCAAAGAGTTTCGTCCAAGATCACCCTTGGCACATTTTAAACTCGGTGGACCAATCACCGACTCAATCATCAATCAGAGTCTGCAACTAAGGACCAAATGTTTTCTAGTCTCTCATTCTCTGTTGCAGAAGACACAGTGCGAGATGCATCCATACATTCCATCTCTTGCCCTTGATTTTACTAGAAACCTGAGAATCCAAACAGCAAATTGCTCTGTTGCAAATCCATTCAACTTCAGTGGAGCAAGCTAGAGAGAGCGATTATAGTACGAAAAGGAAAAGCGACATGGAGGATGGAACCTTGACTTAGTAACGGGACAAATGAACAAAATGAACAACTTTCCTTCCAATTTAGCCTAAAAGAGAGAGAAAGGGAGAGAGAGAAAAAAGATTTCATCACATTCCTTGGGTGGAACAATGGCAATCTCCTGGCGATATTCTGTAAAATGCAAGCAGGGCAACAACTTGTCGAATAATGTGCATGTGCCTACCTACAAGGCCGCGACTGAATCCCTACTTCTTGCAAAGCAACTGCCATCAAAGCAGATGCTTCTTCTAGTGTCCATCTCTTGTGAGCTGTATTGAAGGCCCCACAAACATCTCACTCTTTCCAATCAGTCTCTTTCCTAATACCACACTCTAGTCCTGCATTAACCTGTCCAACTATGTGATCAACATTAGGCTATGCCAGTTGCATAGATGACGAATAAGCATATTAAGCCACTGCATGCAGCTCTAACTCTCAGATAAACATGCCGAAATTGTATCAACCTTTTTAGGGCATGATGGTAGTGCACTGGTTTTCTCTAAGAATAACCAGTTTATCCAAAACATATAACAAAAGATAATACAGTGTTGTCAAGAAACACAGAGGAATAACGCCAAAATAAAATATTTTAAAATAAAAGCCAAGAGTGAATAGATAATAATCCTTCAATAGAACTTGAGAAAGCCACGTATTGGGAAACTAGGCAATCATCATGCCAGGAGATGAGATGCTTATGCCCCTAATCTCAGCCTTCCTCAACCCTCTACTGCAAAATTCGTATGATTGGAATGGTTCAAAGTCGTAAGATCTGTTGTCTTAATTAGTCTTGGAAGAAAGAAGATGCTCTTTTCAAGTAAAATGAGACTTCTAAGTTAAATTTCAAAAATCATATGTAAATAATGAGCTCCACTGCAGGCTTTCTTCAAGATCTGTTGGTGGACACGATCTCTCAAATAGTCTGTTGCCCTCAATTCCTTGCACACATCAAACCAACAATGCTTACCATCAAGAAAATGAGAATCTTTTTATAAGGGGAGCTTGTGTCTATATAAGGCCAATTGCAAATGATACATAAAGTAACAAGTACATCTCATAAACAGTCATACACATAAATGCTCCATAGCCATACTCATAAAAACCAGAGACGACAAGAACAATAGAAATCTGAGTTCTATACAAGGTCAAATACAATAAAATTTACTTGAAATAAGTATGAAGTGGCTGCAGTCCTATTCAAACAAAAATCTGTTCTTATTGTTTCAATTTCAACATGAAAGAAAGTCTCTAAGCAATATTCAGTTTTTACCCAAGCATGGCTCAGATGCCTTTTTTCAATCTGAAACACAATGCTGCCTCCTCTCTCCTTGAAGGGGGGAAAAAGACAGAGGACTTATAATATTTCTCTAGATTTGGCAAAAGCAAAAGAGCCCCTAATGAAATTCAAATGGGGACTGATGCAGAGCTCACTCCGGCTTCACAGGGAGGGCCTCTGAGTTTGCAAGATGGAGCTGCCATAGCTTTGTGGCTAGAGCAATAGGAGTGGGGCCCCCCAGAGAAAACAGCATGAAAACATCAAAGAAGCATATACACATTAAAGAACGCCCAGTGTGGACTCATTAAGAATACGCTCAGGTGAAACTCTCCAATATAATGCAGTAAATTTGACTCTTGTGCTACCCATTTGCCAAAAAATGCGACTAGTTCAGGTTCCACATGTTCCATTTGACCTCCCAGATTGAAACCCCCAATTAGCGAGATTCATCACCAGTTGAAACAATCTATCTAATGCTTTTGAGATAGCAGTTCGAGACGGTTACCAATAATGGGGCAGTAATCCATAATTCATATTGTTTCAATGGTCAAGTCAAGCATATCTTCAGCGATCAAGAAGATCTCTTTTTGTCAATACTTTCTCCACCAGCAGTGTACCGAAAGCATTTCCCACAATAATCACTCAATAGCACAATAATACCCAGAAGTTTATATCCAACTTCTGCCTTACTGATAACTTCTCAAGCAACAAGATCAACTTCATCACGATCAGGATGTACGACATCTACCCTCATCATGCTTCGGTAGCAATTGGGTATTGGGGCACCAGCCTGCACACAGAGCTCTACCACAGCAGGAGCTTTGCCATAGTACCTCTTCAAGTTGTTATTCAAAGCTGGCCTGTTTAAATTCTGGACATGCCAGACATAATTAGGGCCAACAATATCATCTATTGTTGCTTCCTGCCATGCATGCAAACCATTGCGAGATTGGTGCTTTGATGACTTGCACATTCTAACTTTATGGCCCTTGGGACCCACCTGAACCTCAGGACAGTACCCGCAGGTCCACACGGTATAACTTTCCATTATCCTTTTCACTCCTTCCATCATTTCAAACCACCACTTCAGCGTCCACACACTCAATTGCTTTATGTTTTCTACTTCATCAGTTAAATTACTCCAGATGTCCAATTTGCTTTCTTCAATATAGCTGGTTCTCAATGGAACAACATCCCTTCCCGTTTCATCCGTTTTGATTGGTGATTCAGCAAACATGTCTCTGTCTATTTTGTGTGTTTCACTTACGGACTCAAAGTCTACAATTCTTCCCTCAATACAATAGACCGGTTTTGTTCTTCTCTTTGAGGGAAACCTTTCAAGGTCTACACCAGCTTGTACACAAAGCTCTACAACAGCAGGAATTCTTGGGACTCTGTGCCTCTCATCATGCCCAACTCTTGGTTTCCCAACACGATCATAGAGATGGAAACACTTAGGGAAAAATACAACGTCTTGAACACCGCCCTTTCTCCATATATGGGTAGCGCTACGAAGACCGCTATTTGGACCAGTGCATGTACGGATCTCATGGCCAACATGACCGATATGAACTTCAGAACAGAACCTAACAAGCAATAAAAACCATACGTATTAATAGATGTTCAAGTAGGACTTCCTAAAAAATGCAAAAGACAAGATGATAATAATATGCTAAAAGACTCATCAGTTTTATAGTCATGTTTGTTAGTCTGTTACATCAGAATCTCCTTGTATCCCTCTCTATCTTTCCCTGTTTTCCCCCCATCAAGGAGTAAAGAATACGGTAGGTCTCTCCTCCCATTTTTCCCTTGATATCCTCATATTGTTGACATCTAGAACTACATTACATATATCAGAACAAAAATGCTCAAGTATCACAGCTTGGTGGCGTTAAACCCATCAAGCTGTTTACAAAGTTATCTCTGATAAAGGTGACTTTCAACTTAAATAAGCAAGCAATGCTACATTTGAAGAAAGAAAAGGAAAAGAAAAAGCATTAACAAGGGGTACAAGAAAGAGAACAAGTATGAAGACATAAACTTTGCCCATCTGGATACAAGAGTAGCTCCATCAAGTAACATGTAACTAGCAAGAAAAACTAACAAACTGTCAGAATCCCAAAGTAGCCTGTCTTAGACAAATTCATTGATCACATTGACATGTTAAAGGAAGATGCTTCAATATCTAATCAACCGCACAGCCTATCAAAGCTTAAGCAACATGAGCCAAAAGCCATCAGAAGTTAACCCAATAATACCTACAACGTTGTACCGGAAAAACCTTAACGAGCTCCGATAAACCCTTGAGTAGGGACCCTCGAGCGCGATAGACACGTTGAGCCACCTCGACGAGCTCGGGCACGAGCAACCCGTTCTCTGGCGGGTTCTCGAGCATGAGACAGGGCTGCAACTTTCGAGCTTCTCTCTCTTCCCTCGCCCTCCGAATCAACTCTTTCATGGGGGTCACAAAAGGCTTTCTTTCGGCTTTCCGCCTCGGAGGCCTCGGCACGTCCGAATACAGCTCGCCATCGCCACCATCATCATCCACTCCTCCACTCAATGCGCCAGATGATGAAGAAGAAGCAGCAAAAGCGTAGCTTGGATTGAGATAGCAATTAAGCTTTTCTATGCGAGAAATCTGCACCCTTATCCTTCTCAGCATAGCTGGTCACACTTGGCACAGATACAGATGGGAACACACAAGAAGAAATGCGTTTCAAGATCAGGGCTTTGAAGGTCGCATTCAAAACCAAACATTACAGTCGAAATCGTACAAACTGGAAGAGAGATGCGAAGAGCACACGCCAATACGATCCAAATTTCAACCGACCCAGATACTAATGAGGGATGAAAGATTGAGGGAAACTAGAAAAATCGCATCTTTAGTACATGAAAGGGAAGATGTCTTCTCCAGGTACCTTGGTGGTGCCGGGGGCTGTCAGCGGCCACCGGTGGAGGAGACGGCGGCGAGAAAGGGAGGAGAAGGTGGCGGAGCCGACGGTGCGGGAGGAGGGCGATCGTGGACCCACGCAAGTCCTCGGGAGATTAATCCTCAACTTTTTCACCGGCGAAAGCCGGTTGTCTTTGGCTTTAGACGATCTTTTTATTATTTTTATTTTTTATTTGACGTGTTGGCTTGGACTCTTGAAAAGATAGATAATTTTTTTTTTTAAAACAAAAATTTTAACTCATAGAATGAAGTTTTTTAGAAATTAAGGATGCAAATGATAAACATTCGCTCTAAAATTCAATTTTTCTTATTTCTGTACAAGTTTTTACACAAAAATAAGCATTTAATAATTATATAAAATTTCTTTTTAAAAAAAAATTTGTTTGACATAGAATTTCCCCTCTCAAACGGTGATGGGGTTGATTGCGGATGGATGGTGGGCAATGGACAGCGAACATTTGACGTCAGGCGATCGGCATCCAAGGACAGGCGGCCGTCATTCGATATCCCACCATGGATGATGAGCATTCGATGACTGGCAATGGGAGGTGGTTGCAAATGGCTAGCAAGCGACCGAAGTCCAACGTAATCAACAATCGACGTCCGATGATAGGCATCCAACATCCGATGGTAGGCAATCATTGTCCGACATCTGTTAATTAGCGCTCGCTAGCTCATGTTCAGCAACGAGTGTCCGGCGATCAATGTCCGGCTATGGACATTTAGTGATAGGTGTTCGACAAGTGGGTGGTTATTGTCCGATGTCCAATGACCAATGTTTGGCGGCCGGCGACTAGTGGCGGAGGTGGGCAATCACCTATTAACAAGAGCAAGCGGTGAGAAGAACTCACTTTTATTTTAGAAATAGAAAAAATACAAAATTTTAACTTTTCATTTATATTTTAAATTTATTTTTGAAGTAAAAACTTGTTTTAGAATTAGAAATTTTTTTTGAAGTACAAATTTGTTTTAGAATCAAAAAAATGAAATTGCTTTGTTGAACATATTTCAATTTCAAACTTGTTCCTAAGAATAGAAAAGTACAAAAATAGAGAAATAAGATGGTTATTATGTGCGCATTCCAAGAAAACACTCAATTTCACTTCCTATACCCTAGGCATAGCCAATACAAGATTTTAACTAGATTTTACCTTATTGTTACCTACGTTTATATACCTTAGCTTAAATTTGATGTAATTGCACTTCGAAAAAAAAATGAAAGAAATTAAAGCAATGCTATACCTTGTTATACAAGTTTATGATGCATAAGAATCTCTCTCTTGTTACGACCATCACTTTAAATTTAACGAGGAATTGTACATTTTTTTTTTGACAAGGAGGAATCATACATCTTGCAAGGTGTGATATTATGTCATAACTCGATTCTTTTATTTATTTTTAAATTATTTTATTGTTAGCAATATGTCACAACACCCATAAATTCATTAGGCGGTTGTAATAGAAAGGTTGACTCCTGTCAACGTGAAACGTCATAAATTGGTTCAATAAACGTTAAGAAGGTGCGATATGGAGTACCATCTTTCACCCATCGATGAACCATGCTCTTAATATATATAACTAACATGAGATTTAGTTTGAGTTATGACAAAAGATCAATTACGATAAGTTGCAATTATAAAAAACAAATGGATTTTCCAAGCTCCTAGAGAGTTTTCAATTAGTATGATTATATGTATGTCTTTTAACAAAGTTTTACTATATATAAAAAAGCATACGTTTCTAACATTATTACATGTATTTTATTGTCAAATTCAAAACTAGGAGAAAATATAAAAAAATAAAATTGAAAATGCTCATTAACAACCTATTTTCAGTCAATTGATCACTTTTCTCATTTTTTCTTTGTGATTTTGAAACCAAAATCTAAAGATATCACATTTCTTGAAGATTGAGTGTAGCGTCGGACCGTAAATTATTTGGATACTCCTCTAATTTTGACTTAAGTTTTAAGGTCCGTAGATTTTAGATAATATTCTTTTAGTGCCCTCTTCATTTTTTTTCTTGATCTCTCCATGGCGTTCAATTTCAAAATTTCCTGAGCTTCACCTATGGTTTATCGATATTAATATAATTTCCCGCTAAAGGAACCCCGACAACGTAAAATAAAACCGTTAATACAGTTGAGAGCGTTTCAACCTCGTTCTCGCTCCATGTCATGTTACTTCAACCGCTCTCTGGTTCTTCCCAAGATGAGCTTCCCCTGTCACTCTCTCTCCATTTCCACCACCATTGCCGCCAAGGCCATCCCGCCTCCTGCTCCTCCCGAGACCGACCCTGTTTCTCCGCAATTCGCGGTGCTTCGCAAGATCGAATCTTGCAAATCCATTCAAGAGATCAAACAGTTTCATGCCCTGGTCATCAAATTGAGGCCCCTCCAGACCCAGTTCGTGTACAACGCCATTATCAGAGGCGTCACGAGTTTCAGGACCGGCTGCGGCTCCTCGTTGGAAGCAATTCTGTTGTACAGAGAGATGCTCATGAAAGGACTGGTGCCCACTGATTATACCATCCCGTTTCTTCTCAAGGCTTGCGCGCAGGAGTTCGCTCTGAGGGAAGGCGAGGAAATTCACGTGCACGCCATCAAGACTGGGCTGTTGGGTTCGAATGTCTACGTGAAGAACACTCTGATGAGGGTTTATGCGGTCTGTGGGGTTATTGGAGCTGCTCAGAAGCTGTTCGACGAATGTCCCCAACGGGACTTGGTCTCATGGACGACGTTGATTCAAGGATATGTCAAGACGGGGTCGCCGAGGGAGGCTGTTGAGGTGTTTTTTAGGATGTGCGAAGCTAGTTTTGTAGCTGATGAGATGACGCTGGTGATTGTGCTCTCGGCATGCACTATGTTGGGAGATTTGAGTCTAGGGAAGAGGATTTACAGGTATATGCATGAAAATGGGGTAAAGAGAGATGTTTTTGTCGGAAATGCTTTGGTGGACATGTTCCTGAAATGTGGCGATGCGGATCTCGCTCGCTGGATTTTCAGTGAGATGCCCATGAAAAATGTGGTATCTTGGAACTCCATGATATTGGGATTGGCTCAACAAGGAAAATTCAAGGAAGCATTGGCTGTGTACGAGGAAATGCAAACCATAGGCGTTAGGCCCAATGATATTACTCTAGTTGGTGTTTTGAATTCTTGTGCTAATCTTGGATTGCTCGAGTCCGGGAAGTGGGTTCACGCATACATCAATAAACATAAGATCAGCGCAGATGGATTCATAGGGAATGCACTGGTTGATATGTATTCAAAATGTGGAAGCATAAACCAAGCACTTAGAGTTTTTCAAGGGATGAAACACAGGGATGTCTATTCTTATACAGCCATCATCGTTGGTTTAGCAATGCATGGAGAGGCAGCACAGGCTTTGGAAATCTTCTCTGATATGTCTTTGGTGGGCATTAGACCGGATGAAGTAACTTTCCTCGGCGTGCTTTCAGCATGTAGCCATGCAGGACTTGCAGATGAAGGACAGAGACATTTTGAGGACATGTCAAGAGTTTATGGCTTAGAACCTCAAACAGAGCATTATGCCTGTATGGTGGACCTTTTAGGTCGTGCTGGACTGTTAAGCGACGCAGAAGAGTTCATAAAGAATATGCCGATTGAACCTGATGCCTTTGTTTGGGGGGCCTTATTAGGAGCCTGCAAAGTTCATGGGAAAGTTGAACTTGGGGAACTTGCAATGAAGAAACTAGTGGAAATCGAGCCAGAGCGAGATGGTGCGTATATATTGATGTCAAACATGTATTCATCAGCAGATAGATGGCGAGATGCATTGAAATTAAGAAAGTTCATGAAAGAAAAGCATGTGAAGAAGACTCCAGGTTGTAGTTCCATTGAACTCAACGGCATAGTTCACGAGTTTAGGAAAGGCGAGAAATCACACCCCCAAATTGAAGAGATCACCAGGTTTCTCGAAGAATTTACAAGTCACTTGAAGAGCTATGGCCAGCAAGATATAATTGCATTTGCTTGATCTTGAGGCAATCGGGTGCTTGCCGAGAGAACTCGAAAAAGGAAAAAGAAAAATCTGTCATTTAAGAAAGCAATACAACAGAAAGTCAGCTGTGAAAATAGTTGATCGGTCATGGAAGCCGTACTAAAATTTCTGGCTGTGTACTTCATCGAAAGCCAGATTCTATACTTTGACCATTTCTTGCACTGAATTAATCATGGCGACGTTGCTGACAATGCCATTAACTAATTCTAGAATGCTGCAAACTTGAACTCCATCCGTCATCTATGACAACAAGAGATCCAACTTGTGGTGAGAATGAAGATGCATTATCTCATTGCCATTCGGATCATTTTAGAGTCTGTTGAGGTCTCTAAAAATTTGGTTTGTAAGTTTAATCAGGACAATCTGAATTCGGGATCCCTAATAGCATTCTATGGACTACCCTTTAAGAGTGCTTTGGTAATTAGACTTGTAGTTTTCTCTCACCCATTAATCAAGCAGTATTCTCTCGCCGCATTTTCTTCACAATTTTAAAATCTTAATAACCCGCATCGTCTCTCTCTCTCTTCCTAATCTTTCCTTGAAAATGAGAGAACGGGTTAAGTTTAATTTATGGAACTATTCGACCAAATTTATCTTTTCCACAATCATCGTGTGTGTGTGCCTAATAAAATAAAACAAGAAAAATTGTTCGTCTGTTGTTTATGCTCCACATTTTTTGCTTCTCTTTTTCATTTGTGAAGCGAAGCAAACGGCAGATGAGAAGTTCGAAAAGATTTTTGGCTTCCGGGATCTTCTCTTCCTAACGGCCATATTAGCCAAAAGATAAGCTTCCACCAGATCCTCTGCTATCTTTCCCAACAACCCATATCTCTCTCTCTCTCTCTCTCTCTCTCTTCTTGTTTTTTTTTTTTTTTTTTTTTGCCATTGTTACAATACTTCTTCCATTTTCACCACCTCACTTGCACCAGAAGTTCTTACTTCCTTTACGCTCTCTCTCTCCACCTCTAACCTAAGCTTTCATACTATAGGTTGGTCTCTATCTTGTGTCTTGTTTACTTTAATTCGTTTGCCAAAGACTTGGCTGTGAATGTTCAAATGGAAGATTTCAATTAAAGGTCACTTTTCAGCCCAGATGCTGTAGTTGTGATCTTCTCCTGTGAAAGTTTAGTATCTTATTTTCGCCTTTTAGACCCTTCTGATGAATGACTGATATACTGTCTAAGAGTTCCTCCAAATAGATAGTAACATAGCTCTTGGTTAGCCAAGAAAAATTGAATTTAAGTACATATCGTGAGTCTATGATATGACACTATTTAATGCTTATAATGCAATATCATTCATCTGCTCAACTTGGAATGCATATGCAAATGTTGTATATTTTATGCATACTCACTTCTATCTTCTTGGATGTACAGCGTCCGATCATATACTATCTCTCTCGTACCTTCTCAGCTGAAGAACAGAGACCAAAATGCAGAAGATGGTCAAAAGAAGCTTGGAATCATCTTTGTGAGCGCTAAATCCTTTGATTTTCTTCTCTCTCTCTCTCTCTCTCTCTCTCTCTCTCACACACACACACACACACACACATTACCCTTCAATATTAATTCACTGCTCTATCTTGACTTTCTTCACCTGTCCCCTTGTTTTTCAGGTCGTCTAAGTTGGGTGCCCCATCCGAACTTCAGATTCTTGTTTGTGGCGAGCCCTTCACATCGAGTAAAGTGAGGAAATTTGTCACGATTAATCTTAGATCACATAAACTCATTTTTGCTTTTCTTTGTTAGATCAATGGTTATAAGCTAATGTGAATTGCTGACTGCAATTTAAAATTTAACGGTCCAATTGTTCTATCAGGAGCTTCTAGCTGCAAAATCAGCAAAACTAGCTGCTTTGTTCGAGGAAAAAGATCCCTGCGAAAAGATATCTTCCTTCCTGCGAGACATTTCTGCTGATCCAAACACCTTTGAGCTTGTGGCAAGGTTCTGCCATGGGTGGGAAGTACAGCTTTTGACAGAAAATGCAGTATCCCTCATTTGCCTTGCTTTTTACCTGGAAATGACTGAAACTCACAGCCCCAACAATCTTCTGAAGAAGGCTATTGATTTTCTCGAAGAAAGAGTTCTCCCAAGCTGGAACGAGACCATCAGGGCCCTGCGACTCTCGGAGAAACTCCTTCAGCAAGCTGTGCATCTTGGCCTTATCGATGCCTGTTTAAGTTCAATCGTTGCAAAGGCACAAGTCGAACCCCACCTTCTTGGAAAGCCAATTAAGGCTCCCAAAATGGATGAGAGCAGTGAGGGAGAGGAAGATGGGGAATGTAGACCCAATGCAAGGAGAAAACTTTTTGTTCTTGACTGGCAATCAGAGGATTTAACAACTCTTCCTCTGCGATTTTACGAGCCGGTCATTAAAGCAATGAACCAAAAAGGCATCCCACCAGGATATGTGGCTGCATCTCTTTGCCAATATGTGAAAAGATGGATTTGTTCCAGCCCAACAGGAGGGGAAACCATGTCAATATGCAAGAGGAACTCTCAGAGGGAAGTGATTGAAGCAGTGGAGAGACTCCTGCCTCACGAACCGAGGCTCCTTCCATGTACTTTATTGTTTCATATGTTGAACTCTGCAGTCACATTGGAAGCGAGTGCTGACTGTAGAAATGGATTCGAGATCAGGATAGGTAGACAACTTGACCAAGCAACTGTGACTGACCTCCTAATTCCCTTTCAGGGCTATGCCACAGAAACACAATACGACATCGGTTGTGTCAAAAGGATCCTGAAAAGTTTCTACATGAACTACACTTGTTCGGATGCATCAGGTTTTATCAAAGTAGCGGATCTCATTGAAGAATTATTGGCAGAAATAGCAAGCGACGTGGACTTAGAGGTCAATTCGTTTCTTGCCCTGACTGAGATGTCGCTTGCAGCATCTTTAGAAAATCATACAAATTCTGATGGAATATACCGTGCGATTGATATTTACCTGGACAAGCATAGATTCTTGACGGAGTTGGAGAAAGAAGAGGTGTGTCAGGTATTGGACTTCCAGAAAATGTCTCCCGAAGCATGTGAACATGCAGCACGAAATGAAAGGCTGCCGCTTCGGGTGGTTGTACAGGTGTTGTTTACTGAGCAGTTGAAGCTACGAGAAACAGTACGGTTTGGAAAGGATGGAGAAGAAGAGGCAGAGGAAAATGAAGAGAAGTTGAGCCATACTGAGGATGAATTGAGGGTCGAAATGGAGAGGATGAACAGCAAGGTGATGGAGCTTGAGAGAGAGTGCGGCATGATGAGGAAAGAGATGGTGAACAGAAGCGGCAGCAGTCATAAGTTGGAGAAGAGAGGGAAAGTTAATATGTGGGGAGAGATAAAGAGGAAGTTTGGGTGCATGAGCAACATGCACGATTGTAGCTCTCAAGTGAAGAAGAAGAAGGTGCATCCTAGGCATCGCTAATGGTTTTTTGAATGTTTTACTTTTCGGGATAAAATTTTTTCTTTCGTTTCCATGTATATAGTGGTTTCTTGCATCCTCAACTGGGCTTGGTTAGTGTTCAACTGATTGTGATCCTGGTAGTGTTCTTTGGTTCAAACTGTTCTTTGGAGGGAATGTCAGGGCTATTTGACAGAGCTTAACCAAGATTATTCATGTGACAACTAAGCTTCGTAGAATTTCATTATTAAATAATTACTAATTTGAGATTCTCTCTTTTACCTAGATATATTTTCTGGAAATATAAATGAAGAGTTCATCAGTTGGAACCCCAAACACCGGCAGAAGCTCATTGTGGTAATGTGCCATCGACAAAGCTTTCGGTATGAATTATTCTACAAATTTGTCCAGTTGAAAGAGTTTGCCCTGCGAAAGTAGTCAGAAAAATGTACTTATGCTTCGTTAAAATCAATACATAAGCAGGAGCCAATGTTATATTCAACTATGTATGCTCTGTATCAAGTTTCATATCCCCTTTAATATTAGTCTCTGACACACTTGCGATAGCTTGTCCGGGCAAAATATTTGGGTCATGCACTTCGAATTGAAATCCAAAAACAAACAAGCTTGCTGGCAAGAAAGCATTAAGTATTTCACATAATGATAATCATCTTCCTTTCTGGTTTTGTTTTTACATGTATGACTTTTCTCTCATGAAAAGGAGGTAAAAGAACAAACGAGTTCACTAAATACATCAAACTGTCACTTTTCCACACTTTAGCCCAGAACATCATCACTTCATCTTACCTGACATGAAGGCCATGTCAGTTTCAGAGACCTCTGCTCTTGCACACAGATGTTAAGACAATTCCTATCACATGTAGGTAAAATCTCATTGCAGTCGGTTTCTATCTTGCCAACCAGATTCACAGCTTGAATTACGAAGCCAAAAAAGGAATCTTTTTCAGTGAAATCACATTGACTCGATCGTCCATCTTGATCTATAACATATATTGACAGCTATTTGCACCATATGCATCAGAACTGTATAACATTAACCTTCACACAAGGTTCATTTACAAGAGGAAACCCCAGTCAATGGCATCTCGCTTTCCCTCGAAGCGATTGACAGATCCTGATCATTCAACGTACTTGAAGTCGACCCTGTGTTGCTATGAGAATGATCACCTCCACCTTCTGTATTTCCCAGAGCATTATTATTATGCCCTTCAATGCCTGATTGATGTCCGTTTTGCTCCTCATTCCCCATCACAATCACAGCGCCAAAATGAACGTGCCTTCGCTCGTCATCATCATTGTCTCTGCTGTGCGGGGAATCTTTCACCGGCGACTGTGGATTTTTCGCCGGTGCTGGCTCTGGCACCACAGCAGTGCTATTTACACGAGCGGCGAACCCTTTTGGTGGATTATATGCAGGTCTAGGCCGGAGCCAATAGTAGAGATAACCAAGAAGCCAAAAGCACCATGGAATGGCCTCAAGGACTATGCCGGCGAGGTAGAACCAGCTGGGGGATTCGGTCTTAGGACGGAATAAGTAGAGGCCGAGGAAGACGCCCCTACGACGATGCACACAAAGAAGAAGCTGATTATGGTCAGGACCCGCGCATCGCCATCCCTTTCTCCCATGGAGATCTAACTTAGATGGCTAAATGTTATGAATATGAGAAAAATGAAGAACATGAACCAAATTACAGACGAGTAATGGTTGATCCTATATCTGTTTCTTCCGCTAAGATGGTTGCCGGAGGAAGACAAAGCGGTGTCGGCATCTCATGGTGGTGGGGGAGAGAGAGAGTGAGAGAGAGAGAGGCGATCAAAGCGGGAGTTTGTTGATTGTTCTTTGCACAGCCGCTAGGGGCAATGCTATAAATACATAGGCAAAACGCATGAATGCAGGCCAGTAATATATGTCTGTTTGATCTTCTCGGTGCAGCTCCAATTCTTCGTTTTTCCGTTTTTATAGGTAGGAAACAAATTATCAAAAGGAAGAAACGAAAATCAGAAATGGATGGTAGCTTCTTTAACATCTTCTAGACCTTCTTTGTTCCGAGGCCATGAACACGGGTTGTTCCGTTTTGCGTTAATGAGTGTTATTATATAGAAAAGTATCAAAGCGGCAAACAATCACGGGAGATTTTTTTTTTTTTTTTCAGCCAACTATCAATGCAAAGAGCCAGCCCAATTCACGTAGGCTAAGCAATACGTCACTAATCGAATTGGGTATATACCTAGTTTCCAAAAGATGTAATTAGAGTAAGCATATGAGTTTGTCGATGAACCATAGCCATTCTAATACTATTTATAATGACTTGATGCATTCTACGTGATTAAGCCAAAAATGAATAATTTTAATCACACGAAATAATGAATATTGGATAGTTAACCTCTCCCATACTTGAAATATCACCACCAAATGTACAAACACTCCTATATGTGATTAATAAATTTAGTATAAAATAGAAAATTTGGTGTGGCTAGTAATTTATCTCGTGATAATGACTTTTGACTGGTGAAAGCAACTAGTGATACCTTTATGATAATTAATTTTCACACTGGTATCCTGTATTTTTACACAAATACAATAATATTTTTATTCTCGTAACAACTGAATCATAGCCAGGACCTTCTTTTTCCTCCTTTTTTTAACACCACATCCTAGGATAAGATATTTTCCGCAAAATATCGAGTGAAAAAAAATCAAGAACCAGACAGGAGCAAGAACGCCATTGAAGGAAGCTGAATACGAGCAAGTGATTGCAGCATTACCCAGTTGGCTTCGTGCGAACGTGGTCTGAGAAACGAGACAGTAGAAGGAAAAGAGCAAGTCATGACAGAAAGTTGGGTTCTTCCTTGCACATTATTCAAATGCATTATCGCGAGGCCGAGGCTTCATGACAACAGCTTCAAATGGAGAGTATCAAGTAGCTCGGAGAAAGGCGATTCTCTTGACAATTTTAAGAGGGACAGCTTTTACTTCGATAAGCGTGGTAAATTGAGGAGATTCGATCACAAAAAGGTCTCCAGGAAAAAGGGTAATCACTGAAAAAATTCTTTTTGTCTATTGTTCTCTTTTTGCCTAAAATTTGTCTAATTTTGACGAGTTTTGGCAGGTGGGTCTTTGAGAAGCCAAGGTTGGAAGTATGGCTCTGGGTTTGTGGATGGGATATTCCCAGTTCTGAGTCCTAGTGCTCAGCAAGTTCTGAGCTTCGTTATGGAGGAAAATGATGCTAACAGGGTCAATGCTTGTCTTGATACTCTCCCTCCAACTCATGCCACTTGGGATGATGTCATAAATGTAGCTGTTCAACTTCGTTTGAATAAGAAATGGTACCCAATAATCCTGGTGAGACGAAGATTGGATCTTATTTTCTCTGTTGTTTAATGGAGGAATCTTTCATGCACCATCTGCAAAGCAATTTGAGCTGACCAAAGTTTGACGAAAGAATTTCATTTTCTGAAGATATTTAGTGGTTGGCTTGTAACGCCATTCGCTTTTTCTGTTTTTGATTATGGTTGGATATGTGATTGTTCTTTCGTCCTCTGCTGCTTTAGACACTAGTGACCTCACATCCATGGTCTGTATGTCCTTATAATTGTTCTTTGATTCGTTTAGTTAAGACAAAGTTGGCTTATAGAGCTGGACATTCTGCAAACCTTCAATTAGATGCTGATATCTGTATGATGTCATGATTTTTCTTCAGTAAGAGAGGATATACACAATGTTGTTTACATTCAGTTTCTGACTTTCCTAATTTTTGTGATGATATGCACAGATAGGTGAGTGGTTACTGCATAGGAGCTCCTTCCAGCCAGATGTAATCTGCTACAATTTATTGATAGATGCTTACGGACACAAGTCAATGTATCAGAAGGCAGAAAGCACGTATTTGCAACTTCTTGAAGCTCGGTGTGTTCCTACTGAGGATACATATGCCCTTCTTCTGAAAGCCTACTGTACGTGTGGCTTGCTAGAGAAAGCTGAGGCTGTCTTTGCAGAGATGAGAAAATATGGCCTTCCTCCAAGTGCGTTATGGTAATATATAGTAATCGTATGATGGTATAATCATGCGCTAACTTGAGTTATTAACTCTAAAGAGGACTTTAAATGGATAGGTTTGCATGTACTTGGTGGAAAGGTGTAAAGATGTGTTGTTGATCGGCATGGATTTCTTTTCTTGCTGAAAGTAACAAAAAGGAGTTGGGCAAGACATTATTTTGCTTTGGATGTACTGTAATATCATTCATTTTGCTCTCATGTTTTACATCCATAAT
Organism: Eucalyptus polyanthemos subsp. polyanthemos; assembly: GCA_017140185.1. Taxonomy (NCBI): domain Eukaryota; kingdom Viridiplantae; phylum Streptophyta; class Magnoliopsida; order Myrtales; family Myrtaceae; genus Eucalyptus; species Eucalyptus polyanthemos. The sequence goes on from CM029460.1 coordinate 16,641,716, forward strand.
ATTTGCAGTGTTTGTAACCGAAAAGAGCCTTTGGACACAAGATTTTTTTTTTCTTTTCCTGGTCAAAGACAGAGGATAGTTTATTTGGTATAATATCATATGGGATGAATTATTAAGGGCCAACATTTCTTTCATTTCATAATGAAAAGAATATTACAAGCTGAAACATTCATAAGGTCTCTGTGCATCGTTTTAGTATAAGGGGTTCTCTGAGCGGCCTTGAAGATAAGTTTTGCATTGTTTGCACTGTATTGATTCCATTCCACCATTTTATGTTTGCTACTTATATTCAGTCAGGCATGAACAGGACAATCTCTCATTTGAGCAGGTGCTGCTGTGTATAATGCATACATTGATGGGCTAATGAAGGGAGGAAAGCCTGAAAAGGCAATCAAGATCTTTGATAGGATGAAGAGAGAGTCTTGCCAACCAACGACAGAGACGTACACCATGCTAATCAACTTGTTTGGAAAGGTGACTTTGATTGTACAATGTACTCATGTCTTTCAGCAGCTGTCCTATTAACTATAGTCACATTAAAGTGCAACAGGCTTCCATTGTTGCGACTTCAACGTTTAATTAGTGATTGAGGTCCTCTTAACAAGTTTGGCCTGAAGTGCAATATGTACTTGATGCTGATCATTTTAAATGATTCTTATTATCTAGAGGAAATGTATGAGATCAGCTCACCTCTCATATGATCTGCATTTGTTAGTCCATGCTTTGTTCTCTTATGTGGAAATTTCTGATTGCTCATGTATATTCCTGTACAGGCAAGTAAATCCTATATGGCCTTAAAGATGTTCAATGAAATGAGAAGTCAAAGGTGTAAGCCAAATATCTGCACATATACCGTTCTCATCAATGCATTTGCAAGGGAGGGGCTATGTGAAAAAGCAGAAGAGATATTTGAGCAGCTGCAAGAAGCTGGGCTTGAGCCTGATGTTTATGCTTATAATGCACTCATGGAAGCTTACAGGTGTTTATTGATATAATTTCTTCTCTTTAGCTTTTTTGGCGACAATAACCTTAGCAAGCACTGAAAAAAGTACAGTGACAATACTTATAAATAAGAAAGTAGCGGCATGATAGTTAACCGAAGAAGCACAACAAGAGAAATCTTATAATCTCTGGTGCTTTAAGATTACAACATATCACTTTACATTACGGCATTTTTATCTTATGTTACTTGCGAGAATGCTAAGAAGGGTTAGATTGCATTAAAAACTTCAGTAATTGATGAGTGTCAGAGAACTTAGTTGTGTAATTCTTCGAAGAAATTATTGTGACATTTGGCTTTTGCCTCCTCAAATCTATAGGCACAGTATGAATTCTGGTTTTTGATTTACCATTAAGTTAAAGCTGAAGGAGTTCATAGGGAGCATCAAGATATTTTAGGTTTGCACTTGAAGCTGCATTGTTCATGAGCCTAAAAAATTTCCTTTCTCTCACCATTTCTGAAATTGATTAGGTCAAATTCTTTGACAGCCGTGCAGGTTATCCTTATGGTGCAGCAGAAATCTTCTCACTCATGCAGCACATGGGCTGTGAACCTGACAGGGCTTCATTCAATATTATGGTAGATGCATATGGGAGATCAGGTCTTTATAAAGGTTAGTCGCATCTTGAGCTGATGATGCTGTACTAGATCATCTTCCGATAGTCAAGTCCATTAGGATCTAAAGATACTATGGTGTTGATTGGGTCTTTATGAAGGTTAGCATCTTGAGCAGATGATGCTATCCACAGTTACTATGGGGTTGATGACATTTGAACTTGAAACACTGCACACGCGGGGTATGGGTTATTCTTTTACCTTCTCGATTATCAGAAGAGATTAGTGAGCATGAAATTGAAATCTGGAGTTTGCTTAGTTGAAGATCAAACAAGTGCAATCAACCTAGAATGTTGGCCATTAATGGGAGGGGAGATTGGGACATGATCAATCCTGGGAATAGCAAAAAAACAAAATCTATGTAGAGTGCCCTCTTCTGACTAATTTTCTGTTTTGGATTGGTTAAGCTTTGCATTTCACATTTTCCTGAATGAGCTCGCAATAAATTTAAGAGTATAAATAACATATTATGATGTCAGATACTGATTGCTCTAATAAAATCAATGCCAATATCTTGCCCTTTTTTCTTTTTTTTTGGCCTCATGTACTCTATGATTAACAGAAATGGTTATTTTAAGTTTGGCTATGAGGATTGAAAGTGATACGATAGCTGGGAATGCTGCAATGGCATGATGTTTGCTCATTCATGTCTGGGAACCATAAAAAACATGGGGGGACAAAATTAGAGTGCATCTCTTGTGGATACTAGATTCATTCTCGTAAGCACTTGCCTGCTGTCCCCATCCTTTATCTCACTCTCCTCGGTGCTTGTGGTTCAGATGCAGAATCTGTTTTCGAAGACATGAAGCGACTAGGGATAGTCCCCACAATGAAATCACACATGCTACTTTTATGTGCTTACTCGAGAAGTGGCAACGTAGCTAAGTGTGAGGACATCGTAAGACAGATGCAGCAATCTGGGCTCGAGCCAGATACTCACGTCCTCAACAGCATGTTGAACCTCTATGGTCGATTAGGACAATTTGAAAAGATGGAGGAAGTGTTGAATGCAATGGAAACAGGGCCATATGTAGCTGATATAACAACTTATAATACACTGATCAACGCATATGCACGAGCAGGGTATTTGGAAAAAGTCGAGGAGCTTTTCCAGATGATTCCTATCAAAAGGTTACAGCCGGATGTCGTGACGTGGACGTCTCGACTTGGAGCATACTCGAGAAAGAAGCTTTACAAAAGATGTTTAGACATTTTTGAGGAAATGATTGATTCTGGTTGTTTCCCGGATGGAGGAACTGCGAAAGTGCTGCTTTCGGCATGTTCGAGTGAAGATCAGAGAGAGCAGGTCACCGCTGTCATCAGAACCATGCACAAGAGCATGAGAACTGCTTTGCCTGTATAAAGGAAGCACGCTTCCTATAGTTTGACGAGTGAAAACAATCTTGGAAATGATATGGCTGTCCAAGGTGTGGTTTCTTTGTTCACGTCGTTGGCAAGCCTGCCTTTCCTTTGGTCCATGTTCCACCGTGGCACAACCACACTAGCTCCAGATGACGGTTTTGGATATATGCACGACGCACTATAGTTATCGCCGAACCTGATGTTACAGAAAAAGAACACAACTGTTAAAGGGTACTTTGATAGAAATTTTCTGCAAAAGGTCGAGTACTGTTGCGTTCTTTGTCACGGTGATGCTCTTTTTTTCATGATGGTGAATCGTTCTTTCTTAAAACAAATCCAAAATCAGGTTGTTTTCCAAAGAAAGCTGAAGATAGGTACCTAAAACACATGAAAAAAAAATCGTGGGAGAGATTTTGCCCTTAGGCTATTGTTTTCTAAGGCACGATATTATGAATGTCCTTTCATTAAGAATTTTGCAAAACAATAGGGCTCTAGTGTCTAATGTGCGAATGTCGTGCTAGGAGCTAGGTTGAGTATGCTTGCATGTCCTTTTGTAAGTGAAATTGGAGGTTTTTATCTGTAGCTTGGAGATATCCTTAAGAACATTAAAGTGAAGCACCAAGAGAGAAGCCCGGATGACCAATGCATTTGTCGTGTGATGGTAATTTAATTTAATAAAAGTTAGTAAACCAATCTAATTTAGATTGGTAATTCAATGAGTAGTTAGTAAATTCAAAACACTAACAAGCTATGTAAATAGAACTTGGTAATTAGTATAAGAAATGCTAATTTTCAAGAGATATAAAATTTGGTATTTTCAAAATAGTATTCATAAGTTGTTATTAAGTTACCTTAAAAAAATTCATTAGTCATTCTTTTACAAAAGGGTTTTTGATACTTACATATAGTTATTGAAATTAAGTCTTGTTAACGAGTTCTTCCTGGTTACTTATTAAATGTACTTAATAGGGGAAAATTTTGATTTTTAATACATCTATTATGCATATAATATGAGAAAGACAATGCATTGGAAATTATAAATTGTTTAACTAGTGCCCCAAACACTCACTAACAGAATTCATTAAACTGTACCTTTTCCACGTAAAACAACAAAATTGTGCCAATTGATGATAAGAAGATGAATTTTCTACCTGAACATACAAGTAAATATCCGAAGGGGTTGCTCAAATGGTGAATGTGTTTGCTCTCCTCGCTCAAAATTCGGGTTTGAATCACTACCTTTTGGCAATCTTTTCAGACCATTCCAGGAGCACTGACACGTGCGACCTTCGTAACTCCCTGGTGTGTGTGGTACGGGAGTATTGGGTGTTCTTAAAGTCACGGAAGACCCATTGATATACACAAAACCGTAGATGGAAATCTTCAACCAGAACATCAGGCCAATTGCCGAAAGAAGTGATTTTATGGGAGGAACTAGCTGACATGAATGGAGGCGCAATTTGCGAGAGAATCGAGGTTTAATAAATGGAAGTTGGTCTGCTAAAGATTCCTATACTGCAGGCACTAAGTACGTGATGTTCATATTGGTGCACAAAAAGCAGCATTCCACCAACTTTGTGCTCATTGGAGTTTGCTGAGACAAGTGACTAACCACCTTTATCTTTTTTTGTCAGCTTGGCCTCATTTCGATCAACTTGGAATATTTATACTGAATTTCCAAATTTCCATGCAACAACCCCAACAACAACCAAGGAAGTTATTTTTAGGAACATCCACCAAACTCCCCATCCTATGTAAATCTTTGTGGGAGAGGGAGAGGGAGGGAGAGAGAGAAGAGAGACAAGGGCATTGTGGAGTGTGCACAGACAACTGAAGAGGGATAGTCCCAGATTAGAGTTACAGAAATGGCGTCGTCGAGGTTGTTGTGGGCGTCAAGAGCAGCCTCGTACCTCAGGATCTCGGTGTTCCACAGAGCATTTTCCACAGGTAAGAGAGAGAAAGGGCCCTGCTTTTTATCTTGATCTTCTTCTTATTGATCAAAGCTCTGTCTTCAGATCTTGCTTTCAGACTTTCTCCATATATACTGTCATGACGAGTTGATTAACATATTTATGCATAGAGGTGGAGCTCACTACTGATACGGTTTTTAGAATGAATGAATGATATGTGATCTATGCTATGGAAAAAAGTAGGAGAAAAAGATCTGATTTTGATCAACGGGTTGCGTATGTGGCATTGTCGTGTTGAGCATAGATCGGTGGGATCGAGCCAATGACGTCTGTACCCTGTTGTTTGGGCCGAAGTGGCATTGTTATATGTTATGTGGGGGTGCTTTAAAGAAGGTGCCGAGTCAAAAGCTAGAGCACATTGATCAGCATGAATGAGTTGCAGAGCAATCTGCCAAAAAAATGACAATCTGCTAAAAAAGGACTGACATATTCAAGTCCTTAGCATCTCCAATTGAAAGCTCCAATGGCATTGGTAGCCAGATCACATCTGTTTCCTAAACGTGAAGTTTTCCCTCTTGTTGTGCTGCTCATCCATGAATTAAGATCATATGCCTATTTTCAATTATCTAATTCACACGCTCTGACCAGCTTGTTTCGAATCTGTGGATCATCCTCTTATACATAGTGTGCTGATTGCGATAGACATTGCGTCATATTGCGTATCCCTGTCTTGGAATTATTGCAGTTCTCAAGGATCTCAAGTATGCCGATTCTCATGAGTGGGTGAAAATTGAAGGTGCTTCTGCAACTGTTGGCATAACCGATCATGCGCAAGACCATTTGGGAGATGTTGTGTACATCGAATTGCCGGAAGTAGGGGCTGCGGTCGCGCAGGGCAGCAGCTTTGGTGCGGTCGAGAGCGTCAAGGCCACTAGCGATATATACTCCCCCATTTCAGGGAAAGTCGTTGAAGTCAATGAAGAGCTCAACAAATCTCCCGGTCTAGTGAGTTCTTTTATAGAATTATGCTCCTGTTGCATTGGTTTTGGAGATCGAAACGATTAGTTGAATTTGGTCCTTCATGGCATACTGATTCAAAAAGCATAAGATGGTATTTTGTTGGTTTGGTTTTTGCTTGGATTGATGTGTTAACTAGAATAGCTACTCTTTTAATTGATCGCTTGAATACCATATTTTGAATTACTGTCATCTTCTGTGGAGATTGTTCGAAACGTAGTTGTCAGGTTCAGATGATAGAAGGGTTCTTTATCTGTGGATTTTCCAGGTTAACTCGAGCCCATATGAGGACGGGTGGATTATAAAGGTCGAGGCGAAAGAGGCGAACGAAGTGAGCAACCTGATAGGGGCCGATGACTACTCGAAGTTCTGCGAAGAAGAAGATGCAAAGCATTAAGCCTCTGCCCTTGCAGAAACTGAAGTCGTGTTTAGGGGGAGGCATGGCACTCTTCTTGGACAACCGGGCACCCCTTTTTTCAGACATCACCAGCTGCTGGGCCATATTTTACCGTTGTGGTTTCTTCCAACTCTGACTTTGTAGAGCACTGTGTAGAATTTCATGTAATAGTTCTTGGAAATCCTTCGTTTCCATCACAATGGTGTCATCTTACAGATTCAGTTTTTCCAATCTAAATCTTTAAGGAACGCAATCTTCTCTAGTTGTGAAGGGTGTTGGGCATATAAAACTCGCATCTCTCGTATTCCGAGGCCACATTTAAAGTACACTTTACAAATTTACATTATATGAATATTGTGGAAATAAATTTGACCAACTTATAATAATTTAAGCTGTATTGTGAGCAAACCTCTAACCACTTTAAGCTTTGGGCATTTGCTATCTCATGTGAAAAGACTTCATTATTTCTAATTAAGCATGGAGTGAATACTCATAATTCAAATCGAATATTTCGTAATGGGGTGAGATGGTAACCTTTATAAAAGTAGCTACAGTGGCCACCTTGCCCTGCCCCTAGTGCTATCAAAAAGGCTAGCGTTGGCCCGACCCGACCCGACCCGACCCGACCCTAAATTTAGGCTATTTTGCGATTGGGCCGTAGTCTTGGGTGTGGAGCCGGTATCAATAGGGTTTAGTTAGGGTCGGGCCGGGCCGGGTCGGCACGGAACTTTTGACACCAGTACCACCGGAACAATTGTTGCCATCGCCCATCCTTGCCGTCGCCGCCCAGCCACCGCTGTCACCATCGGAACCCAGCCACCACCGTCTCCAGACACCCACCAGCGTCGCCACCAGATCTTGTTAAAAAAAGCGACCAGCCTCACCATCACTACCCAGCCACCATCGTCGCCATCCACGCCAAGCCACCACCGTCGTCACCCAACCACCAGCGTCGCCACCAGATTTGGCCAGAACCAGCGACCAACTTCGTCGTCGCAGACGTGTCCAGAACCAGCAACGATCGCCGGCGTCTCTCATTGGTATGTGCTCAACCTTCTTCTACGACGAAGAACTTGATGAACGATTGTAGATCTAGTATTCGTAAATCTGGAGATCTGACTGCGTAGAAGCTGCGTGCGAGATGGAGAGAGACGTTTGGAGTTTGAGCTTGTGTGGGTTGGAAATGGGGTTGGGCGAAGAGCGCCCGAGTCGTTTTTCGTGTCGGACATGGTTCGGTTGCGGTTGCACCGTAAATGTGCTGAATTTGTTTGTGTCCTATGCGTTGCAACCATTGAAGAACCGATTCCGTGTTTATCAATGTTGTTTGTGCAGAATTGCATTGAATTGCTTGTCTTGTTTGCGCATTACGCCTCTTCGAACTCTCTTTCGCAGAAGCTTTTGCAAGCAATCAAAAAAAAAAAAAAAGAGAGGAGGAGAAACGACAAACATTAGAGTATCCTGTGCTTTTTGTAATTTTGCTTCGGACTCTAGAGACCACTTATAATTTGGATGCCAAATTTCAACTGGTCTTGCTATTTTTGGGGCTTCAAGATGCAACCTCCCGTGACAAAATAGGTCGTGGGTGGAGAATTTGTTATAGGCCATTCAATTTCTTTTTGGCGATAAATTCCATTAAGCTATTGCTCGGTTTTCTTTTGCCGCTCTTTGTCATATAATATGGAAGGCCAATAACAATATACTATTCCGTGGGCAGGCATTGTTCGATGCGACTTTGCAACAACACCTCTCCAAGGTTGTCAAGGACAAGTCTCTCACCTTCATACATGTCTCGGACACTCCAAAAAATAGAAGAATACAAAGAAGTTGGGGATTGGATCCCTCTCTCTTCTCTATTTAGGTTTCATATCTTTTTTTAAACTTGCTCGAGGGATGCTGTTCTTTTGGTCTCCCTCTTTCTTTTACTCTTGGTGCCCTTCCATTCTTGGAGACTTGTTTATCTTCATGAGTGTAAGTTTAAGTGTCTTGAGACTTATTTTTTGTAAAGTTTTGTTGGTAAATCTATATACATCTTATCTTACCAAAAAAAAAAAAAAAAAGGCATTAGAGTCCTTTCTTGGAGCTTGATTCCAGTAGGTGGCTGAAATCCCGAGCCTTTTCCATGTCCTCGACGATCTTTTGATCTGATAAAAGGAGGAGGAGAATGAAAAAAAAAACCGACCTGGTTTTTTTCTTTGGGTCTTAAGTGTTTCGGGTCGGATTGGGCCGAGCCCGACCCAACCCATTGACACCCCCTTACCGCCCCAACCTCTTGCCGATTAAAAAAAATAAAATTGTTGTTTCACATTAAATTAAAGCCACGAAAAAAAATGAAAAGATGACCTTTTTTAATAGCTTCCAAATGGGCCCAATTACAATCTCTATGGGGCCTTTTGGGCCTTCTCTGTTTTCCCTTTCTTCTTTGCCTTTCTGTTTTACATAATCACGAGGAGAGAGAGACAAGCCAAGGATTGAGGCGGTGGCGAGGAATAAAAAAAGCTCCGGCGAACCGTCATTTCTTGTCTCCCCTGCTCACGTGCTTGCCACGAGCTCCGTCGCCGGTAAACCTTCGTCCTCCTCCTTTTTTCTCTTCCCGTTTTCGAACCCTTTTTTTTTCTATGCATATTGGTTCTCCGCAGCGGCAAAACCAGCCGCAGCAATCTCTTCTTAATTTTCCTCTGTTTCATGTTCTGGATCAACCCTTTAGCAGTCCGGTCGGGGTGTGGCTGACCGTGATCAGGGTTTATGCGTTAAGGCTTCTTGCTGATGCAATAAAGGACGGTTTTGGGGCTTTAAGTTGGAGCGTGATAGATGATGGGGTTTGGTTAGTTTAGATGGATTTTGATGGCACGAGCTTCGGGACGTTCTTGCTCAAGCACATCGCGTTGTGTCCTGCGCTCATTTCCTCTGACTTTTTTTTTTTTTTTTATAATCCTTAATGAAAGTGATGAGACCGGGACTGATGTGGAGAGGTTCTACTGTTGACAGGCTTGAGATTTGGATAGATTGAATTGATTTCTGGTTATTTTATGTTTGTTCGTGCTGTGCTTTTGGTTGGGCTCTTGCATTGAGAACTTTTAGTGCGAAATCAAACATTATAATAGAGTATGCCCTTGCGAAGACTGTCAGTCGTCTGTAGATAAATCTGACTGAGTTTTGATACTTTGTACGTATATTGGGACAGCACTATAATACTTGGAAAGTTGACTGGAAAGCAACTAACATTTGAGGTTTGTTCGTGCATGTAAATATGGAAGAGTCTCGAATTTCAAAGAAGTAACATCGAATGAACATGTGACTTGAATCCATTGGAATTTTGATCTTTGGAGGGATCAGCAGGACTAGCACAATCTTGGTTGGGAATCTGGTAATTAGCAATTATATTCTTTATTCCACATGTAACTATAATGCACTTTAGTTCAAGGAATAATTGGACAAGAGCCAAAATCCTTAGATGCAGTTATTCTTCGCATATATAATCTCCGACCAGATACCTTCTGTAGTTACAATCGACTACTTTGATCAGCACCTCATTGACTTCATGGCACTGCTAAGACATGCAGAAAGCTGCAAAACGCAATTAAAGGTTCTTTGGCTACTTTGGCGGTAGCAGGGTTAGTTTCTGAATCAATGGGGATGCTCCGGGACTTACAACTTCGAGCTGTCAAAAAATGAGACATGATCAGTGATGTTTCCACATTGGCAAAGGACAAGTTCAATATTTGGGAGAAGAAAAACAAGACAGTTAAAGTTGTAGCACAATTCAAGCCATGTTAAGAAAGACGAAAGGGCTAAAAAAGGAGATCTTCTCTTCTAGTGATCCGGCAAATTGTAGTACAATTCAAGCTATGTTGATGCAAATTGCAATTGTTTACCATTTTCATTATCTCATCTTATTTAGGAGGGCAGGGGTGGGGACGAATTAATTTTAGAAATGAGTTTTGACTCCAATGCCCTGCAATGAGGCATGACAAAAGTTTGAGGGTAAGAGTTATAATAGAAATAGAGTAGGACCGACAAAAAAAAAAAATAAAAAAAATAGCAACTCATTTATGGCACCTTTACATAAAAACAAGGCTTTTTATTGTTTGGACAATTTTCTGTCCTCCTTTCGTTCGCTTGGTCTCCCTATCCTCATTCATCCGTCTTCTTTTCATATACTCTCTATTTGTAACAGATCAAGACTTTGCCAAATCCAAACATGAGACATCTATTAATTGTGTCACATCTGAATCCACAATCGGCATGTTTTTTTAAATAGAGCACGCACAACGTAACATGCTAACATGTTTCTTAACTCTAACAAAAGAATTCCTCGCCGGTGTTCAACAAACTAAAGCAAACGATGAACAATAAATGACAACACGTTCAATTGTCTCTGAAAACCCTCTTCTAAAACAGGAACCACATACGCTAAAAACTAGTTGTTACTTACTCCGCATTAATTTGATAACCTGTTGGAACACCACTTCCACGAGTTCCCCTTTATCCCTGCTCGTTGCCCAATAACATTGAAATAAGCTATGAGAAGTATAAAAAGTTCGAATTAAGGTATTGATGGGAAAGAAGAAAGTAATACCCGTTGCCGATGTTTTCCGATACAAATCCTCCGATTGACCAAACACGATTGACGGATTTCAGCAACCGTTGACGAGTCTCTTGCGGAACTTTATGCCGCAGCATGTCCATCCAAAAACGATACCGTAATTTTTTCTCTTGCGAGGGCTTCACTTTATAGAAGATGGGCAAAATATTCTGCCTCTGCCCTTTTTTTTCAACGCATTTGAACATTTGAGCTAGTTTATCGAGACAGTCAAGAGATGAGGCAAAATCTTCAGAGATAATCGGAATAAATATCTTGCAATGGTCCATGGCATTCCGAACCTCGAGATTAGAATCTTTACCAATGAGGTATTGATCATCATCTCTGAACACACTGATATTTTTACACTCGAGGTGGCGAGTAAGGTGAGAAGTAAAGATCTTTGTAGTAGCAGGGCTAGAGATTGGGAACACTTCGTACATATTTTTTTTTCTTTTCTTCCCTACAATGCAGCACGACAAATCAAAGACAGATATAACCTAACAGTAATCGTACGAAAATTCAAAAGAACAAGGTAACTTTAAAAAGCCACCGAATCAGTATAAGGCCATGAACTCCGCGAACATCACATGCATTCTCTATGCGGGAATTGAAGGGAGGCCAAAGCTGTCAGAGAATACTTACGAAGCACGGGGATTCGTTCGATCCACGGCCGTCTCAATATACTCGAAACCGTTTTAAACACCATATCCACCAGCTGTCCCTGACGCCTGCTCAAATATGTACAAAATCAATATCAGGGTACAGTTTGATCCCTTTGTACCCCTAACTCTGTTGATTGCAAATCGCTCATATTCCCATCCAAAAAGTGCACAGGGGTTCGTACTTAGATTTATGACGAATCTGAAATATAGATTCAAAAATTGTAGATGAATACATATACATACATACATACATACCCATCAGCATCCTCCCGTAATGAACATCCTTTAATCCTTGTGACAGACCTCAGCGCTTCCTTCCATTTTTCCACTTGTTCCGGCGAATGGTGTTTCGCCAGTTTCCTAAAACCCTTTCCAAACTCCCCCCTTTGCTCACGTACATCAGAGGCATCCACGTCATAGAATATAGGCAGGACTACTTGGTCCCGCTGTCTGCAGCAATCCATAATCTGGTGGAGTTCATTGATGCACCATTTACTATCCCCATAATTTTTGGAAATGATGGGGATCCCGATCTTACTATTCTTGATGGCCTCGAAAATCCCCGGCACTATCTGCTTGGCGAGGAGATCCGAATCGTCCTTGAACATGGAGAATTTAGCATCTACCAGCTTGTTATAAAGGTGATCAGTGAAGCCGTCGCGAGTGTCTTCCCCTCTGAAATTCAAGAACACGTCATAGTTCGAACGGGCAACTAATGGGGAACGAATGGTTAGGGCTTGCCGATGCATCTCCAAACCTCTGGAATCCGACGGACGGCCTTTCTTTTCTCACTCTGATTTCTACGAGCAAGACCAACTGCAGCGGAGCCAGACGGTAGACTAGCTAGGGCAGCCATCTCTGCAATAAACTCTTTTCTCTCTTCGAGATGGAACTCAACTTCCGAAATAGCTCCCACCAGCGTATGGAGTCGGGGTGTTTGATGACACCCCGACTGTTGGAAAATGTGACGCATGGTCAACTCCGACGCATTCCGACACGTGAGTTCGGAATTGCGAGAGGCATGGCGGGTTTCTGGGGCAGGGTCATCGTTGAAGAAGGTGATGGAGGGTGGAGGGGAGGGCGAGGGAGCGGAGGCCAGGCCGTGACTGCCAGGGAGGGCCAAAGGAAGAGTAGAGACAGAGTCAACCGCTAGGGAGAGATAGAGAGGGAGAGATACAAATTTGAAGGAAAACGGCGTTTTGTAGGGAATATATGATCTCACAGAGGCCGCCGCGGCCCTCTGATTGGCTGATCTATGTTCAGGGTCTGCCAATAACGATGAGCTGCTTTCGTTGCTAACAGGCGTAATAGCGACACCCGAAAGGGCAATAGAAGATAGAATTATGTGGTGGGAATGCTAAAAAATAGATCTAATAGACGTAAAACTCTTTTATGGTCACGCCCGAAAGGACAATGAAAGCAGCCTATCGGGAGAAAAGGAAAAGTCAACTCTTCTCTGGATGAGCTGACTTTTCCTTTTATCGCGATGCGCCACTTTCATTGCCCTTTCGGGCGTCACCAAAAGAAAGGTTTACGTCTGTTAGAGAATGTTCGATTTATTTTTTAGCATGAGATGCTTTCATTTTTCAATTTAAAAAAAATTGGAAATGAGGAAAGTACGAGGAAACCAGGTCCTAAGGTTCAATTAAAAAATTCAGGCCATTTATTTTAGGAGCTTCGATCATTCGATTTTTTGTAATTATCAAAATAGTGACTAACGATAAAGAACTTAGACCATTCGGCCATTTATTTTATTTGTTTCTTATAATTATTGAGAAAGAGAAGGTGTTCGTGGAAAAGACAATCCGAGTCTCCATGGAAAGATAATATATCTCTCTCTATTGAGTCGGCGTCATCCATTAGATTTCTAGAATGAGGCATTTGGGCACGAGTTAAACATTCAAATAACAATAAAATTAATATCACTGGAAAACTCCAGACTTATTTATCTATGATAGATTTATCTTATTATTTTTTTATCACAAAAAATTTCAAATTGATACATCTATAATAAATTCATCCAAAATTAATATTTTGATCACCAAATACCCTAAATCAGTAAATCAGTAACAAATTTATCATATGTTAGTTTTAGTTAAATTGGATTAATACTATAGGTGTATGGTTCCGGGGTAGAACTTGAATCCTGAGAACCGGATTAGTAGGAACTACAAGTTTCAAGTTTCAAAAAATGAAAAACCTATTTTGACGAGTAGGTTCCAGGTTTTTTATTGGAGGAACTTAAAACTTGTAACATGTAACCTTGAATTTGAAACAAGTTTTAATATTTTTCTTGATTTATGTCTTCATGCGATCCTTCAATGATCTATATTGTTTGATGATGAGTGTATAATCCAAAAACACTAGTCCGAGTTTCCATTTTGTTACTAAATTTTTTACTTTTTATTTATGTTTAATATTTTGTGTAGTGATTTGCAGCATGTTGCGAAAAAATGCCAATCAAAGATGCACCAATCTAAGAATAAGTAGCAAAAGATGAAAGAAAACGAAATCACACGAGACGTAAGATTTACACGAAAAACCCAAAAAAAAAAAAAAAAAAAAACCACGGGAAGAGAGAGATTTCACTATCTTCAACAAAAAAACACCAGAATACAATTCAAAAGGCTCTCTAACCACTTGGTGAGCCACAACATCTAAATTATCGAAAAAGAAGATATGAAAATCAAAATAGGAACCACCGGCCGTGGTGGCTCCACTGGATAAGACTCTGCTGATCCTCAACGAAGAGGTGAAGGGTTCAAAACCTGCGGAGGCGCGCGGTGTATTAAGTGTGACTCAGGGGTGGTGGGTCCTCCTGCTTAAGTGTCACCTGGGGGTTTACGGTGCAGCTATCGGTTGCAAGCCGGTTCCTCCAGTACCAAAAAAAAAAAAAAAATCAAAATAGGAAATAATATAGAGGCTAGGTTGGAGATGTGTTATTACACATAATCCTTTTATAGTCTCCTCTAAAAATTCCTAAAATAAATGTGAATGATCTAAAATATCCTTATCTCTTCATTTGAAATTCAAAACTCAATAAATCTCCACCTTGACTTCAAATCTCCAAAAGAGCATCATGCAAAACACCACAAAACCTCTCTCCTTCACCATAAAAAATGACCACACAAGGCCACCCCCAAAATAGCAGAACTGATGATGCTCATCCCTAAGCCTACGTGAGCGTACTCAATGTAGAAAACAACGGATGAAGTGCCACCAGCTCCACCTAAGCAACTCAAATGACAAAAACACCAATCAAGTCCAAGCAATGCTTGAACTTGTTCAAATGAACTGGTTTAGTCAACATATTTGTCAAATTATCTGTCGTAGATATTTTTTCATCGTAACTATATCCTTGCAACATCATCATGTACAAAGTGATACCATATGTCGATATGTTTTGTCCTCTCGTGATACATCGTATTCTCGGTCAATTGGATAGCACTTTGGTTATCACAAAAGATAACAGAGGCTCCTTTTTGCTTCACACCAAGTTCTGTAACAAAACACTTCAACTAAATAGCTTCCTTTACTGCTTCCACTGCTGCATGTATTTTGCTTTGGTAGTAGACAAAGTAACCGTGTCTTGCAAAGTTGCTCTTCAACTAACTGCGGAACCACCAAGCGCAAAAAAATAATCTGTCAAAGATCCCCTTTTGTTGGGATCACCTGCAAAGCCAGAATCAACGAAGCTAACAACCAAATGTTCTATATCACAACCTTTATTAAAGACCAAACCCACATCTGAGATCAACTTGCCTCTCATATGATTTGCAGTTGTTAGTCCATGCTTTGTTCTCTAATGTGGAAATTTCTGATCGCTCATGTATATTCCTGTACAGGCAAGTAAATCCTATATGGCCTTAAAGATGTTCAGTGAAATGAGAAGTCAAAGGTGTAAGCCAAATATCTGCACATATACTGCTCTCATCAATGCATTTGCAAGGGAGGGGCTATGTGAAAAAGTAGAAGAGATATTTGAGCAGCTGCAGGAAGCTCGGCATGAGCCTGATGTTTATGTTTATAATGCACTCATGGAAGCTTACAGGTGCTTATTGATATGGTTTCTTCTCTTTAGTTTTTTTGGCGACAATAACCTTAGCAAGCACTGAAAAAGGTACAGTGACAATACTTATAGATAAGAAGGTAGCGGCATGATAATTTAACCAAAGAAGCACAACAAGAGAAATCTTATAATCTCTGGTGCTTTAAGATTACAATATATCACTTTACATTATGGCATTTTTATCTTATGTTACTTGCGAGAATGCTAAGAAGGGTTAGATTGCATTAAAAACTTCAGTAATTGATGAGTGTCAGGAGAACTTAGTTGCGTAATTCTTCGAAGAAATTATTGTAACATTTGGCTTTTGCCTCCTCAAATCTATAGGCACAATACGAATTCTGGTTTTTGATTACCATTAAGTTAAAGCTGAAGGAGTTCATAGGGAGCATAGAGATATTTTAGGTTTGCACTTGAAGCTGCATTGTTCATGAGCCTCAAAATTTTCCTTTCTCTCACCATTTCTGAAATTAATTAGGTCAAATTCTTTGACAGCCGTGCGGGTTATCCTTATGGTGTAGCAGAAATCTTCTCACTCATGCAGCACATGGGCTGTGAACCTGACAGGGCTTCATTCAATATTATGGTAGATGCATATGGGAGATCAGGTCTTTATAAAGGTTAGTCGCAACTTGAGCTGATGATGCTGTACTAGATCATCTTCCAATAGTCAAGTCCATTAGGATCTAAAGATACTATGGTGTTGATTGGGTCTTTATGAAGGCTAGCAACTTGAGCAGATGATGCTATCCACAGTTACTATGGGGTTGATGAGATTTGAACTTGAAACACTGCACACGTGGGGTATGGATCATTTTTTTTTTCCTTCTCAATTATCAGAAGAGATTAGGGAGCATGAAATTGAAATCTGGAGTTTGCTTAATTGAAGATCAAACAAGTGCAATCAACCTAGAATGTTGGCCATTAGCATTCTGTCGAGTGGGAGGGGAGACTGGGACATGATCAATCCTGTGAATAGCAAAAGAACAAAATCTATGTAGAATGCTCTCTTCTGACTAATTTTCTGTTTTTGGATTGGTTAAGCTTTGCATTTCACATTTAGGAAAATGATCTCGCAATAAATTTTAGAGTGTAAATAAAATATTATGATGTCAGATACTGATTGCTCTAATAAATTCAATGCCAATATCTTGCCAATTTTTTTTTTTTTTGGCCTCATATACTCTATGATTAACGGAAATGGTTATGTTAAGTTTGGCTATGAGGATTGAAAGTGATCCAATAGCTGTGAATGCTGGAATGGCATGATGTTTGCTTATTCATGTCCAGGAACCATAAAAAACATGGGGGGACAAAATTAGAGGGCATCTCTTGCGGATACTAGATTCATTCTCGTAAGCACTTGCCTGCTGTCCCCATCCTTTATCTCACTCTTCTCGGTGCTTGTGGTTCAGATGCAGAATCTGTTTTCGAAGACATGAAGTGACTAGGAATAGTCCCCACGATGAAATTGCACGTGCTACTTTTATGTGCTTACTCGAAAAGTGGCAACGTAGCTAAGTGTGAGGACATCGTAAGACAGATGCAGCAATCTGGGCTCGAGCCAGATACTCACGTCCTCAACAGCATGTTGAACCTCTATGGTCGACTAGGACAATTTGAAAAGATGGAGGAAGTGTTGAATGCAATGGAAACTGGGCCATATGTAGCCGATATAACCACTTATAATACACTGATCAACGCATAAGCACGAGCAGGGTATTTGGAAAAAGTCGAGGAGCTTCTCCAGATGATTCCTATCAAAAGGTTACAGCCGGATGTCGTGACGTGGACGTCTCGACTTGGAGCATACTCGAGAAAGAAACTTTACAAAAGATGTTTAGACATTTTTGAGGAAATGATTGATTCTGGTTTTTTCCCGGATGGAGGAACTGCGAAAGTGCTGCTTTCGGCATGTTCGAGTGAAGATCAGAGAGAGCAGGTCATCGCTGTCATCGACGTTTCCAGCCGGCTGAGGGAAGAGAGAAGAAAAAAATGAAAAAAATTTAAAAAAATGAAAAGATCAAAATATCCTATAATTTTGGGGTAAATGTGTCACATAACAAAAGTTCAAGATATTTTGTGTTACAAAAAAAAGTTTAGGGTAAACGTGTCACCATTTGAAAAGTTTGGGATTTTTCACGTCACAAAAAAGAAAATTTAGGATAAATGTGTCATTTTAGGCAAAATTCAGGATTTTTCGTGGCTTTTTCTCCGAAAAAAATGAAAAGATCATATTTTTTAATAGCTTCCAAATGGGCCCAATTACAATCTCTATGGGGCCTTTTGGGCCTTCTCTGTTTTCCCTTTCTTCTTTCCCTTTCTGTTTTACATAATCAAGAGGAGAGAGAGAAGCAAAGGATTGGGGTGGTGGCGCGTAATCAAAAAAGCTACGGCGAACCTCATTTCTTGTCTCCCCTGCTCGCGTGCTTGCCACGAGCTCCGTCGCCGGTAAACCTTGGTCCTCCACCTTTTTTCTCTTCCCGTTTCCGAACCCTTTTTTTTTCTATGCATATTGGTTCTCCGCAGCGGCAAAACCAGCTGCAGCAAACTCTTCTTAATTTTCCTCTGTTTCATGTTCTGGATCATCCCTTTAGCAGTCCGGTCGGGGTGTGGCTGACCGTGATCAGGGTTTATGCGTTGAGGCTTCTTGCTGATGCAATTAAAGACAGTTTCGGGGCTTTAAGTAGGAGCGTGATAGATGATGGGGTCTGGTTAGTTTAGATGGATTTTGATGGCACGAGCTTCGGAACGTTCTTGCTCAAGCACATCGCGTTGTGTCCTGCGCTCATTTCCTCTGAAGTTTTTTTTTTTTTTTTTTTTAAATCCTTAATGAAAATGATGAGGCTGGGACTGATGTGGAGAGGTTCTACTGTTGACAGGCTTGAGATTTGGATAGATTGAATTGATTTCTGGTTATTTTATGTTTGTTTGCGTTGTGCTTTTGGTTGGGCTCTTGCATTGAGAAGTTTTAGTGCGAAATCAAACATTATTTTGCCAAAAAAAAGAAAAATAGAGGGGGTGGTTTAGTCCTCTGTTCCAGGTTCTCTAGAACCATCCCTCTGGCTTATTTCCCAGTTTCCTCCCTGGAACCGTCTGGACCCTGCTCGTCCCTAGTTGTTGTCACTGCATGGCTTATATGGTATTGATGATGATGAGGCAAATTTAAGTTAAAGTACTTTCAGTTGCAAAATTATGAGTTATTAATGGATTGATCAATGATAACATGAGCTTGAGAAACCACCTCCAGATGCAAATTTCCAATTCACCTTGGGTTGACTCTTGATTGTTGTTTACAAGCTCTATCCTGACTTTGGTGGCGTTGCTTATGTTTGATCCATTGTATGAATTATAACTGAAACTCTGCAAATAATCTTTGTTGTGTAGTTATATTCCGTTGTGTAGTGCTTTAGTGCATAGAAGATACAACCTTGAGCTGGACTACAGCAAGCATCATGGTGAGAGCCTTATCGAACCTTCTCCTCAAGGGCATTACAGGGTCCCCAGCAGGATGCTCTAATAGAATGGTGAGCTGTTGTTCCTGTATCAACTAGCATAAAATGTGGTTATACTGGTTATTATGGAACCGATGGAGGTGCATAGGACTGAATTCTGAAGATAAAAGATGGTTGTTGAGGTGTGCCTTAAGATAATGAGTAGAAACTAGTTTAGCTGGGCAAACAAAAGAACAGGCATAGAGATATGGAGCTCAGCAGATGTTGCCCTGAGCAGAGGAGTCGCTCTAAACAGCTTATCTTCTTTGCTCTGAAGGGTCTTAATTGGAATTACATAGGATATTTTCTTAAGGACCCCAAGTTGCTTGTTCTCCAGCTTGACAGTTAAGCTTATGTGACACTCCACTGATGGAAGTGCAATGCTGGCCATTACTGGCTGTGACTTCCAACTTCAAACTTTAGCTTCTTTTCTTGTCATTGCCAATATTACAACTTTAAAATAAATTTGCAAACTTGTTTCTCAAAGGATAGCAAAGGCAGTGCTCAATTGAGATAAAAGCCATTGGTTATTGGTCATGTGTTTAGACCCACTAACTCTCAAGCCTTATCTCTGATAATGTCTAAATTAGTCGAGTCTGTATGTTATTTGTTATGTTTGCAATATTGTGCTAACATCCCTTTTGCAACTATTATTAGCAGGTATCTGCATTGTCTATTCAAAGAGGAATGAGATACTCTACAACTGTACCAAATGACCCTGACATGCATGATGACTTCAAACCTATGGATAAATTCCAGGACTCTGCCACTTCTTTAAAGGATGTCGTTGAACAGGTAGGTGCTCTGTGACATGACATAACATGGTTTACAGTTCTTCGTTATGTTCTGTGTCCTACTTACTTTCTCATCTATTCTCTTCATTTGTTTTACTTCATTTGTTTATGGTTTAGGATGTCAAGGAAAATCCTGTGATGATATACATGAAAGGGGTCCCTGAGTTTCCGCAGTGTGGGTTCAGCTCTCTAGCTGTAAGAGTATTGAAACATTACAGTAAGTTCTCTTGCCTTTTATAGCGTTTTCAGCATGCCTTTGTTGGACTTACCTACCGATGCTTTCAATTTGAAAGACTATGGAGAATTGACAAATTTGCCTGCTGAATGTATTTTCTGATCTTTGTTATAGGCTTGTACTAGAACTTTGCGAAATGTGATACGTAGATCTGGTTATGATATGATTAGGGATTGAAAGTACTGGACTGTATTGTTTTTAATTGGTACAGGGAATGCTTTTTTTTTTTTTTTGTGTGTGTCAAAATTTGGTACAGGAATTAACAGGGAGCTGTTCTTGACTTTTCTGGATGGTGTTATTGGCAGAATATACTCACATTCCAAATGAACCTATTGAGAAAACCATGAATATACAATTCCAATTATAATTACTACTGGGAATGCGAGAGGACGTAACTACTGCATTCCAAGGTACTGGAGTAGTGCTTGAGACTTGAGTACTGATGCTGATCATCCTTTGCATGTGTTATAACTACAAACATCAAAATTCAATCATCTGTATCATTAAACAAAATGTTACCGTCAATTTTTATGTTGAAACATCTTTGTCCTCTGTAGTACCGACACATCTCATGCCTCAGCGGGAGTGTTCTGAAGGCAAACTAGCTGGAGAGTTTCTGTCAAATGCTTAGTTTCCGGAGATTTCCATTAGTGAAAGAGTTTGGTGGGCAAGAAGATTTAAAATTGAAAATAATCTAACCCAAATCAGCTGTATTCATTGTTTTTTTTTTTCAGTGGATTAATGTCTCTTTCTGTATGACGGGCTTGTGCATTAGCTATCACAGCTTGTCATATGCTGATTGCAAGGCGTCATTATATGTGGAAATATAATATTGTCCATGTCTTTTGATGTCCTATACAGATATAACATCCATATCCACACTAAGTGCTAGTGAATGTTGTGCATAGAAGAAAATGTCAGGGATTTCATTCTTATCTGTTTCTTCGTACTTATCATGGTACCTTCATGATATGTTAAGTTTTTGGATTTGATTGATTGAACCAGTTGAAGTCTTCTAACCACCCTTTCAGATGTTCCATTTGGTGCTAGGAACATTTTGGAAAATGCAGAGCTGAAAAGTGCTGTGAAAGCTTTCAGGTGAGTCTCACCTCCTTTTGACAGTGCTTAATTTTGGCCGATTTTCCATATAACATTTTACTCGTACACTATAAATGCTTCAAAGGCCCTTGATATAACATATTTAACAATGCTAAGATGATTAAGTATTGATAAACTCTCTCAAAGTTATGGCAGCCAATATCTTTCAATGTTTTTGTTTCTTATTGAACAAAATACTTCAGCCTCTAGTATCTACCTAGAATTCACCCATCACATCAAGGCACTCTGGTTATACTATGGACTTCTGCATTTTCAGCTACATTTTGAGAAAAGCGCATGACATTGTGTCATGGGTTTTATTCTTCATAGAATAGATAAAACTTGCAACATGAACCTATGTTGGCTGATTTATGCTGAAATTTTCAATTTTGGAAATGAGATTTCATATGATTCTGTTTGCTTAGCTGTTCTTTCTTTTGCAGCCACTGGCCTACTTTCCCCCAGATATTCATCAAGGGGGAGTTCATTGGAGGTTCTGATATTATTTTGAGTATGCACCAAGTGAGGGTTTGTTCGATACTATTTTTGCTCTTCCTACTTCCAATTGTATTCGCTGATGTGGCTTCTTTTCCATCCAGGGTGGAGAGCTAAAGGAGAAGCTCAAGGATATTGCAGCCAACCAGGAGAAGTCTGCTTAAGTAATACATGGCCGATTAGAGAGAGAAGGAAATTTGGGGTGGGTTTGTGTTCATTCAACCAATGCCATTCTTCTAGTTTTGGTGCTTTGTGATGATCACCGAGAGTGTACCAATGAACTTACCTTTAATAATTATGTCCTTATACCTGTATGCGTCGAAATAATGTAGCTACTATTGTGAGTTATATAGCAAATGTTGCATGACCAATACTTGCAGCAGGTTAGAGTGGTCATGTAGTAATTTTGCTACTGCTGCTCTTCTATTTTTCAGTGCAAAATTGATGCATTGTCTATGGCCTCTGTTTTTTCCCCCCGGCTGAATCTATCAGGGTGGAGCTGAAACACATGAACTGTAGAACATCGTGCACCTCTCGTCGACAAGGTGTGCTCAGGGTTTTATGTTTATGCTGTGTAATTGTGTACTACTGAAGCTGCATCACATCAGAAAAAAAAAATGATAATTGCGATGCAGGTGGTCATTGGAATAGATAGTAATTCTGTTGGAACTCTCAATAAAAAGCAATCGGCAGCCACTTTCATGGGGGCAAGATGCCTTATCCCCTAGGAAAAGATTTCATATATCATTCGATGATGAAGTTAAACAAATTCCATATTTCCTCGTGTTATTGACTCCACTCCTTGTCCATTTGAATTTATGCTTGATAAGCAAATCTACATCATGGAAGACAGCTCAATATCTAAGTCCATCCGATAATCTTTTCTCATAACAGATACAGAAACATGTTGCTTCAAGGTCATTCATTCGCTAAGAATGCCATAATAATCAGGTATCACCTATATGTGTGTATTGAGCCGCTGTAAAATGTGTCACGAACATGATTTCATTTGGAGAATTGCTTTTCTTCAGAGATTTTTTGTGCTTATGAAGTTCATAGAGTTTGCCCTTGCGAAGATTGTCAGATATCTGTAAATAAATCTGATTGAGCTTCGATACATTGTATGATACATTGTATGTAAATTGGACTGCACTATAATACTTGGAAAGTCGAATGGGAGGCGACTGACGTTTGTGGTTTGGTCATGTATATATAGAAGAGTCGAGAATTTCAAAGAGGTAAAAATGAATGAACATGTAACTTGAATCCAATGAAATCTTGATCTATGGAGTGGTCAGCGAGACTAGCATAATTCTTGGTTGGGAATTCTGGTAACTAGCAATTTCATTCTTTATTCTGCCTATAGAGCTATGTACAGTGATTAGTGACTTCAGAAGAGTTTCCTCCAATTATGTGGCAGCCATTTATATCACACATTTGGAACCACTAAGAATAAATTTGAATATTTTGGTACATCCTATATATAATTATTTCCAATGATATAATACTGAAGCGAGCTATTTGTATTATTTCCAGTAATATATATATGAGCGAGCTCAACTTCGTGGGGACAAGAGGCTTATACTATGGGTGATAATAGTGTGTACACATATTTAGACATTTTAACCCCGACTGTTCAGGGAATGAATTGATTGGGAGTGGAGTTGCTACCAAAGTGGCAGCAAGCCAGGGGTTAGACAACTACGAGAATATCACACCAGGAGGAAACTATAATGCACTTTGGTCCAAGCAAATATTCTTCTCTCGTTTGAATTGAAGTTCTTTTAATTGGGAGGAAACTAAGATTTGGATCTGGAACTTACTCTATTATAATTGGTTCCAGTTTTTGAACCCTAAAATCTACTGTGTTTGCACTGAACTCATTATACAACCGCCAGATATCCCATACAACTTCGAATTTTACATAAAAATGTAAGGAAACAACTAAGGATCCTCTTAATCTACATTGAAACATTAAGCACATTAAATCAATAATAAGAACATCATCTTTTTGGCTAAATGAAAAACTAAGTATCCACAAGGCTCATATATAATAAGCACCGATCCTACCCACTTCCACACAATCCTCCCCAACACCAACAACTTGATCACCAGTGTTCCTCTTGCAGCGCTGCAACGGGAAGAAGAACAACCCCAACCCCGCATCTTCTCCAAACACCAAAAAAAGAGTCCTGGCCACCCCGTCGCTCATGGCTCGCAAATCCTCGAAGCTCAACATCGTGGACAGCAAAGCCCTCATATCGCAGATTGTGCAGCCAGCGTTCTTGTAAGAGTTCAGAAAGGTGCAAGCTTTACACGACCATTTCGGGGTCACTCCAACCCCGGCCAAGCCAGAGCTCAACCCTCGGTACTCGCACGCAATTTCACACTTCCATGGTGATCCTCCAGGACCTATCTGTCAAGAAATGAGACATACGATCAATGACGTTTCCACATCGGCAAAGGACAAGTTCAATATTTGGGAGATAAGAAAGATGAAAGAGCTAAAAATGGAAATCTTCTCTTCCGGTGATCCAGCAAATTGTGGTACAATTCAAGCTATGTTAATGCAAATAGCAATTATTTCCCCATTTTCATTTTCTCATCTTGGTTTACGCCGGAAGGAGCTTGACTAGTTTGAGTAAGGAAGATGGCCTAGAATTAATTAGAAGGCAATCTGCATTTCAAGAGATCACATTATACGACTCAATCACAATTCATCTATGGCAGCTTGACATAACTACAAGGCCCTTCATTGTTTGGACAATTTTCTCTCCTCCTTTCATTCGCTTGGTCTCCCTCATTCATGCGTCTTTTATTCATACACTCTCTCTATCTGTAATAGAGATCAGGACTTGCCAAATCCAAACATGAGACATCTATTAATTGTGTCACATCTAATCCACAATCCACATGCTTTTTTAAATTGATCATGCACAAGATAACAAGCTAACATGTTTCTTAGTCTAACAAAAGAAATCCACGCCAGTGTTCAGAACCGCATTGTCTCTGGAAACCCTCTTCTAAAACAGGAACCGCATACGCTAAAAACGAGTTGTTACTTACTCTGCAATTAATCTGATAACATGTTGGCGCACCACATCCGCGAGTTCCCCTCCATTCCTGCCCGTTGCCCAATATCATTGAAATAAGCCGCGAGAAGTATAAAAAGTTTGAATTAAGGTATCAGCGGGAAAGATAAAAGTAAGTACCCGAAGTTTTCCGATACAAATCCTGCGATAGAAAAAACCCGATCGAAAGATTCGAGCCACCGTTGACGAGTCTCTCCCAGAACATCATGCCGCAGCATGTCCGTCCAAAAATGATCCCGTAGTTCTTTCTTTCGCGACAAATCCACTTCATAGAAGACGGGCAAAATCTTCTGCCCATTTTCTTCAACGCATTTGAACATTTGAACTAGTTTATCAAGACAGTCATGAGATGAGGCGAAATCTTCAGAGATAATTGGAATAAATATCTTGCAGTGATCCATGGCATTGCGAACCTCGCGATCAACATCTTTACCAATGAGGTATTGATCATCATCTCTGAACACACTGATATTTTCACGCTCGAGGTGGTAAGGAAGGTGAGAAGCAAAGGTCCTTTTAGTAGCAGGGCTAGAGAGCGGGAACACTTCGCATTTACTTTTTTTTCTTTTCTTCCCTACAATGCAGCACGACAAATCAAAGCGATCATGATAAGAAATAACCTAACGGTAGTCGTACGAAAGTTCAAAAGAACAAGGAAACTTTAAAAAGCCACCAAATCGGTAAGGCCATAAACTACGCAAACATTACATGCATTCTCTATGCGGAAATTGAAGGGAGGCCAAAGCCGTCACATGATGAACATTACATGAGAATACTTACGAAACATGGGGATTTGTTCGATCCATGGCGGACTCAGTATACTGGAAACCTTTTCAACCACCATATCCACCAGACGCCTGCTCATATATAGTACAAAAAGCAATATTACGGTACAGTTTGATCCCTTCTTTTCCCTAACTCTATTGATTGCAAATCGGTCATTCCCATCCAAAAGTGCACAGGCTTTGTATGCAGATTTATGACGAATCTGACAAATATAGATTCGTAAATTTGTAGATAAATACATATATGTACATACCCATCAGCAACGTCCCGTGATGACCATCCTTTAATCCTCGCGACAGACCTCAGCGCTTCCCTCCATTCTTCCACTTGTTCCGGCGTATGGTGTTTCGCCAGCTCACTAAAACCCTTTCCAAACTCCCCGGTTTGGTTATATACATCAGAGACATCCAAGTCATAGAATATAGGGAGAATTAGTTTGCGCTGATCTGCCTTGCCGCATTTCACAATCTCGGTGAGTTCGCGCAAGCACCATTCACTACTCGCATAATTTCCGGAGATGACGGCGATGGCGATTTTAGAATACGCGATGGCCTGCAAGAGCCCTGGCCCAATCTGCTCGCCGAGGAGATCGGGGTCGTCCTTGAACACGGAGAATTTAGCAGCTACCAGCGCGTTATAAAGGTGATCAGTGAAGCCGTTGCGAGTGTCTACCCCATTGAAATTCAAGAACGCATCGTAGTTCGGACGGACAGCTGTAGCGCAGCGGTTTGCAACGTGCATCAGCGAACCGCCGAAATTCCCACTCCCAGGGACGGCCTTTCTTTTCCCACTCGGTACAGTCACAGTCGATCTGCTCAAATCATTACTTTGCTTTTAGATCTGCCCGGGTTCTTGCTCTTCGAGTCACGGTTGATCTGATCTGAGCGCTGGCGCTGCGATTCCATCGAGGATGACCACGGCGCGAAGCTGGAGGAAGGGCTCACCGTCTTCAAGTCCGACGAGTTCGACGCCGATGCTTACGTCCCAGTCCAAGTGCACCTTCAACGAGAAGGTTCCCCCTCCTCCTCGTGGCCCTCTTGTGTTGTGTTGCGTTTGATTTTGGGCGTTAGCTGCGGGTGCTTCGACCGGTCCTTTCGGGTTGCGTCTGCTTGTGGGAATTCAACTCGGATGGCTCGCGGGTAGAAGGGACGACAGACGGAGCCGTTGCGGTAGCATGCCTGGACCGAGCCGTAGCTTCGGGAGGCCCGAACCAAGGGACGCAGCAGCTTCGGGACCTGTAAGGGGCAGGCTCGGAGTTCGCGAAAGATCTTCGGGAGAAGGAGACGAGGCTATTATCTGATCATGGCTCACTTATAAAGTGGATAAACCACCAATCATTTATTCTTTTTTATTTTTTGGTCGGTCACCAATCATTTATTCAATGAAGACAAAAAAAGGCCAGATTTTCATATATGTCAATCTTAGATTCTAATGGTTGTTAAGAAAAAAAAAAGGGAAATAGACAGAGGAAATGAAAATGGCACAGGGCAGCCACGTTTTGGGCGGAGAGATGGGTAGGTGAGGTGGCTGCCTTCACAAATGCTCATTACAGATTCCAATGGTTGTAGTGGACGGTTTCAGCAAATCGGTTGGAGCTTCATGATAATACAAGTTGAAACCCTTCGGATCAGCCTTTGAAAAGTAGTTCCCCATGGAAAAGCGAGAGGCCTATTAACGGAAGGCAGATCACTAGATTGTTCGGTTCAATAATTGGGAAGCTAAGCACTTTAGAAAGGATTGACCGAGAAAATGTCTTGTTTTCGTGAACTAGATTCTAACAAACAACAATCTTCTTACTAAGATACCAGGATTTCACGAATCAGATGGAAAATTGTCCGCGTAGGGGGGTGGGGAAGAAACTGAGGGGGCGGGGGAGCTGGTGGTGGCATGGGGGAAGGGGAGGGGGAGAAAGAGAGAGCAGCGAAGAATTTGAGCATTGTTCACTGTTCAGAATCTGAGTGAAAATAGGTGGGTATTGGGACTTTGGAGAAACGGGCAAAAATTTGGAAACTTTGTGGTAAAAGCAGGTCCAGAGAAGATATCTCTTGCCAAGGAATGCAGAGAGGCTCTTCAATCTGGGATTAAATTATTAGCCGATGCTGTTTCTGTTACTATAGGACGTAGAGGTATGTGGAATCTTCTTTTTCTACTGCTTAATTCCTGTTTCTGTCAATTTAATCTTGGAATCATTTGTTTATTTCATCATTTATATATCGTGGAGGGTTGTGCTGGAGGAGGAGAAATGTAGTGGCCATTTGGACAGAGTGAGATATTGCGGTTTCGCTTCTTAGTTATGAGGGAGCTGGCTGGTCTGAGTTTTGTGCAACGCTGGAGTGAAGAGTAATCTTGATGGCCTACGGGCAGAGCCGTGTTCTTTTAGCTTGAGCTGGGCATATGAACTTCTCCTTTTCTCGAGAGGGCAATGCTAGATGTTCGTAACCTTTTATTGTGACATTCCAAGCCGACTGTGTTGTCTTGCTTTCTTGATTCCATTGTTATTCTTTTTTTCATTATCTCTTTTGTTGCTCCATTCCTTATTCATTCCCATGGACTCGATGTAATTCACGGATTCTTCCTAGATGACCTATTCACAGAAGATAGTTTTTTTTTCCACTGCACGCACCTGATAGAGTTATTTTGGTTGCGATGGGAACCGATTCCATTGTCTCATGCTATGGTGTCACAATTGCCTGAGTGATAGAACTTTCAGATGCAATCGAGAATATGCCAGGGGAATGTTACTCCAAGAGGTCATATTCATGGTTGATGGTTACTTCTCTCCCAGAAGCTTGCTCTTATGCTTATACTCTTAAAATTCTATTTTTGCACCCAAATGTATATGCTTCCAGGTGGCTGCCCGCATAAATGACTTGGCTGGTGATGGCACAACTGCCGCAATCATCTTGGCTCAAGCATTGATCAAATCTGGGTTGTTGGCAGTTCCATTTGGGGCTAATCCAATCTCTATAAAAGAAGCTATGGATAAGATTGTTAAAAGAGTCGGTTGGGATTTTGTAGGAAAAGAGCTCCCTTGTAAGAAGGAGTGATCATATTACATCTTATTGATTAATATATAAATATGATTAATATTACGAAAAATTAGTAGTTGATACACATGTGGAAAATGTAAGGTAAGATTTCAAATTGGTACATCCATTAATTATCACACGTCATTTAACTCATTAATTTGACTATAAAATTTAACGGAAATTAAAAGAGAGTAAAATTATTACAATGGTTCTAAATTTGAAGAAATTTGTTGCGGATGTATTAACTTTTAGAACTGTTTGTGATATTAATTTTGTTGGTTGTTATCCCTTTACCAAAAAAAATAAATAAATGTGTTGGTTGTTATTCTTCGCTATTGTTGTCGTGTACAATGCCTTCGTTTTTTGCAAACGGGGCTGATCTTCGCGGAGCAAGAAATCAATGCAAATCATCGATCAATCTCTGTTGCCGTATAAAAGTACTTTTGCTTGCTACGTGCGCGATCGCACTGTAGTCAAGCCATGATAATAACAGAAAAAAGAACGTGAGAATTGGATTCTTCTTTCTTTAGTTGGGAGACGCGGAAAAACGATATTAAAAATAAACGTTTGCTTCAATTTCTGAACCTGTCCTTCCCCATATTTCCTTGTTATATGTGGACTAGAATCCAAGCACGTTCTAGCATTATACTTTTTAGGCACCTATAACGAAAAACCAATTGTGCCGTCCTCATTGGCTCTTCATGCTCCAAGTTTTCTTTTGTCTCTATTACACCCTTTGTAAGTACTTCCCAGTCCGTTCTAACATAGTGGGCGCATGTCTCTCGAATCTTCTCATTAAAGCGTCCCAAAATCCTCAATTCAACATGATCAATCCACCTCAAACAACATTCTCTCATCTTATCCTCAACTGAGGTGATACCTATCTTCTCTTGGATAGTCATTTCCAAAATCTTTTTATTTCCTTTTTCTCACATGTTTACAAATAAAAAATGAAGCATTCCCATCTCCCCTATCTACATTCATTTTGTGTCCATGTCAATATTTGTTTGCCCTGCTCCTGTAAAGCTTTTCCTTAAGATAATTAGGTGGCATTCTAGAGTCGCTTAAAGCCCCGATCACACTTCTCCATTTCACGCATCTTACCTGAACTCTATGGGTGAGATCTCCATCGAGCTTTCCTTTTTTCTTTGGCAAAATATCTTCAAGATATCGAAAACATCCACTCGTTGATGCTTTCTTGCCTTGATGTCTACTCTTATCAACATTACTCATCATATATTTCGTCTTTGATCAACTCATTTGAAAACCTTTTAATTCTAAAGTTTCTTTCCAAGATTCTGAGTGCCTTATCCCCACTTGGATTTCATCGGCTGGCACCATATCATCTCAGACAAAGGAAAAGACATACACTAGCATGGAAATTTTTATCGCTTGCCCAAGAAAAAAAAAGTCATTTAACAAACTGTCATCACTTATTATATCAAACTTAACTCAATTTATTCCTCGAAAAATTATTACGTCTTCTAAATTAACCTATTCACCCCCTTTATAGCCTCAACATGATAGATGAATTACCTTCTGCAGTTTCTTCTTCTGCAACTCCTGTTTCCTTCATTTTAATCTTGGATTTATCTGTTTATTTGACTTTTCATTATCACAGGGGGCTGAGCTGGAATTGGATTAATGTAGCGGTGGTTTGGACAGAGTGAGAGAGATAGTGTTTTTTGGTTACTAATTATGAGGGAGCTGGCAGGTTTAGTTTCGTGCAACACTGGAGTTGAAAAGTTATCTTAAAGGCGTATGTCCGGACTGTGCCCTTTTAGCTTGAGTTTTGAGTATGAACTTTCGCTTTTCAATATAGAGGGCAATGCTAGATGTTCCGATCTTTTTATGCCAGCGTTCTAAGTCGATGGGAAATAATTACGGATAGAACACGATCCCTCGTTAGAAAAATAATTTCTTCAGCATATCAGTATTATTTTATCGAACCATGTGTAAGATCTATGCCGGTCATATTAGGGAGGAAAATTATCCAAAAAGTCTTAAACCTATTACACTTTTGTCAATTCAATACTAAAACTTTCAATTTTGTCAATTAAGTTTTAAATCTTTTCATATTTTGCTAATTAAGTCAATCTGACTAATTTTAATCGAAAATTACTAATATGGATGATGTCACATAGTACCTCAAGTACTGACGTTGACATTTTTAATAATATTTTAATATCTTTTTCAAATTTTATAATTTTATTTTTTCTAACTTATTTTTTCTAATCCTAGGCAAGTGAGGTTGCCGACTAACCCTCTTAGTTGGTAATTTCTTCAGTAAATTCTAAATTATATCATTAATAACGTTAAGGTAGAAACAACTGCTTAGAACTAATAAGGTGGCACTTCAAGTTCAAAGTACAGATTATTTTTTAAGGTAAAGGGCGTGTGATTGTTAAGGAGTGTTGTGACATGCTTCCTTTTGTTTTCCGACATTCTAATTGCCCATTATTTTAGAGAGGTCAATTTTATAACGGATTGAATTGCCAAATCCAAATGCTCATGCGTTCTTGACTCGATTCTTAGCTAGTGGTGGACTGTGGGGGGCCCCACCTCTGCTGGCGTGTTGATTGCGACCCGCAATGCTCCCCGGCCAAAGCTTGGCGGGGGACAATTTGCTGTTGACCCCTTCACTTGCTTTCAAATCTTCGTTTCACTCCCCGTATAGAATTACGCAATTTTCACTTAGACCCCTCCCTCCCCACGTGTGTGTATATATATATTTTCAGGGGGGTAATTTTGAGGATAGTTGAGACCAGCTCATAAGGTAAAAAAGGCTACGACATGGGTTCGTCAATTTCATATGGTTTGATTTTAGAGGTTATTTGATAATTATGATTAAAACCGAATGAACTATAAAATAAGCCCGGTGTAATTCAACTGTATAATATTTTTAAAATCGTTCCATATGGTGTCACAGTTGCAAGACACGCACATGATTTGATTTACTAAAGAAATAAAAAAAAGGGGGGGGGGGGGAAGTTTCAAAAGTTTTCTTCATTTCACATGACGAGGCGAGACGTGCTTAGGAGTGTGCAAAAGAACCAGGACCTGCCCGGACCGCTCGGAACCAGATCGGAACAGCCCGAAACCGGGGGTTCTTGAGGGAACTGGTTCGGTTCCCGGTTCCAATTTTTGGGAACCAGTGGGTACTGGTCCGGCTCCCGGTTCCATGGGCAGATCCGTCCACCCGCCCACCCGACCGAACCGATTATATTAAAATAATATATTAATTTTTAATATTAAAAAAATTGAAATTACTAATTAATAAACCCAAATTAAATAACTAAAAAAATTAAGTCAAGATCACTTCTTTATCATCATTCCAAAGTGAAATGCCTAGAAAAATGCCAAAAAAATTTGGCCTTAGTTAAACTAAAAAGACAATGAGGAAGAAATATCTCGTCATGCAGCTTCTGTAATATACCTTATACAAACTTGCCAAAACAAAGCAAAAAAGTTTGGCCGAGAGATTTTGACATAGGACAATGAGTCCACAATAAGGAATAAATCTTTAGGCGTTCAACTATATGCCGATGCTTCCTTTCAGGTATCCCATTCTGCTCATGTGTATATGGACAGGAGATATGCTGTTGAATGCCACAGTTCTGTAAGTGAGTTCTGAATTTTTGGCTAACAAACTCTCCTCCACCATCACACTGAAAAGTCTTGATCTTACAGTTATGCTGATTTTCTACTAATTTTTGAAACATGAGGAAAATACTATAGAAATCTGACTTTAGCTTTAAAGGGTATATCCAACCGAACCGAGAGAAATTGTCAACAAAAATAACATAGTACTTGAAACTCGAAAAGATTTAATCGGAGAAGGTCCCGCATGTCACAAAGTGAATCATTGTAGAGGTTTTGTAGCTGTAAAATTTGACAATGAAAAAGGTAGAGCAGTACTCTTAGCTATTTGGCAACTCCTACATACAGAGTGTGATTCTTTGTTATACTGAATCAAATTTTGAGCCTTCAATTGCTTCAAGATACTCTGATTTGTGTGAGCCAGACGCTGATGCCAGATACTTTCTGCAACAATTCTCTGTCTTTGTGTGAAATAAGCTTATGCAGCATGAGGGTCTACTCTGTATAACCCTCTAACCTTCCTTCCTAGCTTCATGGTTGTGTTGGTTGTGCTGTCCTTGAGATACACACCAGTTTTGTCAAAAATAAAGGAACAGGGGTAATCATCAGTGAATTTTGATACGATAAAAGATTTTTCTTAATCTCGGAACTATCAAGACATCATTTAGAGGCAAGGCAGTAATTGCAGCATTTAATATTGCATTACCAATGTATTTGACAGTAAACACAGACCATTGCCTATCATAACTGTTTCAAAGCATTGTCATTTTTAGAAAGACTCGTGAAGTATACCAAGATTGGAGGTAATATGAGTTGTTGCTCCAAAGAAACCGGATACCATTCTTGATCATTTGTCTCTTCGATACGTAGTGCTGCTAGTGCTGTCGGTATATCCTCAGCTTGGAAGGAGTTATCAAACTGATACCAACAATGTAAAGCATCATGACCAGGCCTCTTACAGATTTGGCACTCAAGTCGCTTTTGTTCTGCTGGTTTCTCTAATTGTATCTTTGAATTTGGTGTAGGATATGACCTGATATCAGAATACCTTTGTGCTGATACATTGTATGGTCTAAACCCTTGAGCAGAACCTAAGGTAGAGGAGGTATTGATTTGTTTGAACTGCTGATTTTCTTGTTCATAGTTCGAGTTACTATTTCTGTAACTCATATTTCTTCCAGGATAACCAAAGTTTCTATACCTGGTATTATATGTTCTTCCTCTTCCATAACCTCTTCCTCCACGATTACTTATTCTTGATCCTCTAGGAATAGCATTTGATTGTATATATTCTCTGTCAGCCTCTTCGTTTTGTATAGCTTTAGTTTTCCGCTGTCCATAGTAAGCTAGGTTGGGTCTGAACTGATTTAAAGAATAAGTCTGTAACCTGGCTTCGAATCTTTCTAAGTGTGAGATTACTTCATCATATTCTGGTTGGGGCTTCAAACAGTAGATTGTAGTTTTAAAACTTTCGTACTCAGATCCCAAGCCTTCCAGAATTCCAAATAATTTTGTGATTTCATCCACTGGTTTCCCTATGGCATTCAATTGATCACATATTGACTTGTATTCCCTAAGATATGCTGATAATGTTTGTTCACATTTCTGGCAAGCCTGCAATTTTCCTCTCAACTCAAACTCCTTAGCTACTGATTTTTGTGTGAACCGGTTTAACAGAACTTGCCAAACTTCATAAGCAATGTTTAATCCAATTATCAAGCTGAGTATATTTTCTGATACTGCACCACTAATCCAAGAGGATACAAGTTGATCGGTTTTTATCCAATCATTATAATCAGGATTAGAGATCTCAGAAACTTGACCTCCTTCTTCAATCTGTACTGTCTTTGCAGGTGGTGAAATTCCCCATTCACAAAATCGAATAGATCTTGGCTTCTCAAGAACCTATAGAATTGAGCTTGCCATAGGAGGAAATTGCCCTCAGCTAATTTGATGGTAACGAAATTCGAGATATTTACATGAATAGGAAATGGATATCTCAAACTTCTTGCTGCCATTCTATTCTTCTTGATCTCAGATCAACTCTAGTTGCAGACACAAATTCTACTGATTTGCAGTAAGATGCAAATGAGAATCTTGCTGATTTAGATGTGGATGAAGAATACCGACTTACAGATCTTGTTGGACAATTACGATATCTTCGTGAGATCAAAGAAGCTTTGAATCTAACTTTGATCCGGTGCGATCTTCTCTATTTGTTCAGCATCAAGATGATTTCTTCAAAGATGCGGCTGCTCGATACCATGAAGAAGTTTATGTGCGAGAGAAAAATAAGATGAAGAATCAGAGAGAGATCTTGAGATGAAGAACTTCCTTTCTTATTCTAATTTCCTTGATCTTGTACAATTCGAGAGCTTAGCCTTTTATATACAAGGACTAACTCTGAAATTCTGTTTTACAGGTATTGATTCAGTTGAAGAAAAAGTAACTAACTGAAACAAACTTTGACTAACTACCAGTACCGAACTATTCTAGATTAACTGGCCGAGACTAATCACGACTAACAGCTTTATGCAGAATTTTCATAATCAGTTTTCTTCTCATTCTTCTTAGCAGCATGTACATATTCTTCTTCTTCTTCTACATATGTTTTCCCTTCATCACTCTTGTATGTCTTGCTTCCTCTGTTCTTCCTGGTATTGATGATAGCATTAGTCGAGAGGCCTCTTTTCCCTTGCTTTTGTTCTTCTGCTGGCTTATCTTAACATAGGCTTCATCACAAACAAAGGTTCCTAAGCATCACATAGAGGGTTTTTAAAGCATCACACCTAAGAGAAAAAAAAAAATGCCTAGGACACGAAATTTGCCTACAAAATTTTATTCCAACCCATGATAGCCATGATAGAAAACAAGTTTAACCAAAATTGCTATCATTTCCTCACAATTATTGTAAGTGCGTGCCATGATACCCTTCTGCAACCTCTCCAGCTATTGTTATGGAAGTCACGTAGTCGTTTTACATTGAAAACCAAAATTATTTCGTGTCAAGATTGGTTTCATGGATCCACCCGGGAATTGGACCGCACCATGGGTGGATCCTGGTTCCAATTTTTTGGAACCGATCCTTAGCGAGCGATTCCCGATTCTAAGTCGAGAACTACTCGCCCGGACCATGCACACCCCTATGCGTGCCAATTCATCAAAAGGGGATGGAAATTGAAAAAAAAAATAAAAAAATTGGGATGCGATCCCGAGGGCAAAAGCATAACTACTTCACAATTTCATCGCGTCTTCCTCCAACGGAATTTGGAAAGATTCACCTCGATTTTTTTTTCCCGCGGCCCCCGTCGGGACATGAGTCGCCCGGTAATTCGGGCGTGGGCCCCATCGCAACTTCCATGTTTGATGCGGAACGAAGATATGACCTCGGGAGGTATAAACTAAATTGGAATCAGATTCACATATATTGAGGATGTGGCTGGGGTTCTGCATGTGGATAAATACATACGCATTTATGTAGGAGAGAAGGAAATGTCAAAAGGCAATCCGACGCCGGTTGAACTTCAAAGTCGTTCAAGGAAAATTCCTGTCCTCAACGAAGAGCGCATTCTAACATTCATAATGCCGACAATATGTAAGGGCCATAGATTCCTCGCTCGGGGACAAATTGGAGAGTCGACGTCTTCTGTTTGGACGATCAGCCAAACGAAATGGACGAACAACCCATTGTTTAGAGCTTTGTCGGGAAGAGGGCCGTTAAGCCTTGTCCCTTGGTTAGATCCGATCCGTATTTAATATAACACGTGCTTCTACGTATGCATGTCCATTTGATCGACGGTTCCTGATATGAATTCCGAGATGTGCATCATTTTGTGCGATCGATTCTTCTACTTAATTGTGGGGACACTGAAATATGATGTAATAAATAGATGTTTGCATCAATTTTTATAAATATATCGGGTTAAACAATAATCATCTTTCCCATATTTCCTTTTTTTAATGTTGACTAAGATCAAGCCCATGCTAATATTGCAGTTTTTAGACACCTATAACAATGGACCAAATCTTATGATACTAAATGATATTGGTTATACGAAAATAGTTACGCCATTATCGTGCTGATATACCCATGGTTTACACTCATTTCATGTGCATATTAAAAACTTTTTTGCCTCTCAGTCCATGTCTTAAAGACTTCACTAGCCTTATTATAATCTTATAAAATTTTTCCTTCAACTGACTGTGGACACCTAAAATTCCCATGTTAACTGCATAGAAAATTAATGATTAATTTTTAACCACTAAACAAAAAATAATTTTCTTAAAATTGCATAGCATATAAATGTCGAAGCATGTGCTTTAATATTAATAGAATTTAATAGAAAAATATTTTAAAAAAAGGAAAACGAAAATAAAAAAATTAACTAATTAATTTAAAAATAAAAATAAACAACAAGGCGAGGCCGGGCTGCTCCGGTCCCTTCTTTTCCTTTCGTCTTTTCCGCTTGGGCCTGGCCCGTCATTCCTTCATCCTTTTCCGATGGCATAATCAAATCATAATCAAATCATATTCTAATCTAATCTTCCAATGGTTTACCAATAATATTATCAATTTTATCAGTTAATCCATACGCAATGTTGCATTTTGCGGAGCTTGTTGCTGTTGGTTTCAAGTATGTCTCGGTGATTTCTTCCAAGTCTGAATGTATGCTCGGGATGTAAAAATTGCTCAACGTTCTCTCTTTAATCCCCTGCGCACCATTTGTTTGACAAAATGTTTGAACCACGGTCGTACACATTTTCTTCCGATTTTGAGTTACTCCGAATGTGTAGCGATAGAGTTCGCTTAATGGTGCTTTTTC
Organism: Eucalyptus polyanthemos subsp. polyanthemos; assembly: GCA_017140185.1. Taxonomy (NCBI): domain Eukaryota; kingdom Viridiplantae; phylum Streptophyta; class Magnoliopsida; order Myrtales; family Myrtaceae; genus Eucalyptus; species Eucalyptus polyanthemos. The sequence continues at coordinate 16,678,773 of CM029460.1, forward strand.
ACTAATCTCAACATATTATTATTATTATTTTTTTTTGGCTGTCAACGTGGTTCAATATGTCGAGTCTTGGTCGATGCCTCAGGTAGGTCATGATGGCTTATATGGTATTGATGATGATGATGATGCAAATTTAAAATTGAATTACTTTTAGTTACAAAGTTCTGATTTTTTAATGGACTAACCGATGGTGACACGAGCTTGAGAAACAACTTTCAGATGCAAAGCTGCGATTCGCTTTGGGTTGACTGTTGATTATTGTTTATGAGCTCTATCCTGACTTTGGTGGAGTTGTTCGAATGTTATCTACTATTACATATTTTTTGATCCATTGTATGGATTATAATTGATACTCTGCACATAATCTTTGTTGTGCAGAGGTATTCTGTGGTGCAATGCTTCAGTGCGAAGAACATATAACCCTGAGCTGTACTGCACAAAGTAGGGGTGTCAACGGTTCAATTCGGTTCGGTTTTTTTGAAAAACCAAACCGAACCGAACCGTTAGAAAAATCTTTTGAACCGAATCGAATGAGACCTTAACAGAATACGAACCGAACAAAAATTTCGGTTCGGTTCAGTTCGGTATTTCGGATTTTTTTTTTTGGTTTTCAATTCTTTAATTTTTTTTTATTCCCTAAATCTTCTTCTTCCTTGCGTTCTTCTCCGTCCCCGAACAACGCTGCAACTTCCCTGTTTCAGCAAAACAGGCTTTCCTCAAATCTCACCCAAAAAAACCACCGGCCGAAGTAGCCAGCACCCACACCGTCACCGAACCACCACCCTCTGCCAGTTGTTCCCTCCAACAAGCATCGACTACTATTAATTTATGACTCGAGTTTGAGATTCACTGGACTTTTGACGGATTACAAAAGAGGAAATATAAAAATAAATGAAAACAAAGTTTCCTCTTTGCCACACGGAAGCTTGCGGAATCCGAATTGAAGAAAAACAAAGAAGCAGCGTCCCACTCCCTCGGCTTTGTAGAATTAAAAGGGAAAGTCAAATCTTTCTCTTTTGTTGACCAAATCTTGGATTATGCGATTTCTTCACGCATGCAATTCTCTGGCGGTTATATATATAACTTTTTTTCGTGGGACTCTCTTCAGCGAAGCCACATATTGAAGCGCCGCATGAGTGCTTGTTCTGCCGTTGTTGATACGAGCATTGAAGCGCCGTTATTCTAGCGAGTGCTTGGCGGGTTTTCGTTCATGCAATTACATCCAAGAAGTTTAGTGTTTGTAGTCGATTACATCTTGAGGTAATATTTGCGTGTAATTTCTCCATGAGATCGAGAGATTATTTTTGAGGAATTTCGGGGCTAAACACTGCGTGCGTTATTTGGTGTAATTGGGGCTTGGGAAACACTGAAAGAGTGTTTGAGTGACTTGAGTATGTAATCTCCTTGTATCGCTTGATCTATAGTGAAATTCGCTGCTGCTCTCCCCATGGACGTAGATCTTTATGACTAAACCACGTAAATCCGGTGTCCGATTTATTTTTCTTCTTCCGTCTATATTTTGTTCGATCGCTCGCCCCATCGCAACAACTACCACCGGCGGACTACTTGGCTCGGCTTCCACCGAGCTTGGCCGGGAAGATAGAACTCGGTGCCATCGACCGGGCGCTGTTCGAGGTAGCCCTAATGCTGACATCTTCCAACACCCACCCGTGCCAACACCGTTAACCTTCCCTTTCCTCGAACCATCCACGACCAACCCACAAAACCAAAGAAAATCTACGCGGATCTGGCCTAGACAAAACGTCGAACATCTGGGGTGCGCCCACGAAAAAGCTAATGAAAGCTCGACAGTGAGATCAATCAACAATCCAAGCAGAAACAACAACTGAGCAAAGTCTAGAGACAACAAATCGCGGGCGCCAGTGATGGAGAAAAAGGGAAGGTGACGAGCTGCGTCTGCGGGCGCCTGTGACGCAAGGGAAAGATGCACGAGTGACGAGAGTGAGCTGGCGTGGCGTGGGGGGATAGGGACGTGTAACAAAAAGATGCTTAGGCGAGGAACGCGTGCTTGAGCAACGGGTGACGGAGGAGCTCGCTGGTTTTTGGAGAGTTCTTTGGCCAAGTGAAGGAAGAGTCGAAGAGGGATGAAGGAGAGACGTCCCTCAAATGGTTGCCGTCCCTAAGGCCGTCACTGTCGTTGTCGCCGTCGCCGTCACCAAGATGAGAGAGAATTAGAAATAAGGTAGTGAGTCTTGTGAGCCGTGGAGACTAGAGACAGTGGAGAGGAAGAGGATTTTAATTTTTATCGGTTTTATCGGTTCAGCTCGGTTCGGTTAACCGATAAAAACCGAACTGATAAAAAAATTTCGATTTTTAATGAGAACCAAACCGAACCGAAATTTTTTCGGTTCAATTCGGTTCGATTTTCGGTTCAGTTCGATTTTCAGGACGGTTTTTGACACCCCTAGCACAAAGCATCATGGCAAGAGCCTTATCGAACCTACTACTCAAGGGCATTATAGGTCCCCAGCGGGGTGCTCTAATAGAATGGTGAGCTTTTGTTCCTGCATCAACTAGCATAAGATGTGGTCATACTAGTTATTATTGTATGGATGGAGGCGCATAGGATTAAATTCTGAAGATAAAAGATGGTTTTTGAGATGTGCCCTAAGATATCGACTAGAAGCTAGTTTAGCTGGGCAAAGAAGAAAACCGAAGTAAATCGTGGAGTCACCCTAACCATTTTCCATCTTTACTCCGAAAGGTGACAGAAAGTGTAATGTTGACAAAAGGCGTAATGGAGATTTGGGAAAAAGCTTTTCTTCTGTATTATTGTATACACTTACATTGGTAAATTTATAATGTAAGAGACAAAAGAATAAAACAAGAAAAAATAATAAATGAATCACTATTTTCCTATTTTCCTATTTACCAAACTAATCCACGATTGACTGAATCATAATTGATAGAATCGAGATCCTCAAGATATATTTCCAACACTCCCCCTTAAGCTAGTGGCCTGTAAATGTCAAGGATACCTAGCTTGCTCAATAGATACCTATGCTATTTCTGACATAATGCTTTAGTGAAAATGTCCGCAGGTTGCTCCGTTGTTCCAATTCCTTTTGTCACGAGAACTCCATCTTTGATTTTATCCCGAGTGAAATGATAATCCACTTCTATGTGTTTTGTTTTCTCATAAAAAACTGGATTTGCCGCTAATAAAAGTACAGCATCATTATCACAAAACAATTCACTTGGTCCACTGACTTGTACTCCAAGGTCCAAGAGTAGTCCTTGTATCTAGACTACTTTAGAGATAGCCTTTGCCATGGCCCGATACCCTGATTCTACAGATGATAATGATATAGTTGATTGTTTCTTCGTCTTCCAAGAGATTAATGACTTTCCCAGCTTTATGCAAAAACCAGTAATAGATCTTCTGGTCATTGGACAAGTAGCATAATTTGTGTTACAAAAATCTGTCATTTTCATATTACAGTCACGAGATAAAAGTATACCACGGCCTGGACATCCCTTCAAATATTTCACAACCTTCAACGCAACATTCATATGTGATTGCTTTGGCATATGCATGAACTGGTTAAGTACTTGTACTGCATGAGATATGTCAAGTCTTGTCATTGTAAGATATAACAATTTTCCGACAAATCGTTGATATTCAGAAGGATCTTTGAGCACTGGATCCTTGATGGTTGAAGGGGAATTAAGGTCATACTCATGCATTGTCAATTTGACATTCTGCTCAACTGAAATGGTTGCTAGTTTACATCTTGATAACCCTGCTTCAGAAATAATCTCCAAGATGAACTTCCTTTGACTGAGGCAAATTCCTTCATTGGATCGAGCAATCTCGATACCAAGAAAATTTTTTGGTGGTCCCAAATCTTTGATATGAAAAGTGGAGTGCAAATACTTTTTGAACTTGGCAACATTAGAATCATTATTTCCCATGACAAGTATGTCATCAACATATATCAACAAATAAATTGATGAATCTTTTGTAGTTTGTGTAAACAAGGCATAATCATACTTAGAATGCTCAAAACCTGCATTGGTTAGTACAGTAGTGAATTTGACATACCATTGTCTAGATGCCTGTTTTAATCCGTATAAGGATTTGCGAAGACGACATGCCCGAGACTCCCCCTATTTATGTACCCTTGAGGAATATCCATGTAGATTTTTTCATCAAGATCACCATGTAGAAAAGCATTATGCACATTCATCTGATGGAGGGACCAATTCCGTATGGCTGCAACGGACAAGAAGGAACATACATTGACTTCTTTAGCTACTAAAGAAAACGTCTCATGGTAGTCAAAGCTTTCCTTTTGAGTGAATCCCTTGTTATTAATCGAGCTTTATAGCACTCAATAAAACCATCTGCCTTGAACTTGATTTTATAAACCCATTTGCAGCCAATTAGTTTCCGACGTGGGGGCAAGGGAACAATATCCTAGGTGTGATTCTCCATTAGAGCAGTAAGTTCACATTCCATCGCATGTCGCCATTTAGGATCTTGTGCTGCCTCAGCGAATGAGGATGGTTCCTGTTATTCTGATATACGACTGATACAACACATGTGTCCTGGTGATAACTGATTAAATGACACATATGAGGTGATGGGATATCGTGTACCCAAAGAACTTGTTGCAGAACATATGTAATCGTGGGTCCATGTAGGCGGACGAGTGGGCCGTCCAGAACGTCGAGGCCGCTCAATGATATGTGCTGAAGGATCTAATGACTCAGTACTAACTAGTGGAGTAGCTGTTGTTGAAGGAGATTGAGGAATGTCTTCAGATAAACTTGGCGATGTTGTTTCTAGAGGTGTAGATTCCATCGATATAGACAGAGATGGTCCTGATGATATAGATGGTCCAGGTGTGACAAGGAAGCTTGGTGTCAAAGATAAAGATTCATCGAACAAAAAAAGTCTGTCGTGCCTTGATGGTAAAGAGGGCTGTGATGAAGAAACCATTTCTTCAAACGGAAACACATCTTCATGGAATACAACATCCCTGCTAATGAAGAAAGTCCCTGTAGAAATCTCCATAACTCGATATCCTTTTTGAAGAGGAGGATATCCCATGAAAATGCATTGAGTGGCCCGAGGACCCACATTTGTTGCATAACATAAACAACCAAATACTTTAAGATGATCATTATACGACTGATACAACACATGTGTCCTGGCGATAACTAATTAAATGACACATATGAGGTGATGGGATATTGTGTACCCAAAGAACTTGTTGCAGAACATATGTAATCATGGGTCCATGTAGGCGGGCTAGTGGGCCGTCCAAAACGTTGTGTGCCGTCCATAACGTTGAGGCCGCTCAATGATATGTGCTAAAGGATCCAATGACTCAGTAATAACTAGTGGAGTAGCTGTTGTTGAAGGAGATTGAGGAATGTCTTCAGATAAACTTGGCGATGTTGTTTCTAGAGGTGTAGATTCTATTGATATAAATAGAGATGGTCCTGATGATATAGATGGTCCAGGTGCAACAAGGAAGCCTGGTGTTGAAGATAAAGATTCATCGGACAAAAAATGTCTATCATGCCTTGATGGTAAAGAGGGCTGTGAAGAAGAAACCATTTCTTCAAACGGAAACACATCTTCATGGAATACAACATCCCTGCTAATGAAGAAAGTCCTTGTAGAAATCTCCATAACTCGATATCATTTTTGAAGAGGAGGATATCCCATGAAAACGCATTGAATGGCCCAAGGGCCCATTTTATCTCGAGGACCCACATTTGTTGCATAACATAAACAACCAATTACTTTAAGATGATCATTATCAGGCTGTTTGTTGTAAAGCATCTCAAAAGGGGTCATACCATTAAGAATTCGAGTTGGCATGCGATTAATCAAGTAGGCAGCTATGACCACACAATCTCCCCAAAAGTCTTATGGAGTAGAAGCTTGGTATTTTAGAGCATGTGCTACCTCTAATAGGTGCCTATGTTTGCGCTTAACGACTTCATTTTGTTGTGGAGTATAAGTACAGGAGCTTTCATGAAGTATGCCATGAGATGATAGTAATGTGTTGCAATCAGAAGTGAAGAATTCACGCCCATTTTCTATACAAATTCGTTGTACAGATCTGCCAAACTGATTCATAATTATGGAAAGGAAATTTGACAAATTGCCAAAAGTTTGGCTTTTCGATTGCATAAGATATACCCAGGTGGCACGAGTGTAATCATCAACAATTGTGAGGAAAAATCGAGATCCGTCAAGGTGAGAGGTATGATAAGGTCCCCATATATCCATATGAAGCAATGGAAAAGGATTTGTTGCACGGGATGTACTTTTTGGAAAAGATGCTTGAGATTGTTTAGCTAAAGGACATATTGGACATTTTGGATGAGGAAAAAATGCACCATGATCTAATCGTTGATGAAAAATGAGATTTTTATTTTTACTGATAGCATTATAAGAAACATGCTTATTCAATAATTCTAAATCTCCTGGGGAATTGTTCTAGAAATAGAGTCTCTATGCCATGCTACCCAAGTCCATCACTCTGCTAGTCGAATGGTCCTGAAAGAGACAATTATCTAAATTGAATATGGTGTTACAAGAGTTATTCTCACATATTCTTGAGACAGATAGTAGATTGAATTCAAATTCCGGAATATATAAGACATTTCAGAGGATAAAATTTTAACCAAGATGAACGGTGCCAATTTTGGTAACATTTGTGATGTTCCCATTTGGAAGACACACCATGATAGGGGATTATGGCATTTCATATATGTAAGAAAACAGATTTTTGTTGCATACTATGTGGTCACTAGCTCCTGAATCGATTATCCATACATCAACTGAAAACGAATTCTTATTGTAAAGGAAGGTACCTAAGAATCCTGCACCCTTATTGCTAGTCTTGAATTGATCCAGCATCTGTACGATATTCTGATATTGTTCTTGGGTGATCATTTGACACCGGCCCTTTGTGGAGAAACCTGAGAAACTGTGGATTCTCTCTTTTTGTCCTTGTCATTAGGTTTTCCATGCAACTTCCAACACGTTTAAACAGTATGGTGTGGACGTTTACAGTAATCGCAATATTTATTTTTAAATCAGGAATTTTGTCCACTAACCTTTCTTGTTGACGTGGCATTTCGCAGCCCATAGGATCTGTCATAAAATGGCATTGACGTGGCACAATCCCATTCATCTGATTCAGTTGAAGCTGCGAAGGAATGGTGGCCGTCCAATCCAACGCATCGATCTCGTCCATCCATTCCAGTGCTGAGATCCCAACCATCAGATCCAGCGTGTTTATCTGAGCCGTCCATTCTAGATCGACAATCCTAGTTGTCCACTCTAGATTTATGATCCAAACCATCCATTTGCAAAGTTTTAGGGTTTCCTCCATGTCTCCTTGCCGCAGCCACGATCCTTTGCCTCTCTAGATCTGTAGGGTATTCGCCGAAGGGAAGGACGGTAAGGCTCATACCCTCACCCACCTGAGCATGTTCGATAGCGGCCATTCTATGGTGCTCCTCTTGGATGGCCAACTGATAGATGCGGCCGAGCGGCGGTGGAGGGTCCATCATGAGGATTTATGACTGGAAAGCTGAGAACGACTCGTTGAGAATCAGTAAGAACCATGTGGCTTTTTCTCTTTCTTGGATTTCTTTATACTATTTCAGCGTTGCCTCGAGTCCTTGTAGACATTCCTTGGCCGACTCTAGTTCGTTCCATAGGGAGGAAAGACGGTTGAAGCAAGCGGTAATCGAGAGGTTCCCTCGCTTCAACTCGGTCAATGCTTGGGTAATACTGAAGAGTCATGCTCAGTCAAGCTGACCATACATCTCTTTGATGTTGTCCCAGATTTGCTTCGAATCTTCAGTAGGCAACAGCCCAGCAGCAACGTCGGGGGTGAGGGTGTTGCTGATCCAAGTGCGAACTAGCTGGTTGCACCTCTACTAGTGTCACTAGAGGCGCTCGTCGATCGGGAACGGAACAGCTCTGTCAATAAAGCCATCTTTGTCTTTTGTTACAAGAGCCCGTCGGAGATCCTGAGCCCACTAGGAATAGTTTCCTGATCGGGTTAGTTGGGCCCTGTTTGACAACCATCCAAACAAAGGCTCGATTCTCGATTTTTTGTTCCTGCAATCGCTTTGGGAACGAATCGCGTTTGGTAAATTTTTTGTCCAAAACTGATTCTGGGAACAAATTTACTCCCAAAATTAGTTTTGGACAAGAATTTAGAATCAGAAAAAATATGATTCTCCGTCCGAGAATCAAAAAAGAGAATCAAAAGTGCTGAATCAAAAAAAAAATTATTTCTATATTTTATTTTTATTTCTTCCTAGTATGAAATATATATTTGTTGTATATAGAATACATATTTAATTTTATGTTATAATTTAGTATTTTTATTTATTACATATTGTAGGGATATTAGTATAGTTTATACTATGGTTTATTATTTACTATATAATAAAAATTGATTAGTTAATATTTTTATTACTTAGTATAAAAATATAATTAATCGTGAATGGTTTATGAAAATTCAATATCAAATTTATTTTAATCTAAAAAGGTAATTAAAAAAGAATTGGAATAGAAATTTTATATAGTTACCAAACGTGTTTCTATTCTTTTTCTATTCCAGAATCAGAAATTTTATTTGTTACCAAACGCGTTTTTTTACTCAGAATCAGTTCCCGGGAACAGAATCAGAAATAATCATTTCTGGTCAGAATCAGTTCCCGGGAATAGAATCGTTACCAAACGCGCCCTTGGAGGCTGATGAGGCGTAGTTTGGGGCCGTTCGCTGGTGATGTGTAAAGGGGGTCGCCAAGTTCAGGTCGGCCGCTGCCGCCAACTGGAAAGACCAGCGGCATGTACCCGGGTTGAAATGCCAGGTAGCAATTCGTCCCTTAACCTAGCATAGATCCGAGTCCCTGACCCGGATTTGTCTGGCCTGATTCCTCAGTTGGGCCGGTTATGGACGGCGTTGGTCCAGAAGGATATTGGGCGCACATCTGTCCTGGCCTAGTAGCCCACTGATACCAATTAACTGGAGGAAATGTCGAGGGCCACTGAGCTGGGCTAGAAATTTGACCCAATGCAAGAATGGATCTTGAGGGATCGTGAGTTTCTTCTGGTTGTTGAATAGAAGACCGCTCCTCGCCAGAAAGAATAATCGGATCTGATGGGGTGGGTGTCTCCTCTGTTGAGGAGCTCTCAATGTTCTTGTTCTTTGTCATGGTATCAAGAAATTGCTGAATTCCTAACCGATTTGCTAGTCTGTTTTGCAGGATAGGAACGCACAACAACAGCCCAAAAAGAAAAATGGAGGTGATTCTAAATATGCGGAAGCTAGGCCAAGAATATTGGCTCTGATACCATGACAAAAAATGTAATGTTGACAGAAGGCGTGATGGAGATTTGGGAAAAAGCTTTTCTTCTATTGTATACACTTACATTGGTAAATTTATAATGTAAGAGACAAAAGAATAAAATAGGAAAAAATAATAAATGAATCACTATTTTCCTATTTACCAAACTAATCCATAATTGACTGAATCATAATTGATAGAATCGGGAGCTTCAAGATATATTTCCAACAAAAGGTCTTAATTGGAATTACATAGGTTATTTCCGCAAGGACCCCAAGTTGCGTCTTCTCCAGCATGACGGTTGTGCTTATGTGATGCTCCATCGATGGAAGTGCATTGCTGGCCATTACTGGTAATGACTTCCTATTTCAAACTTTAGCGTCTTTTCTTAGTCATTGCCAATGTAAAAACTTTTAAATAAATTCTCAAACTTGTTTATGAAATGATAGCGAAGGGAGTGCCCGACTGTGATAAAAGCCATTGGCTATTTGTCAGGTGTTTGGATGCTCTAACTCTCAAGCGTTATCTCTGATAATGTCTGAATTAGTCGAGTCTGTATGTTATTTTATGAATGCACTATTTGCTAAAAACCCTTTTGCAACCATTATTAGCAGGCACCTGCATCGTTTATTCAAAGAGGAAAGAGATACTCCACAACTGTACCAAATGACCCTGACACGCATGATGACTTCAAACCTATGGATAAGTTTCGGGACTCTGCCACTTCTTTAAAAGATGTTGTTGAACGGGTAGGTGCACTGAGATATCACATGACATGGTTATACAGTTCTTCGTTATGTCCTGCGCCCTGCCTAGTTTGCTAATCTATTCTCTTCATTTGTTTAACTTTGTTAGTTTATGATTTAGGATGTCAAGGAAAATCCGGTGATGATATACATGAAAGGGGTCCCTGAGTTTCCGCAGCGTGGGTTCAGCTCTCTAGCTGTAAGAGTATCGAAACACTACAGTAAGTTCTCTTGCCTTTTATAGGGTTTTCCCTTTTATAGCATTTTCAGACGTCTTTGGTGGACTTACTTACCTACTGGCATTTTCAACTTGAAAGACTATGGAGAAGTAGCACTGACAAATTTGGCTGTTGAATGTATTTTCTGATCTTTGTTTTAGGCTTGGAGCGCATCACTTTTCTCCACTGTTTTAATTGAGTTTTGCTAGAGTAGCGCGCTTCTAAGGCCAGAGCGTGAATGATGGAATTGCTTGGAGCGCTTTAATTCACGGGCTGTTACATGTTTGAACAATGTGGAACGTGTTTTGACACTACATACGAGTATAAGCGTGAGTAGAAATGGTGTGTTTGAAAAGAATGACTAATTTGTGCTCACCTCAAATTCTGAAGTTTTAAAAGTTTTCAAAGATTCAAGGTGTTTGACATCCCCACCAAGCGTGATCACCCAATAGTAGAGAGGCCATGCTATTTTTCATGAGATTATATATTCGAGTCATGTTGTGAGCGAATCTCTGATCATCTTGCACTTTGGGCATTTGCTATTTTTATATGAAAAAACTTCATCGCATCGAACACATCGATGATACTGCGGCGATGGGCTCATACACTTATGGATGGACTAAATAATTACGGCTCGTACATTAGGGATGACATGAGTAATTATAATTTAAATCCAACATTTCATAGCAGGGTGGGACAATAACCTTTAGAGGATTTAGCTACGGTGGTCGCCCCGCCCTGCCGTGTCCTACTCCGCCCCAACCTTCTGCCAATATTAAAAAAAAAAAAAAAAAAAAAAAAAAATTGTTTGACATTAAGACTCCGTTCGTTTCACGGAAAATATCACAAGTTTCCGGAAAACATTTTCCCGGAAGTCATTTTCCAGGAAAATGACTCTATTTTCCGGTGTTCGGCCAACATCTAAAATTTGAGTGGAAAATATTTTCCACTCGTTCGTTAGCTCACTCAAACATTTTCCTGGAAAAAATTATCAAAAATTGAATTTTAATATTTTTAATTGACCCAAAATTTTATTTTATTTTATTTATATTTTTTAAATGATTTTTTTAATTATTTATATTTTTTAAAATAGAAATTTTTATTATTTATTATTTCTTTTTTTTTTCCTTCCTCCTTCCGTCTCCTTCTTCCTCCCGATTCCTCTCGAGCGGCGTTGTCCGCCGTGGCCTCCTTCCTCCTCCTTCCGCCACCGCCACCTCCTTCCTCCCGAGCGGCTTCCGCCACCGCCACCTCCTTCCTCCCAGCGGCCGACCAAGACCCGGTGGCCAGATCCGGCGAGCTCGGGTGAGATCGAGCTCGGCCGATCTCACCCGAGCTCGCCGGATCTGGCGACTCGAGGATCCGGCGAGCCGCGAGCTGCGCCGCCAGATCCGACGAGCTCACGGCTCGCGGCCGCACGACGAGCGGCCGGCCTGGACGGCGGGCTCCCCGCGAGCCTCCCGGCGCCTTCGCGGTGCTCCCTCTTGAGCGGGATCCTCCCGAGCGGCTTCGAGCCGCCGGGGGAAGCGGAGCGCGGCGGCGGCGGTGGCTTCCCGGCTGGAGCAGGCGGGCAGGAGCGGAGGAGCGGCCGGGGAGGGCAGAGGCTGATCCCGGGAAGGACGTCGTCAAAGCCTCCTCTGCAGGGAGAGCAAGAAAGAGAGAGAGAGAGAGAGAGAACGAGAACATGAAGGGAGGAAAGAGCAGCGGGAGCACCAGAGCTCGTGTGAGAGCTGCGGAAAATGTTTTCCTCTTTTCAAAAGAGGAAAACATTTTCCACTCATTCAAGAGGGATTTTCCGTTGACCGGAAAATATTTTCCGTTGACCGTGTGTTTTCCGCCATCCGAACACCGGAAATTTCGGAAAATATTTTCCCGGAAGTTATTTTCCGCGAAACGAACGGATAATAAATTAGAGCCATGAAAAATGAATAAAAAATCACTTTTTTAATAGCTTCTAAATGGGCCCAATTACACTCTACAGGCCTTCTGCGAGGTGGCGTGGAATCGAAAGCTCCGGCGTTATTCCAACTAGGGGTGAGCATGGTCCGGGTTGGTCCGGGCTGGTCCGGGCCACCCCCTAACCTTAGGACCAACCCGTACAGTGTCGGTCCTCAATTTTTAGGACCGATGACCGACCCTATTGAGCCTGGGACCAAGGATCGGACCAACCCAATGGGTTCGGTCCGGTTCCAAGGTCAACCCGGGACCGATTGATAATTTTTTTCATCTTATTTTTTATACTCCCTAAAAAAGCAAACCTACAAATTCAAATTACACATCCATTGACAATGCGACATTATGCAACTAAATTATAAATAGCAATACATATTTAGCAAATTTAAGATGACACAATAGAAATTTCGTACTTGCTAACCGCTCATCAAGATATGGGACAAGATGGAAAGTTTTTGTAATCATCTATCTTTAATATTTATAACATCATATGCAAAAGCATTTTCCTGCATTTGATCATGTAGAGTCAACTCAACCAAAAAATGAGCTTCACACCACTTGACTAGCAAATCACCGTAGCAATTGCAATACTACTCTACTCTTCACAAACTTCTACCATTTGACTCAAATTAAAAAGCAAAGTGCAGCTGAAATTTATTAGTAAAATACAATTAAACTATAAAAAGTTCAAAATACTTAATATAAATCATGAATATATAACTTCACATCTTGTTAATTCACTTGAACTTCTAAACACCTAAAAACAAAACAAACGATATATAATTAATACTCAGCAAAAGTTTTAAATTGAAATTACTATTAGTATTATTGATAGAACATTTCAATATAATATAATATAATATAACAGACACTTTACTTAGGTTTGAATATATAAAAGAATTATACATAATATAATATAATATATAGGGTTGGTCCAGGGTTGGACCGACCCAAAACTCTTAGGATCGAGGACCAACCCGCACAGTGTTGGTCCTGGAATTTCAGGACCGAGGACCGACCCAATCCCCTTGGGAACCGGACCAGGACCGGCAGGCTTGGGCCGGTCTAGGGTCGATCTAGGGTCAACCCTAGACCGCTGCTCACCCCTAATTCCAACCGCGGAACCTCATTTCCTCTCTCCTCCGCTCGTGTGCCCGCCACGAGCTCCGTCGCCGGTGACCTTCGTCCTCTACCCTTTTTCTCCGCAGCACCAGCACCCGCACCTGCACCCATCCGTTCGCTGAGTTGACTCGGATTTCGACCCTGCACCTCCCCTCGACTTCATCTGCAGTCCGAGATCAGTGGCGTTCGCGGGCCTCGAGACATAGCCGGGCGCGCATTCTCCCGCCGTCGATCGGGTTCGGTAGCCAGCTGACCAGGCGACTTCCCAGAATCCCTTTCCTTTTTCCCCCGTATCTCGGCTCGAGAGTGCACGCTTCCCTAGATGCGTCGGTCTGCAATTCTGTCCTGACCTGCCGAGTTGCCGCTGTCGCGGTTGCCTTGACTAGTCGTGCGGTTCGGTCGGTGCTGGTGTCGGATTCTTGATAGATCTTTTAGGGCTTTTATCTTGTCTCTTTTCCCTGTTTTAGTGTCTCATACGGCTGTGCTGGTCGAGATTAGCCCGAAGAATTCGACTGTTAGATTTCGAGGATTCGGTCGCGATCGCGGATTTGGGGGTAGAAACTGACCCTTTTTTGTTCAATAACAAGTCTTTTCTCTACTGACCACTCTGGCTAGTTCAGAAATGAAAACTTCCAATTGTTCAGCCTGCATCGCGCCAGTTTCTAATATTTGAGAAACGCGAGAGGAAGGGATGACGATGAAACCTGCATGGAATGCTTTGCACCTTGGGCATGAAGCTTTCGAAATTGGGAAGCAATGACGTGCATGATCTTCATGGATGAATTCGGAGCCTCCCCTACCTCGCTAACATCAGCCTGTAAAGAGTAAAATTTAATGTGCGTAAATTTCATCAAGAAAGCGTGCATATATATATTGACTTACATCAGCCTAGTGAGATTTATACCCTGACGTCCCACTGATTGGTAGTTGAATGGAAGCATTCAACAAAGCTTGGGTCACTTCAGACAAAAAATGCCAAATGATCACCCTCAAATGCAGATCACTCGTCAAGATGTGGCATTTAGATGCATGAACATTAAGACCAGATATACATAAATACATACAGAAAGAAGTAATAGTGCGACAAAATTAATAAAGTGATCAGCACATGTGAACATTAGTTTATATATAATAGGCAGCTAATAGTGAATCGACAAGTACAGTCCATAAATAATTTTGTAATCAAAATTACACACAAAGCTTGTGGCAATACTTGAGATACGAGAATTGCTGATACTGCTTTTGCTCTTACCATATTCTGCACTTTTCCTTATGACAGAATTGTATAAATCACCTAGCTTGACAGCGAGAGAAAACAGCATTTTCTGCAAGGAAATTGAAAAATGATGAGTAATTACAACATGCCTAACTCAACGTAACAAATGGGAGCACAGAATTAATCAGCAGATTCAGCCTTTAAGCTAAACCGACATCAAATGCGGTTCAGTGATAGAAAGAGGACTATAGATTGGCCATCAACAAATTACTACCAGGCTTCATCGGGGCCAGATATTTCTTTATATGCATGGTGTTGGGTGAGTTAAAGGATTGGTAGCCATAAGGTAGATACTAAGACTCACCAACACCAGCCGCAGCAAACTCTATCTTAATTTGCCTCTGTTTCATATTCTGGGTCATCCCGTTTAGCAGTCTGATCGCGGCATGGCTGACCAACATTGGGGTTTTCGCGTTAAGGCTTCTTACTGATGCAATTAAGGATCGTTTTTTGGCTTTAAGTGGGGCGTGATAGACGGTGGGGTTTGATAGTATAAATGGATTTTGATGGCACGAGCTTCGGAACGTTCTTGTGCAATGTAACGTTCTTGCTCAAGCACATTGCGTTTTATCCTGCACTCATTTCCTCTGAAAATTGATTTTTTTTATAATGCTTAATGAAAGTGATAAGACTGGGACCAATGTGGAGAGGTTCTACTGTTGAGAGGCTTGAGATTTGGATTGATTGAATTAGTTTCTGGTTTTTTTAATGTTCGTTCGCGTGGTGCTTTTGCTTGTTCTCTTTTAAGAACTTTTTGTACAAAGATCAAACATGATTTTGCGAAAAAAAAAAGGGGTGGCTCTGTTCTCTGTTCTAGTTTCTCTAGAACCATCGCTCCAGCTTATTTCCCAGTTCCAGCCCTGGAAGTGGAACCGGACCGTCTGGACCATGCTCATTCGTAGTTGTTGTCACTGCATGGATTATACGGTATTAATGATTGTTGGATTATAATGTCTCTGTTTTCTGCTGTTTTCAGTTTTCTTTTTACTCTGTTTTACTCTGTTTTTTTATTAAAAAACAGCCAAGTTCATTTGTTTACGTATTTAGTGTTTTTGCTATTTTCTAGGAAGTTAATAGCACGTTTGTGTGCAGTTATGTGTTGCACGTACGTGAGCAGTTTTTTCTTTGTTTAAGTTGTCCTGTACTTGACGGTTTCCTTTAGAACAGACGTATGCAAGTTTGTGTTCTGTTTCTCTGCGCTTCTCTTCCTCATATGAAAATATAGCTTCCGGTTTTCTATTTTCTTGTTTACTGTTTTGATCAGTAACAACAGTGGTATCAGAGCGTGTATGATCTTGAGGGACTGTGAAGTGAAGCAAGTATCGAAGTGTAAAGAAGTTAAAGGGTGATGGAGACAGGGTCGAGTGGTTTCTCTGCGATGGCTTCTCCGATTTACCGGGGAGAATTATCGTGCTTGGGCTGTCAAGATGACGGCATTCTTGGAGGTTCATGATTTATGGGAGGCTGTGGAGGATGATTATGAGGTTGCTCCACTTCCGCATACAATCCAACCTTGAATCGATAAAGTACCATAAAGAGAGAATCACAAGGAAGGCCAAGGCAAAGTCATGCCTCGTATGCGCTTTTTCACCCACTATCTTCACAAGGATCATGAGATGTGATTTTGCAAAGGCAATATGGGATTTCTTGAAGGATGAATACGAGGGAGATGAGAAGATAAGAGGCATGAAGGTGCTGAATCTCTTGAGAGAGTTTGAGAGACAGCAGATGAAGGATTCAGAGTCAGTGAAGGAGTACTCTGATAGGTTGGTTGGGATAGCTTAAAAAATCAGAGTTTTAGGGATTGACTTGAAGGATGAAAGGCTTGTTCAGAAGATTCTGGTGTCTCTTCCGCAGAGAAGTTCGAAGCCACCATAGCGTCTCGGGAAAATACAAGAGACTTACCGATATAAAGCTTGCAGAATTGTTGAATGCTTTGCGAGCACGGAACACGTAAGACCGATGAGAAAAGAAGAGTTTGTAGAGGTGCGCTGCAAGCTAGAGTGAAATCAAATGATGGAGGCAAAGGGAAGAAATGGATTCAGTCCGAGAAAATGCCGGTGACTCCAAGTTTGTAGCAAAAGAAGGAAATTCTGGTGGGTCTAGCAAATGGAAGATGAACAAAAAGCCTTGTCAATACCGTGGTGGAACTAATCATCGCTTTTTTAGATGTTGGAGAAAGCTCGATGCTAGATGCGAAGATGTCACAAGTTGGGTCACATGGAAGCCATCTGCAAAGAAAAAAATTACCAGCAAGCTAGAAAAGCCCAGGTAGCAGTGAATGAAACTGAGGAAGAGCACTTGTTTGTAGCTTCCTTTTCTGAATCTTTTGTTGGGAATGATGCATGGCTGGTGGATAGTGGCTGTACCAATCATATGACTGGCAATTCGAAGCTGTTTAGGATTCTAGACAGGTCAGTCAGGTCCAGAGTCAGAATTGGCAATGGACAATATATCGAAGTGCAAGGGAAGGGTACAGTGGCTATTGAAGGAAATCAGGAGGTGAAGCTGATCAATGATGTTCTCTTTGTGCCAAATATTGACCATAATCTGTTGAGTGTTGGTCAATTAGTTGAGAAGGGCTATAAAGTGAAGTTCGAAGGGAATGAATGTCTTATTAATAATGCAGATAGCAAAGAAGTGCTAAGAATTCCAATGGAGGACAAGAGTTTCATGTTCAAGCCACAAGAGATGCAACAAATGGCTTTAAAGTGCAAAGAAGAAAATGCAGAGATATGGCATAAAAGACTTGGGCATGTTCACAGAAGAGCATGTTGTTTATGCGAGAAATAGCTTGCGAGATGATTTGCCAAGTTTGGAGGAAGAATTTCCACAAAGGCAAAACTTGTCTTCTTGGCAAGCAAGTCGATTTCCTTTCAAAAGAGGAGGCTGGAGAGCATGTGAGAAGCTGCAATTAGTCTACACAGATTTATGTGGACCTATGTCTGAGTCTTCTCTCAATGGTAGCAGGTATTTCATTACCTTCACTGATGATATGACTAGGATGAGTTGGATTTATTTTCTGCGAGCCAAGTCTGAAGTTGCTGATGTGTTTGTGAAGTTTAAAGCCTTAGTTGAGAGTCAGAGTGGGAAGAAAATTAAAATGCTGAGGTCTGATAATGATTCTGAGTATATTGCTCACAAGTTTAAGTTGAATTGTGAGCAAGCAGGAATTGTGCAGCAGTTCACTGCTCCCTATTCACCTCAACAGAATGGGGTCAGTGAGAGGAAAAATAGAAGTATTATGGAGATGGCTAGATGTATGATGCGGAGAAGATGTTGCCTAAGAAGTTCGGGCTGAGGCAGCTAATACCGCAGTGTTCTTGTTGAACGTTTGCCCACAAAGGCCTTAGAGAGGTCAACACCTTTTGAAGTCTGGTATGGTGTTAAACCTTCGTGAAAAATTTGAAGGTTTTTGGGTGTTTGTGTTACACTCATGTTCCTCAGGTCAAGAGGGACAAGTTGGATAAAAGAGCTGAGCTTGGAATCTTCATTGGGTATAGTCTTCAATCAAAGGCTTATAGGATTTTTCACCCTATGACAAGAAAGGTGACTGTAAGCAGAGATGTTGTTTTTCTAGAGGAAGATGAGTGGAATTGGATGGAAGGAAAGAGTGCAGAACAGCAACAGTTCGAAAAACAACCTGCAACAGATGTAGAGGTTGATGAAGTTATAGATGGATTGGAAGACGGTGTGGATGATTTACCAGTGAGAGGCACAAGGTCACTTGCTGAAATCTATGAAAGAAGCAATGTGGCAATGCTCGAACCATCTAACTTTGTGGAAGCTAAGGAGGATCAAAGGTGGATTGCAGCAATGCAGGAGGAGATTTCAATGATCCGGAAAAATCACACATGGGAGCTTGTTGACGCACCATCCGATAAGAATGTGATTGGGGTTAAGTGGGTGTTTAGAACAAAACTTAATCCTGATGGTTATGTTAATAAATACAAAGCTAGACTGGTGGTGAAAGGCTATGCACAAATATGGGGAGTAGACTATTCGAAACATCTGCTCTCCGTTGCACGACTTGATACAATAAGGTTACCGTTAGCTATTGCGAGAGAAGGGGTGGCCTATATTTCAGTTAGATGTCAAGTCTGCATTTCTGAATGGAGAGCTTGAGGAGGAGATTTTTGTTGAACAACCCGAAGGTTTTAGTATCAAAGGGCAAGAAGAGAGTGTATACGGGTTGAAGAAAGCTCTATATGGATCAAGCAGTGCTCCAAGAGCTTGGTATGGGAAGATAGATCGATATTTGCAGGATTTTGGCTTTGTAAAAAGCTTAAGTGAGTTCACTCTTTATGTCAAGAAGGTGAATCACAGTGTTGTAATTCTGTCACTTTATGTAGATGATCTTTTAGTGACGGGGAATGATATGGAATTGATAGAGAAGGTGAAGCAAGATTTATTTACAGTTTTTGAGATGTCAGACTTGGGAAAGATGTCTTATTTTTTGGGTTTGGAAGTCAAACAGGCTTCATATGAGATCTTCATCTGTTAGAAAAAATACATGAAAGAAATTCTAAAGAAGTTTCAGATGGAAGATTGTCGAAGTGTAAGCACTCCTATGGCGCTAAAGAAAAGCTGCAAAGAATGATGGAACAAATGCGTAGATGCTTCTATGTATAGAAGTCTCGATTGGGTGTCTCATGTATCTTACAAAGAACCCGACCAGATATTTTATTTGGTGTGAGTATTTTATCCAGGTTTATGAGTAGTCCTAGTCGCTTACATTTGATTGCAGCAAAAATGGTATTGAGATATCTCAAAGGAACATTGTTCTTTGGTGTGAAGTTTAAGAAAGGTCGAAGTTTAATTTGCAAGGATTTTCCGATAGTGATTGGGCTGGTTCAAAGGGATGACATGAAAAGTACGTCTGGGTATTGTTTCAATCTTGGTTCTGCTTGTTTCTCCTGATGTTCCAAAAAGCAAGAGATTGTAGCTCGCCCACTCGCAGAGGCTGAGTTTATAGCAGCTACTGCAGCTGCAAATCAAGCTTTGTGGCTGAAGAAGATAATGAAGGATTTGTGGTTGAATTCCAGTAATTGCATTGAAGTTAATGTGGATAATCAGGCTGCCTTAGCAATATCACAGAATCCAGTTTTTCATGGCAAAACCAAGCATTTCAAAGTAAAATTTTTCTTTCTGCGTGAGGTGCAACAAAGTGGCGAAGTTAAATTGGTCTATTGCAGATCTGATGATCAGCTTGCAGATATGTTCACAAAACCACTTCAAGCTGGAAGATTTGAAGTATTAAGAAAGAAAATTGGAGTATGCAGCATCAACTGATCCAAGGAGGAGTTTGTTGGATTATAATGTCTCTGTTTTCTGCTGTTTTCAGTTTTCTTTTTACTCTGTTTTACTCTGTTTTTTTATTAAAAAACAGCCAAGTTCATTTGTTTACGTATTTAGTGTTTTTGCTATTTTCTAGGAAGTTAATAGCACGTTTGTGTGCAGTTATGTGTTGCACGTACGTGAGCAGTTTTTTCTTTGTTTAAGTTGTCCTGTACTTGACAGTTTCCTTTAGAACAGACGTATGCAAGTTTGTGTTCTGTTTCTCTGCGCTTCTCTTCCTCATATGAAAATATAGCTTCCGGTTTTCTATTTTCTTGTTTACTGTTTTGATCAGTAACAACAATGATGATGATGCAAATTTAAGTTAAATTACTTTTAGTTGCAAGGTTATGATTTATTAATGGATTGATTGATGACAACATGAGCTTGAGAAACCACCTCCAGATGCAAAGTTCCAATTCGCTTTGGGTTGACTGTTGATTGCTGATTGTTGTTTACAAGCTCTATCCTGACTTTGGTGGAGTTGCTTGTTCAAATTTGATCTATTATTATATATCTTTCATCCATCATATGAATTGTAGCTGATACTCTCCACATAATCTTTGTTGTGTGGTTATATTCTGTTGTGCGGTGCTTTAGTGGATAGAAGATACAAACTGAAGCTGGACTACAGCAGGCATCATGGCAAGAGTGTTATCGAACCTTCTTCTCAAGAGCATTACAGGGTCCCAGCAGGATGCTCTAATAGAATGGTGAGCTTTTGTTCCTGTATCGACTAGCATAAAATGTGGTTATACTGGTTATTATGGAACGGATGGAGGTGCATAGGACTGAATTCTGAAGATAAAAGATGGTTTTTGAGGTGTGCCCTAAGATAATGAGTAGAAGCCAGTTTAGCTGGGCAAACAAGAAAACAGAAATAGAGACGTGGAGCTCAGCTGATGTTGCCCTGAGCAGAGGAGTTGCTCTAAACAGATTTACTTCTTTGCTCTGAAGGGTCTTAAACTGAATTACGTAGGTTATTTTCTTCAGGACCCCAAGGTTGCTTCTTCTCCAGCTTGACAGTTAAGCTTATGTGATACTCCACTGATGGAAGTGCAATGCTAGCCATTACTGGCCGTGACTTCCTACTTCAAACTCTAGCTTCATTTCTTAGTCATTGCCAATATAACAACTTTAAAATAAATTCTCAATCTTGTTTCTCAAAGGATGGCAGAGGCAGTGCTCAATAGAGATAAAAACCATTGGTTATTGGTCATGTGTTTAGACCCACTAATACTCGAGCCTTATCTCTGATAATGTCTAAATTAGTCGAGTCTGTATGTTATTTTTTATGTTTGCAATATTGTGCTAACATCCCTTTTGCCACTATTATTAGCTGGTATCTGCATTGTCCATTCAAAGAGGAATGAGATACTCTACAAATGTACCAAATGACCCTGACATGCATGATGACTTCAAACCTATGAATAAGTTTCAGGACTCCACCACTTCTTTAAAGGATGTTGTTGAACAGGTAGGTGCTCTGATATATCACGACATGGTTTACAGTTCTTCGTTACATTCTGCGTCCTACTTACTTTGCTCATCTTTTCTCTTCATTTGTTTAACTTCGTTAGTTTATGATTTAGGATGTCAAGGAAAATCTGATGATGATATACATGACAGGGGTCCCTGAGTTTCCGCAGTGCGGGTTCAGCTCTCTAGCTGTAAGAGTATTGAAACATTACAGTAAGTTCTCTTGCCTTTTATGGCGTTTTCAGCATGTCTTTGTTGGACTTACCTACTGATGCTTTCAATTTGAAAGACTATGGAGAATTGACAAATTTGGCTGCTGAATGTATTTTCTGATCTTTGATATAGGCTTGTACTAGAACTTTGCAAAATGTGATACGTAGATCTGGTTATGATATGATTATGGAGAAAAGTCGTGGACTGTATTGTTTTTAGTTGGTACAGGATTTATTTATTTTTGGGTCGAAATTTGGTACAGGAATTAACATGGAGCTGTTACTTGACTTTTCTGGATGATGCTACTGGCAGAATATACTCACATTCCAAATGAACCTGTTGAGAAAACCATGAATATACAATTCCAATTATAATTTCTACTAGGAATGCGAGAGGACGTAACTACTGCATTCCAAGGCACTGGAGTAGCGCATGAAACCTGGGTGCTGATGCTGATCATCCTTTGCATGTGTTATAACTACAAACATCAATATTCAATCGGCTCTATCATTAAACAAAAAGTTACCGTACATACTGAAGGCAAACTGGCTGGAGAGTTTTTGTCAAATGCTTAGTTTCCGGAGATTTCCATCATTGAGAGAGTTTTTGTGGGCAAGAAGCTGTGAAATTGAAAATAATCTAACCCAAATCAGTTATATTCATTTTTCTTTCAGTGGATTAATTTCTCTTCCTGTATGACGGGCTTGTGCATTAGCTATCAGAGCTTGTCATATGCTGATTGCAAGGCATCATTATACGGGGAAATATAATACTGTCCATGTCTTTTGATGTCCTGCACAGATATAACATCCATATCCACATGAAGTGCTAGTGAATGTTGTGCATAGAGGAAAATGTCAGGGATTTTATTCTTATCTGTTTCTTCATACATATCATGGTCCCTTCATGATAAGATAATTTGTGGATTTGATTGATTGATCCAGTTGAAGTCTGCTAACCACCCTTTCAGATGTTCCATTAAGCGCTATGAATATTTTGGAAAATGCAGAGCTGAAAAGTGCTGTAAAAGCCTTTACCACAAAAAAAAAAGTGCTGTAAAAGCTTTCAGGTGAGTCTCGCCTCCCTTTTGACAGTTCGTAATTTTGGCTGATTTTGCATATTAACATTTTACTTGTACACTGGAAATGCTTCAAAGGCCTTTGATATAACATATTTAACAATGCCAAGATGATTAAGTATTGATAAACTCTCTCAAAGTTATGGCAGCCAATATCTTTCAATGTTTCTGTTTTTCTTGTCGAACAAAATACTTCAGCCTCTAGTGTCTGCCTAGAATCATCCATCACATCAAGGCACTCTGGTTATAGTATGGACTTTCTGCATTTTCAGCTACATTTTGAGAACAAGCGTATGACATTGTGTCATGGGGTTTATTCTTCATAAATACATAAAACTTGCGACATGAACCTTTGTCGGCTGATTTATGCTGAAATTTTCAATCTTGAAAGTGAGATTTCATATGATTCTGTTTTCTTAGCTGTTCTCTCTTTTGCAGCCACTGGCCCACTTTCCCCCAGATATTCATCAAGGGGGAGACCATTGGAGGTTCTGATATTATTTTGAGTATGCACCAGGTGAGGGTTTGTTCGATACTATTTCTGCTCTTCCTACTTCCAATTATATTCGCTGATGTGGCTTCTTTTCCATCCAGAGTGGAGAGCTAAAGGAGAAACTAAAGGATATTGCAGCCGACCAGGAAAAGTCTGCTTAAGCAATACATGGCTGATTAGAGAGAAAAGGAAGTTTGGGGCGGGTTTGGTTTTCATTCAACCATTGCCGTTCTTCTAGTTTTGGTGCTTTGTGATGATCATCGAGAGTGTACCAATGAACTTACCTTTAATAATTATGTCCTTATACCTGATTTATGCGTCAAAATAATGTAGCTTCTAGTGTGAGTTATACAGCAAATGTTGCATGGCCAATACTTGCAGCAGGTTAGAGTGGTCATGTATTAATTTTGCTACTGCTGCTTTTTTTTTTTTTCTTCTTAATGCAAAATTGATGCATTGTCTAAGGCCTTTGTTTTTCCCCCCGCTAAATCTATCAGGGTAGAGCTGGAACACATGAACGGAAGAAAATCGTGCACCTCTCGTTGACAGGTGTGCTCAGGGTTTTCTGTTCATGCTGTGTAATTGTGTACTACCGAAGCTACATCACATCAGGAAAAAAAAATGATAATTGCGATGCAGGTGGTCATTGGAACCGGAAGTAATTCTGTTGAACTCAATAAAAGGCAACTGGCAGCCACTTTCATGGGGGCAAGATGCCTTATCCCTAAGGAAAAAGAATTCATATATCATTGGATGATGAAATTAAACAAATTCCATATTTCCTTATGTTATTGACTTAAATCGCTGTCCATTTGAATTTATGCACGATAAGCAAATCTACATCACGGAAGACAACTCAAAATCTAAGTCCATCCGATAATCTTTTCTCATAACAAACACAGAAACATGTTGCTTCAAGTTCATTCATTCACTAAGAATGCCATAATAATCAGGTATCACCTATATGTGTGTGTATTAAGCCGCTGTAAAATATGTCACTAACATGATTTGATTTGGAGAATTGCTTTTCTTCACAGATTTTTTGTTATATTGTGTCTCAAGTTTGAGCCCGTTAAATTAATATGCATAAGTTTGGCCGACTAAACAAAGTTCAGGGGAGACTTTGTGATGTCTTCGAATTTTGTTCCGGCGTTAATCCCATGTCTCCGTGCGTATACGTAGAAGGAAGAAGCCAAAAGCTGCATGGGGTTTTATTTTTCAAGCATGCAAGCAAAGGAAGGGATCAACAATATTATATATTAAATAAAGAACCCACCACTTGCTGCATGCACATGGCCATGCACGTAGAAAATTGGTCAACAATTGTAGGCGCCGAATTCCCTTCCTTTCACGGTTTCTCTTCGTGGGTTTCTCTTGTTATTTTATTGATAAAGAAAGAGGGATGGCAGAATAAAGAAAGAGAGAAGGCAGAAGCTATTCTAGGTGTGTCAGTGCACATGGTCATACGCTTGCTTCTCTCCATGAAGAAGAAATTCGAAGACGGCCGCCCACCTCATCTCACGGTTATCTTCACGGATCAATGGCACACGTTTCTGACAATTATCCCTCATCTCTGCCGCCTCATTAAATGCTCGCCCATGCACATGCATGATCTGCATGCATGCCCGAAATATATGGTGGGCGTTCGGTGCCGATTGCGGCTTGTCTTGTGGGCGCCTGCGCTGCAGCATTTAATGAGGCCATTCATTTGTTTTGTCTTGGTTCTCTGCCCTTCTCCCTATATAAAGCGAAGACGTCCGAAGATGCAAGCAGAGCGAAAACAAAGAGCTCGATAGAGAGCAAACAGAAAGAGCTCGAGAGAGTGTGAGAGAAAAGAGCTCAGAGAGGTTTGTGCGGAGTCGAGTCCAGCGAGTGAGTTGAGTTGTTAAACACCGTGGGTATTGGGTGTATAGTAGGGCTGGAAAATACTTGAGTGCATATGTGATTGTAATCCTGTAATTCTCCGATTTGTAGTGGATTGATTTGCTGGCTCTCCCCGTGGACGTAGGTTCCGACATTCGGACCGAACCACGTAAATTTCTGGTGTCCTGTCCCTTTCATTGTTCCTCGTTTTATTTCGATCGATTTCTATAGCTCCCGACATAATTGCAAAATACACGATCCGCTTCCGCTGCGACGCCGATATAGAACAATTGGTATCAGAGCCAAGACTTTGCAATTATGTCTGGAGCAAAAGTAGAAGTTGAGAAATTTAATGGGAGGAACAACTTCGGGTTGTGGAGCGTCAAGATGAAGGCGCTATTAACAACTCAAGGATTAGCCAAGGCATTGGAGGGCAAGGCTCAGTTGCCCGAAACAATGCGAGATGCTGAGAAGGACGAGCTGATGGAGAAGGCCATGAGTATCATCCTGTTGAACTTATCGGATGAAGTGCTAATAGAGGTCGCCGAGGAGGAAGATGCCGCAGCGTTATGGGCTAAACTTCAGGCCCTCTATGTAAAGAAGGGTTTGAACAATCGCTTATATATGCTGAAGAGAATGTTCCAGTTTCGATATACTGAAGGTACGTCCATTAGATCCCACCTAGATGAGTTTAATAAACTCATGATGGACTTGAAAAATGTTGGCAAGATTTTAGATGATGAAGAGCAAGGCATGATGTTGTTGGCGTCTCTACCGGAGTCATGGGAGCACTTTACCGACTCCTTGTTACAGGGGCGTACTACGATTACCTCAGAGGAGGTAAAATCTGCCCTGTTTTCAAAAGAGTGGCAGAGAAAGTTGCGTGATGACAGTCTAGCGCAAGATGTAGCGCGTGGACTGGTGATTCGAGGTAGAGACCAACATCGAAGGCCCAACAACAGAAGCCAAAGCAAAAGCAGGTCGAAGTCGCGACATAGAAAATCAAAAGGTCGCGTGAAGTGCTTCGAATGTCACGAGGAGGGGCACATAAGGAGAAATTGTCCAAAGCTAAGAAATAAAGGCGTTTGGCAAAATGCCACAAGCAAAGGTGGCGAATGTTGCCGAGGAGAGTACCAAAGGATGCCGAGGCTGTCCTATGTGTATCTACGAGTTCGTCAGAAGACGAATGGGTGCTAGATTCTGGATGTTCCTATCATATGACTCCTCACAAGAACTGGTTCACTACCTACCAAACTGCAGATGGTGGTAGAGTTCTTCTGGGGAATGATGCAGCCTGCGAGGTTGTGGGGATAGGAACAGTCCGAATCCGAATGCATGATGGCGTAGAACGGACGTTGACAGACGTAAGGCACGTACCGAAGCTCAAGAAGAGCCTTATTTCTTTGGGAACACTCGATGACCTCGGGTGCAAATACACAGCTGAAGGTGGAGTGCTGAAGATCTCTCGAGGTGCCCTAACAGTGATGAAAGGGAAGAAGGCGAATTCTCTCTATCATTTACTGGGAGAAACCGTGACCGGAGTTGCTGCAGTTTCATCGGTGAGTCGACTCAAATTTGACTCGCTTATGGCATATGCGATTGGGACACATGAGTGAGGCAGTATGACGATGCCGAGTGAGAAGGGGTTGCCGAAAGGTCGAAGACAGAAAGCCGGACTCCGTGTGAGCACCGCATCTTCGGGAAGCGCGTCGTGTTAAATTCGGTACAGCTCTACATTCGACCAAGCAACCAAAATACATTCATTCGATGTTTGGGGACCGTCTCCGGCCCATCGAAAGGAGGTGCCAGATATATGCTGACATTCATCGACGATTACTCAAGGAAGGTATGGGTGTACTTCCTGAAGCACAAATCCGAGGTATTTGATCAGTTCAAGAATTTTAAGGCATTGATTGAGAAGCAGTCAGGTAAACAAATCAAGTGCCTGAGAACTGATAATGGTATGGAGTTCTGTGGTAAGGACTTTACCGAGTTCTGCCAAAAGGAAGGGATTGTGAGACACCGCACAGTTCCCGGGACACCACAGCAGAATGGCGTAGCAGAACGGAAGAACAGAACTCTACTCGAGCGAGCTCGGTGCATGCTTTCGCATGCAGGATTGGGTAAGGAATTTTGGGCTGAAGCAATAAATATGGCGTGTTACCTGGTTAATCGATCTCCATCTTCTGCTATCGAGTGGAAGACTCCTGAGGAAGTATGGTCGGGGAAACCCGTTGATTACTCCGGATTACGAATATTCGGATGTCCCGCGTATGCTCATGCGAGAGATGGTAAGCTTGAGCCGAGGGCGAAGAAGTGCATATTTCTGGGTTATGCACGGGGTGAAAGGCTACCGCAGCTGTGGTGCACCGATCCCGCATCACCCGGTTTTATAATCGCCAGAGACGTGATCTTCGACGAGACCGCAATGCTTCGAAGAAGAGTCTTGAGACTCAACCAGCGAGCAAACGGATCATGGTGTCGGGTGAGGTGGAGATTCAAAGGAGTCTCCAAAGACCTCGGAGGTACGTAGGAAGAGATTGCTAATGAGGCCACAATTCCTGAAGACGGTGATACTGAACAACCAGCAGAGCCACAACACAACATAGCCACGAGCGTACAAAGGAGGCAAATTAAACCACCGGTACGTTATGGTTATTCTGATATTGCCTATGCATTAACTGTAGGTGATGAGGTGGAGATGGATGAGCCTTCATCCTATTCTGAGGCGATGGCTAGTGCTGAGTCATCACAGTGGCTAGAGGCTATGAGTGAAGAAATAGAATCACTCTATCGGAATCAGACATGGGAGTTAGTCAAAGTACCCAAAAGTCAGAAAATTGTCGGAAGCAAATGGGTCTACAAACGGAAAGAGGGCATTCCCGGTGTAGATGCAGCCAGGTTTAAGGCGAGACTTGTTGCGAGGGGGTATACTCAACGAGAGGGCATCGACTACAATGAAGTGTTCTCTCCTGTGGTAAGGCATACCTCTATTCGTGTATTACTTGCCTTAGTTGTTGCACAGATCTTGAGCCGGAGCAGCCTAGATGTGAAAACGGCATTTCTTCATGGTGAATTGGAGGAACAAATTTACATGAAGCAGCCTGAGGGATTTGCTATTCCAGGTAAGGAAGACCATGTTTGCTTATTGAAGAAATCCTTGTATGGATTGAAACAATCTCCTAGACAATGGTATAAGCGTTTTGATGCTTTCATGACTAGTCAAGATTATTCGAAAAGTCAATTTGATAGTTGTGTTTATTTTAGGAGATTGGAGGATGGGTCTTTGATTTATTTGCTATTATATGTTGATGATATGTTAATAGCAACTAAACATATGTCTGATATTGATGTGTTGAAGCGGCAATGAGTGCTGAGTTTGAAATGAAAGAATTAGGTGCTGCTAAGAAAATATTGGGTATGGAAATTTTGCGTGACAAAGCTGCAGAACGCTTGCTTTGTCTCAAAAGAAATACATTGAGAAGATCGTGGCACGTTTTAATATGCAGTCAGCAAAATCTGTAAGTACTCCTTTAGCTGCACATTTCAAACTTTCTGACAAGTTATCACCACAAACTAAGGAGGAGGAGGAACATATGTCCCGTGTTCCTTATTCTAGTGCAGTTGGTAGTATTATGTATGCTATGGTATGTACTAGACCCGACATTTCACAGCTGTAAGTGTTGTCACCGTTACATGAAGCACCTGTGTAAGACACATTGGGAAGCCGTGAAATGGATCCTCAGATATCTAAAAGGGACAGCAGACGTCGGCATTATGTATCGAAGGAACGTCAATGGCAATGAGACCACAGGGTACGTGGATTCGGATCACGCCGGTAACTTGGATGATCGCAGATCGCTAGCAGGGTACGTGTTTACACTTGCAGGTGGTGCAATAAGTTGGAAAGCGTCTTTACAAGATGATGTTGCATTGTCTTCGACTGAGGCGGAGTACATGGCACTAACCTTTGTTGCAAAGGAGTCGATATGGCTAAGGGGTTTGTTCTCGACCTTGACCGGAGCAGAAAAGTGTCACCATACACCGTGACAATCAAGGTGCGATATATTTGGCTTATAATCCAATATATCACGAGCGAACAAAACATATCGACATCGTACCATTTCATCCGAGATGTCATAGCGAAGGGTAAAATTGTTGTGAATAAAATAGCAACGGCGGAGAACCCAGCAGATATGATGACGAAGCATGTTCCTTCAGCAAAGCTCGAGCTCTGTATGAGCTCGATTGGCGTCTGTAGAGTATAAGCGCCCATCGGGGCGTTGGGAGAGTCCAGCATGGAAAATAATCACTATAACTTGGTCTCAAACGTCGAGCCAAGGTGAAGAATTGTTATATTGTGTCTCAAGTTTGAGCCCGTTAAATTAATATGCATAAGTTTGGCCGACTAAACAAAGTTCAGGGGAGACTTTGTGATGTCTTCGAATTTTGTTCCGGCGTTAATCCCATGTCTCCGTGCGTATACGTAGAAGGAAGAAGCCAAAAGCTGCATGGGGTTTTATTTTTCAAGCATGCAAGCAAAGGAAGGGATCAACAATATTATATATTAAATAAAGAACCCATCACTTGCTGCATGCACATGGCCATGCACGTAGAAAATTGGTCAACAATTGTAGGCGCCGAATTCCCTTCCTTTCACGGTTTCTCTTCGTGGGTTTCTCTTGTTATTTTATTGATAAAGAAAGAGGGATGGCAGAATAAAGAAAGAGAGAAGGCAGAAGCTATTCTAGGTGTGTCGTGCACATGGTCATACGCTTGCTTCTCCCATGAAGAAGAAATTCGAAGACGGCCGCCCACCTCATCTCACGGTTATCTTCACGGATCAATGGCACACGTTTCTTGACAATTATCCCTCATCTCTGCCGCCTCATTAAATGCTCGCCCATGCACATGCATGATCTGCATGCATGCCCGAAATATATGGTGGGCGTTCGGTGCCGATTGCGGCTTGTCTTGTGGGCGCCTGCGCTGCAGCATTTAATGAGGCCATTCATTTGTTTTGTCTTGGTTCTCTGCCCTTCTCCCTATATAAAGCGAAGACGTCCGAAGATGCAAGCAGAGCGAAAACAGAAGAGCTCGATAGAGAGCAAACAGAAAGAGCTCGAGAGAGTGTGAGAGAAAAGAGCTCAGAGAGGTTTGTGCGGAGTCGAGTCCAGCGAGTGAGTTGAGTTGTTAAACACCGTGGGTATTGGGTGTATAGTAGGGCTGGAAAATACTTGAGTGCATATGTGATTGTAATCCTGTAATTCTCCGATTTGTAGTGGATTGATTTGCTGGCTCTCCCCGTGGACGTAGGTTCCGACATTCGGACCGAACCACGTAAATTTCTGGTGTCCTGTCCCTTTCATTGTTCCTCGTTTTATTTCGATCGATTTCTATAGCTCCCGACATAATTGCAAAATACACGATCCGCTTCCGCTGCGACGCCGATATAGAACATTTTTTGTGCTTATGAAGTTCATAGAGTTTGCCCTAGCAAAGATTGTCAGTTATCTGTAAATAAATCTAAGTAAGCTTTGATGCTTTATACGTAAATTGGACAGCACTATAATACTTGGAAAGTCCACTGGGAGGCAACTGACGTGTGAGGCTTGGTCATGTATATGAATATGGAAGAGTCGAGAATTTCAAAGAGGTAAAAATGAACGAACGTGTAACTTGAATCCAATGAAGTCTTGATATATCAAGTGGTCAGCAAGACTAGCACAATTCTTGGTCGGGAATCTGGTAACTAGCAATTTCATTCTTTATTCTGCTTATAGAGCTATGTACAGCGATTAGTGACATCAAGAGAGCTTCCTCCAATTATGTTGCAGCCATTTATATCATACACATTTGGAACCACTAAGAATAAATTTGAGTACTTACTTTGGTACATCCTATATATGATTATTTCCGATGATATAATACTGAAGCGAGCTATCTGTATTGTTTACAGTAATATATATGAGCGAGCTCAACTTCATGAGGATGAGAGGCTTATACTATGGATGATTACGAGAATAGACAATTCATCTGCAAAACTTGGAGTTAGACAATTACGAGAATATCAAACCCAAGCCTCTCATCCCAGCACCAGGAGGAAACTATAATGCACGTTGGTCCAATCAATTATCCTTCTCTTGTTCGAATTAAACTTCCTCAATTGGGAGAAAACTAAGAATGATTGGTTTTAGGATGAGTAGATTCTAAATCTGAAACTTGGAACTTATCCTATTATAATCGGTTCCCAGTTTTTGGACTTGAAAACTACTCTGTTTGCGCACCTCATTTTTCTAGTCCGGTTACAAGGTTTACCTTGTTTGCACCGGAACCTATTATACAACCACTTGATGTCCCATATGGCTTCGAATTTTACATAAACATGCAAGGAAACAACTACTTAATCCCCTTAATCTATATTGAAACATTAAGCACGTGAAATCAATAAGCACATGATCTTTTTGGCTAAATTAAAAACTAAGGATCCACAAAACTAATTATCATAAACAAACATCACAATGCAAAGCAAAATCCTAACATTGCATAAACATTGTCAGCAAACACGGATCTAATATCAGTTAATAGAGGAATGTAAAGTGTAGACAGAATCATCCCTGAAAATTCCCGTGCACTCAACAAACGAAATGCGTACTAAAATGGACAGACCAAACAACAAATCCAAACAAAAGCGCAGTGCAAACCATCCCACCTTTTGCATCAACTTTCTCACTCCCCCGTCCTCAGCTCCACCGATCCTCCCCCCTTCAATACAATCTTCCCCAACACCAACAACTCGATCACCCCTCTTCCTCTTGCAGCGTTCCATCGGGAAGAACACAGAATCCCCCAAAGAGTCCTGGCCCCGTCGCTTGTGGCTTGCAAATCCTCGTATCGCAGATTTTGCAGTTGGCGTTCTTGTAAGAGTTCAGAAAGGTGCAAGCTTTACGCGACCATTTTGGGGTCACTCCAACCCCCGGCAAGCCAGAGCTCAAACCCCAGCACTCACACAGGCGCAATGGCGAAGCTCCAGGGCCTTCAACTTCAAGCTGTCAAGAAATGAGACATATGATCAATGATGTTTCCACATTGGCAAAGGATGAGTTCAATATTTGGGAGATAAGAAAGATGAAAGAGCTAAAAAAAGGAAATCTTCTCTTCCGTGATCCAGCAAATTGTAGTACGATTCAAGCTATGTTAATGCAAATTGGAACCCATTTTCATTTTCTCATCTTGTTTTACGCCGGAAGGAGCCTGACTAGTTTGAGTAAGGAAAATGGCCTAGAATCAATTAGAAGGCAATCTGTATTTTGAGAGATCACATTTTACTGCGACTCAATATCAACTCATTTATGGCACTTTACATAAAAACAGGGCCTTTTATTGTTTGGACAATTTTCTGTCCTCCTTTCGTTCGCTTGGTCTCCCTATCCTCATTCAGCCGTCCCTTTTTCATATACTCTCTATCTGTAACAGATCAAGACTTTGCCAAATCCAAGCATGAGAAATCTGTTAATTGTGTCACATCTGAATCCACAATCGACATGCTTTTTTAAATAGATCACACGCACAACATAGCATGCTAACATGTTTCTTAACTCTAACAAAAGAATTCCTCACCGGTGTTCGGAAAACTAAAGCAAACGATGGACAATAAATGACAACACGTTCAATTGTCTCTGGAAACCCTCTTCTAAAACAGGAACCACATACGCTAAAGACGAGTTGTTACTTACTTCGCATTAATTCATTAACCCGTCGGACCACCGCTTCCGCGAGTTCTCCTCCATTCCTGTCCGTTGCCCAATAACAATGAAATAAGCTATGAGAAGTATAAAAAGTTCGAATTAAGGTATTGGTGGGAAAGAAGAAAGTAAGTACCCGTTGCCGATGTTTTCCGATACAAATCCTGCAATAGAACAAACCCGATCGAAAGATTCGAGCCACCATTGACGAGTCTCTTGCGGAGCATCATGCCGCAGCATGTCCATCCAAAAAAGATGCCGTAATTCTTTCTTCTGCGACAAATCCACTCCATAGAAGACGGGCAAAATCTTCTGTCCATTTTTTTCAACGCATTCGAACACTTGAACCAGTTTATCGAGACAGTGAGGGGATGAGGCAAAATCTTCAGAGATAATCGGAATAAATATCTTGCAGTGGTCCATGGCATTGCGAACCTCGCGATCAACATCTTTACCAATGAGGTATTGATCATCATCTCTGAACACACTGATATTTTCACACTCGAGGTGGTAAGGAAGGTGAGAAGCAAAGGTCTTTTTAGTAGCAGGGCTAGAGAGCGGGAACACTTCGTATTTACTTGTTTTTCTTTTCTTCCCTACAATGCAGCACAACAAATCAAAGCGATCACGATAAGATATAACCTAACAGTAATCGTATGAAAATTCAAAAGAACAAGGAAACTTTAAAAAGCCACCAAATTGGTCTAAGGCCATAAACTACGCAAACATTACATGCATTCTCTATGCGGAAATTTAAGGGAGGCCAAAGCCGTCACATGATGAACATTATATGAGAATACTTACGAAACATGGGGATTTGTTCGATCCACGGCGGACTCAGTATACTGGAAACCTTTTCAACCACCATATCCACCAGACGCCTGCTCATATATGTACAAAAGCAATATTAGGGTACAGTTTGATCCCGTCGTTTCCCTAACTCTATTGATTGCAAATCGGTCATTCCCATCCAAAAGTGCACAGGCTTCGTATGCAGAATTATGACGAATCTGAAAAATATAGATTCGTAAATTGTAGATAAATACATATACATACCCATCTCCAGCAACCTCCCGTGATGACCATCCTCCAATCCTCGTCACAGACCTCAGCGCTTCCTTCCATTCTTCCACTACTTTTGACGGATGGTGTTTCGCCAGTTCACGAAAAGCCTTTCCAAACTCCCCAGTTTGGTCACGTACATCAGAGATATCCACGTCATACAATACAGGGAGGACTACTTGGCCCCTCTCAGCGCGGCATTCCATCATCTGGCGGAGTTCGCCGAGGCATGATTTACTGCTCGCATAATTTTTGGAGATGATGGGGATCGCGATCTTACTATTCTCGATGGCCCGGAAAAGCCCTGGCCCTATCTGCTCGCCGAGGAGATCGTGGTCGTCCTTGAACACGGCAAATTTCAAAGCTGACAGACTGTTAAAAAGGTGATCCGTGAAGCCGCTGCGAGTGTCTGGCCCCCTGAAACTCAAGAACACATCGGACGTCAGAGAGCGAAGTTTTTCGACGCATGTCTCCATAGCCCGGATATTCCGACAGACGTCCTTTCTTTTCTCTTTCCGAATTCTCCGAGGGCGAATGCAGCAGATGCAGACGGTAGACTAGCTAGGGCTTGCACATCCATCTCTGCAATAAACTCTCCTCTCTCTTCGAGATGGAACTCGACTTGCGAAATGGCTCCCACCAGCGTATTGTATGGAGTGTTGAAATGCCTCCTTTTATAGAGGAGGCCCGAACCAAGGGACGCAGCTTCGGGACAAGGAGAGGGGGGGGAGGCTCGGAGTTCGCCAAGGCTGACTAGCGGGGGAGGATTACAGCTAATATCTCATCATCGCTCACTCATACAATGGATAAACCACCATTAGCAATCATTTATTCAATGAAGATAAGTGAAGATAAGAAGGCCAGATTTTCATATATGTCAATCTTAGATTCTAATGGTTGTTAATAAAAATAAAAGGGAAATAGACGGAGCGAAAGAAAGGAGGAAATGGAAATGGCACAGGGCTGCCACGTGTCGGGCGGAGAGATGGGTAGGTGGGGTGGCCGCCGCCGCTGCCGCCTCAATATATGCTTGTTACAGATTCCAAAGGTCGTAGAGGACGGTTTCGTCAAATCGATTCGAGCTTCCTGGTAATTGAAGTTGAAACCCTTCGGATCACCCTCTGAAGAGTAATTCCCCATGGAAAGCGAGAGGGCTATTGACGGAAGAGGAATCACTAGGTCGTTCGGTTCAATGGTTGGGAAGCTAAGCTCCTTAGAAAGGATTGGCCGAGAAAATGTCTTTCTTTCATAGACTAGATTCTAGTAGATAGCAATCTTCCTATTAAGATACCAGAGTTTCGCGAATTATATAGGAAATTGCTCGCGAAGGACCATAAGACACATTATAGCGCTCTATAAAGCCTCAAACACTGATTCTAGAATTCGAGGATCAAATTAGATTCCGAATAAGAGAATAGAAACAAGAGGAAAGGAGAGGAATTCCACCCTTTTGGGGTGGACTACTAATGTATTACAGACCGGACATGAATCCCTTCAACTCCAGAAAAAGTATAGCATTTTTCTAAGAATTTCGGGGATGATGAAAAGCAGGAAAGAAGGTAACCTCGATCAAGCCTCATCTCCTTCCTTGTAGTTGTAGTTGGCTTGTGAGCCCTTCGGATGCGCTTTTAGATTTATTATGCTTGGATGTTGCACGGACTTTGATTTTAGTATCTAATGAATTGCGCATCTTTTTTGACTAAAAAAAAAAAAAAACTCTTCTTCTTTGACAAAAAATAAATAAGCTATTTTCTCTTTGGTACCAGAGTTCTTTAATTGGGAGAAAAATTTGACTACAGTCCACATTCTTTGTTTTTTTAATTTGTCTTCTTTTTCGACCAAAAAAAAAAATTGTCTTCTTGAAATTTCAAAAGGTCAATAGTGTTATTGAAATTTTAATGTGTAGACCGCTAAAAAAAATAAAAAATAAAACGCCTGGGAATGTCTGCCTCTTTAACAGCACCTTGAATCCTCCCTGTGGTATGTTCCTCTTCCTTTTATTTTTTTCTTTAATTTCTTCTTTCCCTTTCACGAATTTTTACTCTTCGGATTGAGATCGAAGAATTTGAGCACTGTTCACTGTTCAGAATCTGAGTAAAAAATAGGTGGGTATTGGGACTTTGGAGAAACGGGCAAAAATTTGGAAACTTTGTGGTAAAAGCAGGTCCAGAGAAGATATCTCTTGCCAAGGAATGCAGAGAGGCTCTTCAATCTGGGATTGAATTATTAGCCGATGCTGTTTCTCTTACTTTAGGACCTAGAGGTATGTGGTCTTCTCTTTTTCTTCTGCTTAATTCCCGTTTCTATCATTTTAATCTTGGAATTATTTGTTTATTTCATCATTTATGTATTGTGGAGGGTTGTGCTGGAGTTGCAGTAATGCAGTGGCCATTTGGACAGAGTGAGATATTGCGCGTTCGCTTCTTAGTTATGAGGGAGCTGGCTGGCTGGTCGAGTTTTGTGCAACACTGGACTTGAGATTAATCTTAATGGCGTATGGTCAGAGCTGTGCTCTTTTAGCTTGAGCTGGGCATATGAACTTTTCCTTTTGTCGAGAGGGCAATGCTAGATGTTCTCAACCTCTTATTCTGACATTCCAAGCCGACTGTGTTGTCTTGCCTTCCTGATTCCATTGTTATTCTTTTTTTCATTATCTCTTTTGTTGCTCCAGTCCTTATGCATCCCCATTGACTCGATGTAATTCACGGATTATTCTTAGATGTCCTATTCACAGAAGATAGTTTTTTGACACGGGTACTCACCCAATAGAGTTATTTTGGTTGCGATGGGAAATAATTCCATTGTCTCATATGATGGTGTCACAGTTGCTTGAGCGATAGAACTTTCAGATGCAATCGATAATATGCCAGGACAATGTTAGTCCAAGAGGTCATTCATGGTTGATGGTTACTTCTCTCCCAGAAGCTTGCTCTTATGCTTATACTCTTAAAATTCTATTTTTGCACCTAAATGTATATACTTCCAGGTGGCTGCTCGCATGAATGACTTGGCTGGTGATGGCACAACTGCCGCAATCATCTTGGCTCAAGCATTGATCAAATCTGAGTTGTTGGCAGTTCCATTTGGGGCTAATCCAATCTCTATAAAAGAAGGTATGGATAAGACCGCAAAAGCATTGGTCTGGATTTTGTAGGAGAAGAGCTTTCTCGTAAGAGGGAGTGATTATGTTACATTTTATTCATTCATTTTTTTTTTTTTGGGTGGTTTTTCCAAGGCATGAGCTATTCATAAAAAAATTATGAAATTTGTTCACCATTTTGCAGCTGCGGGGTCAATCTCTGCTGGGCATCAGGACTTTGTTGGAAGAGTAATCGCTGATGCTATACAAAGGATTGGACATGATGAAGTCATTTCTATCGAGTTGTCCTCATCTTCTGAAACCTTTGTTCTAGTCAAAGAAGGAATTAAGGTGGTGAATTTTGCTTTAGGTTTGAAATGATATGGATGTCGTGACCAAATTTTCGGGTCAGGGATTACCTAGGGTTTGACTAATGGATTGTTAAGCCTAAACTTAACTCGAGCTCTCCCAAGCCCATATCAATTCGCGACTTTCGGTTCAAGTTCTTAATATGCAAATTTTTAATTAGGAGTTACCATTAATTTATTTTTTGTGGGTCAACTAGAAACTCAAGTAAATCAGATTTACTTTACTCCTATGAACCAGAGATTTATGAATTTGGGGACTTGGTTACGCTAGATTTCTCTAACGTCCTTTCGGTACAATTTCTTTTATTTTCAAAAATGTTTTTGAATGCAGCTTGGATTGATTTTAAATATATTTCCCTAATATGTGAGGTGATCATGCGAGTGCGCAATCCACCAATTTAACATAAAAAAAAAAAAAAAACAATGAATAGATTGCAAAACTTACCTCAAAGTAACGAAAGCATTTGTAATGTTAAATTAAAATCCATATCAACAGCCTTAGATATGGTTTCTAATTAACACGTAATTTTTGTTTTTTGTTTTTCACTTATTTAATGAAGATCGTGCAATATGCAATGCATGCTACTAATCTAACATGAAATAATATGACATGATAATATGGTTTAAACTACATGACATAAATAAAATGCAGTCTATACTAAAGCATGAAATAGATTTATTCTAAAAAAAATTGTATTTTCCATGAAATTTGAAATTAAAGAAATGCAACAATTAAATATGCAATCTAAATTGACCAAATGACCTAATTCTAATGACGAACAATTTCTAACTAACTGAACCTAGCAACAATCACTAGATGACAGGCATTTCATGAACCTAATCTTACATGCGCATGATTTTTTTGTTTTTTTTTTTCATGAAAATTCGTAATTAAAAATTACTAATAATAAAAATCTAACTAAAGTGAGATATTATCTATCTTAAGTTAGGAAATAGACTAATTTGAATCCTATCTTAACTTAGAAATTTATTTCGACATGCAATTTAATTCAAAGATATTATCTAACCTAGATACCATATAAACATGCGTTCTAATATAATCAGAAAAGAATCTAACTATTCTATCATGCAATTCTATCTAGGAAATTTATTGAAATCTACATGATATGCAAATGCAATAATTTTTGTATTTTCGGGATAAATAAAACAATTAAAAGATAAACACCAAATCATTCAAAATCATCAAAGATATCATATATTGTTCGAATCAAAGAACAATATCCAAATCAGCTCGATTATTTCGCTAAATCGATAAATTAATCTTAAGCCTTAAAGATCAAGATATCAAATTTATTCCCGTGAGATTAATTATTTCATCTAAAGCCTTATAGATGGAATAAAAAAATCAGTGTGCGGTTGCGAATTAGGAAATATGTCCTAATGAATATTATACCTCTTACTCAAAAGGTTTAAATTAGATATCAATCTCATCAATCTAGGCAATATGATGTTTAAATCAAATTAAGATGAGATTTTTTTACCTAATTGCCGAATATAATTCCAAATCCGAATTTGTCGATGGATGGCTTGCGAACGGTGATTGCTTCGACTGAGGAACGGTTCTGGACAATTGCTGGGGTGTCACCGACTGCAAGATATGAATGGCGGCTGTTATTTGCACGCTTGCTTGACTTGCGTCACAAAAACGAGAGATGTGGGCTTCGTGGGAATTGGTTTGCTTGGACTTCACTGGTCAACGTGAAAGGTCTGCAAAGAAAAAGAAAGTGATCTTTTTATTTTTTTTATTTGCTCTTTATGTGCCCCCCACTTTCTCTTCGTTGGTGGACTTCATGCTGGCAAACAATGGCCACAAAAACATGACGTGGTATTCATGCTGAACGGGAGATGGTAGCCTTGTTGGACCTCGGCGAAACCTGCGAAGAATGAGTACAAACGATGCAGCCAAAGTCTGAATTAGGTAGCAATGGTTCAAGCGTCCCTAGGATGTGCTGTTTCGTGGTATCGAGCACAACAACAAGTGAGGACTGCTGTGACGATTTGCTTGGGTTGCTGTGTTCATCGGAGAAACCTGTGAAAATTCAACCAAGAATACAAAACCGGCGCTGGCTGCTCACGGCCAAGGAGGACTCGTAACGCCAGTGAGGCGATTGGTGGACGTTGTTGACTTCAATGCGATTTGCTACGTGGTTTTTGCTGAGGAGCTTGCGGGCTTCTTCGCTCGATCTGCGGAATTGGTGTTGAGAAGGGCTTCAAAGTTCTCTGGGATGTTGAGGTGTCATGGGGATTGAGTGGACCGTGTGTCACAACTTGCCGAGGGTGCAACAACGGATGAGGTGTCGAGGAAGAATTGGTGTGAACCTTCTCTCTATTGCTCTCTCTCCCCGTAAGAGCTGCGGCAGCACTCTCCTTTGGTCTGCTCCAACACACTCTCTCCCAAGTGAAGCTCTGAATTATGGCTGCTCTCTCCTTTTCTTATTCTCCTCTTGGCTATCGTCTCTCAATGTGTTGTGGCTGTATATATCCTGAAGAGCGGCCTCACTGTGGCCGTGTGTATCAATTATTGGTGGCCCCTAAAACCCTACGTGAAAAACCTTTTTATAGGCCAAAGATTAGGGTTTTAATTTCCTTTTCGAAGTAACATCCGCGAAGATTTCTTTTTTCGCACACAATGTCACTTTTTTTATTTTCCACATCTCCTGATTTTATCGCCTAATGATAAGATTGCCACCCGATTTTCTTAAATTCCAAAAATTCACCGTAATATCATTTCAAATATCCATTTAGGTAATTCTTGTCATTAAAAGAAAACGGGCTCGCCAATTTACTTGCTTCGTGGGCTTAGTCCAAATTTCGCCAAGTTAAAGCTTAGAATCACTAATTCAAATCCATTCACCACTAATCCAATAAAATGCAAAAAATGTAAATTTAAAAATAAATGCACATGAATCTATATGCAATTAATATTTTTCAGGGATCAAATTGACCCATAATCTTCTGTGCAATAAATAAATAATCGGATCGCCAAAATTTAGGTGTCAACAGCT
Organism: Eucalyptus polyanthemos subsp. polyanthemos; assembly: GCA_017140185.1. Lineage (NCBI taxonomy): Eukaryota > Viridiplantae > Streptophyta > Magnoliopsida > Myrtales > Myrtaceae > Eucalyptus > Eucalyptus polyanthemos. The sequence goes on from CM029460.1 coordinate 16,719,185, forward strand.
GCCCCTCTTTGAAAGTGAGCTTGTAGAGGTTGCCTTTAAAGACAATTTGAGACCTAAATTTTGACCATGCACATACACTGAATGATTTTTTTTTGTTGGAAAATGAATTTCATTTTTGAATGCAATTTATATGATGCATGGAAATGCTAATGCAAATGATAAATGAACCTACCTGGAATAACTTACCTTCAAGGAGGATATAGTAGTTTGAGGTAATTGGTGTTACATGTCCAGGACCCGTATCATTTTACGGTCGTCTAGAATAGTAACGTGACTTTATGAAGAGATTGTTTTCTCAGGACTCGTACATTTTACGGTTGCCCAGTATGGCAATGTTTGATTGTCTAAGACCCGTATCATTCTACGATCGCCTAAACGGGAATTCACTTTCTAGGACCCATACCATTCTATGATCGCCTGAATAAGGAATAGGTGTTGTCGAGGACCTGTACCATTCTACGGTCACCTAAATGGAGATTTTGCTTGGCTAGGACCCGAACCATTCTTCGGTCGCCTTAATCAGACTGAATTTGGAGAAAAATCTTTGGGGGACAGTTCAATCGAGTGTTAATTAAGAGGAACTTTGGGCTACGGAAGCACGCCGATTTGATAAAAGAGACTCTGGGCTACAAAAGCACGCCAGATCAATATAAAGGATTTTGGGCTACGAAAGCACGCCAGGTCAATGAAAGAGACTCTGGGCTACGAAAGCACGCTAGGTCAATATAAAGGATACCGGGCTATAAAAGCACACCCAGTCGATATAAAGGACACCGGGCTACGGAAGCATGCCGGGTCAATGAAAGAGACTCTGGGCTATGAAAACATGCCAGATCAATATAAAGGACACTGGGCTACGAAAGCACGCTGGGTCGATACAAGGGACTCTGGGCTACGAAAGCACGCCAGGTCAATATAAAGGACACCGAGCTACAAAAGCACGCTGGGCCGATATAAATGACACCTTGATCGAGTCAAGTGTCGATGCACTTGAGGGAAAATATCTGCATAATGACAAGTATTTAGAGTATAGGTAGAGATATACTTACCTAGTGATATCTCTGATTCTTGGGGACATGTCTTCTGGAATTAGATATCCCGTGGAGGTCTTTCACCTCCTGGTAGAAATAAATTTTGGGAACATCAAGGATGCACCTTGAATGTTCGTGAAGGTTTCTCATCTCCTAATATCACGAGACATTCTAAAAGGAATGAATGTCAAGAGCTCTTGGGTCTTTGAAAAAGCATTACCTGTTAGACATGATTAGAGAAAAAATGTATTTATCAAAAAAATAAGCAATTAAAGCTATTCTGGAATGCACACTTCAAAATCCACTGAAATTTTTATTAATTCAATCAGGCTCATGCATACCTTTGCATCACCCAAATTTCTGTTGGAGAAATCTTCTTGAAGTTTTTTAAAGCTAACAAAACATTTCCATCAATCTAGTCTGAAGGTTTGCAGACTCTGCTATTTAAAGTCTGAAGACCTCGGGACAGCCAAACTCAAGATTCAAAGTCTATCCTCATTGACAGTCTCGAATCCGTTGAAGAAAGGTTATCCAAAACTTGATGTTTCATTAAGGATATGACCTTATCAACTGGAGAAGATCTCTTGGCTGGAAAAGACATAACGGAATTCTTTGATTGATCGAGATTGACTAGAAGATTAAGGATCTGATGATTGCCTAAATATTCTTGGAAGGTTCTACTTATGGAAACCGAGATCCTGATTGTATGGGCGAACAGGATTGATGGGCTATCGACACGTTCCTTTTATAGCTCGAATAATCTTCTTAATTAATTACGTCCAACGGGTAGATTAGAGGAATTCCTTTGGTATGTGCCAACGGGTATGATGGCGTAAAGGAGCATATAAAGAAGACGTTCTACGTTGTTCGAGGTGTGCGTGATAGAAGAATTCCAAAGTCTGAAACTTTATGTTGTTTAGACAATTCCTTTGAGCGAATCCTTATATACAAAAGAGAGTCTATATTTGTGAGAAACCTTGAGGAGGTGTGGTAGAACATCTATACTGTGGAATCAAGGAAAAGCTGTGCTGTAACTTCTCTTTTGTTCATAGTGAAATCCAGCCGATGGGCTGTCAATGCGGAAGAGTGGACATAGGCTTGAAATAAGCCGAACCACTATAAACCTTATGTTCAATTTTCTCTTCCTTACTCTATTTACTTTGATCGTACTTCATTTTGTTAATCAATAAAGAACTTCCTTTCTATTGCATGCCTAAAATCGCTTCCGTATCTCGATAAATTGTTTGTGCACCTATTCACTCCCCTCTAGGTGGTTATACTAGCTATATCAATTGGTATCAGAGCTCGTGTACTCACTTTGTTTGAAGTGTTTTACTTCAAAGTTAAAGATCCATGGCTAGTATATTGGCTCCAGGGCTGGTAGAAGGGCAAAGCATTACCAGACCGCCTTACTTTGATGGAAATGACTACAACATATGGAAAAACAAGATGAAGGCGTTCCTAAGATCAAAAAATCCTCTGGAATGGGACGTTGTAGAAAAAGGAATCATTCTTAAAGCTGCACCTGTCTCAGAAAGAGGAAAATACACTGTTGAGTCTAGCGAAATGACTCGGGAAGAGATAATCAAGAGACAAGCTCTTGAAGCAAAAGCAATCTATTCTTTATATTGTGCTTTATCACCTACTGAATATAACAGAATATCTTCTTGTGATATAGCCAAAAAAGTCTGGGATAGATTACACATTACTTACGAAGGAACCGATCGAGTGAAAGAAACCAGAATCAACATTCTCCTCGGTCAATACGAAGCCTTCAGAATGAAATCGGGAGAATCTATAACTGACATATTTAGTCGTTTTACAGATATCATGAATGGTCTTGAAAATCAAGGTCAACAAATTTCTGATCCTATGAAGGTAAACAAGCTACTGCGTGGACTCTCCAAGGATTAGAACCACATAAAGACCTCAATCAGAGAGACCCAAAGAATCATGCCACTATATGTTGATGAATTGGTTGGAACTCTTCAATCTTATGAAGTGAAACAAATCAATGAAAACGAAGACCCTAAAGGTAAGAAATCCATTGCATTAAAATCCAATGATGACTCTGATGCTGCAGATTCTGAAGACGATATGGACGATGAGGAGCTTGCTCTCATGATAAGAAAATTTAGAAAGCTGAACAGAAAAGGAAGAAGATTCAATCCAAGGAAACAAAGTTTTCAAAAGCAACAGACTAAGTCTGTTGAAGATGATAAATCAAATAAAGATGTAGTCTGCTTTGAATGTAAGAAAAAGGGGCACATCAGACCCAACTGTCCTCTTCTAAGGAAGAAAAAAGGAAAAGCCAAAAAGTATCGAAAGGCTTTTAAAGCAGAAACCTAGAGTGATACAGAATGTGAAGAAAGTGATGATGATTATGCCAACATATGTTTGATGGCACAATTGGATTCAGATTCAAACTTCGAGATAGACTCAGATTCAGATACTGAATTTGAGGTAAGTAACTTCAAAATCCCTATTAAAGTTTCTAAATACATTGATGAGTTGTGTTTTAGTCTTAAGACTTCTCTTAAAAGGATTTCTGAACTCAAAAAGGAAAATTCTGACTTAAAACAACAAGAAAATATTTTGAAAGAAAATGTGAAATGTTTAGATGTGAATGTTTCTTCTCTTAGAGAAAGTGAAGATAATCTTTCAAAAGAAAATGCATTCTTGAAAAATGATATCTCAAATATTTCCAAAAGATTTTCGATAGGATCTCGAGAAACTAGAAAAAATAATTTATGTTCAAAGACCTTATTTCAATAAATCTGGTTTGGGAATGATTACTGAAACCATTCCTTTAATCGATTTTCCTAAAGTGAAAGAAAAAATCAAACAAAAACCCACAAGAAATGCTTACAAAAATCATTTTGAAAAGACCTTTGTAAAACCAATAGGTCGCAATGCTCTTAGATGTTCAAAATGCAATAGTGCAAATCATTTTGAGAAAGAATGTCCTATGGTTTGGAGACCTGTCAATAAAGTTTAGGCAAAAACCGCATATCAGACTAACTCAAAAGGACCCAAGAAAATATGGGTACCAAAGAAAGCTTGAGTCTCTTTTTAAATGCAGGTCACTATCAAGAAAAAGGTGAAATGGTACATGGATAGTGGATGCTCGAGACACATGACAAGAGATTCAAATTGCTTCATAAAGCTTGTTCAAGTGAATGGTGGAAAAGTCTGATTTTGAGGAAACAACAAAGGAAAAATTGTGGGATTTAGAACTGTGAAGATTGGAAACCTCACAATAAGCAGTGTTTCTTTAGTTGAAGGACTCAACTACAATCTGCGCAGTGTCAGTCAGCTATGTGATACCGGTTTCAAAATCTACTTTCAAGAGGGTATATGTTCAGGAACTAGTAAAGACTCTACTCAGTCATTTATGGGACGAAGACATGGAAATATCTACCTCTTGGATGTGAAACCAGATGAATCGCAATGTTTAATTTCAATCCAAGACGAAGCAAGTTTATGGCACAGAAAGCTTGGGCACATCAATATGAAGCAGATAGCCAAAATTTCAACAAAGAAGCTTGTTCGTGGTCTACCAAATTTATCATATCAAAAGTCTGACCTATGTACACCATGCATATTGGAAAAACAGATAAGAAATTCCTTTAAACCAATAAATCAAGTTTCCACTAACCATGTACTGCAGCTTCGCATATGGATCTATTTGGACCAACCGTGAACACAGAGCATTGGAGGTAAGAAATATTGCATAGTAATCGTGGATGACTACTCACGATTCACTTGGGTGTATTTCCTGGCAAGTAAGTTTGAAATTTTCTCTTACTTTGAAAAATTTGCTAAAAAGGTTCAAAACGAAAAAGGATATGTTATTTCAAGTATAAGAACAGATCATGGAGGTGAATTTGAAAATCAAGATTTTACAAGGTTTTGTGATGAATCTGGTTTTCAGCATTTGTTCTCCTCTCCATATACTCCAGAACAAAATGGAGTTGTAGAAAGAAAGAATAGATCGCTTCAAGAAATGGCTAGAACTCTTCTAATTAAAAGTAACATCTCCTCACGTTTTTGGGCTGAAGCAGTTTTTACAGCATGTTATATTATCAACAGAGTTTTTCTAAGGCCTATTCTAGAAAAAACCCCTTATGAATTATTCAAAGAAAAGAAGCCTATTGTTTCATATTTTCATGTGTTTGGATGCAAATGTTTTATACTGAAAAATGCAAATGATCGAGTTGATAAGTTTGAAAAAAAGTCATATGAAGGCATCTTCCTTGGATATTCAATCACAAGCAAAGCGTACAGAGTTTACAACAAAAAGACTCAAACTATGGAAGAATCAATGAATGTCAAATTCTAGGATTCAATTCAAAATGAATCTATTTAGACTCATCTTGAAGATCCAAAACCTGCTCCAGACTCTACAAAGTCTAAAGAAACAGCTCAGACTTTGAAGGACCAGTAGAAAGTAACTGTTGAAGATTCAAGTGAAGGAAGTGATCATCATTCTGACAAATTAACCAATAACTGGAAGCATAAGTCCAGTCATCCTAAAGATCTTATCATTTGCGACATTAATGAAGGAATACGCACCAGATCCAAAAGGCGCGAAGAGTCTAGTGTTGTGGCTCTTATTTCTGAAATAGAACCCAAAAGCATAGATGAAGCTTTATTTGATGAAAGTTGGATTGAAGTCATGCAAGAAGAGCTCAGGCAATTCAGTATCAATGATGTCTGGGAATTGATTCCAAAACCAAAAGGTAAATCAGTTATTGGAGCTAAATGTGTTTTCAGAAACAAGATGGATGAGAAAGGAAATGTCGTAAGAAACAAAGCAAGACTCGTGGCCAAAGGATACACGCAAGAAAAAGGGATAGACTATGACGAGACTTAAGCACCAGTAGCAAGGTTAGAAGCAATTCTTTTATTACTTGCATTTGCTTGTCATAAAAATTTCAGGTTATTCCAAATGGATGTCAAAAGTGCCTTCCTAAATGGATTCATCCATGAGGAAGTCTATGTGGAACAACCACCTGGGTTTGAAGACCCAAGGAAACCAGACTCAGTATTCAGACTCAAAAAGGCCTTATATGGCTTAAAACAAGCACCTCGAGCTTGGTACGACAGGCTGAATAAGTTTTTAATCCGAAACGATTTTGTGAAAGGTAAAGTAGACACTACTTTATTTATTAAAAGAGAAAGTAAAAGTTTTGTGCTAGTTCAAATATATGTCGATGATATTATATTCGGATCTCCTAATAAAAGTCTGTGCAAGAAATTCTCTAAGACTATGCAGGATGAATTTGAAATGAGCATGATGGGTGAGTTAACCTTCTTTCTCGGGCTTCAAGTGAAACAACTGAAGGAAGGAACTTTTATTCATCAAGAAAAATATGCTAATGATCTCGTTAAAAAGTTTGGTCTGAACAATTGGAAGAAGGCTGAAATACCAATGTCAAGTTCCTTGAAGATAGACAAAGATGAAGAAGGAAAGAAAGTCGACCAGAAGCTATACAGGAGTATCATTGGCTCACTTATTTATCTTACTGCTTCTAAACCTGACATTTTGTTTAGTGTTTGCATTTATGCCAGATTTCAAGCAGATCCTAAAGAATCTCATTTAAATGCTACAAAGCGTATTATTAAATACATTGCTTCAACTTCAAGTATCGGCCTATGGTATCCTAAAAGAGGAGACTTTACTCTTCTTGGATACTCAGACGCAGATCTAGCTGGTTGCAGAGTTGATAGAAAGAGCACCTCGGGTACTGTCAACTACTTTGAGGCGGGACGATGATCTTGGTTTTCAAGAAAGCAGAGTACAGTAGCTCTCTCTACAATAGAAGAGAGTATGTAGCTCTTGGAAGTTGCTATTTACAAATTCTCTGGATAAAACAACAGTTAAGAGACTTTGGAATTAAATACTCATGCACGGAGATTAATTGCGACAACACCAGCACTATCAATCTCACTAAAAATCCAATTCTTCACTCAAGAGCAAAGCATATAGAGATTCGACATCACTTCATTAGAGATCATGTTCAAAATGGAGAAGTTTCGATTCAATATGTTGATTCAAAGAGCCAACTGGCAGATATATTCACAAAGCCTTTGGAGAAAAATCAATTTGAAACCATCCGTTCCAGACTCAACATTTTGAGGTATGAGGAAATCAAAGTCCAGAGACTCTCAGACTCAGACATACAAAACCTTGACTGCAAGTTATTCTCTCCTGAATCTTATATTGAAAAGGTACGATCGTCAAACTGTGGTTAATTATTGCTATATTTAATCGATGTAATTGTTACATCGTTTCCTTTTCGAAAAAGAAGTTATTTGTTTTAAATGACTATTTTCGCGGAAAAATGACAGTTATTTTGAAAAGGCAACTTTTTATTTTCCTTTGTGATGGTTCGTATTCCTCTCTTTTTAACCGATCGTGCGCTGTTGATTTCCCTTCACTTTACTCTCAAAAACCCTAGAAAGCATCGATCTTCCATTCCCGTTTTCTTCCCTTGTTTAATCTTCGAAAAAGTAGTCATCTTTCTTGGGAAAGTCTAGCAAGGAATCTTCCAAAAACTGAGAAAGATGTCATCTTCAAGAAAGTCTTCAAGAATCGCAAGCAGGGGACCACGGCAAATGAGTGAGGGGCCTACACACTTCGATCTCACCGAAGAAGAAGTGTCTCCAGATCAGCAGCAGAGCCCACAACATTCTCAGCAGCGTCACTCTCCTCCATCTAGTCCTCAAGGCGTTGATTATCAACAAGAGGAAGAAATCATCGAGGATGCAGATCCTGTAAGAGTTCAAAAGCCCGCTTTTATTTATAAATTGTATCGTGCTTTAAAAGGGACTCATACTCCTTTAAAGTATGTCGATGATTTCTTAAAGACAAAGGGTATGGAAATGAATATATCTTTTTGCGAAAAATACAAAGTTTGGGAATTGCTCGTAGAGGGGTGGCTAAAGAAACCCTTGCGAATATCCCAAGTGATCCTCGTGATTGGGGAGTTAATCCTGTAGATGGGAATGATGATGATAAATTGTACAGCCAATTTCAACCGAGAATGGGTGTTGCGGTTGAAAACCGAGGAAAAATGGGAGACTTGTTCAGATCGAAGGAACAAAAGGATATGTACTCAAAACTGCTGAAGCGTGGGGTGATAAACCCTAAGAGTGTGGATTTTGATTTTCTGGATGCTGTAAATGTGAACTTGAGGGAAAAGTTCGATTATCTTCAACTTGAGCAGTTCTGTTCTGACACCACAGAAGCTTACGCTGAATTAACCGCTTATTTCTATTCGAATCTTAGTTTCCTGGATGCGAATAGATTCTCTTTCAGCGTCAAAGATCAAGACTTTGTTGTGGATATGGATATGCTAGCAGATGTGTTAGGAGTTGAGAGAGGAAGATATCAACTGATCAAAGTTTCTATTGCTTGTGCTACACTGGAACTTGTTAAAGACAGGAGAATAGAGGAAAAAATTTCCTACCTAAGGATGAGTGCGTTCAACATTCTACTTCACAAGATTGTGATCAATTGCCTCAGACCGAAATCAACTTCTAAAACTGATGTTTCAAGTTCAGAGGCAAAGCTGATGTATGCCATTCTCACTAGGAAAATTTTTTCTCTTCCTCACACTGTTATGTTTCATATGTATAGAGCAGTGGTGAAAGACAGAGGTCAACTTCCTTACCCAAGTCTTGTGACGAAGTTATTCAGACATCTAAACATTCAGCCTCCACAAATCCTTTGTGCTCGATCGTGTGATCATATGGTGGTAGGACTAAAAATGGTGACCAAGATGCGTCTGAAGGAGCTAAGCAAGGCGTTGGAGAAATTTAAGTAGAAGACTCCTGTAAAATCTCATCAAATCTCCTCTGCATCAAAAAGAAAAGGAAAGGAGCCCATGGTTGCTCCATCCAAGAAAATGAGAGCTCTCATCGTTGAAGATGAAGATGATGAGGAAGACATCACCATCTTTGCAATGGCATTGAAACATTTGAGCCGTTCTGCTCCAGAACAGAGGACTCGAGAAAGAGAATAGAAAGAAAGAGAGGAGAATGAAGCAGGAGAGAGAGAAGCAAAAGAAAAGGATGCTGAGAAGGCAAGGGATGACAAAGAAGAAGAAGAAAGAGCACTTGGCGAAAAAGAAGCAGAAGAAGAAGAAGAGAGAATGAATCAAGAGGAAAGAGAGCCTGAAAAACACTCTTCTCCACTGAAGGCATAAAAACAGGGGGAGATAATAAGAAAAGAGGGATGTTAGTTGCTACCAGTGAGGGAGTCAGCCGTTCTCCAGCCGACCTAGAAGACATTCATGCCTCTCATTTTCCTGAACAAGATCATAACGCTTCATCGCCAAATCTGCGTGATTATTCTGATATGCCATCATCTACAAATCGTGCTGAAGCCAGTACGCAAACCGACAGCTCAGTAAATTTTCGCAGAATTATGGATATTCTCTTGGAGATGCGCGGTCAAATTTATGCTCTGGGATGCGAGGTTCAAAACTTGCAAAATGCGGGTCAAGTTTCTTCATGTTCATTGAATGATCAGATCCATGCCCTCTCTGTTCAAATTCAGGCCAATGCCAAAGGTGAGGAGATTGCACAACTGAAAGAAGACTTGAAAAAGCTGGAAGGCATCGTTTAGTCTATGGAAGATTTCCAGCTTGTCCACGTTCCCAAACAATCTTGACTTTATTCCATTTTCATCTCAACCTTTTTAATGCTGACAAAAAGGGGGAGAGATGCAAGATTTAAACTTTGATTTTTAATCGTGTGGATTGTTGGATTGTTTTGATGCTTAACTCTGTATGACTTTATTTTCTGTGTTTGGATGTGAACTGAACTTGACTTGGACTTGACTATTTCCATTGATATCTTATGGATGGCTTTATCGCATACTAGACTAACCTATTTTCTGTGGTTGCAGATTCTAGTGTTATTCATTTAGCCATTTTTCTCTATAAAATATGCATATGTGTTTGAAAAATGTTTTGCAGGTCAAAATTGTCCAAATCTGCAGGAAAGTTTTGTCATCATCAAAAATGGGGAGATTGTTGGAGAAATCTTCTTGAAGTGTTTTGAAGTTGACAAAACGTTTCCATTAGTCTAGTCTGAAGGTTTGCAGACTCTGCTATTTAAAGTATGAAGACCTCAGGACAGCCAGACTCAAGATTTAAAGTCTATCATCATTGACAGTCTCGAATCCGTTGAAGAAAGGTTATCTAGAACTGGATGTTTCATTAAGGATATAACCTTATCGACTGGAGAAGATCTCTTGGCTGGAAAAGACATAACGGAATACTTTGATTGATCGAGAATGACTCGAAGATTAAGGATCCGATGATTGCCTAAATATTCTTGGAAGGTTCTACTTATGGAAACCGAGATCCTGATTGTATGGGCGAACAGGATTAATGGGCTATCGACACGTTCCTTTTATAACTCGAATAATCTTCTTAATTGATTTCGTCCAACGGGTAGATTGGAGGAATTCCTTTAGTAAGTGCCAACGGGTATGATGGCGTAAAGGAGTATATAAAGAAAACGTTCTAAGTTGTTTGAGGTGTGCGCAATAGAAGAATTCCAAATTCTGAAGCTTCCTGTTGTTTAGACAATTCCTTTGAGCGAATCCTTATATACAAAAGAGAGTCTATATTTGTGAGAAACCTTGAGGAGGTGTGGTAGAACATCTACACTATGGAATCAAGGAAAAGCTGTGCTGTAACTTCTCTTTTGTTCATAGTGAAATCCAGCCGATGGGCTGTCAATGCGGAAGAGTGGACATAGGCTTGAAATAAGCCGAACCACTATAAACCTTATGTTCAATTTTCTCTTCCTTACTCTCTTTACTTTGATCGTACTTCATTTTGTTAATCAATAGAGAACTTCCTTTATATTGCATGCCTAGAATCGCTTCCGTATCTCGATAAATTGTTTGTACACCTATTCACCCCCCTCTAGGTGGTTATACTAGCTATATCAATTTCCACTGGAGAGAATTGTCATTCAAGACAATTTTCACTCATGACATAGATTTCCTAAGAATACTAAATGAGAGACTTTAAGTTAGAAAGGACTTTCACTCCCTCTCATTCAGAGAGACTATTTTATAAGAATCACTCAATCTCACTATCATCATACCAACAAGGGTCTGAGTATTCTCGCAAGCAGTACGACCTTGCAAATTTGAGAGATCTTTAATAGGGACCGTAATGTGGGCTTGGTTAATGGCTTAACAAAGGGACTCTTCGAGTCAAGGCAATTGAAAGAATAATTCTATAATCATCTCCAGGTTTACAAGTCAAGAACCTTGCAAAATGAGAAAGAAATAATCTTGCCTGCACTTCTTTGAGCGATGCTTATAAACATATGAACTCCTATGTTAATTCAAGTGCCATAATCTGAAGAGACTTTGTAAGGGATGTAACGTAGGCTGGGTTCATGGGTTGAAACATGAAAGGATCATTAGGCTCAAAATGTGTGTGAAGGGTGAGAGTTGGTGATCATCTTGGTATTGCCACTATTTTTCTTTTTCATCATCGGGGATTGTCTTCATAAGGTGCCCCATTGATTGTAAAAACTCAACATTTGAGTTCTTTGAGTATTGCTCCATTGGGATTCAATTCTTGCAATTGACAGTCACCTATCTTGACTCTCTTTTTCATCTATAGGCATTGGCCTTGCTTTTACCAGACACACCGCTTTTTAATGCCCCTAGTTTTCATGCATTTTTTTTCACTTCTTTTTCATAGGCATTACTTTTACCAAGCACACTACTTTTCCATATCCTTTAGTTCTATTTTGATTTTATGCATGCGTCAAGCAAAGACACTCGAACTTTCAAGGGTCTTCATTTATCTTTTGCCTTGCCCTAGTGTGGGAGATGATCATCAACTGGGTTTAAAGAAACGAAATTGTAGGCTCAAGTGGGCTATGCAAAGGATATAAGCATGTAGGATAGAGAAAGAAATGATCTTCGTCATCCTAAGTCACTTAAATTACTACATGAATTCAACGTAATAGCATGACTAGAAGATTGATGCAAGTGAAAACAAAAAAATTTCAATCCATTTTCTTCACACTATGTTGCTGTCTTACCTCCCATTTGCCCCAATGTGGGATGGTTCTTGATAGGGGTAATTTGAAAGAATTTCCATAAGTGTATGAGGCTCAATGGAGTTAAGTAATGGATCACTTGTAGTGTTTGAGATAAAGAAATGAATTGCCCCTCATCATTTTGGTCATCGTACCTTTTGCGAGAAAACTTTTTACCTTGCAGATATGGAACTTCCTACACTCATCTCACAAGTATATAAGTAAGGGATTGTGTATAGGATAAGGCTTGCCTTTCATTATCTTGACACGTCTCATTTAGCATGCTTAATGCATTCCACATCATTCATTGAATTAGTCCATATTGATATTCTTTAGTGGAATTGGTGGACTAAACATGTAAAAGTCATCATGTAAAATCCCTAGTAGAAGCGTGAAAAATTGCAAACTTTAGAACAAGCAATTTGTCAAAGAAAACTTCCTTAAGTGTTTTGAAGTTGACAAAACGTTTCCATCAGTCTAGTCTGAAGACTTGCAGACTCTATCATCAAAGTCTGAAAACCGCCGAACCGCCAGACTCAAGACTCAAAGTTTATCCTCATTGACAGTTTCTAGACCATCAAAAAAGACTTATCCAGAATTGAGTATCTCATTAAGGATTTGATTCTATCCACTAAAGAAGGTTTCTTGACTGGATATAGCATGTCGGAATCCATTATTCAAATTAAGATTAATTCAGGGATTTTGGATCCATTGATTGGCGAAGTATACTTGGAAGGTTCTACTTATGGAAACCTAGATCCTGATTTATGGGCGAGCATGATTGGTGGGCTATCGTCATATTCCTTAAATAACTCGAAATCTCCCTAATTGATTCTGACTAACGGGTAGATTGGAAGAACTCATTTGGTAAGTGCTAACATGAAGGAGTTATAAGGAAGACATTCCAGTTGTTTGAGTGTGTGCGCGATAGAAGAATTCCAAAGTCTGAAACTCCTTGTTCTTTGTCAATTCAATTGTTGAGCAAGAACTTGTATTCAAAATAGAGTTTATACTTTTGTGAGACCTTGAGGAAGTGTAGCAGAGTCTCTACACTATGGAATCAAGGAAGAGCTATATTGTACCAACTCTTTTGATTCATAGTGAAATCCAACCAGTAGGCTGTCAGTACGGAAGAGTGGACATAAGCTTGGACTAAGCCGAACCACTATAAACCTTGTGTTCTTATTCTCTTCCCTAAGCTTTTTACTTTGATCGTAACAATATTTGTTTGTTAGAGTCTAATTTCTTTTTCATAATCTATTGCTAAATAAAGTCGATTCAAAAGAAAAATTATTATCTTTACTCTGCAAAATTTGTTTTCGTACCTATTCACCCTCTCTAGGTGCTCGTACTAGCTTTCACAATTGGTATCAGAGCTTGTGTACTCACTTAAGTTGAAGTGTTTTTACTTTAGAGTTAAAAATCCATGGCTAGTATGTTGGCTCTAGGTCTGGTTGAAGGGCAAAGTAATACCATACTGTCTTATTTTGATAGAAAGGAATACAATATATGGAAAAACAATATGAAGGCATTCCTAAGATCAAAGGATCCTCCGGAATGGGACGTGGTAGACAAAGGAATCATTCCTAAAGCTGCAACAGTCTCAGAAATAGGAAAAGAAGTTGTTGAGTCTAGTGAAATGACTCAAGAAGAGATAATCAAGAGACAAGCTCTTGATGCAAAAGCAATTTATTCCTTATATTATGCATTATCTCCTACTGAATATAACAGAATATCTTCTTGTGAAACAGCTAAAGAAATCCGGGATATATTACACATCACCTATGAAGGAACTGATCGAGTGAAAGAAATCAAAATCAACATTCTGCTCGGTCAATATGAAGCATTCAAGATGAAATCAGGAGAATCTATCACTGACATGTTTAGTCGTTTTATAGAAATCGTGAATGGTCTTGAGTATCAAGGTCAACCAACCTCTAAACCCATGAAGGTTAACAAGTTACTACATGGATTATCCAAAGATTGGAATCACATAAAGACCTCAATAAGGGAGATACAAAGAATCATGCCACTTTCTATTGACGAATTGGTTGTCACTCTTTAGTCTTATGAAGTGGAGCAAATCAACGAAGATGAATATTCTAAATGTAAGAAATCCATTGCATTAAAATCTAATAATGATTCTGATGTCACATATTCTGAAGACGATATAGACGATGAAGAGCTTACTCTCATGATAAGAAGGTTTAGAAAACTAAACAGAAATGGGAGAAGATTCAATCCAAAGAAACAAAGTTCTCAAAAGCTACAAAATAAATCAGTTAAAGATAATGAATCCAACAAGGATGTAGTCTGCTTAGAGTGCAAGAAAAAGGGACACATCAGACCCAAATGTCCCCTGCTGAAGAAAAAGAAAGGAAAAGCTAAGAAATATCGAAAGGCACTTAAAGTAGAAACTTAGAGTGATACTGAATGTGAAGAAAGTGATGATGATTATGACAATATCTGTCTCATGGCACTCGGGAATCGATTCGGACTCGAGATAGACTCATATTCAGACAAAGAAATCGAGGTAAGTAATTTAAAAATTCCTACTAAAGTCTCTAAATATATTGATGAATTGTGTCTTAGTCTCAAAACCTCTCTCAAGAGAATTTCCGAACTCGAACGGGAAAATTCAGCACTAAAGCAACAAGAATTTGTTTGGAAAGAAAATGTCAAAAGTTTAGACAAAAATGTTACTACTTTGAAAGAAACTACAATCTTTCAAAAGAAAATGCATTCTTGAAAAATGATATCTCAAGCATTTCTAAAAGGTTTTCTATAGGATTTGAGAAATTTGAAGAAATTCTTTCAGTACAAAGACCTTACTTCAACAAATCAGGTTTGAAAATGATTGTTGAAACTATTCCTCTAATTGATTTTCCTAAGGTAAAGGAAAGAATTAAACAAAGACCTACAAGAGATTTTTACAAAAAACATTTTCAAAAAGTTTTTGTAAAACCAATAGGCCGAGGTGCTCTTAAATGTTCTAAGTGTAACAGCTCAGAACACTTTGAGAATGAATGTCCTATGGTTTGGAAACCTGTGAGGAAGGTTTGGGCAAAGACTATATATCACATTGACTCCACTGGACCCAAGAAGATATGGGTACCAAAGAAAGCTTGAGTTTCTTTTTTAAATGCAGGTCACTATCAAGAAAAAGGTTAAATGGTACTTGGATAGTGGATGCTCGAGACATATGACATAAGACTCAAATTGCTTTATAAAGCTTGTGCAAGTTAATGGTGGAAAAGTTTATTTTGGAGGAAATAGCAAAGTAAGAATTGTAGGATACGGAACTGTAAAGATTAGAAGTCTCACGATCAGTAACGTTTCCTTAGTAAAAGGACTCAACTACAACTTGTTGAGTATTAGCTAGCTATGCGACACCGGTTTCAAAATCAACTTTCAAAAAGGAATATGTTCAAGAACTTGTAAAGACTCCTCTTAGACTTTTACGGGGCGAAGACATGGGAATAGCTATCTCTTAGATATTAAACTAGAAAAATCCCAATGAATCAACATGAAGCAAATAGCCAAGATCTCTACAAAGAAGCTTGTCTGTGGACTACGCAATCTGACATACCAAAAGTCTGACCTATGTACACCATGCGTATTGGGAACATAGGTAAAAAATTCATTCAAACCAGAAAATCAAGTATCCACTAATCGTGTACTACAGCTATTACACATGGATATCTTTGAACCAACCAGAACTCAGAGCATTAGAGGTAAGAAATATTACCTAGTAATTGTGGATGATTATTTATGATTCACTTGGGTATATTTCCTGGCAAGTAAGTCTGAAACCTTTTCTTATTTTATAAAATTCGCTAAGAAAGTTCAAAATGAGAAAGGGTATGTTATTTCTAGTATACGGACAGACCATGGAGATGAATTTGAAAATCAAGATTTTGTTAAATTCTGTGATGAATCTGGTTTTCAGCATGTATTCTCTCCTCCTTATACTCCAGAGCGGAATGGAGTTGTGGAAAGGAAGAATAGATCTTTGCAAGAAATGGCTAGAACTCTTTTAATTGAAAGTAACATTTCTTCTCTTTATTAATAGAGTCTTCTTAAGGCCTATTCTGGAGAAAACTCTCTATGAGTTATTCAAATGAAAGAAGCTAATTGCTTCATATTTTCATGTATTTGGATGCAAATGTTTTATATTGAAAAATACAAATGATCGAATTGGTAAGTTTGAAGAAAAATCATATGAATGTATTTTCCTTAGATATTCAACCACAAGCAAAGCTTACAGAGTATACAACAAAAAGACTCAATCTGTGGAGGAATCGATGAATGTCAAATTTCAAGACTTTATGCAAAGTCAATCGATTCAAACTCAACTTGAAGAACCTGAACCTGCTCCAGACTCTATAAAGTCTAAATCTACAGAAGCAGCTCAAACTTCAGAAGACCAGCAACAAATGATCGTTGAAGAATCAAATGAAGAAAATGATTAACAGTCTAACAAATCAACCAGCAATCGGAAGCACAAGTCTAGTCATCCTAAAGAACTCATTATTGGTAACATTAATGAGGGAATTCGTACAAGATCCAAAAGGCATGAAGAGTCTAGTGCTGTGGCTTTTATTTTTGAAATATAACCCAAGAGCATATAAGAAATTTTAACTGATGAAAGCTGGATTGAAGCCATGCAAGAAGAACTCAGGCAATTCAGTATCAATGATGTCTAGGAATTGACTCCTAAACCAAAAGGTAAATCTATCATTGGAGCTAAATGGGCTTTCAAGAATAAGATGAACGAGAAAGGAAAAGTCGTAAGAAACAAAGCAAGACTCGTGGCCAAAGGATATACGTAAGAAGAAGGGATAGACTATGATGAGACATACGCACCGGTAGCAAGGTTAGAAGTAATTAGATTATTACTTGCTTTTGCTTGTTATAAGAATTTCAGGTTATTCCAAATGAACGTCAAAAGTGCTTTCCTAATCCAAGAGGAAGTCTATGTGGAATAACCTCCTGGTTTTAAAGACCCAAGGAAACTATACTCTGTATTCAGACTAAAAAAGGCATTATACTGTCTAAAGAAAGCACCTCGAGCTTAGTATGACAGACTAAGTAAGTTTTTGATCCAAAATGGCTTTGTTAAAGGTAAAGTAGATACTACACTATTTATCAAAAGAGAAAACAAAAACTTCTTGCTTGTTCAAATTTATGTTGATGATATTATTTTTGGATCTCCTAATGAAAATTTGTGTAAGAAATTCTCTAAGTCTATGCAGGATGAGTTTGAAATGAGCATGATGGGTGAACTTACCTTCTTTCTCGGGTTTCAAGTGAAACAATTGAATGAGGGAACTTTTATTAGCCAAGAAAAATATGCTAATAAACTTGTCAAAAAGTTTGGACTGGAGAATTGCAAAAGACTGATATACCAATGTCAAGTTCCTTGAAGCTAGACAAAGATAAAGGAGGAAAGAAAGTTGACCAAAAGCTATATAGGAGTATCATTGGTTCACTTCTTTATCTTACTGCTTCTAGACCTAACATTCTGTTTAGTATTTGTATTTGTGTCAGATTTCAATCAGATCCCAAAGAATCTCATTTAAGTGCTGCAAAATGCATCATCAAATACGTTGCATCTACTTCTAATCTCAATCTCTGGTATTTTAAAGAAAGAGATTTTACTCTTCTTGGATATTCAGACGCAGACCTAGCAAGATGCAGAGTTGATAGAAAGAGCACATCGGGCACGTGTCAATTGCTTGGGAACAAGACAGTATCTTGGTTTTCGAGGAAGCAAAGTACCGTAGCTCTATCTACAGCAGAAACAAAATATGTGGTTCTTGGAAGTTGTTATTCACAAATTCCGTGGATAAAACAACAGCTAAAAGACTTTGTAATTAAAGATTTGTGCACTGAGATCAAATGTGACAACACCAGCGCAATCAATCTCACCAAGAATCCAATTATGCATTCAAGAGCAAAGCATATAGAGATTCGACATTATTTCATTAGAGATCATGTTCAAAATGGAGAAATCTTGATTCAGTTTATTGACTCAAAAAATCAACTAGCGAACATCTTCACAAAGCCTTTGGAGAAAAGTCAATTTGAGCTTATTCGTTCCAAACTCAATATCCTAAAGTTTGAAGAAGTTCAGACTCATGGATAAAAGTCTACTGATGTTCAGACTCAGAAGATAAAGATCAACGACTGTAAGTTATTTCTATTTTAGAAATATATCTCTCGGATAAAATCTCGAAAATGTACGATCATCTATCCGAAATTGATTGATGTTATATTCCCCAGTTTTTCGTGATTATTGCAATCATTTCTTTTCGAAAAAGAAGTTTTTTTTTTTTAAATAACGGTTATCTATTTTTTCAAAAAGGCAGTTATTTTTTGAAAAGGCATATTTATTTTTCCTTTTACGTCGTTCCGTATGCCTTGCTTCGATTGCTTTATATACTGTTGGTTCTTCTTGGTTCTACACACAAAACCCTAAGAAAGCACAGAATATACTGTTAATCCTCAAAAAGTTTTCACCTTTCTTGCGAAACAAGCTTGGAATCTCTCAAAGACTGTGAAGAATGTTGTCTCAAAGAAAGTCTTCGAGGATCGTGAATAGACCACAACAAATGCGTGAGGGTCCTATGCATTTTGATCTCACCGAGGAAGAGGAATCTCCTAGATAGCAGCAGAGCCCACAACATTCTTAGTAGCGTCAATCCCCTCCATCTAGACCTCAGAATATTGATCTTCGAATAGAGGAAGAAGTCATCGAAGATGCAAAACCTGTAAGAACTCAAAAGCCCGCTTTTATCTTTAAGCTTTACTATGCTTTGAAGAAGGGTGGTACTCCCTTGAACTATATTGATGAATTCTTGAAAGAAAAAGGGTATCGAAATGAAATTCACTTTTTACGCACAATGGAACGATTGAGAATTGCTCCTGCGGGGTCAGCAAAAGAAGCATTTGCAAATATCCCAAGTGATCCACGTGTTGGAGGGTTGAGTCAACCTGATGGGAATGATGTTAATAGGATGTACACTCATTTTAAGCCTAGAATGAGTGTTGTGGCGAAAATCCGAAGCAAAATGACAGATTTGTTTCGCTTGGAGGAACACAAGCGACTGTACTCTAAGTTGCTAAAGCGTGGTGTGATTAACCCTAGAAGTGTGGACTTTGATTTTCTTAATTCTCTTAATGTTAAGCTGCGAGAGAAATTCATCTTCTTCAACTAGAACGGTTTTGTTCTGAAACGTCAGAGGCTCATGCTGAACTCACTGCTTACTTCTATTCCAATCTAAGTTTCTTGAATGCGAATACATTCTCTTTCAGTGTTCAAGATCAGGACTATGTAGTTGACATGGATACATTGGCTGATGCGATTGGGGTTGAAAGAGGAAAATTCCAACCAAACAATGTGTCTATTGGACGTGCGACAGTAGAGCTTGTTCGGGATAGAATGGTGGAAGGAAAGATTTCATATTTAAGGATGAATGCCTCAAATATTTTGCTTCACAAAATTGTGATCAACTACCTCAAATCCAAATCGACTTCAAAGACCAATGTTTCAAACTCGGAGGCAAAACTGATGTATGCCATTAACGTTGGCAAAAAGTTCTCTCTTCCACACACTATCATGTTCCACATGTACAGAACGATGGTGAAAGACAATGGCCAACTTCCTTACTTAGCACTTGTCACTTAGTTATTCAGACATTTAAACATTCAGCCTCCCAAGATTCTATGTGTTCGAACATGCGATCAAATAGTGGTGGGACTGAAAATGGTCTCCAAAATGCGTCTGAATGAACTTAACAAGGCTTTGGAGCGATTCAAGGAGAAAACCCCTATCAAGACTCATCCAATCTCTTCGACTGCAAAACGGAAAGAGAAGGAGCCCATGGTTGCTCCATCCAAGAAAATAAGAGCACTCATCTAGGAGGATGAAGAGGATGAGGATGATATCACAATTTTTGCTCTTGCATTGAAAAACTTAAGTCGTTCTGTTCCAGAAACAGAGGAGAGACAGGATCAAGACAAGGAAGAGATCGAACAAAGGAGTGGAGAGAGAGAATCAATGGAGAAAGAAGCAAAGGAAGAAAGGATTGCGGAAGAAGAAGAAGACGAGGGCAGAGGTGAACAAGAGGAAACAGAGCATGAAGAGTACTTCTCACCGCCTGAAGGCAATGAAACAGGGGGAGATGCTGAGAAAAGAGGTACATCTTCAATTGCTGCTACAAGTGAAAGAGTTAGTCGTTCACCTGTAGATCCATAAGACATATATGCCTCTCAATTCCCTGAGGAAGACCATGAGGTTTCATTGCCAAATCTGAGTGATCGTGCTGACTTGCTATCATCTGCCAATACACCTACTGATTGTGCAAAAGCTAGTACTCAGACTGATAATTTAGCAGACTTTCGCAAAGTGCTTGATGTTCTTATAGCGATGCGCGGCCAAATTTATGCTCTGGGACACGAAGTTCAAAACTTACAGAATGCAGGTCAAGCTTCTTCAGTTTCTTTACATGATCAAATTCATGCTATTGCTCTTCAAGTTCAAGCAAATGCCAAGGGTGAAGATGTGGCTCAACTGAAGGAGGATTTGAAAAAGCTGGAAGGGATTGTCCAATCAATGGGAGATTTCCAGCTTGTACGTGTTCCAAAGCAATCCTAATTATATTCTCTTTTTGTCTCTACCTTTTTAATGCTGACAAAAAGGAGGAGAGATGTTGTGCAGATTTGAGATTTAACTCTTGACCTTTTTTATTTATTTAACTTTTGTGTTTGGTTGTTTGGTTGTGACTGGATTTGGATTTGGATTGTTTGATCATTTGTTTATTTTAAGCACTATTGGTATTTCATGGCAAAGATAGTTGCTCATTTACAGGACTAACTTATTTCCTGTGGATGCAGATTTTAATGTTATCTTTACTAAGCCAATTATCTTTTGTGAGATATCCATGTTTGCTTGAGTATTGTTTTGCAGGTCAAAAATATCCAAATCTGCAGAAAAGTTTTGTCACCATAAAAAAGGGGAAGATTGTTGGAGAAAACTTCCTTAAATGTTTTGAAGTTGACAAAACGATTCTACCAAATCCTAGTCTGAAGACTTGCAAACTCTGTCATCAAAGTCCGAAGACCGCCGGACCACTAGACTCAAGACTCAAAGTCTATCCTCATTAACAGTTTCTAGACCGTCGAAGAAGACTTATCTAGAACTGAGTATCTCATTAAGGATTTAATTCTATTGACTAAAGAAGATTTATTGGCTGGATATAGCATGTCGAAATCCATTATTCAAATTAAGATTGATTTAGGGATTTTGGATCCGTTGATTGGCGAAGTATACTTGGAAGGTTCTACTTATGGAAACATAGATCCTGATTATATGGGCAGGCATGATTGGTGGGCTATCGTCATCTTCCTTAAATAACTCGAAATCTCCCTAATTGATTCTATCCAACGGGTAGATTGGAAGAACTCCTTTGGTAAGTGCCATCAGGTGTGATGGCATGAAGGAGTATATAAGAAAGATGTTCCAGTTGTTCGAGTGTGTGCGTAATAGAAGAATTCCAAAGTCTTAAGCTCCTTGTTCTTTGTCAATTCAATTGTTGAGCGAGAACTTATATTCAAAAGAGAGTTTATACTTTTGTGAGACCTTGAGGAAGTGTAGTAGAGTCTCTACACTATGGAATTAAGGAAAAGCTATACTGTAACAACTCTTTTGATTCTTAGTGAAATCCAGCCGGTGGGCTGTCAGTGCGGAAGAGTGGACGTATGCTTGGATTAAGCCGAACCACTATAAACCTTGTGTTCTTATTCTCTTTCCTAAGCTCTTTACTTTGATCGTAACAATATTTGTTTGTTAGAGTCTAATTTCCTTTTCATAATCTATTGCTAAATAGAGTTGGTTCAAAAGAAAAATTATTATCTTTACTCTGCAAAATTTGTTTTCACACCTATTCATCCCCTCTAAGTGCTCGTACTAGCTTTCACACAATTTACCACACTCAAAAAATACTTTCATAAGTATGAAAAAAATGATTTTGAGCATTCATTCAATGAATTGTCCCCACGAGGGGACTGTCAAAGGAATTGGTGTTTTTGGATTGTCCATGAAAATCCGCTTTTGCCCCTGCACAAGAGAACATGTATGAATAGGATACCATGCAACGTGCATGAATGTGATACCATGCAACATCAGAGTAAATTCAAATTGCACAACTATTTTGGCTCGGATTGAGATTTTGTCTCAATCATGTCACTACTAGAATCTATAGTGCCCTAATTCGTCATCTGCAAGGAAAAGAATAGAGTGTTAATTCCAAAATTAATTATATTCATGAATGCAATGTGTCAATTTCATCCAAGACGGATGATCTTCTTTTGAATTGTTCCATCATTTTCTCATGGAAAATGAGAAACTTCATTTGGTCTTCGAGAATGACATCTCAAACAAATTGTAATGAGATGTGCCACACATCACACTTTGGAATCTAGATGATCTTCTTTTGACTTGCCCTTGATTTCTTATTGATGTGCAAGGAAATCACTTGGGATAAGTAAGAGGATAAGTAGTGCTTAATGTCTTCTTCACTCTTGGGAGATGTCATCAAGATCAGCTAGGAAATGATCCTTTGCCCCCACGTCTATTTTTCTTCCAGATCTGGTGAGGCCAGCCCTCACCCCTGGCCGGGCGGGCATCCGCCTGTGGCCGATGGCCGGCCAATGCTCTCCTGGGTGAGGGCTCCCCTCGCAGGGGCTAGGGCGGCCTTGCCCGGCGTCGCCGTCGCTCGACCGACGCCCGGCGAGGCCACCCTAGCCTAGGGGAGGGTTGACCTCGCCTAGGCGACCCTTACCGGGCCATGCCTAGGCGAGGGCTTCCCTCGTCGGTGCTCCTCCTCGCCGGGCCGTGCCTCGCCTGTGGCGGGCGAGGCCAGCCGGTCGGCTGTGGTTGGTGGCTAGCCACCGGAAAAGGCCAAGGAAAAAGCCAAAAATAAATAAATAAAGGGGGAAAAAACAAAAATTCAAAAAAATTCAAAAAAATCAAAAAAATTTAAAAATTATTAAAATATTATTAAAAATTATTCACGTCAGGCGGACAATGATCCTATGTGGCACCGCCAAAGATCCATGTCAAGATTTTCCGGCCAAAATTGGCCGGATGGATTGAATCAAGAAAAAAATGAAAAAGGTTTAGGACTCAATTGGCAAAATTAAAAGGTTTAGGATTGAATTGGCAAAAGTGCAATAGGTTTAGGACTTTTTGGACAATTTTCCCATTATTATCGTCTATGGTTTGTTATATATGGTGTGCAATTTATACTTTTAAATTCCTTTTCCTGGTCTTAAAGGCTGTTGGTCCTGTTATTTTTCTCTCTACTGATACAAGGAAACTAAGAAATAAGGGATTTTTAAGTCTATATCATTCGAGATACCCAGACATACTTACCAATTCTGCTCACCTAGTGGAATGTCTCCTTTTGAATTAGAATGAAGCTATTTAATGTAAATTATAATTTTTGTTGACCCAATTTTTTCTATCTCGATGCAGATCTACATGTAGAGAGTGTAGGATCTTGCAATAAAGCTTCTTATGGGGAATGCATATTGCTGGGGTATCTTGTTCGCCTTGATGTGCTGCTTTGTGTTACAACAATTATTATTGCTCTGGTAATCTGGAATTTTTGCAATTCCGTTTTACCCCCGCAATAACGATTTAAGCAAGTGGTGCATCTCTATTCCACCAAACTTGAATGTTCTTCATGCCTAGTCTCGAACTTAAACAATTGCATGAAATGTTGTGGTGCTGAATTTTGTTTTTGCAAAACCACATTGGCTACTTGATAGTCGAAGATAGTTTCAATCTAAGATTGAGTTAGTTCAAATGCAAATTTTACATTTCAGTACTAGAACAATAATGACATCTATATGTTTCCTTTAATATGTGAATCTATAAACATTGTTAGGATTCACAATAAGTGCGTCAATTTATCGTGCTTGCAAGCTGTGTGCCACTACTACTAAGCTTGAGCTTGACTTAATTGTTACTTGAGTTACTCAAACATGAATCGATAAATAAAAAAAAAAAAAAAAGGAGAGAGAGAGAGAGAGAGAGAGAGAGAGAGAGAGAGAGAGAGAGAGAGAGTGAAAGAATATGAAGAAGACCGAAAGAATACGAAGAAGACTAGGAGATTTTGTGAATTTGTGAATTTCTTGTATTCAATGTAATCTTCTCGATGTACAATGCTTCGTAATTATAGTACGAAAAGAATTAATAAAGGAAAAGGAATATTCACAAATCAAATCTATTCTCAATCTAAGATTTCTAGCCAATTTATGTACGAACCAATTTGGTCAAGAATCCGAAAGTATCTTCCAAAGATGATGCATATCTTCCAACACTCCCCCTCAAGCTGGTGGCCGATAGATATCCAAGACACCTAGCTTGCTTAGTAGATATGCATGCTGTCTTTGACATAGAGGTTTGGTGAATATATCAGCTAGTTGCTCTTCCGTTCCAATTCCTCTAGTTTGGATTACTCCTTCTTGAATCTTGTCTCGAGTGAAATGACAATCCACTTCTATATGCTTTGTTCTTTCATGAACTATAGGATTTGCTACAAGTTTGAGTGCGGCATCGTTGTCACAGAACAACTTGGTCGGACCCTTCAATTTTATCCCAAGATCCCCAAGTAGTCCCCGTATCCATATGATCTCACAGTAGTCTTTGCCATAGCTCGATACTCGCCGGCTGAAGATAACGATATGGTAGCCTGCTTCTTAGTTTTCCATGAAAGAAGAGAATTTCCAAGTTTAATACAAAAACCTGTAATGGATCGTCGACTCATAGGACAGGTCGCATAATCTGCATCATAGTATGCTAACATTTCCATGTTGCAATCTCTGGATAAAAAAATCCCTAGTCCTGGACACTTCTTCAAATATTTTACGACCTTCAAAGTAGCATTTAAGTGAGACAACTTAGGGCTATGTATAAACTGACTGAGGGTCTGCACTGCATATGATATGTCGGGTCTGGTCATAGTCAAGTATATAAGTTTCCCAACGAGCTTCTGATAACCTGAAGGATCACTAAGGATGGGATCATGATTTTCAGATGTCCCTGCATCATAATCCTTGGTGGTCAATTTCACATTTTGCTCAATTTGAATGACCGATGGTTTGCATCCCGACAATCCCGCCCGATACAATCTCCAAAGCACAAATTTCCGTTGACTAAGAGAAATCCCACGATCGATCTAGCAATTTCTATCCCAAGGAAGTATTTGGGTGCTCCCAAATCTTTAATGTGAAAAGTAAGGTGCAGATACTTTTTGAATCTCTCTATTGCAGTTCTATCATTTCCCATGATAAGGATATCATCAACATATATCATCAGATAAATAGATGACGTACCTTGATTCCATGTGAATAAGGCGTAATCATATCTGGACTGCTTGAAACCTATAGAAGTGAGAGCATCGGCAAATTTGGCATACCACTGCCTAGAAGCTTGCTTAAGACCATAAAGGGATTTATGGAGACGACATACTCTATTCTCCCCCTATCTCCGTAATCCTTGAGGAATATCCATGTAGATTTCCTCTTCTAGATCTCCATGCAGAAAGGCGTTATGCACATCCATTTGATGTAATGGCCAATCATTAATAGCAGCAACAGATAAAAATGATCTTACTGTTACGTCTTTGGCAACTGGAGAGAAGGTCTCTTGATAGTCAAACCCTTCTCATTGAGTAAATCCTTTGGCCACCAACCAAGCTTTGTAACGCTCAATGGATCCATCAACGTGGTATTTGATCTTGTAAACCTATTTGCATCCGATGGGTTTCCTATTTGGTGGTGGAATGACCAAATCCCAGTTCCATTTGCGCTAGTGCTCGTAATTCAACCCCTATGGCTTTTTGCCATCTTGGGTCTTTGGTCAGCTTCTTCATAAATAGATGGCTCGACATCCTCTAATATTCGACTCACACAACATCTATGTTTCGGTGAAAGTCTATGGAACGAAACATAAGACGATATTGGGTAATGAATACCTAGTGAGTTCAGGGATGCACAAACATAGTCTTGTGTCCAGGCTAGCGGTCGTGTAGACCGACCAGATCTTCGAGGAGGATTTACTGGAACGGGAGTTGAGGACACTTCCGTATTGCCAACTTCATTGGAGGAATCTTCTATCACGGAGGGATTTCCTTGAACTTCGTCATTGGAGTTTTTAGTAATTTCTGGTGCGTAGATCTTAGAGAGATCTTAGAAGCCATTGGAGTAATTAGCGCTTGAGTTCCCGTGACAAGGTATTCGAATGTGGAAATTCTTCCATAGAGAAAAACTTACCAGAAGTGTTTGATGCCTCCCTTGAAAAGTCCTTTTCTTTGAAAGGAAAAACGTCCTCGTGAAAAATTACATCTCTGCTGATGAAGAATTCCAGTGTAGATTGGTCCAAGACACAATACCCCTTTTGTAAGTTCGAATAACCCATAAAAATGCAGCGTCTTGCTCGAGGGCTCATTTTGCTTCGAGGACCCAAGACAGTGGCAAAGCATTGGCAACTGAATGTCCTTAAGTGTCTCAATTCTGGTTTCTTCTTGAAGAGTAATTCAAATGGAGTTTTTCCATTGAGTACCCGAGTGGGCATACGGTTGATGAGATATGCTGCAGTAATTATGCATTCGCCCCAATAATCTTCAGGAATAGATGCCTGAAATTTTAATGCACGTGCAACTTCTAATAGGTGACGATGCTTACGCCCCACTACTCCATTCTGTTGTGGAGTATAAACACAAGTACTTTCATGAAGAATTCCTTGAGATGATAAGAGTAAACTGCAGTCATTATTAAAAAATTCCATGCCATTGTCTATCCTAACTCATTGAATGGATCTTCCAAATTGATTTTTGGATAGAGCAATGAAAGTTTTCAAGTATGAGAAAACTTGTCCTTTGAACTGCATCAAAAAAATCCAGGTGGCACGAGAATAATTGTCCACAATTGTCAAGAAATATCGGGACCCATCATGATGTTGGGTATGATAAGGACCCCAGACATCCATGTGAATTAACGAGAAAGCATTTATGGCACGATTGTTACTAAGAGAAAAGGGAATGCGTGATTACTTTGCAATTGGACATATCTGACACTTAGAGTAAGGAATGGAAGCACTATGACCCAAACGTGAATGTAAAAGATAGTCTTTATCATTGGTAGTCGTGTTACACAATGACATTTTATTTGAAGGAAATAAAGATGAATTACTTGGAGAATTCTTCCATAGAAATAACCCTTCGTAAAGACTACCCAAGCCCATCACTTTGCCACTCGAAAGGGCCTGAAATAAGCAAGAGTTAGAACCAAACAATACACGACAGAATTCTCTCTCAGACTTTGGACACGTAAATAAGATTGAATTGAAATTCGGAAGGAAAAGAACATTTTGAAGTGTGATTTGAGGGCTGAGTTTGACTGTTCCGGTGATTTTGACATGAGTACTACTTCCATTTGGTAATTGAACAGAAATAGGAAATTCTAAATCCTCATGAATATCTGAAAATAGTGCCCTCTCACAAACAATATGATCACTTGCCCCAGAATCAATTATCCAGGTTTTTCTGGAAACAATATTGATCAGGCAACGAGAAATACTTGAGAAATTTCCTCCTTTGTTTGAGGTGTCTAATTTATGTATTGCCTGCATCAGTTGCTGGTATTGGTCATTTGAAATGGACCGATCAGCATTAGAAAAACCAACCTGATAAGCTGCAGAAATTCTTTTCCCTTTTTCTCCGGGTTTACCGTGCAATTTCCAGCAATTTTCCACTGTGTGGTGTGGCCTTCTGCAAAAATCACAATATAATTTACCCTTTTTTGGGTTAAAATTTTTTGCAGATGCTGAGAAAATCCCTCCACCGTCGGATCTCGAGAAATAATTCCCACCGTTGGATGCGAGGGAAATGCCGCCACCGTCGGATGATTTCCAAGTCCTCTCATCTCGTCCGTTGGATCCGGACGAATAGATAGGCCCTTTTGGGCCATTCGATCCGCACGGCAAATTTGAGCCGCTCGTTCCTCCTCTTTTAAAGAGACGGGGATCCTCAGATCCGGATGCCCGTAACCCTAGCTCACCCCTATTTTTGCGTGCTAGGGTTTTGGGTGTCCAATTTCGCTGCTCGCCGTGATTGGCCAGAGTGAAGCTCTCTCCTCCTTTCGCCGGTTCTAATGAAGCGAGTCTTTGGCTTTCTTCCTGGATGGCTAATTGAAAGATCCGCCCGAGAGGTGGCACGGGTTCCATAGCCAATATCTGCGATCGGAATGTCAAGTAAGTTTTATTCAAGATAAGCAAAAATCGGGTAGCCTTTTCTCGCTCTTTCATCGATTGGTATTGTGCGAGCGTCTCTTCTGGTCCCTCAAGCTTCTCTTCTGCAGCTTCGAGGTCATTCCACAAAGACGATAATTTGTTGTAGCATGTGGAAATCGTCATGTTTCCTTGCTTTAAATCGCTAAGTTCCTGCATTAAAGAGAAAATCCTTGCCCGATCTAGCTTGCCGTACATTTGCTTGATGTTTTCCCACATATTTCTGGAATCTTCCGTCGGCGGCAAACCGGCCACGACATCTGGAGAAATGCAATTCCCGATCCATGAGCAAACGAGTTAGTTGCATTTTCTCCAAAGATCGCGCCAATCTGGCCGTTTGGTCGGACCGGACGGTTCCATCTAGGAACCCATCCTTGTCTTTTGTCACCAACGCTCGTCTGAGATCTCGGGACCACCTGGAATAGTTCTCTGGCCCGGTTAATTGCAGGTTGATTAGCCGCAATTCTGGGCCATTGGCTATTGAGACGTACAAGGGGTCTCCAGGCTCCAGTCATCCGACGATGGCTTCGATGGGAAACGGCAAAAACCTGGGCACGAAATTCGGGTAGGGATTTGTCCCTAAACCCAATTCGCCTGACCCGAATCGATAATCCGCATTATAAGTTCCCGGGTAAGGATTCGTCCCATTGCCCGGGTCTCCTGACCCGCTCGACCCACTCGTCCGCTCCAACCCCTTGGTTGGGTTTGCCCCAATTATGGATGGTGGACTCCCTTCGGGTTGGACGTGGCTTTGGGGGCCCACGTTACCAGGCAATGATGGATTAGGGCTCGACCCGATGTACCATGGGTAAGGTACCCATTGGATTGGTTGACCCGCAATGGGTTGCCCCAGATTAATCTGAGCCTGAGTTGACCGCCATTGCACGAGCTGAGGTTGGGTCGTCGGTTGGGTTGTTGCAGCAAATTGGGATGAGGTTTCTGCCGCTGTTTGGTTGTCAGCAGAGAAGCTAGCCTGCGAAGGAGAGCTGGCCAAGGTTGGTAAGGAAAAACTTCTTCTTCGTTAATAAAATAATCCCTGTTTTCCAGAAAGCAAATCTGACTGTTTGCAGATCAGAGTTCTCCCGGATTGGATGATCAAGAGCGGAAGCGAAATTGAATCAACAACTTCCTAAAGGCTCGATACCATGAAAGAATACGAAGAAGACCGAAAGAATACGAAGAAGACTAGGAGATTTTGTGAATTTGTGAATTTCTTGTATTCAATGTAATCTTCTGATGTACAATGCTTCTGTAATTATAGTACAGAAAAGAATTAATAAAGGAAAAGGAATATTCACAAGTCAAATCTATTCTCAATCTAAGATTTCTAGCCAATTTATGTATGGACCAATTTGGTCAAGAATCCGAAAGTATCTTCCAGTGATGCATATCTTCCAACAGAGAGTAGTCGAGCTCTCATAATTACTGTATTTTAAATAATGAAATGTAGTGTGTTAGGGAGATACTCTAGTACAAATGTTTAGTACTACTCCACGTAAAGTGCAATGCATCAACATCCAGCTTCGTGTGCGTTAAGTAGCAGATGTCCCTCTTTCAGACAGGTGGATTCTCTAACACCGTATTCTTATTAACTAGCCTCGACAAGATCATATAAGTCGTCTTTACCCTTCTGTTAACCTATCCTTTGTTGCATCAATCAAGAGTAGCTTTCTTTCCCAGGTTTTTACCAGGCTAGCTTCAGAAGCGTTAATTTTTAAGTATTATGAATGCTGTTGCAGGATCCAAGTGATCCAACTATTGGGTTTTTATTAGATAGAATGGACCGCTTGTGATGCTTAGTGCACAAGTATATTGCAGGTTGGATTCTCTATTTGAATTTTTTGTACAATGGATAGAGTAGATTTCTCTTTTAATATGCCATGTTGACTGAGTTCCAACATTGTTCTCGTGGAAAGCTGTCCCTTTTTATGCACCATGCACGTTATGGATTATAGATAAATGGTCCATATTACTGGCTTTTGAGATACTTAATGATGTCTTGCTGACAGAAATCTCACAAATTTTGCTTTCTCAGTGCACCTTCTGTTTTGTTGGTAACATGAAAATTGTGTAAATTTATTTATAATGTTTGTGCATCAATATGTGGGTACGCATTTTATCATATCTATTGTCTTGTGCCGGTAGAATTCGGTTCCTACTGGGTACTCCAGGAATCGTGGCTCTTGATCTGGGCCCAAACTTGAAAGGACTTTCAGTAGCTCGTTCAGCACCTTGAAAATATACCAAAACCTCAGTGAAAATATTTCTGTCACGACATGTGACCTATTTGTAAGAACTCGTTTTATTTAACTTGCAATAGTTCATACAAGATTTACGAACTTTCTGGAAGTAACAAGTATCATATTGATAGTTTGTGCAGTGTGTTGCCAAGTTACAACAATATTGCCGTCCAATTTTGACTTTATTGTCTCTTAGTCTTTCAGATCCTCATCTGAATAGCTGCATCTACTTTATGCATGGCTTGTTCGCGAAATAATGACCTACAACTGCTGATCAAGGAATTCCAAAAGGATTCATTGTCAATGTTGACGATTGTCACATCTTCATGGTCAACGATAAGCATCAGACATTTGGGGATTGTGACAGTTTCTACAGGGAAGGGTATACTGTCTGAAGTTACTTTTGTGGGAAGATGAGAGCATTTTAGTGAGGTAATGTGGTGGGATTTGCAAACATAAAATTGGAGATCTGCATCAAATTATATTTCAATTTGTGGTGTTGTTGGAAATACTATGTTTGGACCAGAGGGACGTCCTCGGCACTGTTTTGCATGGCTGAGAGTTGCTAGCAGCTTCCAAGAATGTGCTTTTCCAATTGTCGCAGAAGTGGTACCCAATCACGGACATAATCCAACCACAAAGGGTAAAAATTGACTCTTATATTTTATCACTTTGTTATTATTAGTCCACAAGTTCAATTAAACGAGGCATTGTTGGAAATTTCCTATAATATGGGCTTACATTAATTAATTGATTTTTTATTTTAAATAATCGGGTTAATGGATATTCCAATATTTGTTGAAACCTACAATGATATGATTGAATTGGGTATTGGCATCTATTAATAACGGGCCTAGTTGAGCAGCAAAGTGTAGGCAATTATGTTTGACTGAAGCTCGTAATAGGAAGGGCCCAGTTGACACGCTGTTGATTAGGGTTTGCTAGGTCTCCTTTCTAGCCTAAAAAAATTGTAGGTTATACCTATTAATTGATTTAATCCATTGAAAGCTATTATACTGAAATAGGTCATAGAGAGGAAGATCTGACATTCCGATAGATCATTGGTTATTAGATTTATCTATTTTCTTCAAGTGAAGCAATGGCTCAAACAGATACACTTTAATTTCGCTGTATTTATTGATTATGGTATTTTACAATCATATATGGATCTGTTTTACGCTTTAATTTCACTGTATTTTTTATTACGGTATTTATAATCATATATGGATCTGTTTTTCATAATTGATTAGTTGTTTATGTGAATAAATTTTCTACATGTGGCATCGAGCTAATCATATATGATTGTAGAACCCAATTTTTTTTTTTTTAGAACAAAATTTGAAATTTTCCTCTTGAGCCAAATATGGGCATTATTTTATCGTGTGGATTTTTTGCTCGATTGGTCTTGAAATAGGGCTTTTGTTCTACATGTTGAGATCTTTCCAATCATATATAATTTGTATAATTTTGTTGAGAATTGAGAGAGATTTTTCTAATCTGATTCGCACGCCTCTTTTGAGATCGCAGTCCGCCTCTCGCTTTGCGATTCGCCAAGATAAACGACAATCCACCCTCAAGTGTTCGGTCTGATTTTTTCTAGGAAAGTTCTTTGTTTGATTTTCCGGGAAAATACTGCCGTTGGCTCCTCTCTTTTTTTTTTTTTTTGTCCCTCGTCGCGATTTCTTTGTTCGGCGGATTGGACGTGCTTTTCTGAGCAATCTCTTCTGGCTTTCCGAGGGATGATCGTAGCCGTAGTTTCGTGCGGTTAGAGGTCGGATTGCCCGAGCAGATGCGTTGAGGAAGCATGTGGCGATTGATTGTCGGTTCTCGTTTTGGGAACGAGTTCGTATTTTTGAAACCCTAGTGTTTCGGCTGCTGAGTGAGCCCACGGTTTCGGTTGCGTACTTTTGCGAGACAACAGTATCCTAAAACTGCGAAGACGGTCGAAATTAGAACTCTGGAACAGTTTTTGTTTTTTCAAAGTTGTTGACTGATTGTAGGCCGAATTTGCCGGCAAGTAAGTAGTGCAGAGCTTGGGATTTGACTGCTTCGAACTATGCCCATTATTATTATTATTATTATTATTATTATTATTTAGGAGATTGTTTTTGGAAAGCATTGGTATATTCATCATGATGCATAGGTTTTATCATTAATTATTTTATCTTTGGGGATGCACTTGTCTGATGCGTAAAATTACGGATCATAGGATCGAGGGATAGTATTCTGCTGACTATGCATGTAAGGTCTTAGGGTGCCAAGGCATTATGCGATATGTGTGCGGTGGCAGTCGCCAAAAATTGCAGTTGATGTGCAAAAGTCTTTTACGTGCACACTCTCTTTGGCCAATGCTCTTTGAAGGAGACTTAAAAGGTTTTGAATCCAAATATTCCATGGCATTTGCGCTTTTATCTTATTGTCAGGTGTCCACATCTATTTTGTTTGGTTCTTTAAATTCTTCTGCTAATGCTGGAAGAGTGTGCTTCTTTCGATTATCATAATAGTAGTCTTTAGTTTCTTCTAGTCGCTACTCATACTTTAATGGGTTATAGCTTCATCGTGATTGTCACGTACAGCCAAATTGAGAATGTATTCTATGCATTATGATCAGGATGATGCTTTATTATAGATTTAGATAGCACGGTAGAGTTAATGTAGATATTGCAGCAGCTACAGTTGATATATTGTTGTAATTGACCATTACATATGGAGGCTAAACGATGCTTCAATGTTACTACGTAAATGACTTATTTCTTACGGATTGAGTTTCCTTTTCTTTTTGAATTTTGCTTGAGGAGGAAATCCTTGTTTGATGATGGCCTTTAAGTCTAGGTCGGTTAGGGTTCCTATTTAATGAAACACGACCATTTGTTAGTGCAAAGTTTTATCAATTTTAGCTTTTAGCTCTTTTATTGCTTTTCTTATATTAAGGTTAGGTCCTGCTGCTTTTCTGTCAGTCACATTCCCTTATCAAATCGACGTTTTGGGATAAGTTATGTGATGCGATCATATTTCTTGATGGGGTCAAAGAATGAATCTTGTAAAATTGCCTAGATTATGTTGACCTTCTCGAGTTGGTTGTCATTTGGGCATGAAGATTTTTAAGGACTCTTATTTGCTTTCAAATGTACGTGAACGTTTCTTCCCACTCGAAGTACAAATTAAAGTAGTGAGTTTAAAAAATTCTAGCAAGTATACACAAGGAAGAAGCCGATTCTGGAAAATTGCTTAGTTTTTGACTGAACAATTTTTGCTATATATATATATATAAAAGGTGTTTTTTTTTTGGGTAGCATGAGCAAGGCCGATTCTTGGGTTGCTCTTTAATTCCGTCTTTATGATTTACCAAGGTAATGTGTTGATGTTGCGGTGAGACTAGACTTCCAATGGTTTTTTTCTTTTTCTTGATGTGGGTGTTCCCCCGGGTAATGTTGTGTGATGTGAATAGTTGTTCTTATCAATATCGAATGGCGTTGATCTATGGTTGGAGATCCTCCGTTAATTGAAAAATATCTTGATGGAGCACTGGTTAGCGATGATATTGCGATGAAGTTGCGTTCCATAATAAGAATGAGGACTTTTTCTACTGTTATAGTCTTTTAAGAGTCCCATTGCCTATCTTTGTTGTCACGGGATGTTATGATGGTGAGCAACACCTTGTAGAGATTAGAGACTGCAAACAACCATGGGTATTAGATCCGAAATTTTGAAGCTTGGTTAAAAAAAAAAATTGTTGTTTGATAAATGCAATGTGATCTTGGGAAGCACATGTTGTAAAGTGCTTCATATTGTTAGATGGATTTTTGGCATATATTTTTTGGAGTTTCCTATTGATAAAAATTAGTATATACAATTACCTGCCCAAATGGGGTTATTGTGTATATTAATTTGAAAATTGCATGAAGATAAATTGCAAAATTAAAAGATGGGGATGTATGACTCAAAAAGATTTATCTGCCCAAAGGGGATAAATATTGTTAAAGTTATGTGTAATTCCCCTCTATATTAATATATTAGAGATGAATGATAGGGATGTGTGACTCAAAAGGTTTATCTGCCTAAAGGGGATAAATTTTTTAGAGTTATGTGTAATTCCCCTCTATGTTGAGATAATGGAAATGTATAATTTAAAGGATTTGTCTACCCAAAGGGGATTGATCCTTGAAGATTATATGTAATTCTCATTTATCGTCTCTATATATTGATATCATGGAGATGTATAATTTAAATGATTTGTTTGCCCAAAGGGGATGGATCATTAACAATTATATGTAATTCTCCTTGTTGTTGCTTTATAAACTTTATGCTGTGAAAAATAATGGTGCATTATACACTTTGCCCAAAGGGGAGTTTATAATGCACTAATTATTTTTGTTGAATTATTTATTGCCCATAATTGATCTTATTGCATTATGTGTGACAAACAGTTACATTTAATGTAAATAACAATAATTCCACAGTTGAAATATTAACTTGATCAAATACAATACTGTTAATGACTTGGTCAAAAATTGAGATATTGTGATTGAGAATATTAGGATTGAGTCCATGTTGGTTGATCCTCTAACAAAAGGCTTACCACCTATTTTGTTTAAAGAACATGTAACGAATATGGGCATTTTAGATTCTTTTGATTTCTTTTGTTAGTGGGAGTTATATAATTTGTATTTCTAGATATTATAGTTATATGCAGACTGAAAATGCTTTTATGATATCTATTAAAGCATTTATTTTCAATAATTATTGTTATTGATTCTATTGTTATCATTTCTCCTATTGACTGAGAAATGGAAGTATAAAACAGTATCTTTAAACAAATTTTAATTTAAAGATGATTGGATATCATTGATTATGAGATCTCATGTTAGACTGTGACATAGTCGTGCAATTTCATGTTGTTTTGAAATTGCACTAATGCAGTTTCATGTTGTTGAGAAATTGCATTGAGGACTGATAAGAAATAGTGTATATTTTGATCACATGTTGGCACTATTTCTTACTACGCTACTAAGCTCATAATTCATAAAAATATAATACTTATTATATGTGATTATGGAAGGTCATGTGTTGTGGTATTTCTTAACACATTGATCCCCATAGTCCTATACTGAAGTTATATATGATTGGATTGGTTTGGAGATGCCGTTATTGGAATATTATTTTTTAAAGTTGTGGCCACATAAAACAAAATTTTCAGTTATTAACCCGATAGTGTCATTTTCAATATAAAATATTTTTCAAAATAAAATAAGTTAATTAATGTAGCCCAAGTGGGAGAATGTTGGAAATTTCCTATAATATGGGCTTACATTAATTAATTAATTTTCTATTTTAAATAATCGGGTTAATGGATATTCCAATATTTGTTGAACCCTACAATGTTATGATTGAATTGAGTATTAGCATCTATTAATAACGGGCCTAGTTGAGTAGCAAAGTGTAGGCAACTGTGTTTGACTGAAGCCCGTAATAGGAATGGCTCAGTTGACACACTGTTAATTAGGATTTGCTAAGTCCCTCTCTAACCTAAAAAAATGGTAGGTTATATCTATCAGTTGCTTTAATCCCATTGAAAACTGCTATACTGAAATAGGTCATAGAGAGAAAAATCTGATATTCCAATAGATTACTAGTTATCAGATTGATCTATTTTCTTCAAGTGAAGCAATGACTCAAACATGTACGCTTTAATTTCGTTGTATTTATTGATTACGGTGTTTTACAATCATATATGGATCTATTTTTCATGATTGATTAGTTATTTATGTGAATAAATTTTCTACAGGCATGACATGGCAATGTAGAATCATTGTTGAATGTTTATTAATGAAAATATATATATGGAAGATTCTACACTGTTTTCAGTATTTCTTGATATCTGACTTTTTTTTTTTTGGTCAGTATCTGACTATTTTCTCTTAGACAACGAGTAAAGCATTAATGTTTAACGTTCTTCAGATATGACTTTTATATGGTGTGTCATGATTTGAAGTTGTTGGAGGAGAAATTGTTTTTAAAAATAAGGAGAAAAAGGGTAATTGCAACATTACTCTCCTCTGACAGGTAACTAAAGTTGGTCGAGATGCAGTTCTTATGCTTTCGGTCTGAAATAATATGGAATTAGATGATTGTCTCTTTGGAAAATGCGGAAAAAGTGCTATTTATTTAATTCCTATGCTCTTTCGCGAGCGCTCTATCTTCTAAGCTGGGTCTTCGAGGCATGCATCAATAGATTCTGAGACTATTGAATGCATGCCCATCTTTCAACAATCAAATTCCCCTGTATGGTTTCTTCACTGAAGTTTAGATTTTTTTCTGCCAAATTGATTAAAAATGCTTGTGGAGTTTGAGGATGCCAAAGTCCTTGCCACTGATCAGAAGATTTCAGATGTCAAGGAAATGATTATTTTGTGGGAGAAGGCACAGCTCAATTGAGCGTGCTGTTACTAATCATTGCAGAGGATATCTCACTGCAAGCACTGTGAAGGACTCGGAGACGGAAAGAAAGGTACCGAAGTATATTCAACAAGCATATACTCAAAGCCCAAAATTGTTCATTGAAAATTTTGCATCAAAGCACCCATAAAAAGATTAAAAATCGTTATTCAGCAAAATTCCAGGGAAGACCAAACAACAATATTCATAGCTCTGAGAGCAATCATTCTACATTTAGGCACCTTGTGGAGAGCACTTTCCTTAATTTTCCAGTGTTTGGCCTGCTTGAGAAAATAAGTCAAATTGAGAATCTATGTTTAAATTCAAGAAAATGATTTCTTCTTAAAAATTGCAAATCGTTTTTCTAAATATTATTAGGTATTAGTGTTTGAACTTGAAACTCTAAATTTGGGCTCGAAATCCTAACGTTGATTCTTGAGTCCTCGTGCTTCGCTTGGGTCCATTGACACCAAGTTTGGGACCTCGGTACCTACGCTTGGATCCTGATGCCCGCACCTAGGTTCATTGAGGTTGAGTGCCCCTTGGCACCCACATCTGGGTCCAGTAAGGCTGAATCCCAAACCCCGGTACCCTTCCCTAATGACTCGATACATGAGCTTGGGTCCATAAAGGCCAAGTGTAGGATCTTGGTAATTGAGCTCGGATCCCCAACACCTGAGCTCGAGTCCATTGAGGCCAAGCTTGGGATCTCAATGCTTTATGCTATGCTCCATCGAGGTCACCCTTAGGACCTAGGTGCTCCTTCGCTATTGCGTTTAGCGAGGCTTGATTCAAGGCTCTAGTGCTCTTACGTAGTTGTCCAATAAGTTATTGGTGCTTGAATTGTGTATGTTAATTAGGAAAATCAAATCAAATTTTTCATGTCAAATGAATTTTTCAATTCAGTTTTAGGTTTTAGCTAAATTTCAGAAAATAATGTTATTTTTTGTGAAAAATGACTTCTTAGAAAATATTTTCTAGGAATGTCACACTTTTCGTGAAATAAATAGACTAGGAATGTCACACTTTTCGTGAAATAAATAGACTTAGGCTGCGTTCGTTTCACGGAAAATTGACCATCTCCGGAAAATATTTTCCCAGAAGTTATTTTCCAGGAAAATAGCTATATTTTCCAGTGTTCGGCTAATTCTTAAATTTTGAGTGGAAAACATTTTCCACCGTTCATTAACTAATTTCTTTCTTTTTCTTTTATTTTTTCCTTTTCTTTGCCTTCTCCTTCCTCCTTCCTCCTCCTTCTTCCTCCTCCTTCCTCCTTCTTCCGCCGCCGCTCCTCCTTCTTCCTCCTCCTTCCTCCACCGCCGCCACTCCTCCTTCCTCCTTCCTCCGCCGCCGCTCCTCGTTCCTCCGCCGCCGCTCCTCCTTCTTCCTCCTCGTTCCTCCTTCCTCGTTCCTCCGCCGCCGCTCCTCCTTCTTCCTCCTCGTTCCTCCTTCCTCCTTCCTCTGCTGCCGCACGCCCGAAGATGGCGAGCCGACCAAGATCCGGCCGACCAAGGTCCGGTCGCCAAATCCGGCGAGCTGGGCGGGGCTCGGGCCTCGCCCGAGCTCGCCAGGTCTGGCGAGCCGCGAGCTCGCCGAATCTGATGGCGGAGCTCGGGCTCCCGATCAAGGCGAGCCCGAGCTCCGCTGCCAGATCCGGCGGGCTCGGGCGAGGCCCGAGCCCCGCCCAGCTCGCCGGATCTGGTGAGGCCAGAGCTCCGCCCCAAGCCGGCGAGGCTCCGCCCCAAGCCGGCGAGGCTCCGCCTCGCCCGATCTGGTGAGGCTCGAGCTCGCCGAGCTCGGGCGAGCTGGGCTTCCACAGATCGGGCTAGGCGGAGCCTCGCCGGCCCGAGGCGGAGCTCGAGCTGGCTCACGACCGCGGCCGGTCGCCGGCCGCTGTCGGGGCCGGCCACCGTCCAAGTTAAGGAAGAAAAATAAAAAGAAAAGAAAGAAAAAAAAAAAGGCAAGGGAAGTTGTGGAAAATGTTTTCCACTTTTCAGAAGTGGAAAACATTTTCCACAACTTTGCATGTAAATTTTCCGGTCAACGGAAAATGTTTTCCTTGACCGTGATTTTCCACCCATCCGAACACCGGAAAATATGGAAAAAAATTTCCTGGAAGTTATTTTCCGCGAAACGAACGGAGCCTTAGTATAAAAACAAAGTACAACCCCAATGTTGTGAGGCAACGGTCTTTTAAACTAAGACCAAAGGGAAACAAACAAAACAAGGAAGCCTTTGGTCGATCCAGCGGAGTACAAAAAACTGTCCCATTACCTCCCCAGATTTAATTCCGTCCGCGAACCCTGGAGCCTGAATCGACGGTGATGGTCATCGACACCATACCCGTCCAGTGGTCCTCCAAAACCCACAACTTCGAGTTGTCAAGAAATGACCACGTGATCAATAGTGTTTCTGCATTGGCAAAGCACTACTGGTTAATTTTGCGTATAGCTAGTCACCAATATAGAAGGCGACAAAAATTGGAAAAGAGTTTGGTAGCTCCATTTGCACAGTCGACGGTGAAAAAAACAAATGGGGATGACCTGTCTTAAAATTAAAAAGCAACTAGCAACCACTTTCGTTGGGGCGAGATGCCCTAATTACTAGAAAAAAGAATTCATGAAACATTGGATGATGATCTCAAATGAAATCCATAATCCCGGGTGTTATGGTTTGACTCCATTCTGTATTAATGCATGATAAGCAAATCTAGATCATGAAAAACAACTCAAAATCTAAGTCCATCTGACGGTCTTTTCTCATAAGAGAGACAAAAACATGTTGCTTCAACTTCATTCATTCACTAAGAATGCCATAATAATTTGGGACCACCTATGTGCGTGTGCATGCGCGTATTGTGCCGCTGTAAAAGATGTTTGACTAAATGATTTGAAGAATTTTCTTTCTTCGCAGATTTTTTGCGCTTATGATGTGAAGATTGTCAATCATCTTGTACATAAATCTGATAAAGCTTTGATACTTCGTACATAGATCGGACAGAGTCATAATGGTTGGAAAGTTGACAAGAAGGCGACTGAGGTTTGAGAGTTGGTCTTTTATATGAATAAGGAAGAGTTCCGATTTTTGAAGAGGTGAAAATAATTGGAATCCACTGGAATCTTGATATTTGGAAGGGTGAATAGTTGTATAGGTGAAAAATGATATTGGAGACTTGTTCTTTAGTTGAATATAACAGTGCTTCAATATCAAAGAGGTGAAAATTGCAAATTTTCTCATTGTTTTGGACTTAACATATGGAGAACTTTGGAGAGAATTAAGATCCTAAAATTGACCGCTACCAAAATTTAGTAGAGTTGAAGATCACATATCAAACAAAAGTTCAATATTTGGATGATGACAAACTAGGCAATTAGAGTTGTAAATGTCATCTATGATTAAAATCCAATAGAGTTTCAGTTTTTAGATGTCATCTATGATTAAATCTAATAGAGTTTCTGTATTTAGAGGTTGCAAGCTACTGGAGTCATAAGAATCCAACAAAATTTCGATCTATAGAATGGTCAAGGTGATGAGGATTTTTCGTGCCTTGTATGCAGCGAAGATTCTGATTTCTGCAAGTCAAGATCACTAGGTTTATTGATTCAAATCTAACAGGTTTGATGTTTGCAATGTAAATATGAAAACAATTACTCGTTTATTATTTGAATGGGCGAGGATGGATCACGATTGACTTGAGACTGGTAGTACATGATATCTAAAGTGATGAAATGTTGGGAAAATTTGATTGCTGATGAAAATAGAGTAATAGTAATAGATTTTTTTTATGCCTTGATGCGTAATAATGATCACAGTCTTTAATGTATTATTTACCTTCACGATTGTTATTGTAGGGTTTAGAACATATATAACTTCAGGATATATGCCAAAATCGCAGAGAAATGATTCAGCAATCACTCAATTTTACTCTTGGAATTTCATCTTTGATGTGTTGTCAAAATTATTTGTGTGAAGATGAAAAGAGAATTCCTTAGAAGAAATTGTTGCTATAAATAGTTGTATAAGGTGGGATTTGATTTCTATTCTCGGACAACCAATCAATATATCTTTTTGGAATATGTAATTTATTCCCAACCATCGCCATTCTTCATATTGAGAATAATTTTCTTTCATAACCATCAGTAACTTCTTCTCATAACCAATAGTCACCTCTTTTCCATAATCAAGAGTCACATTTTCTCTCATCCAATAGCTACCTCTTCTCTTAACCAAGAGTCACCTCTTTTATGATAACAAATTATTTCAACATGAAATTCATCTTTCCGATACCTATTTGTGACTTCAGTTTAAAATTCTGGACATATCGAGAGTGTCATAACTTATCAGAAAATCATTCTTTAATGACATTGCTTTTGCTCTGGAGGTACACATTATAAGGTTGACAGGAGATGATCCATCTCATTTCGAGCTATACCCAACAAGTATCATACTTCGGAAAGTGTGAAGAACCCAAGTGCATGCATAGTGACTTCAGATGTGCTTCCTCCTCTTAATTAGGTTGCAACCATTTATTTCCAATGATAGCACACTGAAGCAATCGGTATTATTTGCACAAGCACACATGAGCAAATTCGATTTCTTGTGGATGAGAGGCTTATACTTTGGGAGATGGTAGTGTGTGTACATATTTAGACATTTTGACACTTGCTGTGCAGGGAATGAATTGAGTGGAAGTGGAGTCAGCACAATAGTGGCAGCGAGCCAGTACGCATCTGATACAATTCATCTGCAGAACTTGGTGTTAGACAAATACGAGAGTATCAAACCCAAGCCTCTCATCCTCATCCTATCCCTCTTCTCCCTACTACTCATCCTAGCACTAGGAGGAAGCTATAATGCACTATGATCAAGGAATAATTGTACAAGACCCAAAATCCTTAAATCAGTTGCTCTTCGCATCCACAATCTCCTATCAGGTACCTTCTGTAGTTACTTTCGACTACTTTGATATCTTGGATCTGAGCCAAAGTTTCCTCCTTGTAGGGTCTGATCAGCACCTCATTGAAAAGATTCTTGATCCGACATATCCTCATGGCATTGCCAAAACATTTAGAAAGTTTCAAAACACAACCGTTCTTCGGCTACTTTGGCAGTAGCGTGGGTTGCTGAAACAGGAAGAGCTTTCAACAGCAGCCGCAATGGTGTTTCAAACGCATTTGTGTGTTTCAAAAGCAAGAGGGACCCATAAACATTGTGAATCCATTTCCTGATAACTTAAATCTTTTTTTTTTGGGGGGGGGGAGGAAGAACAGATTCTCCCACAATTATAATCACCATTCTAGGTGGCAACTAATGTTAGATTGGAGGACATAAAAGGTACAAAGAACCAAAATGTATATTGTGCCAAGCATTGAACAGAAGAAAAAGAAAACTGAATACTCAGCAAGAACCCCTAGATATGACAAGGACCGATTGATATGTCACTTATACAGCTATCCATGCCCTGCATCTTTGTTGGTTGGCTTATGTAGATTTAGTCTTGAAACACGTTATTTTTGACAGTTTTCCTTCTATGTCGTCTCAATTTTGGATAGACTGCCTCATATTCTGCCCCTTTAATGTTTCAAGGAACCTCTCAAGGGGAAATTGTCTTCTACAGTCTAATCTGCAACCTCTGAAAAATGTGGAGGTATTATTTCCCTTGAGCTACAAGACAGAGAAAAGTAAATGTTACAAAGTTCCAGTAGGAGAACCAGCATTTTTAGGTGAAACTCATCAATCTTATACTTAAAGCAAGTCTGTATAGTATAGGGGCCATACCTCATCAATCAGCCACAGATAAATTATGATCTAGTCCATGTTGCCAACCTCAAACTGAAGGCCTCAGAGCAATTCTGCTGAGGAGGAGGACATCCTAAGTTCAAAAGATTATTGCAAAGGTGCATAAGAAATGAATTAACTCACCGTAGAACAGCAGGCATCAGCTTAGGAATAGGTTAGAAAGTAAA
Organism: Eucalyptus polyanthemos subsp. polyanthemos; assembly: GCA_017140185.1. Taxonomy (NCBI): domain Eukaryota; kingdom Viridiplantae; phylum Streptophyta; class Magnoliopsida; order Myrtales; family Myrtaceae; genus Eucalyptus; species Eucalyptus polyanthemos. Next base: position 16,762,299 of record CM029460.1, read on the forward strand.
GTAAAGCTTCAATGTGAATCATCTATACATTTCTTAAGATGTCACAGTTGAATATTTTGCAATTGAAAAATCATGCCTGACTTGTGATCATCTCTCTCCGTGAGATTAAAGAAGAGGAGGATCATGCCAACACAATGCATCTGCTCATACAACTATACAAACGTGATGATCATCCATCGAAGCAGACACATACTTGAGTAGAAAAACAATTGAAATGACGAGCATCCACCCTGAACATGACAGCACATAAAGGGTTAAAAATCCAATTTCTGGGAATGAGAGTGGTGGGTATTCAAATAGTTGGGTACCGATCATTGTTGAAATAACTAATAGTAGAGAGGTAAGGGTCCTATATGAATTGATCAACGTAATCACTATGAACACAATACCAAACAGAAATCATAACCAATTATCACTCAGTGCTTTCATTTTTAATTTCTTCACATACAATATTATGTCATTCCTGCTTGAAATGAGTAGCAAATTTGAAATGGGAATTGACTGAAGTAGAGTAATAGTGCAATGTTTTCTTTTTCCAATTCCTTCACGAATCCTAGTGACTTGTTCTACTTGATCAGAGAACAGGTATCCAATCAAATATTTCTATTTGCATATCCAAAGAGAAAGCACAATCGAATATTACAGAAATTAATGGCAACAAGCATGTACAACTTTTGCGACAAGTGACATTGAGATCTATCAAAAAGCCCCTCTCATCAACATTAGCTATGTATCAAATGGCTTATTATTCCATGGAATGCATGATCAGATTTTAGCCCAAAGAAAGACAAAAAAGCTAAGAATGAAGATAGTCTCTTCCACTGATCCAGCAAATTGTAGTATATTTCAAGCTATGTAAATGCAAATCGCAACTGTTCTCCCATTTTATATTTTCTCATCTTGTTTTACACTAGAATGAGCCAAGTCTTCGAGCAATTAGAAGGCAATTGTACTTCGGCAGATCACATTTGACTTCAACTCAATAGCAAATCCTTTATAGCACCTTCAGACAACCAATTAAGCTCGCCCCTCTTTCTATTGTTTGGACATTTTTCTCTCCTCCTTTCGTCTTGTTGGTTCCGTGCCCTCATTCATGCTTCTTTCTCATATCCTCTCTCTATCTATAACAGATCAGATTGTCAAATTGGAACACAAGACATCCATTGATCGTGTCACATCTGAATATAAGAAGAGTAGAATACATGCGTTAGCAAGTTTCTTAACTCCAAAGGAACTCCTTGTCAGTCTTCAGAAGATAAATGCAACCGATGAACCATGACAGATGACAAATTTGATAGTCGAGGAAACTTCTCTTGCAAAATAGGACTCACCTACATTTAAGATGAGCAATTACTAACTCCAGGATTGAGACACTACTCAGTGGATAGGGATGGGGGATCATGTGTTTAGGGATTGTTCAACAACCTCGAAACCTCCTTGACAACCTGTTTGACAAGTACCTCTTCATGCCTGCCAATTGCCAAACAAACATTAAAGTACGCTTTGAGTAGTGTAAGAAGTTTCCAGCAACAGAATCAAATTAAGGTTTAGGTGGGAATGAGGATAGAGTAAGTACCCATTGGCGACTTTGTCTGATACCCATCCTTCAAGGGACCCAATCTCCTGGAGAGCTCGCTTCCACCGATCATAAGTATTTCCATCAACCAGCTCCTTATGTGGAAGGATGCTCTCTTCAAAACAATGCGATAGGTCTCGCACATGCAAGGGATCCACTTTATAGAATATGGGCAATATCATTTGTCCCTTTGTCCTCTTGCACTCAACCATTCGAGCAAGCTCTTCCAGGCACCAAGGCGAGGAGGAATAATTCGAAGAGAGAATCGGAATGGATATCTCGGAGCAGTTGATGGCATTGCTAATCTCATTACTAAAATCTTTACCTATGAGCGTGGGATCATCATGATTAAACACTCCAATTCCTGATGCCATGAGGCTGACGTAGAGGTAGTCAGCAAGGTTGTATCGAGTATCGGGGCCACGAAAGGCCAAGAACACTTGGCATTTAGTTTCTCTTCTTTTCTTCTCCGAAAAGAAAAGATAAGCTGCGATTCAGCAAGACAAACCAAAGTGATACGATAAGATGATAAGATGTAGCCACTACGAAAATGCCGAAGATTGGCTGAAATAGAACTGGTAAATACCTAATCCTATGGACAGGGGGAGCCGTTGAATCCACATCCTTTTCAATTCACTCAAAACCTTGCCAACCACCATTTGCACCAGCTCTCCTTCATGCCTCCCCCACACATACATGTAAAAACAAAGTTAGGCTTACAGTTTGATGCCCACCTTTCCCCAAATTCTGCAATTCCGGATCAGTCATTCGCATCCAAACGCACAGAGGTTCAGATCCGGAATTGGGACAGATATAGATTCTTAGACTGGTAAATAAATAAATACATACATACAAAACAAAACATACGTACCCATCAGCAGTGCTCTGTGATATCCACCCTCTAATCCTCGCTACAGAAGTCAGCGCTTCCTGCCATTTTAGCACTTCTTCTGAGCTGCACTTCATCTCATCACCAAAGTCACCGCGTCGGCGACCCAAATCAACAACATCCACATTATAGAATACAGGGAGGACTAATTTGTCATCCCTTCTGCGGCAATCCATGATCGCGGCGAGCTCCTCGAGGCACCATGTACTACTCGCATACCCTCGGGAGATGATGGGTATCGCGATTTTACATCTACTGACGGCCCAGACAAGCTGCTCCGTGCCTTCCTCCTTGCGGACCGGGAGCGCGCAATCGTTGCGTGACACGCGGACCCCAGAATCCAGCAGCCTCTTGTAGAGGTGATAGACGAAGCCAGTGCGATCGTCTGCGCCCCTGAAACTCAAGAACACGTCGTAGCGGGTTGTTAAGGCTTCCATTTTCTTCTCCCTTCTTTCTTCTCCTAACTTTCCCTTTTTCCGTTCCGACACAAGGGTGCGGTTTTGTCTTTTTTATGGTTGTCTACTTGGCTTTTTTTTTTTTTTTTTGGGGTCAAAGTCTGGTTGACCCGAGGCTTGCCATAATCTGACTCGTGGTTTTAATTTTCTGTTTAAAAATAAATCAACACCGACAAAAGCAACTCTTGAGAGCGCAAATCAACTTGCATGAGATAATTTTCTTTATGTAAATACAAAGTTATAGCTATTGAAGTAAAAATGTGACCAACTTTTGCTTATTATTAATAAGTTGCAAGCTCAATTTGGTTAAAGTAGAAGTCATTTGTGAATAAAATAGTTGATAACTCGAAGGAAATTGATAAATTTACCCATAAGGTCATTAATAGCAAACTGTGCAAGGATAATCGATCAAAGTTTTCATTAATCCAATGTTTAAATAAGTCATCAATGAATTATTGACAAGTAACTACTACCGAATATTGCAAATTTTGCTAAGTATTGATGTCATGTCACTCGTGAATGCGCCACATGTTTATCGATGGATCAAGCGAGGATTAAGATTAAGATGGCGGATTGATAGGAGCACATGATTGCTAGCATGCAATATAATCTCGGGGTGGAATATAAAAGCCACGTTGATTTTGGCCCAAAGGCCTTTAGCCCCCCAAAGCCCCTTCCGAAGTAGTTCCCAAACGCACCTGTCATCTTTGCGAAAACTCTTTGGACAATCGGACCGTTTAATACCTGATCTTTGCAAATTTACTTTTCCCGTCCCATTTACCCAACTTTGATTGAATCGGCAGCTTTTATTATCATCAAAGTTTGGACCCCTCAAAGAAACCCCGGAAGAACCACCTTGGGAATGTCTGCCTCCTTCACAGCATCCTCAATCCGTTTACGAATTTATGCACTTTGGATTGTGATTGAAGAATTGGGCCCTAGTTGCTGTTCAAAATCCGAGTGGAAATAGGGGGTGTTGGGTCTCCTTCAAAAAGTTGGAAACTTTGTGGTAAAAGCAGGTCCACAGAAGATATCTTTTGACGAGGAATGCAGAGCGACTCTTCATCGATTTACAGTCTCTTGATTACGGGAGCCTAATGACCATACACATATATATGAAACGACATTTCTGTAAAGAAATCCATATAACTTTGCAATACGTAATCAAGGAAAGTAGATCAAGCAGAGAAAATAGATAGGCAACAAAAGAAAACCCTTCTCGGAGAAGAGATTGACACGGACAAATGAACAAAAGAGTTCCATGAAAGCAAGCAGAGCAAGTGAATTTTGACTTGGCCGCAAGACCGTCTCAAGTTATCAAATATTCCAAAAAGAATAAAGAAATCAGACTTGGCTGCCTGTCGGGCATCATTCCATGCTATAGAAATTGTCATATGGGAGAAATCAAAAGGCAGCAAGACCAACCTTCAGCAAGTTAGAAAGAAACAAATACCAGATCTTTCCAATCATTCAAGCTGTAATTTGCTTAAATGTTCCTAGGGATGGGCAATATGGTAATTGTGCTGGGTTCTAGAGTTTTCTTGTGATAACTACGAGTCGTTGGTAGGCTAGGAGATGCAATCTTGTCCGCTAAATCGAATATGGATCAATGGCTGTAATGAGATGACTACTAGTATAAGAAGGGGTGTCTTCCCTTCATTGTGATCATTCAAGCCATTTGTTCATTTCTCTTTCAAAACTTCTCTCTAAAATTCTCTCTCTATAATCCATGTCACGTGAATTTTATTTTTATTTTATTATAGCTACTAGGAAAATTGATGCTACAAACTTACAACTATACATCGAATAGTCACCTTAGTCACCTTGTACTCAAACATCTGTCAACATATACTTGTAATACTGGCAATACTCAGAGTATTGTGGCTCATTTCAGCTCTAATTATAAGAGAACACCTTGAAACATATTCAACAAGTACATCCCCACTTCAAAATTTTTCATTAAAGGAATATATATATATATTTCCTTGCACATCCAAAAAAGAACTGTCATAAAAGAAATTTCCTTAGCAATAATTCCAAGGAAGGCCCAATCCCTGAGCAAATGTTCCAAGTGTATAGGGATCCTTCAACAAACTTCAAACCTCCTTGACGACATATTTTAAAAGTAGTCTTTCATTCTTGCCACTTCTCTAACTAAAATTGGAGTAAGATTGGGTAGTATAAAAATTTTACAGTAATGGATCAAATTAACAATTTGGTGGGAAAGTAACTATCCATTGGCGATATTCTTGGATACTCATCCTTGGTAAAGCTCAGAGCTCGCTTCCACCCACAACTCATAATTACTTCCACCCTAGATCTTTATGTTGAAGTAGTGACATACAATTGGTGGGCCTCCACTTTATGGAAGATGGGCAGCACCTTTTCCCATTTGTCTCCTTCCATTCAACCATTAGAACTAGCTCCTCAATGCAAAAATATGAGGAGTCAAATTTTTCAGAGACGATCGGAATACATATCTTGTACTAGTCGATGGCATTATGAATTTCATGAGTAACATCTTTACCCATAAGCAATGAATCATTGTTAAACATTTTCATTCTGGTATCGACAAGATTGACCTCAAGGTAAGAAGCCAAGCTGAATTGAATATTCTAACCGTAAAAAAGCAAGTTGTCAAGTACACTTACCATTTACTTTTTCTTATTTTCTTCTCCAAAATGTATACATTACGACCAAGTACCAAATTAATGGTGATAAAATGTAGTTATTATACTAAATATTCTGAAAGACCAAATTAATCTTAAATAATGAATGTAGAGAATACTTATGAATGATAGGTAGGCCTTTGGCTCAAATGGAATTGGGAGATACTTGAGGGAGCCGTTTGATTCACGTGGTCTTCAATTCACTAGAAACCTTTGCGACCACCATTTCCACCAGCTCCCCATCATGCCTGCCCCTATATATTATATATAACCAAAGTTAAGAGTTGCAGTTTGATTCCTTCCTTTCCATCCAAGTGCACACACAAATGAGCGGTGGATGTTTTCATGCTCTATTAGGCAACTTTCCTTTACACCAAAACAACGAGTAGAACATAATTTGACTCACTGCCCATATATATAAGGGACGCAGCTCATATCCTCTTTGAAGTGTCAGTTCAGCTATTGACGAAATATTATGGGTTTCGACTCCTATTATAGGTTACATAACATGCCCATCAGCAAAGCTCTGCGATGCCCATTCCTCTCCAAATTTACCACGTCTTCTCCAAATTTACAGCGTTGGCAACCCACGTTAACATAATTAACCTGATAGAGTATAGGAAGACTGATCTGCCATGCTCTCTGCAGCAATTCATCACCTCGGTGAGCTCCTGATTACACGAGCTTGTCAAATATATCCTAAGTTAAAGACAAAATCATCCTTCCTACGTTTTCTTTGTTTTATGCTGACTGGAACCCAAACGTGTGGTGCTGATATCGTGGGTGTTAAATTCCTCTAATAATAAACCAAATCTGATCGCATTTAATGGTGTGGCTTATGTGAATTTCATTTCTATCTCTATTTGTACTGCTATGCCCATCATCTACTAATAATTTTCTGCATGTCAATAATCTTTTGCCCCGTGATATCTCTGTTGATTTTCCTCTTTCTTTTTTTTTTTTTTTTTTGGGAAAAATAAATTCGAATCAAGCACATAAACTCCTCGACACTTCACGTTCCTACTCTTATGGACCTTACTGATTATACATTCCGTCTTATGGGTTCCTAAGCTGAACTGTCCGTACTGATTAGTCGGTCGCTGGAGGCTCGAGACTCTCGAGCCCGAACGGGGAATCTTATCTTTGCTTGCTTCCCTTCTGGCCCTTTCTCTATCTCTAGTTCCCATGACGTTAGAGCAAAGGTCTCCGGCTGACAACATCTTATTTTAAAAAATTATATATGTTTGCAATGAAAAATTCCACAAATTTTGTATTTACGTATCGAATGTTGCACGGCCAATACTAGCAGCAGGTTAGGGCGGTCGTATGGTAATTCTGCTACTCCTGCTGCTTGGTTTGTTTAGTGCAAAATTTTGTTCTCTTTCGTTTGGGATTTCGTGTATGATATATTGAAAGATGAAACTAACACCCTTCGTCATCTGCAACTATAATATTTGGAGGAAACAATGCTATTCAACGGACATATAAGAGTATTACAAATTCTTGTCATATGTTTGTTGGCTCTCAGTTGAAGCTAATGATTATAAGAGAGAGAAGATTGTACTCTTTAAAAATTTCTGGTAATTAAAGGCTTGGCGAATGAAAAAGGAAGGACTCTGTTTCCTCTCCTTTTCTCTGCTCTTTCCCATTCATCTCATACTTCAGTTTTATAGGGACTAGGGAGCAAGTTTCATTCGATTCCAGAAGTGATCTCCATGGTGCTTCGACACAGTGCCTATACTAATGACAAAGGTCGGACTACAAAGCACAGACCGTCAAAAGGAGGGAGGGAGGACAGAAGAGTGCATCTTCTTAAAAAGTTGAGGGCATGCTTATTCATTTCCGCCTTGAGGAACAAAATCAATCGTTTCGAATTTTCTGTCTACGTTTTGGGGAGAAGAATTCCCATATCTATTATATTGGGTACATCGCCCCTGTTCATCTCGTGTTGAGTGAGTTGTCCGGGAAGGAAACCGTAAGTATGTTTTCATGCCTTGATGAAGCTTGATATCACACCATGAGACCTTCAGCCCAGCTGCATTGTTTTCTAAAAGAGCACTGCTTTTGAGATATGCACAAAAGACGGAAATCTCACCGCCACAGTAAACCACAGCTTAGATCTAGACCAGTAACTAATCGAAACTATCCATGTTTAAACGGGAGAAGAACAGTAAAAGTATCAAAATTTGTGAATAGAGCTCACTTTAATGCAAAAAATTTTCTTTGGCTCACTTAAGTGATAAATCGAAGAAAAAGCAATTATTTAAGTACCGACGATGAGATATTTCTACCAAAATAATTATGTGGTGTTTATAATTTAAGTTGAGTTGAATTTTGTGTTAAAAATTTCAATCCACGAGGAATAGCAAAACAGCATCGCTTAGTTCAATGTGGCTGGGTAGGACTAAATGGTGCTGCAGCAACATCATTGCCCAAATACGACGTCACACCATTCCACCTAAAACTACACCGTGCATAAAGAATGAAAGTTAGGGCTCGTGTTTGTCTCACCGTCCACCATTCTCCTTGTCAATGTTGCTCCCCATCCATTGGTCACTGTCCCTTGCTCGCCTGCCGTCCCTTGCTGTCCATCGCTCATCATCTCTATCACTCTTAGTTAATCAGGTTCGTCATCCTCACTTAGTCACTTAATTGGAGGGAAAAAATTAAGGCTCGGGTGAGAAGAGAAAAATTAGGGTTGTTACTTGTTAGTGCTAGAGGAAGAATCGTTCAAACAAATTTGAGCTGTTATTGAAACTTCTGCCCTCCATTTGCAAGATTGAATAGTTAATTTTGAGGGCAAATCAAATTAGGTGTGAATTTTGGTTGAATGGCCAGTTAGGGTTTCAAATTTGGGGATTTTAGGGTTCTTATATAGGGGAAACCTAGTAGACGATATCGTTTGTGGTTTTGATATTGACTAGACCCTCCAACGAGCTAGTCGGCTTCAGAAAATATATTAAAAAGAGGGCCACATTAGATTTTTGGCCAAATATTTCGGAGTTAGCATTGAAGAGATAGTTTTTCAAAAAAGTTGGCACTTAAGTGATAAAAATAAAACTTTTAGCCCTAAATTGAGTGCCACACTTCTAGTGTCCTTCTGTCTGTTTGGCCAAAGCTAAATGTCAATCCTTTGATTTGATTTCTTATTAGTAGTGATGCCAACTCCCAATAATTGTCAGACAAGCATGAACTTTGAAATGCAATGTAAGCTTCTCCTGCATAAAAGGGAAGGTACACAAAAATGAAGAAACTAAGAGGGGTGAACAAATACACAAATTACTTTGAAGAAATTTGTGAGTCTAGCCTTTTTGGAAAAGAATTAACCGAATCCTCCTTCTTTTTTTTAGTGTGTCCCTATAATCATGGGGCCATCATTTCCCAGTTTCAAGTTGTAACATGGATTGGCGGTTCAATTAATCTAAAATTTCCACCAGTTTTATTGGACCACCTAGGAACCGAACACGATCAATCGCTCTTATCCCAAGACTAGTGGTTTGGTACTCAGTGCCAAAAATGAAGAACCGCTTCTCTTGGTCCAGTTCTCGATTTCTGTGTGGGATTGGATTGGATTGGGAACCGATCACTCCCATAAATTACTCAAACATCCGTCAACATATGCTTGCAACAACGCAACACTCTAGAGTCACCGATGGCCACCAGCACCGGAACATATTCAACAAGCTATCCTTTATGCCAAAAATTGCACCTTGCTTCGAAAGTCGAAACAACTAGAATCCAGGGCATCATAGTCATAGCTCCTTCAGGAAAAATTCCACATTTAGAGAACCGCAATGAATGCAACATAGTCAAAGTTCTCAATTGAAGACATTCTTAGAACCGAAAGAGGAGAGGAGAGGAAAGGGAAGTTACGAATAAAGAAGAAAAAGAATGCCCTTCGCAATTGTTCTAGCACTATCTTTGTAGGCTTACGGTCCCTTGGCAGTGTTCTGAGCTTCTAAGGCCCAAACACTCAGCATCGGCTTCTCCAATTTTCGTCTACAACGGCCTGGTAGCCGCTTCTGGAATGACAATCGCCTGCCGGTTGGCTGAGCAGGACGGGGAGGACTGGTATGCGGGCAAGCAGTGCGAGGGATGAACGGCCGCAGCGAGTACCCCAAACCCAAGGCCAACGCCGTACATTTGAACATTTGAAATGGCTCTAAGTGATGGTGGCAAGCCCGAAGATGTGCGCACACACCCGTTACTCCAATCAGAAGCTGCGGCTATTCATCATCTGTCAGCTACCGCAGACACGCTCATGCCCAGAGAAGCCCGACTGGAAGTGCGCCGTCGTTCCAGACCACACGACCCCAGAAATGTGCTCTTACGATGCCTTCTCGTCGAGGACCTCCACAAGCAAGAGTCGCTTCTCCGAGAGACGGCGTCCCCTCGTTCCGATGCTCCGCTTCAAGAGCGCCGAGAAGCGTCTCGAAGAGCTCAAAGCGTCGAACGAGAGTGGCTGAGGCGCAAGATGGACGCTTGCAGGGCCAGAGTTCGAGGAAGATAAGCAGGCGAGCGAAGGCCAAAGATTTGGGATTATAATTTTTCTCTTCTTGGTCGGTCTAGTGTTTTATATATTTATTTATTTTAATTTTTTTGGTCTCGTTAGTATTTTAATTTAAAGGTTTACTACAACGAAAAACTCCAAACTGAACTAATATATATGTTATAAATTTACTCAAAACTAATTTTTGAATCACCAAAAATCTCAAAATCGATACATTCATGACAAATTTTACTATAAAATTATTGAGTTGGATGCCAAGTCCATGTGATCTATTTGAAGTAAATTTGTCATAAGTGTATTAGTTTTGGATTTTTGGTGACTTAAAAATTAATTTTTGGTAAATTTGTTATATACATTCGAGTTTAAGGTCTTTGGTGACAAAAAAATTAGTCTATGGTAAATTTATCATAAACATATTGAATTTAAGGTTTCTCATTGTATTAATCCTAATTTAAATGTGAAAATTTTGGGAAATCTAGCAATTTTTTTGTGATTTAAGGATAAGATTTTGAGGATTAGATTTAAATTTGGAAATTTTTGAAATTTTGGAAATTGATTTCAGTTAGTTTTGAATAAAAATGCCCTTGTTCATGACATACCGAATTAATCGAGACAAAATCACCAAGGCTTTTCCGAGACAAACACTACTCTAGACAAAAAAATGTCCCATTTCAAGCGATTTTTTTTTTTTTAATTCTTCCTTGAAAAATATGACTACATCGCACCTCCTTTGTTTTTAAATTCGTCTTCTTGACTATTGAAATGGTAAGTGCTTAGTCATAAATTGACTCACGGTTTTAATTTTTCTTGACTGTTCTGTTGAAAAGAAGACTACACCGACAAGAGCAAAAACCAATTTGCATGAGATAATTTTCCTTATGTGTCGGTAACTTCTTTGCTGAATTCCACATCATTCTTTGCTAAATTCCACATCATACCATTCGTAACTTTCTATACGTCCTAATAACTCATTGATCATTTGAAATCGTTCATCGAGCAAGTTAATATCCAGTCAAAACAATTTACAACTAACGAGCCTTAGTTACGTTCTCTTAACTCATCTGATGATGCTTCTGCATCAATTTGTGCGATCGGATTCTTCTTCTTCTTCTTCTTCAGTGTGGAGAATCCAAAATATGATGTGACGAAGAAATGTCTGCATAAATTTTTTAAAATATCCCGAGTCAAATGAAAGCCATCTCTTTATACATTTCCTTTGTTTTATGTCGACTTGAATTCAAGCTTATGCTAACATTGTTAAACACCTATGATGATGATGTGATAAAATCAACTCTTATGACCCTAAATAGCGTTCGTATTAATTAATTTGTTATCGTGCTATATGCGATCGTCTATACTCATTTTGTGTGCAAGTGAATGTTTATTTGTCTCATGTTCCACTAGCCTTGCTAGGGATAATTACATGAATAGTCCATAAACTTTATCTTGATATACAATTCTTGAACTTGTAATTTATTTAATGTGGTCCTTAAATTGTTACCTAATGTACAATATAGTCTCTAAACTTTTAATCTGTTTAATGTAGCCCCTAAATTTTAGTATATGTTTAGGTTAGTCTATGGATTGTATGAAAATGTTTAATATCATTCTTCCAATAATTCAAGTTTAGAAATAATATTGAACATTTTTGTATAATCAATATAATAGACTAAACATTTATCAAAAGTTCAGGAATTACATTATACACTAAACTAAAGTCTAGAGATCATATTTGGATGGGATATTGTGGCATCCCCAAATTCATGACGACCTCTAGCTACATTAAATTCTATGAATAGGTGATGGAAACACCATTAAGTTATTTTATAGCTATTTAATCCATAATTTGCAATAAGATTTATGGCCAAGCTTTTAAATGGATAATTATTTGATAGGAAAGAAAATCCTATCATTGGCCATGTGTTTTATAAGTTGGAATTTATGGATTTATGATTTCAAGATTTATGGCCATATGAAATCATAATTTAGTATTTATATAAGTGGGGATTTAAGGTAAATTATTGAAAGTAAAATGGACTTATTTAAGAAAATTTTGGGCCATTAAACCTTGGACTTTAGGCCCAAGTGAGATAGGCCTAAAATGGGCCAAGAGGCCCGGCCCATAAAGCCCATTGGGCTGTTGGTGCATGGAGGAGGGGGAAGGAGGAGCCGCATGGCCTCCAAGTGTCTTCAACAAGGGAGACACTTGTCTTCTTCTTAGGGACAAGTGTCCCCCATGCAAGATAAGAGTGCATGCAAATATATACAACCAAAAGAGAGAGAGGGAGTGGTCGGTCTAGGTGCCAAGAGAGAGGAGAGAAAGAGAGAAAGAGAGGAAGAGAGAAAGGGAAAGCCGAGAGGAGGAGTCACCCATCGCCGCCGCACGCCGTCCGTCCGTCGCTGGTGTGCCATCCTTTTTGCTGCTGTTCATTCGGTTTTTAAGGCAAGTTGGGATTGATTTCCACTCTTGCGTGTGTGTCTTGCATGTGTGGTTGAGTTATTGGATGTTTAGAGGCTAGAAATCGAAGTGAATGAGGTTTGTTCTTGGAGATGCTTGCTATTCTTGTATGAACCGCCTAAACCAGAATCTTGTGAGAGCTTGCATGCATGTTTCGAGTTTGATTTTGACCTTGATTCCTTCATGAAAGTTGTAGCTAACATCTTAAACTACAACATACTAAACTTTGGTGTAAAATGATGGAGATTTAAGGGGTAAAACTCTCATCCTACGGAGACCTTAGATCTGGAACGATTTCACTGACTTTTCGATGGACTTTAAGTATTCGACTGTTGGAGAAGATGTTGGTCATCTTTTGAAATATAGCCGAGTATAGAAATATTGGCATTTCGATATACCGACTAAAGATGTCCATCTGCTTTATGTAAATAAACGTGTTCGGCTTTAACTCATATAAGATGTTTAGTTGGTGTGCATCGTTTTCTGAATATAGGGAAGGGAGTTTGTTAAATGTGCTTCTGTATATGAATTGCGCAAGGGACCTATCAAAATATATATATATATGTAAACCCCATGGTTGTATGGACCCGCTGCACATTAAAATGGTATATGCATGACATGTTATTAGGTCGAATGAATGGTAAGCGAATTGTGGCGATCCCAATCGGATCGGGGCCGTTGAGGGGTGCCACCTATGTAGCACGGACACTCTCTGGAAGCCTTCGTGTCGTGTCCAACACTCCGACACGTGTCCGACACGCTCCGACACGTTCCGACACTCTCCGACACACGGTCAACGAGTGTCGAAAAATCCGACACGTGGTCAACTCTTTTCGACACGCTCCGACACGCGAATCCAGAATTCCGACACGCGATTCCGACACACACGGGGTCAATTTTAAAAATTTCTAATACTTGTGGGGTCAAAATATAAATACACACAAAAGAAATAATAAAAGAAGTAATAAAAATGCTTTAAATATACATGCACGGGGTCAATTTTTTTTTTTCAGTTTTGTTTTTTAAGAATTGTTTTAGTTTTTTAAAAAGTCTTTTACTATGAAAGAAGTAATAAAAAAAAATGCTATATATGATAAATAAATAAATTTAAAAATATCATTTCAGCATTTTTCGTTAAACAATGTTTTTTCCTCTAAGTTTTATGTATTATTGTAACAAATTAAAATAATTAATGATATTATTTAATATTTTTCGTGTAAATTAATTCTAGGTTATTATTATTATTATTATTTATATATTTATATATAAAAATATATTTAATATATAACGTGTCGGAACGTGTCGAAATTCTCTATTTTTAATAAATGACGTGTCGACGTGTCGTGTCGTGTCGTGTCGCGTGTCACGTGTCCGTGTCGGTGCTACATAGGGTACCACAGATATCTCTCACAGTTTCATTCGTGGTCCTTCTCGTAAAGTCCTTTTCTCGCTTTTCCACGAAAATTACCTGTTTCGGCTACGCCTTCCTCGAAGTCCTAAAACCTACACATCCATGCTATTTGCCAGTGCATTGACAGACCACGCGTAAACATGAGCTTAGTTCGTCGGCAAATCCTCTCTCTGCAGCATGTTATGAAAATATGACCTTTAGATTCTTATTTTTAACTTTGGAGTGCGCTGCTTTGGCACCCACCCACGGGCAGAAATGTTTTTGGGGTGAGCTTCTCTGGATTGAACAAGATCCGTGGCCATGCTCATTGTGCAAAAGCCCCCGTAAGTTCATTATGCATATTAATTGGCTGAAGAGCCGGGTGTATCCTTTGCATTTGCACTTGCTATCTGATCTGAAATACTCAATTTTCCATAAAGTTGTTGCATCACTGATGATTAATTGGACGGCAGCTGCAGTTTTAAGGTCATGGCTGCTTGTTAAGAAAACATCTGCGAGGCACCATCGACTTTGACATAATGAAGAAGCACAATCATATATTGGAGAAATTAATGGCAACAAACATGTTCAACTTCTGCAACAAGTCGCATTAAGATTGACGTGCTAAATCCTTGTAACAGATCTAATTGTTCCCTTCTCTTTTCCTACGAAAAATTGTCTCTCAACCACTTTTTTTTTTTTGGTCGGTTCTCCCAACCACATTAGCTAGGTATCAAATGGCTTATTTTTCCATGCGTGCATGATCAGATTTTAGTTTTAAGAAAGATGAAAAAGTTAAGAAACGATATATTCTCTTCTAGTGACGGGGTACAGTGCTGTATATTTCAAGCTGTGTTAAGGGAAGCTGGAACTGTTTTATCATTTTCATTTTCTTATCTTGTTTTACACCGGAACGAACTGAGTTATCGATTGGTTATAGTAAGGAAGATGCTTAACCACCGGCCGCGGTGGCTTCGCTGGTTAAGTCTTCCCCACCGTGAGGGGATCCACTGACCCCTTCTAGGAGGGAGAGGGTTTGACTCTTCGCGGAGACGCTTGGTGTCTTACCCGTTCCATGGGGGTGGTAGGTCCTCCCGTGGAGCTCCAAGGTTTACCCCCGTCACCCCGGGCCTACCGAGACTGTCCATGTTGGTACGGTGTGCGATTCCCTAAGTCATCAAAAAAAAAATGCTCAAAGACTTAATCCGAAGGCAATCTGAATCTCGAAAGATCACATTTAACTTCAACTCCATAGCAACTCACGGCCCCTTCAGACAACTAATTGACCTCACTGGGCTTTTATCGTTTGGACATATTCGTCTCCTCCTTCCATTTCCTCGGTTTCCATGACCTCATTCACGCTTCTTTTGGTAACAGAACAGACTTGTCACATTTGAATCCAAAAACAGACATTTATTAAATAGATTACACGACATAATATGGGTAACACGTTTCTTAACTGTAAAAGAATTCACCGTTAGTCTTTAGAAAATTAATGCAAATGATGAACATAGATGATGACACTTTGGATCGTCTACGAAGATCCTCTTGTAAACGAGGAGATGATTGAGTCGCTACTAGCTCCATGATCGACTCAATGTTCAGTGGATGGTGATGGGACGGTCATGCGTTTGGGGATTCATCAACAACCGCAAAACCTTCTTGACAATTTGTTTCACAAGTACCCCTTCATGCCTGCCAATTGCCAGATAAAATTAAGTTAGTTCTGAGCAATAAATGAAGTTTCCAGTATTAGGATCAAATTAAATACGCTATGAACAGTATAAGTTTTCAGTAAGTGAGTTTTCGTGGGAATGATAAAAGTAAGTACCCGTTTGCGATTTTTCCGGATTCCCATCCTTTGGAGGACCCAACCTCCCTGAGAACTTGCTTCCACTGATTGTACTTACTTCTTTTGAATAGCTTCTTTTGTTGACGCATGTTACCTCCAAAAGAATTTAGTAGGTCTTTCACATCCGAGGGCTTCACTTTATAGAAAATGGGCAACATCTCTTGCCCCTTTGTTTTTTTGCATTCAACTATTTGAGCTAGTTTGTTGAGGCACCAATGAGAGGAGGCAAAATTTTCAGAGAGAATTGGAATGGAAATCTTGCAGTGGTCAATGGCATTTCGAATCTCACTACTCACATTTTTACTTATTAGGGACGGATCATCAATTCTAAACACATTGATTCCTGCATCCATAAGGCTGTTGCAGAGGTGAGAGGCGAAGCTGCATCTAGTATCAGGGCCATGGAAGGCCAAGAAAACTTCACTTCTTTTCTTCTCCGAAAAGTAAAGGTATTCTGCAATCCAATATGACGAACCAAAATGATGATGATGCAATCCAATATGACAAATCAAAGTGATGATGATAAAATGTAGCCAGTATGAACATTATATGAAAAATCAAAACAGTTCAATGTGACTTTTAGAAGCCACGAAATTGGTCTAGGTCATAAACCCCGCACCTACACGCCTTCTTTATGGGGGAATTGAAGGGAGGCCAAAGCTCTCTTATGAGTTATGACAAACATAGAGAATATTTGGGAATGGGAGGTGCTGGCCTCAAACGGAAGGGAGAGATACCTGATCTTATGTGGTAATAAGACATCAACATAGAAAAAATGAGGAGCCTTTCGATCCACGTCGTCTTCAAAACACTCGACACCTTTGTGACCACCATTTTCACCAGCTCTCCTACATTCCTGCCCACATATACAAGTGTAAAAACCAGAAACAAGCGTACCGTTTAATTCCTTTACCCCCCTAACTCTGTCAATCTGGATCAGTCATTTTCCTCTAAGGGCAGGGAGGTTCGGATTCTGATCTGTAGATTCGTAAATAATACACACAAACACACACACACACACACATACCCATTAGCAATGGCCTGTGATGTCCATCCTCTAATGCTCGCGACAGAAGTCAGCGCCAACTCCCAATTTTGCACGTCTCTTGAGCTGCAATGCCTTCTATGTTCCCATAGAGCCTTTTCCGAAAATACCGCGTTGCTCAAGTACATCAACTACATCTACCTTATAGAACATAGGGAAGACCGATTTGCGATGCTTTGTGTGGCAATCCATGATCTCATTAAGCTCATAGAGGCATGATTTACTCTGTGCATACTGTTTGGAGATGATAGGGATTGCAATCTGACAATTCCTGATTGCCTGGAGAAGCTCTGAGCCTATCTCCTCGCCAACAGGGAGTGCATCGTTGTCCCTGAATACGTGGAACCCAGCATCTACCAGGCTGATGTAGAGGAAATCAGTGAAGCCAGTGCGAGTATCTTCGTCTCTGAAGCTCAGGAACACGTCGTAGTTTTGAGGGACTGCCCTTGTTTTCTTCGGCACGATTTCGCAAGCGTAGATGAGCAAAAGGGCCAGGAGAACATTTGCAAAGGCATACATTTTCTTCTCTTACTCAAGACTTGATGCTTTCAAGACTCAACTCGTTTTCGTTTACCCACCAATCCAAGAACCTCAACGTGAAAACGTTGAATCATTCCGGCTTGTGTTTTGCCTCCATGTTTCCAACAATCGCACCAGAAGACACAGTAGAAGCTAATGTTCTCTCTCTGTCTCTTCATTATTGTCGTGTCTATGTCTATCGTTTTCTGCTTGCAATGCCTTCGTTTTAGCAAACGGGGATGATCTTCGCGGAGTACTCAAAGCAAATAATTAAACAATCTTTGTTGACGTAGAATTTGTGAGATCGGATTCGTCTTCTTCAGTAGAGAGACACCGAAACACGACGTAAGAAATTTCATTACGCGTGCTTCCCCACGTTTCCTTGTTTTATGGAGACTAGAATCCAAGCACGTTCTAGCATTATACTTTTAGACACTATTACAAAAAACAAAGTCTTATTACACGAAATGGAGTTAGTTATAAGAATTTCATTACGTCATTTTTGTGCCGTCCTCTAGATGCTCCATGTTTTCATTAGTCTTCTCTCACATCTTTTTTTTTAAGTACTTTTCGAGATCTTCTAACACACTGTGCGCATCTTGCTCAAATCTTCTCATTAAATCATTCCAAAATCTTCAATTCAACATAATCGGCCTCAAACAACATTCTCCTGTTATATCCTTGAATGGGGTAATACCAATTTTTTCTTGGATAGGATCATTTCCATTTTTTTTTTTTTTCCATTTTCTCACATGCTCACAAATCAAATGAAGCATTTTCATCTTTACCATCTACACTCATTTTGCGTCCATGTCAATATTTATTTGCCCCAAGTAGCATTCCAAGTCGCTCAAAGCCCCGATCACACCTTTTTATTTCACACATCCCGTCTGAACTCCATGGTTGAGATCTCCATCTATCTTTTCCTTTTTTATTTGGCAAAAAATATTCAAGATACCGAAAACACTCACTCCTTGATACTCCATGTTCTTGCCTCAATGTCATTTCAGTTTCTACTCTTATCAACATCACTCATCATATATTTCGTCTTTGATTGACTCATCTGAAAACCTTTTAATTCTAAAGTTTCTTTCAAAGATTATGAGGGCCTTGTTTCCGCTTGGATTCCATCGGCCAGCACCATATCAATCTGAGACAAAGGAAAAGACATACACTACTAGCAGGGAGAGTTTTGTGGCTTGCCCACGAAAAAGGCCATTAAACAAACTGTCTTTGCTTATATCAAACTTAACTTTATTTATTCCTCGAAAAATTGTTTTCTAAATTAACCTATTCACCCCTTCTATAGCCTCAACATGATCGATGAATTAGCCAATGCAGTTTCTTCTTCTGAAAGACTTTTTATTATTATGAGGGGCTGAAAGTTATCTTGAAGGCGTATGTCCGGACTGTTACTTTTTCGGATTGAGTTTTGAGTGTAAACTTTCGCTTTTCAGTAAAGAGGGCAATGCTGAATGTTTCGAACTTTTTAGAACATGATCCCTCGTTAGAAAAAGAAATTTCTTTAGCATGTCAGTATTTTTTTTTTTTAATAGAACCATCCGTAAGATCTATGCCAATCATAAATGGGGAAAAATTATCCAAAAAATCTTAAATCTATTATATTTTTGTCAATTCAGTCATAAATATTTCAATTATGCCAATTGAGCTCTAAATCTTTTTATGTTTTGTTACGTTTCGCTAATTAAGTCAATTCGGCCAATTTTAGCTAGAAATTATTGACGTGAATGCCAGTTATTCTATGTGATACTGCAGCGTTAATGTAGACATATTTAATAATATTTTAATATTTTTCCAAAGTTATATTATTTTATTTTATTTTATTTTTTCTAACCTATTTTTTTAACCCTAGGCCGTAAAGGTGGCTGACCGACCCTCTTAGTTGGTAATTTCTTGAGTAAATCCAATTATATCATCAGTAATGTTGAGGCAGAAATGACTGCTTAGACTAATAAGGGCGCACTTCAAGTTCAAGGCACATATCATTTTTTAGTGTGAAGGGCGTGTGACTATTAAGGAGTGTTGTCACATGCCCCCTTTTCTTTTCAGAACAGCCCATTATTTTACAGAGGGCAATTTGATAGCGGATTGGATTGTCAAATCCCATGCTTGTGCATCATTTTGTGTGGTCCATTCTTTTACTTAAGTGGGGAGACATTGAAATATGATGTAATAATAGATGTTTATATCAAATTTTACAAATATATCAAGTTAAACTAAAATGATCTTTCCCATATTTTCCTTCTTTTTTTTTTTTTTTAATGTTGACTAAGATCAAGCTCGTGCTAATAATGCAGTTTTAGACAATTATAACAAAAGACCGAATCTTATGATACTCAAATGGTATTAGTTATATGAAATTAGTTACGCCATTCTCGTGCCAATATGCCCATAGTTTACACTCGTTTTGTGTGCATATAGCCTCAATCCATGTCTTAAGACTTCACTAGCCTTATTATAATATTATAAATTTTTTTCTTCAATTGATTGTTGACATGTAAATTTTGTGTGTTCATTTAGGGTTTAATTGTATAGAAAATTAGGGATTAATTTTTAACCCTTAAACAAAAATAATTTTCATAAAATTGCATAGCATATAGATGTTCGGAGCATTTGCATTAATATTTATAGAATTTACTTGAAAAATATTTAAAGAAAAAAGAAGAAAAAGGAAAAGGAAAAAATTAACTAATTATTTAAAAAAAAAAAAGAGGCGGGACCGGGCCGGGCTGGGCTGCCCCGGTCCCTTCTTTTCCTTTTCGTCTTTTCGTTTGGGCCCGGCCCGTCCTCCCCTCTTCCTTTTGTTTTCGGCCCGGCCCTCGTCTTTCTCTCCTCCTTCCTGTCCTTCCCTCATGCGACTGGAGCGACGCTGGTACGACGCGACGCCTCGACGGACTCCGGCACCCGCGGGCTTTGTCTTCCTTTCCCGACGCCATATTTTCGGTAAGACAGACCCGGTTGCTTTGTTTTCAATTTGGGAGTCGATTTCCCGAGGATCCCGACTCGGAAGACATTGCGTGGAGGTCGGTCGTAGCTCGATTCGTCTCGGGCTCGTCCTCTAGCCACCGTCTTCGAGCCGGTTTTGGCCGAGCCGGGAAACCGAGAGCCGTTCCCTTTGTTAGTCCATACGCGTTGTTGTTGCGTTTTACGGAGGTTTCTGTGTTGATTTCAAGTATGTCTTGGGTGATTTCTTCCAAGTCTGAATGTACGCTCAGGATGTGAATTGCTCAACGTTCTCTCTTCAATCCACTGCACACCATTTGTTTGATGAAATGTTTGAACCAATTTCGTACACATTTTCTTCCGACTTTGAGTTACTCCGAATGTGTAGTGATAGAGTTCCCTTAATGGTGATTTTTCACTAATCTCAAGATATGTTTTTTTCTTCTTCTTTTTTGTATCACCGTGGTTCAATATGTCGAGTCTTGGTCGGCGCCTCAGGCCAGTGACGATGGCTTATATGGTATTGATGATGATGATGATGATGGTGCAAATTTAAATCAAATTACTTTTAGTTACAAAGTTCTTATTTAATTAACCGATGGTGACATGAGCTTGAGAAACCACTTTCAGATGCACAGCTCCGATTCGCTTTGGGTTGACTGTTGATTATTGTTTATGAGCTCTATCCTGACTTCGAATGTTATCTACTATTATGTAACTTTTAATCCATTATCTGAATTATAATTGATACTCTGCACATAATCTTTGTTGTGCAGAGACACTCCGTGGTGCAGTGCTTTAGTGCGTAGAACATATAACCTTGAGCTGTGCTGCACAAAGCATCATGGCAAGAGCCTTATCGAACCTACTACTCAAGGGCATTACAGGGTCCCCAGCAGGAGGCTCTAATAGAATGGTGAGCTTTTGTTCCTGCATCAACTAGCGTAAGATGTGGTCATACTGGTTATTATTGTATGGATGGAGGCACATAGGATTAAATTTTGAAGATAAAAGACGGTTTCTGAGGTGTGCCCTAAGATATCAAGTAGAAGCTAGTTTAGCTGGGCAAAGAAGAAAACCGAAGTAAACCGTGGAGTCACCGTAACCGTTTTCTGTCTTTACTCCGAAAGGTCTTAACTTACATAGGTTATTTCCGCAAGGACCCCAAGTTGCTTCTTCTCCTGCATGACGGTTGTGCTTATGTGATGCTCCATCGATGGAAGTGTATTACTGGCCATTACTGGCAATGACTTCCTATTTCAAACTTTAGTGTCTTTTCTTAGCCATTGCCAATGTAAAAACTTTTAAATAAATTCTCAAACTTGTTTCT
Source organism: Eucalyptus polyanthemos subsp. polyanthemos (assembly GCA_017140185.1). Lineage (NCBI taxonomy): Eukaryota > Viridiplantae > Streptophyta > Magnoliopsida > Myrtales > Myrtaceae > Eucalyptus > Eucalyptus polyanthemos. The sequence continues at coordinate 16,783,956 of CM029460.1, forward strand.
CAAAAGATAGCAAAGGGAGTCACCGACTGTGATAAAAGCCATTGGCTATTTGTCAGGTGTTTGGACACTCTAACTCTCAAGCCTTATCTCTGATAATGTCTGAATTAGTCGAGTCTGTATGTTATTTTATATATGCAATATTTGCTAACAACCCTTTTGCAACCATTATTAGCAGGCATCTGCATCGTTTATTCAAAGAGGAATGAGATACTCCACAACTGTACCAAATGAGCCTGACACGCATGATGACTTCAAACCTATGGATAAGTTTCAGGACTCTGCCACTTCTTTAAAAGATATTGTTGAACAGGTAGGTGCTCTGAGATATCACATGACATGGTTATACAGTTCTTCGTTATGTTCTGTGCCCTGCTTACTTTGGTAATCTATTCTCTTCATTTGTTTAACTTTGTTAGTTTATGATTTAGGATGTCAAGGAAAATCCAGTGATGATATACATGAAAGGGGTCCCTGAGTTTCCGCAGTGTGGGTTCAGCTCTCTAGCTGTAAGAGTATTGAAACATTACAGTAAGTTCTCTTGCCTTTTATAGGGTTTTGCCTTTTATAGCATTTTCATCACGTCTTTGGTGGACTTACCTACTGGCATTTTCAATTTGAAAGACTATGGAGAAGTAGCACTGAAAAATTTGGCTGTTGAATGTATTTTCTGATTTTTGTTTTAGGCTTGGACCAGAACTTTGCAAAATGTGCTTCACTGAGCTGGTTATGATGTATTTAGGGAGGAAAGTAGTGGAGTGGATTGTTTTTAATTGGTACAGGAATTAGCATAGAGCTGATCTTGACTTCTCTGGATAATGCTATTGAAGGAATATACTCACATTCCAAATGAACATATCTAGAAAACTGTGGATATACAATTCCAAGTATAATTACTAATGGGAATGTGAGATTACGTAGCTACTGCATTCCCATGTACTAGAGTAACGCATGAGACTTGAGTTCTGATGCCGATCATCCTTTTGCATGTGTTATCACTTCAAACATCAACATTTAGTCAGCTCTACCAGTAGACAAATGGTACCGAAAATTATTATGTTGAAATTTCTTTGTCATCTATAGTACCTACACATCTCGTGCCTCAGCAGGAGAATTCTGAAGGCAAACCAGGTGGAGAGTTTTTGTCAAATTCTTAGATTCCTGAGATTTCAATTATTGAAAGAGCATTGGTGGGCAAGAAGCTGTAAAATTGGAAAAAATCTAACCCAAATCAGCTATGTTCATTTTTTCAGCTCGTAATGGTGGATTAATTTCTCTTTCTGTATGATGGGCTTGTGCATAGCTATCACAGCTTGTCATATGCTGATTGCAAGGCTTTGTTGTACATGGAAATATAATATTATCCATGTCTTTTGATGTCCTACACAGATATAACGTCATAAACTACACCGAGTGCTAGTGAATGTTGTGCATGGAAGAAATTGTCAGCCATTTCATTAATATCTATTTCTTCTCAGATATTGCGGTTTCCCTCATGATGTGTTAAATTTTGGGATTTGATCGATTGAACCTGCTGACGTCTTCTTACCACCCTTGCAGATGTTCCATTAAGTGCTAGGAATATTTTGGAAAATGCAGAGCTGAAAAGTGCTGTGAAAGCTTTCAGGTGAGTCTCACCTCCCTTTTGACAGTGTGTGATTTTGGCTGATTTTTCATACGACATTTTTCTTGTACACTGAAAATGCAAAATGCTTCAAAGGCCTTTCATTTAACATATTTAATAATGTCAAGATGATTAAGTGTTGATGTACTACCTCAAAGCTATAGCAGTCAGTGTAGGTTTTCTTCGATGTTTTCATTTCTTGTCGAACAGAATACTTCAGCCTCTAGTATCTGCCTAGAATATTAACCGTCACATCAATGCACTTTGGTACTAGTATGCACTTCTGGATTTTCAGCTACATTGCGAGAACAAGTGTATGACATTGTGTCATGGATTTTATCCTTCATAGAATAGATCAACTTGCAACATGTACCTATTTTTGCTGATCTGTGCCAAATTTTTCAATTGTGGAGATGAGATTTCATACGATTCTGTTTCCTTATCCATTCTTTCTTATGCAGCCACTGGCCCACTTTCCCCCAGATATTCATCAAGGGGGAGTTCATTGGAGGTTCTGATATTATTATGAATATGCACCAGGTAAAGGTTCTTTTGATACTATTTCTGCTCTTCCTACTTCCAATTAATTTTGCTGATGTGGCCTTTTCTCCATCCAGAGTGGAGAGCTGAAGGAGAAGTTCAAGGATATTGCAGCCAATGAGGAAAAGTCTGCTTAAGCAATACATGGCCGAGTAGATGTAACTGGAATTTTGGGGTTTGTGAGGTTTTCATTCAACCATGTTTTTCTTTCTGCTCTTCCTACTTTCAATTTAGGTGCTTCGTGATGACCGTTGAGAGGGTAAACAATGAATTGAATAATTATGTTCTTATACCTGATCAATGCATCGAAATAATGTAACAACATTTTTTTATTTCTATATCAAATTTTGCCCAGCCAATACTTGCAGCAGATTAGAGTGGTCGTATGGTGATTTTGCTACTCTCGCTGCTTTTTTTTTCAGTGCAAAAAAATGAGGCATTGTCTATGATCATCTTTCTATCTATTTATTTATTTATTTATTTATTTATAGCTGAGACTATCAGCGTACATGAACAATAAAATATTTTGCACCCTCTGTTAGATATCTATGTTGGCAAGGTATGCCCCTAGTTTTCTGTTCATATTGAGTAATTTGTACTAATTGGAAGAAAGAAATGAAAATGCGATTTAGGTGGTGAGCAGGAAGTTTTGTTGAACTCTTGATGGAGGGCAGGGGAAGTCCTCCAAGTTTCCACTGTTGTATGTTCCTCTTCTATTAGGATTTGGAATGTTTCAAAGCATCGCTCAAGACGTCATTTCCACATTGGATTGTATTATTCAGACAGCTATTCCAAAATTCGTTCTCCATCATTTGGGATTTCATGTATGATTTATCAAAAGATGAACTAACGCAGGTTTCGTCATCTGCAACTGTATCTTTGGGGGGGGGGGGGGAAATGCTATTTAACGGATATATAGGGGTATGATAAACTCTTGTCACATGTTGTTTGCTCCCAATAGAAACTAATGATTATAAGAGAGAGAAGATTATGTTCTTTAAGACGATTTCTCGTAATTAAAGACATGGCAATTGAAAGGGGAGCAGGACTCTTGTTTCCTCTCCTTTTCTCTATAGCTCTTCCATATTCATCTCATACTCTAGTTTTATAGGGACTAGGGAGAACTTGAGCAAATTGCATTCGATTCCAGAAGTGATTTCCATGGTGCTTCGACATAGTGCCTATACTAACGACAATGGTTGCACTACAAAGCACAAAGGGAGGGAGGACAGAAGAGTCCATGGTCGATGAAGACCGCCCAAGTTCGTCTAGGGTTTAGGGAATGTTCCTAGGGATAGGCAAGATAGTAATTGTGCCGTGTTCTAGAGTTCTCTCGGCATAAATGCTAGTAGTTGGTAAGTTGGAAGATTCATTCTCGTCCATTAGATCGAATATCGATCAATGGTTGTAATGAGATGGCTACTAATATAAAAAGGGGTGTCCTCCCCCTCATTGCTATCATCCAAGCCATTTCAATTATATATATTTCCTTTCTTTTCTAGAGCTTCTCTCTCTTTAGGCTGTTTGATCTCAAATGATTGACTTGTGACACATGAATCTTATTTTTATCTTATTACAATGTGGCAAACTTACGACTCTATTACCAATGTCACTTCAAATTTGCGACCTGCGACACATGCTTATTATAGCAATTAGGAAAATGAAAATTAAATGCTACAAACTTACAATGCTACTTATAGAGTTACCAATGCCACTTCAGATTTGTCACGTGGCTCATTTCACCTCCAATTGCAAGATTACATTCCAAAACATATTCAACAAGCATATCCCATCGGAATTGGATATTCTCTTGCGATATTGGTTAATAGTGAGATTTTATTTTCATGTAAGGTAAATAAATTTGTATTGTTCTTCATTCACAAGCTAGAGATTTCATGAGATTACAATTTTTTGGGCATACGTTCATAACTAGTAGTTCTGTAAATATAGATGTTTCGGATAATTTAAAACCACATAATGTTGAAGTTTATGAAGAATGTGTATAATATTTATTTAAAATTTTGGAAGATTCTCAAAAGAATGTTGATCAGGTAAGTGACTGAATATCCTACCTATAATAATTAACCACCAACTTGTGTTTTCTGTAACACAATAATTGGAGTAGGTTTTTCATTATCGCCACAAGAGATATATCTAATGCTTTAGTAAGGACTTTTTTATATGGGTTCTTTTTCTTCCTCAGTCTCTCTTTTTTATGGGGATAATGGAAGTGTGCTAGTAATCTATATTTGTTTTCATTCTTTTCTTTCGATTGGTATTACGATTATAGCTTTTGAGGTATATTACTTTCAACTAAATGTATGTATCTTGTGAAATTCTAGTTTGTTAATTACTAGCCGAAGTAATTACGTAATTTGCTAATATTCTCAGGGATATTTTTAAGGGCATCGAAGGCTCTTCATGTGTCTAGTTTGTATGGTGGAACTGCTTGTCTATTGCATGATGTGAATGTACTGTTAGTTGTGCTATCTATATTTGGTATCATATCCTACTGTTACCATCTTTCTGTTTCTCATTCTCACTAAAATTCTATGGTTTGCTGTGTTATTAGTTGTTGAAAGAATGTCTTTGCCTATGAGGGGGACAATCACTATTAAACACTTTGATTCGGATGTCCACAAGACTGCCAATTTGGATTGAATATTTTGGCCGTAAAACACTTGCCAATTAATTTCTCTTCTTTTCTTCTCCAAAATGTATGGATACACTATAGTACCAAATTAATGGTGATAAAATGTAGTTATCATATGAAATATTTAAATGCATTTGCATTTGGTCAAGAGACTAGAGTCCTAGATCCCATTGCAAATATTGAACCAAACGGCGACCTAGATCCTAAGTTAAAGACAAAATCATCCTTCTCATATTTACTTTGTTTTGTGTTGATTGGAATCCAAACATGCGGTGCTGATGTCGTGAGTTTTAAATCCCTATAGTGACAGATCAAATCTGATCGTATTTAGTGGTGTTGCTTATGAGAATTTCGTTTCCGTCACTATTTGTGCCGCTATGCCCATCATCTACAAATAATTTTGTGCGTGTCAGCATTCTCTTGCCCCGCAATCTATGCCAAAAGACTTTTTTTTGATGTCATAGGACTTCGCTAGCATTCCATAATGGCTTTCCCTTCTCCACTTCATCCATCCTGTCTCAACTCTTTTTTTGGGTGATATTTCTGTTAATTTTCATCTTCTTCTTTTTGGCAAAATAAATTCGAATCGAACGCCGAAGCTCCTTGACACTTCATGTTCTTACGTAAGGGCCGTTTGATCTCCTACTCTTTTGGAGCTTACTCATTATACATTCCATCTTATGGGTTCGTCAGCTGAATTAAACACATAAACTCCTCGACACTCCTGCTGCTTGGTTTGTTTAGTGCAAAAAAAAAAAAAAAATGAGGCATTGTTTGCTTCAGCTTCTAAAAATATCCTAAGTTAGACTTAACGCGTGCTTCTCCACGTTTCCTTATTTTATGTAGACTAGAATCCAAGCAGGTCCTACCATTATACTTTTTTAAACACCTAATACGAAAAAAACCAAGTCTTATCACACGAAATAGAGTTAGTTATAAGAAATTTCATTACGTCATATTTGTGCCGTCCCCAAATACTCCAAATGCTCCATGTTTTCATTAGTCTCCTTTCACATCCTTTTTTTAAGTACTTTTCAACCTCTTCTAATATAGTGTGCGCATCTTGCTTGAATCTTCCCAAAATCTTCAATTCAACATGATCGGCTCACCTCGGACAACATTCTTTTGTCATATCCTTGATTGGGGCAATACCTAATTTTTTCTTGGATAGAGTCAGTTCCAATTTTTCTTTTCTTTTCTCACATGCTCACAAATCAAAGGGAGCGCTCTCATCTTTACTGTCTACGCTCATTTTGCATCCTTGTCAATATTTGTTTGTCCCGAGTGGCATTCCATAGTCGCTCAAAGCCCCCATCACACCTTTTCATTTCACACATTATGTCTGAACTCCATGGATGGGATCTCCATCGATCTTTTACTTTTATTTGGCAAAAAATGTTCGAGATATCGAAAACATTCACTCCTTGGTACTTCATGTTCTTGCCTTGATGTCATTTAAGCTTCTACTCTTATCAACATTACTCATCATATATTTCGTCTTTTATCGTATGTCCGGACTGTGCTCTTTTAGATTGACTTTTGAGTTTCGTTTTTCAGTAAAGAGGGCAATGCTAAATGTTTCGAACTTTTTATACCAACGTTCGAAGCCAATGGGAAATTATCACAGATAGAACACGGTCTCTCGTTAGAAAAAGAAATTTCTTTAGCATATCAGCATTTTTTTTTTTTTATAGAGCCATACGTAAGGTCTACGCCAATCATATTTAGGGTGGAAAATAATCCGATTATGCCAATTGAATTTCAATTTTTTTTTCACATTTTTCTAATTAAGTCAATTCCGCATATTTTAGTTGGAAATTGTTGACGTGGACACCGACCATTTTATGTGGTGCCGTGGGCGTTGACGTAGACATTTTTTAATAATATTTTAATTTTTTCAGAAATTTTTAATTATATTATATTATTTTATTTTTTCTAACCTATTTTTTTTAACCCTAGGCTGGCGAGGTCGCTGACCGATCCTCTTAGTTGGTAATTTCTTTAGTAAATTCAATTATATCATAAGTAACGTTGAGGTAGCAACGAGTGCTTAGACTAATGAGGGCGCACTTCAAGTTCAAGGCACATGTCATTTTTTAGTGTAAAGGGCGTGTGATTATTAAGGAGTGTTGTCACATGCCCCCCTTTCTTTTCTGACATTCCAATAGTCCATTAATTTATAGAGGCCAATTTGTGCATCATTTTGTATGATCGATTCTTCTACTTAAGTGGGGAGACATCGAAATATGATGTAATAATAGATGTTTATATCAAACTTTATAAATATATCAAGTTAAACTAAAATCGTCTTTCCCATTTTTCTTTTTTGTTGACTAAGATCAAGCTCGTGCTAATATTGCAGTTTTTAGACACCTATAACAATGGACCAAATCTTATGATACTAAAATGGCATTGGTTATATGGAATTAGTTACGACATTATTGTGCCAATATGCCGATAGTTTACACTCATTTTGTGTGCATATAGCCTCAGTCCATGTCTTAAGACTTCACTAGCCTTATTATTATCTTATAAAAAAATTTCTTCAACTAGTCATTAACACCTAAATTTTGCGTGCTCATTGATGGTTTAATTGTGTAGAAAATTATGAATTAATTTCTAACCCTTAAACAAAAATAATTTTCATAAAATTGCATAGCATATAGATGTTGGAGCATTTGCATTAATATTTACAGAATTTACTAGAAAAATATAAAAAGAAGAAAAAGAAAAGAAAAAAATTGACTAATTAATTTTTTTTTAAAAGGAGGCGGGGCCGGGCTGCCCAGGTCCCTTCTTTTCCGCTTGGGCCCGGCCTGTCCTTCTCCCTCCTTTCTCTTTTCGGCCCGACCCTCTCCTTTATTTCCTTCTTCCTGTCCTTCCCTCACGCGAATGGAGCGACGCTGGTACGGGAGGAACAGTGAACCCCAGCGGCAGAGGCAGAGCAGGAGGACAGGGGCGTGATTCCCGGGTCGGGGCCAGGCCGGTAGGGCAGCTGGCGGTGGCAGAAGCCAGGCGCGCCTGCCTGCCGGTGGCCGTTAAAAGGAGAGAGGTCCGAGAGAAGGGTAAAATAGAGAGATATCGGGAGAGAGACGCGCGCCGGGTGGGGGTGGGATTGAGAAGGAGAGCGAGAGGCCGAATTCGAGAGCGACTCGGTTGGGCCTTCTCGGCCACCGCCACGGCCGTTCGACGGACTCCGGCGCCCGCGGGCTTTCTTTCTCGACGCCATGTTTTCGGTAAGTCGATATCCTGAGGATCCCGACTCGGAAGATATTGCTGTGGCGGTCGGCCATTGCTCGATTCGTCTCGAGCTCGCCATCTAGCCACCGTCTCCGAGCCGGGTAGGGAGCCCCCGCGACTCCACAAACCTTTTGTGGCCTCGCTCTGTTTTGTCCATAAGCGGTGTTGCGTTTTACGGAGGTTGCCGCTGTTGATTTCAAGTGTGTCTTGGTGATTTCTTCCATGTCTGGATGTACGCTCATATCGAGTCTTGTTTGGTGCCTTCGTAGTGTGTGTCTGGTAAATGTTGGCAAGGTCGTGAGTGAGTTGTTAGTCGGTCTCACTTGGGTAAGGTCATGAGCGTGGTCGGGCCGGTCACGATGGTTGCCATTAATACCGTGGATATTCTGTGAATTGTTGCTGTTAAGTATTGGTGATAGCTGGCAGCCGCCACCCCCCAAAAAGAAAAAAAAGAAAAAAGAAAAAGAAAAGTGTTGGTGATAGCGGCTGTCACTGTGATTATTATCTTGTTTACATTGCTTTGGTTACGTGCAATTCTTGCTAAGTCTGCTTTTGAGTTCTTGCTTTTATCATTTCACCAAAACCTTCATTTGATCACATCATCCAGGTTGCAGAAAATGTGTGTCAGAGAGGTTTTCATAGGTTGCACATTGCGCCATGTCTTGCCATGTTTTGCACTTGCGAGGCCTTCATTTTACGGTAGGTGGGCAATATCCTTTGCCCCTTTGTTCTCTTGCATACAACCGTGTGAGAGAGGAGGTATTCTTTTCCAACAATATCGGGATGTTATCATGTGATGGTCGATGGCACTACAATCTTTTGCCCTTGTGAAGATTGTAATCATTTGAACATGAGGTTTGTACTTTGTACATAAATTGGTTGAGCCATATTACTTGGAATGTTGGCTTGAAGGCGACTGAAGTTTGAGGGTTGGCCTTTGATATTAATATGGAAGAGTTTCAAAGAGGTGACAACAATTGGACATGTAACTTGAATCCAGAGATGGCATCCCTCGGTCCACTCCTCAAGGGTGTGATCTGCTCCATGAACGTGGCGATTGCCAAGTTGGTGAAGTGAATCGAAGAGCATGAGGCAATGAATGAGAGGCAAAGCATGAGCTGGAGATGTGCAGTGCTAGGTTTGAGGAAGGGAAGAAGGCGAGCGAAGGCAACAGGTGGAGATTTGGGAGTTGAAGGAGGCAGCAAATGGTTTAGTGAGCAGTGAAATTTGGGATCAAAGGATAAGATTTTGGGATTAGGGTTTAATTTGGGAAATTTGGAAATTGAGTTCAGACGATTTTGTATAAAAATGCCCCTATTCATGGCATGACAAACATGTAGACTTTTCTGGCGAAGATTCGTACCACCAGCGAGCTAGAGGATTACAAATCACCGATTTCAGGAGTTTCTTTGAAACAAACACTTCCCTAGCAGTTATTTTACGTTTCCCAATTTTTTGATATTGTCCTTGAAAACTTTGGTGAAAGACTTGCTATAGCAGAATGAACCATAAGAAAAAATGGTCCTAGAACCCTCTCTCTATTGGCAATTGACTGACTACTCAATGCCATTTATAATCAATTTCATTCACTTTTTTTCCATTGCCTGTAACATTTCAACCATTTATTTATTTATTTATAGATAAATTAGGCAAAATGGAGATTGAAGAGGAAAGACCCTATCAAGTTGCTGATAATATTGAAACTAGAATCCTTGATATGTAAAAGGAACTAGCGGAAATGGAAGGTGAGGCAAACAACGTGGCTGTAAATGGCAATCACTTTACAATGTACGTAGCTTGATACTTCAAGTGCACATTGAGCGGACTTGGTCTCTTTGTGTGGGGCGGGTGCTGGTTTTTTTAATTTTATTACTGGTGCAAGTCAGCATATAGGGCATACAGATATTTCAAGATCTGAAATATTGGTTGGAAGAGAGGGGTTTAATTAAATGATTGAGGGACTTAGATGGGAGGCTCATACACTACCAACACTCTTCAACACCAATCATCTTTAAATGAGAACACAGCAAATCCTCAAACTAATAGTCAGGCGTCAATAATATTTGGTGTTGAAGAGTGTTGACTAGTATCTAAGCCTCTTGCTCCCGCTGTAAGTCACTTAATCGTTGGATTGAACTCCCTCCTTGCCACTATATTTATATTGTTTTTTGGAATACGAAATGCTAACTTGCACGACCAATAAAATTATAAAAGCCAGCTCTAGTCCTACACAAACCTAGTGGGACATATGCGCTCAATATACAGTTGAAGCATCAAGCTGGCCACATTGTAAAGAAACTCTCAGACGGATGTCATGTCGTATATAGCTGCAACCTCGTTTGCCTTGTTTTCCATCTCCACTGGTTCCTTTTATAAATCAACAATTTTATTTTCAATGTTGTCAGCGATGCTATGGGTCTTTCCTCTTCAATCTCCATTTGACCTATTTCATCCGGAAATTGAAATGTATTGATATGATAAAAGAGAAAAGAAGAAGATTATAAATTGGATCGGGCAGTCAATTATTAGTAGAGGAAGGGTTTTGGGACTATTTTTTTTTTTTTGGGTAATTACTTATGCTATAGCAAGTCTTGCACTAAAGTCGTTGGTGGAAGAAGAAGAATGTCTTCCACTGCAGAGTGGTCGTTGTCTGAGAGGTAGGAGAAATTGGCCATGGCTCTGTTCTTCTTCTGGTGGGTTTCTGTTATGCTGTCGTGGTTTCCGATTTGTGATTATGATTGTGGGGGGTTTTGTTAGGTTTTTGCAGAGTTTTTTCTCACTGGTTCTGTCTTTGCTCTGTTAACGCTAGCAGTGGGGAGAGAATTGTGCTCAACTGCAAGCTTCCTGTCGACTTCCTTAAACAACTCTCGATCCAAGCAATCATGGAGTCGTAGACTTGGAGCTCGAAGCTGTGTGGGGGCAGATGGTGACAAAGATGGAAATGGCAAGAAGGAGAGAGGCGGAGAGATTATGCTGGCTAAATGCGTGAAACAAAGAAGTGGGACTGTGGGACCCACCATGAGTTATTTTTTATTTTTATTTTTTGGTCTGAATCTGCCCTTTCCAGTAAGTTCCTCTTTTTCGTTTGTTTTCCCTCAATTTCTTCGTGCCCTTTTACGAATTATACCCTTTGGATTGAGATTGAAGAATTGGGTGTTGTTCACTGTTCAGAATCTGAGTGGAAATAGGAAGGTATTTGATCTATGGAGAAAAGGGCAAACAGTTGGCAACTATGTGGTAAAAGCAGGTCCAAAGAAGGAGGAAGACATTTTTTGGCGTGGAATGCAGAGGGTCTCTTCAATCTGGGATTAATAAATTAGCTGGTGCTGTTTCCGTTACTATGGGACCTAGAGGTGTGTGTTTCTTTTATTTCTTCTTCCGAAGTTCTTGTTTCTGTCATTTTAATCTTGGGATTATCTGTTTATAGAGTTGTTTATATATCATGGAGGGTTGTGCTGGAGTTGGAGTAATTTAGTGGCCATTTGGACAGACTGAGAGATATTGTGTTTTTGCTTATTAATTATGAGGGAGCCGGCTAGTCTAGTTTTTGCAACATTGGAATTGAGAGTTATCCTGAAGGCATATGTGCAGAGCTGTGCTCTTTTAGATTGAGTTTTGTGTATGCAGTTTTCCTCTTGTAAATAGGGCAATGCTAGACGTTCTGTACTTTTGGCTGTGACATTTCAAGCTGACTAACTTGTCTTGCTTTCCAGATTACATTGTTTTTCTTTTCTTCATTGTCTCCTTTGTTGCTTCAGCCCTTATTCTTCATCATGGACTTGAAGTAATTCATGGAGTATCCTAAGATATCATATTCCCAGAAGATAGTTATATGACACCGTGCACATGATAGAGTTCTTTTGGTTGCCATGGGACATAATTACAGACAGAACACACTCCCCTTGTTAGAAAAAGAGATTTTGCCAATGTATGAATGTTTACGGTACCATACGTAAGATCTATGCAAATTAGATATAGGGTATGCTAATCTAGAGGTATGACAAGTGTTTCTCTAAGGCTTTCTGGAAGTACAATTGCTCATATCTAACATGCAGTTTGGGTGAATTTGACGTGATCTATTTACTTATTTTCTATTGTCCAAATTAGGCTTGTTGAACTCAAAAGTTATAACTAATTAGACAAACTATATTAATTGATTCTATAGCATATCAGGAAAACAGTTTTTAATGAAATACTTTAGCTTGTAGCATTTGCACTCATTAAAATAATTGACAACTCATATGTTCACGACAAACTCTAGAGGCATGACAAGCGTTTCTCAGAAGTCCAATTGCTCATACATCTCTAACATGCAATTAGGGTCAATTGGATGTGGTCTATTTACTTATTCGTACTGTCCAAATTAGGCTTGTTGAACTTAACAGTTACGACTAATTAGACAAAGCTATATTAATCAATTCTATAGCATGTTAGGAAAAGCAATTATTAATGAAATACTTTAGCTTGTGGCATTTGCACTCATTAAAATAATTGACGATTCGTATGTTCATGGGATAATAGTGTGATGTCATGTCATATATAATCATATCACAACTTTGAAATCCAAAGAAAACATGTATTTAAGTGTCTAACATGACATGTTTGACAAATGTTGGAAGTAGGTTCTCATATATAAATTGGTAAAAAAATTTTATACTTACATCAATATGTCACACATCAATGTGGGCGGCTGTGTTATTTATCTCTGCTGGAAACGATGACCTTATCGGAAGAATAATTGCGATGCTATAGAAAAGGATTGGACATGATGGAGTTATCTCTATCGAGTCATCCTCATCTTCTGAAACCTTTTTTCTAGTCGAGGAAGGAATGAAGGTGGTCAATTTAGCATTAGGTTTGAAGTAATACGGAGTTGGATTATTGTCTCCTTGCGAAGTTTGGTTATTCAGCTCTCTGTCTTCTAAAATATGTCCCTTAAAGGGATAAGGTCTTCCAATTGCCTACATTAACAAATCCTGAGCTTATTGAGTGCATACCCACCTTTCAATTAAAATTTTACCTTTGTATGATTTCTTCACTTAAGTAAAACCTTTTTTTTTGCCAGATAAATAAGGGCTATATGTCGCCCCTTTTCATTACAAACCAGGATAGACCTCTCGCGGAGTTCAGGATGCCAAAGTCCTTGTAACTGATTCGGACGATTTCTTATGTCAATGAAATGATTCCTTTGCTGGAGAAGGCAACTCAATTAAGTGTCCCCTTGCTAATAATTGCAGAGGATATCTCAAGGCAAGGACTGGAAACAGTTGTTATGAACAAAATGCAAGGCTTGATGAATGTAGCTGTTGTGCAATGTCTGGGGTTCAGAGATGGAAAGAACGGTGTCTTTGTTTGCTGTCAAGTTCCTTCAAGAAGCACTCTTACCCAAACCGTGTGATGAGCATTTCCATCCTTTAAGCACATGTTCTACTTTCTGTTTTTTGGTTCCATTAGCATTGTGAGGTGGGACTTGAAGACTGGAAACTTAGGATAGAGGATGCAGAGTAGGCCACATTTGCTGGCATGGATGCTGGAAACTTAGTATGGTACCTGGTGGTGGTGCAGCTTATGTACATCTTTCTATAAGGAGCAAGATGGAAGTTCAAGAGGAGCAGATTTGTTCTGACGTCATAGCAACTGTATGATTCCTGCTTCTTTTCATGTCTTCTTTTGCATCATTTTGTGTGTAATTTAAATTCCAATGAGTAGTTTGAAGGAAACTGAGGTGCTTGGTGCTCGACCAAATGTTGTCATGCATACCTAGTTTGGTCCAATGAGCATCCTCTGGCGACTCTAATCCCTAGCAAATCGTCAATCTTGTGGTGCGGTGATAATGGGGCCTCGGAGGATGTAAAATGACAAACCATGGCCAAAGTAAATGAGTTGTTTGTGCTCTATATATTCGTAATAGAACATGAGCAGGCAGATCTATGAATGAGTCTATAAATTAGTTATCAATAGCTTGAGAAAACATCGTGCCTTGCATGTCAACTGAAAAGTTCAAATTGGCAGGAGAAGTTTCCATTTCCGGACCAACAAATGTGAGAACGTAGGCAAGGCTCAAAGCCGGCATTGCCTGATATTGGGGTGTGCGCAATGGTTCTGGAGTGAAGTTGCTCTCTCACTGTCGATCATTAAATTCTGACAGCAACTTTTCTCCGTGGACCAGTGTAACAACCTCTCATGTGGGCATGAGAAAACTGTATTTTTGCCTTTGCTTGTGAATGGTAAGCTGCCTTACGTCTTCAATAATTGCTTGGGCATTTTAAGTGCAATGCCTTCTCTCTTCCGATGAAAACTTCCTCTTAACGACATTAGCGTGGCTTCTTTTTCCATGCGTGCATATTCAGATTTTAGTTTTCAAGAAAGATGAAAATGCTAGGAAAGGAGATATTTCTTCTGGTGATTTCAGTACATTGCAATATATTTCAAGGCATATAAATGCATTCCCATTTTCATTTTCCCATTTTGTTTTTGATTGGTTATAGTAAGGAAGATGTGCTAGACTTAATCTGAAGGCAATCTGTATTTCGGAAGATTGCATTTTACTTCATGTCAATAGCAACTCCCTTGTGGTACCTTCAGACAACTAATTAAGGTGACTTGACTTTTTATTGTCTGGGCATTTTTCTCTCCTTCTGTTCCCTTGGTGTCCCTGCTCTCCCTCGCTTCTTTTATATTCTCTCTATTTTTTTTTTTTTTTGGGGTAAAGGTAAATATAATATAGATTTTACCAAACGAATATACAAAGAGAGGAAGCCCGGCACCAACAAAACAAACACTCAAAAGACAAAAGACAAAAGAGTCAAGAGAGTGTAGGGGTGCCGTGGTACCACAATAAAAAAGAGGCAAACAGCCACTAGGAGGCAAAAACAAGAAGAAGAAGGGGGAAGTCCCTCTCTCTCTATTTGTAAAGTAAGACTTGTCAAATCCGAACATGAGGCATCTGGTAGTCGTGTGACATCTGTCAATGACATTCTTATTAAACACATTACATAATATGACTTGTTCCATGTTTCTTAACTCCAAAGGAGTTGATCACCAATCTTTAGATATTAATGCAAATGATGACGATCATCAAGGAAATCCTCCTATAAAACAGGAATCACATATGCTAAATGTGAATTGTTACCTACTCCAGGATTTATCAATATTCAGCGGAGGGGATGGTGGATCATGTGTTTGGGGATTCTTCAAAATCTTCGAAACCTCCTTGATGACTTGCTTTACAAGTATCCCTTCATGCCTATCAATTGCCAGATAAACTTGGGGTAAGCTCTAAATAATATAAGAAGTTTTCAATAATCAGATCAAATTAAGGTGTTCTAAACAATATAAGAAGTTCTCAGTAATTAGCTCAAATTAAGGTGTTGACAGAAATGATGAAAGTAAGTACCCATTGGCGATTTTCTCTGATACCCATCCTTTGGAGGACCCAACCTCCTTGAGAGCTTGCTCCCATTGCTCATAAGTACTTTCATCAACCAGCTCCTTATGTCGAAGCATGTCCTCTCCAAAACAATGTGATATGTCTCACTTTATAGAAGATGGGCAATATCTTTTGCCCTTTTGTTCTTTTACATTCGACCATTTGTGCTAGCTCCTTAAGGCACCACTGAGAGGAGGCATACCTTTTGGAGATAATCGGAATGGATATCTTGGAGTGGTCGATAGCATCAAAAATCTCATGAGCAACATCTTTACCTATGAGGTTTGGATCATCATCGCCATACACTCTAATTCGTGCAGCCACAAGGCTGATATGGAGGAAAGCAGCAAATCCATGTCGAGTATCAGGGCCACGAAAGGCCAAGAACACTTGGCATTTACTTTCTTTTCTTTTCTTTTCTGAAAGGTGAAGATACACTGCAATCCAGCAAGATAAACCAAAGTAAAGATGATAAGATATAATTAAAATGAATTATAGGGAAATTCCGAAAGAGTAAGGTAATTTTGAAAAGCCATGAAATTGGTGTAGGAGATGAACCACGCGAACCATACATGCCTTCTCTATGTGGGGATTGAAGAATGGCCAAAGCTCTCGCGTGATCAATCCAGAGAATACTCACGCAAGTTAGGCGTTTGGTTCAAATGAAATCGGGAAATACCTGATCTTATGAATATGGGAAGTCGTTCAATCCACGTGGTCTTCAATTCACTTGAAACCTTTGCGACTATCATCTTCACTAGCTCTCCTTCATGCCTGCCCACAGATATATATAAAATCAAAGTTAGGCGTCTAGTTTGATTCCTTCCTTCCCCTATCTCTGCCATTTTGAATTAGTCACTCTCAAGGAAAATTACTAAAAAAGTCTTAAACCAATTATACTTATGCCAATTTAATCCTAAACTCTTTAATTTTGGTCAATCTAGTCCTAATTTTTTTCTAATATTTGACAATTTAGTCATAATTCTTTTCATTTTGCCAATTGACTATTACATCTTTTGACAATTTGTCAATTTAGTTTTTCTAGTTAATTTTGGCTGGAAATTGATGATACGATGGTCTAATTAGCATTAGTTATCCTATGTGATATAATCGGTATTAACATGGACGATTTTTGTAATTTTGTTAGAAAAAAAATGTGATATTTTTTTCTTTTTCTCTTTACTTTCTCTTTGTTCTTTTTCCTTTATTTTCCTCCATCGCTCGCTAGCCTCTAGGATTTGGTGAGGGCCTAGTGAGGGCCTTGCTAGCAAGGCTCCTCACCATCACTATAGGCCACAAGGGCTAGGATACCCTCACCGACCTCGCTTTCGTCAGTGGCCAGCAACTAATGGAGGGAAATAAGGAAATAGATAAAAGAAAAAGGAAATAAAAAAAAATGAACAAAAAATTCAGAAAAAATTTAAAAAAATTGCAAAAATTTTCTATGTTAGTGGCAACAATGGCACTTAGGACGACTGGCATTGATTCACTCGCAACGTCTGCAATTTCTAGTCAAAATTAATTGAAGGTCAAATTAGCAAATGGTTAAAAGGTTTAGAATGAAATTAGTAAAATGTCAAAATGACTTAGGACTAAATTGACACAAACACAATAGGTTTGGACTAAATTGATCAAATTGAAAAATTTATAACTGAATTGATGCAATACAATAAATTTCAAACTTTTTTCGGAATTTTTCCCACGATTCCCATCCAAGTCCACAGGGATTCGGATTCAAATTTGTGATGGATATAGATGCGTAGATTCGTAAATAAAAACATACGGACACACAAAAATTTACACATACGTACAAATACATACCCATTAGCAACTGTCTGTGATATCCACCCTCTAATCCTCGCTACAGAAGTCAACGCTTTCCGCCATTCTAGCACTTCTTCTGAGCTGCACTGTCTCTCGTGTTTAGATAGAGCCTCTTCAAAGTTACGGCCTTGGCGACTTACGTCAACGACATGCACCTTATAGAATACAGGGAAGACTGATTTGCCATGTTTTTGGTGGCAATCCATAATCTCTGCGAGCTCACGGAGACACCATTTGCTTTGTGCATACTGTTCAGAAATGATGGGAATCGCAATCCTGCAACCTTTGATGGCCCGGAGAATCTCCACGCCAATCTCCTTGCCGACTGGAAGTGCGTCGTCATCCCTGAAGACGTTGACCCCAGCAGCTACCAGGCTATTGTAGAGGAAATCAGTAAAGCCGGTTCGAGTATCTCCGCCTTTGAAACTTAGGAACACATCATAGTTCTGAGAGACCACGCTTCTTTTCTCCTGTTGGAATCTGCAAGCGCACAGAGACATATGGGCTAGCAATAGAACGATTGCTAGAGGAAACATCTTCTTTGTTCGTAACTTCTATTTTCTCTTTTCTGATCTAAGTATGTGTTCTTTCAAGGCTTCTCCTTTTAAAGACCGATGCTTTCCACTCATTGTTTTTTGCTTACTCACAAATACCAAGGCCTCATCGTGAAAGGTATTCCGTTCTTTAATTCGTCTTCTTGTCTATTAGCGGGCGAATAGGAACCTGTGAACTTCGCGGAAAAAAGGAGAACGACCGCTGAGTCATACGTCTTCTAGATTTCTTTCAGGAGTCAAGTCATCAGGGTCAACTCAAGTCAAGCCGTGAAAGTCGAGTCATGAGATAATTGTCTAAGTCATGTGATGATTAACTCAGTCCTCAATCTTTCTTAATCTTAATTTTTTAGACAACTTGCTATTATAATCATTACAATCAATTTTAATTGGAAATCGCTAACATAAATGATAACGTTTATAATTTCTTATTAAAAATTTGAATTTTTTTCTCCTTTTTTTTTTCCTATTTTCCCCCCGTCGGGTGGGCCTGGTGATGGCCGACGGAAGTCACGGGCCATAAGGGAGGGTTGCCATCTCCAGATTTGATGAGGTCCTCACGGTGTAATTACTTTCCACGTAGCTGTGTTTGTCGATGATTGCGGCCATGATCATACAAAATAGTAGGGAGATGCGCTTTGTTAGTTATGCAGCAGAAAGGTTTCGTCTTAACACAAGGGCGGATGCGTTTCTTTCTCGCCACCCATGCTATTGCTCATATGACGCTAGTAATATATGCCTAAACCAACAATTAGGGATAATGACATAATTGATATATGAATTTTAGCTTAATATATACTATGATCTCTAAATTTTTTATTGTTTAATGTGATCCATAAACTTGTAAGGTAATCCTTGAATTACATGAAAATGTTTAATGTAGTTCTTCCATCAATTCGAGATCATAGACAATATTGAACATTTTTATATAATTTAGAAACTAATTTGAACATGTATCTAAAGTTTATGAATTATATTGAACATATTAAAACTTTATGAGTTACATTGTACATTGAGCTAAAATTCAATGATTATTTGTCATTTTCCCTAACAATTACGTGATTCGTTTTATGAAAATATGTCTCGAATTTAAACTCATTGAGCAAAACCTAGCTAATGAGAATGTCTGAACTCGACCGCCTTCTCCATGTCCAAATTATCCTGCATGTTGGACTCTTTGGCATGCTGAATTTATTGACGCAGAAAGACTTCTTCGGTTCATACAGAAGACGGGGCCCATATATTATATATATTTATTAGTGGAGTCCGCGATTTTTATTTTTTATTTTTTTTGGGGTCAAGGGTTAAATAATTAATCAAAGGCGTGGGCCTCCTTTGTCCCTTTCATTAACTCTCTCCAAGCGGGAGCATACATTGGGAAAGAATTGGTGGAGCTCTCATGTAAGCTTTCTATTGTTTTCAACCCACCGGAGAAGGCTTCCTCGAGGTTTCTCTTAACCACCAACAAAAAAATTAAATATTAAAAATCACACTTTTATTTAATAACTTAAATTTTTAACATAATCAATAGTAATTTTACAAAATCTCACATGATATTAAAATAGGAGATTTTGAGTTCCAAACCCCAATTCACAGTTAATAATAGGCAAAAATAGAGCAAAAATAGAACACTTGAAAATCTCACAACTACAAACAGTGATTTGAATAGTTAAATTCTTGTGTAATTTCTACAGTGAGATTTGACTGGAAATTATAAAGGGCTAAACACTAAATAAGTTAATCGAGTCAAGAAAATTCCAAAAAGAGATGAAGGACCGCCATCCGATATCAAACGATCTTTTAATGAAGACAATGCACTCTTTTTATAGTTGTCTTTTTTCTCTTCGAAATATGATTAGTTAATGGCCTGAACTATTTTTCGTGTATCAAATTTAAGTCCATTATTATTTTTTAAATAAAATAATAAGTTCTGAAAGAGGCATTTTGTTAGGATGAAAGGGAGAGTATCGTAATTCAGGTCGGTTTGTTCGACTGGCCCGTTATCAGCGGATTGTTCTCTCGCGACTGACCAAGACAAAACTCAAATTGCCTTCCCAGACGACAACAACAATTACATCGATCAATAATCTGTATTAGACTTTGCGGTCGACTCTAAGATGCTGACTCTTTTCTCCTTTGAT
Source organism: Eucalyptus polyanthemos subsp. polyanthemos (assembly GCA_017140185.1). NCBI lineage: Eukaryota > Viridiplantae > Streptophyta > Magnoliopsida > Myrtales > Myrtaceae > Eucalyptus > Eucalyptus polyanthemos. The sequence goes on from CM029460.1 coordinate 16,803,955, forward strand.
TTTCAGGACTACGAGACATTCATTGTCCTAGGAGTTCAAAACAAATGACAGTGTTTTTCTTTTTCTTTTTGTTCGCCTGCTGATCAATACAGCATTTGACAATTAAAATCAGCACCCTAGCAAATAAGTGATCCAAAGCTAGGAACTGTCTATACTCTTCTCATTCCGTCACTTTCCGACACCTTTAGCGTTTCTTCCGTTAGTTCAGTGCATTCGTGCTCGAGAGCCTCTCGAAACAGGCGAGTTGCGGCGTGAAGGACCGCGAGTTGCGGCGTGAAGGACCGAGAGTTCCTTACACCGTGCCTGTCCCGTTCTCCGACATAGTATAAGGCTAGAGCTAAATTGCATGGTCGGTCGCACTTAATCTGGGTCTCAGCTGATCAAGGAAATAGAGACCTGCATACGTCTAGATGGTTGCTGGCTTTGCGGGTCAATGATAAGTTACTTATAATGATGATGATGATGATGATGATGATGATAGAATTTCTGATGAGTTGCGATGGCAAATGAATGTGATCTTGACTTGTGAGTACATTTGGACTCCCAGTCAATTCGGATTTGTGCAGTAAGTCATTGATAGATCTTGGAAAGTATCCGGAAGCACCACGGTTTGAAAAAAGAGATTTGTAAACTTCCTCGAAGGGATCATGTTCGGAAAACTTCGAAGCATAATTCAGAGCAAATACAGCTGAGGAAGTGCAGCACGGGGCAAAGGACCCTCACCCGAAAATAATCCTGAACCATTTATTTGGAATTCCTTCAAGATATAAAATACTATCTGAATTTTGGAAAGTATTGAAAAAAATAAATTTGAATTCACTTGTCAAATGTAATGAAAATTTTGGGTGTTCTGGCTAAAAAAATTTAAAGTATATTTGTGGTAAGATTTAAATTAAGTAAAAAAATTGAAATTAAGAGTCTATGCGGACATATGATGAACCTTACTCGAGCTGATCAAGCTTTCAAATTCAATGTCTTGTCCAAACCATCCAATTTTATCTTCGTGCCCATTGCTTCGGAATTGTACATCAAGTTAAATTTCGTTGGCCGCTGCAAATATGAAAGGAGTTTGCGATATCCATGGGCCTAACAATTGGGTCTAGGAGGGTATCATCCAACCAATGATCACCTTTAAAACCCACACAAAAGGTAGGGAAAAGTGTCAAAAAAAGTCATAAATTTTAGTCCCAAACTTTTTAATGATATCAATTCTTCTTTTTATTTTTTTATTTTTATAGTCTAAATGGTGTTGATTCACTGCTTTTGTGCTTGAGATCCTTATGTTGAGAATATGTGTTGCTGTTGCCGAGCTCCACTTTATAGAAGATGGGCAATACTTTTGCCCATTTTTCTCCTTGCATTCAACAATTTTCAACAATTTGAGCTAGCTCGAGGCAAGAATATAAGGAGTCAAATTTTTCAGAGACGATTTGAATATATATTTTGCATTGGTCGATAGCATTACGAATCTCATGAGCAATCTCTTTACTTGTGAGGGAGGGACAATCACTATTAACACTTTGATTCTGACATCCACAAGATGGACCTCAAGAAGCCAATTTGGATTGAATATTTTGGCTGTAAACCTTGCTATTTAATTTCTCTTCTTTTCTTCTCCAAAATGTGTGGATAAACTGTAGCACCAAATTGATGGTGATAAAATGTAGTTATCATGCGAAATATTGTGAAAGACCGAATTAACTTTAAACCACTCAAGGCTCTCACATGATGAACGCAGAGAATGTTTATGAATGGTAGGTAGGCCCTTTGGCTCAAACAAAATTGGGAGATACTGAGCTTATGAAAGTGGGGAGCTGTTTAATCTACATCATCTCCAATTCACTTGAAAATAACCAAAGTTAGAGTTGCAGTTTGATTCCTTCCTTTCCATCCAAGTGTAAACCCAAATGAGCAGTGGATGTTTTCATGCCCTATTAGGCAACTTTCTTTCACACCAAAACAGCAAACAGAACATAATTTGACTCCACTGCCCATATTTATAAGAGACACGATTCAGATCCTTTTTAAGTGCGAGTTCAGCTATTGACGAATTATGACGGGTTTTGAGTGCTATTATACCATTATAGGTTGCATAACACACCCATCAGCAAAGCTCTGCGATGTCCAATCCTCCAATCCTCGCTAAAGAAGTCTGCACGCTTCCCTCCGTATAAGCACTTCTTCTGGGCCGTACCGCATGGCATGTTTATATAGATCCTCTCCAAATTTAACCGCGATGGCAACCCACGTCAACATAATTCACCTTATAGAATGTAGGGAAGACTGATTTGCCATGCCATCTGCGGCAATTCACCATCATAATATGATCTCCTGATTACACGAGCTTGTCAAATATGGCCCCGTTTGATTCAGTTTTGGGAAATGTCCTTGAGAAAATACAACTACCTTTGGGTTAAGGATTTTTCCGAAATGCATATAACGTTTGATAAATTGTAATTTTAAAGTGTATTGAGAAACAATTTTGGTTTAAATGACATTTGATAAAAATTACATCTGCGAAGGACTTTGAAAGAAGATGGAGTATTGAGAGAAGATCAAGAGAATTCTGGAGAAATTGTATTTCATTGTATTGTCTCAATGTACAATGTGCTGTAAATATAATACAAGGTTGATGTAATAAAGACAAGAAAAGGTTTGTATAAACAATTGACATCAATTCCTAACTAATTTATGCACAAATATAATCGAGCGTGATTCCTTCTAAGTATATCTTCGGAATCCATCCGATGCATATCTTCCAACACTCCCCCTCAAGCTGGTGGCTGGTAGATGTCCAAGACGCCAAGCTTGCTTAATAGATATGCATATTGTCTCTGATATAGGGGTTTGGTAAAAATGTCGGCAAGCTGTTCTACCATTCCAATCCCTCTTGTTTCAATTATTTCTTGCTGAATTTTTTCATGTGTGAAGTGACAGTCCACTTCTATATGCTTTGTTCTCTCGTGAACTATGAGATTCGTTGCAAGTTTGAGTGCCGCATCATTGTCGCAAGACAATCTTGTTGGACCCTTCAATTTGATTCCTAGATCTCGAAGTAATCCTCGTATCCATACGATCTCACAGGTTGTCTTTGCCATAGTTCGATATTCTGCTTCAGTTGAAGATAAGGATACGGTCGCTTGCTTCTTGGTCTTCCAAGAAAGAAGTGATTCTCCAAGCTTAATGCAAAAGCCTATGATGGATCTTCGGCTCATAGGACAAGTCGCATAGTCTGCATCGCAATATGCTGACATTTCCATGTTGCATTTCCTGGATAAGAGAATCCCTAGCCCTGGATAGCCTTTTAAGTACTTCACAACCTTCAAGGCATCATTCATATGGGACAATTTTGGACAGTGCATAAATTGATTGAGGGTTTGTACTGTATATGAGAAATCTGGTCCGGTCATTGTCAGGTATATGAGTTTCCCAACAAGCCTTTGATAACTCGAAGGATCCTTGAGAACAGGGTCATGATTCTCTGATATTCCTGCATCATAGTCTTTGGTGGTCAATTTTGTGTTTTGCTTAATTGGAATGACTGAGGGTTTGCATCCGGATAAACCTGCTTCATAAATGATTTCTAACATGAATTTCCATTGACTAAGAGAAATCCCCTGATCATATCGAGCAATTTCAATTCCAATGAAATATTTCGGTGCTCCCAGATCCTTGATATGAAAAGTGGAATGCAGGTACTTCTTGAATCTTTCTATTGCACTTTTATCATTACCCATGATAAGGATATCATCCACATAAATCATCAGGTAGATTGATGATGTACCTTGGTTCCATGTGAATAAGGCATAATCATGTCTGGATTGTTTGAATCCTGCAGATGTAAGAGCATCGGCAAATTTTGCATACCACTGCCTGGAGCCTGTTTGAGACCATAAATGGATTTGCGGAGACGACACACTCTATTCTCCCCCTGTCTTCGTAAACCCTGAGGAATGTCCATGTATATCTCCTCATCTAAGTCTCCATGAAGAAAAGCATTATGCACGTCCATTTGATGTAAAGGCCAATCATGGATAGTAGCAACAAAGAGAAATGATCTTACAATTACATCCTTGGCTAGTGGAGAGAAGGTCTCATGGTAATCGAAACCTTCCCGTTGAGTAAATCCCTTAGCCACCAACCGAGCTTTGTAGCGCTCTATGGAACCATCAGCTTGGTATTTGATTTTGTAGACCCATTTGCATCTAATCGGCTTTCGATTTGGAGGCAATTCAACGAAATCCCAGGTCTAATTTGCAATCAAGGCTTTCAATTCTGCTTCCATAGCTTCTTGCCATTTGAGGTTAGTAGCTGCTTCTTCATAGCTAGATGGTTCTTTGTCCTCCGATATTCGACTAACACAACATCTATGTTCTGGCGAAGGTCTATGAAACAAAACATAAGATGATAGTGGGTAATGAATACCTAGTGAGTTGAGGGTGGCGCGGACATAATCCTTTGTCTAGGCTGGTGGACGTATAGAACGTCCAGACCATCGAGGATGATTCACTTGTATTGGGATAGGAGATGAAGATTCTTGAGTATCCACTGGTGTTGGGACAGGATATGGAGATGATGTATCATCAATCACAACTTCTTCTTCTTCAGTTGGTGATTGATTCTCATGTACTAGATCTTCAGCATCATCTGGTGTGGAACTCTCACATGAGTTGTGGATCATGATTAGAGGTCTTGTCAAAATAAATCCATTAGTTGAATCTTCTATGGAATGAGCTGGATGTCGTGAGATCTCCGATGTTTCCTTCAAGGAATCCTGGTCATGAAATGGAAATACATCCTCATGAAAAATGACATCTCTGCTAATAAAGAATTCCCTAGTCATCTGATCCAGGACACGATATCCTTTTTGCAAATTTGGGTATCCCATGAAGATGCAGCGCTTGGCCCGAGGGCCCATTTTATTGCCAGGCGACAAGATTGTTGCATAACATAGACACCCAAAAATCCTTAGGTGTTGTAGTCCTGGCCATCTCTTGAAATGTAGCTCAAATGGAGTTTTTCCATTGAGTACTCAAGTGGGCATACGGTTGATGAGATATGCCGCAATCAGGATACATTCACCCCAATAATTTTCTGGAATGGACGCTTGAAACTTTAATGCTCTTCCAACTTCTAAGAGATGACGATGTTTGCGCTCCACTACCCCATTTTGTTGTGGGGTATATACACATGAACTTTCGTGGAGAATCCCATTGGATGAAAGAAGGGAGTTGCAATCATTGCTGAAGAATTCTTTTACATTGTCTGTCCTCATGCGCTGAATAGATTTTCCAAATTGATTCTTGGACAAGGCAATAAAATTTTTCAAATTGGAGAAAACCTATCCCTTGGACTGCATCAAGAACACCCATGTGGCACGGGAATAGTCGTCCACAATTGTTAAGAAATATCGTGACCCATCATGATTTTGTGTATGGTAGGGACCCCAGATATCGACATGGATCAATGAAAAAATATCAAGCACACGATTTTGATTGGAAGGAAAAGGAATACGAGACTGTTTTGCAAGGGGGCATATTTGACATTTAGAGCAGGGGAAGGAAGCACTATGACCCAATTTTGAATGCATAAGAAATTCTTTATCATTGGTAGTTGTATTACACAATGACATTTTATTAAAAAATAGATGACAAATCAATATTACTTGGGAAATTTGTCCAAAGGAACAGTCCTTCAGAGAGACTATCAATGCCCATCACTTTGCCAGTCGAAAGGGCCTAAAAGAAGCAAGTGTCAGAATCAAATAGTATACGACATGAATTTTCTTTACAGGCTTTGGAGACAGAGATAAGATTGAATCGAAATTCTGGGACATAAAGCACATTTTGGAGAGTGATTTGGGGATTGAGTTGGACTTTCCCTGTAATTGCAACATAAGTAATATTCCCATTCGGTAATTCCACAGAAATGGGAAAATCCAATTTTGCATTTATTTCAGAAAAAATGCCTTCTCACAAAGTATGTGGTCACTTGCCCTATAGTCAATTATCCAAGTTTTTCTTGAGATATTATTGACTAGACAACGAGAGATACTTGAAAAATTGCCTCCTTTGTTGGTAATGTCCAATTTGTGCAAAGCTTGCATCAGTTGTTGATATTGCTCATATGTTATAGATTTATCAACATTGGACCCACTAACTTGATTGGTTGCAGAAAATTCCTTTTTTCTCCCATTTTCTCCAGGTTTGCCATGTAACTTCCAACAATTCTCTATCGTATGGTGTGGGCGACGACAAAATTCGCAATATAATTTACCTTTGCCTTTAGAGAAATTTTTTGTGTATGCCAAAAAAACCCCACCGTTGGATCTTTTCCCGCTCGCCTCATCTCCACCGTTCGATCTAGCGAAGCGGATCGTACTCTTCTGGCCGTTAGATCGTCGCGGATGATCTGGATCACCCATCCCTTCATTTTTAAGGGCGCGTCCTTCGTCGATCCGAACCCTAGCGCCTCTTGCATCCCCCCTTTTTTGTGCGCTAGGGTTTTGGCCCTTGGATCCCGCGGCGGATCTCGCCGTTCTCCTTGGCTTGCGAGAGCGAAACTCCCTCCTCCCTTCGTCGGCTACAAGGATGCGAGTCTCTGACTCTCTTCCTGGACGGCGAGCTGGAAGATTCGCCCAAGTGGTGGCACGGGCTCCATGGCCAAGATTTGAGATCGAAAACTTAGGTACGAATCATTTAGTATTAAGAGAAATCGGGTTGCCTTTTCCCTTTCTTTTATGGAACGGTATTGCACGAGTGTCTCCTTTGGTCCCTTGAGATTTTCTTCCGCAGCGTCGAGATCGTTCCATAAGGATGACAATTTGTTGTAACAGGCCATCACTGTCATGTTCCCTTGCTTTAAATCGTTGAGTTCTTGCAAAAGGAAAAAAAATTCGTGCCCGATCTCATTTTTTGTACATCTGTTTGATGTTGTCCCACATAGTTTTCGAGTCTTCTGTTGGTGGTAGGCCAGCCGCGACCTTTGAAGAAATGCAATTGCCGATCCACATCCTTACGAGCCGGTTGCATTTCTTCCAGAATCGGGCCAGCCACTCATCGGCAGGAATTGGAACCGCCCGTTGAGGAATCCATCTTTGTCCTTCATCACAAGGGCGCGTCGGAAGTCTCGGGCCCACCTGTTGCAATTCTCCGGTCTGGTTAATTGTAAGTTGAACAATTTTAGTTCAGGGTCGTCGGCCGTTGAGACATGCAGGGGGTCACCCGGCTCTAGTCACCCGGTGACGGTAGCAACGGGGAACAGCATGAATTCGGGTGCAAGGTTCGGGTAGGGATTTGTCCCTTGACTCGATTCACTCGATCCGAATTGGTAACCCGCATTTGAAGATCTCGGGTAGGGATTCGTTCCCATACCCGGTTCTCCAGACCCGCTTCCAGACCCGCTTACCTGCTCCATTTTGGGGTTCGAGTTTGCCCCATTCACGGTTTGTGGGCTCCCCTCGGACTAGACATGGGCTCCTTGGTGGCCCACATAAACAGGCGATGATGTATTCAGGCTTGGCCCGAGATACCATGGGTAAGATACCCATTGGAAAGGTTGGCCCGCAATGGGTTGCCCCAGACCGAACTGAGCCTGTGTGGGTCTCCATTGAACGGGTTGAGTCTGGAGTGCTTGTTGTTGTGTCACTGTAGAGGAACCTTGGATCTGCAATGGTGGTGAAACTTCTACGGTGGACTGATCATCAGCCATGGAAGATATGAAAGGTAAGAAAACCATAAGCTCTTATCTTCTTCCTCGAGAATGATTCCTATCCCAGATGGTAGATCTATTAAATTTTTCAGATCTCCTTTGGCAGGCAATCAGGAGTGGAAGTGAGGAAAAAAAAAGGTCAAAAGCCGAAGCTCTGATACCATGGAAGAAGATGGAGTATCGAGAGAAGATCAAGAGAATTTTGGAGAAATTGTATTTCATTGTATTGTCTCAATGTACAATGTGCTGTAAATATAATACAAGGTTGATGTAATAAAGGCAAGAAAAGGTTTGTATAAACAATCGACATCAATTCCTAACTAATTTATGCACAAATATAATCGAGCGTGATTCCTTCTAAGTATATCTTTGGAATCCATCCGATGCATATCTTCCAATAGACTTTTACTAAATTAAAAAAAGAAGAAGAAGGTTTTTACATATTTTTTTGGGAGTTTAGTCGCCAGACGGCCTTGCCTGAGACTTGAGGTGGTGTGACCAAGGCGGCATTGCTTGAGGTCAAGCGGTGGTCGCCGGTGTGTGACCTCTTGGCCGGCGATCGACTTTTCCGTGCAATGGTCTTTGCGAGAGATGAACAATAAACGAGGGGCCAAGACTTGCATTTCGAGAATGCAACTTCACGAAAGACCTCCGGATCTATTTTGAGCTAAAGGCTTTTAAAGCCATTTGGAGATGCAATTGTATTTTCCCAAAGTTGAGCAAAAAATAAATCAAACGCATTTGCATTTGGTTAAGGGATTTTAGAGATTTAAAGTCCATTGCAAATACTAATCCAAATGGGCCTATATCCTAAGTTAAAGACAAAATCATCCTTCCCACATTTACTTTGTTTTGTGTTGATTGGAATCCAAACATGTGGTGCTGATGTCGTGAGTTTTAAATCCCTCTAGTGGCAGACCAAATCTGATCGCATTAAATGGTGTTGCTTATGAGAATTTCGTTTCCGTCACTATTTGTGCCGCTATACCCATCATCTACAAATAATTTTGTGTGCGTGTCAATATTCTTTTGCCCCGCGATATGTGCCATAAGACTTTTTTTTTGGTGTCATAAGACTTCGCTAGCATTCCATAATAGCTTTCTCTTCTCCACTTCATCCATCCTGTCTCAAATCTTTTTTGGGTGATATCTCTGTTGATTTTCCTCTTCTTCTTTTTGGCAAAACAAATTCGAATCGAACGCAGAAGCTCCTGTACACTTTGTGTTCTTATGTAAGGGCCGTTTGATCTTCTACTCTTATGGACCTTACTCATTGTACATTCCATCTTATGGATTGACTTTTGATGTATAACCCATCTTCCACATTGGATTGTACTATTCAGACAGCTACTCCAATATTCCGTTCTCTTTATTTGGGATTTCGTGTGTGATATATCAAAAGATGAAACTAACACCCATCAAAGGTTTCGTCTCCTGCAACTGTATCTATGGGGAAAAATGCTCTTTAACGGATATAAGGGAGTACTACAAACCTGTCATGTTTGTTTGCTTCCAATTGAAATTATGGATTATAAGAGAGAGAATTATAGTCTTTAAGACGATTTCTAGTAATAAAAGACAGGGCGAATGAGAGAGAAGCAGAAGCCTGTTTCCTTTCCTTTTCTCTGCTCTTTCCCTTTCATCTAAATCCTATGGTGCTTCGACATAGTGCCTATACCAATGACAATGGTCAGACTACAAAGCACAGACCGTCAAAAGGAAGGAGGGTGGACAGAAGAGTGCATCTTCTTAAAAGTTGGGGACATGCTCATTCATTTCTGCCTTGAGGAACAAAATCAATCGTTTCAAATTTCTGTCTTCCTTTCGGCAAGAAGAATTACCATCTCTATATTTTGCGTATATCGTGCCTGTTCATATCGTGTCGAATAGGATGCCGCGGAAGGAAATTGGTAAGTATGTTTTCATGCCCTGGTGAAGCTTCATATCATTGTGTGACCCTCAGTCCAGCTGCATAGTTTTCTAAAAGAGCACTGTCTATTGAAATATGCACAGAAGGCAGAAATTTCATCGCCATAGTAAACCATAACTTAGATCTAGACCAGGAACTAATTGAAACTATCCATGTTCGCCAGAGCCAAAAGCCAATGCCCTAATTTGATTGATCATCAGTAGTGATGCCTAATACTAGTAATTGTCACACAAGCATGAACTCTGACATGCAATATGAGCTTTCTCCTTCGTAAAAGGGCAGGTACACAGATATGAAGCAATTACTCAAACATCTGTTGACATATACCTGCAACACCGGCAATACTCTAGAGTCAACAATAGCCACTGGCGCCGGAACATATTCAACAAGCTATTTTGTTAAAAATTGCTCCTTGCAGCGAAACAACTAGAATCCAAGGAATCATATTCATAGCTCCTGCAGCAAAAACTCCACATGTATTGAAGAAGGTGGGACTGGATTTGCTCCATGCCATATGATGTCATTCCTGCTTGTAATGGATGGAAAATGAGACTAGGGAAACCCAAGTTTGAGCCGCATTAGATGGGACCATATGCTCATGGCTGCTGGAGGTTGGAGGAAGGAGCAACATCCATCCAATTGAATCATCTCTTTGCTTCAAAGGCCATGCCTCATATGTAGTAACCTCTTTAGATTTGTTGAGCAATCACTATCCTGTTTAATTTTTTTTCCGCACGTGGTACTGGAAATCAGGAATACAAATAACGATGCACGGCCTGTCTTTTTACGTATCTGGTTGATGAAAGAGTTTTCTCTGTACTTCAGATTAGGATTTTTCACTAAGGGACTTTGTGATATAAAGTAACAAAGAACAGAATGAATTGCTGCGGAAAACTTTAACAATCTTTTTTGCGGCCAAAGATCTGTTTTGTCATTTTGGATCCCGAGACAGCACCTTCCTTCTCTTAGTGTTGGTGTCCCAGTTTATGGTACATAGCGGAGTTCATTCAATGCTGATGAGATGCACACCGGTCAATATCGTGGCTTTTCATTATCAATTTGAGAATTTTATCCACCGCCCACCTTCCTCGTGGCACCAGATATACGCCATATTGGGTTTAATTTTAGCTGCAGGGATTAGTTCGAGCGGACCAATAATGGCCGCAGCTGGATGTAGCTCCAATAACATGAATGTGGTTGTATGGGATACGCTGGCTCCAACTTCTACTTCTCGAGCCTTTATAATCTGTCATGAAGGTCTGTCCTTTTTCTTCGACTGAAAATATGAATTTTGTGCTCGGTTTGTACTTTCTAAGCACCAGATTTCGCCTACAAGGACGTCTCATTTAGATGAGGCGGTGCATCTTTTTGGGCCAACTCGATGGGGGAGATGAATTTATTAATTACGAATGCTGGAGTAATTGGTTGGAGAAAGCATAAGGTATGGGCAAAAATAATGTCCCAGTAATTGGTGTAATTGGTTGTAGGTCTGGATAGGGTTGTCGAACATTAGACAGCTTTACCCTCTTCACTATGGAGAGGCTTCTCTGTGACTTTTACCTATTGACTTCCATATCGCAACTTTACAACCTACAAGGCTGATGGCTCGGTGGAGAACCTCGGGGCCCCGCTATCTGCTCGCCGACCGGGAGCGCGGCTTCGTCTGTGGACACGCGGACTCCAGCAACTAACTAGCAGGTTTTTGGAGAGCAAATCGGGGGAGTAGGGGCGAGTGTCTCTGCCGCCCAAGCTCAAAGAATACGTCGTAGTTCCAAAGGGACGGCGCTCTTTTGGCCATGCCGGAATCTGGAAGCAGCGGACGGCGGGTGAGAGTCGACCGGGGGCATTCATCTTCATCGTTGTTTGCGACTTATATTCTTTTCATCCTTTTAGTAATAAAGAAAAGCGTGTGTTTTTATACATTTAAGAGGAAAGAGAGGGAGAAGCAGAGACCTCCCTTTTTGTTTTCTTTTTTTCTTCTCTCGACCCTTTTTTCTATGCTTGTTGGGTTCGCCGCAACCCTTTCTTAAATTGCCTTGTTTTCTTTTCTTTTTTTAATTCTGGATCGGCCTTTTAGCAATCCAATTGTTGCGTGGCTGATGCGATTCGGGGGCTGCAGCCCCTGTTCTCGCTTTGATTGGGCCCTGATTTTTTTTTTTCGGTTGGGCTTGTAGGGGTTGTGTTGGACGTTGGCAGCCTGGGGTTTGGTAGTTTAGACAAATTTTGATGGCACCAGCTTCAAAACATTCTTTTCCCAAGCACGTTCTGCTGAGTCCTGCACTTGTTTCCTATGAAATTGGTTTTTTTTTCCCCTTGTCCTTCATGAACGTAATGAGACCGGGACTTATTGCAAATGCAATGGGTGGAGGTTCTACTATTGAGAGACCAGAGATTCTGGATTACTTGAATTAATTTCTGATTTACTCATCTTTGTTTTTGTGGTGCTTTTGCCTCGGCTCTTGCATTGAGAATTTTTAGTATGAAATGAAAAATGATTTTGCACATAAAAGAAGAGGGGTTTGGTATGGTTCTCTGTTCCGGGTTCTCTAGAACCGTCCCACTGGATTGTTTTCAGGTTCCAGCCCTGATGTGGAACAGGTCTGTCCATACCATGCTCATCCTGATGTGGAACATCCACTGCATGGTTTATATGGTATTGATGATGAAGTAAGTGTAAGTTAATTTGCTTTCAGTTGCAAATTCTGATTTATTAATGCATTGGTTTTCTGATGACGCGAGCTTGAGAAGCCACTTCAAGATGCAAACTTCCTATTAGCTTTGGGTTGACCGTGGACTCTTGTTTACAAACTCTATCCGCACTTGGGTGGAGCTACTTGTTCGGATGTATATATTATTACATATCTTTGTTCCATTGTATGAGTTATAACTAATACTCTGCCCTCAATCTTTGTTGTGTATAGATATTCTGTTGTGTGGTGCTTTAGTGCATAGAACATATAACCTTGAGCGGGACTGCAGCAAGCATCATGGTGAGAGCCTTATCGAACCTACTCCTCAAGGGGCATTATAGGGTCCCCAGGAGGATGCTCTAATAGAATGGTGAGCTTTCATTCCTGTATGAACTAGCAGAAGGTGCAGTTATACCAGTTATAACTGAATGACTGGAAGTGCATAGGATTGAGTTCTGAAGTTAAAAGATGGTTTTTGAGGTGTGCCCTAAGATCTTGAGTAGAAGCTAGGTTTGCTGGGCAAACAAGAGAACCGACATAGAAACGCCCACGGGGGATGAAACACAGAAGGTCTTCATTAGAATTACGTAGGTTATTTTTAAGGACCCTATGTTTCTTCTCCAGCACGAGTGTGGTGCTTATGTGATGCTCCACTGATGGAAGTGCAACGCTGGCTGTTATGGCAGTGACTTCCTATTTCAAACTTTAGCTTCTTTTCATAGTCATTGCCAATGTAACAACTTTTAAACAAACTATCAAATATCTTTATCAAAGGATAGTGTAGGCAGTGCTCAAGTGAGATAAAAGCCATTTTTTTATTGGTCATGTGTTTTTAGTCCCACAAACTCTCAAGCCATATTTCTGATGGTGTCTCGATTAGCTTAGTCTCTACGTTATCTTTGTGTTTGCAATAATGCGCTAACTTCCCTTTTGCAACTATTATTAGCTGGTATCTGCATCGTTAAGTCTAAGAGGAATGAGATACTTCACTACTTTACTAAATGACCCAGACATGCATGATGACTTCAAACCTTGGGTAAGTTTCAGTGTTCTGCCATTTTTCTAAAGGATTTTGTTGAACAGGTAGGCACTCCATGACATGACATGACATGACATGGTTATCTAGTTTTTTGTTATGTTCTGCGATCCTAATGACTTTGCTCATCTATTCCCTTCATTTGCTTAACTTCGTTCTTATTATGATTAAGGATGTCAAGGAAAATCCTGTGTTGATATACATGAAAGGACTCCCTAAGTTGCTGCAGCATGGGTTCAGCTCTCTAGCTGCAAGAGTATTGAAACTTTTCATTAAGTTTTCTTGCCTTTTATAGCGTTTTCAACATGTCTTTGGTGGACTTACCTAGCGCTGCTTTCCATGAAAAAGTATGGGGATGTAGTATTGACAAATTTGCCTGCTGAACGTAATATGTGATTTTTGTTCTAGGTTTGTACTAGAACTTCGTGAAATTGGGATTTGTAGATCTGGTTCGATATCATTAGGGAGGAAAGTACTGGACTGGTTGGTTTTTAATTGGCACGAGAATTAGCATGAGCTGATCTTGACTTTGCTGGACAATACTTCGGGAGGAATATACTCACATGCCATATTAACCTACTTGAGAAGACCACGAATGTGCAATTCCAAGCATGATTACTACTGGCAATGTGAGAGTACTGATGCTGATCATCCTTTTGCATGTTTTATCACTACAAACATCAACATTCAATATTAATAAAGAAACGGTAACTGTAAATAGTTATGGCGAAACATCTCCGTAACTGTAAATAGTACCCACACATCTTGTGCCTCAGCAGGAGCATTCTCAAGGCAAGCCAGGCGGATAGCTTCTGTCAAATGCTTAGTTTCCCAAAATTTCCATTTTTGAAAGAGCTTTGGTGGGCAAGAAGCCATAAATCTGAAAATATTTCCATCCAAATCAGCTATATTTATTTTTCTTCTCCAACGTGTAAGGGTGATTAATTTCTCTTTCTGTATGACCAGCTTGTGTATTAACTATCACATCTTGTCATATGCTGATTATGAGGCTTTGTCATATATGGACATATAATATCATCCACCTCTTTTGATGTCTTACATGGTAATAATGTCCATATCCACACGAAGTGCTAGTGGATCATGTGCATAGAAGAAAATGTCGGTGATTCTTCATTCTGATCTGTTTCTTCTCACACATTGTGATGCCTACATGATATGTTAGTGTTTGGGATTTGATTGATTGAGCCTGTTGAAGTCTTCTTTCCACCCTTGCAGATCTTCCTTTTAGTGTTAGGAACCTTTTGGAAGATGCAGAGCTGAAAAGTGCCATGATACATGTGGAGTGGTATGAGAATGCCCTTTCAAAGAAAAATTCCTCACAAGTGCTAGAGATATTTTGGAAGATGCAGAGCGCAAAGGTTCTGTGGAAGCTTTCAGGTAAGTCTCACCTACCTTTTGACAGTGCCTGATTTTGGCTGATTTTTCCTATCACATATTTAACAATGCCAAGATGATTAAGAGTTCATATACTACCTCAAAGCTAGAGCATGCAACAAAAGCTTCTTTCGAGTTTTTCCTTTCTTGTTAGACAATGCTTCAGCCTCAAGTTTCTGCCTAAAATTCCATCCATCATATCAAGGCACTCCGGTATTGACATGGACTTCTGCTTTTTCAGCTACATTTTGAGAACAAGCGTATGGCATTGTGTCATGGTTTTGTTTTTTGTAGAATAGAGGAGCTTAAAACATGAACCTATGTTGGCTGATTTATGCTGAATTTTTCTATTGTGGAGATAAGAATAATGCGTAGGATTATGGTTTCTTAGCTGTTCTCTCTTTTGCAGCAATTGGCCCACGTTCCTCCAGATATTAACAAGCTCGGATTCATTGGAAGTTCTGATATTATTTTGAATATGCATCAGGTGAGGCCTCGTTGGATACCATTTCTGCTCTTCCTACTTCCAATTATTTTGGCTGATGTGGCTGTTTTTTTCCATCCGGAGTGGAGAGTAAAAGGAAAAGCTCAAGGATACTGCAGCTAAGCAGAAAAAGTAGGCTTAAGCAATACATGGCCGACTAGAGAGAACAGGAATTTTTAGGGTTGCTTGGTTTTTATTCAACCGTTTGCCTTTCTTCTTGTTTTGGTGCTTTGTGATGATCATCGAGAGTATAACAATGAACTTACCTTGAATAATCATATACCTTTGCCTAATTCATGCATCAAAATTATGTAGCTTTTATTGCGATTAAACTTGTTAAACGAGTGGGTCAGGTTGGGTTTGGGTTGGGTTATAAATGGTCCGACCCAAATCGATCCAATTAATCCGTTTATAACTCATTTACTGTAGTACAAAATTTTTGACCAATACCCGATTCATTTAACTAAACCTAAAAAAGCTTATTTCTTGTGATTTTTTTTTTGTTTTACAAATGGTATTGCTAAAATACTTTTATGCAATATAAATTTGATGGACAATTTTTATAATTTTTTTAAATCGAATTTTTTAGTTTTTATTTTTATTTTTTAAGAATATAATTTTAATTTTATTTTAATTTTTCTCTTTTTATTTTTATTTTTATTTTTCTTCTTCTTCGGTTGACCGTCGACCACGACGATGGATGGCGACTCACCTGACGCCAACGAGCTCAAGCCTTACTAGATGCTGGCGAGGCCTCCGCCTCACTAGATCGATGAGGGTCGAGCTCACTCAACACTGACGAGCTCGGGGCTGGCCAAACGTCGGTGAGGCCTTTGCCTTGCTAGATCGGCGAGTTTCGAGCCTCGCTTGGTTGATTGTTGGCCATTGCCATGCTGGCCACCAGTTAAGGAAGGAGGAAGAAGAAGAAAGGAAAAAAGGGAAAGAAAAAGAAAAAAGGAAAAAAAAGAAAAGAAAAGAAAATTGAAATATAAAAATAATTATAATTTTAATTTTTATTAAAAAAATTATGAAGTTAAGGAGGGAAGAGAGAGATTGTGAGGCTTTGGTTGAAAATGGGTTCTAAGTCCAATCCATTTAAAATATATTTATCTTAAGTCTTCAATTTTTAAATCCATTTAACTAGTTTTTTTAAAAAAAGAAAAGCGATCAATATATGATCCATTTATGATTTAAATGGGTCATATATGGGTCTAAGACCCATTTTGCCACCTCTAATTGTGATTTATGTGTCAAATGTTGAGTGGCCAATGCTTGCAGCAGGTTAGGGTGGTCGTATGGTGATTTTGCTGCTGTTGCCGGTACTTGTTTTGTTGAGTGTAAAAAGTTGAGGCATCGTCTATGGGCTTCTGTTTTAAGTTTTAGCTGAATCTATCGACGAACAGGTGAAAAACATGCACCTTGTAAGATATCTATGTTGATGAGGTATGCTCAAAGTTTTTCGTTCATAGCGTGGGATTGTACAAATGGAACGGTCACCAAGAAAAAAAGGAGAGAATTGCGATTCAGGTTGTGAACAGAACAAAGAGTGATTCTATTGAATCTTCACTAAAGGGCGAGGGAAGGTCCTCCAAGCTCTCGTTATGGCATCTTTTTTTTTTTTTTGTCAGAATCTCTCTTCTATTAGAATTTAGAATATTTGAAGAAATGCTCTAGACATCATTTCCTTTTAGAAAACGTGTTAAAAAATCTAAATAATATATCACGTTTTTATCTAACAACTTAAGTTTTTAAAATGTCAACATTAAAATCTTATATGGTATCGAGTTGGAGGTCTTGAGTTTAGATCTTTTCAAATCTCATTTGTCTTCCAATTAAATATTTTCATGCTTAGTACTAGACAAAAAGAATAATAGGAGAACTTTAGAGATTGATAATCTCATAAAGAAACAAAGTTCCATATCAAGCTTTAGATGTCATCTATGATTGCAATCCAATAGATTTTCATTGTTTAGCTTTCAATGTCTAGAAAGGTGAAAGTGATGTGATTTTTCTGAGTTGGACGCAACAAAGATTCTAAATTTCTCCGTGTCAAGATCATTGGGTAATCTAATAGGATTATGAATTCATAGGTTGAAATAAGTGTCTTGGGGTTTGTATATTCAATTGAGCTTTTCTAGCACAATAGTCTCTTGAATACTGTGAGAATAAAAATTTATTACAAATTATAAATTCTTCAAAAATTGGACCTCACAATAATTATAATTTATAATTTTTTTATTTTTTTGTGGTTTAAAACATACTGTTATTTTTATAGTAGAATAAAGACCATCACTCAATTATTTCTCTAATCTAAATTAAAAAGGTATTTTTACTCCATAATTCTAAAGATGAGAAAAAAATTCTTAATATATATAAAAAGGATGGTACATGCTCATATCTATGTATTTTAAAAGATCTTTATATATGCATAGAATACTGAAAAAGAAAGAAACTAGATCAAATCCTACAAAATTTAAATGATGAGAACTTTCTTTTTGTCATTCTAATATCTCTCTTTATTTGATTTTGATATCGTGCAAAAGAGAATGAATCATGTCATGATTGTATGATTGCACGCATGCGAAGTTGTTTCGCTTGCTTAAATTAATGTTAAAGGACCGTTGTAGAAGTCATCTTGAGCTATTCCAGTGATGGATTTTGATGACGTGGGATCAATGCTGTTAAATATTGCCAACACAATGTTAAAGTTGTCCCGTGATTATAAGAGTGATTAATTACAATCAAGATATAGTTAGAAACATAATTATAGAATGACCTCATAATAGATATAAATTACATATTAATACCTCAACCCGAAGTAAGTGTAGTGACTGAAAGATTGGATCTCAATAACACGAAATGCAAACTAGGTAATCCCTTGGTGAAGATGTTTGCTGGCTAATCAGCTGTAGGTATGTAGCGAACTCTTAGATTGCCGAAAGTATCTTGCTTTGGAACAAAGTGAAAAATCTAACTCAATGTGCTTGGTGCGAGCACAAAACACAGGGCTGAGAGCAAGATAGGTGGCGTAGATGTTGTCACAATAAACAGTGAGAAGATTAAAAAAGGTGACCCTAGTTAACAAAGCAAATGACGAATCCAAATAATCTGATCAACATAGTGAGTGATACAACACTCGGCCTCTCTACTAAAATGGGCTCTGGCGGATTGTTTCTTTGCACTCAATGAAACAAGATTGACACCTAGAGAAACACAAAATCCAAGGTGGACTGTTGAGTATTGAAGCACCTAGCCCTATATTTGCATAAGCAGTAAATGAAGTGGGAGAATACCACTCAATGAGCAATCCGTGAATGGATGTGCCAGTTAATTGCTAGTATGTACATTTGATGGCCTAGAGATAAGGTAATCTGGGTTAATGCAAGAACTGATTAACCAAGTTAATTGCTAGTATGTACATTTGATGGCCTAGAGATAAGGTAATTTGGGTTAATGCAAGAATTGATTAACCAAGTTTCACAACAAAAATGGTATCAAGTCTTGTCATGGCACATCCTGTAGTGAACCAACCATCTGTCAAGACAACGTCGAACAAAGAGAAGCTCACCATCATTAGCGAATAATACAGTTTTTGAGGCCAAGACAATAGACATGGGCTTGGCCTTAATGGGTTCAAACTTGTGCAAAAGGCCATTAACATACTTGGCTTGAAATAAAAATGTACCATCAGAGCAGTGATGATTCTAAATGACAAGGAATTAGTGAAGTGGTCTAAAGATAGTAATATATGGGAAGTATAACCAGTGACAAAAGATATCAACATACTAAAGAAGTTATAGGCTACCTTGAGAAGAAGCACAAACGAATAAAAAAGGATAAACTTACTTGCACAAGAAACATCTTTATTTAAATTACACAACATCATAACATTTGTAATATGTTCTTAACTCCAAAAGAATTCCTCACCAGTGCTTAGAATTTTTTTGCAAATGATGACACATTTGATCATCAAGGAAATTCTTCTTGTAAGAAAGGAATCACAAATTCTAAAATGAATTGCTTCTAACTCTATGATTGAGTCAATATTTGGTGTACGGGATGGGGCATCGTGTGTCTGGGGATTCTTTAACCAACTTCGAAACCTCCTTGACGACCCTTTTTACAAGTTCTCCTTCATACCTGCCAATTGCAAACATTTTTTGAAGTAAGCTCTAAGTAGTATGAGAAGCAAATTAAGACTTTGATGGGCATGAGGGAAGTAAGTACCCATTGGCGATGCTCTCCGATACCCATCCTTTGAAGGTCCCAACCTTCCTGAGAGCTTGCTCCCAGCGCTCATAAGTAGTTGCATCAACCAGATTCCTATGTCTAAGTATCCTTTGTCCAAAAACACCTGATAGGTCTCGCACGTTTGAGCTCTGTACTTTATAGAAGATGGGCAATATCTTTTGACCCTTCGTTTGATGGCATTCAACCATTTGAACTAGCTCATTGAGACACCAAGAAGAGGAGGCATAATCTTCAGAGAGAATCGGAATGGATATCTTGCAGTAGTTGATAGCATCATAAATCTCATTATCAATATCTTTACCTATGAGAGATGAATCATCATCGTCAAATACTCTGATTCCTTCAAGCTGAAAGCTGACGCGGAGGAAAGCAACAAGGCTGTGTCGAGTATCAGGGCAGCAAAAAGCTAAGAACACTTGGCATTTACTTTCTCTTCTTTTCTTGTCCAAAAAGTGAAAAAGCACTGTTATCCAAATAAGACAAACCAAAGTGATGATGATAATATATAGACAAGATGAATCACACAAAAAAGACTGAGGTAACTTTGAAAGCCACGAAAACGGTCTAGGTCATAAACCGCACGAACCTTACGTGCTTTTTTTATGTGGAATTGAAGAATGGCCAAAGCTCTCACATGATGAATAGAAAGAATACTTTCCAAAGGTAGGTGCTTGGCTCAATGGAATTGGGACATACCGGAGCTTATGAACGTAGGGAGCCGTTCAATCCACATCATCTTCAAGTCACTTGAAACCTTTGCGACTACCATTTTAACTAGCTCTGCTTCATGCCTGCGCACATATAAGAGTAAAACCAAAGTTAGGCGTCCAGTTTGATTTCTTCCTTCCACTAACGATTTTGGATCGGTCATTCCCATACAAGTGCACAGGCTTTTCGGATTCATAAATACATATATACATACCCATCAGAAATGGTATGTGATATCCATCCTTTAATCTTCGCCACAGAAGTAAACGCATTCCACCATTTTTCCATTTCTTCTGCACTGGTCTGCATCTCAGGTCTCCGTAGGGTGTTTTCAAAGTTAACGCGTTGGCGATGGATATCACCAACATCCACCTTATAGAATACAGGGAAGACTGATTTGCCATCCTTTCCCTGGCAATCCACAATCTCTTTGAGCTCGCAGAGGCACCGTGTACTCTGCGCATACTGTTCAGAGATGATCAGGATGGCGATCCTGCAACTCTTGATGGCCTTGATAATCTCTGGGCCTATCTGCTCGCCGACTGGGATCGAGTCATAATCCCTGAACACGTGGAGACCAGTAGCTACTAGGCTGTTGTACAGAAAATCAGTGAAGCCGGTGCGAGTGTCTGGACCGCTGAAGCTCAAGAACACATCGTATTTTCGAGGGACTGCACTTCTTTTCTTTTGTAGCAATCTGTAAGCGTACACAGACAGAGGGGCTAGTGGAAGAGCAATTGCTAGGACATTTATTTTCTTCATTGTCCTTAAGTTCCCTTTTTCCCTTTTGGAATCTAAGTAAGTATTCTCTCTTGCAAAAAGCAATCGATCAAACAATAAAATAGATGGAACAAGAAAATAAATCGGACACTAAATTTATATGGTTTGGTTGTAAAAATCTACATCTACGGAGAAAGCAGCGGCGGATTTACTATAGATCAAGCGATACAACACACCTAAAGTAATTCCCAAACCCCAATTAAACTCAATAATGCACTCAGTGTTTACCCTGCGATAATACTCGCGAAATAATCTCAATCTCATGAAGGAATGAACGAATCTTGAACTCGTAAGATTTAATTGGCTTGAACACTAGTAAGATAACCCCTCCCAAGCACTCGATGACGAAACTGCGCTTCCAGGCCACTTCTTTGTGATCAATCAGCCACTTGCGGCCACAAGTCTCTCTCTATATATAAGCGAGGCCCTTGTTCTTCCTTTGCCAATTTCTTATAGGGTTCTATTTCCTAACTTGCCTGACACGCGCGTTAATCCCAATCATAGTGCAGGTCAAAGTCAACACTAAACTTTCCTATTTCGTTGTTATCTTGAACGGGTGATATATGGAAATGGATTTCCGTAAACTACAAATCCTGTACTTTTATTGGACTTATCAAATTGGCAACTTATAACCCAAAAAAAAAAAGAATAAAAGAAAAAGAAAGTTCGGCAACTAAAGGTCCAACTATTCACTTTGGAACTCCAACACCAAATAGGAAATCTTATGCACGTCCACAAATATTCAGCTATTATATATTTTTCCTTGAATTTATCTTGGATACTAAAACTTGAAACATATTTTAATATTTTCAGCACTCTCTCTTATCTATGCTTGATGCTTTCAAGATTCCAATTATTGTGAATATTATTATTGTAAATTGCAATCAATTTTCAACGAAATCTGAAAACTACTCGTTCAACCATGAAGAAAAGAAGACTCAAGACTGTGGAAACAAGCTAAGAAAATTACTCGTCCATAAAGGTCTGTAAGAGAAGATGATGAGTCCGAGGTGAATTTGAAGACTCTCACTTGAAGAAGTATCAGAGAAAATCCTATAAAGCTAGAGGAGTCTCCGCGCATGGAAAACGTGATTTCTTCGTTAGCAATATTAAATTAGTATCTGAGTCCGACGCAGATCCAATCCTTTATCGGCCAAAGTCTTAAGCAGATAAAGTCCGTACGCAGATCTAATCCTTTATCGGCCAAAGTCTTGAGCAGATAAACATTAAGTGAGGAAAAAGCATGGCTCCCGCTTTGTCCCCAAGAGTTTGCTGGTTTAGTCCATCTTCATGTGAGGTCCAGCTAGCGTAGAAAAGAAGAGAGCAAAAATCAAAATGAAAAGGAAGTGCTTCGGGCGTGTGCCCGAAGTGAGGAGGACAGAGACAGCAGTGGAGAAGAAAACCAAAAAGAACTGAGATTTTGCGGCTCCTTGTCGAAAGCCAAATATTGATGGAATTGATTCTAATTTAAATATATTATTTGTGAGATGAAAGGCTATAAATTGAGTTGGCCTAAATTGACATGATTGAAAAATTTAAGATTAAATTTGCATCCATATAATAAATTTATGGCGTCTTGGACAATTATTCCCACATCTTTATCTTGGGAAAAATTATCTAAAAAGTTCTAAACCTATTACACTTTTGCTAATTTAGTTATAAACTTTTTAACTTTGTCAATTGAGTTTTAAAATTTTTCACTTTTTTTCAATTGAGTCTATTTGGCCAATTTTGGCCGAATTTGCGACGTGGACACTAGTGTTGACATGGACAATTTTTTTTTAAATTTTAATTTTTTTTCGAAT
This sequence comes from Eucalyptus polyanthemos subsp. polyanthemos, assembly GCA_017140185.1. Taxonomy (NCBI): domain Eukaryota; kingdom Viridiplantae; phylum Streptophyta; class Magnoliopsida; order Myrtales; family Myrtaceae; genus Eucalyptus; species Eucalyptus polyanthemos. The sequence continues at coordinate 16,826,744 of CM029460.1, forward strand.
TTTAAAATTATTTATTATTTATTTATTTTATTTCTTTCCCTTTTTTTCGTCTAGTTGATCGCCCATTCACTAGAGGTCCCAACCGGCGAGGGTTAGCCTCAAGCGAGGTCACCCTCACCGAGATCTAGCAAGGGGCGACCTTGCTTGCCTCGGGCAAGGCTCGACCTCACTAGAGGCCTACGAAGGTCAACCTCACGGGCCTCAGGCGAGGTCGCCCTTGTAGGGGTCTGGCGAGGACCCTAGCGAGGGCTAACCTAGTCAGTCGCAAGCGAGGCTTGCCCTCGCCAGATCCAGCGAGGGCGAGACTGCCCAAGGCCAATGAGGTCACCCCTTGCTAGATCCCGGCGAGGGCGACCTCACCTAAGGCTTGCAAGGCCAACCCTCTTTGGCCTCTGGCGAGGGCGAGCCTTGCCTAAGGTTGGTGAGGCCGACCCTCGCCGGTTGTGGCCTTTGGCCGATTGCCGGATGTTGGGCGACTAGCTAGAGGAAGAAAGGAAAAAAGAAAAAAAAAGAAAAGAAAAATACAAAAAAAATAAACAAATTCAAAAAATAATAATAATAAATTTTGTTCACTTCAAATTGGTAGTGCTACTTAGGAAGATCAGCATCCACATCAGCAAATTCTGATCAAAATTGCTCGAATGAACTTAATTGACAAAATTTTGAAAGGTTTAAAACTCAATTGGTAAAGTTGAAAAGTTTATAATTATATTAACAACAAGTACAATAGGTTTAGGACTTTTTGGACAGCTTTCCCCCTTATCTTGACATATGATTAAATGGCAATGTTCATGCATCAAAATAATATTATTGGTAAATGACATTGTTTATTCATTCTTATATCGAGGACAATTTCAAGTATAGGGAAAAAGAAAGAAAAAAGAGAAATGAGAGGAACTTAATGCACAATTTCCATTAAAAGAAATGTCACGTGATATGCAATTTCGATTTAAGAAAAAAATCGGTCAAGTCCGAAGCCTTTTAGAAAGATAGATGTTGGACCATTTTTTTATTGAAGACAGTGCACCCCTCTTCGAAGTATGATTAATGTCTTAAACTATTTTCCATGTATCAAATTAAGTCCATTATTGTAATAAAACTCCAAAGAAGCATTTAGTTAGGATGAAAGAGGGAGAGTATCATAATTTAAGGTCAGTTCGTTCGACCAGGCCACCATCAGCGGATTGTTCGCACGCGACTAACCGAGACAAACTCAATTTGCATTCCCACGCGACAACGACAATTACATCAATCAATACTCCCTATTAGACTTTGCAATGGACTCAAGATGCTGACTGGTTTCTCCTTTGCTTTTCAGGACAGCGAGATATTCATTGCCGTATGGTCTTTTTATCCTGCGCAAATCTGGATTCTTGGGGCGGCGGAAGTTGATTTTCTATTTACTTAGGATTTTTTTAGTGGAATGACTTCTTCGACCTTTCTTGATATTGCTACACAGGAATTTCTTTTTGAATGGAATGACTTCTTGGCTCGCATATATTCTCTACATATATTTTTATTTTGTGAAGCCAAGGAGTAATAAGAGGAAACAAGATAAAAGCGTGAGTTTTGCTTTAAAAGGCCGCAGCAAGGGAAGAAAAAGAAGTGGTGGGAACGTGAACGGCCTTCTCGGTTCGGCCGTACCCGAAGCTTCTGCTTTGAGTTTGAACATCCAGTGATGTAAGCCTTGAGTTTTAGGTTCAATTGAAATACTAACCTGTAATTTTTGCATTTGAACTTAATTTAGGTAAGAAAAACACTTTCGAATATATGAGCACATTGTAATTTTAATTATTTGATTATAGTGAATTATTTAATGTTGGCTCCTCCTATAAAGTAAATATCGATATTCGACTTAAATCACGTAAATCTCTGCTGTCTTTTATTATTTATCGTTTATTTTTCTGGTAATTTCGCATTGATTTGATTACAAGATCCGATATATATATATATATATATATATATATATATATATTTATTTATTTATTTTGTGTTAATATACTAATAGTAGTAGTAGTAGTAGTAAAATTCAGAATGGATACACCTAAGGAAGCACAGCACAGGGCCAAGGACCCTCACTTGAAAGTAATCCCAAACCATTTATTTGGAATTCCCTCAAGATATAAAATATTATATGAATTTTCAAAAGCATGAAAAAAATAAATTTGAATTCACATGTCGAATGTAATGAAAATTAGTAGTAGTAGTGGTGGTGGTGGTGGTGGTGGTGGTGGTGGTGGATACACTTGAGGAAGCACAGCACGGGGCAAAAGACCCTCACCTGAAAGTAATCCTGAACCATTGAGTTTGGGAAACCTAGAGTGTCATAACTTGGCACAGAGGGACACTTAAGTGTCATAACTTCGGAAAAGTACACTTAAGTGCCAGTTTCGGAGCAAAGTGGAATACTTAAGTGTCATTCCGGCTAAAATCTGGCCAAATGGCTGACGTGGTAATTTTCCGGCGAGTTGGGTGCAAAATGATGCCATTTTGCACATTGACGTGGCGAAAAAATGTAAAAACGACGTCGTTTTGTGTTTAATGTGTAAATAATTAATATAAAAATTAAATTAAATTAAATTAAATTTAAAACTTAATTTTATTTAAAATATTCTTAAAAAAAACTTAAAAATTAAAAACATAAAAATTAAAAAAATTTAAATTTAAAAAAAATTTAAATAACTTAAACTTTAAAAAACTTAAAATTTAAAATTTAAAAAACTTAATTTAAAAATTTAAAAAACTTCCATATTTAAATTTTAAGTTTTCTAAATTTTAAGATTTTTAAATTTTTAAGTTTGTTAAATTTTAAGTTTTCTAAATTTTTAATTTTTTTTAAAATTTTAAGTTTTTTAAGATTTAATTTTTTTAATTTTTAAGTTTTTAAAATTTTAAGTTTTCTAAATTTTAAGTTTTTTAAATTTTAATTTTTCTAAATTTTAAGTTTTTTTAAATTTTAAGTTTTCTAAATTTTAAGTTTTTTATATTTTAAGTTTTTTAAATTTTAAGTTTTTTAAATTTTAAGTTTTTTTTGAATTTTAAGTTTTTTAAATTTTAAATTTTTAAATTTTTGAAGTTTTTAATTTTTAAATTTTAATTTTTTTAATTTTTTGAATATTTTAAATAAAATTAATTTTAAATTTAATTTAATTAATTTTTATATTAATTATTTACACATTAGACACAAAATGACGTCGTTTTGGTATTTTGTGGCCACGTTAAGCGTGCAAACGCCATTTTGCACCCAACTCGTCGGAAAATTGCCACGTCAGCCATTTGGCTAGATTTTGGCTAGTGTGGCACTTAAGTATTCCACTTTACTCCGCCGACTTAAGTGTACTTTTCGAAGTTATGACACTTATGTGTCCCTACGTGTCAAATTATGGCACTTGAACTATTCTTTTGCCAAACCATTTATTTGGAATTCCCTCAAGATATAAAATTTTATTTGAATTTTGAAAAGTATGAAAAAAAAAATTTGAATTCACGTGTCAAATGTAATGAAAATTTCGGGTGTTTTGGATATATATATTTTTAAAGTGTATTTGTTGTAAGATTTAAATTAATACAAAGATTAAAATTAAGAGTCTATACGGATATATGATGAACCTTACTCGAGCTGATCGAGCTTTGAAATTCAATGTCTTGTCCAATCCATCCAATTTTATCTTCGTGCTCGTTGCTTCAAAATTGTACATCCGATTAAATTTTGTTGGTCACTGTAGATTTGAAAGGAGTTGATATCCATGGGCCTGACAATTGGGTCTAGGAGGGCATCATCCAACCAATGATCACCTTTAAAACTAGGGGTGTGCATGGTCCGGGCGGGCGGTTCCCAACCTAGAACCGGGAACCGCCCGCTAAGGACCGGTTCCGAAAAATTGAAACCGGGATCCACCCATTTGTTGCGTGGATCCACCCGGGAACCGGACCGCCGGTCCAGTCCGGTCTGGTTCCCGGGTGGATCCATGGAACCGATTTTGATGCGAAATTTTTTTGGTTTTCAACATAAAACAATTACGTGACATCAAAGCAAACCAAAAAAAAAAAAGAAAAATCAAATTTAAGTACGTGGAACAAAGATTCATTTGTTGTAATTATAAATGTATCTCGTAGATAAAAAAAAAAAAAAACGCGAATAGATGGAATGCAACATTCTCCCATTTCCTACTTGCAAATAACCATAGATGGTTAAATTTTCTTTGGCCAAAGGTAAAGGTTCCTAGAGAGTGAGATGAGATGTAGGGTTTCTTTTAGTAATTTTTTTTTTTAATATTAAAAAGGTTCCAGTCCGGTCCGGGTGGGTGGGCGGGCGGATCCGCCCACGGACCGGGAACCGGACGGTACCCACCGGTTCCAATTTTGGAACCGGGAACTGACCGGTTGCCTCAAGACCCGCCCGTTCCGGGCGGTTCCGGTCCGGTTCCGGGCGGTCCGGGCGGATCCCGGTATTTTGCACACCCCTATTTAAAACCTACACAAAAATGGGGAAAAAGTGTCATAAAAGTCTTAAACATTTTAATGATGTCAATTTAGTCCTCAATCTTTTAAATTAGTACAAATTCAGTCTTAAACCTTTTAATAGTGTCAATTGAATGCTAAAGCTCTTGAATTAGTGACAATTTAGTCTTAAACATTTTGACTTGATGCCAATTTAACCATTCTGGCTAATTTTGGCTTGATATTATTGATGTGGACGCAGGCTCGCTTATATGGCATCGCCAGCGTTGATGTGAACAATTTTTAACAATATTTTGAGAGATGTATGAAGAAGACGAACCTACCCATGAGCTAGGCGGAAGCTTTGAGAGATGTTTGAACCCGCGAAGGTTGGGATTCCAATACGTGGCTTATGGTTATAGACTTTCATCATTCCCAATATTATTTGGCAAAAGAAGGGATACTGGTCCAAATGGTTATCAAAGTGGTTTTGAAGCAGCAACACAATAACGAATGGTTGAGACCACCTCACCTCCCACGGGGCTGTAGCTCGTTGAATGATCACGATTAAAATGAGACAATTGAGTTATTGTGATTTCATTGAAAAAATATTCCTTTCTTTGCTTCGCAATTTAAGTTGCAAATCTTGTTTGAGTCAAGCGATCGGATAACAACTGAGTGAATCAAATTTTTCCTACATGTGAAAGGAATTGTCCTAATTTTATCCTACATATAAAAAATCGTGTTTATGAATAATGAAAATTAGGTAGTTCAATAAAGATTAAGCACATGCTTTCTTGTGAGTCTAGAGTTAATCAGATTTAAAATAAGAAAAATATGTTAAGTTTTCTTCATGAGTGTTCTTTAGCTCTATTTCCCAAAACTATTATATCAAATTAAATTTTCTCCAATAGAACCTTATCTTGAAAAATTTGAATAATAAGCTTTTTGTAGATGCAATCATTGCGTGATAGGTAATGATCTTACTTGCAACTTCTATCACGCCATTTAGGAGTGTTGGATCTTTATTTCTATTTTGTTGACAAATTTTGCCTTCTCTTGTTGGTGTCTTGGGGAGCTCATGGTCACACAATGGGGCTGAATATGCTGCCCGTTTGATTCAGCATTCCCAAGGGGCTTTTAGTCCCAAAAGCACATTGTGAAAAATTTTAGGTGTTTGGTTCAGTGTTTAGAAGTGTCCTTAGCCAAATGTTGACCTTCGGAATGCTAGTATAAGCTTTAATGAATTTATTTTCTTTTCAATATTGCTCTTACTGATAATCATATTTTCCCCTTTTGCCTTCAAAAACACCGTTCGTCTTCTTCCTTGGACTGCTCGACCAAGCTTAGCAGTGGGTGGCGCTTAGCTGTGAGTAGTGGGCCAGATTTGGCCGACGGGAAGCCTTGCCCGAGGTCGGGCAACCCAGGATGTCGCTTGGGTCGCTCGACCTCAGGCAGTGTTGCTTGGGTTGCTCGACCTCAGGTGGCGTCGCCTTGGGTCGCGCCTGAGGTCGAGCAATGCAGGCGATGCAACTTGAGGTCATGCGGCCTCAAGCGACATCATTGCGCGACCCAGGGCGTCGCCTGAGGTTGCTAACCTTAGGCAAGCCACCTCTCTCCCCCCCATCCCCACATTGCTGCCGCCGCTAGCAGCCGCCTCCTCACCAGTGCCAGCGCCACTAGCTGCTCCCCCACGATTTTCCCCTCTCCACACGTAGCTACATCTCCTCCTCCCTTTTCTTTTCTTTTCTTTTTTTCCTTTTTCTTTTTACCTCAAAATTGCTTTACAAAATATACACAAAAAAATGAGTTGCTAAACACATTTGCCTTCACAAAATGCATATTCACTCAAAAATACTTGGGGAAATGCAAAACCATTTCCCCAAAGTTGAACCAAACGGGTCCGTTGTAATATTTTATAAGGCCAAAGCCTCGCAAGTATAGAATATATGCCATTCATTTTAGGAGCACATGCTCCAACATAAGGATGAAGAAGACCATGAAGAATGGATAGAGCTTTGACGGACGTTGGGCCTGCAAAGATTGGGAATCCGATATGTGGCTAATGGGTACGTACTTTCATCATTCCCATCAAAATCTTAATTTGATCCAATAAACTTCTCATACTACAATCTTATTTGGCAATTCATAAGAAAGAAAGCGTACTGATCCAAATGGTTATCCAAGAGGTTTTGAGGCAGCTACACAATCCCTACCGCATGGTTGAGAACATCTAACCCCCCATGGGACTGCCTTAAAGCTATCGCACGTTGAATGATCAGGATCTGTGATCAGTTCGAGGAAATACGAGATGCCTTTGACTCTTGGGTTTTCTCTTGTAAATGGCCGTCACTATTTGTTAGAGATCAAAATAAGACAGTTGAGTCAATGTGATTTCCCCGAAAAAAGATTCCGATCTTTGCAAGATTCGAATAATAAGTTTTATGCACAATCAATAAGCTTGATTCTTAATTTTAACGATGAATATGATAAGCATGCTTTGGAGTCAAGAACAGTATGATTTCAAACAAGAAAAATATAATGACTTTTTTCATTGTATTTTCTTTAGGTCTATTTCCCAATGTCATTTAAATTTTTTTCACAATAGAATCTTATTGTGAAAAGTTTGAATAGTAAGCCTTCCGTAGATGCAAAAATCGTGTCAATTGAATGTTGCAAGGAAAATCTATGCACAATTATACAAAAATCGTGTTAATGAAGTATGCATGTTGGGTCAGCAGATGACGTGATGGTTAGTGACCACTGAATATTTTCTCATGAATTAATGTATGTTGATGTGCGCTCAATGAAAGAGCACACGGAGGGAAGTCCCCAGCGACCACCCCAAAAAAGAAAAAAAGAAAAAAAAGAAAAGCCAACCAGCAAAAGGTACAGTATTGCGTTGAGTGCCCTTCTGTTCTGCACTTCTCTTATTCAATGATCTTCGTAAGTTTCAAGTCAACACCACTTGGATCTTTGAGATCTATTTAAATGAATTGTGCCACATTTATTACTGTCGTGTTTTGGAAGTGCAATTTGTGGGTTGTTAACTTGTCACTGCTTCGAACTTTTATCGCGATATTACTATAAAATTACTGTAACATAATTGATAAACAGGGCTTGGTTAGGAAAAAGGCTATTGCTACTTATGGAGTGCTGCCTGCTGTATAGCCCTCCGCCTTATGCTCTTGCATCTATATCAGCCTCGTAGTTTGACCCTTGTGTAAACAGATTTGCTACTGCCGCATTAGAAGGGACCGTATGCTCATGGCTGCTGGAGGTTAAAGGAAGGAGCAACATTCATCCAATTGAATTATCTCTTTGCTTTAATGGCCATGCCTTGTATGTAGTAACCTCTTTAGATTTGTTGAGCAATCACTATCTTGTTTAATTCCTTTCTGCAAATTGTACTGGAAATTGGGAATAGAAATAACACGGCTTGTCTTTCTACTTATGTGGTTGATGCGAGATTTTCCCCTGTACTTCAATCGGGATTTTTCACTAAGGGACATTGTGATATAAAGTAACAAAGAACGGAATGAATTGCCGTGGATAACTTTTAACAATCTTTTTTGCGGCCAAAGATTTTGTTTGTCATTTTGGATCCTGAGACAGCACGTTCCTTCTCTTAGTGTTGATGTCCCGTTTTATGGTACACAGCAGAGATTCAATGCTGATGAGATGCACACCGGTCAATATCGTGGCTTTTCATTATCAATATGAGAATTTTATCCACCACCCACCTTCCTCGTGGCACCAGATATAAGCCATATTGAGTTTAATTTTGGCTGCGGGGACATTGCCTATGTTAGTTCGAGCGGACCAATAATGGCCCCAGCTGGATGTAGCTCCAATAACATGAATGTGGTTGTAATGGGATACACTGACTCCACCTTCTACTTCTCCAGCCTCTATAATCTGTCATGAAGGTCTGTCCTTTTTCTTCAACTGAAAATATGAATTTTGTGCTCGGCTTGTACTTTCCAAGCGCCAGATGTCGCCTACAAGGACGCCTCATTTAGATGAGGCGGTGCATCTTTTTGGGCCAACTCGATTGGGGAGAGTTGGGGAGATGAATTTATTAATTACGTATGCTGGAGTAATTGGTTGGAGGAAGCATAAGGTATGGGCAAAAATAATGTCCCCGTAATCGGCGCAATTGGTTGTAGGTCTCGACAGGGTTGTCGAACATTAGACAGCTTTACTCTCTTCACTACGGAGAGGCTTCTTTGTGACTTTTACCTATGACTTCCATGTCGCAACTTTACCATCTATAAGGCTGATGGCTCGATGGAGAACCTCGGGGCCCCGCTATCTGCTCGCCGACCGGGAGCGCGGCTTCGTCTGTGGACACGCTGACTCCAGCAACTAACTAGCAGGTTTTTGGAGAGCAAATTGGGGGAGTAGGCGCGAGTTTCTCTGCCGCCGAAGCTCAAAGAATACGTCGTAGTTCCAAAGGGACGGCGCTCGTTTGGCCATCCCGGAATCTGGGAGCGGCGGACGGCGGGTACGGGGCATTCATCTTCTTCGTTGTTCGCGACTTCCCTTCTTTTTATCCCCTTGAAGTGTGTTTTTATACATTTAAGGGGAGGGGGAGAGATAAGCAGAGACCTCCCTTTTCTTATTTTTTTTTCTTCTCTTTTCAACCCTTTTTTCTGTGCTTGTTGGATTCTCCGCCGCGACCCTTCTTAAATTGCCTTGCTTTTCTTTTCTCTCTTTCTTTTTTTTTTTTTTAAAGAAAAAAAAATTCTGGGTCGGCCTTTTAGCAATCCAATTTTTGCGTGGCTGATGCGATTCAGGGGCTGCAGCCCCTGTTCTTGCTTTTGATTGGGGCCTGATAGATGGTGGGGTTTGGTAGTTTAGACAAAGGTTGATCTCACAAACTTCAAAACATTCTTTGCCCAAGCACGTTCTGCTGTGTCCTACACTTATTTCCTTCGAAATTGGTGTTTTTCCCCCTTGTCCTTCATGAAAGTAATGAGACTGGGACTTATGGCAAATGCAATGGGTAGAGGTTCTACTATTGAGATACCTGGGATTCTTGATTACTTGAATGAACTTCTGATTTTCTCATGCTTGTTTGTGTGGTGCTTTTGCTTTGGCTCTTGCATCGAGAATTTTTAGTATGAAATGAACTATGATTTTGAACATTAAAGAAGAGGGGATTGGTATGGTTCTCCATTCTGGGTTCTCAAGAACCATCCCACTGGATTCTTTTCAGGTTCCAGCCCTGATGTGGAACAGGTCTGCCCGTACCATGCTTGTCCCTAGTTATTTCCACTGCATATTTTATATGGTATTGATGATAATGTAAGTTTTAAGTTAATTTGCTTTCAGTTGCAAAATTCTGATTTATTAATGCATTGGTTTTCTGATGACGCGAGCTTGAAAAGCCACTTCCAGATGCAAAGTTGCTATTAGCTTTGGGTTGACTGTGGACTCTTGTTTACAAACTCTATCCGCACTTTGGTGGAGCTACTTGTTTGATTGAATATATTATTACATATCCTTGTTCCATTGTATGAGTTGTAACTAATACTCTGCCTCAATCTTTGTTGTGTATAGATATTCTGTTGCGCGGGGCTTTAGTGCATAGGACATATAACCTTGAGCTGGACTGCAGCAAGCATCATGGTGAGAGCCTTATCGAACCTACTCCTCAAGGGCATTACAGGGTCCCCAGGAGGATGCTCTAATAGAATGGTGAGCTTTTATTCCTGTGTGAACTAGGGGAAGGTGCAGTTATACCAGTTATAATTGAACGACTGGAGGTGCATAGGATTCATTTCTGAAGTCTAAAGATGGTTTTTGAGGTGTGCCCTAAGATCTTGAGTAGAAGCTAGGTTTGCCGGGCAAACAAGAGAACCGACATAGAAACGCCCACAGGGGATGTTGCACTGAGTAGTGGAGTCAATGTAAACCCCTTTCTTTACACAGAAGGCCTTCATTAGAATTACGTAGGTTATTTTTGTAAGGACCCCATGTTGCTTCTTGTCCAGCACGACTGTGGTGCTCATGTGATGCTTCACTGATGGAAGTGCAACGCTGGCTGTTATGGCAGTGACTTCCTATTTCAAACTTTAGCTTCTTTTCATAGTCATTGCCAATGTAACAACTTTTAAACAAACTCAAATATCTTTATCAAAGGATAGTGTAGGCACTGCTCGAGTGAGATAAAAGCCATTTTTTATTGGTCATGTGTTTTTAGTCCCACTAACTCTCAAGCCTTATTTCTGATAGTGTCTGAATTAGCTTAGTCTATGTTATCTTTGTGTTTGCAATAATGCGCTAACTACCCTTTTGCAACTGTTATTAGCAGGTATCTACACCGTTTAGTCTAAGAGGAATGAGATAATTCACTACTTTACTAAATGACCCAGACATGCATGATGACTTCAAACCTTAAGTAAGTTTCAGTGTTCTGCCATTTTTCTAAAGGATTTTGTTGAACAGGTAGGTGCTCCATGACATGACATGACATGACACGGTTATCTAGTTCTTTGTTAGGTTCTGTGATCCTAATGACTTTGCTCATCTATTCCCTTCATTTGCTTAACTTCATTATTATTATGATTTGGGATGTCAAGGAAAATCCTGTGTTGATATACATGAAAGGGGTCCCTAAGTTTCCACAGCATGGGTTCAGCTCTCTAGCTGCAAGAGTATGGAAACTCAACAGTAATTTTTCTTGCCTTTTATAGCGTTTTCAACATGTCTTTGGTGGACTTACCTAGCGCTGCTTTCAATATGAAAAATTATGGGGACGTAGTATTGACAAATTTGCCTGCTGAACATAATGCGTGATTTTTGTTCTAGGTTTGTACTAGAACTTTGTGAAATTGGGATTTGTAGAGCTGGTTACAATTTGATTGGGGAGGAAAGTACAGGACTGGTTGGTTTTTAATTGGCACGAGAATTACCATGAGCTGATCTTGACTTTGCTGGACAATACTATGGGAGGAATATACTCACATGCCATATGAAACTTCTTGAGAAGACCATGAATGTACAATTTAAAGCATGATTAGTACTGGGAATGTGAGAGTACTGATGCTGATCATCCTTCTGCATGTTTTATCACTACAAACATCAACATTCAAAACTAATAAAGAAATGGTAACTGTAAATATTTATGTTGAAACGTCTTTGTCCTGTATAGTACCCACACATCTCGTGCCTCAGCGGAAGCATTCTCAAGGCAAGCCAGGCAGATAGCTTTTGTCAATTGCTTAGTTTCCCAAAATTTCCATTATCAAAAGAGCTTTGGTGGGCAAGAAGCCATAAAACTGAAAATATTTCCATCCAAATCAGCTATATTTATTTTTCTTCTCCAACGTCTAAGGGTGATTAATTTCTCTTTCTGTATGACAGGCTTGTGCATTAACTATCCCATTTTGTCATATGCCGATTACGAGGCTTTGTCATATACAGACATATAATATTATCCACCTCTTTTGATGTCTTGCACGGTAATCATGTGCATAGAAGAAAATGTTGGTGATTCTTCATTCTGATCTGTTTCTTCTTGCACATCGTGATGCCTACATGATATGTTAGTGTTTGGGATTTGATTGATTGACCTGTTGAAGTCTTCTTTCCACTCTCGCAGATGTTCCTTTAAGTGTTAGGAACCTTTTGGAAGATGCAGAGCTGAAAAGTGCCATAATATATGTGGAGTGTTATGAGAATGCCCTTTCAAAGAAAAATTCCTCACAAGTGCTAGAAATATTTTGAAAGATGCAGAGTGCAAAAGTTCTGTGGAAGCTTTCGGGAGAGTCTCACCTACCTTTTGACAGTGCCTGATTTTGGCTGATTTTTCTATCACATTTTACTTGTATGCTGAAAATGTTTCCGATGCCTTTGATATAACATATTTAGCAATGCCAAGATGATTAAGAGTTCAGATACTACCTCAAAGCTAGAGCGTGCAATAAAAGTTTCTTTCGATTTTTTCCTTTCTTGTTGGGCAATACTTCAGCCTCTAGTTTCTGCCCAAAATTCCATCCATCACATCAAGGCGCTCTGGTAATGGCATGGGCTTCTGCTTTTTCAGCTACGTTTTGAGAACAATCGTATGGCATGTTGTCATGGTTTTGTTTTTTGTAGAATAGAGGAGCTTACACCATGAATCTATGTTGGCTGATTTATGCTGAAATTTTCTATTGTGGTGATGAGAATAATGCGTAGGATTCTGTTTTCTTAGCCATTCAATCTTTTGCAGCAATTGGCCTCCAGAAATTAACAAGCTGGGGTTCATTTGAAGTTCTGATATTATTTTGAATTTGCACTGGGTGAGGCCTCGTTGGATACCATTTCTGCTCTTCCTACTTCCAATTAGTTTGGCTGATGTGGCTGTTTTTTTCCATCCAGAGAGGAGAGTAAAAGGAAAACCTCAAGGATATTGCAGCTAAGCAGGAAAAGTAGGCTTAAGCAATACATGGCCAACTGGAGAGAAAACAGGAATTTTGAGGTTTGCTTGGTTTTCATTCAACCATTTGCCTTTCTTCTTATTTTGGTGCTTTGTGATGATCATAGAGAGTATAACGGTGAACTTACCTTGAATAATCATATACCATGCCTGATTCATGCATCAAAATTATGTAGCTTCTATTGTGATTTATGTATCAAATGTTGCGTGGCCAATGCTTGCAGAAGGTTAGGGTGGTCGTATGGTGATTTTGCTGCTCCTGCCGGTGCTTGTTTTGTTGAGTGTAAAAAGTTGAGGCATTGTCTATGGGCTTCTGTTTTCATTGTTAGCTAATTCTATCGGCGAACAGGTGAAAAACATGCACCTTGTAAGATACCTATGTTGATGAGGTATGCTAGCAGAGTTTTTCGTTCATAGCGTAGAATTATACAAATGGAACGACCACTAAAAATAGAAGAAGAGAGAATTGCGATTTAGGTGGTGAACAGAACAAAGAGTAATCCTATTGAATTTTTGGTGAAGGGGGAAGGAAGGTCCTCCAAGGCTTTCATTATGGTATCTTTCTCTTATATTTTATTTATTTATTTTGGTCAGAATCTCTCTTCTATTAGAATTTAGAATATTTAAGAAATGCTCTAGACATCATTTCATTTCAGAAAACATGTTAAAATATCTAAATAATAAATCATGTTTTTATCTAATAGTTTAAGCTTTTAAAACAGTTGGCATTGTTTCCATCAAAATTTCACGTAATATCAGAATTGGAGGTCTTGAGTTTAAATTTTTCCAGACCCCATATGTCTCCCAAATTAAATATTTTCATGCTTAATACTAGGCAAAAAGAAAGACCAATAGACGAACATTAGAGATTGATAATCCCATATAGAACCAAAGTTCAAATGATAAACTAGGCAGGTAAAGCTTTAGATGTCATCTATGATTGCAATCCGATAGATTTTCAGTGTTTAGTTTTCAATGTCTTCTTTTTTAAATTTTTTTAGCTTTCAATGTCTAGAAAGGTGAAAGTGGTGTGATTTTTCTGTGACATGGACGCAACAAAGATTCTGATTTTCTACATGTCAAGATCATTGGGTAATCTAATAGGATTCTGAATTCATAGGTTGAAATAAGTGTCTCAGAGTCTGTATATTCAATTGAGCTTTACTAGCACAATACTTTTTGGATTACTATGAGAATCCACATTTTAAACAAATTAGACCACACAACAATTTATATTTATTTATCATTTGTTTCTTATGGTTCAAAACAGACTGTTATTTTCATCGTAGAATAAATATTGTCACTCAATTATTTCTCTAATCTAAATTAAAAAGATATTTTTTACTCCATAATTCTAAAGATGAGAGAAAAAAACTTTCTTAGTATATATAAAAAGGATGGTACATGCTCATATCTACGTATTTTAAAAGATCTTTATATATGCATAAAATACTGAAAAAGAAAGAAACTAGATCAAATCCTACAAAATTTAAATAATAAATACTTTCTTTTTGTCATTCTAACATCTCTTTTATCTGATTTTGACATCGTGCCAGAAGAGAATGAATCATGTCATGATTGTATGATTGCATGCATGCGAAGTTGTTTCGCTTGCTTGAATTAATGTAAAGGACCGTCGTAGAAGTCATCTTGCGCTATTCCGGTGATGGATTTTGATGACGTGGGATTAGTGCTGTTAAATATTGCCAACACAATGTTAAAGCTGTTAAAAATTTATTCGCCTGAAATTTTTTTGTTCTTTTTTCAAATTCTCTCTCTCTCTCTCTCTCTCTCGTGATTATAAGAGTGACAAACTACAATCAAGGTACAGTCAGAAACATAATTATAGAAAGACCTCATAATACATATAAATCACGTATTAATACCTCAATCCGAAGTAAGTGTAGTAATTGAAAGATTGGATCTCAATTACACAAAATGCAGACTAGGTAGTCCCTTGGTGAAGATGTGTACTGGCTAATCAGCTATAAGCAGGTAGCGAACTCTTAGATTGCCGAAAGTATCCTGCTTTGGAACGAAGTGAAAAATCTGACTTAATGTGCTTGGTGCGAGCACAAAACACAGGGTTGGGAGTAAGATAGGTGGCATAAATGTTGTTGCAATAAATGGTGAGAAGATAAAAAAGGGTGACCCCAATTCACAAAGTAAATGAGGAATCCAAATAGTCTAATAAACATAGTGAGTGATACAACACTCAGCCTCTATACTAAAATGAGCTATGGTGGATTGTTTCTTGGCACTCAATGAAACAAGATCGACACCTAGAGAAACACAAAAATCTGATGTGGACCGTTGAGTATCAAAAGCACCTAGTCTTGTCTATTTTTGCATAAGCAATCAATGAAGTGGGAGAATACCACTCAATGAGCAATCTGGGAGTGGATGTGCGAGCTAATTGCTAGTATAGACATTTGATGGCCTAGAGATAAGGTAATCTGGGTTAATGCAAGAATTGATTAACCAAGTTAATAGCAAAAATAGTATCAAGTCTTGTCACGGCACATGCTGTAGTGAACCAACCATCTATCAAGACAACGTCAAAAAAAGGAGAAGCTCACCATCATTAGCGAATAATAGAGTTTTCAAGGCCAAAATTATAGACACGGGTTTAGCCTTAACAAGTTCAAACTTGTGCAAAAGGCCATTAGCATAGTTGGCTTGAAATAAATATGTACCATCGAGTGATTCTAAATGACAAAGAAATAGTGAAGTGGTCTAAAGACAGTAATAGATGAGGAGTATAACCAGTGACAAAAGATATCATCAACATACTATATAAGTTATAGGCTGCCTCGAGAAGGAGCACAAACGAATGAAAGAGGATGAACTTACTGGCACAATATGCATCTCTATTAAATAGATTACACAACATCATAACATTTGTAACACGTTCTTAATTCCAAAAGAATTCCTCACCAGTCCTTGGAAAATTATTACAAACGATGACACATTTGATCATCGAGGAAAATCTTCTTGTAAGATTAGAAGTGCAAATTCTAAAAATGAATTGTTTCTAATTCTAGGATTGAGTCAATATTTGGTGTACGGGATGGGGCATCTTGTATTTGGGGATTCTTTAACCAACTTTGAAACCTCCTTGACGACCCTTTTTACAAGTTCTCCTTCATACCTGCCAATTGCCAAAAAAAAATTGAAGTAAGCTCTAAGTAGTATAAGAAGCAAATTAAGACTTTGATGAGCATGAGGAAAATAAGTACCCATTGGCGATTTTCTCCGATACCCATCCTTTGAAGGTCCCAACCTTCTTGAGAGCTTGCTCCCACCGCTCATAGGTAGTTGCATCAACAAGATTCTTATGTTTAAGTATCCTCTGTCCAAAAACACCTGATAGGTCTCGCACGTTTGATCTCTTTACTTTATAGAAGATGGGCAATATCTTTTGGCCCTTCGTTTGATGGCATTCAACCATTTGAGCTAGCTCATTAAGGCACCAAGAAGAGGAGGCATAATCTTCAGAGAGAATTGGAATGGATATCTTGCAGTAGTTGATAGCATCATAAATCTCATTATCAATATTTGTACCAATGAGAGATGAATCATCATCATCAAATACTTTGATTCCTTCAAGCTTAAAGCTAACGCGGAGGAAAGCAGCAAGGCTATGTCGAGTATCAGGGCCACGAATAGCTAAGAACACTTGGCATTTACTTTCTCTTCTTTTCTTCTTCGAAAAGTGAAAAAGCACTGTTATCCAGTAAGACAAATCAAAGTGATGATGATAATATATAGCCAAGACGAATCACACCAAAATCCCAAAAGAATAAGGTAACTTTGGAAGCCACGAAAACGGTCTAGGTCATAAACCGCATGAACCTTACGTGGTTTTTTATGTGGAATTGAAGAATGGCCAAAGCTCTCACATGATGAATACAGAGAATACTTTCGAAAGGTAGGTGCTTGGCTCAATGGAATTGGGACATACCGGAGCTTATGAACGTAGGGAGCCGTTCAATCCACATCATCTTCAAGTCACTTGAAACCTTTGCGACTACCATTTTCACCAGCTCTGCTTCATGCCTGCACACACACACACACACACACACACACACACACACACGAGTAAAACCAAAGTTAGGCGTCCAGTTTGATTTCTTCCTTCCACTAACTCTACGATTTTAGATCGGTCATTCCCATATAAGTACACGGGCTTTTTGGATTCATAAATACAAATATACATACCCATCAGCTATGGTATGTGATATCCATCCTTTAATCTTCGCCACAGAAGTAAACGCATTCCACCATTTTTCCATTTCTTCTGCACTGATTTGCATCTCAGGTCTACCTAGGGTGTTTTCAAAGTTAACGCATTGGCGATGGATATCACCAACATCCACCTTGTAGAATACAGGGAAGACTGATTTGCCATCCTTTCCCTGGCAATCCATAATCTCTTTGAGCTCGCGGAGGCACCATTTACTCTGTGCATACTGTTCGGAGATGATCGGGATGGCAATCCTGCAACTCTTAATGGCCTTGAGAATCTCTGGGCCTATCTGCTCGCCGACTGGGATTGAATCATAATCCCTGAACACGTGGAGACCAGCAGCTACTAGGCTGTTATACAGGAAATCAGTGAAGCCGGTGCGAGTGTCTGGGCCTCTAAAGCTCAAGAACACATCATAGTTCTGATGGACTGCACTTCTTTTCTTTTGTAGCAATCTGTGAGCGTACACAGATAGAGGGGCCAGAACAATTGCCAGGACAATCATTTTCTTCATTGTCCGTAGCTTCCCTTTTTCTCTTTTGGGATCTAAGTAAGTACTCTTTCAATGCTCTCTCTTATCCAAGATTTGATGCTATCAAGATTCGAGTCAACTGTGTATATTATTGTAGGAAATTGAGATCCATTTTCAATCAATTCTGAAAACTACTTGTTTAGCCATGAAGAAATGAAGACTCAAGATCGTGGAAACAAGCTAAGAAAATTACTCATTAGAAAAAGCCTATAAGAAAAGATGATGAGTCCAAGTTGAATTTAAAGACTCTAATTTGAAGAAGTATCAAAGAAAATCCCCTCGAACAAGCTAGAGAAGTCTCCGTTCATGGAAAACGTGATTTCTTCGTTAGCAATGTTAAATTAACACGGGAGTCCGTACGCAGATCTGATCCACACGCAGAGCATTTATCGGTCAAAGTCTTGAGCGGATAAACATTATATGAGGAAAAACCATGGCTCCTGCTTTGTCCCTAGGAGTTTGTTGACTGAGTCCCCCTTCACGTGGGGCCCAGCTAGCACAGAAAAGGAAAGGGCAAAAGTCAAAGTGCTTCGTCCAAGTGTGCGTGCCCGAAGTGAAGAGGAGAGAGAGTGCACCGAGATCAGTGGAGAAGAAAAACAAAGAGAGCTGAGATTTTGCTGTTCCTATTCGAGAACAAATATTAATGGAATTGGCTCAAATTTGGCTATATTATTTGTGAGATAAAAAGCTACAAATTGACTTGGCCTAAATTGACATGATTAAAATGTTTATAAGTAAATTTACATCTATACAATAACTTTATGACGTTTTGAATAATAATTCCCATCTCCTTATCTTGGCACATGATTAAATGGCAATGTTCATGCATGTGATGCCATTTCAAGACAATATTATTGGCAATGGCATTGTTCATTCATTCTTGAATTGAGGACAATTTCGAGTATAGGGAAAAAAAGGAGAGATAGAAATGAGAGGAACTCAATGCACAATTTCCATTAAAAAAAATGTTGCCTGACATGCAATTTTGATTTAAAAAGAAGTCAGTCAAGTCCAAAGTCTTTTAGAAAGATAAAGGACCTCCATCCGATACCGGACTATCTTTTAACGAAGACAATGCACTCTTCTTACTGTTGTCTTTTTTCTCTTCGAAGTATGATTAGTTGATGTCTTAAACTATTTTCCATGTATCAAATTATGTCCATTTTTTTTAATAAAATGCGAAAGAGGCATTTAGTTAGGATGAAAGGGGCAGAGTATCATAATTCAAGGTCAGTTCGTTCGACCAGGCCACCATCAGCGGGTTGTTCGCTCGCGACTAACCGA
Source organism: Eucalyptus polyanthemos subsp. polyanthemos (assembly GCA_017140185.1). Classification (NCBI taxonomy): domain Eukaryota; kingdom Viridiplantae; phylum Streptophyta; class Magnoliopsida; order Myrtales; family Myrtaceae; genus Eucalyptus; species Eucalyptus polyanthemos. Next base: position 16,845,677 of record CM029460.1, read on the forward strand.
GACAAACTCATTTTGCATTCCCACACGACAACGACAATTACATCAATCAATACTCCTTATTAGACTTTGCAATTGACTCTAAGATGCTGACTGGTTTCTCCTTTGGTTTTCAGGACAGCGAGATATTCATTGCCGTATGAGTTCAAAACACACCTTAGCGTTTTTATTTATTTATTATTTTGCTTGCTTGCGGTCGGTACATGATATTGATATAAGCTTTCAGCTTTTGACTATTAAAATCAGCACCCTAGCAAATAAACGATCACCAAAGCTAGGGTCTCCACATACTCTTCGCGTTCCCACTGCGTTCCAACACCTTTGGAGTTTTCTGCATTAGTTCGATGTATTTGCACTCGAGAGCCTCACGAAACAGCCGAGTTGTAATATGAAGTGTTAAATTATGTAACGAGTTTAAGCCGTGCACAAAGCTCGACCAGTTTGGAGGATTTGATTTAGTTATTAAAACAAAAATAAGCCTGGTCTTTTTATCCAGCGCAAATCTGGACTCTTGGGGCGGCGGAAGTTGATTTTCTTTTCTCTTAGGATTTTTTTTTGAGTGGAATGATTTCTTGGACCTTTCTTGATATTGTTGCACAGGAATTTCTTTTTGAGTGGAATGACTTCTTCGCTTGCATATATTCTCTACATATATTTTTATTTTGTGGAGCCAAGGAGTAATCAGAGAAAACAAGATAAAAGCGTAAGTTTTGCTTTAAAAAGCCTGCAGCAAGGGAGGAAAAAGAAGTCGTGGGAACGTGACCGGCCTTCTCGGTTCGGCCGTGCCTAAGGCTTCTGCTTTGACTTTGAAAATCCAGTGATCTATACCGTGAGTTTTACGTTAAATTGAATTACTTATTTGTAATTTTTGCATTTGAACTTAATTTAGATATGAAAAACACTCGAATATATGAGTGAGTATAATTTTAATTATTTGATTATAGTAGATTAATTACTGCTGGCTTTTCCTGTAAAATAAATAGTGATACTCGAACTAAATTACGTAAATCTATGTTGTCTTTTATTATTCATAATTTATTTTTCTGGTGATTTCGCATTAATTTGATTGCAAGGTCCACTATATGTTTTGTGTTAATATTACAACATTAAAAAAAAAATTACAACATGAAGCGAGAGAGTGCCTCACGTTGCACCAGTACCATTACTCGATGTAGCACAAGGCTAGAGCGAAATTGCATGTCTATCGTGCTTGGATCTGATTGTGATGAGCAAGTGAGCAAACGTGAAGATTGACGACAATGGTAGGGGGGGCACCGATGATCTGGGCCTCATTTGATCAAGGATATTAGAATATTAAATAACAAACTACGCCTCATCTAATAGTTTAAGTTTTTAGAACATTTGGTGGTGATCCCACAAATCTTCACAAAGAAAATAGAGACTTTCATATGTCCAAGTTGTTGTTGGCTTTGCAATTCAACGATAAGTTGCTTATGATGATGATGATGATGGAATTTCTTATGAGTTGCAATGGGAAATGAATGTGTTCTTGACTTGTGAGTAGAATTGGACTCTCAGTCAATTCGGATTTGCGCGGTAAGTAATTGATAGATTTTGGAAAGAATGCGGAAGCACCACGGCTTGAAAAAATGGTGCAGATTGGACTGAAAAAACAGTTTTGTAAACTTCCTAGAAGGGATCATGTTCGGAAAACTTAAAAGTAAAATTTAGAGAAGATACACTTGAGGAAGTGCAGCACGGGGCAAAGGACCCTCACCCGACAATATTCCGGAACTGTTTATTTAGAATTCCGTCAAGATTTATAATATTATCTGAATTTTGAAAAGTATGAAGAAAAATAATATTTGGAATTCACCTGTTGAATGTCATGATTATTTCGGATGTTTCAGATCAAAAAAAATTCAAAGCTTATTTGTCAGCAAATTATAATTAAGTAAAAAGATGAAAATTAAAAACCTAGCCAGACACCCGATGAAACTTACTCGAGCTGATCGAGCTTTGAAATTAGATTTCTTGAACAAACCATCCGATTTTATCTTCATGCCCGTTGCTTCGGAACTGTACATCCGATTAGATTTGGTTGACCCCTGCAGATTTGAATGAAGTTTGCGATATCCACGGGCTTGATAACTGGGCCTAGGAGGGTATCGGCCAACCAATGATCACCTTTAAACCCCCGCACAAAAGTCGATAGAAAGATTTAAAAAAAAAAAAAAAAAAAAAAAAAAAAGAGCCGGATATCGACTGGGAAGTCTTTACTACTATCTAGATACCATATGCCTTGTTACGTGATGAATCGGTCATGATCGCTACTCACAGTGCGAGTCTTACCATGAACACAATGAGCGGGGCTCTGTATGTGTCCTCCCCTCTACTATAGTCTTTTCCCTTTATCTGATACTTCATGTTAATAGGGACTAGGGAGAATTTAAGCTAATTTTATCTGGATTCAGAAGACAATCTCCCGGGTGCTTAAAAAATTTCAAGCCATAGAATTCTGCTTTCATTCAAACACGGTGCCTGTGCTAATGACGGTAGTTGGACTACGAATGGCTGCATCAAGCCATATTCATTGGTCCGTAAGAAAGTATGGTCTATCAAATAGAGGGAGGTCAGAGTGCATCTTCTTACGAAATGAGGACATATTCATTGCAATATAAGATGTTCCAACTTTTCATCTTCCTTTTGGGGAGAAGAATTTCAGTTCTGTCTATGCATTTTGTGTAATATTTTGACTTAGTCAAATGGTGGGCCCATAAGCAAAAGAAAAAGAAAAGAAGAAGAAAGAAAGTGCATATTCTTAAAGAAAATGGGTTAATACCACGAAAAATTCCAAACTTGTACACAAATTTACTCTCCGTTAATTTCCATGTAATCCTATCAGATGCATACTTAGCCACTTTATAAGGATTGATTTGTAATGTAATTATTCATTACCCAACCACATGCCAATGAATAGAAGTATTAGAAAGTAATAATCAGAAAACAACTAGTGGTCGGGTGAAAGCTATTGTGAGAGTATTCTAAGAAAGGGAATCTTTCACCCAAATGATGGTCGAATTAAACCAAGGTTTTTCATTCGTTCTCCACTAGTACTTGTTTGTACTCTTCCCACACTACTTTCATGTGGGAAATTTCATTATATAGTCTAATTTAAAGAGACAAAACCTATTTCTTCAACCCGTGTATTATTATCTTACTTTTGCCAGCTTTTCATTATTAACTTATCTTGCATCGCAATTATAAGACCATTGAGACACTTAGGATTGCACGGGGTGCGACCCGCCCGAGTTGTGCACGGATCGTCAACATCCAAGAATCCCATAATTCTGTTGAGCGACAAAAACATGTTGCTTAAAGTTCGTCCATTCACCAAGAATGCTATGATAATCACAGATCCCCAATGTGCGTGTGCGTGTGTTGTGCCGCTGTAAAAGAGGTTTTATTATATGATTTGAAGAATTGCTTTCCTTCCTAGGTTCTTTGTGCTTATGAAGTTGATAAAGCTTTGCCCTTGTGAAGATTGTCAATCATCTGTACATAAACCTGACCGAGCTTTGATAATTTTTATGCAAATCGGACAGAGCTATACCACTAGAAAGTTAACTTGAAGGCGACTGAGATTCGAGTTGGTCTTCTATATGAACATGGAAAAGTTCAGATTTTCGAAGAGGTGACATCAATGGGATATGTAGCTTGAATCCAACGGAATCTTGATATTTGGAAGGGTGAATAGTTAGATTGGTAAAAAGCGATATGGAGATTTTTTTTTTTTTTTGATCAGGAAATAAAACTTAATTATAAAGAGAGGAAATACAGTCAGCAGCTATTAGGTCAGATAACAACAAGTCGAGAAGGGGGGAGGGGGGGCGCTTCGGCCCAAGAAGGGGAGAGGTAGCCGTTGCTGTGGGCATGTGCTGTCCAATCAGCAACTGAATTGGCAACCCTAGCACAAAACCTAATTTGCAAAAGAGGGATGGAGCGACAGAGGAGAGGGACTTCATGGAGAAGGGGGCGGATCTCCCATGGAGGCTCTTGCCAGCCATTGAGGGCTTCAACCAAGACAAGGCAGTCCGATTCAATCTCTAGGGGGGTAGTCACTGAAGGGAGCTGAAGCACGTACCGGAGAGCACAAAGAAGCGCCTGTGTTTCTGTCTGCAGAGCGGACGCGGCCTGCACAGATATGGTAAATCCATCCTTCAAAAGCCCCGAATGGTCACGACAGATGACAGCAATAGATCCGGTGAGGTTACCGGAGATGAAAGCCCCATCGATGTTGATTCGGATGGACCCCGGAGGAGGAGATTGCCAAAAACAAGCCAAAGTGTCGCCTTGGTGACTATGTCGCAACAAAGAGGGATGGGAGAGCTGAGCAGAACGAAATTGGGTTGTGGCGGCAAGAACAACAGAGGATGGATCCAGGCGACGGTTGGAGAAGATCGCGCTATTTCTGGCTTTCCAGAGCTGCCAACAGACGGCTATAATAAACTCCAGGGCAGGTATGAGCTTTTTATAAAAAATAAGCCTAGCAAACCATTCATCGATGGGGCGGATACTTGTGTCTGCAAAAGAAAGACCGATTGACGGGTATGACCATATGTCAGATGTCCAGGGGCAGAAGAAGAAGAGATGCTTGATCGTCTTCGGTTGATGGGTGTGACAAAGAGGGCAAAGAGGATCAGGGCTGATACGACGTCGATAGAGGTTGTCCTTTGTGGGCAAGGCGTTATGGCAGACGTTCTAGCAGAAAACCTTGAGCTTCGGTGGGAGATGAAGCTTCCAAATGCGCTTCCAAAGTTGAGGAGGCGCCTGATATGATGATGAGGCATGTAAGGTCAGAGACTCTCTTTCTGATCCTCTGATAGAATGATAGCCACTGTGAACTGTATACTGGCCATTTGTTGTAGCTGTCCATATTAGTTTATCATTGATGAGGTTTCGTCGCACTGGAATGCTTAGTATGTCATGTACTGTTTGTGCATCATAATAGGTGTTTAGAGTCTCGATATCCCAGTTATTCGAATTCGGGACAAGTAGATCAGCCACCATTGTTGGTTCTTCACGCTGCAGAGGTCCACCAAGAATACCCCTAGGAAGCCACTAATCCTGCCTGATGTTGATATTTGTGCCGTCGCCAACCGACCACTGTAGATTAGGAAGTATAACCTCCCTTCCTAATAGTAAGCTTTGCCAGCCCCAAGAAGGGCGAACTCCTTTCCGGGCGTAGCGAAAGTCTTGTGTAGGAAAATAGAGTGCCTTAAATAGTTTGCTCCACAGTGAGGACGGCTGTTGGATGAGACGCCATGCCTATTTACCCAACATGGCTTTGTTAAAAGCTGCCAAATCTTGAAAGCCTAATCCTCCCTTCGCCTTAGGCTCTTGCAACACAGTCCATTGTTTCCAATGTATCCCCGTTTTTCGACAGTCACTCTGCCACCAGAATCTAGCAGTCTGTTTTTCAATAGATTTACAGATAGATAATGGAATTTTAAAAATAGACATTGCATATTGGGGAATGGCCTGCACAACAGTTTTAATAAGGACTTCCTTGCCACCCTTTGAGATTAGATTCTCCTTCCATCCCTCCAATTTGGAGTTCACCTTACCAAAGATCCAAGAAAAGAGCTCTCGTTTTGATCGACCCCAATTAGTGGGGATGCCTAGATATCTGCCCATTCGTTCCAGCACAGGTATTCTGAGTTCACTTGCCAGGTTAGCTTTAAGATGGCTCGAGCAGTCCTTACTGAGAAAGATACCAGCCTTGTTTCGATTGATAGATTGACTCGAAACTAAACAATATTGAGACAAAATACTTGCTATGGCAGTCAGTAATGGTGCCATTTACAAAGAATAGAGCATCGTCAGCAAAGAACAAATGAGATAGGGTAGGACTAAACCTGTTAAGTTTAACACCTGTGAGCTGTCCCACGTCGATGGCTCGATGAATGAGATTGGATGATAGATTCGTCAAGAGGATGAAAAGATAAGGGGATAAAGGATCCCCTTGACGAATACCTTTAGTAGGGCGGAAGTAAGCCAACTGTTGACCATTAAACTTGATACTGATAGATACGGTTGATATGCATTGGAAGATCCACTGAACCCATTGAGGATGGAAGCCAATCTTGTGTAGGTAGGCCTTCAAGAAGTCCCATTCAACTTTGTCGAAAGCTTTATGCATATCCATACGAATGATTGCCGGGAAGTGACGCCGACGTTTTCTGGTTTTAATCGATGGATAACCTTGTGGACCACCAAAATATTGTCCTGTATTTGATGCCCACTAACAAATGCCGATTGTTCAGGTGAAATCAGCTATGGCAAGATAGATTTCAGCCGATTAGCTAGGACTCTGGAAATGATCTTATAGGCGAAATTGCATAAACTAATAGGGCGGTAATGGTCAAGACTCTGTGGGAGGGGGATCTTTGGTACTAAGGTAACATCAGTTTGGTTGAGAGCCAAGGGCATTTTACCAGAAAGGAAGAATTGCTGGACTGAATTGAACACTACATTCTCTAGAGTGTCCCAGTTGGATTGATAAAACAGTCCATTGAGGCCATCCGGGCCCGGGGCCTTGTTCCCTCCTAGCTGAAAGGTGGGTGAGAGCCATATTCATTTCAGGGGTGACTAAGCAGGGGCACTGGTCGAGGATTGGACCATAATCGCGAAACCCAACGGATTGATATAGGTTTGAGAAATAAAGTTGAGTCCTGTCCTTTAATATAGTTTCATCTCTAACCCAGCCAAGTTCCTCATCTAGTAACATTGTAATACGATTACGCTGCCTTCTTTGAATGGTAGTGGCGTGAAAGAACTTAGTACTTTTGTCGCCCCATTGCAACCATTTGATTCTCGAGCGCATAGCCTAGAACTTCTCTTCTTGTTGCCAAAGCTGCTGAATTTCTGATTTAAGTGTTGTTACTTCATTTCTGTCATAGGGAATATCCTGTTGATTGATGATCTGTTGAAGTTTATATTGCAGTTCGCAGATTCTCTTGTTAGCATTTGAGAAGGTCCGACGGCTCCACGAGGAAAGTGCGAGACTGACCTTTTTTAAGAGGTATGGTAAATCATGGTGAGCATTGGTTGGATGCTGCAAAACATTGGAAATAACCTTGCTACAATCCGGGTGTTCGAGCCAAAAGGCTTCAAAAATGAAGGGGCGGGCTCGCCGAGGTTAGGAAGCTATAGTATTCAGAAGGAGCGGGCTGTGATCGAACCCACCGCTGTAAGAGCACTGACAAGAACATCCGGAAAAGCTAGTCTCCACTCAAAGTTACACAGAGATCTGTCCAAACGTTCCTTAATACTATCTTCGCCTTGACGGTTATTTATCCAAGTAAATGCACAGCCTTTGCTCTCTATATCAATCAAGGATCAGTCATGTAATACCTCGCAAAAAGAGGACATACGATGAAAATCAGCTAACTTTTTCCCTACTTTCTCCCAGTGGTAAATTACTTCGTTGAAATCTCCTACATAGAGCCACAGTAAAGAGTTAGTTACTGCAATCCGCCAAAGAACCTCCCAGAATTGCTGCCGAAGCCTAAACACTGCTGGCGCATGAATACAGGTGATACGAGTAGGTATATGGTTCCCCAAGTCAGTGCAAAACATATCGATAAAATTAGGATTCAAATGAACTATGCTGATATTGAGTTGAGCATGCCAAAAGATAGCTAAACCCCTTGCTAGACCAATAGGGTTAACAAAAAAAAGAGTGAGGAAATTTAAGCTGTGTTTGAATTTTTGATAACTTTGCAGGACCATTCTTTGTCTCCATTAAAAACAGGAGATTCGGGCGTTCTCGAGCCACAAGGGCCCGAAGGGCGTGAACTGTCAGGGTAGACCCAAGACCCTGACAGTTCCAACTCAGCATTTTCATTTTGCCAGCGGTGGCTTTTGAGGGCAAGCCACCTCAGCTCGTGTACTTTGCTTGTCAGCAATAAGCATGGGAGTGTCACACTGCTATGTTGGGCCAGCTACCGGTGCCCGAGTTCGGTCTTCTTCAATGCCAAGCACAAGTGTGTCCATTAGGTTTGCTTCATCCAAGTTATAGAGCAATAAACCTTTTTTGTCATAAGGCGTATACCGTTTTTGTTTTTTGGCAGCACTCATAATAGGTATCGTCTTAGAATTCTTGATCTTCCTGGGGGTCTGAGTATCCATAGTAGGAAGCTGAAGCCCCTTCATTTTAATTGAAGCAGGTATCAAAGCGGTATGAGTAGGAACTTCATCCATATATTCCATCTGAGAATGCAATTGGTTTATCCTTGTAGGGACATTGGATGTTGGAGAGACCGGGAGGTGGACCATGGCCGTGGTGGTGTGGCTGGCCGGGGGCAAAGGAGGAGCATTCGGCAGCTGTGACGGAGGCGTCTCGGGTATAGATTCTTCAGGTTGATCTAATATAGCATGAGGTGCTTAGAAAGATTGCCAAAAAGGACTAGGTTCTTTAAGTTCAGCCTTAAGCCACTGACCGTAGACCATAATGTCTCTAGTGTCAAATTTAGCTGCATCATGGGGAATTTCCTTGCAGTACATGGCATAATGACCCAATCTCCCACAAGAGTAGCAAAAATGTGAAAGACGCTCGTATCGGAAATCCAGCCACAGCAATTTCCCAGCAACACGAATCAGCTTGCCCGTTGTAAGAGGGTCTTGTAGAGTTAACTCAACCCGAACACGACTCGTTCTAGCAATAGGTCCCTCCTTTGTGTCAAGTCGGACTTCTAGGACCCGACCAATATCTTGCACAGCCTTGGTTACCAGAGTTTCAATGGTCCATTCCAAAGGCAGGCCGAAAATTTGTATCCAAAAAGCGCATGTAGAAAAATCATAACAATGTAGGGGGGTATTGGGTTGCCATGGCTTTAGAATAAAGAGATGACCGGAAAAAAGCCAAGGCCCACCATCCAGAATACGCTTTTTTTCAGCAGTCGACTGAAACTTGATGACATATAAACCACCCTCTCGTTGAGTAAATTCAACTCGCTCAGTTCGCCATGCTTTTTTTATAGTAGTCTGGAAATCAGGGAAATTGATGGACGGGTTAGAAAAGAGCATTCCAACTAAGGATAAACTGCATTCTTCCAACTTTTTAGGAGGTGGTGCATCATCCCATTCATTGATGTTCCGTTCAGTTGTAAGCTTACCCAGTCTGGAGCATAGGGCAGCAAGTTGCACAGAATCGGGGACCGCCTTGGAGGCCATTCAGTCTTACATAAACAGCGTCACAAAACTGAGCCGAGGGAAGCAGAGTCGGTGTGTCCAGACATGCCACATTCAGGTAAAAGAAGACATCCGCAAGAACGGAGGAGATGAAATTGTACCGTGCACTAGTCAGATGCGGGAGAAGAACGAACAAACACTGAGGAATCGCAGAAGAAACAGAGACCTTGTTCAAGTGGGTAATGCACAATCAGGAGCGATGAGAGGAGAAGCCATCGATAATTCCCAGGAACAGGACATGCAGAACGATTCTTCGGAAGACCAGGTGTAGACCGACTCCCAAACCCTTAGGAAAGGGAAAAGATGATGAAGATGCAAAGAGGGGTGGTAGATATTGAAGTTAGGGTTAGGTTGAAGAAGCAATAACTAAACAGAGGGTTTATGGTTCTCTGCACGTCGAGAGGAGAAGTTCTCTGCATTTCGAGAGAAAGATTTAGGGTAGGTGACCTTAAACTGGTGTAGTCGCGATATGGAGACTTGTTCTTAAGTTGTTGAATCTAACAAAGCTTTGATATCTCAGGTGTCAAAATTGCAAAATCCCTTTATTCTTTGGACTTTGTATATGGAGAACTTTGGAGAGATGAAAATAGTTAAAGCCACTGCAACCGAAATTTGGTAGCGTTGATAATCACATACTGAACCAAAGTTTAATATTTGGGAGGTGACAAACTAGACAGGTAAACCTTTAGCTTTTGATGTCTAGAAGGTGAAAGTGATGAAGGTTTTCTATGACTTGGATGTTGGGAGAATAATGACAAGCCCAATAATATCATATTAGCACAATGGCACAAAACAATCTCCCATCTTATGGAAAACTAATATGAAACAATGTAGTAGAGCATTGTAAATACTAAGGACACAAATACAAGGCAATTTTATGTGGAAAACTGTCTCGATGTGAGGAGATCAAAATTTATGGGACCAAAGTTCATCCAAAATCTTCACTATCAACAAAATTGGATAAACAAAATTCTTCTCTAGCTAATAACAGAGGTACATAGCAACAACAATATCAAGAACATCATTCTTGGCAATACACATGACCATCGTAAGAGATTAATGATAAATTTCACTAAAATGCAGGTTTGGTTCAACTCCCAAAAAAAACCTGATGAGGGAGCACAAAGCGACCTTTGATCGTCAACTTGATGAAAACCGGATAGCACCCTCTTTTTAGATTTTCTGCTCTCTTTCTCTCTTGCTTTAGCCTTACGACTCATTCTTTTGTGCCTACCACATAATAATAGAGAGAAACCCTATTTATTGAGGCCAAATATAGCCTCCAATCATTTCTACATACGGATTATCATATGAATTAAGTCTTTGAGCTTGTATTTCATTAGATTTCCTCTACATGAGATGTACCCAGCCCAACATTGAATGCAGCCAAGATCCTGAATTTCTACAAGGTTTATTGATTCCACTCAAATAGGATTCTGAATTCATAGTTTGACATAACATAAGTGTCGTGGTTTGTTTATTCTAAACTAAAACGGTACTTTTCATTTTTGTCCATATTTCTAAAGATGAGGAAAAAAAACGTTCTTAATATTTATAGAAAGGATGGTACATGTCATATTTGCGCATTTCAAGAGATTTTCTAGTGTCTAATAGTAAATAAGATTGAAATTTCAAATTTTACAAAAAATTTAAATCATTTTAAACAGATCTTTATATATGCATAAAATACTAAAGAAGAAACAAACCAGATCAAATCCTTCAAAAGTTTAATAAATAAGAACTTTCTGTTTGTCATTCTTCTCTCTCTCTCTCCTACTTTGTCTTCAAATCATTTCTCATTCCCCATCGTCTCTCTCGCATCTCCGACCATTTGCCGCAAAGTGAGCATACCCATTTTTAATATTTAGAGATAGAGAGAAAATAACTGGCTCTAACCCCAATTGGGAAAAGTGCCAAGAAAGTCTTAAACCTTTATTTTTGTGTCGATTTAGTCCTAAACCTTTGTTTGGTGCTGATTTAGTCCTAACCTTTTTTACGTTGTGCCAATTCAGTCCTTTCCGGCCAATTTTAGCTAGAATTTATTGACTGGATGCCGGCCGGCTGACGTGGCCTGATCGGCGTTGACGTGGACCACTTTTAATAATATTTTAATATTTTTGAATTTTTTTTCTTTTTTTCTTCTCATCTTCTTCCTCTAGTTGGTTGCCGAGGTTCGGTGATCGGCTAGAGGTGACGGTTGGCGAGGTCGAGGTCAACCTCGCTGGCCACCTCACCAGTGGCTGTGAGGTCGTCCTCAAGGCCTGGGTGGCGAGCCTCACCCTCACCGGATCTGGGGAGGGTCGAGCCTCGCCCATGGCCGGCGAGGGCAAGCCTTGCTAGCTTGGCACGAGGAGGCGGCTGGATTCGGTCCTCGAGGTCTTACAGAACCGAGGCCTATAGTCGTCCTCCTCCGACATGTCGACACCCAACGGCGTGGAGGTGAGCTTCGTGGCACACGCCAAGAGCGCCTTCTTGACGATTTTCAGGCTCAGGTCTTCGTTTGCTTCCTCGTCGTTGTCGTTGTCATCGTCGCTACCACCAAGCGGCACTGCGGACTTTGGCTTGTGCTCCGCGTCGTCTCCTTCGCCGAGCTTCACCACCGTTGGCTTCACTCTCCTCCCCATGCTCCACGCGTTGAGCTGGCGGGGCTCGCCCTTGTCAGCCATGGGCGAGGCTTGATCCTCGCCAAATCCAACGAGGGCGAGCCTCGCCGCCCAGCGCGAAGCTACCCTCGCAGCCACTAGTGAGGAGGCTGGCGAGGTCGAGGTTGACCTCGCCGGCCGTTGCCTCTGGCTGGTCGCCGAGGTCCGACGACCGGCTAGAGGAAGAAGATGAGAAGATAAAAGGAAAAAGAAAAAATTAAAAAATTAAAAATTAAAAATCAAAAAATCAAAAAGAAAAAAGAAAAAAAGAAAAAAAGAAAAAATATTATTAAAAGTGGTCCACATCAGCATCGATCAAGCCATGTCAGCAAATTTCGGCCAAAATTGGCCGGAAAGGACTAAATTGGCACAACGTAAAAAAGTTTAGGACTAAATCTGCACAAAAATAAAAGGTTTAGGACTTTTTTGGCACTTTTCCCAACCCCAATTAGGATTGCATGATTATAAATGTGATTAATAACAATTGGGATATAGCTAGAAATGAAATTATAGAAACACCTCATAATACATATAAATTATATATTAGTACCTCAATTTGATGTTGGTGTAACAATAGAGAGATTGTTTGTCAATAACCTGTAATGGAGACTATGTAGTCCCTTGGTGAAGATATTTGCTAGCTAATCTATTGTAAGTGAAAATCCAACTCGATGTGTTTGGTGTGAGCACGAAACATGAGGTTGAGAGCAAGATAGGTAGCAGAAATATTATCACAATAAACAGTGTGAGGATTAAAAAAGGGGGTCCTTTCTCATGATGTAAATGACAAATCCAAATTATCTTAGCAACATAATGAGTGATAGCATGATATTCATCCTTTGCACTAAAATAGGCTACAACGGGTTGCTTTTTGGCACAAAGAAACAATATCGACACCTAGAGAAACGCAAAAAACCAAGGTAGGCCATTGAGCATCAAAGCACCCAACCCAATCTACATTTGCATAAGCAGTCAATGAAGTGGGATGACACCGGTCAATGAGCAATAAGTGAGAGCATGTGCTAGTTAAACATTGGTATACACATTTGATGGCCTAGAGACGAGGTAATATAGGTTAATGTAGGAATTGACTGACCAAGTTGAGAGCAAAAACAATATTGGGTCTAGTCATGGATACATATTGTAGTGCTCCAACCATCGGTTGATAAAATGTCGGAAAAGCGAGAAGCTCACCATCCTTAGCAAACAACATAGTGATCACGGCCAAGGTAGTAGACACAAGCTTAGCCTTAATGAGTTTGAACTTGTGCAAATGGCCATCAACATTCTTTGCTTGAAATAAAAACGTATCATAGTGATGATTTTCAATGATAAGGAACTAGTGAAGTGGTCCAAAAAAATTTCATAGTAAATTCCTACGGGAATCGAGCAATCAAAGATGGTAATAAATGAGGAATATAACTAATGACTAGGATATTATCAGCATATAGTAGAAGATACAAGCTGCCTTAAAAAGAAGCATAGACAAATAACGAAGGATAAATTTACTCGCAAAAGATATATGTTTATTAAACATATTACACAACATCATAACATGCATAACATGTTTCTTAACTTCAAAATAATTCCTCAACAGTCCTTAATGTAAATGATGACACATTTGATCATCGAGGAAAATCCCATCGTAAAAGAGGAATCACATTTTCTAAAAATGAGTTGTTACTAACTCTAGGATTGAGTCAATATTCGATGGTGAGGGATGGGGGATCATGTGATTGGGGATTCTTTAACAACCTCGCAACCTCCTTGACGACCTCTTTTACAAGTACTCCTTCATGTCTATCAATTGCCAAATAAAATTTGAAGTGAGCTCTAATAGGATCAAATTAAGGTTTTGATGGGGATGAGGAAAGTAAGTACCTATTGGCAATTCTGTTTGATATCCATCCTTTGAAGGATCCCTCCTCCTTGAGAGCTAGCTTCCATTGCTTGTAAGTACATTTATCGACCATCTTCTCATGTTTAAGCATCTTTTCTCCAAAAACACCTGATAGGTCTCGCATATGCGAGGTCCTCACTTTATAGAAGATGGGTAATATCTTTTGTCTCTTTGTTCTCTTGCATTCAATCATATGAGCAAGCTCATCGAGGCACCAATAAGAGGAGGCATAATCTTCAGAGAGAATAGGAATGGAATCTTGCAGTGATCAATGGCATTGCAAATCTCATTATCAACATCTTTACCTATGAGAGATGGATCATCATCATTAAAAACTCTGAATCCTGCAGCCACAAGGCTGATATAGAGGTAAGCAGCAAGACTCTGTCGAGTATCAGGGCCATGAAATGCTAAGAACACTTAGCATTTACTTTCTCTTCATTTCTATTCCAAAAAGTGATGATGGACTGCTCAGACAAAACAAAGTGATGATTATAAAATATAGCCAGGGAGAATCACTCAAAATTCCTATGACTAATATAACTTTTGAAAGCCACGAAATCGGTTTAGGTCATGAACGGCACCAACCATACGTGCCCTCTCAATGTGGGAATTGAAGAATGGCCAGAGCTCTCACATGATGAGCACAAAGAATACTCCCGAAAGGCAGGTGCTTACCTCAAATGGAATTGGGACATACCTGACCTTATGAACATGGGGAGCCATTTGATCCACATCGTCTTCAGGTCACTCGAAACCTTCGTGACCAACATTTTCACCAGCTCCGCTTCATGTCTGTGGACATTTGTGTGTAAAACCAAAGTTAGGCATCTAGTTTGATTCCTTCCTTCCCCTAAGTCTGTGATTTCGGATCAGTCATTCTCATACAATTGCACAGGCTTTCAGGATTCATATATACATATATGCATACCCATTGGCAACAGTCTGTGATATACATTCTTAGTCCTCGCTACAGAAGTCAACGCATTCCACCATTTTTCCATTTCTTCTGCGCTAATCTTCATCTCAGGTTTACAGAGAGCATTTTCAAAGTTAATGCGTTGGCGACAGCACATCACCGACATCCACCTTATAGAATACAGGGAAGACTGATTGCCATAAGTTCTGTGGCAATCCATAATCTTGTTGAGCTCGCAAATGCACCATTTACTCTGCACATACTGTTTGGAGATGATCGAAATTGCGATCCTAAAACTCTTGATGGCCCCCAGAAGCTCCGGGCCTATCTGCTTGCCGACCAGGATTGAGTCCTCATCCCTGAACACCCGGAATCCAGCAGCTACTAGGCTGTTGTAGAGGAAGTGTGAAACCAGTGCAAGTGTCTGGGCCTCTGAAGCTCAAGAACACGTCATAGTTCTGAGGGATCACACTTCTTTTCTGTCGCATCAATCTATATGTGTACACAGACAGAGGAGCTAGAGCTAGAACAACTGCTAGGGCATTCATTTTCTTCATTGTTCGTAACTGTTCTTTTCTCTTTTCGGATCTAAGTCCGTGTTCTTTCAGTCCTTGGTGTGTCTCTGTCTTTTCATTACACAAACATTGTTTTTTCTTTTGGCCGTCAACTAACATCCATTTATTCTTTTATTTATATAAAACAAAAATTTTCATTCATGACGGCTTGCATACAGTCTACTTTAAAAGAGGCAAATTATCAATGTTCAAGCCTGCATTTCACTACTTTTGCCAACTCATGAGTAATTTATTTGAACATTGAAACACTTTGTGTTTTAAAAGAGGGAAGAATTAGCGGGCACCAAGTGCAGCACCGAATTTGTTAATAAATCGCGCTTCGCGTATTTTCACGAGCAAACAATTGTGTCGTGGTCCATTATAGGCAAGAGTGGTCCATAAACCATGTAAATATATATAATCAATATTCCCGCATAGGCACATACGAAAATATAAAGATTAGTACATAACTTTGATTTAAAGAGTGATACAATAATCTATGACCGAGGGTTTTGAATATGACTCAGTTTCTTTTTCTTTCTTATCGGCTCCTTGTAAAAAAAAAAAAAAATAGTCCGTGTAATCATATGCGATGCATACTAAAAGGTCAGATTCCGCAACCACATGCCAATGAATAGAAGTAATAGAAAGAAATAATCTAAGAAGGGGAGTCTTTCGCCCGTTCTCCACTGGTACTCGTTTGTACTCTTCCCGCACGACTTCCGTGTAGGAATCTTCAACCCGGGTATTATTTACATTTGCCAGTTAATTATTATTAACTCATCTTGCATCGTTATTATATGAACCATTGAGACAATTAGGATTGCACCGGGTGCGACCCACCCGAGTTGTGCACGGATCGTCAACATCCAATAAACCAGTGAATCTCGTGAGCGACAAAACAATGATGGTTAAAGTTCACCAAGAATGCCATAATTATCACTGATCGCCCATGTGCACCCGTGTTGTGCCGCCGTAAGAGAGGTTTTATTGTATGATTTGAAAAATTGCTTTTCTTCACAGATTCTTTGTGCTTATGAAGTTCATGAAGCTTTTCCCTTGTGAAGATTGTCAATCATCTGAACATAAATCTAACAGAGCTTTGATAATTTGTGCGTAATTCAGACAGAGCTATACCACTTGGAAAGTTGACTTGAAGGCGACAAAGATTCAAGGGTCAGTCTTTAGTATGAATATGGAAGATTTTCTATTTTCAAAGAGGCGAATCGATGGATGTAACTTGAATCCAACAGAATCTTGATATTCA
The DNA here is from genome assembly GCA_017140185.1 of Eucalyptus polyanthemos subsp. polyanthemos. Classification (NCBI taxonomy): domain Eukaryota; kingdom Viridiplantae; phylum Streptophyta; class Magnoliopsida; order Myrtales; family Myrtaceae; genus Eucalyptus; species Eucalyptus polyanthemos. Next base: position 16,862,172 of record CM029460.1, read on the forward strand.
GAAGGGTGAATAACTGGATAGGTGAAAAATGAAATTGGAGGATTGTTATTAAGTTGAATCTAACAGAGCATTGATACCTCAGATGTCGAAATCGCAAAATCCCTTTGTGCATATCAAAGCAAAGTTCAACATTTGGGAGACGAGAAAATAGACAGGTAAAGCTGTGGATGTCATGTATGATTGCAACCCAATAGATTTTCAGTGTTTAGCTTTCGATGTCTAAAAGGGTGAATGAGAAGAGGATTTATGTGACTTGGATGCAGCAAAAATTCTGAATTTTTACTGGTCAAGATCACCAGCAGGATTCTGAATTCATAGATTGACATAATAGAAGTACCTCGTGGTTTGTTCATTCTTATTAAAAAAAGGTACCTTCCATTTCCCTCCATAATTCTAAAGACTAGCAAAAAACATTCAAATAGATTACACAATATCATAACATCTGAAAATTAATGCAAAATGATAACAGTTGACCATTGAGGCAAATCCTCTTGTAAAAGAAGAATCACAAATTCTAAAAATGAGTTGTTACTAACTCTAGGGTTAAGTCAATTCAGCATATAGGGACGGGGGATCACGTACTTGGGATTCTTTAACAGCCTCGAAACCTCCTTGACGATCTCTTTTACAAGTACTCCTTCATGTCTGCCAATTGCCAAATAAAATTTGAAGTAAGCTATAGTAAAAAGAAGTTTCACTAATGGGATCAAATTAAGGTTTTGATGGGATGAGGAAAGTAAGTACCCATTGGCGATTCTCTCCGATACCCATCCTTTGAAGGATCCAACCTCCTTGAGAGCTAGCTTCCACCGCTCATAAGTACATTCATCGACCATCTTCTCATGTTTGAGGATCTTTTCTCCGAAAACACCTGATAGGTCTCGCACATGCGAGGTCCTCACTTTATAGAAGATGGGTAATATCTTTTGTCTCTTTCTTCTCTTGCATTCAACCATTTGAGCAAGCTCATCGAGGCACCAACGAGAGGAGGGATAATCTTTAGAGAGAATTGGAATGGAAATCTTGCAATGGTCGATGGCATTGCAAATCTCATGATCAACATCTTTGCCTATGAGAGATGGATCAGCATCGTTAAACACTCTGATTCCTGCAGCTACAAGGCTGATGTAGAGGTAAGCTGCCAGGCTGTGTCGAGTATCAGGGCCGCGAAAAGCTAAGAACACTTGGTATTGGCTTTCTCTTCTTTTATTTTCCGAAAAGTGAAGATGCACTGCTATCCAGCAAGACAAACCAAAGTGATAATGATAAAATATTGGCAAGACGAATTATACAAAAATCCCAAAAAGACCGAGGTAACTTTTGAAAGCCACGAAATCGGTCTAGGTCATAAACCGCACGAACTTTACTTGCCTTCTCTACGTGGGAATTGAAGAATGTCCAAAGCTCTCACATGATGAACACAAAGAATATTTCGGAAAGGTAGGTGCTTGGCTCAAATGGAATTATGACATACCTGATTTTACGAACATAGGGAGTCGTTCGATCCACATCGTCTTCAAGTCACTCGAGACCTTTGCGACCACCATTTTCACCAGCTCTGCTTCATGCCTGCGCACATACATGTGTAGAACCGAGTTAGGCGTCCAGTTTGATTCCTTCCTTCACCTAAATCTGCAATTTCATATTGGTCATTCTCATACAAGTACACAGGCTGTCAGGCTTCATATATACATGTATACATACCCATTAGCAATGGTCTGTGATATCCATCCTTTAATCTTCGCTACAGAAGTCAACGCATTCCACCATTTTTCCATTTCTTCAAGGCTGATATGAATCTCAGGTTTACGTAGAGCCTTTTCAAAGTTAACGCGTTGGCGACGGACATCGCCAACATCCACCTTATAGAATACAGGGAAGACTGATTTGCCATGCTTTTTGTGGCAATCCATAATCTCGGTGAGCTCACGGAGGCACCGTTTACTCTGTGCATACTGTTTGGAGATGATTGGGATTGCGATCCTACAACTCTTGATGGCCCAGAACTTCTCTGGGCCTATCTGCTCACCAACCGGGATCGAGTCATTATCCCTGAACACATGGAACCCAGCAGCTACTAGGCTGTTATAGAGGAAATCGGTGAAGCAAGTGCGAGTGTCTGGGCCTTTGAAGCTCAAGAACACGTCATAGTTCCGAGGGACTGCACTTCTTTTCTCCTGCAGCAATCTGTATGTGTACACAGAGAGAGGGGCCAGTGGTAGAACAATTGCTAGGGCAGTGATTTTCTTCATTGTTGGTAATTTCCCTTCTCTTTTTGGATCTAAGTCTGTGTTCTTTCAATGCTCTCTCTTATCCAAGACTTGATGCTTTCAAGATTTGAGTCATTGTGTATATTATTGTTGGAAATTGTGATCCATTTTCAACCAAAAATGGAAACTACTCATGTAGCCATGAAGAAATGAAGACTCAAGATCGTGGAACAAGCTAAGAAAATTCCTTGTCAGAAAATGTCTATAAGAAAAGATGATGAGTCCAAGTTCAATTTGAAGACTCTCACTTGAAGAAGTATCAAAGAAAATTCAAAAACAAGCTAGAGAAGTCTCCGTGGATGGAAAACGCGATTTCTTCGTTGGCAATGTTAAATTAACACGTGAGTCCATACGCAGATCTGATCCACACGCAGAGCATTTATCGGTCAAAGTCTCGAGTGGATAAACATTAAACGGGGAAAATGCATGGCTCCTGCATTGTCCCTTGTTGACTGAGTCCACCTCCGCGTGGATCCAGCTAGCATAAAAAAGAAGAGAGCAAAAGCCAAAAAGAAAAATAAGTGCCTTGTGCAAGTGTGTGCGCCCGAAGTGAAGGGGAGAGAGAGAGTGCACGGAGAGCTCACCGAGAATAGTGGAGAAGAAAACCAAAGAGAGCTGATATTTCACGGTTCTATTTGAAAGCCAAATATTGACGGAATATTATTCATGGGATGAAAGGCTAAAGTTGAGTTGGCCTAAATTGATATAATTAAAATGTTCAGAATTAAAATTTACATCTATACAATAAATTTATGACATTTTGGACAATTATTCCACCTTTTTATCTTGACACATGATTAAATGGCATTATTCATGCATGTGATGCCATTTCAAGATAATATTATTTGCAAATGGCATTGTTCATTCATTCTTAAATCGAGGACAATTTCGAGCATAGGGAAAAAGAAAGAAAAAAAGAGAAATGAGAGGAACTCAATGCACAATTTCCATTAAAAGAAATGTCGTGTGATATGCAATTTCAATTTAAAAAAAAAAAAAAGTCAGTCGAGTCCAGAGTCTTTTAGCAAGATAAAGGACCGCTATATCGGAATATCTTTTAATGAAGATGCTGCACTCTTTTTACTGTTGCCTTTTTCTCTTCAAAGTATTATTAGTCAATGTCTTAAACTATTTTCCATGTATCAAATTAAGTCCATTTTTTTAATAAAAAACAAAAGAGGCATTTAGTTAGGATGAAAGGGGAGAGTATTATAATATAAGGTTAGTTCGTTTGACCAGGCCACCATAAGTGGATTGTTCGATCGCGACTAACCGAGACAAACTCAATTTGCGTTCCAACATGCCAACGACAATTACATTAATCAATACTCCGTGTTAGAATTTGCAATCAACTCTAAGGCTCTGTTTGTTTCGTGGAAAATGTGGAGTTTCTGGAAAATAATTTCTAAGAAATCATTTTTTCAGGAAAATGTAATTATTTTCCGATGTTAAGATAAAACTTGAAAATGTAATGGAAAATATTTTTCTTTGTTTGATAAGGAAAATATTTTCCTCCATATACTCTTTTTCATTTATTTTATTTTTTAAAATGGATTCATCATATTTTTTAAAAATCAATTTTCAATTTTTAAAATCTATTATTATTAATTTTCTTTTCTTTTTTTCTTTTTTTTCCATCTCCTTCTTTCTTGGTCGGTTGTCGGACATGGCGACGGCTCATGACCGGCTACCGGTGAGCCTTGAGCTCGCGCTCACCAAATTGGCGAGCATGAGCATCAAGCTCAAGGCTCGCCATATCGACAAGTGCGAGTTTGAAATCAACGAGCTCGAGGTTTGTTTAGCGATGGTCGATGACTAGCCAAGAAAGAAGAAGATGGGAAACAAAGAAAAGAAAAAGGAAATTAAAAATAATTCGATTTAAAAAAGAAAAAGAAAATTAAAAAATAATTCAAATAAAAAAAAGAAAAGAAGAAAAAGAAAGGGGAGGAGGAAGTGAGGATTTGTAGAGGTGTGAGATAAGAGAGATTAAGTGAGGAAAATATTTTACACTTTTCAAAAGTGGAAAACATTTTCCCCTAACTTATAGGACTTTTTTCCTTTCATAGAAAACGTTTTTCTTAAGGAATTCATTTTTTCGTGAAACGAATACCAGAAAATGTGGAAAACGTTTTCCCAGAAATTATTTTCCATGAAAATAACGTAGCTTAAGGTGTTGACTGTTTTCTCCTTTGTTTTTCAAGACAGTGAGATATATTGCCGTATGAGTTCAAAACACAAAATAGTGTTTTTTTTTTCTTATTTTGGTTGCTCAGTACATGGTATTGATATAAGCTTTCAGCTTATGACTATTGAAATCAGCACCCTAGCAAATAAGCGATCACCAAAACTAGGGTCTCCGCATGTTCTTCTCGTTCCCATTGCATTCCAACACCTTTGGAGTTTTCTCCGTTAGTTCGACACATTTGCGCTTGAGAACCTTGTGAAACAGTCAAGTTATAGTGTGAAGTGTTAAATTATGTCTTGAGTTTGAGCAGTGCACAAAATTCGACCGGTTTGGAGGATTTGATTTTTTTGTAATTAAAAAGGTACGTCCATGATGGGGTACGAGACATTATTGAAAGGGTATGAAGTGAGAGGTATAAAAACCTCTTAGAAGACAATCGTTGGTGGTTGTTGGCAGAAAGTACGTTTAGAGAGAACGTACGCTCCTTTCTCTCCCCTTTCCATCGAAGGCATTCCATTTCACTTTTATGAGAACGATTTGCATTTATGCCATGGAAATCGGATGCTTTCCTTGTGATCGCATCCAGACTAACGTGAGGAAGTGTTGTTCGTGATTTATTTGCAATTCAACGTTCGTTCTAGGGCTATTTGCTGTTTGCATATCAGAATCAGGTAAGTCATCTTCCGCCGACTCGAATTCCAACATTGGTATTAGAGCTTGGTCGTGATTTCTACCTTGTTTTTCATCGAGTTTTCTCATTTACCATTTAATATTGAGATCAATAGATTGTATTCTACACTGTTTGGATCTCTGATAGTCGGAATTGCTATATCAAAAACTCGAAATTGAACTAGAGCAAAGAATGGGTTCGGGGGTCACGTGCATCCATGGGGTTTTGGCCATTTTTTGAAATAATTTTTTGGTCAAAAATTAATTTTTGAATATTCAGGGTAAAAGAGCTTGTTGAGATGAGTCCGGCGATGGGTTGAGCTCTGCCGGGCGACGTCGGACGCGCCCACACATGCGACCAGAAGCCGTTGCGCATGGGCGTCACGCGCTTGAAGTGCTGGCACAGTCAGCGCGTCCGCCACATGCGTTGGTTGGCGAACTGGCACGTGCGCGACGCGCGCTAGCCGGCGAACCGGCACGCGCCGGTCGACGAACCGGCGCATGATGACGTCACCCATCGGTTGGTAACCGCTAGGATGATGTCATCGATGACGTCAGCGTCAGCGACAATTGCCAACCACCCGACCCGACCATCGACTCGACCCAAATCAAGATCCGATCCGTTGACCCAACCCAACTGTTGACTAGTCAACCGGTCCGGCGGTCAAACCGGTCGGACCGGTTGGATCGGTCGGATTGACCAGGAGCCGTTTGGCTCGCTGGCGCATGCGCCACACGCGCTGCGCACTTAGGCGGCGCGTGGGGGCGCGTGCGAGCTCCAATTGGAGCATGGTTGGTGGTGTTTGGTTTGTATGAGTGTCCTCTACACAGTTGTATAATTATTTTATACTTTTGAATTTTATAAATGTATGAAAATGCGTAGGAAACCCTATGTACTTATATTTTTTGGGGTTTAATGTTGTTTATTCATTTGTAGCTAGTATTTTCTTGTGATTTAGGAAATATAGTAGTTAGCTTGTGTGTAAATGATGTTATATATGCTGTGTAAAGTTTGGTTCAATGATATGATGTATATATTTTAATATACTTGCAATTTTCTAGTTGCTAGAAAATTAGAATGATGGTAGAAAATCCATTACATGTTGAATTGTAATTTTAATTATAGTTGAAGCATGATTGTTGTTTATACGTTGATTATTATCATGCAATGTTCTTTGGTGTTAAAAAAAAAATGTAGAAATTACATAAGATCATGTAATTATTTTTCCTAGTGGGAGTTCATAGGTTGGTAGAATTGAAAGGAGTTCTCACCTAAAACTTAAAATTTGTACAAATTAAACTAATTAATGATAATATAACAATCATACATAGAAGTTGATTGGGAACATTGTGAACTTTTGCTTTTATGTCTTTTGTTGAATTATTATTAATTTAATTTGTCTTTGCTGCAAATTAAATATGTGTGTTACTCTGTAAAGTGTGATAGTATTGATTCTAGGTTTATTATGTCAATGTGTTATAGTAATTGATTATGGTTTTGGCATCTAAGACCATTGTGGCTGACCTCAATAAGGGTGAGAAGCTGAACGGTGACAATTATGATATTTGGCACCGAAAGGTTTGTTGACACCTCAATTTTTATTATGTTTGTTTTTATTTATTTTGTCTTTTTCGGAATAAATAAATAAAAAAACAAAACCAAACAAAACAAATAACAAAACAACAAAAGAAAAGCAAAAGAAAACAAAAAGAAAAAGAAGCAGCCCCCCTTTTTTCTTCACGTGGGTTTGTACGACCTGCCCCCCCCCCCTTTTCTCCTTCTTCTTCTTTCTTCTCCCTTCTCCTTCCTTCATCTTCTCTGTGCCTCTGTGCATCACGCGTGATGGCCAAAGATGCGCTCAAGGGCAGCCTATGGTAAAGAGGAGCGGAGGTAGGCCGCCGAAGGAGAGGACGACGCACATGCGCCTTCAATGCGCGACTTTAAGGCTGAGATGAGACGCCGGTTCAGCCGGGAGGTTCCGGTCGGCAAGCCAAAAACCGGCGGCCGAGCTCCTCCGTCGACCGGACCTCCTCGCCTATAAATAGGCTTCTCCCGACGATGGCAAAGGAGAGCGAGTTCCGAGATCTTCCCACTGAGAGACTTCGGGGGAGGAATCAACGAGCGAGCTCCGAGAGAACTCGAGTCGCGAGCTCAGCCCACCCTCCACCGAGAGACTTCGGGGAAGGCCGGCGGCGAGCGACTTCGAGAAGGTCAGATCCGGCCGGTGGAGGCTCGGATCTGGCCTGAGTGAGAGAAGATCACGCCTGAGGAGGGTCCGGCCGAGAGCTGCGTGGCAGATCTGGGGCGACCGAGCCCTTCCGCGGCGCCGACACCACGAGATCCCGACGCCAGGTTGCTGCTGTCCTCCCCCCACGAGCACCACTCCTTCGAAGCTCGAAGAACTAGTGCAAAATCGAAGTTTCCCCGGTCGTGCTAGTCCGTCGTCGCCGCCGCAACACTGTCCCGACGCCGTCTAGGTTCAAGGGCAGCCGTCATCGCCATAAGCCGTGCCGCCGTGCCGTGCCAACGCCGAGAGCAGGTGACGATGGATCCTGCCCACGCCATACCCATTTCTGCTCGAAGCCCACCGCCATCCTCCGCGTAGCCGTCGTCGACGATGCGAGCGGCCGCCCTTCACCAGCGCCGCGAATCGGGAACCCTAGGGTTCCTGATTTTTCGGTCACGCCCCTGGGTCGTCGGGTCGGACCCGGGCTGAGAGCCGGGTAGGGTTTTGTGCGTTTTAGGGCGGCTGGAAAGCGGGTCGTGGGGTCGGATCCGGGTCGGGTAGGGTTCCTCGCGGGAACCGGGTCCTCGATGGAATTCGGGTTGGATCCGGGTGGGGTTTTGCCGGGTCATCGGGCCGGGCTGGATCCCTCCCAAAACGACGGGCCATCGGGCCGTTTTAAAAAAAAACAAAAAGAAAAAGGGCGAAAAAATCCGAGTCGGGCCCGCGTTGCGGGCCCGTCCTCATTCGGACCGCTGGCCCGGGTCGGACCCAACCCGCGGATCCGACCCGGGTCATTTTTTATATTATTTAATATAAAATAATATTTTAATAAAAAATAAATCAAAAATATTTTATTTTAAAAAAAACAAAAAACAATTGAAAAAATCCGAGCCGGGCCCGCCGGGTCGGACCCAACCCAGGATCCGACCCGGTTCGTTTTTTTACATTATAATATAATATGATATTTTAAATGAAAAATAATTTATTTTCCAAAAATATTTAAAAATATTTAAAAAATATTTTATTTTCCGAAAAATCAAAAAATCAAAAATATTTCATATCTTCCAAAAAAAGCCAAAAATTCATGAAAAAGCCAAAAAATTCAGAAAAAGCCAAAAAGACTTGTATTTTCCCAAAATTACCAAAAAAAATCAAAAAAAAATCCCTTTCATGTCAAAAAAATAGAAAAAGACCCAAAAAATGTTTTTCTCCAAAATGCGTGGAAAATCCCTCGAACATCCAAAAAAACCTCAGGGTTTAAACAAGATTAGGTACCGAAAGGGCATTAGTGATTAACTAGTGTAATCAAGTCCCCGATCCTAATTTCTCTGGTTACGCAGAAGTAAGTATTTCTCCCGATACTTCGCTTGGGTTTCTAATCAACCCACCCAAAATCGATTAGTGGCGACTCCATTTTAAAAATTGATTTATAGGTTAAAAACTCAAACTATTAAAGTCGTGAATTGGTGGACTTGGGAGAGTCCGGGCTTAATAAATTCAGCCGAGCCATTAGCCTCCTTAGGCGCCCGTACGCGATTGCGGACGCCGAAAAAAAGAGGTCGCGACAAGGTTCAGTACATTCTTGATGAGTAAGAGGTTTTGGAAACCCTCAACCATACCATGGATAAACCTGAGCATGAAACTTCAGCTCAACATAGGAGAAATCTGGAAGCTTATCAAGCTTGGAAAAAGAAAAATAGCATTGCTCACATCACGTTGCTGAGTTGTATGCAAGATGATCTCATGTGTGAGTTTGAGAGTTATGACAAAGCTCAAGTTATGTTGGTTGTCTTGAAAAATAAGTTTGGGGGTACATCTGCCACTAAGCTGAGGAGACTCACCATCAAGTTTGACACATTTTGAAAGAGCCCGAATATAACGATGGGGTAGCATCTTTGAGAGATGTCAAACATGATCCGTGAGCTGAAGTCGGTAGGTCACTCCCTCATTGATGAACAACAAGTTCAGGCTGTTATAGGGTCTCTTCTTGATAATTAGGAGCATATGAAGATCGATATGACGCATAATAAAAACATCGTCACTTTTGATGATATTGCGCGTCATTTGGAATTAGAGGATGAGCGCCTAAAGGCTGCGAGATCCTTTACCCATGCTTATATTGCTAATCAAAGTTCGCGCAAAGCTTTGGGGTTCAAGCGCAAGATGAATTTTCAGTTCAACAATAAAGGGAAGATGACTGATCAGGGACCCAAGAGGGCTAAAACCTTCCGACGCAAGAAGCGTGGTGGGAAGAAGGACAAGGCTAAGATGGAGTGCCACAATTGTGGCAAGATGGGTCACTTTACTCGCGAATGCACTGAACCGAAAAAGGTACCCTATTACTCAATTACTTTGTGTAATGTTTTTGTTTCTAGTACTGTAATGCTTACTGAATCTCATCCAATGTGGTTTATAGACTTAGGAGCAACAGACCATGTAGCTAGAGACCGAGAAGCATTTGTGGAGTATCGTCGGATACCGCTTGGAAGAAGATGGATATATGCTGGGAATAACTCAATAGTTGAAGTGAAGGGAATCGGCACATGTAAATTAATCTTACGTGGTGGTCGAAACCTATTCCTGCATGATGTCTTTTATGCTCTAGATATTCAATGAAACTTGGTCTCTGTAGTTGTTCTTCTTAGCTTAGGTTATGTATTGAATTTCCATGGTAATTGTATTGACATATTTTATGGAATAGTTTATTATGGTTCATTTCATGTATTGAATGGTTTTATGGTGTTAGACATTGACTATAATCAGTACAATGTTAATGTTGATGGTTGTTTTTCTTTAATTGCATCTTCTAATAACATTAAGATTGATATAAGTACTTGGCATGCTAGATTTGGTCACATTAGATTGTAAAGAATGCAAAGATTAAGCTAGAGAAGGCTTTTAGGATCACTTACTAATATTAGTTTATCCGTATGTGAACATTATCTGGTGGGAAAAACAACTAGAAAACCATTCGGTAAAGGGACTAGAGCTGAATTTCTATTGTATCTCATACATTCTGACATTTGTGATCCTTTGAATGTGAGGGCGAGGCATGGAGTCTCATATTTCATCACTTTCATAGATGACTTCATACGTTTCGGTTATGTCTTTTTGATATCCCATAAGTCAAAAGCATTAGATTGCTTTAGACGATATATAGCGATGGTAGAGAATCAGTTGAACAAAACAATAAAAGCATTGAGAACTGATAGTGGACGTGAGTATCTATCGGAGCAATTCAAGACTCTATGTGATGAAAAGGGAATTGTACGACAATTGACTATTCCTAGTACTCCACAACAAAATGGGGTAGCTGAGAGAAAGAATAGAACCATATTGGAAATGGTTAGGTCGATGATGGTGCAAGCAAATTTACCTATCTCCTATTGATGAGAAGCATTATTGACAGCTACCTATATACTTAACCGTGTGCTCTCAAAATCGGTCACTTCCACCCCTTATAAATTATTGACTAGTAGGAAACCAGACTTGAGTAGTTTACGTCTATGGGGATGTGCAGCTTATATTTATGATTCTTTCCATAAACATGGCAAATTAGGTTATAGAGAGAAGAAATGTATCTTTATAAGATATTCCGAACACTTCAAAGGGTACGTGTTCATAGGTGAACAAGCTGATGGAAGTGTGACCAAAATGGAGTCACGAGATGTCACGTTTTTTAAGAACGATTTTTCTAGTAGATGTGAGATTGATAAGAACTTCCAATTATATGAGATGGAAGATTCTGATAATACACCCACTGATGTTGTAAAAGGAAATGAAGATTTACCTCAACATGCAAGACCTAGTGGGAGTGTTGCATCGCCTGATGAATTGAATTCAAGAGAAATTTAATTACGTAAAAGTAATCGTAAAAGTATTCTCTGTTGTTGTTTTGAGATTGAAAGGGAAACATTTATGATTACTCAAAAAGATGATGTCGAGCCTAAGACTGTACAAGAGGCTCTCTTGTTCTCTGATAAGGAAGAATGGATGAAAGTTTTGGAAAATGAGATGGAGTCAATGAGGGCAAACCATGTTTGGGACTTGGTTGATCTAGCACCCAATCGTAAGGCCATTGGAAACAAATGGGTTTTCAAGATTACGCATAAGGCGGATGGATCCATTGAAAAGTATAAGGCTCGCTTTGTGGCAAAATGTTATACTCAACAAGAGGATATAGACTATGAGGAAATTTTTTCACCAGTTGTAAGGTTTACCTCAATACGCCTTATTCTAGCCATCATTGCACATTTGGACCTTGAATTACAACAAATGGATGTAAAGACGGCATTTCTCAATGGAGAATTAGATGATGAAATTTATATGAAACAACCAATAGGTTTCATAGTTAAAGGTCAAGAGCATAAAGTTTGCAAATTTCATCGCTCAATATATGGCCTTAAGCAATCATTTAGACATCAGTATCTTTGTTTTTATCGAGCAATAATAACTTTTGATTTCACGATGATCGAAGAAGATCATTGTGTATATGTCAAGCGGTTCAAAGATAAATTTGTAATTTTATCACTTTATGTAGATAATATTCTGTTGGCTGGAAATGATAAGGTTTTGGTTATCATCATAAAAGAATGGTTGTCCTCCAATTTTGAGATGAAGGACATGGGAGAAGCTGCTTATATATTATGAGTTAAGATCGAAAGAGATCGATCAAGGAAACTCCTTACTTTATCACAAGAGTCTTATATTATGAAGATTATTGAGCGTTTCAATATGCAGCATTGTAATCTCATTAATACCCCTGTCATACAAGGTGAAAGCCTAAGTACTGAGATGTGTCCTAAGACTCAAGAAGAAATCAAAGTGATGGAAACTGTTTCTTACGCTAGTGCAGTCGGAAGTTTGATGTATGCTATGATGTATATCGACCCGACATATGTTATGCCGTGGAATTGGTGAGCCAATATCAATCAAATCCTGGTCAAGCACATTGGAAAGTAGTGAAGAGAATCCTGAGATACTTGAAGGGCACCATGGACTATCAACTTTGTTACCAAGGGAATGATTTACGCCTATTGGGTTATTCAGATGCCGATTGGGCTGGAGACCTGGATGAGCGTAAATCAACTTTTGGATATGTGTTCTTGCTCAATGGAGGTGCGATTTCTTGGAATAGCAAGAAACAGACATGCACGGCCTTGTCTACGATAGAGACAGAATTTATTGCATGTTCTGCTGTAGTGTAAGAAGCAGTTTGGCTAAAACATTTTTTGGAGAATTTAGCCACTGTCACTGAAGTTCCAAGACCGGTGACAGTTTATTACGATAGTCAAGCAGCCATTACCTATGTGAAAGATCCCAAGTATCATGGAAGGACAAAGCATATTGATAAAGAATAATTTCATCAGAGATATTATAGCGTAGAAAGAAGTGATCTTGCAATACATTTCAACCAATAGAATGGTTGCTGATCCATTTACGAAGGCTATTCCTATAGATATATTATTGACTCATAGGATGTCACTAGAATTGTGTAGAATGTGATATCTGTTATTGTAGAGGATCATTGGTTTATGTATTTGTGGACATATGTATTGTACTTGTTTATTTATTAGTGATTTAATGTTTTATCAATAAGTACAAATCCACTATAAGACTAGCACAAACACTCATGTATTATTGAAAAGTATGTCAGTAGGTAATGATTGGCTCATTCACACGAGCAATCGCCTTAAGTGTTTTAGATAGCACGTTGAGATGAGACGTTATGTACAAATAAATGCTAAAGAACAAGTCTGGTATATAAAATATGTCGCATTGATTGGAGTTAAGATGAGGTATGTGATTTGTTTATAACAAGACCAAACATGATATTCCCACAATCATGTATGCTTGAAAGATGCCGGATGCGAGTACTTAATTGGGTGCTATAAAAAGCGAGCTGATATAGCACTCAGGCTAAACATGAGTACGTGAGAAGCATGTGACTATGTTTAGGCTAAGATCTGTATGGTGAATATATTTGATAAATGACGTACGCTCTTATAGAAAGAGTAATCCACTGTAATATGTAATTCATACTATATGTGCATTGTACAACCAATAAGGGAAGATGAGTAAAATTATCAATATTTACTCATCGTGTGAGCCCTTGAGGTAATTTATAATTTACTTCAATTTTGAGCCCTATGTTACTTCTGAGTATGTTTTTTTTTTTTTTGGGTAAAAGGTAAGAAACTTCTGACTATGTTTTCGAAGTGAAAGATCGATATTGCTACTTTAGCATGTTACAGGCGGTCATGAATAGATATGGCCTATGGGACGTGTCTAGGAAAGCAGTTGTTCTCAAATTGAGAGAGACATGAGTGTGAATGAAGAATATTGTTGTTTTACATCTATCACATATATGTACTGGTCGACCAATTATATCGTCCTATGTGGTTGTGGATGTAATTGTAAATATATGGTGTTTTTGAGAATAGTCAAGTATAGCCTTTAAGGGATAGGTATACTTGGACCGATGTAACAAAATATGTCTGGGGCACTGTGAGAAATCGATTGTTTATTTCTTTTTGGGGTTGTAGCCATTATGTCATTCCTAACAGATGCATAATTTGAGCTCCAAAGTGTAGGTGTACTCACCGGTCGCATGGCTTATTTGCTAGTATAAATTATTTTGTAAAGTTGATGAATGTTGAATGCCTTATATTCTTGATAGAGAGCTATCAAGCCCATTATGTCCGAGTGGGAGATGTTATAATTAAAAAGGTCCGTCCATGATGGGGTACGAGACATTATTGAAAGGGTATGAAGTGAGAGGTATAAAAACCTTTTAGAAGACAATCGTTGGTGGTTGTTGGTAGAAAGTACGTTTAGAGAGAACGTACGCTCCTTTCTCTCCCCTTTCCATCGAAGGCATTCTATTTTACTTTTACGAGAATGATTTGCAGTTACGCCGTGGAAATCAGATACTTTCCTCGTAATCGCATCCAGACTAACGTGAGGAAGTGTTGTTTGTGATTTATTTGCAATTCAACGTTCGTTCCGGGGCTATTTGTTGTTTGCGTATTGTAATCAGGTAAGTCGTCTTCCACCGACTCAAATTCCAATAGATTTTGTTATAAAAAAAAAAAAAAAAACAAAGTCTGGTCTTTTTATCCCGCTCAAATCTGGATTCTTGGGGCGGTGGAAGTTGATGTTCTACTCTCTTAGGACTAGGGGTGAGCAGCGGTCTAGGGTTGACCCTGGACCGACCCTGGACCGGCCCAACCCTGCCGGTCCTGGTCCGGTTCCCAAGGGGACTGGGTCGGTCCTCGGTCCTGAAATTCCAGGACCAACACTGTGCGGGTTGGTCCTCGGTCCTAAGAGTTTTGGGTCGGTCCAACCCTGGACCAACCCTATATATTATATTATATTATGTATAATTCTTTTATATATTCAAACCTAAGTAAAATGTCTGTTATATTATATTATATTAAAATGTTCTATCAATAACACTAATAATAATTTCAATTTAAAACTTTTGTTGAGTATTAATTATGTGTCGTTTGTTTTGTTTTCAGGTGTTTAGAAGTTCAAGTGAATTAACAATATGTGAAGTTATATATTCATGATTTATATTAAGTATTTTGAACTTTTTATAGTTTAATTGTATTTTACTAATAAATTTCAGCTGCACTTTGCTTTTCAATTTGTGTCAAATGGTAGAAGTTTTTGAAGAGTAGAGTGTTGCTACGGTGATTTGCTAGTCAAGTGGTGTGAAGCTCATTTTTTGGTTGAGTGGACTCTACATGATCAAATGCAGGAAAATGCTTTTGCATATGATGTTATGAATATTAAAGATAGATGATTACAAGAACTTTCCATCTTGTCTCATATCTCGATGAGCGGTTAGCAAGTACGAAATTTCTATTGTGTCATCTTAAATTTGCTAAATATGTATTGATATTTATAATTTAGTTGCACAATGCCGCATTGTCAATGGATGTGTAATTTGAATTTGTAGGTTTGTTTTTTTAGGGAGTATAAAAATAAGACGAAAAAAACTATCGATCGGTCCCTGGTTGACCACAACCGGACCGAACCCATTGGGTCGGTCCGTCCTTGGTCCCGTGCTCAATAGGGTCGGTTCTCGGTCCTAAAATTGAGGACCAACATCAGACGGGTTGGTCCTAGGGTTAGGGGGTGGCCCGGACCAACCCGGACCATGCTCACCCCTACTTAGGACTTTTTTGAGTTTTTTGAGTGGAACGACTTCTTGGACCTTTCTTTTCACCAAAAAAAAAAAAAAAAAAAAAGACTTCTTGGACCTTTCTTGATATTGCTGCACAGGAATTTCTTTTTTGAGTGGAATGGCTTCTTGGCTCGCATATATTCTATACATATATTTTTATTTTGTGGGGCCAAGGAGTAATAAGACGAAACAAGATAAAAGCGTAAGTTTTTCTTTAAAAAGCCTGCAGCAAGGGAAGAAAAAGAACTCGTGGGAACGTGAACAGCCTTCTCGGTTCGGCCGTACCTAAAGCTTCTGTTTTGAGTTTACTTATTTGTAATTTTTGCATTTAAACTTAATTTAGGTATGAAAATCACTTAAATTTATGAGTGATTGTAATTTTAATTATTCGATTATAGTGAATAAATTACTGTTGGCTCTTTCCATAAAATAGATATTAATACTAGGACTGAATTTGATAAATCTCAGTTGTCTTTTATTATTTATTGTCTATTTTTCTGGTAATTTCACGTTGATTTGATTGTTAGATCCAATATATATATATATATATATATATTACAACATGAAGCTAGAGAGTTCCTCGCACCAAGCTAGTTCCATTCCCCAATGTAGCACAAGGCCAGAGCGAAATCGCTTGTTCGTCGCGCGCTTGGATTCGATGGTGATGAGCAGGTGAGCAAACGAGAAGATTGAGAATAATGGCGGGGTGGTGTGTCGATGATCTGGGTCTCGTTTGATCAAGGAAATAAGGAACTGCGTATGTCCGGGTTGTTGCCAGCTTTGCAATTCAATGATAAGTTGCTTATAATAATAATAGTAATAGTAATAATAATAATAATAATAATAATAATAATAATAATAATAATAATAATAATAAGAATAACAATAACAATAAGAATAAGAATAACAATAATAACAATAACAATAACAATAACAATAACAATAACAATAATAATCAATAACAACAACAACAACAATAATAATAATAATAATAATAATAATAATAATAATAATAATAATAATAACAATAACAATAATAATAAGAATAGCAATAACAATCAATAACAATAATAATAACAATAATAACAATAACAATAACAATAATAATAAGAATAACAATAACAATAACAATAATAATAATAATAACAATAATAATAAGAATAAGAATAACAATAACAATAATAATAAGAATAAGAATAACAATAGTAATAATAATAGTAATAATAACAGTAGTAATAATAATAACAGTAATAATAATAATAATAACAGTAATAATAAAAACAACAACAACAACAACAACAACAACAACAACAACAACAACAACAACAACAACAACAACAACAACAACAACAACAACAATAATAATAATAATAATAAGAATAATAACAATAACAATAATAATAAGAATAGCAATAACAATCAATAACAATAATAATAACAATAATAACAAGAACAATAACAATAATAATAAGAATAACAATAACAATAACAAGAATAATAATAATAACAATAATAATAAGAATAAGAATAACAATAACAATAATAATAAGAATAAGAATAACAATAGTAATAATAATAGTAATAATAACACACAACAACAACAACAACAACAACAACAACAACAACAACAACAACAACAACAACAACAACAACAACAACAACAACAACCACAACAAATTGGGTTGATCGAGCTTTGAAATTCAATGTCTTGTCCACACCATCCAATTTTATCTTTGTGTCCGTTGCTTCAGAATTGTACATCGGATTAAGTTTCGTGTCCCAATGCAGATTTGAGAGGAGTTTGTGATATCCATGGGCCTACAAATTGGGTCTAGGAGGATATCATTTAATCAATGATTACCTTTAAAACCCACATAAAAGATAAAGAAAAAGTATCAAAAAAATTCTTAAACCTATTGAATTTGTGTAAATTTACTTCTGAATTGTGTCAAATCAGTCATAAATCTTTTGAGTTGATGACAATTCAATCCTAAATATTTTAGTGATACCAATTGAGTCATAAAGCTTTTAAATTAATGCCAATTTGTCTTTGTTGCCAACTTAGCCATTTCGGCTAATTTTGGACAGTTATTATTGACGTGGATGCCAGCTCGCTTACGTGTTACCATCGGCGGTGATGTAGATAATTTTCAATAATATTTAAATATATATATTTTTATATTTTTCTGATTTTTGTCTTTTTATTTTTCTTTCTTTTTTCTCTCCTTCCTTCTTCTTCTTCATTTTGCCAACAACTAGCCACCTGCCACAGGGGAGGCCGGGTGCCCCCTAGCGCCTAGCGCTAAAAGAACAAAAGAAAAAAAAAGAAAAGGAAAAAAAAACTTTGATTTTTTTTTCACATCATTTCATTTAACTACATTTTTTTTTTTTAATTCTCTAGCTGAATTGTAGTGTTTATGTTTTTTTGTTGGGGAACAAAAGAAAAAGATATTAAGTATTCTTGACTTTTCGTGTCCTTGATGTCTAGCCGCTCACCTCGACATCGACATTGGCCTTGAGATTGCAGGTGTGTGTTCGGGAATGATCATCCTTCTCTCATAGGTAATGATCTTACCTGCAACTTCTATCATGTTATAGTGTTGGAACTTTATCTCAATTTCGTTGGAAAATTTTGCTTTCTATTATTGGTATCTCGAGGGTCGGGGCGAGGAAAAAGGGACGGAAGATACTGCTGATATTTTTATAAGCTCGAAGTCTTATAAGGGCTGAATAATATCCCATTCTTTTCAGAAGTATATCCTCCAACATAAGGATGAGGAAGACGAACCCACCTTTGAGCTAAGGCAGAAGCTTTGAGAGATGTTTGGACCCGCAAAGGTTGGGATTCCAATACGTGGGTGATGGATATAGACTTTCATCATTCCCAATTTTATTTGGCAAAAGAAGGGATACTGGTCCAAATGGTTATCAAAGTGGTTTTGAAGCAGCTACACAATCTTATAACGAATGGTTGAGATCACCTCACCTCCCACGGGGCTATAGCAGGATGAATGATCACGATTAAAATGAGACAATCGAGTCATTGTGATTTCATCGAAAAATGATTCCTTTCTTTACTTCGCAATTCAAGTTACAAATCTAGTTTGAGTCAAGTGACTAGATAAAAATCAAGTGCAATTAAATTTTTCCTACATGTGAAAGGAATTGTCCTAATTTTATCCAACATATAAAAAATTGTGTTTATGAATAACGAAAATTAGGTAGTTCAATAAAGATTAAGCACCATGCTTTTTCTAGTGAGTCTAGGGTTAATAAGATTTAAAATAAGAAAAATATGTTAACTTTTCTTCAAAAATGTTCTTTAGTTCTATTTCCCAAAACTATTATATCAAATTAAATTTTCTCCAATAGAACAGTGACATCCCAGATTTTCAGTCTTGTTTTCTACTGAATAAATCGGGCATTTAATTAACACGTCTATAGGGCTGTTCTCAGAATTGATCATTCTAGAGATAACTAGACTATCTGGGGAAACTATTAAGAATTTTAAGGCAAATAAACTTGAGAATTCGACCAGGAATCAGCTGCTCGACCGTGTTCATCTGCTGAGATCATTACGGCACAGATGTAAATTGATTAGAGATCAGATATAGGTCGGTTCAATAGAGATGCGTGGCTAATTATGGGTGATACCACTAAATTGGAAAATTCTCGTTGGCTGATACTAGACTGAATTCTCTATCGTTTTGGTATCCTGTGTTCGTATTTGAATTCTCGAGATTTCTACGACAATCGAGAGTTGCCAATGTGTCGAGTGGGTTCATTGTAGCTCAAAGAAAATCGACCACGGGTCATTTGCACTAAAAAGTTCTGAGAACTACCCGGTAGTCTAGATTACGCTAAAAACGCGTAGAATGAAAATTAACCGTAAATTCGAATCCGATTTCAGAAATCGAAAATTCTGTGGTGTCACGAGCTATTTTAGGAATGTTGATTTAGTCTCAGAAGATTTTTCGGAGATTCCAGGATTTTTACAGAAAAATCGATTTGGATGTCGCGGAAATTAACATAAATTAAGATCGGCCAAATTAAAGAGATTTTCGACTTTCAATCTGAGTTATAAGGCGAAGGGGACGTATAGAAATTATGCACACTTTTTCTACATCAAATTGGATGTTGAATTTGGGAAATTGTCGAAGAAATAGATGTCCCGAAAAATTGTGAAATTCGGATTTGAAGGACGGCAGCATTAATTTGGATTTTAAATTGATTTATTGGTGGAATATTGTGCTTGAAAGTGATTGAGAGACATAGGGGATGAGACTGTGGGCTTGTGGGGCCAAAGCATTCAATGTAATGGCTAAAGATTATCTAAGTTCACCCTCCTCTTAGCTGGCTTCTCCTTTACGGGCGCTCCATCTTCGGTCTTCATCATCGCTCGCCAATCTGCCCCTCCGCAACTTCATCTCTCTCTCCCTCTCGTTGTTGCTTCAGCCCGAGAACTCACCGACCGGCCCACAACAAACGAAGCAGCTTCACGTGTGACGTCCCTTGCGGTTGCCTCGTCCAGCACGCGTCCACGAAGTCCACCGAAGCCACCAAAGGAGCTGCCCTCGTCCGTTACCTCTCAACGCGTGTCTCTCTTGGCCCAAGCGAAGCTGCTCCTCCATCAAGCGTCTTCTGCCAGGCGTCCTCTTCAGTCAACAACCGGAAGCACTGAAGCCTCTTTGTTGACCGAACAACACACGTGAATCTCTCCACCAGCTCAACGCCAGCAAGACCGAAGTCCATCGTCTTCATCCAAGTCTCCACGTGTCCCCTGCTGGTCAAACGAAGCTGCCCCTTCTCCCGATTGTTGACCACCGAAGCTCACGCGGCTTCAATCCACCGAATCCCCATCGCCAGCTCACGTCCAAGTCTTCATTCGGTTCGGTCAACGCTGCAGCACCACCATCGGTTGTTTCATCCACCGAAGACCCAAGGCCCTGTTCTCCACCTTCATTCGTGGCCATCTGTCCCACGATTCCGCTTCTTCGGTCAACAAGCAAGCGTTCCCTTCTCCCTTGTTGACCACGGCAGCAACCGAAGCAAGTTGCTGCTGCCGTCCCAGTTCGCAAGAAGCCCATCCTCGCCAAAGCAACTCCATTCCGTGTGCCTTCTTCGGCCCGTCATCGCCGAAGCTAGCAGCCCGGTGGATTCAATCCACAAAATCTTAAGCTCAGCCCAGCCCACATTTCAGCCCAAGAGAGAGCAGCCCATCTTCAAACAAGATCAGCCCATTTGAAGTCCCAATTCGGCCCAGTTTTTGGCCCTCTTGAAATCAGCCCAAGCTGAGGCCAAAGTTCAATCTAAGCCCAGAAATTTATGTGGGCTTGCGAGGCTTGTAGGCCCGGCCCGAGTGTCCGTCGATGCTGCCGAAAGTTCAGGTTTTGGCCGCCGTTGCGTTGCCGTCGTGGTGATCAGGTCCCTACTTTTAATCAAGTGAGTAATCTCACTAATCCTCGCTTAGTAGACTAATGCTGCTTAAGTGTTGATTAGATTTAATTAAGTGCAATTAGGTGGTTAGATTAGTTTAGAACAATTAAATTAGTGACTTAATGATGCATGTTAGGTGGTTAGACTTAGTCATTAGCAAATAGAGACGTACTATTATTTATTGAATGCATCTCGGGATTTTTCCCGACCCTTAGCGGGCTTCAATTAGGCATTACAGGCATAAATTGGATTTTTAGTATTTATTTATTAATTTTCAAAATTAATTATTTAATTATTTATTTTTTGGAAATTAGGCAAGGATAGCCGACGACCGAAATTTCGTGCTGATTGTCGTGGTGCAATCCGTTTATTTATTTGAGCTCTACGTTGCACTAAATTGAATTAATTGTGCAATTTGAGGAATTATTCCTAAATTGATTGAGATTGAATAACTGAGTTGTGGATGGCTGAGTATGATTGTTTAGCCTCAATAATGCTTTGATGGGCTGTTAAGTGGAGAAGTTTGTGAGAGTGATTTGAATATACTCTTGGCTAAGATCCATCAGGTATGTTAATATCGTGTGAAAATTGAGTGAGTTGATGAGTATGTGGGGATTTATTCCAAGATTGATCAATGTCAGTATTCAATTAGAATTTGACTATGAGGGGTTGTGAGTTGAATCTCGGAAGCCGCCGAAGTACGACTATGCCAGTTGGGTTGAGATTTGTCACTGAATTTGGAGTCGGTCGCGCCCGTTGGGCCGTAAATTGCCACCACTAAAGGTCGCGCTTGTTAAGGCCGTAATTTGCCACCTGATAGGGGTCGCGCCTGATAAGGCCGTAATCTACCACCTATTAAAGGTCGCGCCCATTGGGCCATAATTTGCTACCTAAAGATAGGTCGTGTGCTTCGGGACTGTAATTTGTTGTCAAGAAATTTGGTAGTCTATGCTCGTGAAGTCGTGAGTACGATTTGAGATTGAATCAGGGAAACGACTGGAGAATGGTCGAATTGACATAAAATCGACTAGGTCGATGGATCGAGATATTGATCTGTGATGTAATTGCTTGGATGCCTATTGAACTGTGCTAATATGCAGGTAGAATTTGAGGCCAAGGTAAGTCCTCTGACCCGTGCGTGTATAGGTAGCCAGTTAGTGTATTGGTTTCCTAATCGAGTCTTAGTGGGGTATAATTTGCTGAGACATAGTCTCATCCCAGTTGTGGGATAACAATTCAGGACCCTGATGAGGAGCCTGAGGAGAAAGAAACCAACGAGGAGTACCTGGAGGAGAACCCTGATGATGGTTCGAGTACGACCCGGATGAGAACTGAGATCCTATCCTCTTTTCTGAATCATGTTTAGTGAATAGACTTTGTATGTCATGTATAAAGGTTTGGTCAATGATTTCAATATGAGAAATATAGCCTTACTTTTCTATCCCATTGTTTTATTATCTAGGGATTTATAACTGCTTCCGCATGTGCTTAATAAACGAAAGGGTTGACGATTCTTAGTCCTGTGATATCGCATTATAAAATCGACCAAGTAGAAGGATGTGTGCATGCCCGAGGATCGGGGCATGACAAGAACCTTATCTTGAAAGATTTGAATAATAAACTTATCATAGATGCAATAATTGTGTGATAGGTAATGATCTTACTTTCAGCTTCTATCACGCCGTTCAGGAGTGTTGGATCTTTATTCCTATTTTGTTGACAAGTTTTGCTTGGTGTCTCGAGGAGCTCATGGTTGAGATGAGGAACACAAAGGGCCAGAACATGCTATAATATTTTATAAGGCCAAAACAAAGCCTCATAAGTATAGAATTTATGCCATTCATTTTAAGAGTACTTGCTCCAACAAAAGGATGAAGAAGACCATGAGGAATAGGAAGAAGCTTTGTGGGACGTTGGGCCTGCAAAGATTGGGAATCCAGTATGTGGCTAATGGGCACGTACTTTCATCATTCCCATCAAAACCTTAATTTGATCCAGTAAACCTCTCGTACTACAATTTTATTTGGCAATTCGTAAGAAAGAAGAGGTGTTGATTCAAATGGTTATCCAAGAGGTTTTGAGGCAGCTACAAGATGCCTTTGACTCTTGGGGTTTCCTCTTGTAAATAGCTGTCAATATTTGTTAGAGATCAAGATAAGACAGTTGAGTCAATGTGACTTCACCTAAAAAAGATTTCGATCTTTGCAAGATTCAAGTAATAAGTTTTCCTAGATCCTATAATTGCATCATTTGATCGTTGACTTATGCACAATCAATAAGTTGATTCTTAATTTTAACGACAAATATTATAATCATGCTTTGGAGTCAAGAATAGTACGATTTTAAACAAGAAAAATATAATGACTTTTTTCATCATTTTTTCTTTAGTTCTATTTCCCAATGTCAATTAAATTATTTTACAATTGAATTTTATTGTGAAAAGTTTGAATTGTAAGCTTTAGTATATACAAAAATCACGTCAATTGAATGTTGAATCTATACACAATTATGGAATGGGATGATTTACGAGTTTTCTTGTCAATAATTTATGTTTAGGCAATAACTGTCAAGAATATCAGTACTATTCTAGCTGATGTTATTTTTCTTTCATGATATTAATATATGTACAGTGGTATGAGAATGTCCTTTCTAAGAAAATTCCTCACAGGTGCAAGAAATATTTTGGAAGATGCAGAGTGGCCAATAAAGGCTTCTTTCAATTTTTGCCTTTCTTGTTGAACAATACTTCACCCTCTAGCATCTGCCCGGAATTCCATCTATCTCGTCAAGGCACTCTTGATATTTTGGCGAGAAAACATTGGCTACGTCTAAGGGCCCAACACAACAAATAGGAAAGATGACAAGGATACGACACGTGTCCAAAGTGCCCCAATTTCGGACTCTTTCTTCTCTCTCCTCTGCACGCTCTCTCAGACCCGACCGCACTAGCAAGAGCAACAAAGAAGCTGTTCGCTTGTTCAGCGATTCCAGCAAAGCCATTTGGCAACGGCGGGCGATGGGTTTCGGTGGAACTGCGGCGGCTAAGAGCTTCGGAGGAGGGCGGCAGGCCAGCGCCAGTCCTTGCGACAACTGCAGGTCCGCCAAGGCCACCGCGTTCTGCGAGGCGGACGCGGCTTTCCTCTGCCTGGCCTGCAACGCCGGCGTCCATGGCACCAACAAGCTCGCCTCGCGCCACAAGCGTGCGTGGATGGGCGAGGCGTGCGAGGGCACGCCGGCAGCCTTGGCGTGGAGGCCCGACGCCGCCGCCCCGTGCGTCGCGTGCGACATGGACGTGCACTTGCCAACCCCCTCGCCGGCTGCCACGTGCAAGTTCCTCTAAATCCCTTCTTCGACGCGGCCGCTGCTGTCGCCGGGCCCTTTGCGACGGGCTCCATCCCTGACTTCCTCAACGGCGAGTGATGCGGCCCCACGAAGATAGCGGAAGGGGCCGGAGCGGAAGCCAGAGATGCGTTCTGGAATGGAGAGGGAGAGAGACGAGAGAAGAGAGAGGAGAGAGAGAGACTGAGCGTACAGAGGAGAGAGAAGAAAGAGTCTGAAATTGGGGCCCACTTCCGACACGTGTCGCATGCTTGTGGCCCTTTTTATTTGTTGCGTTGGCAACGTCGCCAATATTTTCTCGATATTGGCATGAACTTCTGCCCTTTCGGCAACATTTTGAGAACAAGCGTACGGCATTGTGTCATGATTTTGTTTTTCATAGAACAGAGGAACTTGCAACATGAACCTATGTCGGCTGATTTATGATGAAATTTTCTATTGTGGAGATGAGAAGATTGCATAGGATTCTGTTCTTTAAGCCGTTCTCTCTTTTGCAGCAATTGGCCCACGTTCCCCCAGAAATTCACCAAGTGAGGCCTCGTCGGATAGTATTTCTGCTCTTCCTACTTCCAATTATTTTCGTTGACGTGGCTGTTTTTTGGGTCCAGAGTGGAGAGTAGAAGGAGAAGCTCAAGAATACTGCAGCTAAGCAGGAAAAGTCAGCTTAAGCAATACATGGCTGGCTAGAGAGAAAACAGGAATTTTGAGGTTTGCTCGGTTTTCATTCAACCATTTACCTTTTTTCTTGTTTCGGTGCTTTGTGATGATCATCGAGAGTATAACAGTGAATTTACCCGGAATAATCATGTACCTTTGCCTGATTCATGCATAAAAATTATGTAGCTTCTGTTGTGATTTATGTATTAAACGTTGCGTGCAGCATGTTAGGATGGTCGTATGATGACATTACTGCTGCTGCTGCTGGTGCTTGCTTTGTTGAGTGTTAAAAGTCCAGGCATCGTCCATATCCGCGAATAGCTGAAAAACATGCCCATTGTAAGGTATCTATATTAACAAGGTATGCTAAGAGGTTTTTCGTTCAAAGCGTGTAATTTTGTCCAAGTGGAACGATCAAATCAAAAAAAAAAAAAAAAAACAGAGAGAGAGAAGGGGGGGGGGGGAGTAATTGCGATTCAGGTGGTGAACGAAACAAAGAGTAATTCTATTGAATTCTCGATGCCTTGCATGGAAAGTTCCTCCAACCTCTTACTATTGTGGCTTTCTCTTCTATTAGAATTAGAATGTTTCTAGAATATTTCAAAGAAACGCTCTAGAAGTCATTTCCTTTCCAAAAGAGTTTTGCACTCATTGATTTATAATATGACCCATCCTGCACATTAGATCGTACTGTTCGGACAGCTATTCCAAACTTCCCTTCCCTTTAATTTGGGGTTTCATGGCTGATAGATTAAAAGATGAAACTAATACCCATCAAACGTTTTGTCATCTGCATATTTATCAGTGAAAGAAACAATGCCATTCAACGAATATATGGTATTATTGTATATTATTACTTTACTTTTGCCAAATTATGAATAATTTATTTGAACATTGAGACACTTCGGTTCTAAGACGGAAAAATTAGCGATGCACCAACTACCAAGTGCAGCACCGAATTTGTTAATAAATCAATAGAATCTCGCGGATTCAGTGACCTTCATCGCTCATAATAGGCGAGAGTGGTCCATAAATCATGTAGATACATACGATCTAAATGATTAATTATAACGGTCCCACTGTGCGCCAACATAGGCACATTTGCAATTATAAAGATTAGTACCCAATTTTGATTTAAAAAGTGATATAATAAACTCTTATTTGAGTGTTTTGAATATGAGACGGTTCCTTTTACTTTCTTATCGGCTAAACGTTAAAAATAGTCCGTGGAACCATATCCAATGCATACTTAAAAATCAAGCCACATTACTTTATAAGGATCGTTTTGTAATGTAATTATTCATTCCCTATCTACATGCCAATGAATAGAAGCAATAGAAAGTAATAATCAGAAGACAACTAGTGGTCGGTTGAAAGCTATTGTCAGTGTATTCTAAGAAGGGGAATCTTTCACCTGCTCTCCATTGGTTTGTACTTGTTGGAAGATATGCTCGAAATATACTATCTAAGATATTTGGATTATGATTGTGCACTAAATCAATTAGGGATTAGATTGAGGTTTGGATTGATTCATAGAATACATTATTTCTATTTATTATGTACATCTTGTACTATATCTACAGAATCTTGTATTGAAGAGAAATACAAAAGTTTTCCCTAAGATTTGTCCTCTTCATTCCCGATTTCCCTTGTCTTCCTTGTCTTCTTTATTTACTTTCAATGTATCGGAGCATACAAGCTCCTATTTTTGGCTTTCTTTAACTCTAGCCGATTGCCTATCAAGGAACTCAAAACCTGCAAAACAAAGTTATTCCTTTGGTGTAGGAATCGGTTTCGGAGAAAGAAAGGAACAAGGGAATTACCACCTTCATGACCAAAAACTTACCATCGGCCTCTAATGAGCAATCCCAAGAAAAAGCCACGCCTCAGATGTCAGAAGTCCAAGATATGATCCCCACTATTGAGGTTCCTGGGACTCAAGAGCAAATCGTTCAGGCCCAACATGTGGATTGGCAAACCTTTCTGGCTTAGTCAAATCTAGGGCAACCCATGTCGGGCCAGCCCATTGCGGGCCAGCCCATTGCGGGCCAGCCCATGGCGGGCCATCCTCACAAGTGGCTACCTTTTCAGATGTAGCCTAATCCATGGTTTTTTGGGCCAAGCCCAAACACATCATCACAAGGGATTTAGGGCCAACAAAGCTTTGCCTGACCCAATGACAGTCCACCAGCTGCAAACGGGGCAAGCATGGCCATCGGATCGGATCAAACGAATGTGGGACAGACAACCGGATCAAATGAACTGGGTATGAGAACAAGTTCCTACCCGATTTTTTCAATGCAGGGCAAGGAACCAAGTCGAGTAATTCGGGTATGGGAACAAATCCCTACCCAGGATTTTCACCCTAAGTCTTTATGTATCCAAACGTAGCAGTCATTGGTTGTCTGGAACTCGGTGACCCCCTGTTCGTATTAATCGCCGTCCATGCTGGAGAATTATTCTAGGTGGTTGCAAGAATTCCGATGAGCTCTTGTGACGAAGGACAAAGACAGCTTCCTTGACAAAGTCGTCTCAATTCCCTGTAACGAGCACTTGGCTCAATACTAGAGAAAATGTAATCAACTTGTTTGTACATGGATCGACAATTGCATCTCTCCAGAGGTCGCGGCAAGACTTCCACCAACGGAGGATGCAAAAAACATGTGGGATAATATCGAAGAACTGTATGGTAAATTGGATCAGGCAAAAATGTTTTCTCTCATGCAGGAACTCAGCGAGCCCAACCAAAGGAATATGTGGTCACGACTTGCTTCAACAAGCTATCGTCATTATGAGATGATCTCGAAGTGGCTGAAGAAAAAATTGAGGGGCTATAAACAACACTTAACTAATACTGATCTATCAAGGAAAGGGAGAAAGTCACTCAATTTCTCTTGATATTGAACGAATCTTACTTGTCATTCATAGATTTTGGCCATGGATCTAGTCCCACCGATCGACGAAATTTTTCAATTGGTTGTTCAAAAGGAGAGCCAGCGATTCATGTTGCTAGAACACGCAAGAGGCAACAAAAGCATCGCCCTTGCAGCCTGTGGCGAATGACGAGAATTAGGCACAAAAACCCTAAGCCAAGAGAGAATGAAGAAGGGCGCTAGGGTTCGGCAGAGAGAATCATTCCCTCAAGAGGGACGAAACGAGCAGCCCAAATTGCGTGCATAGATCATACGGTCCACAAGGGGCTGAATATGTAGTTGGATCAGACGGTGGATACGAGTCCACGATTAAGGCACTAGATGGCTAGATTTTTGCCACATCATCAAAGAACTATGGGCAAAATCCAAAAGGGAAAGGCAAATCATTTTACGACCATTGCAAATGGCCACATCATTAAATTGATAATTGTTGGAAATTGCATGGAAAACCTGGAGAAAAAAGGGAAAAAGAAGGAATTTTTAGCAACTTATGAAGTCACTAGAGCCACTTGTCAAAGTGCTTATCAACCTATTACATGTGGGCAGTATCAATAGTTGATGCAAGCATTACAAAAGTTGGTCACTTCCAACAAAGGAGAGAGTTTTTCAAGTATCTCTCATTGCTTGGTAAATTCTATTTCAAGAAAGGCATGGATAATTGACTCGAGAACGAGTGACCATATCATCTGCGATAAAGGATTTTTTTTCAAGTATGAATAGGAACTTGAATTTTCATGTTTTCATGCAATTACCAAATGGAAATA
Organism: Eucalyptus polyanthemos subsp. polyanthemos; assembly: GCA_017140185.1. Lineage (NCBI taxonomy): Eukaryota > Viridiplantae > Streptophyta > Magnoliopsida > Myrtales > Myrtaceae > Eucalyptus > Eucalyptus polyanthemos. The sequence goes on from CM029460.1 coordinate 16,890,847, forward strand.
TCACTTATGTCAACATGATGGGAACAGTCAATTTTAGTCCTCACATCACCCTTCAAAATGTCTTTTATGTCCCTGAGTTCAATTTAATCTCTTTTCTGTGTTTAGAATTTGCAAAGAAAATTCATGTCAAGTCTTCTTCGATGCTGACACTTGCTTCTTTCAGGCCATTTTTACTGGCAAACTAATGTGCTTGGGTAATATTTTTGAATGAATTATTTTCTGGACTAGTTTTTTTGAGTAATTTTGATTTGTCCTGCATTTCCTTGAATAAATTATCATTGTGTAACATGACTACCAATTATAAGAACTTTATTATGCATTTGAGAATGGGTCATAATGCATCATTTCCTTATTCTCAATGTCACATATGCCCTCTTCATAAACAATCTCATACCCTTGTTTCATCTAGCAATCCTTGTGCCCATGACATTCTTTCATTAATTCATGCGGATGTTTGGGGACCTTACCATACGGCATATCGTGATGGGTCTTGTTACTTCTTTACAATTGTGGACGATTACTCTCACGCCACCTGGGTTTTTCTGATGCAGTCAAAAGGTCAAGTTTCCTCTCACTTAAGAACATTTGTTTCCTTATCCAAGAATCAATTCGGAAAATCTATTTAGCCGTTCCATACTGATAATAGGAGAGAATTTTTAACCATGATTGCACTTCAATTTTCTCATCCCATGGCATCTTGCATGAAAGCTCTTGCATTTACACCCCACAATAGAATGGGGGTAGTGGAGTGGAAACACCGCCATCTTTTGGAAGTTGCACGTGTGCTAAAGTTCCAAGCATCTGTCTTAGCAAATTATTGGGGAGATTGCGTTGTTACAGCTGCTTATCTGAATAATCGTATACCCACTTGGACACTCAATGGGCAAACTCCTTTTGAACTACTTTTTGGAAAGGAACCGGAGCTGAATCATCTAAGAGTCTTCGGTAACTTATGTTATACTACCATAGTAGGGCCTCAGGACAAGTTAGGTCCTCGTGCTTGATGATGTATATTCATGGGATAACCTAGCTTGCAAAAGGGATATCAGGTTCTTGATCCATCTACAAGGGAACTCTTTACAATCACATATGTTATTTTCTATGAAGACATTTTTCCATTCGTCGAAAGGTTATCTTCAAATGAAGATTCGGGCATTGTGACTGATCCATCTAGCAGCACTGCTAGTCAATATCCTTTCTCCATTAACAACTTCAAATTCAGAAATGAATGCACCTCCAGAGAATGCTATGGAAGACACATTGAACATTATGCTTGATGATGAAGAAATTCAAGGAGCCTCACCAAAACCCACTATTAAGGTATCTTCTCCTCCGAAAATTGATCCTCCACAATGTTCCAATCGCGCTACATGACCACCGATATGGGCAAAGGACTACGTTTATGCCACACTAAATTGTATTCGGCATCCAATCTCATCCTATGTTTCTTTTCATAAACTATCGCCGAAACATATATGCTGCATTAGTCATATATCAGAAGAAAGGGAGCCATCTGGCTTTGATGAGGCATCCACTGATCCACGGTGGCAAAAGGCTATGGAAGTAGAATTACAAGCCTTGACTAACAATCAAACCTGGGATCTTGCCTCACTACCTCCTAACCGAAAACCAATTGGATGTAAGTGAGTGTACAAAATTAAATATCATGCCAATGGTTCCATTGAACACTATAAGGCTTGATTGGTGGCTAAGGGCTTTACCTAGTGGGAAGGTTTAGATCCTCACGACTCTTTTTCTCTAGTAGCCAAAGATATCATGGTCCGTTCCTTCTTGTTAGTTATAGCCATTCATGATTGGCCCTTGCATCAAATGGACTTGGATAATGCTTTTCTCCATGGCAATTTGGATGAAAAAATCTATATGGATATTCCTCAGGGTTTACGAAGACAAGGAGAGAATAGAGTATATCGTCTCCGTAAATCCATTTATGGTTTGGAACAAGCTTCTAGGCGGTGATACAAGTTTGCCAATACTCTCACAATTGAAACCTCACAATTGCAGGTTTCAATCAATCTAACATGATTATGCTCTATTCACTTGAACTAAAGGTATATTATCTATTTACTTGATGATATATGTTGACGATATTCTCATAATGGGAAATGATAAAATTGCTATAGAGAGCTTCAAGGAATATTTACATTCCACTTTTCATATGAAAGAGCTGGGAGCACCAAAATATTTCCTTGGGATTGAAATTGCCTGATCTGACCAAGAAATTTTTCTGAGTTAGTGAAAGTTTATATCGGAGATTATATCAGAGGCAAGTCTATCAAGATGCAAACTGACTATCATTCCAATCGAGCAAAATACTAAGTTAACCACAACATATTATGATGTGAGAATATCTCAACACGATGATCCCATACTCAGAGATCCGTCAAGTTATCAGAAACTCATTGGAAAGCTCATATACCTAACTATGACTAGACTTGATATATCTTATGCAATGCAAACACTCAGTTAGTTCATGCACAGTGCAAAGTAATCTCATATGAATGTTGCTTTGAAGGTCGTGAAGTATTTAAAGAAGTGCCTAGGACTTGGAATACTCTTTTCTAGGAAATGCAATATGCAAATGATAGCATATTGCGACATGGATTATTTGACTTGTCCCATGAGCCAAAATCCATCACCGGCTATTGCATTAAATTAGGAGAATCACTTCTTTCATGGAAGACCAAGAAACAACCAACCGTATCACTATCTTCAGCTGAAGTGGAGCATTGAGCTATGGCAAAAACTACTTGTGAGATAATATGGATAGAAGGCCTACTTAAAGATCTCAAAGTGCAAGTGAAGGGACCAACTAAGCTATTCTACAACAATAATGTGGCTCTCAAACTTGCAGTGAATCCCATAGTGCATGAAAGAACTAAATATATAGAGGTAGATTGCCATTTTACTCGAGAAAAGATTCAAGAGGGAATGATTGAGACAAGAGGAATTGGAACTACAGGACAACCTGTGGACATTTTCACCAAATCTCTATGCCAAAGACAGCACGCATATCTATTGAGTAAGCTAGGCATCTTGGACATCTACAAGCCACTAGCTTGAGGGGGAGTATTAAAAGATATGCTCGAAATATACGATCCGAGATCCATTCGAACTATAATTGTGCACTAAATCACTTAGGGATTAGATTGAGATTTGGATTGATTCATAGAATACATTATTTCCATTTATTATGTACATCTTGTACTATATCTACAAAATCTTGTACATTAGGAATTATTGAAGAGAAATGCACAATTTTTCCCTAACCTCTATCCTTTTCATTCCCAATTTCCCTTGTCTTCCTTGTCTTCTTTATTTTCTTTCGGTTGTCTTCCCGCCCGACATCCATGTGGAACTTTTCATTGTAGACTCTATTCTAAAGAGACGAAACGTGCTTCTTCAACCCGTGTATTATTATTTACTTTTGCCAGCTTTTCATTATTAACTTATCTTGCGTTGTAATTATATGACATTGAGACACTTAGGATTGCACCGGGTGCGACCCACCCGAGTTGTGCACGGTTCGTCAACCTCCAAGAATCCCATAATTTCATTGAGCGACCAAAACATGCTCCTTAAAGTTCGTCATACTAATCACAGATCGCCCATGTGCGTATACGAGTGTTGTGCCTCTGTAAAAGAGGTTCTATTATATGGTTTGAAGAATTGCTTTTCTTCATAGATTCTTTGTGCTTATGAAGTTCATGAAGTTTTTCCCTTGTGAAGATTGTCAATCATCAGTACATAAATCTGACCGAGCTTTGATAATTTGTACGTAAATCGCACAGAGCTATATCACTTGGAAAGTTGACTTAAAGGCGACCAAGATTTGAGTTGGTCTTTTATATGAACGTGGAACAGTTCAGATTTTCGAGAGGTGACGTCAATGGGATATGTAACTTGAATCCAACGGAATCTTGATATTTGGAAGGGTGAATAATTGGATAGGTAAAAATGGATACTAAAGGCTTGTTCTTAATCTGAATCTAACAGGGCTTCGATATCTCAGACGTCAAAATTGCAAAATCCCTTTACTCTTTGGACTTCCTATATGGAAAACTTTGGAGAGATGAAAATAGTTAAAGCCACTCTGACTGAAATTTGGTAGAGTTGATAATCACATATCAAACCAAAGTTTAATATTTGGGAGGTGACAAACTAGATAGGTAAAGCTGAAGATGTCATCTATGATTGCAATCTAATAAGTTTTCAGTGTTTAGCTTTCGATGTCTAAAAAGGTGAAAGTGATGAAGATTTTATGTGACTTGGATATTAGGCGAATAATGACAAGCCATATAATATCAAAATAGCACAATGGCACAAAACAATCTTTCCTTTTGTGCAAAATTGATATGAAGCAATGTAGTAGAGCATTGTAAATACTAAACACACAAATACAAGGCAATTTTATGCGGACAACCATCTCGGTGTGAGGAGATCGAAATTCAAGGGACTAAAGTTCACCCAAAATCTTCACTATCAACAAAATTGGGTGAATTTTTTTTTCTTTAGCTAATACCAGAGGTACATAGTAATGATAATATCAAGAACACCATTCTTGACAATACACATGACCTTCATAAGATATTAAGAGAGATTAAGAATAAATTCCACTAAAATGCAGGTTCGGTTCAACCCCTAAAAAACTTGATGAGGGAGCACAAAGTGACCTTTGATCGTCAGCTTGATGCAAATCGGACACCCTCTTTCTAGATTTTTTGCTCTCTTTCTCTCTTGCTTTAACCTTACATTAATCATTCTTTTGCGGCTACCACATAATAATAGAGAGCCTTTTTATTGAGGCCAAATATAGCCTCCCATTATATCTCCATATGGACTATCATATGAATCAAGTCTTTGAGCTTATATTTCATTAGATTTCGCGTACAAGAGAGTGAACCCAGCTCAACATTGAATGCAGCAAAGACCCTGAATTCCTATAGGCCAAGGTCACTAGGTTTATTGACTCAACCCTAATAGGATTCGGAATTCATAGGCTGACACAATATAAGTGTCAGGGTTTGTTTATTCTAAATTAAAAAGGTACTTTCCATTTCCATTCATAGTTCTCTTTGAGGAAAAAAAAAGAAAACATTCTTAGTATTTTTAGAAAGGATGGTACATGTCATATTTGCGCATTTCAAGAGATTTTCTGGTGTCTATTAGTAAATAAGATTGAAATTTCAAATTTCACGAAAATTTAAAATCATTGTAAACAGATTTTTATATATGCATAAAATACTTAATAAGAAAGAAGCTAGATCAAATCCTTCAAAAGTTAAATAATTAAGAACTTTCTTCGTCATTCTTTCTTCTCCTCTCTCTCTCTCTCTCTCTCTCTCTCCCCATCGTCTCTCTCACATGTCCGACCATTTGCTGCAAAGTGAGCATACCATTGCTAATATTTAGTGATAGAGAGAAAATAATTGGCTCAACCCCAATTAGGATTACATGATTATAAGTGTGATTAATAACAATTGGTATACAACTAGAAACATAATTGTGGAAAAACCTCATGATACATATAAATTATATATTAATACCTCAATTTGAAGTAGGTGTGACAATAGAGAGATTGTATATCAATAACCCGAAATGGAGACTATGTAGTCCCTTGGTGAAGATATTTACCAGCTAATTCGTTGTATGCACATAACAAATATGTAGATTGTCAGAAGTAACTTGCTCTCAAACAAAGTGAAATATCCAGCACGAGACACTAGGTTGGGAGCAAGATAGGTGACAAAGATGTTATCACAATAAACAATGAGAGGATAGAAAGGGGGGGCCTCGCTCACGAAATAAATGACAAATCCAAATAATCTTAGCAACATAGTGAGCAACAACACGATACTTAGCCCATGTACTAAAACAGGCTAAGTGGGTTGCTTTTTGGCACAAAGAAACAAGATTAACACATAGAGAAACACAAAAACCCGAGGTAAACCGTTAATTATCGAAGTACTCAACCTAGTCTACATTTGCATAAACAGTCAATGAAGTGGGATGATACCGGTCAATGAGCAGTAAGTGAGTGGATGTGCTTGTTAAACACTGATATATGTATTTGAAGGCCTATTAATATGGCTTAACAAAGGAATTGACTAACCAAGTTGAGAGCATAAACAATATTGGGTCTGGTCATGGACACATATTGTAGTGCTCAAACCATTTGTTGATAAAATGTTGGAAAAGTGAGAAGCTCACCATTGTTAGCGAACAAAAGAGTTTTCAAGGCCAAGGTAGTATGTGACATCCTGATTTTCAGGTTCTATTTTCGATTGAATAAGTTGAGTTTTTCAACGATGCGCCTATAGTTCAATTCCCTAAGCTGATTAATCATGGGATAACTAGTCTATCAAGTAAAGTCGTTAAGGAATCTAAACACAACATACTTGAGAATTTGACCAGAAATCGACTGCTTGACCATGCTAATTTGCAAGGATCAATATGGCATTGTTAAAATCGATCAGAGATCAGAGATAAGTTGATTCGATAGAGATATGTTATTAGTGTATAGGTGATTCCACATGATTGCAAAATTTTTGTCGAACGGCACTAGACTAATTTTGCTATCATTTATGTACCCTATGCCCGTATTTGAAACCTCGAGATTTTCACGACAATCAAGAGTTGCCAATGCATCGAAGATGTACAATGTGGCTCGAAAACAATCGACCATGGGTCAAACATGCTAAAAATTCCTAAAAGCTACCCAGTAGATTAGATCACGTTAAAATTGCGCCCGATTGAAATTAACTGTGAAATTGAACCGGACTTCAGAAATTGAAATTTTTGTTATGTCACAATTCATTTTAGGAATGTTGACTCATCCTTTGAAGATTTTTTTGCAAACTCAAGATTTCGGTGAAAAATCAAAGTTAGGACGCTTTAGATTAGGAAAATTAGAGGACTGTATTTTAGCGCACTTTTGGCATTCAAGTTGGACTAATTGGCAAATAAAAATGTGGATTTAAGTGTGGACACCTTAATGGGAATTTTCGGGCATCAATTGAGCTCAATTAGAGAAGCATGAGAGTGGAATTGGAGGGCAAGAGCTTAGGTCCATGTGGGGTGCAACATTTAGGGCTTCAATTGAGGCTTGTTTAGGAAGACTGAAGGGAAAATGGCTGCTGTGGATGCTTGGGTTGGTGGGACCTTGGTGATGAGTATTTAGGATTTTTAGCTTGACTTTGGAGGCTTGTGGTCCCCCTTTTTAGTTGCAGCAACCTTCTTCTTCTTCTTCTTCTTCTTCTTCTTCTTCTTCTTCTTCTTCTTCTTCTTCTTCTTCCTTGGAGTGCTTTATCCATTGTTGAAGCCATTAGAGAGCTCAAGAACCAGAGGAAACCAGCCAGCCTTTCCCCTTTGCCGTAGACCGCTTGCTCGAAGCCGTCTGATTGCCACCCATTCGCCTGTCAGGCGCCCGAGCCCGCGACGTCCTCTGCTCGGCGTCCCACTTGCCCGCGCATCTGTGCAATGTCGTCTAGCCATCAAGCCTACTTGAAGCCATGCCTCCGTCGTCGTCCAGCCAGCCGGAGCCATCGCCTGGTCCGCCGCCGTCCTACTGTGCCCCTTTCTTGTGCAAGTCGCCCCTTCGACCAATCCTTGTAGCTCAAGAACAAAAGCCAAAGTTTCAGCAAGGGCTGAGGCTTTGTGAGATATTTTTGAGCCCGTCCAAACCTCGCTTGATGTTGCCGCAGGCTTGTTTGTTGCTCGTCTCCGCGTCACCATCGTAGTGAACTCATCAACCCGCAAAATCGGTGAGTTTACTTGCTGAACTCTGCTTAGGGAGTTAATGACATTTAGTAGGTAATTGGTTTAAGCTAATTAGGAATTAGGTGGTTAGTTAGTTTAGATTATCGATTTAATTGTTTAATTATGCATGTTAGGTGGTTATAATAGATTGATTAGGGGCTAATTAGATTGTATAATTTATCTAGATAGGTGCACTAATTTTTTAGGCATGTTTAGATGGTTAGATTAATATTTCTGGCCTAGGTTAGCATTTATTGTATTAATTTGCATTATTTAATTATTTTTGTAATTTATTTAATTATTTAATATTTTTTCAAAAATTATACTGGGATAGTCGGTGACCAGAAGTTCATGCTGATTATACTGATGTGCTTAGTTTATGCAATTGAGTGTTAATTTGTACAGATTGAGTGGTGATGGTGATTTTGAGTATTTATTTCAAAATTATGAAATTTTGGTAATTAATTAGAAATTACCGGGTGTTGGGTTTTGACATTGAAAATGGTTTTAAATACTATATCAAATAGTGGGATTTTAAAAGGAATAATATCAATTTTTCTAGTTCAAATTGCCGTCTACCCACACATGATTATTTTACCATGTGTTTTTAATACGAAGAAAATGGGTCGAGTACATTATTTTAATTGGGACATTTGAGTGCAAAGCACGATATCTTGGCTAGGATTGGATGGATGCATGAATGGTTATGAGAACCCATCCCCGATATGAATCGGGTGGATGTTGCCTCTATATGAGATCATTTAAGTCAACGGATGCCGGCCGCAATAGATTTTGGACCGATGCTCCTTCGGGATTGCCGTCTCGTGTAGATGTTTCCGTGCTTAATGGAGTGAGACGATGCCTGGTTATGCCAGAAGACCACCGAACGTTGAGTAGGTTGTGCTCGTTGAGCCGTGATAAAATTGGAACACATGATTGAGTGTCTTAACCGCGCTTGATTATGGGACAAAATCATGTGGCACGGTATGAGACGTATCATAATGATTTGGCCTTATAATCGAGACCCCTGTGGCTGTGTGAGATATGAGATGTGGCATTCCAATTGATTGAGCTTTATTACTACATATGGTTGGGTATATGAACTGTGCTGACGTGTAGGGAAGTAACTGAGGCGGGGTAAGTCTTTTGTGATGTATAGTTAGATTACCTCTAGGCGTATTTCAGTCGTAGTTGGGGTTTAGGGGGTGAACTTGCTAAAATATTGTCTCACCCCGTCATGGGCTCAATCTTTTCAGGTCCTTAGATGGCGGTTCCTCCATAACGTTTTGATCAACCTCGGGGGTTTAATGAGTGGAGTATTGACGTTCTAGTCCTCGAGAGTCCCTGGCTCCATGAGCTCGTTATGACCACTATTTGGGTCGATGAGGGCTTACCTTAAAGGGTACCTCATCGATACAGGGCATGGTTTCGCCATAGGATTAATGGGTTATTAGAAGGTCCTCTTCTGGATTTTGAGATCCCTGCCGTTGCTGTCAATGCCGCTCTAGGCGAGGGTGCAGCTGACCCTCTTGATGAGGCTGTGGAAGACCCGAAGCCCCCGAAGCTTGCAGAGGTGGAGTCTGAAGAATCGATAAATGTGTTCAACTAGTGTGTCATATTGTAGCTTCTTTTTTAGTGTTGATCTTTTGTAGACTTTTGTATATAAACCCAGTGTGTTTATAAAGGTTTTTGTGAAATTTATTTCCTGCTTTTCTATCCTTTGTTTGTGTTGTCTGGAGAATTGTTATTCGCTTCCGCATGTGCAATAAAATGAATGGGTCGGTGACGTGTCTTGAGACGTTACAATTTCATCGACCACCGAAGGATGCGTGTGCACTCGAGGTTCGGGGCGTGACATCCTAACCTGAAGTGGTATTCAAAGCTGGTTGGTAGTTGGAGTGATAAGATACGATGGGTTATGGGATTATTAGTAGGAAAAACCTTTTAATTATGTTGATGCATGTGATTGATAACTATTTGGTAGATTGTTTTGTGGGGATTACTCAGTTTCTAATTCTGTATGAAATTTGGAACATGTTATGTAGAAAGTCTACATAATGAGTGATCAGGAGCAGAGGACTCCTAGGAAGACAACCATTGGACCAGTGACTCGGGGTAGGACGCCGACAGGGGTCGGTACCCAAGGTGGTCGTGGTAGAGCGTAGACTCAGGCCAGGGCAAGTAGAGTAGCACCACTACCAGTCAGTGTAGGTGTAGTAGCACCTGATGATCCCATAATTAATAGGATTATGTAGGCACTAGAAACGCTTAGAGCTTTAATGAGGCAGCAGGCCCAGAATTAAGTCGCCACCACTACCGCCGCTACTATAGTTACTGCTACTACCACCGCTAATGTTGCCGTTGCTACCGTAGCTGCACTTGCTGAAGTTCCACCTGGGAACGTGGTTGCTGAGTGGCCCATGCACAAGTAAGTGGAATAGTTTCTGAAGCTGAATCCACCGAGATTCACCGAGGCAAGAGATCCCGAAGTTGCAGCACTTTGGGTCCAAGACTTGGAGAAGACTTTTGCATTGCTGATGTGCACTAAGGAGGAGAAGGTTGTCCTTGCGGTCTACTAGCTCTAGGGAAACACTAGTACTTGGTGGAGGGCCACTAGAGGCACAGTATTCCCAGAAGGCGTGGTTTCGGTGTAAAACGCCTTCCTTAGAGCCTTTAATGGCAAGTGCTTTTTTGGCAGCGCTCGAAAGATGGAAGAATTCCAGCGCCTCCATCAAGAGATGATGATGGTGTACCAATATGAGGCTAAATTTGTGGAGCTGTTGCAGTACGTTCCCAGACTGATGGAAGATCTTGAAGATAGAGCTCGAAGGTTTAGGAACGGCCTTCGACCAGAGCTGAAGAATCCGCTGTGCCATTCGACTTGAAAAATTACAATGAGTTATATAGTTGAGCTTAGTTGCTAGAGAGGAACTTGATCAAACAAGCTACTACATTTGGGTCGAGGTTCAGTTCGAATAGAGATGAAAATCGGTATGGGAAGAAACTCATGATTGGAGGAAGGTATCTTATTCCCCTTAATAGGAAGGGTGGAGTAGGCAAGTCTGTGCCAAGCCCTAGCAGAGTATGTCACTTTTGTGGAAGGCGACATGGATTGGCCCCGTGCCATTCCAGGTCGGGTGCTTGTTATGAGTGTGACTAATAGGATCACTTGGCTAGAAATTGTCCCAGAAGATAGATGGGACCGCAGTTGCCGCCACCACCGCCAATGGGATAGAATAGGGGGTTTGTACCACTGGGTGGACTAAACAGACCTCCAGCGCATGGAAGGGTGTATGCCGTCACAAGGAGACACGCAGATGACTCGCTTGATGTGATCACATGTATGGTCTTGTTGAATTACCATGCTATTTATGCTTTATTTGACCTTGGTGCATCTCATTCGTTTATAGTTGAGCAATTTGTTAAGCTGGTACACATCTACACCGTTAAAGAATAATGTGTTGTCTACGATGGGTTTTCCTGGTTGCAAATTAGTGATTGGTGAGTGAGAGAGGAAGATAGATTTGATAGTTTTAGCCATATATGATTTTGATGTGATAATTGGCATGGACTGGCTCACCAAGCAACGAGCTAAGATGGACTGTTATCGTAAAACGATTTAGTTTAACCCGTTAGCGAGATAAAGTTTCGAGTTTATTAAGAGTCGAGGAGGACTCTCTATTTTCTTAATCTCGTTGCTTAAGGTAGCATGTTTGTTAACGAGTGTTGTTAAGGTTACTTGGCGACTGTCGTGGATACGATAGTTGAGGAGCTGAAGATTGAAGATATTGCAGTAGTTTAGGAGTTTCTAGACATGTTTCCAAAGGAATTGCTAGGCCTACCACCAAAGAGAGAGATAGAGTTCATGATTGAGTTAGCCCCCCGGACAGAGCCAATCTCTAAGGCTCCTTAGCGGATGGTGTTGTCAGAGTTGAAAGAACTGAAGGTGCAGATGCAGGAATTGTTGAATAAGGGATTTATACGCCCTAGTACATTACCTTTGGGAGCACATTTTTATTCATAAAGAAGAAATATGGTCCGTTGCGCCTATGCATCGACTATCGTCAACTAAATTAGGTGACGATCAATAACAAGTACCCACTGTCGAGGATCAACGACTTGTTTGATCAGTTGCAAGGAGTGTCGATATTATTTAAGATTGACTTAAGGACGGGATATCATCAGTTGAGGATAAAAAAGGAGGACATACCGAAGACAGCATTTCGCACGCGATACAGCCATTATGAGTTCATTGTAATGCCGTTTGGTTTGACGAACGTCCTAGTTGCTTTCGTGGATCTAATGAACTGGGTGTTCAAGGAGTATCTAGATCAGTTCGTGATTATTTTCATTGACGATATCTTAGTGTATTCGAGAAGTCCTGAGAAGCACGAGAAGCATTTGAGGATGGTGCTTCAGACATTGAGGAATTATGAGCTATACACCAAGTTCAGCAAAAGCAAGTTTTGGTTGACTCATCTGGCGTTCCTAGGTCACGTGATTTCAGGTGAAGGAATCTTTGTAGACCTGACCAAGATCGAAGCAGTTATCAACTGGCCAAGACCGACGATAGTGACAGAAATCAGAAGCTTCCTGGGATTGGCACGATACTACAGACGGTTCATGGAAGGATTTTCAACGTTAGCTTTATTGTTGACTCAATTATTGAAAAAGGAATAGAAATTTGTATGGACAGATAACTGCGAGCATAATTTCCAAGAGTTTAAGTAGAAGCTGACTACCGCACCAGTGCTGACAATTCTATATGGTCCTGGAGGATACGACATCTATAGTGATGCGTTGTTTAAAGGACTGGGTTGCGTGCTAATGCAACATGGCAGAGTCGTTGCATACGCATCTCGTCAATTGAGACCTCATGAGCTAAATTATCTGACGCATGACTTGGAACTCGCATCGATTATTTTTGCTCTAAAGATTTGGAGACATTATTTATATGGAGAGAGATTCCAGATCTTCACAAACCATCAAAGTCTCAAGTATTTATTCTTTTAGAATAAGTTGAATATGAGACAGCATCGCTGGATGGAACTTCTGAAGAACTATGATTGTGATATTTTGTACCATCTTGGAAAGGCTAATAAGATCGCAGATGCGCTAAGTCAGAAATATTTAGTTGCACAAATGATGGTTAAGGAATGGATTTTACTCAATGGAGCTTGAGATTCGATTTTCAAATTTAAGGTAGGTCACCTTTCAAATCTTATAGCCGCTCTCAGAATTGAACTAGAAGTGCATATTAGAATCAAGACGGTTAAGTTGACAGATCTAGAAATTCAGAAGATCCTGCAAGAGGATATTGAAAAAAGAAATGCTAACTTTTAGATTTCTGAGGACGGAACATTAAGGTTTTGAGGACGATTGTGTGTACTTGACGATGCAGAGCTTAAGGAGGAGATTTTGTCAGAAGCTCATCATAGTAGTTACATCATTCATCCAAGCAGTACAAAGATGTATTAGAATCTGTGTCAATATTATTGGTGGTCCGATATGAAGGTGGATATCGCCAAGCATATCACCAAATATTTGACGTGTCAGCAAGTGAAGGCACATCATTGTAAGTCGGGAGGACTTCTGCAACCTCTAGAGATTCCCAAGTGGAAATGGGAACACATTACAATGGACTTTGTAACGGGCTTACCAAGGAGTTAGATGGGTAATGATCCTATTTGGGTAGTGGTTAACAGACTAATGAAGTCGGCTCACTTTATTACCGTATGAAAAGACTTAGCCTTGAATAGGTATGCAGAGTTATACGTGCGCCAGATTGTTTGTCTACATGGGGTTCCGGTGACAATTACATATGATAGAAACCCAAGATTTACAGCTGCCTTTTGGAAAAGCTTGTAGATCACCTTGGGAACAAAGCTGCAGTACAATGCATCTTATCATTCTCAGACGGATGGTAAGTCTAATGGGACGATTCAAACCCTCGAAGACATGCTGCGAGCTTGTGTATTGGATTTCAAGGGAAGCTAGGAGGAACAGCTTCATCTCGTCGAGTTTGCCTACAACAGCAGCTACTAGCAGAGCATTCAAATGACACCTTTTGAAGCGTTATATGGCAGGGCGTGCAGAATGCCAGTTTGTTAGGATGAGGTTGGAGAACGAAAAATCACAGGCCTAGAGTTGGTTCAGCAATCAGTGGATACAATTGCTGTTATCAGGGACAAATTAAAGACCCCTCAGAGCTGCCAGAAAAGTTACGCAAATAAGCATTGAAGACCTTTGGAATTCCAAGTTAGTGAGCACATCTTTATGAAGGTATCACCGATGAGGGGTACTTCATGCTTCGGTAAGAAAGGGAAGCTGAGTCCAAGGTACGTAAGTCCCTTTAAGATTTTGAAAAGAATAGGGACTCTAGCGTATTGTCTTGCATTGCCGTCGAGGTTAGCGTAAGTGTATGACGACTTTCACGTGTCAATGTTAAGAAAATATGAGCTTGACTCGACCCATATGCTGAATTTTGAAGAATTAGACGTGAATAACAAAGTGTCATATGTAGAAAGACCGGTTCAGATTGTGGATAAGAAAGAGTAGATTTTGTGCACCAAGACGATCCCATTGGTTAAAGTGGTCTGGCAACACCATGGCACAGAAGGAGTAACTTGGGAAAGTGAAGATTCAATGAGACGACAATACCCTCACCTTTTTGTTTGAAGATTTGTAATGATTTAAATTTCGAGAAAGAAATGTTTATAAAAGGAGAAGAGTTGTGATATTCTGATTTTCAGAATCTATTTTCGATTGAATAAATTGGGTTTTTCATCGACACGCTTATAGTTCTTTTCCGTGAACTGATTACTCACAAGATAACTAGTCTATTAAGTGAAGCTGTTAAGGAATCTAAACGCAATAAACTTGAGAATTCGACCAGAAATCGATTGCTCGATTGTGCTAATCTACAATGGTCAATGCGACACTGTTAAAATTGATTAGATGCTGGAGATAGGTCAATTCGACAGAGGTATGCGATTAGTGTGTGGGTGATTCCACCTGATTGTAAATTTTCTATCGAATGGCACTAGATCGATTTTTTAGTCATTTTTGTACCATGTGCGTGTATTTGAAACCTCGAGATTTTCACAACAACCGAAAGTCATCAATGTATCGAAGATGTACAATGTGGCTCAAAAAAAAGTAAAAAAAAGGACAAACACTTTAAAATTCCTAAAAGCTACCCGGTAGGTTAGGTCACGCTAAAATCACGTCCGATTGAAATTAACTGCGAAATTGAACTCAATTTCAGAAATTGAAAGTTCTGTCATGTCACAATTTATTTTAGGATCGTGGACTCATCCTTCGAAAAAAATTTCTGCAAACCTAAGATTTCGGCGAAAAATCGAAGTTGGGCCATTTTTGGACCGAAAAAATTAGATGATCGTTTTTTAGCGCACTTTTGGCATTCAAGTTAGACTAATTGGTAAGGAAAAATGTGGATTTAAGTGTGGACACCTTATTGGGAATTTTTGGGCATCAATTGAGCTCGATTGGAGAAGCATGGAAGTGGAATTGGAGGGCAAGAGCTCAAAATTCGTAGGTCCATGTGGGGTGCAACATTTAGGGCTTCAATTGAGACTTGTTGAGGAAGATTGAAGGGAAAATGGCTGTCGTGGATGAGGCTTGGGCTAGTGGGACCCTGGTGATGAGTATTTAGGATTTTTATATTGACTTTGGAGGCTTGTGGTCCCCCCCTTCAGTTGCAACAACCTTCTTTTTCTTCCTTGGAGTGTTTTATCCATTGTTGAAGCCATTAGAGAGCTCAAGAACCAGAGGAAACCAGCCAGCCTTCTCGCCTCGCCGTCGACCGCCCACCCGAAGTCGTCTGATCGTCGCTCGTCCGCTTGTCGCGTGATCGAGTTCACATTGTCCTCCGCTCGGTGTCCCGCTTGCTCGTGCATCTGTGCATTGTCATCCAGCCATCGAGCACACCTGGAAGCCATGCCACCATCATTGTCCAGCTAGCCAAAGCCACCACTTGGTCCACTGCTGCCACCACCATCTTGCCATGCCCCTTTCCTGTGCAAGTCACCCCTTCGATCGGTCCCTGCAGCCTAAGAACATAAGCGAAAGTTTCAGCAAGGGCTGAGACTTCGTGAGGCTTTTCTAGGCCCGTCTGGACCTTGCTTGGTGTCGCCGCATGCTTGTTTATTGCTCGCCTTTGCGTCACCATCGTAGTGAACTCATCGGTCCGCAAAACCAGTGAGTTTACTTGCTAAACTCTGTTTAGGGAGTTAATGACGTTTAGTATGTAATTAGTTTAGGCTAATTAGGGATTATGTAGTTAGTTAGTTTCGATTAGTGATTTAATTGTTTAATTATGCATGTTAGGTGGTTAGAATAAATTGATTAGGGGCTAATTAGATTGTACTATTTATCTAGATAGGTACACTAATTTTCTAGGCCCGTTTAGGTGGTTAGATTAGTATTTCCACTTTGAGGTTAGCATTTATTGTATTTAATTTGCATTATTTAATTATTTTTGTAATTTATTTAATTATTTAATATTTTCTGAAAATTATACCGTGATAGCCGATGACTAGAATTTCATGCTGATTACGGTGGTGTGCTTAGTTTATACAATTGAGTGTTAATTTATGCAGATTGAGTGGTGATTGTGATTTTGAGTGTTTATTTCAAAATTACGAAATTTTGGTAATTAATTAGAAATTACCGAGTGTCGGGTTTTGACATTGAAAATAGTTTTAAATACTATATCAAATAGTGAGATTTTATAAGGAAGAATATCAATTTTTTTGGTTCGAATTGACCATGTACCCACACACGATTATTTTACCATATGTTTTTAATACGAAGAAAATGAGCCAAGTACATTATTTTAATTGGGATATTTGAGTACAAAGCATGATGTCTTAGCCTGGATTGGATGGGTGCATAAAAGGTTATGAGAACCCGTCCTCAATATGAATCAAGTGGACGTTGCCCCTATATGGGATTTCCCAAGTTAATAGATGCCGGTCGCAGTAAATTCTATACCGATGTTCATTCGTGATTGCCGTCTCATGTAGACGTTGCTGTGCTCAATAGGGTGAGACGATGCCTGAACGTCGAGTAGGCCATGATAAAATTGGAACGCATGATTGAGTGTCTTAACCGCGCTTGATTATGGGACAAAATCGTGTGGTACGGTATGAGACGTGTCATAATGATTTGACCTTATAATCAGAACCCCTGTGGCTGTGTGAGGTATGAGATGTGGTGTTCAAATTGATTGAGCTTTATTTACTGCATATGGATGAGTATATGAACTGTGCTAACGTGCAAGGAAGTAATTGAGGCGAGGTAAGTCTTTTGTGATGTGTGGTTAGATTATTTCTAGGAGTATTTTCTTCCTAGTCGAGGTTTAGGGGGTGAACTTGTTGAGACATTGTCTCATCCCGTCGTGGGCTTAATCTTTTTAGGTCCTTAGATGGCGGTTCCTCCGGAACATTTTGGTCGACCTTGGGGGTTTAGTGAGTGGAGTATTGACGTTCCAGTCCCCGGGAGTCCCTGGCTCCATAAGCTCGTTGTGACCACTATCTGGGTCGATAAGGGCCTACCTCAAAGGGTACCTCATTGATACGGGACGTGGTTTTGCCATGGGATTAATGGGTTACTGGAAAGTCCCCTTCAGGATTTTGAGATCCCCGCAATTGCAGTCAACACCGCTTTGGGCGAGGGTGTAGCTAACCCTCCTGATGGGGCTATGGAGGACCCAAAGCCCCCGGAGCCTGCAAAGGTGGAGTCCGAAGGATCGGTGAATGTGTCCAACTAGTGTATCGTAGGACAGCTTCTTTTTTAGGGCCAATCTTTTGTAGACTTTTGTATATAAACCCAATGTGTTTATAAAGGTGTTTTGTGAAATTTGTTTCTTGCTTTTCTATCCCTTATTTGTGTTGTCTAGAGATTTGTTATTCGCTTCCGCATGTGTAATAAAAAGAATGCGTTGCCGACGTGTCCTAGGACATCGTAATTTCATTGACCACCGAGAGATGTGCACGCGCTTGAGATTTGGGGTGTGACATAGTAGGCATTGGCTTGGCCTTAACGAGTTCACACTTGTCCAAAAAGTCATCAACATATTTTGCTTGAAATAAAAACATATCATAGTGATGATGCTCAATGATAAGGAATTGAAGCAGTCCAAAAAATTTTCATAGTAAATTCCTATAGGGAGTTGAGTAATCAAAGATGGTAATAACTGAGGAATATAACTAATGACTAGAATGTCATTAATATACAGTAGAAGATACAAGCTGCTTTGCGAAGAAGAATAGACAAATAACGAAGGACAAACTTACTTGCAGAAGATATATGTTTATTAAACATATTACACAATGTCATAACATGCGTAACATGTTTCTTAACTCCAAAATAATTCCTCAACAGTCCTTAAAAAGCTAATGTAAATGATGACACATTTGACTATCGAAGAAAATCCTATTGTAAAAAAGGAATCATATATTCAAAAAAGGAGTTGTTACTAACTCTAGGATTGAGTCAATATTCGGTGGAGAAAGATGAAGGATCATGTGTTTGGGAATTCTTTAACAACCTTGAAACCTCCTTGATGACCTCTTTTACAAGTACTCCTTCATGCCTATCAATTACCAAATAGAATTTGAAGTGAGTTCTAAGTAGTGTAAGAAGTTTCAGTATTAGGATCAAATTAGGATTTTGATGGGATGAGGAAAGTAAGTACCCATTGGCGATTCTCTCTGATACCCATCCTTTGAAGGATCCAACCTCCTTGAGAGCTAGCTTCCACCGCTCGTAAGTACATTCATCAACCATCTTCTCATGTTTAAGCATCTTTTCTCCAAAAACACCTGATAGGTCTCGCACATGCGAGGTCCTCACTTTATAGAAGATGGGTAATATCTTTTGTCCCTTTGTTCTCTTGCATTCAACCATTTGAGCAAGCTCATCAAGGCACCAACGAGAGGAGGCATAATCTTCGGAGATAATAGGAATGGATATCTTGCAATGATCAATGGCATTGCAAATCTCATGATCAACATCTTTACCTATGAGAGATGGATCATCATCATTAAACACACTGATTTCTGCAGCCACAAGGCTAATGTAGAGCATTGCAAGTCTCATGATCAACATCCTTACCTATGAGAGATGGATCATCATCATTAAACACACCAATTCCTGCAGCCACAAGGCTGATGTAGAGGTAAGCAGCTAGGCTGTGTCGAGTATCAGGGCCACGAAATGCTAAGAACACTTGGCAATGCACTGCTATCCAGTAAGACAAACCAAAGTGATGATGATAAAATATAGCCAAGACGAATCATTCAAAATTTTCAAAAGACTCAGATAACTTTTGAAAGCCACGAAATCGGTTTAGGTCATATAGGGCACCAACCATACGTTCCCTCCCTATGTGGGAATTGAAGAATGGCCAAGCTCACACATGATGAGCACAAAGAATACTCCCGAAAGGTAGGTACTTAGCTCAAATGGAATTGGGACATACCTGACCTTATGAACATAGGCAGCCGTTCGATCCACATAGTCTTCAAGTCACTTGAAACCTTTGCGACCACCATTTTCACCAGCTCTGCTTCATGTCTGTGCACATATATGAGTATAACCATAGTTAGGCATCTAGTTTGATTACTTCCTTCCGCTAACTCTTTGATTTCGGATTGGTCATTCCATACAATTGCACAGGCTTTCAGGATTCATATATACGTATATGCATACCCATTGGCAATAGTCTGTGATATCCATCCTTTAATCCTCGCCACAGAAGTCAATGCATCCCACCATCTTTCCATTTCTTCTGTGCAGATCTGCATCTCAGGGTTACATAGATCCTTTTCAAAGTTCGTGCGTTGGCGACGCACATCACCAACATCCACCTTATAGAATACAGGGTAGACTGATTTGCCATGCTTTCTGTGGCAATCCATTATTTCGGTGAGCTCGCGGAGGCACCATTTACTCTGCACAAACTGTTCAGAGATGATTGGGATCGCGATCCTACAACTCTTGATGGCCCCTAGAAGCTCCGGGCCTATCTGCTCGCCGACCGGGATCGAGTCCTCATCCCTGAACACATGGAATCCAGCAGCTATTAGGCTTTTGTAGAGGAAATCGGTGAAACCAGTGCGAGTGTCTGGGCCTCTAAAGCTTAAGAACACATCATAGTTCTGGAGGGCCGCACTTCTTTTCTGCTGCAGCAATCTGTATGTGTACACAAACAGAGGAACTAGAGGTAGAACAACTGCTAGGGCATTCATTTTCTTCATTGTTCGTAACTGTTCTTTTCTCTTTTGAGATATAAGTCCGTGTTCTTTCAGTTCTTGTTGTCTGTCAGTCTTTTCATTACACAAACATTGTTTTTTCTTTTGGCCGTCAACTAACATCCAATTATTCTTCTATTTATATACAACAAAAATTTCCATACATGACGGCTTGCGTACAGTCTACTTTAAAAGAGGCAAATTATCAATGTTCAAAGCTGTATTTCATTACTTTACTTTTGCCAACTTACGAGTAATATATTTGAATATCGATACACTTGTGTTTTAAAAGAGGGAAGAATTAGCGGGCACCAAGTGCAGCACCGAATTTGTTAATAAATCGCGCTTCGCGTATTTTCACGAGCAAACAATTGTGTCGTGGCCCATAATAGGCAAGAGTGGTCCATAAACCATGTAAATATATATAATCAATATTCCCGCATAGGCACATACGAAAATATAAAGATTAGTACATAACTTTGATTTAAAGAGTGATACAATAATCTATGACCGAGGGTTTTGAATATGACTCAGTTTCTTTTTCTTTCTTATCGGCTCTATGTAAAAAAAAGGAAATAGTCCGTGTAATCCTATGCGATGCATACTAAAAGTCAGCCACGTTACTTTATGAGAGTCGGTTTGTTATGTAATTATTTTATTCCCCAACCACAAGCCAATGAATAGAAGTAATAGAAAGAAATAATCAGAAGACAACAAGTGGTCGGTAGATAGCTACCGTGAGTGTATTCTAAGAAGGGGAATCTTTCACCTGTTCTCCACTTGTACTTGTTTGTACTCTTCCCACCCGACTTTCGTATAGAAATTTTCATTGTAGATTCTTCAACCCGAGTATTATTTTCTTACTTTTGCCAGCTAATCGTTATTAACTTATCTGGCATCGTCATTATATGAACCATCGAGACACTTAGGATTGCACAGCATGCGATCCACCCGAATTGTACACGGATCGTCAACATCCAAGAACCCAATGAATCTCATGAGCGACAAAAAAAATGATGCTTAAAGTTCACCAAGAATTCCACAATAATTACAGATCGCCCATGTGCGCGCGTGTTGTGCCGCCGTAAAAGAGGTTTGATTTTATGATATGAGAAATTGCTTTGTTCACAGATTCTTTGTGCTTATGAAGTTCATGAAGTTTTCCCCTTGCGGAGATTGTCAATCATCTGTAAATAAATCTGACCAAGCTTTGATGATTTGTATGTAAATCAGACAGCGCTACACCATTTGGAAAGTTGACTTGAACGCAGCGGAGATTCGAGGGTTGGTCTTTAATATGAATATGGAAGATTTTCTATTTTCGAAGAGGCGAATCGATGGTAAATGCAACTTGAATCCAACAGAATCTTGATGTTAGGAAGGGTGAATATTTAAATAGGGGAAAAGTGATATTGGAGACTTATTATTAAGTTGAATCTAACAGAGCTTCGATACCTCAGATGTCGAAATAGCAAAATCCTTTTGGGCATATCAAACCAAAGTTCAATAATTGGGAGATGAAAAACTAGACAGATAAAGCTGTGGATGTCATGTCTGATTGCAATCCGATAGATTTTCAGTGGTTAGCTTTCGATGTCTAAAAGGGTGAAAGAGGAGGATTTATGTGACTTGGATGCAGCAAAGGTTCTGAATTTCTACTCGTCAAGATCACCAGGTTTGTTGATTCAAATCTAACAGAATTTTAAGTTCATAGATTGACATAATATAAGTACCTCGTGGTCTGTTTATTCTAAATTAAAAAGGTACCTTCCATTTCCATCCATAATTCTAAATACGAGCAAAAAAACATTCATAATATTTATAAAAAGGATGGTACCTGCTCAAATTTGCGTATTTCAAAAGATTTTCAGGTATCTAATGGTAAATAAGATTGAAATTTCAAATTCTACAAAAACTTATAATCACTTTTACTAGATCTTTCCTTGTACATGGAATACTAAAGAAGAATCATTGCTGTTAAATATTGCTAATAAAATGTTATAGCTGTTACAAATTTATTGGCATGAAATTTTGTGTTCTCTTTTCAAATTATCTCTCCCTCTCCTTCCCTCCGTTGACTCTACTTCGTCATCGTCTTCAAATCATTTTTCAATCTCCATCTCTCTCTCATTGCCGACCACTTACCGCAAAGTGAGAGTACCTATTGTTAATGTTTAGAGTCAAAGAGAAAGTAACGACAAATTATTTATTGCAGCTCAGCCTCAATTAGGATTGTATGATTGTAAGAGTGATTAATTACAACCATGGTACATCTAGAGAAAGACCCTATAATACATTAATACATCAATTCAAATTAGGGGTAGTAAATGAGAGATTGGACCTCAATAATGCATAACACAGACTAGATAGTCCCTTGGTGAAGATGTCTATCAGCTATTCCGTTATAGGTACACAACGAACATGTAGATCATCGAAAGTAACCGGCTCTCCAACAAAGTGAAAAATCCAACTCCGTGTGTTTGATACGAGCACAAAACATAGGGTTGAGAGCAAGATAGTTGGTGGAGATGTTGTCACAATAAATGGTGAGAGAATAAAAAAGGGAAACCCCCGGCTTAACAAGTAAATGACAAATCCAAAAATTCTTAGCAACATAAGGAGCGATAGAATGATACTCAGCCTCTATACAATAATGGGCTACAAGAGATTGCTTCTTGACACTCCATGAAACAAGATCAACGCCTAGAGAAACACAAATATTTTAGGTGGACCGTGGAGTATTGGAGCATCCAACTCAATCTACATTTGCATAAGCAATCAATGAAGTAGGACATTACCGCTTAATGAGTAGTCTATCAGTGGATGCAACAGTTAAATACTAGTATAAATGTTTGACGGCCTAGAGATTGATGTAATATGGGTTAATTTAGGAATTGACTAACCAAGTCCACAATAAAAACAATATCAGGTCTGGTCATGGACATAAACAGTAGTGCACCAACTATCTATTGATACAACATTAGGAAAGGTGAGAAGTTCACCATCATTAGCAAACAATAGATTCTTTGAGGCCAAGGTTGTAGGCGCAGGCTTGGCCTTAATGAGTTCAAACTTGTGCAAAGGCCATTAAAATACTTGACTTGAAATAAAAACATATAACCAAAGCGGTGATGTTACTCGATGACAAGGAAATAGCGAAGTGGTTAAAAATCCTTCATACCAAATTCCTGTGAGAGTTGAGTAATAAAAAATGGTAATAAATGAGGAGTATAATTGATGATTGGGATATCATCAACATAGAGTAGAAGATACAAGCAACCTTCAGAAGAAGCATAGACTAATAACAAAATATAAACTTATTAAATAGATTACACAATGCCATAACATGTGAAACATGTTCCTTAGCTCCAAAACAATTCCTTACCGATCAGAAAATTAATGCAAATGATGACACAGTTGACCATCGAGGCAAATCCTCTTGTAAAACAAGAATCACACATTCTAAAAATGAGTTGTTACTAACACTAGTGTTAAGTCAATTTGGCATGTAGGGATGGGGATTCATGTGCTTGGGGATTCTTTAGCAACCTCGAAACCTCCTTGACTACCTCTTTTACAAGTACTCCTTCATGTCTGCCAATTACCAAATAAAATTTGAAGTAAGCTACAGCACAAGGTTTCAGTAATAGGATCAAATTAAGGTTTTGATGGGATGAGGAAAGTAAGTACCCATTGGCGATTCTCTCCGATACCCATCCTTTGAAGGATCCAACCTCCTTGAGAGCTAGCTTCCACCGCTCGTAAGTACATTCATCGACCATCTTCTCATGTTTAAGCATCTTTTCTCCAAAAACACCTAATAGGTCTCGCACATGCGAGGTCCTCACTTTATAGAAGATGGGTAATATCTTTTGTCTCTTTGTTCTCTTGCATTCAACCATTTGAGCAAGCTCATCAAGGCACCAATGAGAGGAGGGATAATCTTCAGAGAGAATTGGAATTGATATCTTACAATGGTCGATGGCATTGCAAATCTCATGATCAACATCTTTGCCTATGAGAGATGGATCAGCATCGTTAAACACTCTGATTCCTGCAGCTACAAGGCTGATGTAGAGGTAAGCTGCGAGGCTGTGTCGAGTATCAGGGCCACGAAAAGCTAAGAACACTTGGTATTGGCTTTCTCTTCTTTTCTTCTCCGAAAAGTGAAGATGCACTGCTATCCAGCAAGACAAACCAAATTGATCATGATAAAATATTGGCAAGACGAATCATCCAAAATTCCCAAAAAGACCGAGGTAACCTTTGAAAGCCACAAATCGGTCTAGGTCATAACCGCACTAACCTCACATGCCTTCGCCACATGGGAATTGAAGAATGGCCAAAGCTCTCGCATGATGAGCACAAAGAATACTTGGAAAAGGTAGGTGCTTGGCTCAAATGGAATTATGACATACCTGATTTTACGAACATAGGGAGTCGTTCAATCCACATCGTCTTCAAGTCACTCGAGACCTTTGCGACCACCATTTTCACCAGCTCTGCTTCATGCCTGCGCACATATATGTGTAAAAACGAGTTAGGCGTCCAGTTTGATTCCTTCCTTCACCTAAATCTGCAATTTCATATTGGTCATTTGCATACAAGTGCACAGGCTGTCAGGATTCGTATATACATGTATACATACCCATTAGCAATGGTCTGTGATATCCATCCTTTAATCATCGCCACAGAAGTCAACGCATTCCACCATTTTTCCATTTCTTCAGGGCTGATCTGAATCTCAGGTTTACGTAGAGCCTTTTCAAAGTTAACGCGTTGGCGACGGACATCACCAACATCCACCTTATAGAATACAGGGAAGACTGATTTGCCATGCTTTTCGTGGCAATCCATAATCTCGGTGAGCTCACGGAGGCACCGTTTACTCTGTGCATACTGTTCGGAGATGATTGGGATTGCAATCTTACAACTCTTGATGGCCCGGAGCTTCTCCGGGCCTATCTGCTCACCAACCGGGATCGAATCATCATCCCTGAACACGTGGAACCCAGCAGCTACTAGGCTGTTGTAGAGAAAATCGGTGAAACAGGCGCGAGTGTCCGGGCCTTTGAAGCTCAAAAACACGTCGTAGTTCCGAGGGACCGCACTTCGTTTCTCCTGCAGCAATCTGTACGTGTAAACAGACAGAGGGACTAGTGGTAGAACAATTGCTAGGGCGGTCGTTTTCTTCATTGTTCGTATATTATTCTCTCTCCAAGGATCTTTAAGTGCACTTTTCTTCTCTTATGCGTACTTGAAGTTTCAAGACTCGACATTGTTTTTGTTTAATCCTTGTTGATGATTTTTTAAGTCGTCTTCTTGTCTTCTCAAGGGGTGAATAGTATATAATTCTTCCCTTAAATTTGTGGCTTGTCACAATTTGGCTCATGGTTTCAATTTTCCATGATCACTCAGTTAAAAAGAAAATAAAACCGACAAGAGCAACTCTTGAGAGCAGTTACAAGACCCACAATCTTAGATGCAATTACTCTTCACATCTACAATCTAAACTGCACCCGAAATCCTCAGATGCAATTACTCTTCACATCTAGAATCTCGGTTCAGGTACCTTCTCTATTTACCTTTCGACTACTTAATCATCTTGGATCTGAGACAATTTTTCCTGCTTGTAGGGGCTGATCAGCGAAAGGATACTTAAATCTGAAATATCCGACGGCATAGCTAAGACATTTACAAAGCTGCAAAAACACAATTGAGTGTTCTTCTTCGGCTAAGACATCTAAAAAGCTGCAAAACGCAATTTAAGTGTTATTCTTCCGCTAATTGGGCAGTAGCCGAAACAAATGCATATGTTGGGAGTGTGCACACTGTGGAATTCCAGTACCTACACCTAGGGAGATTACCAATAGGGACCTAATTTTGAATTCGTCAACATATCTAATTAGACCCATATTCACTAAAAAAACTTAAATTAATAAGTTATGAAACAATTATGATATATTAACTTCCCCATACCACATCAATTTTCCAATGTGAGACTTGTTAACATAACTCACACATACATTTCAACAATCTTTCCCTACGAACTAGTGTTTCCCATATCATCTATTCAATTATTTGAGGTGATTCCTAACTTAAGCTGAGTTGATTGCTATTTTTTTTATTTTTTATTATCTTGAGAGTGATGTTTAATCTATGAATTGAAGCTATGTCTAAATGTTATTAAACTATCGAAATCCCTAAAATTATTTCAATTAAAGACTATGTCCACAACTAAGCTTAATATAGAATTCGAATTCTAAAACTAACTTAATCCTACCGAAAGCAGAAGGAAATCTCTAAGCTCCTCCTTCATGGCACGGCTTCCTCCATCGTCATAAGTCATCCATTCATTAATGCACCGCACTCAATGTTCACACACAAAATTAAAAGAGTTCATTTAAGTCGTAGGATTCACACAAGCGAGAATGGATTTTCAAAGAGATATTTGATCTTACTTACATGGAAGTTTCCCCAACCACCGCCTATTTGTCGATTCCTAGAGAGATTAGGTGGATTAAATAAAGACCGGCGTCCACTATGCAAAATCCATAAAGGTCTTTGTTAATATTTTCCAATTAAGTGCTCCCACTTGACCAAAAAAAAAACTACCCACCGATACACATACAATGAACATTCGAATGATTAATTAAATAAGAGATTATGCTCAGCGCATTTCAATTGGTTGGCATATCAATCAATGAAAGTCGTAGTCAACTCATAAAAATCAACTTTTCCGTTTTTAGTCTTTAATATGCTGAGTTAAAGTCTAGAGCCTTAGATTGACCAAATGACCTCTAATGAAGTGATTCATTCATGCTTGGAAAGCTTAGGAATTCCACCTCAAGTTCTCAACTAACAACTTTCCCTGATTTTGCCTTGAAAAGCACAGAATTTGCAATGTAGCCCCTAATGTCCATTTTTTTTTCTCCTAAACAAGCCATTAAAAAAAAAGAAAATTAAGAAAAAATATCAAATCATTTTGGAATATCTAGAAATATCCCGGTATAAAAGTTCAAGGAGTGTTCTACCACTTCACAGCTTATCACATTTTCTGATTTGACTCGTGACTATGTGAAATTACGCGTTTTCCACAAACTGTCAAACTAAGTCCTACTTTTATTCTGATTTTGACTATGGTTTCACATATGAAATTAACAAGCAATCCAATGAAATTTTCCCGATTTAAAGATCCAAATGTTCTTTACGAGTTCTTACTTTATAAATTTTCAAAATTTAATCATCTGCAATTTGTTCATCTACAGTAATCGTCCTAGTGTCACAATAATAACTCTGTAGCTACACCTAGTCGAACTCAGTACCTTGAAAAATATATTGACCTAGCCGGTAAACTCCCATATGAATGAAAATGTAAATAACTGGAAAGTATGGATGTCCCCCACAGCTTTACTGTCCATAAGTCTTACAGATTTTGATGTTAAGACTTGTTAATCTTCGAATTACTAAGATTCGTTCCTTCATTATTTTTATTTTCAACTCCAGTTTTCGTCCAATTTTGTGCTCAATTTTCTAATAGACTTTGACCTAGTAAATTATCTCATACTATATAGCTCATAATCTATCAAATTGAAGTTTAGATGTCAACAACATTTCATTAGTTGGTCATTTCTCATAATTTCGAAGTTATCTAAGACAAATCTTGTGAAAACAGAGAGGTCCTCACAGGTTTCCGAATTTCCAGAACTCTCTATCATGTATCTAAACTCAGCCACTCGTGTTCTAATCAGCAGATCATACTCGAAGAAGCTTAGAACACTCACAAACAACATCATCAAATATCATGAACAATCGTCACAGCACATGAACGAATTTGAACTTCCTGGGTCGAAATTGAATTCAAATTCACTCTGATAATCCAATTGGAGCATACAAGAAGTTTAATCATCAAATTCAGAGCCAAATCAACTTGAGATATGCAAAGCAAAGTCACCGCTAGCAAGCATGGATATTCCTAAGGTGTGCTAAGCATCCAATTTTCTACTTTGAGCTAATACTAGTCAATGATTCCTCAGGAACTCATCGTCATATCCTCTCCTAAACAACC
Organism: Eucalyptus polyanthemos subsp. polyanthemos; assembly: GCA_017140185.1. Taxonomy (NCBI): domain Eukaryota; kingdom Viridiplantae; phylum Streptophyta; class Magnoliopsida; order Myrtales; family Myrtaceae; genus Eucalyptus; species Eucalyptus polyanthemos. The sequence continues at coordinate 16,918,969 of CM029460.1, forward strand.
AAATATAGATTGAAGACGTACTTCATCAATTTGCAACTATTATTGATGTAGGACTCATAGGATGATATTATGAGTTTCGACCATCAAAATTCGAGAGCCTACCTTGAATTAAAGCAACAATCAAAATCAGCGGACTAGAGGAATTCCGTTGAGAAAGGACTTCCAGCGAGAATCAGAAGTATTCCAACAAGGTGGAGGCTCGATCTGCATAGAGGAATGCTAGAGATGTTGAGGAAACACCAGTGTGGCTTCGGCGTTACCAAAGCTAGTTCAAATCGTTGGCGAAGCTTGAGAGAATTTCACCAAAGGCCAGTATCATGACCTTCTTAAAGGTAAACCACTAAAAGGAAAGCTAATGAATTACTAAGCCAAAGGCTTAGCGCAGACTCTCCCTAGCTCATACAAATCGCAACATTGGGGTTTTAATTTAATTTAGTTAGTAGTCACTATTAATATATTATGAGTCAATTAGAAATCTAAGTAAAATGTGAGAGAATATTTTATTTCCAATGAACTTGAGATTCATGATACAAGGACTCGATTATGCTAGATAAATCTAACTCTTCTTTTCTACATTTTCTCTTTATTTTAAAAATAATTTGCATGCAATATTGGCCAATTTTAACCTTAAGGCACTAACATATGATATGTGATCATGCGGGTGCACAATAAAAAATTTAACACTCAATAAATCAATGCAGTAAATAAATTGCCAAAAGGGAAAAGAAAAAATCTCATGCATTAAGCAAAGCCTTGCTTCATTATGATATTGCCCCGATAATACCCCCAATGCTTTGCAAGATTGTTTGTAGAAAATGTATGCATGACCCAAACATGATTTCTAAGTTTTGTTTATGTGATTCTCATGTAAATAATATTGATATCACCGTCTATCTCTCGTGACTCTTTGTGTTTTGGTCAAAAGACTGTTCAATTTGATATAGCTAGTACGAGTACCTAGAGGGGGGTGAATAAGTATATAAAAGATTTTTCTTGATGATTGCACAATACTTAGACAGTTGAAGGATTTGCAACAAATGATAATCAACGTAAGACTGAGTAAAGGAAAGAGAGAATTGAACACGCGGTTTATAGTGGTTCGGCTTGATTCAAGCCTACGTCCACTCTTCTGCACTAACAGCCAATTGGCTGGATTCCACTATGCACAAAGAGATGTTACAGTGTTGATCTTCCTTGATTTCTAGGTGTAGATGATCTACCACACTCGCTCAAGGTATCACCAAGTATAGACACTCTCTGTGTATACAATTTCGCTCAGAATGAATCGACTAGTAATCAAGGTGCTTCAGACTCTGGAATTTCTCTATCGATCACGTTATTGACACAACTAAAACGTCTTCCTTTTTATACTCCTTTATGCCATCATACCGTTGGCACTTACCAAAGGAATTCCTCCAATCTACCCGTTGGACGGAATCAATCAATAAGATTATTCGAGCTATAAAAGGAATCTGGCGATAGCCCATACATCCTGTTTGCCCATACAATCAGGATGTTGGTTTCCAAGAATAGAACATTCCAAGAATATTTCGTCGACCACCGGATCTTCAATTGATCTAGATACGAACAAAAGAATCCGTTATATTTATCCAACCAAGAGATCTTTTCCTGAGGATAGGATTAAATCCTCAACCATATACTTCGGCTCTGGATTTCCTTCGTCACTGGATCAGAAAGATTGTCAATGAGAATAGTCTTTGAGTCTTGAGTCTTGAGTTTGGTGATCAGAGAGTCTTCAGACTTTAAACTAGACGGTCTGCAGATATCCAGACTAGACTGATAAAAACGTTTTGTTAGCTTCAAAATATTCTGGAAAGATTTCTCCAACACAATTTCCGAGAGAAGTCTTTTTGACACACATATTAAAGTGTCTTTATTACTATTTATTTAGACATGTCTTTTCATATATCTAAGGAATGTCAAGAGTCGTATTTTAAGCCTATATATAAACGAGTCTTGTAATCGTTTCAAACGATGGAGAGTGAAAAGACTTTTTTGTGAGTAAAGTAGTGTATTCATCTCCTTCCCTAAGAGCTTCTCTTGTGAGAGTGTTATCAAAGTTGTGTGACTCTAATATTCTACAATTGGTATCAGAGCAAGGTTATCTGAGACCGAGAACACAATTGTCAGGGACCGTGAGTCAGTCTTCCAGAGCTTAGTTTGTGAAGACGGTGGTCAAGGACCATTGTTTGTGCGTAGGCGGTCGAGGACTGGAATGTCACGCCTCGAACCTCGAGCACCCGCACATCCCACTGCGGTCGATAGAAATACGACTTCCCAGGACACGTCGCCGACCCAATCGATGAATTACACATGCGGAACGGATAAATGATCCCGAGACATATCTCAATTGGGATAGAAAAGCGGGATCACATTTCAAAACCAAACCACATACATTTAAACACATCAAATTGGTTCGATTACAGGACTAGACTAATAACATAAGATCTATAGAAGATCAATCCTCAAAAACTAAGCTGTCCTAAGACTAGCTAATCAAATCCATTCACTGGCTCCGGGATTGGCATAGTCAAAAATCTTCTTAGTGACCCTCACTGGTCTACTAAAAGCTCCGAAGGATCTGCCATCTAGGGACCTAAAAATATTATCCCACAATGGAGTGAGACAATGTCTTAGCGAGTCCTACCCTCTAAACTCGATTAGAAAGAAAATAAGCCCCAAGGTGCTCTAGCCACACAAAGAGAATTGAGGACTTACCTCGCCTCAGTCCATCTTGCACGTCAGTACAATTCATACATCGATCAATTCATACCATCTATCCATCCATTAATGAATCACAGCTCACACAAGCTGAAATGGATGCAATGCTCTCACAAGCTGATATAGATGGTAGCTTGCACAAGCTGAGAAATAATAATGGCTCTCACAAGTCGATATACCAATGCTCACACAAACTGATGGTTCAATAATAAACCAATTCATTCCTCAAACCAATCAATCAATTGATTCAAACTGGTCCTACAAGCCAATTACGGTGCTAAAGGCCGACACTGGGTATTTTCAAGTTAAATACCAAAACTTCTTCAATTTCAATCAATTCCACACTTTTGGAATTATTAGCCACAATCATCATTCTACTCAATCTCTTAATTTAACATATAATTGACACAAACTGACCGCATCGCTGCGATTAGTGCGAAATTCGACGACCGGCCATCTCGGCAAAATTTTCGAAATTATTAAATAATTAAATTTAATTCCGAAAATTAAATAATTAAATATTATATTATAATAATATATTTTAATAAAATAATATTTATAAAATCCGAATAATTTATTAATTTAAAATAAATAATTATGGCTTAAACTAGATTACTATAATTTAAACATACAATTAGCCATAATTAAACATCCATTAAACTAATCGTATCACTAATCTAACTTATATTAAAATAATCTAATCTAATTGCCTAAACCTAATTAGACTAATCTAAACACCCGTTAAGCATGATTAACTTACTAAGCGAGGTTTAGAGGATAAACTCACCGGTTTTGCGTGCCGGTGAGTTCACGACAACCACGACGCCGAGGCGGTCAATAAACCCCAAAGCGGCGACACCAACTAAGGCCAGGAAGACACTAAAAGTAGGCCTCAAAGCCTCCAAGGCCTTGCTAGATTCGATTCTGTCCTTGAATCGAAAAGGCTGCTCGGTGGACTCGGCTTGCTGGAAACAGCGAAGGAGGGATAGTAGCGGCTTCAAGTGGTGCAGACGGTGGTTCCGATGGGTTGTACGGCAGCCCACGGTGGCCAGGCGACCTGCTGGGAGGTTGAGCAGAGGTGGACATAGGTGAGGAAGGTGGAATAGCAGCGTGCAGGCAAGAGAGGCAGCAATGGCTTCAACTGACTTGTGACGGTGAAGGGGTGGCTGGACGGTGGCTCATGGCGGCTTGGCTAGCCTCGATGGTGACTCATGACGGCGGTGCAACTTTGAAGGTGGCCAGAGGACGTGGAACGAAGGTGGAGCAGCTTGCGAGCTAGCCGGCGAGGTGCGTGCGAGCCTTCGTGTGCGACGGATGACGACTGCAATAGTAATGGCTCTAGCAATGGCGACGAGCGGGCAACCGAGTGGGCGAAGGGGGGCGTCGTCGGGGCTGGCTAGCTGGTTCGGTCGGTTCTCTCTCTCTCCTCCAAATTCAAAAGCAAATCCAAGGTTGAAGATGGAGTTTATTGGTGAAGTGACACCTCACCTTTTGAAGAACAAATTCTCATCCTCCACTTGTCAAGATCCTATGCACTCTAGCCCCACCATGACATCACTTGATGATGTCACACTCCACTATCTCAAATTTCCTACAACCTTATTCCAATGGTTGCAATTTCATTTTCTGCCGTGGCATGAAATCTTGAATATCAATTTCATTCAATTCTCTTCTAATTGAACCAAATTGAAGTCCATAAAATTAATCCAATGTCACCACACTTTAATTCACATCTTCTCTTGTCCATAGAACCAACTTAAGTCCCAAAAGAACGACCAAATGTGGGCCTACTAATTTCTTGAGCCAAATTAGCCATTCCTTGATTAATTGCTGAAAAACTCTAATTGCATAAAAAATCTTCCGAATATGAGTCAACGCTCCTAAAATGAACTGTGACATGACTGAGCTTTCAATTTCTGAATTCAGGTTTAAAATCACGGTTAATTTCAATCTGGTACGATTTGAGCGCAACCTAATCTACCGGATAGCTTTTAGGATTTTCAGTGCAATTGACTCATGGTTGATTATTTTCAAGCCATGACATAATCTTCGACACATTGGCGACTCTCGGTTGTCGTGAAAATCTCGAGTTTTCAATTACAGACACAGGGTACCAAAAACGACAGAAGAATCAGTTTAGTGTCGGTCGACGAGGATATTGAAATCAGGTAGAATCACTCGCACTCTAATCACATATCTCAGTCTAGTCGACCTATTACTAATCTCTGTTTGATTCTGATAGTGTCGTAATGATCCTTGCAAATTAACACGGTCGAGTGGCCGATTCATGGTCAGATTCTTGAGTCTATTACATTTAATATCCTTAACGGCTTCACCTGATAGACTAGTTATCTCATGAGTGATCAGCATGGAGAATTGAACTATAAGCACGTCGATGAAAAGTCCGTCTCATTTAATTGAAAGCAGAATAAAAAATTTGGGATGTCACATGGAATACGTCAAAGTTATGCCGGTGTACAATCAGGGAGTGTGATCGATTGGTCGAGGATCAAGGTTTCTTAGAGTAGTGCTAGGCATTATTTCAAGTCAAATGGCTGATATTTCAAATTTGACGAATGGCATCGAGAAGCTCAACAAGTCCAATTACAATAATTGGAGTGTCCGAATGCAGTTTTATTTGATGGGTCAGGATTTGTGGGATATTGTTGGTGGCAGCAACACCACGGCACCTAGAGGCAATGATGAACAGAGGATATGGAAGATCAAAGCGGGTAAGGCTCTTTACGCTCTTGATGTAACTGTCGAAGATGATTTATTTCCGCACATTAGGAGTGCGCAAACTCCCAGGGAGGCATGGGATAACTTGGCAACGTTATTCGCAAGGTCGAACGATGCCAAGCTACAAAGGTTGGAGAACGAGCTACTGTTGATGTCACAACAAAATATGATGGTGATTCAATATTTCTCCAAAGTTAAGTCTATTTGTGACGAAATTTCAAAGTTGGATCCTGCTAATGCCATCTTAGAAACAAGAATGAGAAGAATTATTATTCACGGGTTAAAGTCGGACTATAACGGTATTATTATGACTACTCATGGATGGGCAACTCAACTGACGTTGACTGATCTGGAGAATATTCTAGCTAACCAAGAGACTTTAGATAGTCACATGTCTAAGGTTTCGATTAAGGAAGAAGAAAGTGCCCTCTTCAATGATAAAAGAGGGGTCAAGGGTTAGAGGCGAACCGATGCTGAAAATAAACATGGCAAGTCCAGGAAAAGCCATGTCGAATGGTAAAAGCAACCGACTCGTGAAGGATGGCAAAAGCGTCCGGGAGAGTGGAGCCTTCGACCAGGGGGAGCCGAGTGAAACGATGGCAAAAGACGTAGTGGACGATGTTACGTCTATGGCAAGGAGGGCCACTTTGCCAAAGATTGTCGAGTGAAGAAAGTTGAAGGAAATGTCATAGCATCATCAAAGAGGAATGATTTTGATGAAGATAATGAATGAGATTTCCAAACATTTGTTGCAATAGCAGTGTCAAACGAGTTCGTTGCCTTTTCTGCAGTTAAGTGAAACGATGTTATGGCATTAATCTCTGTAAGTGAAAAGTTGATTAATTATGATTATGACTTGATTGTTGATTCAGGGTGTTCGAGTCATATGATTGGAGATCAAGGCAAGCTGTTGAACATGTGTAATTATATCGAAGGACATATTGTTATTATTGCAGACGGCTCGAGGTTGCTGATTACTAATATCGGCGAGACGATGATAACTCATCAGTTCAATTCACAGCAAGTTGAATTGAAAAGTGTGTACCATGTGCCACGAATGAAGAAGAATTTGTTGTATGTGTCCCAGCTCACAGACTCGGGTAATTATGTGTTCTTTGGTCCACGAGATGTTAAGGTGTACCGAAGTTTGAAGCCCACTGGTCGACCGATCATGGAGGGATGTTGGTTGGAGTCCGTTTACGTGATGTTTGCTCAAATAGCATACGTAAACAAAACCCGAAGGAATGATGCACATGATTTATGGCATGCGCGGCTTGGGCATGTAAGTTATCACAAGTTGAAGGTGATGATGCAAAAGAACATGCTGAGGGGTATTCCTTAATTGGAAGTGCAAGAAAATGTGGTTTGTGCTGGGTGCCAGTACGGAAAGGCACATCAACTTCCGTATGAGGAATCGTCGTTCAAAGCTCGGATGCCTCTCGAGCTCGTTCACTCTGATGTGTTTGGTCCAGTGAAGCAGCAATCTGTTAGCGGATTCAAGTAGATGATCACTTTCATCGACGACTTCTCTAGGTATGTCTGGGTTGATTTCATGAAGGAAAAATCTTAGGCGTTTATCAAATTTAAGGTGTTTATGGAGAAGGTCAAAAGTGAAGTAAATAGAATATTCTTTGCCTACGCATCGATAACGGGGGAGAGTACACTTCTTATGAATTTACGAAGTATTTGCAAGAGTACAAGATATGTCGATAGTATACTTGTCCGTATACGCCATAGCAGAACGGTGTTGCCGAAAGAAAGAATCGACATCTAGCTGAGACATGCAGGAGCATGTTACACGTGAAGAATGTTCCATTGAGATTTTGGGCTGAATGTATGAAGACAGTGGCTCACGAGACTAACAAGCTGCCACAAGCAAGGCTTAGTTTTATGTCACCATACGAGAAGTCTTAGAATTGCAAGCCAATGATAAGTCACTTTAAAGTTTTCGGATGTGTATGTTATGCATTTGTGCCTGATCATCTTCACAACAAATTTAACAAGAAGGCAGTCCGCTACATATTTGTGGGATATGTTGATCAATGAAAGGGGTGGAAGTGTTGTGACCCTACAATAGGGAGGTGTTATACCTCAAGGAATGTGGTGTTCGACGATATGTCATCTTGGTGGTCATCTCAACCTGTCGAATTGCCAAATTCACAGCATTTCGACGAAGAGGTCGAAGAAAGGTTGAAAGAATTCGATGAGAATCAGCTTGTTGAAAAAGATGTCGAAGCACAATCAGCAAGATCGACAAGTTCATTTGGTTAGCATCCAAGGTCGACTGAAGAACTTTGACTAAGTCGGGTCAAAGAACTTGAAGAGGAGGAGCCTTAACCTCGGAGATCGACAAGGCAAAGGAAGCCGAACCCCAAGTATGCCAATGCAGCATTGACTGAAGATGTTGGCATGGTCAAGCCTTCGACATATGAAGAAGCCTTGAAGAGTACAGAATGGAGGAAGGCCATGGAAGAAGAAATCCTCGCACTAAAGAAGAATGAGACATGGGACTTGGTATCGAAACTTGAAGAGGTATGTCCTATTTCTTGCAAATGGGTTTATAAACTTAAAACTCGACCAGACGGGTCAATTGAGAGATATAAAGCACATCTAGTGGCTCGAGGATTTTCGCAAAAATATGGAGTTGATTATGAAGAGACCTTTAGCCCGGTGGCAAAAGTTACCACCGTTCGAGTTCTATTAGCAATTACAGCAAGCAAGTTGTGGAATGTGTGGCAAATGGATGTGAAGATTGCTTTCCTGCATGAAGAACTTGAGCGAGAGATATACATGGAGCAACCAGATGGCTTCAAGAGAAAAATTCATCCAAAATATGTCTGCAAGTTAAAGAAAGCATTGCATGGCTTGAAGCAAGCCCCGAGAGCGTGGTATGGAAAGATCACATAATTCTTGTTGAAGAACAATTATAATGTAGCTCCAGCAGACTCAAGCCTATTCATGAAGGCAGAAGATGGAAAGGTTGTAGCTGTGTTGGTTTATGTGGATGATCTCATCATTACTGAAGATGATGAAGATGAGATATGTCGAATTAGAGCCAACCTCTTTGTGTGGTTTCAGATGAAGGAGCTTGGAGAACTAAAACACTTTATGGGGCTCGAGATTGATAGGGAAAAGGAAGGATTATTCCTATGTCAACAAAAGTATGCACGAGATCTCTTCAAAAAATTCGGAATGCTTGATTGCAAACCTATATCTACTCCATTTGGATGGGAACGCAAAGTTATGTGCTAAAGAAGGTCGAGAGCTAGAAGATTCAACCATGTATAGGCAACTGGTAAGTAGTCTAATTTACCTTACCATAACTCAACCTGACATCTCCTTTGCAGTGGGAGTAGTGAGTCGATTCATGGAGAAGCCAAGGAAGCCTCACTTGGATGCAGCCAAGCGTATCCTAAGGTATGCAAAGAAGACTTTTGATTTCTGGCTTTTGTATAAAAAGGGATCATCGGGTGAGTTGGTCGGTCATTGTGATGCCGACTATGCTGGAGATCAACACACACGACGATTAACTACTGGATACTCGTTTAATCTTGGATCAACAGTATTATCCTAGTGCAATAAAAGATAGCTGACTATGTCTTTGTCTACAACAGAAGCTGAATACAGAGTAGCAGCAATGGCAGCTCAGGAGAGCACGTGGCTAGTGTAGTTATTGGATGATCTTCATCAATCTATAGGTTATTTGACAATATTGTATTGTGATAATCTATCCACTATAAGCTTGGCAGAGAATCCGGTTTTTCATGCTAGGACTAAGCATGTGGAAGTCCATTATCACTTTCTGCGAGAGAAAGTGTTGGAGGGCGAGATCAAGATGAAGTACATCAAGACAGGTGATCAAGTTGCCGATATCTTCACCAAAGGTCTTGGAGTTGCAAAGTTTGAAGAGTTTCGAGCTCAGCTTGGTATGGTCGCGAGGACTATCCTTAGAGAGAGTAGTCGGTGAGGGGGAGTATTGAAGATATCACCATCTATCTCTCGTGACTTTTCGTGTTTTGGTCAAAAGACTGTTCAATTTCCGAGAGAAGTCTTTTCGACACACATATTAAAGTGTCTTTATTACTATTTATTTAGACATGTCTTTTCATATATCTAAGGAATGTCAAGAGTCGTGTTTTAAGCCTATATATAAACGAGTCTTGTAATCGTTTCAAAAGATAGAGAGTGAAAAGACTTTTATGTGAGTAAAGTAGTGTATTCATCTCATTCCTTAAGAGCGTCTCTTGTGAGAGTGTTATCAGAGCTGTGCGACTCTGATATTCTACAAATAATGAGATGCAATTTTAATCTAAGTTATGTCTATGTGATCCTAATTTAACTAATGACACGTCACATGAATCTAAATGCAATCTATATGTAACCTAATTCTAATGATAGGCAAAAAATTGAGAATTAATCTATTGTGATTATAGAATGACATGAATATTTGCACTCATTAGAAGTATTGACAATTCTTATGTTCATAACATGGTAGTTTGATGCTACATATAATCGTGTCAAATTTGCTTTCGTAGACGACATGTTTTTAATCCTATAACATGACATGTTTGACAATTTTGGAAAACAGGTTTCCCTATATATATTTGTAAAAGTTTTTATATGTACATTGGAACGTCAAACATCAATATGTCAATGAGTGGCGTTGATACCACTAACATGTTGACTTTTTTCACCAAGATTCCCAAGCGTGTTTATGTGGGTTGACACATTTGTGATACAAATGCGTGAGTCTAATCCACGCCCATTTCACACCCTATCTCGCAAACAATTCATAAAATTTCGGAGACATTTCAAAAGAAGAGAGGCAACGATGCGGAAAGCTAGAAGTCTGATGTTAGTCTTCCTCAGGAGTACGATTTGTAGTGGAGTGGGATGTTTTACTAGTTTTCAGTATGTGCTAATCACTAATGATGATGCAAGATCTGGTGATCTACCGCAAACTATTTTGCTTGACAAAATTGTTGTTATGGAATGAGTATGTGAATTAACTTATTGGTGTTATGTTGATCTTCCTTAATTCCTTGCTTAGGCTTTGTTTAGTAATATTTTGAGCTTTGTAGTGCTTTGATTTTATGGAAGTTTGTACACTTGTCATGTATCATTTTGAGCAATAAATATAATTTTCCTTCAAACAAAAAAAATACGTCTTTGCAAGCGCGATGTCCTTTTGCTTGTGGAGGTTTTCCCCCGGACATTTCATTTCCCTGTACCACACCCCCTTGTTTCAAGAGGGAAGGCGTCGCGGGGATCCAGGCTACCCCCTACCCCCGTAAGGGGGTTGTGGACGGGAGGAGCAATGGGGTCATAATCTTTTTTGAGGCCTGAACCCGCCTCTACCTAGAATTTCCCAGTGGTCAGAGCCTTTTAAGATCCTGCTCAGGACCTAATTCAGCTTGATTAAACCCCTCGGCACTTTGTGGAGAGAATTTCTCTGTTCCGACTCTATTTAGTTGCAGAGAACGAATTTCCTCGAAATAAGGGAATTTTAAGGGGCATAAACATGAAGTTTAGCGTAGAGCAACGGATTCTTCACATTATATTTTGCACCTTACCGGTTGATGATATTCATCATGATTAATATGTCTAGATACCTGCAAACTCTTTTACACATTACATGTGAGTTTTTTGGGTCCGATCTAGATAAAGAGATTTTGCTAATACTTGCAGTCATAAGCAAACTTATAGTCTTGCCGGCTATAGGAAAAAAAGAAAAAGAAGTAATTATGTTGGTTTGTGGACCCACCTGGGAATCGGACCAAGCTGGTGGAATCACGCTAGTTCGTGGGCCCACCTAGGAACCAAATCCAAGATCAGGTAGGCTGATTTTCAATTCCACAAACTGATAACCAACCCTTCTAATCCAATTCCAAAATGAGAGTTAATTCACCCCAAAACTAGTCAACCCTTGTGAGGGCCGCAACACCCTCGCCAGCCAAGCAATTGGGCATGGCCCCTCGCCCAAGGCTAATAAGGCATAGTGCCCTCGCCTAGCCTAGATCTAGTGAGGGTGTCGCTGCCCTCACTGAGTTTGGGCGAGGCCATGATCCCCAAATCAAGCAAGGGTGTTGTGGCTTTCAACTCGGACCATCGAGGGCATCTAGGCCCTTAGTAAAACAAAGTAAAGAAAAGACAAAAGAAAAAATAATAAAATAAACAACTAAACAAATATTATTAAAAATGTCAATGTTAGTTCCAATTATGTTACGTAAGATAGCCGGCATTACGATATTATTTCCCCGGACATTTGGCTGTAATATAGCCCTGAATGAAGAAGATCCAAAATCCATATAGAGCTTGTTCACTGAAAAGAAATTAGATCAAGGAAATAAAATATGTCAATATATCAGAAACGCCGGTGGGCTTGACTATGTGAGAAAATAAAATACAAATTTAGGAATGCTTTTAATTAGAAGAGTGATTAGCAAGAAATAAAATATCATTCGACTTGCTTTTCAGGGATATTTAATAAGCAGAGAATTCCAGGTGAAACTAGGTACTTGCTCTTCCTAAAAGCACCATAATATGTTCTTGTTTAGCATTCAATAAATGTATAGGAACAGATGTATGTTGATTTTGGCAAGTGAAGAAACATGTCTATGTCATCCATGCGATCGGCAGATGACAATAAATTCCACAAACAATAAAAAACTAACATACTACTTCTCTGTGGTCTTGAAATTTCCGCACCAATTCACCAAGTTTAAAATTAGGGGAAAGTTTGCCATTTCTCTATGTGGTGACAAAGGACTTTTCCGATGGTGGAGCCCAATAAGGACAAGAAAAAGATAAATTATATGAAGGAAATGGAAAGCTTAGAGACACCTCCATAAGAGTGTTATACAACTTCGTACAACAACTTTAGCTTTTCTAACGTTGAACAAGTCAACCTAGGATATATCGAGGTAATTTACTCCACATGGGATAATTTTTGCATCGCGTGCCTTGAGGTTTATTTAAGTGTTGTATTACTTTTTTGGTCGTTATTTTGCTGGAATCATCAAAAGGAGGACTTTCCCGTGCAACAATAATAAAATTTAAGGTTTGATAATTTGTATATGATAATGATAAAATTTAAATGGAGATGATCATTTTTTATTTGATTAGATTATTGATATATTTGTAATAGTGTTGATTATTGGGCAAGCAAATTGCTGGTCACATTTTACTTTTTTTTGTTTTTCCAATGAGATTGAAAATTACCAGCAAATTTGAAATTCCACCAACACGGAGTTTTCAGCTTCTTCTGTCTGATAAGTAAGATAAAAAGGTTAAAAATTAACAATCACATCTCAATGCACTGACCGGGAGCATTCACGATAACTGAAGTTGCTCATCAACGCGTGACCCTGAAATGTAGAATCTCCAAGGGTCTTATCTTAGGAATTTAACCATTTTCCATGAAGCGGATGAATGAAAACGAAGTTTCATAATCGGTCTTATCTTGTCTTGACATCCTTTTTGAATTTTTTATCCGACAACACGGTAGAATTTTCTGCACAACCAAGGTGGACAGCTGGATGGCCCACCACCCCACCCTCCCCCCCCCCCTCTCTTTTCAAACCATGATTTGTAGAACACTGCAGAAGCGCTTGAAGTTCCTGCTTTCGATCAAAGAATTTCCCTCCTTTCTTGGTAGGTATCAAATATTAGTTTTAAGAAAGACGAAGATGCTAAAAAGGGATATCTCTTCCTGTGATCCAGCCCATTGATGTAATTTTCAAGCTATTGTAATGCAAATTGCAATTGTTTTCCCATTTTCATTTTCTCATCTTGTTTTATGTGGGAACAAGCCGACGTTTCCACTAATTATAATAGGGAAGATGTACCAGAATTGATTACAAGGCAATATGTACTTCGGGAGATTACATTTTACTTCAACTCCATAGCAAATCCTTTATTACACTTTCGGACATCTAATTAAGAAGGATAATTACTAACAAAATCCTAAACCTATTAAATAAATGTCAATTGAATCCAAAACCATTCAATTTGGACAATTAAGTCTTAAACGTTTAGACATTTTGTCAATAAAGTCTTTCCGTCTAATTTTGACTAGTAATTGTTGACGTGAACGCCAGCCTATACTAACATTGATGCTTTATTGAATTTTTAGTGACTTTTTTCTTTTTCTTCTTTTCTTTTTCTTGTTTTTGCCTATGTTGATCGCCATGGCTATCGACTGGCCACAACCAAGGGTTAGCCTCGCCTGAGGCCAGCAAAGTTGACCCTCGTTAACCTTGGCCAAGAGCAAGAGCAAGCCTTGCTCGAGGCCTAGTGACCAATGGAGGAAGAAAGAAAAAAAAAAGACAAAAGAAAACATTATAAAAATTATAAAAATTCAAAAAAAAAAAAGTTCATGTCAGTGCTAGCCGTGCCCCTAATAAGGTCAGCATTCACATCAATGATTGCCGTCAAAATTACCTAGAATGATTACATTAACAAATTGTCAAAAGGTTTATGATTCGATCAAATGAAAACATTTATGATTGAATTTGTATCCGTACAATAGAATTTAGGACTTTCCTTTAGTTAAGGTGATTGGACCATCTTATTTTTTTGGATATTTTTCTGTCCCCTTTCCGTTCTCTTGGTCTCCATGCCCTCATTCCTGTTTCCTTTCACTGCCCCTCTCTTTCTGTAACAAACTAGACTTATGAGATCCGAACATGAGTCATTCTTTAATCGCGTCACATCTGAACCCACAAACGGCATGTTTATTACATAGATTAGGCAACATAGCATGAGTAACATATTTCTTTAGCTCCAAAAGAATTCCTCAACAATCTTTAGAAAATTAATACAAATGACGAAAAATAAGCGAGGACGCATTTAATCACATAGGAAAACCCTCTTGTAAAATAGGAATTACATACGGGAGATGTGTTTGGGGATGGGGATGGGGGGATCACGTGTTCGGGGATTGTTCAACAACCTTGAAACCTCCTTAACCACTCGTTTTACAAGTAGCCCTTCATGCCTGCCAATTGCAAATGAACTTGAAGTAAGCTCTTAGGAGTATCACAAGAAGTTTTCAGTAATAGGATCAAATTAAAATCTGGGTGGAAATGATGAAAGGTACCCATTGGCGATTTTCTCCGTCGCCCATCCTTTGGAGGACCCAACCTCCCTAAGAGCCCTGAATGAAGAAGATCCAAATCCACAGAGCTTGTTCACTGAAAAGAAATTAGATCAAGGAAATAAAATATGTCAATATATCAGAAACGCCGGTGGGCTTGACTATGTGAGAAAATAAAATAACAAAATTAGGAATGCTTTTAATTAGAAGAGTGGTTAGCAAGAAATAAAATATCATTCAACTTGCTTTTCAGGGATATTTAATAAGCAGAGAATTCCCAGTGAAACTGGGTACTTGCTCTTCCTGAAAGCACCATAATATGTTCATGTTTAGCATTCAATAAATGTATAGGAACAGATGTATGTTGATTTTGGCAAGTGAAGAAACACGTCTATGTCATCCATGCGATCGGCAGATGACAGTAAATTCCACAAACAATCAAAAACTAACATACTACTTCTCTGTGGTCTTGAAATTTCCGCACCAATTTACCAAGTTTAAAATTAGGCGAAAGTTTGTCACCACATACTACTTCTCTATGTGGTGACAAAGGACTTTTCCGATGGTGAAGCCCAATAAGGATAAGAAAAAGATAAATTATATGAAGTAAATGGAAATTCAATAAAAAAAAAGTAATAATTAAATGAAGGAAATGGAAAGCTTAGAGACACCTCCATAAGAGTGTTATACAACTTCGTACAACAACTCTAGCTTTTATAACGTTGAACAAGTCAACCTAGGAAATATCGAGGTAATTTACGTCACATGGGATAATTTTTGTATTGCGTGCTTTGAGGTTTATTTAAGTGTTGTATTACTTTTTTTTGGTCATTATTTTGCTGGAATCATCAAAAGGAATAAAATTTAAGGTTTGATAATTTGCATATGAGAATGATAAAATTTAAAAGGAGATGATCATTTTTTTATTTGATTAGATTATTGATATATTTGTAATAGTGTTGATTATTGGGCAAGCATATCGCTGGTCATATTTTACTCTCTTTTTTTTTTTTTCCAATAATGAGATTGAAAATTACCAGCAACTTTAAAATTCCACCAACACGGAGTTTTCAGCTTCTTCTGTCTGATAAGTAAGATAAAAAGGTTAAAAATTAACAATCACATCTCAATGCACTGACGTGGAGCATTCATGATAACTGAAGTTGCTCATCAACGCGTGACCCTGAAATGTAGAATCTCCAAGGGTCTTATCTTATATATATATATATATAATTCTATATTGCATGAAGCGGATGAATGAAAACGAAGTTTCATAATCGGTCTTATCTTGTCTTGACATCCTTTTTGAATTTTTTATCCGACAACACGGTAGAATTTTCTGCACAATCAAGGTGGACAGCTGGATGGCCCACCCCCTTTTCAAACCATGATTTGTAGAACACTGCAGAAGCGCTTGAAGTTCCTGCTTTCGATCCATGAATTTCCCTCCTTTCTTGCTAGGTATCAAATGGGTTCGTTCTCCAGGCGGGCATAATCAAATATTAGTTTTAAGAAAGACGAAGATGCTAAAAAGGAGATATCTCTTCCTGTGATTCAGCCCATTGATGTAATTTTCAAGCTATTGTAATGCAAATTGTAATTGTTTTCCCATTTTCATTTTCTCATCTTGTTTTATGTGGGAACGAGCCGACGTTTCCACTAATTATAGGAGGGAAGATGTGCCAGAATTGATTACAAGGCAATATGTATTTCGGGAGATTACATTTTACTTCAACTCCATAGCAAATCCTTTATTGCACTTTCGGACAACTAATTAAGAAGGATAATTACCAACAAATCCTAAACTTATTATATGAATATTAGTTGAATCCAAAACCATTCAATTTGGACAGTTAAGTCTTAAAATTTTGGACAATTTGTCAATATAGTCTTTCCGTCCAATTTTGACTAGCAATTGTTGACGTGGATGCCAACCTACACTAACATCGATGCTTTATTGAATTTTTAGTGACTTTTTTATTTTTCTTCTTTTCTTTTTCTATGGTTTCTCTTTTTCTTGTTTTTTCCTATGTTGATTGCCATGGTTAGCGACTGGCCATAAGCAGGGGTTAGCCTCACCTAAGGCCAACAAAGTCGACCCTCATTAGCCTTGGGCAAGAGCGAGGGCAAGCCTTCCTCGAGGCCTGGTGATCAATGGAGGAAGAAAGAAACAAAATAAGAAAAGAAAATAGACAAAAGGAAAAATGATAAAAATTCAAAAAAAAAAAAATTCATGTCAATGCTAGCTGTGCCCCTAAGAAGATCAACATTCACATTAACGATTGCCTGTCAAAATTACCTAGAATGACTATATTAACAAATTGTCAAAAGGTTTATGATTCCATCGAATTAAAACATTTATAATTGAATTTGTATCTGTACAATAGAATTTAGGACTTTCCTTTAGTTAAGGTGACTGGACATCTTATTTTTTTGGATATTTTTCTCTCCTCCTTCCGTTCTCTTGGTCTCCATGCCCTCGTTCCCGTTTCTTTTCACAGCCCCTCTCTTTCTGTAACAAAACTAGACTTATCAGATCCGAACACAAGTCATTCTTTAATCGCGTCACATCTGAACCCACAAACGGCTTGTTTATTACATAGATTAGGCAACATAGCATGGGTAACATATTTCTTTAGCTCCAGAAGAATTCCTCAACAATCTTTAGAAAATTAATACAAATGACGAAAAATAAGCGAGGACACATTTAATCACTGAGGAAAACCCTCTTGTAAAATAGGAATCACATACGGGAGATGTGTTTAGGGATGGGGATGGGGGGATCACGTGTTCGGGGATTGTTCAGCAACCTTGAAACCTCCTTAACCACTCGTTTTACAAGTAGCCCTTCATGCCTGCCAATTGCAAATGAACTTGAAGTAAGGTCTTAGGAGTATAACAAGAAGTTTTTAGTAATAGGATCGAATTAAAATCTGGGTGGAATGATGAAAAGTACCCATTGGCGATTTTCTCCATCGCCCATCCTTTGGAGGACCCAACCTCCCTAAGAGCTTGCTCCCACCGCTCGTAAGTACTTGTGTCAACCAATTTCTTATGTCGAAGCATGCACTCTCCAAAAAAATGAGATAAGTTTTGCACATGCGAGGTGCTTACTTTATAGAAAATGGGCAATATCTCTTGCCCCTTTATTCTCTTGGATTCAACCATTTGAGCTAGTTCATTAAGGCACCAAGGAGAGGAGGCATAATTTTCAGAGATAATTGGAATGGATATCTCGCAGTGATCAATGGCATTGCGAATCTCATGAGCAACATCTTTACCTATGAGGTACGGATCATTATCATTAAAAACTCTGATTCCTGCTGTCACAAGGCTGATGTAGAGGTAAGCAGCAAAGCCAAATCGAGTATCAGGGCCCCGAAAGGCCAAAAACACTTGCCATTTACTCTCTCTTCTTTTCTTCTCCAAAAGGCAACGATGGACTGTGATCCAGCAAGACAAACCAAAGTGATGATGATAAGATGAAGTCGAAAATTTCAGAAGACCACTTTTAAATGCACGAAATCGGCCTAAGTCATAAAACACGTGAACCTTACATGCCTTCACTATGTGGGAAGGCCAGAGCTCTCACTTGATGAGCACAGAATATTTACTAATGGTTGGCGCTTGGCTCAAATGGAATTGGGAGATACCTGATTTTGCGTAATCATTGGACATCAATATAGGAAACATGGGGAGTCGTTCGATCCACGTCGTCTTCAATTCACTCGAGACCTTTGCGACCACCATATTCACTAGTTCTCCTTCGTGCCTGCAGACCTCATAGACAAGCCCATTTCACAAGGAAATCAGATTATAAATGACATGTGAAACTTGATGAATGAGTTTGCACATGCAAAATAAGTCAGAATCTGACTTAAATATCATGTTAGGATTCCGAACTCAGAAGCCTAACTTATAAGTGGAGGAAAACCACTTGTATATAATAAAAAAATAAAAAAATAAAATACCCTGTAAATAAGCTATATGTGATATATGATGCTTTAACATAAGACATCAAAGTTAGGCGTTTGACTACTTCCTTCCCCTGATTCTGTGATTCTGGTCACTCCCATCCAAGAGAACAAGGGTTTGGATTGAGATTTGTGACAGATATATATTCGTAGATTCCTAAACAATTAAGTGCGTACGTACGTACCCATTAGCAACGGTTTCTGATATCCATCCTTTAATCCTCGCTACAGAAGTCAGCGCTTCCCGCCATTCTAGCACTTCTTTTGTGCTGAACTGCATCTCATGTTTACACAGAGCCTCTTCAAAATTACCTCGTTGGCGACCCACATCAACAACATCCACCTTATAGAATATAGGGAAGACTGATTTGCCATGATGTCTGTGGCAATCCATTATCTCCGTGAGCTCACGGAGGCACCATTTACTCTGCGCATACTGTTCGGAGATGATGGGGATTGCGATCCTACAACTCCTAATGGCCCAGAGAATCTCCGGGCCAATCTGCTTGCCAACTGGGAGCGCATCATCATCCCTGAACACATGAACCCCAGCAGCTACCAGGCTGTTGTAGAGGAAATCGGTGAAGCCAGTTCGAGTGTCTCCACCTCTGAAGCTCAAGAACACATCATAGTTCTGAGGGGCCGTGCTTTTCTTCTTTTGCAGGAATCTGTAAGCGCACACGGAGAGATGGGCTAGTGGTAGAACAATCGCCAGGGAATTCATTTTCTTACTTTCTTCGTGACTTGTCTTTTCTCTTTTCGGACTTTAGTATGTCTTCTTTAAATGCTTTCTCTTATTCATGACTTGATGTTTACAAGATTCAAGTCGTTTTTGTTTACCCAGAAATTCCAAGGACGTTATAAAGTTGACTATACTTTGAGTTCGTCTTCTTTAAAGATTGAAGTTTTTTCTTTTTTTCATCGCTAGCTAATAATATTTCTCTGTAGCGAGGACTAAACTTGATGCTCTTGTTTTTATCTGAAGGAAACTCTAAGCATACACCGACAGAAGGGCTAGTGGTAGAACAAATTGCGGAGTCATTTATTTTCTTCTTTGCTCCTTACTTCTTTTATTCTTTGGCATCTAAGTATGTCTTCGTTCCATGCTTTCTCTTATTGAAGATGTCAAATTTTCTAATATCGTTTGTTCTAAAATTTTAAGCAATTAGATGAATAAATGATTATATATATTTTAACAATTTCCCCCATGTCTAGGCTTAGACACAAATACATGTTCGATATTTCAATAATATTTTGAAATATTAATAATAATAACTTCGATAATATTTATGACCGCATTGAAGACCATTATTATTTTTAACGGTCACATAACGGTTTCTTAACGGTCATACAACGGCTTTCCAATCGTTTTGTAACGTTTAATTCATTTCTCAAATAAATCCTTCATTATTTTACAACGGCTCTTTTAACGGCTCTATTTTGTCTGAAAATAGAGAATATTCTGTTTTTTTGAAATCTTTCATTTCCTTTTTCTTGCTGGGTTATACACAGACATTATTTCTGTTCTTTCTAATATTTAGTGCGGAATATAGAAGAATGTCCATTGTATCTTGAGAGGATAGCCGTCAGAAGCCTATCGCACCAAGTTTCGCACTCCGAGGGACATAATTATCCTTAAGGAAAATGCTTACATTTGCACGCCTCTGACAAATTTATTTGTTCTTATCAGCCTTTTTCCTACAATACAAAGGTTAGAATCCTATCACTAATATTTTTCACAAGTCTTTTCAAAGGCGATAGACTTCGCTCTACTTTTGGAATCTTCTTATTTGGAGTTGTCTTCTCCTAATCATGATGAAGTACCTCTAGTGGAATCACTTCGGTAAATCCATCGAGCTATCAATTGATTTTCCACCCTTGGTCATCCCCCCTTCTCCCATTCCCCATTCCACCTGTGTAAGTGAACCTTTTATTTGACTATTTAATTTCCATCGTTACTCTACCATTGTTTCTTTTCATGAGCCTCATACATTTAGAGAAACTAGTATTAATCATCTTTGGTAGCAAGCTATCTTAGATAAATTGCAAGCTTTAGACAAATCACATAGATTTGGTTGATTTGCCTCTTGAAAAGTCTACTTTTGGTTCTATATAGGTGTATAAGATTAAAACAATGGTACATGGTACTGTTGAACACTATAAAGCATAATTAGTAGTCAAAGGTTTTACTCAAAATAATGGAATTGCAAATCTTACTTATGTTCAAAGTCTTCTCAATGTCACCTCTATCAAGGGTTGGTCTCTATCCTAGATGGATGTTAAAAATCCATATCTCAATGGCAATATTACCGAGGAAATCTATATGGAGTCTACTCCTGGAGATACTGATATTTAGTGAAGTGTATCAATTACTTCAAATATTATGTAGATTGAAACAAGCTCATCCTACATTACATTCTAAGTTTAGCTCAACCAAGAAATGTCTTTGCTTTTTATCCAATCCCAATGGCCATGCTCTATTTGTTCCATATATATCTCGTGGGTATATTCTACTACTATTATATGTGGATGACATGGTCAAAATTGACGATAATCATACTAGCATTACAAAACTACAACAATATCTCAATCAACAATTTAAAATGAAAGATTTTTGATAACTTAGCTATCTTCTAGGCTTGGAGGTTGCTTCAAATTCCTCTAGTTATTGTCGAGCAAGACTCACTAGTAACAAAATTGCTACAACTCTCACTAAGGCTAATGCCAAATTTGATGACAAATATGAGACCCCTCTTCCAAATCCTTCAATTTATTGCCAAAAGGTCAGCATTCTTGTATGTCTTCCTATTTCTACATCGCCTATGCAGTTCACATTGTCAGTCAGTTCATGATCACGTCATGTATGCTCACTTTGTGTCAATTTTTCCAATTCTTCATTACATCAACGGTACCTTGTTTCATGGCCTTCACTTTTTTGTTCACTTTACCTTAGAGTTGACAACTAATTTTGATGTTGACAGACACTTCACTATAGGCTACTGCTTCTTTCTAGGTAACTCACTTATCTTAAAGTGTAATAAGAAACAAACTCTTATCACTCGATCTAGTATGAAAGCAAAATATCGTCGTCTAGCCATTATGCTATTAAAATTACTATATGGCTATTAGAAGACACGAGATTCCATCATAATGGTGGAACACTCATTTACTATGAGAACTAGAGTGCTATCAAAATAACAAATAATGATGTTTTCCATTAACACATCAAGCTCATTTAAATGGACTGTTGTTCCATACAATATCGTGTGCTCCATGGTACTATTTCTCTTGTCTCCACTTTATCGGTTGTTCATACTATTGATGTCTTCACTAAAGCAGATCTGAGTGTTCTTATACATCATCTTGAGTTTGAAAGATGTTGAGATATATCTAGAAGATTTTCTATATCTCCCTTCTTTAATTGTGTGTGCCCTTTATCGATCTTAATTGATTGTAATTGAAAATATCTTATTACATTATATAGTCATCTTATAATATATGTTTCATTATGGACTCTAAAAAATTACGCAAAACTCTCTCTTCTGCATTATTCCTTATCTCCAAACTTGATGCTTTCAAGATTCCAGACATCGTTTTTGTTTACTCACAAAATACTAAGGCCTCTTTGTAATAACGTTGACTTTTCTTATTCGTTTTCTTGAGTATTACAATGGGTGAAGGGAATATTATCCTTCCCTTAAAATTTGAGTCTTGTCATAATTTGACTCGTGGTTTGAATTTTCCCTAATCGTTCTGTTAAAATAAAAACAGCATCGAGAAGAGCAACTCGGGCTTAATGTTGGATCTTACATCGTTCATCCGCCTAAGTCGGCCACTCCTTGCGGTTCTTGCCAAGACTGATGATTATAACAAATGCATGATTAAGATTAGTGATTACGTGTTGAAACTTTCATTTAAATCTCGATCCCCCACTGCTCTAGGGTTTTGATCCATGTATATACACTACTCAATTACTTCACATTCGGCTACTTTTCAAGATGATATAAGTCTTGAATGGAGAAGATCCAACACAGAACTCGCTGAAAAGAAATTAGATCGAGAAAACAGAATATTTCGATACACCACGAACATGCCAGCGGGTTTGGCCATGTGAAAAAATAAATTAACAAATTCGTGAAAATATTTATAATAAAAGGGTGATTTAGCATGAATATAAAATATCATTCTACTTGCTTTTGCATGGATATTCCAAGACAATTTGGGTATTTAGCACCATAACTTATGCGTGTTTAGCATTCGATACAAAAAAGTAGTTTGAGTCTTAAGTTGTAAAGAATATGCCGAGTGGGAAACAGATGTATGTTGATTTTAGCAGGGAAGTAAACGTGCCTATGTCATCCATGTGATCAGCAGATCACCATAAATTCCATAAATTAAAAGCTGGCATTTATATCTCTATGTTCTTGGAAATTTCGTGAGAAAGGCAACCCACACCAATTCGCTAAGTCTTCATGTGGTGACAAAGAATTTTCCAATGGTGAAGGCCAATAATGATATATAAAAAAATTGATTGGATGAAGTAAATGGAAATGTAGCAGCGAAGTCAATAGCACATCGTGCAAAGTAAGTCCTGCAAAAGAGTGCTGTACAACTTTGCAGAACAACCTAAACTTTTCCAAATGTTGAACAAGTCAGTCTAGAGAATATCCAGGTAATTTCTATGATTGTGATGGTTTTGGAATGGTGTAACTTGAGGTTATTTAAGTGTCGTGTTACTATCTTTCGGTCAATATTTTAGTGAAATCTCTATTATAGGAGGACTTTCTCGTAAAGCAATGGTAAAAATTTAGGAGGAGTTGGTAGTTTACATATAATAATGACAAATTTAAGAGAAGTTGGTAATTTATAATTTATCGGATTATTAATAATTTTTCTATAGTATTGGTAATTCTCTGCCAGTGTACCTGGCAAGCAAATTATTGGTCGTGTTTTTTTATTTTTTTTCACCAACACGTTTGGAAAATTGCCAGCAACTTCAAATTCCTACCGATACGGAATTTTTTTCGGTTTTTGATTGGACGGGAAAGTAGAATTTTCGCATAACCGAGTTCATGGCCGCTGCACAGCACACTCCCTTTTTCTGACTATGATTTTGAATTTTTAAATGGCAAGATCACCAGGTTTGTTGAATCAAATCTAACAGAATTTGATGTTTGCGATGTACATACGGAAACTATTACTCGCCTGTTATTTGAATTGGCAAGATAATCAAGATTGACTTGAAACTCGCAGTAGAGAAGAAGTTCATCTTCACGAGATTGGTTTGTGACTTCAATCCAACTTTCTTGACAGATTCCGAGTGTTATAACTTATCAGAAACTGATTCTTTGATGACTTGGCTTTTGTCTAGAAGATGATCCATCTCATTTTGAGCTACATCGACCAAGTATCATAGCTCGGAAGGGTTGAAGAACCCAAGTTCATGTTTCTTAACTGAGAACCTTTTTTTATTAATGTAGATCTATTTCATCTTCATCAGTATTGAAGTTATCTTTGGGTTAAAAGCACTTATGGACAAACAATACCGCGTAGACATGGGCCTGCAATGGGCACTTGGGATTCTAAGAATATCGAATCCTTTGTACATTGTGCATTGTACCGTCGGCAAGAATTACACAATTCTTTGCTGGGATTTTGGTAATTAGCAATTACATTCTTTGTTCTGTTTTTAGAGCTATGTATAGTGACTTTAGAAGCGCCTCCTACTCCAATTATATTGCAGCCATTTATATTATATATATTTGGATCCACTAGAGTAAATTTGAATACTTTATTTACTACGTCCAATATAGGCTTATAACCAATCGTATAATACTGAAGCAAGTTTTCACTATACACGAGTGGACTTGTGGGTGATAATTTTGTGTGTACACTTTTGGACATGCTGATCCTGCTGTTCAGGAAACGAATTGAGTGGGAGTGGAGTTGGTAAAGAGGAGCAGCAAACCAGTATGTGTCTGATACAATTTATCTCAAGAACTTGGTGTTAGACATTAACAAGAGTTTCAAACCCGAGCCTCTTATCTTCGCACCAGGGGGAAGCCATAATGCACTTTGGTCTAATGAATACTTGGCCAAGACCCAAAATCCTCTGATGCAATTGCTCTTCACATCTACAATCCTGGATTGGGTGCCTTCTTTAGCTACCGTTTGACAACTTATAATCATCTTGGATCTTAGGCAGTTTTTCAAGTGAGTAGGAGCTGATCAGCACCTCATCGAAAAGATTCATAATCGGACATATCTTGATGGCATAGTTAAGATATTTAATAAGCTGCGGAACACAATTAAGTGTACTTCAGCTACTTCAGCGGTAGCGTGGGTTGGTGAAGCAGGAGGAGCTCTCAACAGCAGCCACAAGTGCATTTGTGTACAGCTTCTGGTACTTTTCCTGATGCACCGATGAACTGGATGGTCTTGATCTTGTTCTGCAGAAATAGTGACGATACACAGATGCTTTTTGTGTGGAAAACAGGTATCTTGCGTCTACTTTTGATACGAAAACGTACTGCAGACAATGACGCAATTTCCAATGATGCAAATCCTGACTATTACAGGTTATAGTTGAATTCCTGTTGATGCTGATCAAAGCAGCAAAGAAGCAGAAATGCCAGAACTATAGATATCGAGGAAGAAAGAAGAAAAACAGAGGAAACAGAGAGAACAGAGCATAAAACTGCCTTCTTTAGTTCTCTTGTAAAAAGTCAAGTACAAAACACGACTTAAACCATAAAAATAACTGCACACACACACGTTCAGCTTGTAACTGCACCCAAACAAGTACTTAACTTCCTAAATAACACAACAACAACTGCATAACATAATTGACTAAGTAAGAAAATAAACTAAAACAATATAAAACAGAACAGAGAAGCTTTAGTCTAAAAAACAGCAGCACTGAGACATCAAAAATCCAACAAACTCCTCCTTGGATTAGTAGCTGCTGCATACTCCAATTTTCTTTCTCAATGCTTCAAATCTTCCAGCTTGAAGTGGTTTAGTGAACATATCAGCAAGTTGATCTTCAGATCTGCAATAAACCAGCATGACCTCACCATTTTGTTGCATCTCACGTAGAAAGAAGAACTTGACCTTGAAATGCTTAGTTTTGCCATGAAAAACTGGGTTCTGAGATATTGCAATTGCAGCTTGGTTATCCACATTGATCTTGATACATTCATTGGAGTTCAGCCAAAGATCTTTCATTATCTTCTTTAGCCATAAGGTTTGATTTACAGCTGCAGTAGCAGCTATAAACTCTGCTTCTGCAGTAGATTGAGCTACAATTTCTTGCTTTTTAGAACACCAAGTGAAACAAGCTGATCCTAAATTGAAACAGTACCCAGATGTACTCTTCATATCATCCATCGAGCCAGCCCAATCACTATCAGAATAACCTTGTAGATTAAATTCTTGACTCCTTTGAAACTTCACTCCAAAAAACATGGTTCCTTTCAAATACCTTAAAATCCTTTTAGCTGCAATCAAATGAAGCTGACTTGGACCACTCATAAATCTGGACAGAACACTTACAACAAATAGAATGTCTGGTCTGGTTGCTGTGAGGTACATGAGACAACCTATTAGACTTCTGTACATCGAGACATCCACAGCTTCAATTCCATCACTCTTCTGCAACTTCTCTTTTGCTGCCATAGGTGTACTGACACTTCTACATTCTTCCATTTGAAACTTCTTCAAAATTTCCTTTAAGTACTTCCTCTGACAAATGAAGATTTCATAAGGACTTTACTTGATTTCCAGACCTAAGAAGTAAGCCATTTTTCCTAAGTCTGTCATCTCAAAACCAGCAAATAAGCCTTGCTTAACATTTTCTATCAGCTGAACATCGTTTCCTGTTACCAAAAGATCATCTACATATAGAGACAAAATTACCACACTATGATTCACTTTCTTAATATAAAGAGTGAACTCACTCAAGCTCCTTTTAAAACCTAAATCCAGTAGATATCGATCAATTTTTCCATACCAGGCTCTTGGAGCTTGCTTCAGTCCATATAAAGCTTTGTGCAATTTGTATACACTCTCTTCTTGCCCTTTAACACAGAACCCTTCAGGTTGTTCAACAAAAATTTCCTCTTCAAGCTCACCATTTAGAAATGCAGACTTGACATCAAGCTGAAAAATAGTCCAACCCTTCTCGGCCGCAACGGCTAACGGGAGTCTTCTTGTGTCCAGCCTTGCAAGCTGGAGCAAAAGTTTCAGAATAGTCTACTCTCCATACCCGAGCATAGCCTTTCACAACCAGCCTTGCTTTATACTTGTTAACGAGCCATCGGGATTGAGTTTTGTCCTAAAGACCCACTTAACTCCAATTACATTCTTATTTAATGGCCTGTCTACCAATTCCCAAGTCTGATTTTTTTGAATCATTGTCATCTCCTCTCGCATTCACGCAAACCACTTCTGATCTTCCTTGGCTTTAGCAAAATTTAATGGTTCAAGCACTGCCACATTACTCCTTTCATAGATCTCGGCAAGTGACCTTGTGCCTCTTATAGGTTCATCATCTATATTTTCTTCCATTTCCCCTGTAATTTCATTAGTCTCCACATCAGTTTCAGGTTGTCTTTCAAAGTGCTTCAATTCAGTGTTCCTTCCATTTAACCAATTCCATTCATCTTCCTCTAAGAACATAACATCTCTGCTCACAGTAATCTTCCTTGTCTTTGGATAGAAAATTCTGTAAGCCTTTGATTGAGAGCTATATCCAACAAAAATTCCAATCTCAGCCTTTTTTATCAAGCTTATCCCTTTTGACATCAGGAATATGAGTATAACACAAACTTCCAAAAACCTTCAAATTTTTCACAGAAGGTTTAGTGTCTTGCCCTCGAGAGGTGTTAGTTTCTCTAAAGCTTTTGTAGGTAATCTATTTAAAAGAAATACAGCAGTGTTGGCTGCCTCAGCCCAAAAACTTTTAGGCAAATTCTTTTCCGCATCAAACATCTAGCCATCTCCATAACGCTTCTATTTTTCCTCTCACTAACCCCATTCATTGAGGTGAGTAAGGGGCTGTAAATTGCTGTACAATTCCAGCTTGCTCACAAATCGTTTGAATTTGTTAGTTGTATACTCGAGATCCATTGTCGACCTTAGAGCTTTGATTCTCTTCCCACTTTGATTTTCAACTAATGCTTTAAACTTCATAAATACATCAGCTACTTCAGTCTTAGCTTGCAAAAAATAGATCCAGCTCATTCTAGTCGATCATCGATAAAAGTAATAAAATACCTGCTTCCATTTAAAGAAGGTTCGGACATAGGTCCACACACATCAGTGTGAACTAATTCCAGCTTTTGATATGTCTTCGAGACTCCTCCTTTGAAGGGAAATTTGGCTTGTTTGCCAAGAAGGCAAGTTTTGCATTGTGGAAGCTCTTCCTTCAAGCTTGGTAAATCATCTACCAGGCCATTTTTCTGCATAACCAGCATACTCTTCCTATGAACATGCCCCAATCTTTTGTGCCACAGCTCTATATTCTCTTCTGTACACTTCAAAGCCATCTGCTGCATCTCATTTGGCTTGAACACAAAACTTTTATCCCTCATTTGAGCTCTCAAGACTAAATTGCTGTCAGTATCTTTAATGAGACATTCCCTTCCTTCGAACTTCACTATATAGCCCTTCTCCACTAACTGACCAACACTTAACAAATTCTGGTCAATGTTTGGCACAAAGAGGACATCCCTGATTAACTTCACCCCCTGGTTTCCTTTAACAGCAACTACACCTTTACCTTGAACTTCAATATGCTGTCCATTGCCAATTCGACTTTGGACTTTACTTGTTTTGTTTATGCTCTTGAATAGCTCTAAGTTGCCGTTATGTCATTAGTACAACCACTATCTATCAGCCATGTACTATTTTCGACTGAATATTCACCAGCTGAAGCAACAAATAAGTGCTCTTCATCAACTTCACTCACCGCCACTTGTGCTTCTCCCGTTTGCTTTGATAGGCTTTCCCTTTGCAAATAGCTTCCATATGACCCAACTTGTGGCATCTTCTGCACCTCGCATCTGGCCTTTTCCAGCATCTAAAGGACTGATGGTTGGTTCCACCACAGTACTGAAATGGCCTTTTATTATTTTTCCATTTGCTAGATCCACTAGCATTTCCTCCTTTTAGTAAAAATTTCGAATAAGCAACATTTCCCTTAAACTGAATCCATTTCTTCCCTTTGCCTCCATCATTTTGCTTTACTTTGGCTTGCAATGCCCCCTCAACATGATCTTCTCTCCTCATTAGTCTTCTGTGCTCCTGTGCCTGCAAAGCATTCAGCAACTCGCAAGTTTTATATCAGCAAGTCCCTTGTGTTTTCCGAGAAGCTATAGTAGCTTCAAATTTTTCTGGAAGAGACACTAGGATCTTACGAACAAGCCTATCATCCCTCAAGTCGGTTCCCAAAACTCGATTTTATCGGCTATTCCCACTAGCCTATTTGAGTATTCCTTCACCGACTCGATTCCTTCATCTGCTGTCTCTCAAATTCTCTCAAGAGATTCAGCACCTTCATACCTCTTATCTTCTCATCTCCTTCATATTCTTCCTTCAAGAAATCCCATATGACCTTCGCGAGTCACACTTCATAATTCTGGTGAAGATGGTAGGCGAGACAGAAGATACGAGCAAGATTTTGCCTTGGCTTTCCTTGTGGTTCTTTCTTTATGAAGCTTGATTTGATTCATGGTCGGATTATTTGGAAGTGGAGCAACTTCATAATCATCCTCCACAGCTTCCCACAGATCATGACCCTCCAGAAATGCTTTCATTTTAACAGCCCATGCTTGATAATTCTCTCCAATAAATACTGGAGAAGCCATCGCAGAAAAACCACTTGAACCTGTCTCCATCACCCTCTAACCTCTTTGCACTACAATACTTGCTTCACTTCACAGTCCCTCAAGATCATTCGATGCTCTGATACCACTGTTGATGCTGATCAAAGCAGCAAAGAAGCAGAAATGCCAGAACTATAGATATCGAGGAAGAAAGAAGAAAAACAGAGGAAACAGAGAGAACAGAGCATAAAACTGCCTTCTTTAGTTCTCTTGTAAAAAGTCAAGTACAAAACACGACTTAAACCATAAAAATAACTGCACACACACACGTTCAGCTTGTAACTGCACCCAAACAAGTACTTAACTTCCTAAATAACACAACAACAATTGCATAACATAATTGACTAAGTAAGAAAATAAACTAAAACAATATAAAACAGAACAGAGAAGCTTTAGTCTAAAAAACAGCAGCACTGAGACATCAAAAATCCAACAATTCCTCCGAAAATTGTTAAGTTCCTTAAATCAACATTTTCAAGCTGATTGATGGGCGCATCTCTTCTTCTCTCATGGTTTATTAGTGTGTGTGTCCCTGTTGTTAAATCCTCTTCTGGCACTTCGCTTGAAGGGTGCGATAAATTTGTTTTGGCTACGCCTTCCTCAAAGTCCTAAAACCTACATATTGATGCAATTGCTGGTACATTTAGAGACCAAGCATACACATAAGCTTAGTTAGTTAGTCAGCACTCGCTTTCTCTGCAGCATGTTATTGAAATAAGACATCTAGAGGCTGATTTCTTCGTTGCAGTGCACTGCTTTGGGTAACGACTCATAAGGAGTAATGCTCTGGGAGGGAGCTACTCAGGATCAAATAAGATCCATGCCTATGCTCATTGTGCAATAGCCTCCGTAAGGTTGTTCTGCATATTAATCGGCTAAAGAACCAGGCGTATCCTTTTGCATTTGCTATCTGATCCGAAATACCGATATTGCAGAAAGGGGTCACGTTAGTGATGATAAACCTGGATGGCAGTTCTAGTTTTGAGGTGATGGATGCTGGTAACGGAACAACCGCAGGGCACCACAGACACTGCTCTCACGTAATGAAGGAATCTGGCTTCCGAGAGATCTAAAGGAGAATACCATTTGAGTTACACCACTGAATTTGTATGAAATCAAATATCTGCATGGCTAGACGGTGATGCTTTATGGTGAGATAATTGCTCTGGAACCTAAATTTGTGAATTCATCAAGTTCAATTTTATTTGCTCACATGCCATAGTATGTCATTCCTGCGTGGAATGTATATGAAGATCTTACCGGATTAGTTTCCTACCGAAGTTGACTGAAAAAGAGAGAAAATGCAATTTTTTCCTTTTCAAATATCTTTTATTCATAGCAGAGTGTCCTACTACAGACCTAATACACAATCAAATCTTCCTATGTGCGTATCCAAAGAGAAAGCACCACTGTATATCGTAGAACTTATCGGCAACAAAGGTGTACAAGCTAAAGGTCACATTGAGATCGACATGCTAAATCATTGAACAGACCTAATGGTTGCCTTCTCTCTTCCTACAAAAATGCTTCTTTTGCTTTGCGCTGACAATCACTGTTTAGTTTTAACAAGGATGAAAAAGCTAGGAAGGACATGTTCTCTTCCCCTGATCCAGCACATTATAGTATATTTTCAAGCTATGCTAACGCAAATCACCACTGTTTTCCCATTTTCCATTTGCTCATCTTGTTTTACGCTGGAACGAGCCGATTTTTTGGACTTAGTCATAATAAGGAAGATGTACTCCACTTAACCAGAAAGGCAATGGGTTTTTCGGGAGATCACATTTCAACTCTGTAGCAACTACTCTATGGCACCTTCAGACAGCTAAATAAGGTGACTGGACTTTATATTGTTTGGACATATTTCTTACATCCTCTCGTTCCCTTGGCCTCCCTGCGCTCATTCACGCTTCTTTTCGTGTCTTCTCTCTGTCTGTAACTGATAGACTTGTCGAATCCGAACATGAGACATCTCTTTATTATGTCACATCTAAAACCAACTACAACATGTTTATTGAACAAATTACGCAACATAACACGCGTAACATGTTTCTTAACTCCAAGAGAACTCCTCGCCATCTTTTAGAAAAAAAAAATGCAAATGATGAATAATAAATGAGGACACATTTGATCGTCGAGGAAGATCTTCTTGTAAAACAGGGATGATAGACACCAAAAATGAATTGTTGGGATGTTCAGTGTGGGGATGGGGCAATCACATGTTTGGGGATTGCTCAACAGCCTCGAAACCTGCTCGACAACCTGTTTCACAAGTACCCCTTCATGCCTGTCAATTGTCAATAAAATTGAAGTAAGCTCCAAGTAGTCTAAGAAGTTTCTAGTAATAGAATCAAATTGAGGTTCTGGTACCCATTGGCGAGTTTCTCCAATTCCCATCCTTTGGAGGACCCAACCTCCCAAAGATGTTGCTCCCACCGATCATAAGTACTTTGATCAACCAGCTCCCTATGTCGATGCATGCACTTTTTTAAACAATGAAGATACACCTCATGTCTGAGGCTTCACTTTATAGAAGATAGGCAATATCTCATCCCTTTATTCTATTGCATTCGACCATGTGAGCCAGCTCATCGAAGCACCAATGAGAGGAAGCATAGTTTTCAGAGAGAATTGGAATAAATATCTTGTAGTGGTTAATGGCATTGTAAATCTCACGAGTAATATCTTTACCTAATAGAAACGGATCATCATTGCTAACACTTTGTTTCCAGCAGCCATAAGATTGATGTAGAGGCAAGCAGCAAAGCCGTGTCGAGTATCAGGACCACAAAAGGATAAGAACACTTCCCTTCTTTTTTTCTTCGAAAAGTAAAGACATGCTGTGATCCATAAAGACATCCAAATTAACTTTTGAAAGTCACGAAGTTGGTCTAGGTCAGAAACCACACAAACCATGCATGCTGTTTCTATGTGGGAGTTGAAGGGAGGCCAAACTCTCTCATGATGAACAAAGAGAATACTTACAGATGGTAGGCGCTTGGCTCAACTAGAATGGAAAGATACCTGATCATATGTGGTAATTAGACATCAAGATAAGAAACATAGGGAGCTGCTCGATCCACACTGTCCTCAATTCACTTGAAACCTTTGCGAGCACCATTTTCAGCAGACGCCCCTCATGCCTGCCCACATATGAATGTGTAAAACCAAAGTTCGGTATGCAGTTTGATTCCTTCCTTCCCCCACTGGATTGGTCATTCCATTTTTGAATACATACGTACGTAGATACAAACATACCCATTAGCAGTCGTCTGTGATATCCATACTCTAATCCTCACTACAGAAGTCAGCGCACGCTCCCATTTTAGCACTTCTTTTGAGCTGCACTGCCTGTCATTTTTATCTAGAGCCTTTCCAAAGATACCACATCGGTCAACAATATCACTGACGTCAACCTTATAGAGTACAGAGAAGACTGACTTAGGTACTTAGCGTGGCAATTTATAATCTCAGTGAGCTCGCAGAGGCACGATGCACTCTCCGCATAACTACTGGAAAGGATGGGGATTCCTACGACCCTCGATGGTCCGGAGAAGCTCCGGCTCAATCTGCTTGCCGACCGGGAGCTGACCATCGTCCGTGAAAAAGTGGACCCCAGCATCTACCAGGATGTCTTCCCGTGGACCCCAGCATCAGCAGGATGTACATGGCTAGACCGACTAGTACAACAACGATGGCTACAGCGGCTACAATTGCGAAGGCATCCATATTCTTCTCTTATTCAAGACTCGAAGCCCTCAAGACTCAGGTCATTGCTTGTGTGCTCGGCCTCTGCTTTGCCTCCATGCTTCCGACATTCGCACCACAGTGGAAGACAAAGTAGGAGACGTAGCCATTTTTCTCCCTCTCCCCTCTGTTATTGTCGCTTCTGTTGTCTTCTGGCAAATTCCTCCCATTTTCTTTCTTTTGTTTTGTTTTAGCCAGTCCGAAATTGACCGCCCCGTTTTGGCAATTAATGAGGAATTTTCTTGTTATGTGCGCGACTCACAGAAAAAAAAAATTGTGCGATTGGATTCGATTTATCCTCATTTACCGTAACAACTGTTTTTTTGTGGTTAGATTTATCTTACTTTATCTTCTCTTTTATCGTGTATTTAGAGATCAAATGAAGTATTCTCATTTTCTTATCATCTATACTCATTTTGTTGTGCATGTCACTAGTTGCCACGTGGTCGGTGCCATAACATTTTGCTGGCTTTATTATCGTCCTATAAAATTTTTCCTCAAGCTATTTAAGTGGCATTCCATCGTTGGTGGAAGCCCAAATCACACTTCTGTACTTCACCCATCCCAAACGAACTCCATGGATGAGATCTCCATGATTTTCCTTTTCCTTAGGGAAAATAGAGTCATCATTCTCCTTGGTACTCCATGTTCTTAGATTGTCGTTTAAGCTTCTACTCTTGTTGACCTTATTCATTACGTATTCCGTCTTTGATTGACTCGGCCGAAACCTTTTGATTCTAAATAGTTTGTTACCATATCATCCGAGACAATGAGAAAAACATAGACGAGTAGGGCAAATTTGTCGCTTGCCCAAGGAAAGACCATTTGACCCGACCATAAAGAGGTCCGATGCATTATTTTTTTAATTTTTTTTCCGGCCCATCTTGATTGAACATTCAAGTTTTTTTTTTTTGGTCGGAATTGAACATTAAAGTTTAAACCCCTAAAAAAAAAAACCGGGAAGAACCGCCCTGAGAATGTCTGCCTCCTTCACGGCCCCTTCAATCCTCCCTCAGCAGCTGCTCAAAGTTCCTCTTTTTCTTTTGTTTTTACTCGCTTTCTGCGTGTCCCTTCCCGGATTATACTTTTGAATTGAGATTGAGGAATTGGCGCTGTTCACTGTTCAGAATCTGAGTGGAATAAGAGGGTGTTGGGTCGACAGATAATTGGGCAAGAAGTTGGAAACTTCGTGGTAAAATCAGGTCCTAGGAAGATATCTTTTGGCAAGGCATGCAAGAGGCTCTTCTATCTGGGAGCGATACATACAGCAATATGTCGTACATCAATATGTTAATGTGTATAAAGTGTTATGTCGATATCAGTAACACATTTGACTTTTTGCACTAACATTCCCAAATGTTATGACACTCGTGCTTAAGTCTAATCCAAGCCCATTTCCCATCATATATCATAAACAATTAGTGAAAAGGAGGAGAAAGTTCAAAAAGAAGAGAGACCCCGGATGCCAAAAACTAGGAGTCCGATGTTAGTTTTCCACAAGACAAACAATGTTACACTTGTAAAAATGCTCCTGGAATTTCGGCTTATGGAGTTGGTTGACTTACCAGTTTTCTCATCATTAATATATGTTTTGGCAAGAGCTTTCAAGATATTCGGGCAGATTTTGTGTTTCTTTCTATGTTGATATATGTAGAGTGGTATGACAATGCCCTTTTAAAGAAAAAGTTCCTCATAATAAATAATATGACTTTGCCTGATCAGCAATTCCTCCAACTATACAATGTATTTATTTAGTTTCACTTTACTTCGGGATGCAACATTGTCCTCTCAAAGTCCAAAACTCCGAAAGTCATAAATGACAGTGTCGAGATTGCCCAAGCGATAGAACTTTCAGATGCAATCGATAATGCTGGGGCAATGTTAGTCCAAGAGGTCATTCATGGTTGATAGTTCGTCCTCCCCCAAAGCTTACTTTCATGCTTATAGGCTTAAAGATTCTATTTTCGCACTTTAAGTTTACATACCTCTGTTAAAAAAGGAACGGATAAGATTGTAAAAGGATTGGTCAGGATTTTGAAGGAAAATAGCTTTCCCGTAAGAGGGAGTGATTGCTCAAAGGGAAGAAATAGGTGGGAGACCTACCCTGAGGTGGGAGACCCGGCAATATCACCTCCATATTCCCTTCTCTTTGGAGAGAAAAAATTAGAGAGGGGAATTAGGGAACCTCACAATGATGAAGATAAACACCACGTCAAGATTTCAACTTTAGTTACTGCCAAGTAGGTAAGTATAACAACCTTCTGCACATGGGGTGAGTAAGCGTGGGTGAAAATCCCATAGCAGCCGTACAGCAAAGTCTACATAACTGACTGCCCGCTCCCGTACCTCAGTTATGCGGCAAAGTCTATTGATCAAAGGAAAAGAGCTTTCCTATAAGTGGGAGTGATCATATTAAAGGCTATTGATTGATTTTTTGCCTTCCTTCTTTTTTTTTTTTTTTTTTTTTTTGCCCTTGTCCAAGGCATCAGCTATTTGTAATGAAATTCTGAAAATATTTCACCATTTTGCAGGTATAGCGTCAACCTGATGACTTTGTTGGAAGGATAATTGCTGATGCTATTCGAAGAAAGGATTGGACATGATGGAGTAATCTCTATCGAGTCATCCTCATCTTCTGAAACCTTTGTACTATTCGAAGAAAGAATGAAGGTGGTGATTTTGCTTTAAGTTGGAAATAATATGGAGTTGGATTATTGTCTCCTCGCAAAATGTGGAGAGAATGTTATTCATTTCTTATGCTCTTTCGCGAGCTCTCTATCTTCTAAAGTTTGTCTCCTAAAGGGATAAAGTCTTCTAGTTTGATGCATCAACAGATCCTGAGCTCATTGAATGCATACCCATCTTTCAGTAAAAAATTCCCCTTTATAATGGCTATACCCTCTGTCATCTCACCATGGAGGTCTAATGATGAAGCTCTTTTTCCTCAAGTTTCTTCCCTTCTTGGATGCAACCTGTCATCTAGAATCTTAGTTAATAGCCCTAGTATCTCTTGCCGATCTGCAATGCAGAATATATTGAACATTTAACATTTCCTCTCATTTGCATCCTTTCGTAGTAATTCTTTACCAACAGCATGCCCGCTGACACTAAAATCTCAAGTGGTCCTAAACCGACCAATTTGGTCCAATTTCCATATGGTTCCTTCTTGGACAACCACTATGTATATGTTGTTTCCCATAGAAGGTACGTATCCACTTAATATAATAACCGAATGTTTTTCTCTTAATAAAAGGGAAAGAAAAACAAATAAAAATCAAATAAAAAGGAAAAAGGCTTTGCAAAACGATCTAGAAAACAATCGATATAGTTTGATTCCTCGCCTCAATTAGTAGTACCTTTAGAGTCCACTTCTTCCCCATACTACGAGTGAAAAAGAAAACAATGGGACTGGTGACATGTTCAATTTTTTTTTTTTTTAACAATTTATTGGTAATATTCAAGACGAAACTGAAAATATTCTTAATAAGCAAGGCGTTTTTACAATTGGTGAGTTACAGGTAAAATTATAGGGTTTCACAGAGATTTTTCCAATTTGTGGCAAAATTTGGTTGAAATGAGCAATTAGTTTTGTGTTTTGATTTGTTCTTGTCATCTTACTCACGTGCGTGAGTGAAATGAGTTGTGCCACTCCGGCCTGTCTGCATGTGGGTGTGAAATTTGAAATGGGAGATAAGATTAGGTTTTTTTTGTAGTTTTTAAGAAATAAAAAAAAATTATTTGGCCAGAGTGCGCAGTTTCGCACCTAAAATTGGGAATCTAACTGAAATTCACCAATTCTAATTTTATAGAACCGGAAACCAGACCAATGCCTCCGAAAATTGCCTAGAATCAGTCCGAACAGTTTCTTTTGCTTGCTTCTATCTGAACTCCATGGGTTAAATCTCCATCAATTTTCCCATTTTTCTTTCTTTTGCGAAAATGATTGAACCGGTGCATCTCGTTTTCTCTGCGGTCCATCTTGATTGAATCGGCGGCTTCTATAAACATCAAGTAGGAATAGCGGCCCCAATGTTAAAGCCTTAAACCCCTCGAAAAACCCAGGAAGGAACCGCCCCTGAAAATGTCTGCCTCCTTCACAGAATCTTCAATCCTCCCTCAGAAGCTGCTCTTTCTGATAAGTTCCTCTTTTTCTTCAGATTTCCCTCAAATTCTTCACGCCCTTTTACGAATTATACTCTTTCGGTTGAGATTGAAGAATTAGGGCGCCGTTCCCCGTTCAGAATCTGAGTGGAAACAAAAGGGTATTGTGTCTATGGAGGAACCGGCAAAAAGTTGGGAACTTTATGGTAATAGCGGGTCGAAAGAGGGTATCTTTCGGCAAGGAATGCAGAGAGGCTCTTCGATCTGGGATTGATAAATTGGCTGATGCTGTCTCTTTACTGTCGGACCTAGACGTGTGTGGATGCTTCTATTTCTTCTTCCGAAATTCCTTGTTTCTGTCATTTTCATTTGGAGCTATTTGTTCATCTGATTATTTATTTATTATGTGGGGGTCGAGCTGGAATTAGTAGTTTAGACAGAGTGAGAGATATCTTCTTGTTTTTTGCTTATTAGTTGTGAGGGAGCTGGCTGGTCTAATTTTGTGCAACGTTTGGCATTGGGATTTATTTTGATGGCGTATGTACAGAATCATGGTCTTCTAGTTCGAGCTTAGTGTATGAAGTTTTTCTTTTGTGAAGGGGGGCAATGCTAGATGTTCCGAATTTTTATTCCTACGTTCCGAGCTGACTGTCCTGTCTTGCTTTTCAGATTCCATTGTTATTCTTTTCTTCATTTTCTTTTTTGTTGCTTCGGTCCTTATTCTTCTCCACGGACTCGAAGTAATTCGCAGAGTATTCTTATATATCCTATTCATGGAAAATAGTTATTTGACACCGCATGTGCACAAGTGAAGTGTTTTGGTGGGAAATAATTATAGATAGAACGCAGTTCCATCGTTACAAGAAGAAATTTCTTCAATATATGGATATTGTACAGTACGATTCATAAGATATATGCAACTTCGTTTAGGGTATGCTAATCTAGAGGTATGACAAGTGCTTCTCAAATCCTTTTCTGGAAGTACAGCTACTAGCTCATACGTATTTAACATGCATTTGGGGTCAACGTGACATGGTCTATTTACTATTTTCTACAACCCAGCAATATAAATTGCTTCCACAGCATGTCGTCTTTTTTACTGAAATATTTCGGCATTTGGGGATCAATGGGACCTGATTTTGGCCAACAACACCCCTAAGGATTTGTTGAGTAAATTGATGGTTTTAATTGGTGATGGGCTTAAGGCCCGTCCGCCCATGCTGGGCCCAAAAGGCCCGGCCCACGGGAATAGGGCCCGTGGATGGGGGAACATATAAAAGGGATGAGAGAGAGAGAGGACACACCTTTTGGCGCATAACGTACATACGTCCTCTCCAACGTTCTCTCTCCCTCCAAAAAGAAACCGTAAGCACAAGGCCACTGTTTTCTCCCCTTCAAGGCGTCGTCGAATCGAACAGGATCGAACAGGGCCAGTTTCTCTTCCTCTATCGGCGTCGGTGTCTAATCTGTGGCTAACAAGGTACGCTCGAATCCGTGGTGTGCTTTACAATCGGTGATACGTGTTATTCTTGGGCTTCGTCTTCCGCATTGATTTAGGGGTTCGATTCAGTGTCGAATCCACTTTTCGGGGATCTGTTATTCCTAACATTGGTATCAGAGCACTAGTT
This sequence comes from Eucalyptus polyanthemos subsp. polyanthemos, assembly GCA_017140185.1. Classification (NCBI taxonomy): domain Eukaryota; kingdom Viridiplantae; phylum Streptophyta; class Magnoliopsida; order Myrtales; family Myrtaceae; genus Eucalyptus; species Eucalyptus polyanthemos. The sequence continues at coordinate 16,957,883 of CM029460.1, forward strand.
CACGTTTTCCCGATCAATTTGATGTTTTTTCGATTGATTTTTCGCGAAAAATTTTCGGCCGTACGGATCGGGGCGAGAAATCCCGACACCCGAGCATTGTTCGGCCATTTTTCTGAGTTTTCGTAAGTCGAAATCGTTTTCTGAACACATAAGGAGAAAGGCGACGTCGAGACGAGTCCGACGACATGTCGCACGCCGCCGGGAGACGCCGCACGCGCCCACACGTGCGGCCAGAAGCCGCTGCGCGTGGGAGCGTGGGCGCCGGCCCAAGCGCTGGCCGCGCGTCGCCACACGCGCCGGTGGCGAACGACACGTGCGTCCGGCGGCCAATGACCGAAACCGGCACGCGCGGTCGGCGGACCGACGTGCGACGTCACCGTGATCGTCCGCGTAACCGCCCCCGGATGACGTCATCGGTGACGTCGTTGCCGACGAATGTTGGCCGGCCGGTTACCGGCCGGCGACCCAACCCGATGACGACCCGACCTGAACCGTGACGCCCGGCACGCACGTGGCACATGCCGGCTGACATCTGCGTGACATCAACCCGCGCACGCGCGAGGCACGTGCAGTCGATTCGCCCAAACCGGCGCGACCGGCGCGACAGGTCCGACCGGTCTCTCCGGTTCGACCGGTCAAATGACCGACGATCGTTGACCACCGTTGACGGCCGTTGACCGTTGACCTACGTCCGTTGACCGTTGACCGTTGACTTTGACCGTTGACCGTTGACCAAAAAAAAAAAAGGAATTTTTTTCTTTTTCATGTATGCCTATGTGGTTTATATGTAATCAATTATTTATTTTGCATTTGTTGCATGAATCATTGAAAATTATGTATTTTCCATTTTGTTTATTGTGGATTATAAGTGATCCATTTAAGTTCTGCATTCATTGCATGAACTATGATGCTTTATGCACGGATACCTGCAATCCCGAGAATGGACGAGGAAAATGCAAGACTTAAAAGGCTGATGTTAGATTTTAGTTAAATATCGGTGGCATAACGGTGATTTAGTATCACATGTGGTCAAGGTCAATCAGATGATACAATAAATCATCAGTAATGATTATCTTATGCCGGATTTTGAGATGGTGCCGGCTTTGATGAACACTCTTCCACCTGAATGGCAAGCAGTGTTAGGTCGGCTATGGGAGGTCAACGTAGTCCCAGGTTATAGGAGGCTAGTGGAAGTTTTTGTAAGAGAGTACTATTGGATTGAGTTGGCCAAAACTTCAACCCTTAGATTGAGCGCCACATGGCGTAGAGTAAATGCGCCTTGGTGGCGACATGAATGCTCTCCAAAAGTTTTTCCATGGTTGGTTAATGTGCCTTCAGTTTTCTCAAATGATTTGACTGATAGATTAGAAGGGACATTCCCTATTTATTTCTTTGATTAATTATGTAATGTTTACCGCCTGATTACTGTTGATGTAGCAATCGACATTTTAGTTGTATTATGTGAAAGCACTGTTATTCTATTGGATGTTAGATAATATTTGCTTTCTTTTACTGCTGGTTGTTGTGAGTAATTAGATGTAGGTAGTAATAGAAGTTTTTGTAACTTTATAGAATTTATTTGCATAAGACAATTATATTAATAATAATTTTGAGTTAGGATTTTTGGAGGATGATTGGAAACATAGTGACATTTTGATTACGAAACCTTACTTGAAATTATTCATTAATATGATGGGTCTATGCAAATAGGATGCATAAATGATAGGCATTAATTATTCGTGCATGTATGTTTGATGTGTTCGGATCGATAGTTCACAACTAAGAATGTAATTGCTGATATGGAAAGCTCAATGGAGACAATTATGAAATATTGAATATGAAGATTCAATATGCTGGAAAAGCAAGAAGCACTAGAAGCTCTTGACCATGTTATGGAAGATCTTGAGGATGTTGTACGCCACCTTGAGCTAGCTGAGGACCGCCTAATGGCATTTGAGCCGAAAATAGATATTTTCAATGCTGGTTCTAGCTCAGAAAGGGCTTTGTGCTCTAAACGCAAGCGTATTGATTCGTTCAATATGTGGGAATGCAAAGGATCAAGTCCTTATTGCAAGAAATCAAGAGTTAACCAACACAAGAGAGGAAAACATCCTCAAGTGAAGAAAATGTCAAGGGTGAGATGTTACAATTGTGACAAGAGAGGTCACTATGCTCGCGGCTATCGTGAGCCAAAGAAGGTATACACCTCTTTTATACATTTGAGAACTTTGCTTATGTGTCAAGTTCTGCATTATAGGCTTAATCCAATCCTTTGTGGAATGTAGATTCGGGAGCGACAGACTATGTAGCAAAGGATAGATGATCCTTCATGGAATTTCGACGATACCAACTTGGAACTAAGTGGATCTATGTTGGAAATAACTCCAGAGATGAAGTTAAAGGGATTGACACCTACCAATTGAACATGCGTGGTGGATGCATCTTGTTCTTGATGTTCTATATGCTCTGGAGATTCGTCGAAATTTAGTGTCTGCCTTAGTGTTGGTTAAGCTTGGTTTTGGTATGAACTTCCATAATAAAGGTGTAGATTTGTGTTTATATACAAACTACTATGGTTGTGGTCACTTACTGAATTGTTTTATTGTACTAAATGTTGACTGTGATGATGTCAATATGTTATTCTCTTGTTTCACGTCTTCTACCTTATATAATAATAATGTGAATATGGTGGCATGCTAGACTTGGTCATATGAGCCAACAACATATTAATAGACTAGCCAAAGAGGGCTTGTTGGGCAATATTGAAAAAGTTGATTTGTCCATAAGTGAGCATTGCTTAGTAGGGAAAATGACAAAAAAAAACCATTTGGAAAAGGTAAAAGAGCTGAATTTCCTCTGCATTTAATTCATTTGGGCGTCTGTGGTTCAATGAATGTGAGAGGAAGGCAAGGGGCTGTTTATTTCATCACTTTTTTATTATACTCGAGTCGGATATGTCTATTTGATTTCTCATAAATCTGAAGCATAAGTTGTTTCAGAAGGTTTATGAACCTGACAGAAAATCAATTAGATAAGAAAATAAAGGTATTTATATCCGATTGAGGTTGAGAATATTTATCTGATAAGTTCATAAAATTATGTGATGAAAAAGGAATAGAAAAATAGTTGTCTATTCCATATACTCCTCAACAAAATGGTGTTGCAGAGAGAATAAACAGAACCCTACTAGAATGGTTAGGTCCAAGATGGCGCATGCTAACTTACCTATCACTTTTTGGAGTGATACGTTGTTAACTACTGCCAATATACTTAATCGGATGCCTTCCAAATCAGTTATTTCCATTTCATGTGAGTTATGGACAGTTAGAAAACCGGACTTAAGTTTTCTTAAGCCATGAGGTTGTGCTGCCTATATTCATGAGTCCTCTCACAAGTTTGGGAAATTGGGTCCCAAAGAAAATTAGAGTATTTTCATGAGATACTACGAACACTCAAAATGGTATGCGTTCATAGGTGAGCAAGAAAGTAGGAGTATAACTGAATTTGAATCACGGGATGTCATATCCTTAGTGGATGAATTTCCTAAGAGGGGCGAAATAGGGAAAATTACTCCCTATTTGAAACCTTGGATCAAGATAATGATGTCAGTGAAGTTCGTCCAAGTGGGAGTAATATGAGATGTGATGAATTGAATTCAACTTGTTCTCAATTGCAACCACCTGATGTGACGACATCATCATTACCTAATCCAAGTGGGAGCATGATGGGGAATGATGTGCTAAGTGTACAATCTCCCAAATGGTGAACAAGTCACCAAAGTATTCCCCGTCGATGTTTTGACATTGAAAGGGAAACTTTTATGGTTGCTCCACTAGATGAGGATGAGCCAAGAAATATTAATGAGGCTCTAAATTGCCCTAGTAAGGAAAAATGGATTCATGCAATGAAAGAGGAGATGGAGTCAATGAAATCAAACCAAGTTGGTTGATCTTCCAAAAGGACGCATAGCTATTGGGAACAAGTGGGTTCTCAAAATAAAGCAAAAAATTGATGGCTCGAAAGAAAGGCATAAGGCTCGCCTTGTGGCGAAAGGGTATAATCAACAGGAAATTGATTATGAATATACATTTTCTCCTGTAGTGAGATTTACCTTGATTCGCATTATTCTGGCAATAGTGACTAGTATGGGTCTTGAGTTACATCATATGGATATAAAGACTGCTTTCCTCAATAGAGAATTAGAGGAAGAAATATATATGGAACAATATGCTGGTTTCATAGTGAAAGGCCAAGAAGAAAAGGTATATTGACTTTGGGGGTCGATATATGGCCTTAAGCAGTCGTCAAGACAATGGTATATACGTTTTCATAATACCATAATAGCATATGACTTTACAATGATATACGGGGATCATTGTGTATATATCAAAAGATCCAATGATCAATTTGTGATCATATCATTATATGTTGATGATATACTAATTGCCGGAAGCAATATGGAGTTTGTTAATACTGTAAAAAGTTGGTTGTTTCCAAATTTGAATGAAGGATATATACACTCTTGGGATTTCAAACCCATCGTTTGGAAGACATCGTTGTCTCTATTGCAAAAATAAGGTGAAGGATTATAAACCCATAGACACTCCATAAAAAGGTGATGTCCATAGTCTAGTCCACTCCAAGAGAAGGAACAAATGAAATATGTTCCTTATGCTAGTATTGTTGGGAGCTTGATGTACTCTATGATGTGTACAAGACCTGGCATATGTTTTGTAGTTGGAATGGTGAGTAGATACCAATCCAATCTAGGTCCAGCACAATGGAAAGCCGTTAAAAGAATACTAAGGTATCTAAATGGAACTACTAATTATACGCTAAGTTATTAAGAAACGGATCTGCGACTCAAAGGCTATTCTGATACTGATTGGGGAGGAGATTTAGATGAAAGAAAATCAACCTCTGGCTTTGTTTTTTTACCGAATAATGGCACCATATGTTGGAGTAGTAAGAAATAAAAGTGTATAGCCTTGTCCACGATGTAAGTTGAGTTCATGGCATTATTAGCAGCAGTGTAAGAAAGTGTTTGGCTTAAGAGATTTTTTGGATCATTTAGGTGTTATTGGAAGTGCTGCAGATTAATTATTGGTTAACTGTGATAGCCAAGCAGCAAAAGCGTATACCAAAGATCCAAAATATCATGGCAAGACCAAACATATAGATACCAAGTATAATCTTGTCAAGGATATGGTTGCACGAAAAGATGTGAACTTAGAGTACATACTACGCATAGAATGGTAGCAGATCCCATGATAAAGCCAATACCTAGAAATGTGTTTTGTGGCCATATGAAATCTTTAGGATTGCGTAGAGGCTAATGTACTGAATATTGTAATTTCCCTAAGTGTTCACATTTGATGAATTTGTGTTTTCATCATTAATGCCTATGAATCTTTGTTTGATTTTTATGCATCTTAATGCTTAGTGCATTACTTTAAGTTGAGAAGTATGTCGGACAGATATAAGATTAGCTCACTCACACGGGTAATCGCCTCTATTTACTGTGTGATAAATAGAGATGAGACTGTTTTTAAGCTTATTATCTAGGTGATAATCGAGAGCTCAAGCTTAAAACACGTATGTCGCCTTAACTAGGTGTTAAGATGAGAATATAATAATTACTATGTCCGAAAGTAAAATACCCCACATATTTTACTTTATCTGTCTAAGATGCCAGATGTGAGTTCTGATGAATTTTGTGAATGAGTAGATACGTGAACTCAAGTTAGACATTGGGTATGTCTGAACTATCATTTGTACGGTATTGAAAGGTGTAGACATACGCTCCATGGGAAAGGAGTTAATACCGTAATACGTGAGACAACCAATAAAAGTGGCAAAAGTTTGATCTCAACTTTTATGCCGTGTGAGACTCTTGAGGAATAGAATTCCTCAGTTTTAGTCCCCTCATGACTCTTACTTATTCTCAATATTTCTATTTAGTGTTTGCTATCTTAGGATGTTACCAATGGTCATGAGTTTGATTCGATCTAATAGGGCATTTCTAGAAAAGTAAGCTGAATTGAAATTGAGAGTTTGAAGGAAAGAGGAAGATCGATTTTGGAGAATCACATTGTAGTTTTGTATTCACCGATTAACCAATTATGACTATCTTTGTGATAATCATAATTATGAATCATTGTTTAAAATATCAAGAGATATATAAATGTGATCGATCGATCTAGGGTACTGCATACTAAATCTACTCGGAGTGTGACGCCCATTATGAGCTGCTATATATTCCTAACAGATGTATAGCAACGAGCTCTCAAAGTATGCTGGTCGCACGGATTATTCATCAGTATGAATGTTGAAGAGAGGTAAAGAGAATCCTGTTTAGCCCACCATGTGCGAGTGGGAGATGATGGTTTTAATTGGTGATGGGCTTAAGGCTTGTCCGCCCATGCTGGGCCCAAAAGGCCTGGCCCACGGGAATAGGGCCCGTGGATGGGGGAATGTATAAAAGGGATGAGAGAGAGAGGACACACCCTTTGGCGCATAACGTACGTACGTCCTCTCCAATGCTCTCTCTCCTTCCAAAAAGAACAGTAAGCACAAGGCCACTGTTTTCTTCCCTTCAAGGCGTCGTCGGATCGAACAGGATCGAAAAGGGCCAAATTCTCTTCCTCTTATCGGTGTTGGTGTCTAATCGTTGGCTAACAAGGTACGCTCGAATCCGTGGTGTGCTTTACGATCGGTGATATGTGATTTTCTCGGGCCTCGTCTTCCACATTGATTTAGGGGTTCGATTCAGTGTTGAATCCGATTTTCGGGGATTCGTTATTCCTAACATAAATAAAGAAGGTAGACATTACCAACAAGTCAGAAACAAAATCAACGCCACGTGATTCGAGCATGAAGAAGGAAAGAAAAAGGAAAATGAAATATGTCTTGCTTGCTATTGTAGCCAAAGACAAAACGATCCAATAGAAAAAATAAAAAATAAAAGAAATGCAATAGAAAATTCAAAATTGAGCGGGGAGGTGCTACAGTGCGTCGATGCACAGCGAAGACTCCGGAAAATGTGAATTTACAAATTCGTCCCCTGAACGGTAAAAGGGTCGATCTGGCTTCCTTTACAGAGAGCTTTTAGTCAAAGCAGTTGCGGTGGACTAACAAGTGCCAGAGGACAATCCTTTGATTTATTTGTTTATCAGTACTACTGCCGCACGCTAGCAATTCTCATTCAAGTTTAAATAGATCCGTTAAACGAGTGGGTCGGGTCGGGTTTAGGTCGGGTCATAAATGGTCCGACCCAAATCGACCCATTTAACCCGTTTATGATCCATTTATTGTAGTGCAAATTTTTTGACCCATACCCGACCCGACCTATACCCAACCCATACACCCATTTAACGAAACATAAAAAAAGCTTATATATATTTTTAAAATGGTATTGCTAACATGATTTTATACAATACAAATTTTAAAAATAATTATTTAAAAAATCAATTTTAATTATTTTTTTATTTTTAAAAATTAAATTTTTTATTTTATTATTTTAAAAAAAATAAATTTTTAATTATTTTTAATTTTCTTTTTTCTCTTTTCTTTTTTTTTTTCTTCTTCCTCTTCTTTGGCTGGCCGCCGGCTACGACGACGGTCGGCAATCGGCCTGAGCAGGCTGCTCGCCCCGGCTTGCTGACGCCGGTGAGCGCGAGCTCGCCCCTCGCCGGATCTAGTGAGGTTGGAGCCTCGCCCGACGCCGGCGAGTTCGAGTCTCACCTGATTGGCGAGGCTCGGGCCTCAGCGGACATCGGCGAGGCCTCCGCCTCGCCAGATCCGACGAGCTCGAGGCTCGCCAGATCAGTGAGGCTCAAGCCTCGCCGAACGTCAGTGAGGCCTTCGCCTCGCCAGATCTGGCGAGGGGCGAGCTCGAGGCTCGCCAACGTCAGGCGAGCTCGAGCCTCGCCGGACGTCAGCAAGGCCTTCGCCTCGCCAGATCTGGCGAGCTCGAGGCTCGCTTGGCCGGTCACCAACCATCGCCATGCCGGCTACCGGAGGAAGAAAAAAAAAGAAAGAAAAAAGAATTATAATTTTAGTTTTTATAAAAAAAAAAATTACAAAGTTAAAGAGAAGAAAGAGAGATAATGAGGTTTTGAGTGAAAAATGGGTTAATAAATGGGTTATAAACGGGTCAAAGAACTGACCCATTTAAAACCCATATATCTTAGTGTTTACCCATTAAAACTTATTATGGGTGTTTTATAAGATAAAGCTTGACCCATTACTGACCCATTTAACTATAAATGGGTTCATAAATGGGTTGCACAACCCATTTAACACCTCTAAGTTTGAACTCTAAAAGGCAATATAAGCTTTCCCTGCATAAAAGCGAGGTACCCAATGTAGTAATTAGTCAAACTTCTGTCAATGCACGTTTGCTATACCAGCGATACTCTTAAGTTACCAAAAACACTTTACAATCTTCATTCATTTGTGCTTATTTCACCTCTAATTATAAGAGTAAATCTCAGTGCTGAACATATTCAACAAGCATATTTTCAAAGCTCAAATTGTTCATTAAATTCCTTGCATAGGGTCACAAGAGAATTATTGTTCAGGAACAAATCCAGGGAAGAGCTAACAATAATATTCATAGCTCTTAGAGCAAATATTCCGCATCCAAAGTACCAAAAACAAAGTTGCAACTCACCTGTTGCTGGGCAACGGTCTTTTAAACTAAGAACAAAAAGGAACAAACAGAACAAGTTGGCCTTTGGTGGATCCAGCAAAGTACAGAAAACTGAAGCCTGAAATAATGGGGATGGTCTTCATCACCATGCCCATCTGGTGGTCTTGTAGGACCTACAACTTCGAGCTGTCAAGAAATGAGATATGTGATCACGATGTTTCTACTTTGGCAAAGGACAAGTTAAACTAGTTAATTTTGCAATATAGCTAGTTTCTAATACCAAATACAACAAAAGTTCGATATTTGGGAGTCGACAAACTAGACAGGTAAAGTTGTAGATGTCATCTATGATTATAATCCAATACAGTTTCAATGTTTAGAGGTTGCAAGCTACTGGAGTTGTCAAAATTGAACAAACTTTCGATGTCTAAAAAGGTGGAAGTTATGAAGATTTTCTATGACTTGTATGCATAAAAGATTTTGAATTTCTACAGATCAAGATCACCGGGTTTGTCAATTCAAAATAACATAGTTTTGATGTTTCTAATGTAAAGATGAAAACAATTATTCACCTATCAATTGAATGGGCGAAGATAACCGGGATTGACTCGAAATTAGCAGTGCTCTGATATTTAAAGAGATGAAGTTCATCTTCCCAAACCTATTGGTGACTTCAGTTGAAGTTTCTTTATAGAGATGAAGATCGTTAAAGTCATGTGAATTTGTCAAGCACAATAGTAGTAGCTCCTCATTCTATCATAATTGCTCACATGTCACATTACGTCATTCCTACTTGTAATGGACGGGAAGATGGAACTAGTTGGTTTCCTACTGAAATTGTATGAAAAAGAGAAATTATGTTCTCTCTTTTTCCTAGTGGCTTGTTCTGCTCCATAAGAAAACTAAAACATGGTAAAATAACCCTATTTGCATATTAAAAAAAAAGTACAATCAAATATTAAAAAAATCTCTTTTTAATTGTTGCCTACTCAATTCCTAAGGAAAAGCCCTCTCAACAACCTTAGCTAGGTATCAAATGGCTTCTTTCCCATGCGTGCATTGTGACATCCAAAATTTTGAGTTTTAATTTGACTGAATAAATAGGGCTGTTTTGTTCAGTTGAAACCAGGGATGGTGAAATTGGGATGCAAGTGGGCTATACTGATAAGAAAAAGTACCAATTTTATCGATGAAATATTTAATGAAATTATGGGGATCAAATTGATTTGATTCAAGTGGATTAAGGTTCAATTTGGGAAGAAAAGTTAGCAAAATTCGTATGCCCATAAACCCAACTCTTTGAACTACCTAAATGCTTCTAGAAGGGGACATAAGTGTCAAAAATTGAAGAGTGGGAGACAGCTGTTGGTGGCCATGTGTGGCTGACATAAGAGAGAGAGAGAGAGTGAGAGAGTGAGAGAAAAGAAAGGGAAATTTGGTTTTTCTTCCTCCCCTCTCTCTCCTTCGTCGACGGAACTCCTTCCCCATCTCCTTCTTTTTCTTCAAACCTCCATGGAAGCCGAAGATCGGCGAACTAGCAAGCCGAAGACGGCCGATTTCTCTCGGCGCCGATGCGTAGCAAGCAACCGGAGCCGGAGCCGCCGTCCGCCGTCCCGCTGCCCGTGCACGCCTTCGCCCTCTCTTTCCTCTGGTTTGAACAGAACCGACCAGCAAGAGCAGAAGCAACGATCGGCGTTGCTTGAAAGAGGCTGCGTCGCGCCGCACGCCGCCTCGCCACCACACGTCGTTCCCGGCCCGCCTCGCCTCGCCGTTCGCCGTCCCGTGCTCCGCATGCCTCGGCCTCCCCCCGCTCGGCCCTGTTTTCGGCGACATTTCAGATCTAGTGGAGCTCCGTCGGAGTCGTCCACCCCTCCTCTAACCACCGTCAAGCCTCGCCTTGGTTCAGTTCCGCCCCTCCGTCCACTTCCGACCCAACCCAACTCCGGATCCGCCCTCCTTCGTCCTTAACCAGCCGCTCACAGAGAGTGCAGAAAATGGGTTTGCAGTGAGGTTTTCGCTCGTTTGGGCCGTTTCCGAGCCTCGAACCCGAGGCCCGCTTTGGGAACAATCGTTCCTCGCGTCGCCGCCGTCGGATTGATCCGATTTGCGCGCGATTTGATGAGTAATCTCACTAATCTAGGATTAGTTGGCTAATTATGCTTTAGGTTGGTTTAGTTTTAATTAATTATGTTTAGGTTGTTAGATTAGAAGTAATTAGCATTTATTAGTCAATTGTGATGCGATTTAGATAAATTGATTGTGCAATTAACAAGTAGACGTGGTCTACTATTTATTGGGAGTGTCTCGGGAATTTTCCGACCCTAATTGAGCTTCAATTTGATGATTCGGGCCTAAGGGAGATTTTTGGCATTTAAATATTAATTTTCGGAATTAAATTAAATAATTATTTATTTTCCGAAAAACCAATGGAGATGGTCTGGAACCGGAAAATTATGCTCATGACTGTGGTGAAGTCCGTTTATTTAATTGGGCCTTATTTTGAGTTAAATGGAATTTTTAATGTTTAATAATTAATTTTTCGAAATTAATTAATAATTAATTATTTTTCGGAAATTAAGATTGAGATGGCCGACGACGAAAATCTTGTGCTGATTGTCGTGGTGCAGTTCATTTATTTAATTGAGCTTCATTTTGTGCTGAATTGAATTATTTGTGAAATTGAGAATTATTCTTTAATGGAATAATCTTTGATTAATAATTGGAAAATAACCGAGTGTCGGTTGACAGCACCAAAAGTGTTTTGGTGGACTACATAAAATGTGGGAGTTATGGAAAGGAAAATATTATATTTTGGCTAAGGCCGACCGTGTCCCCACACACGGCTATTTTATCGAGAAGGATAATAGATGGAATGGATTGAATGGTCGGATAGTATACTATATCACCCTATGGGCTCTGATATGTCAGCTTAGCGAGAGCAGTATACTAGTGTACTATATCAGCCTACGGGCGATATGTCAGCTTAGCGCGAGCAGTACACTTTATCAACTTAGTGGGAGCATCGGGGGTATACTATATTAGCCTGCGGGCGATATGTCAGCTTAGCGAGAGCAGTATACCGGTATACTATATCAGCCTACGGGCGATATGTCAGCTTAGCGAGAGCAATATACCTTAACCCTATCAGCTTAGTGCGAGCTATACTATCTATATATCAGCTTAGAGTGAGCAGTCCTGGACTATGGTCGGACTTATAGATAGTATTGAATGTGCCGACCAAGCATGGGTCGTGATGACGTGTAATCGACTAGGTCGATTGATCATTGCTTGATCTGACGTTGTGAATTGAATGATTGAATGGAGATGATCGTGAGTGGTCTTCCTAATATATAATCGACTAGGTCGATTTGATCGATGCTTCGATCGGTGATATGATTGCTTGAGTGCTTATTATGAATTGTACTGACTTGCAGGTGGGATATGAGGCCAAGGTACGTCTTCTGCCCTATGCGTGTATAGGCAGCCTATAGTATAATAGTTTACTAATTGGGCTTAGTGGGGTAGAACTCGCTGAGACGTAGTCTCATCCCGATTTGGGGAAAAACATTTCGGGACCCCGATGAGGAGCGATGAGGAGGAGTCTAGAAGGGGAACTCGGAGGTGAAACTTGAGGAGAATGATTTTTGGAAGAAGAAGATAATCCCGAGAGGGGCCTTGAGTATGGCCCAGATGGATTGAGAGTTTATCTTCTTTTGAGATCTTCTTTTTGATATGAATAGTTATGAAGTGGTTTGTGTTTTGTATAAAAGTTTGGTTATAAGTTTCGATTTGAAAGATATGGCCTTGCTTTTCTATCCCATTGTTTTATTGTCTGGGGATTTATAACTGCTTCCGCATGTTCATAATAATTGAAAGGGTCGGCGATACATTGTCCAGGGATATCGCATTTTAAAATCGACCAAGTAGAAGGATGTGTGCGTGCCGAGGATCGGGCGTGACATCCGATTTAAGTGGTGTCGGGCGAAGTTGAAGATTGGAGTGATAAGGAGCGTTGACCATGGGATAGTTAGTAGGAAAGGCCTTTAAATTCATGCTGGTGCATGTCTGTGTTAGCTGGATGCTAGAATTGATTGTCGTGTGAGGATCGCTCATCTTCTAATCCAGTGTGGATTTGGAAGGCAGGTTTCAGTGTAAAGACTAAACCATGAGCGAGCAGGAGCTGAGAACTCCTAATAAGGGGACAATTTCCTCTGTGACTCGGGATAAAGCACTGACAAATGTCGGTACCCGAGGTGGTTGTGGTAGAGTGTTGGCTTTGGCCAGCTCGAGTGTAAGAGTACCACTGTAAGTTGGTACTAGTGTAGCAGCGTCGAATGATCCTAAGTTCGATAGGATCATTCTAATGCAAGTGTTCCTTGGGAACTGGATGAGCCAGTAAGCTCAGGATCAAGCCGTTGTCGTTGTCGCTATCACTACTGCCGTTAGTGCTACAAGCGCCTTTGTTACTACACTTGTTGAGATCCAGAGTGGGGATATGATCTGGGATCAAGCCATCGCTTCCAAGTCAAGGTACAGATCCAGTTTGGGCAGAAATGGAAATCGGTCAGGGAAAAGATCGAAGTCGAGAGCGGTTCTAGGACAAATGGAACATGATGGGACAACCGAAAAAGAGTGTGTCTCATGTACTTTGAGGACGGGGAGATAGAAGACTCACCTGATGAGTGCCGAAAGTATGGAAGGAATGCATGGATTAATCATGTGTTCGAAAATGACTAGAACATGCTTTGATGGTAATGAGCACGGCCATCAAGTGAGGGACTATCGGTTGGGGTTTAAGAAGAACACCAACATTGTTACTACTGTTAGAATGCCAGCAAGATGGCAAAAGGAACAGGAACGGAACCGACTATGCCTTATTCAATGAAAGAATGTTTTGAGGTGATTTTATCATAATAGTGCCAGAGAATGTTGGGATTGCAAGTGTGGAATTTCAGTTGTTTGTTAAGGCTGTAGGAAAAGAACCATTGACTAAAGTTGTACTTGATTGGCTGTTGGTGTACAACTCTATCGTTAAGTGTAGAAAGAATTGGTTCTTGAGCATTTTATGGTGATGAATTGTTATGGTAGAGTAACCCAGCTTATTCCAGGAGCATGTAGAAGTACCGAGTTTTACTGAGAGTTGAGAAGGGTCCTTGACTTCTTTGATCTCGTCACTTGAGGTAACCTGATTGTCAGACAGAAGTTATCGAGATTAGTGGGCAATGATCTTAGATAAGATAGATTGAAGAATTAAAAATTGAGAACTCCTCGGTAGTCCAAGAATTCTTGGAAGTGTTGCCAAAAAGTGGTCGACCGCCGTTGCCGAGAAAGAGATAGAATTACGATCGAGTTAACATCTCGGAACATAACCATTCTCTAAAAGTTCTTACCGGTTGTTGTTATTTGAATTGATAGAACCAATGGTGCAGATGTGAGGATTGATGAATGAGGAATTCATGCATATCAGTGCATCACTTTAGGGATCATCAGTTTTGTGAAAAGAGAAAGAAAGATGGTTCGTTGCAATTATGCATCAACTATAGTCGACCCAATCAAGTGACAATCAAGGATAAGTGTTCATTGTCAAAGATCGACGAATTGGGTGACTTGTTATAAAGAGTGTGGATGCCTTCAAGGATCAACTTGAGGACAGGTTATTGTCAGTTAAGAACCAGGAAGGAGGTTATACTGAAGATGGCATTTCGCACTTGATTTTGTCCTTGTGAGAATATTGTAAAGCCATTTGATATAACGAACGCTCTAGCCGTTGTCATAAATTTGACAAATTGAGTGTTCAAAGAATATCTAGATCAATGGTGATCGTGTGGTGTAGCGACATTATAGGGTGTACATTAAGTGTTGAGAATCACGAGATGCCCCTAAGAATGGTCGTGTGGTTATAGGTAAAGGAATCTTCATGGACCCAATCAAGATCGAATCAGTTGTTAATGGACCGAGACCGACATCAATGTCAGAGATCAGAAGTTGTGGGGATTGGACAGATTACTACGGAAGGTTTGCGAAAGAATTTTCAGCATCAGTATCATCATGGGCTTGACCTCTTGAGAAAGAAGGGAAATTCATTGGCATAGACAAGTGCGAGGATAATTTCCAGAGCTTCAGTAAGATTAGGCTACCGCACTTGTGCTAAACTTTCATTTGGCTTTGGAAAGCATGAAACCTTTAGTGATGTGTCTTGCCAACGATTGGGTATGTATTGATACAACATGAGAAGATTGTTGTATAACCGTCCCGCCAGTTGAGACCCAACAAGTTGAACATGAAGCAATGTCGTGAATCAGAATTTTGGCAGAACTATAATGATGTTATTTGGTATTATCTTGGGAGAATGAAAGAAGTAATTAATGTGTTGAGCCGAGAGTCTTCCAATGTGCAGAGACTGGCTAAAGTATAGACTTTACTTGAAAAGAATTTGAAATTTGGTTTTCAAATTTGAGGTAGGCTACCTTTTAAATTTTATAGCCGCCCTCAAAATTGAACCAAATGTTCAAGTTAGAATCGACGCCTAGTTGACAAGCAGAGATGTTAAGAAAATCTTATAAGAGAATACTAGTAAGAAAGTTATTGACTTTAAGATTTCTAAGGATGGAAAGTTCGGGTTCCATGAGTGATTAAGTGCACTTAACAGTGTAACACTTAAGGAAAAGATCTTGTCAGAAGTTCATTATAGTATCACAGTTTTGACCAGATGGGACAAGTAAGTTAGAATCGACGTCAGCTAAATTGATAGATCGATATGAAGATAGATATCGCCAAGCAAGTTGCAAGTGTCAAAGGTGTCAGTAAGTGGAAGTTCAGTAATGCAAATCCGGAAGATTTTAGCATCACTCGAGAGTCCCAAGTGGAAATGGAAATATATGGCTTACTAAGGATTCGGGGGATTACTGATATCATTTGAGAATAGTGGTTGATCGATAGATGGAGTTGGTCCCCTTTGGTACAGTACGAATATATCTTGCTTTGAGGGTATGACATCCAGATTTCGAGCTTTGATTTCGATTAGATAAATTGGGCATTTCATCGACGCGATTACAGTGTTTTTCTCTGAGTTGGCCACTCATGAGATAACTAGACTAGCTGGGTGAGTTATTAAGGACCTTAAGGCAAATAGACTTGAGAATTCGACCATGGATCGACTTCTCAACCGTGCTCATCTTTAGAGATCATTGCGGCACAGTATAAAATCGATTTGAAATCAGAAATAGATCGGCTCGACTGAGATGAATGACCGATCGTGGGTGACTCCACTAAATTGGAAAATTCTCATCGACCAGTACTATGATGTTTCTATCGTTTTGGGACCCTGTGTCCGTATTTGAACCTTTGAGATTTTCACGACAATCGAGAGTCGCCAATGTGTCGAGTGGGTTCAGTGTGGCTCGAAGAAAATCGACCACGAGTCATTTGTCCTAAAAAGCTCTGAACACTACCCGGTAGCCTAGGTCACACTAAAAGCGTGTCGGAGTGAAATTAACCGCCAATCTAAGTTCGATTTCAGAAATTGAAGATCCTATCTTGTCACAGAGTGGGTATACCGAAGTGTGTGTGCATTAGATAGTTCACCAACATGGAGTGTCGAGGATGAATTATATCTCGAATCTAGATTAGAGATTATAAGTTGGCAGAGTTTTCAGAGGGTTCTTTATTAAGCAGTGTATAGCAGATGGTACAGAATTTCAGTGGTGAAAAGAAAGTGAATAAAGATTTCGGGCCAAAGTCGATACAAGAGCGGTGATTGCGATTTGCCAAGATCGGTGCGAGTTATATCAAATCTTGACCAGAGGTTCCCAGTTTCAGCAGATCAGTCAGATAGTTTCTTTTTAATCAGTGCAAAGCAGAGTGTACAGGATTTCAGTCGGTTGAGATGAGATCAGAAATTAGAAAATCACAAGTCCAGAGTCAGCTCAGAAATCAGTGTTTGCAGTTGTCAGATCAGTGTTAGAGTAAAGATTGCTCAGAATTGTCAGAAATTTTGAATCGTTGAGGTTCGAAGGTTTATTAGGGAGTCGAGAAAAAGAGATCAGATATGGATGACAGAATGTCTTATGAGAGAAGCTCAGTTCAGTTGTTGGTTCAGAAAGAGCAGAGTTTGTGTACCAAGATGATCTCCTTATTCAAAGTGGTTAGACAACACCACGAGACCAAATGATCAATGTGGAAAAGTGAGACTCGATGAGACGGCAATACCCCCACCTTTCGTTTATGGATTGAAAAGGTTTAAATTTCGAGGACGAAATTTTTATAAGAGAGGAAGAGTTGTGACATCCAAAATTTTGAGTTTTAATTTGACTGGATAAATAGGGCTGTTTTGTTCAGTTGAAACCAGGGATGGTGAAATTGGGATGCGAGTGGGCTATACTGATAAGAAAAAGTACCAATTTTATCGATGAAATATTTAATGAAATTATGGAGATCAAATTGATTTGATTCAAGTGGATTAAGGTTCAATTTGGGAAGAAAAGTTAGCAAAATTCGTATGCCCATAAACCCAACTCTTTGAACTACCTAAATGCTTCTAGAAGGGGACATAAGTGTCAAAAATTGAATAGTGGGAGACAGCTGTTGGTGGCCATGTGTGGCTAACATAAGAGAGAGAGAGTGAGAGAAAAGAAAGGAAATTTGGTTTTTCTTCCTCCCCTCTCTCTCCTTCGTCGACGGAACTCCTCCCCCATCTCCTTCTTTTTCTTCAAACCTCCATGGAAGCTGAAGATCAGCGAACTAGCAAACCGAAGCAGCGATTTCTCTCGGCGCCGATGCAGCAAGCAACCGGAGCCGGAGCCGCCGCCGTCCGCCGTCCTGCTGCCCATGCATAGCTTCGCCCTCTCTCTTTCCTTTGGTTCGAACAGAACCGACCAACAAGAGCAGAAGCAACGATCGGCGTTGCTTGAAAGAGCTGCAGTCGCGCCGCACGCCGCCTCGCCGCCACACGCCGTTCCCGGCCCGCGTCGCCTCGCCGTTCGCTGTCCCGTGCTCCGCCTGCCTCGGCCTCCCCCTCGCTCAGCCCTCTGTTTCAGCGACATTTCAGATCTGGTGGAGCTCCGTCGGAGTCGTCCACCCCTCCTCTAGCCACCGTCAAGCCTCGCCTTGGTTCGGTTCGGCCCCTCCGTCCACTTCCGACCCAACCCAGCTCCGGATCCGCCCTCCTTCGTCCTTAACCAGCCGCGCACAGAGAGTGCAGAAAATGGGTTTGCAGTGAGGTTTTGGCTCGTTTGGGCCATTTCCGGGCCCCGAACCCGAGGCCCGCTTTGGGAACAATCGTTCCTCGCGTCGCCGCCGTCGGATTGATCCGATTTGCGCACGATTTGATGAGTAATCTCACTAATCCAGGATTAGTTGGCTAATTATGCTTTAGGTTGGTTTAGTTTTAATTAATTATGTTTAGGTTGTTAGATTAGAAGTAATTAGCATTTATTAGTCAATTGTGATGCGATTTAGATAAATTGATTGTGCAATTAACAAGTAGACGTGGTCTACTATTTATTGGGAGTGTCTCGGGAATTTTCCGACCCCTAATTGAGCTTCAATTTGATGATTCGGGCCTAAGGAGATTTTTGGCATTTAAATATTAATTTTCGGAATTAAATTAAATAATTATTTATTTTCCGAAAAACCAATGGAGATGGGATGTCTGGAACCGGAAAATTATGCTCATGACCGTGGTGAAGTCCGTTTATTTAATTGGGCCTTATTTTGAGTTAAATGGAATTTTTAATGTTTAATAATTAATTTTCGAAATTAATTAATAATTAATTATTTTTCGGAAATTAAGATTGAGATGGTCGACGACCGAAATCTCGTGCTGATTTTCGTGGTGCAGTTCATTTATTTAATTGAGCTTCATTTTGTGCTGAATTGAATTATTTGTGAAATTGAGAATTATTCTTTAATGGAATAATCTTTGATTAATAATTGGAAAATAACCGGGTGTCGGTTGACAGCACCAAAAGTGTTTTGGTGGACTACATAAAATGTGAGAGTTATGGAAAGGAAAATATTATATTTTGGATAAGGCCGACCGTGTCCCCACACACGGCTATTTTATCGAGAAGGATAACAGATGGAATGGATTGAATGGTCGGATAGTATACTATATCACCCTACGGGCTCTGATATATCAACTTAGCGAGAGCAATATACTGGTGTACTATATTAGCCTACGGGCGATATGTCAGCTTAGCGCGAGCAGTACACTTTATCAGCTTAGTGGGAGCATCGGGGGTATACTATATTAGCCTGCGGGCGATATGTCAGCTTAGCGAGAGCAGTATACCGGTATACTATATCAGCCTACGGGCGATATGTCAGCTTAGCAAGAGCAGTATACCTTAACCCTATCAGCTTAGTGCGAGCTATACTATCTATATATCAGCTTAGAGTGAGCAGTCCTGGACTATGGTCGGACTTATAGATAGTATTGAATGTGCCGACCAAGCATGGGTCGTGATGACGTGTAATCGACTAGGTCGATTGATCATTGCTTGATCTGACGTTGTGAATTGAATGATTGAATGGAAATGATCGTGAGTGGTCTTCCTAACATATAATCGACTAGGTCGATTTGATCGATGCTTCGATCGGTGATATGATTGCTTTAGTGCTTATTATGAATTGTACTGACTTGCAGGTGGGATATGAGGCCAAGGTACGTCTTCTGCCCTATGCGTGTATAGGCAGCCTATAGTATAATAGTTTACTAATTGGGCTTAGTGGGGTAGAACTCGCTGAGACGTAATCTCATCCCAGTTTGGGGAAAAACATTTCAGGACCCCGATGAGGAGCTGATGAGGAGGAGTCTGAGAAGGGGAACTCGGAGGTGAAACTTGAGGAGAATGATTTTTGGAAGAAGAAGATAATCCCGAGTGGGGCCTTGAGTATGGCCCAGATGGATTGAGAGTTTATCTTCTTTTGAGATCTTCTTTTTGATATGAATAGTTATGAAGTGGTTTGTGTTTTGTATAAAAGTTTGGTTATAAGTTATCGTCTGGGGATTTATAACTGCTTCCGCATGTGCATAATAATTGAAAGGGTCGGCGATACATTGTCCTGGGATATCGCATTTTAAAATCGACCAAGTAGAAGGATGTGTGCATGCCCGAGGATTGGGGCGTGACATGCATGATCAGATTTTAGTTTTAAAAAGACAAGAAAGCGAAGAAAGGAGATATAATCTTCCAGTGATCCAGCCCATTGTGGTATATTTCAAGTTATGTGAATGCAAATTGCAGCTGTTTCCATTTTAGTTTTCTCATCTTGTTTTACGCCGGTATGAGCGCGACTAGTTTGTGTAAGAAAGATGTATTTGACTTAATTAGGTGGCAATCTGCATTTCAGGGATCACATTTTACTTCCACTCAATGGCAACTCCTCTATAGCACCTTCAGATAACTAATTAAGGTGACCGGAACTTAATTAGTTATTGTTTGGACTATTACTCTCCACCTTTCATTCCCTTGGTCTCTGCGCTCTCATTTACGCTTCTTTCTATGTAGTCTCTCTATTTGTAACAGAATAGACCTGTAAACATGAGACATCCGTTAACCGTGTTGCATCTGAATCCAAAAGAAATTATCGCCAGTCTTTAGAAAATTGGTGCAAATGATGAACAATAAATGATGACATGTTTGATGGTCTTGGAAAATCCTCTTGTAAAACAGGAAACACAAGTGATAAAAATGAGTCGTTACTTACACCAGGAATGAGTCAATATTCAGTGGATGGAGATGGCCATCTTGTGTTCGGGGATTCTTCAACAACCTTGAAACCTCCCCGACGACCTGTTTCACAAGTATCATTTCATGCCTTCCAACCGCCAAACAAAATTGAAGTGAGCTCTAAGTAGTATAAGAAGTTTCCGGTAATTGCACCAAATTAAGATTTTCATGTGAATTACAAAAGCAAGTACCCATTGGCAATTTTCTCAGATTCCCATCCTTTAAAGGACCCAACCTCCTTGAGAGCATGCTTCCAACTCTCACACTCTTCACTGAAATGCTTCTCATGTTTATGAAAGTGGTCTCCAAAACAAGGCGATAAATGTCGCACGTCCGCTGGATTCACTTTGTAGAAGATGGGCAATATCTTTTGCCCCTTTTCTTTCTTGCAGTCAAGCACGTAATTTAGCTCAACAAGGCACCAATGTGATTGGGCAAAATTTTCAGAGAGAATTGGGATGGATATCTTGCAGTGCTTGATGGCACTTTTAAGCTCATCACCAATCCGTTTACCTATGACGGACGTATCATCATCAAAAAACACTCTGATTTTTGCAGCCACAAGGCTGATGTATAGGTATGCAGCAAAGCCGCATCGACTATCACAGCCACGAAAGGCCAAGAACACTTGGCATTGAAGCAGTCTTCTTTTCTCCTTTAAATAGTAATGATACACTGTGATCCAGTAAGACACACTAAGGGAGATGATGAGATCCAGCCAATACGAATCATATGAAAATCTTAAAAGAGCAAGTAACTTTTAAAAACCACAAGATCGGTAGTCATATACCATAGGAACCTTATGATTCTATGTGGAATTAAGGGAGGCCAAAGCTCTCATATGATGAACACAGAGAATACTTACATGATCTTGTGTGGTGATTAGACATCAATATAGGAAACATGGGGAGCCGTTCGATCCACGTTGTCTTCAATTCACTCAAAACCCTTGCGACCACAATTTTCACCAGCTCCCCTTCATGCCTGTCCACCACATATATGTGTGTAAACCGTAGTTAATCGTACAGCTTTCCTTCCCCAAACTCTGCAATTCCGGATCTTTCAGTCCCATCTAAGTGAATAGGGGTTCAATTCGTAGATTGTAAATGCATACACACATACATACATACCCATTAGCAATGGTCTGTGATATCCATCCTTTAATGCTTGATACAAAAGTCAGCGCATCCTGCCATCTTAGCACTTCTTCTCGCCTGCCCTGTTTCTCTTGTTTCGATAGAGCCTCCCCAAATTTACCTGATCCGCGTCTTACATCAACAACATCCACCTTATACAATACAGGGAAGACTGATTTGCCATGCTCTTCGTGGCAATTCATAATCTCAGTGAGCTCACGAAGACACCATCTACTTTGTGCATACCGTTCAGAAATGATGGGGATCGCAATCCTACAACTTCTAATGGCCCAGAGGAGGTCTGGGCCTATATCTTCACCAACTGGGAGAGCGTCGTTGTCCCTGAACACGTGAACCCCAGCAGCTACCAGACTGCTGTAGAGGAAATCGACAAAGCCGATGCGAGTGTCTAAGCCTCTGAAATTTAAGAAGACATCATAGTTCCGAGGGACCACGCATCTTTTCCTCTGCAGGGCTTTGTAGGAGTACACGGACAGAGGGACTAGTGGTGGAACAGTCGCTAAGGCATACAATGCTTTTCTCTTATTCATTTTCTTCTCTCTTTTCGGATCTGAGTATGCCTTCTTTGAATGCTCTCGCCTGGGATCTGAGTTTTTGTTTACCCACAAATCCCAAAGGCTTCATCGTGAGAACGTTTAGTATGTTGCACTTATTTGTTTCTTCCTTTGAATTTGTCTTCTGGACTATTCAAAGGGTGAACAATATATTATTCTTCCCATAAAATATGAGGGTTGTAATTTGCCTCAAAATTTGAACTTTTCTGTCTTTTGATTTACTTGAAGGCCTTGATTACGACGCGGCAACCGTTCCCACTTTCGACGATAAGGGTCCATGCCTTCGTCTATCAAAAGCAAATAATGGAATTATTAATTTCATAAATCAAGAAAATCTAGAGGACTTGATGAGTTTTCTTGCTTGGGGCCATGCAAAGTATTGCAAAAAGTGAACGATCAAATAATAGAATAGACTGAATAAAGAAAAAAATTTGAATACCAAATTTACGTAGTTCAATCGTAATGATCTACGTCCACGAAGAGAACAATGACGAATTCTACTATAGATCAAGCGATACAGTGGATAGTACATACTCTAGTTATTCATGTAAGAGTTTTCCTGATGTGAACCAAATTAATTGATATTGTAATTTACTATTTTTACGGTTACCATAAAACATGGTTGGTCTAAGGTGAGATAGAAGGTTTCTTAATTAGTCTAATATGGACTGGCTAGTGTGGGCTGAGTTGAGCTTGGCCCGTAATGAGAGGGACTGGCTAGAAACTCTATAAATAGTGCTCAAGTCTCTCCTCTAACCTTAATTCTCACATGTATCCTCACCTAAGGGGCGCTTTCTTAACGCTACACGTGAGGGGGGCCGTCTCATTGAGCCAGTGATATGGAGACCAATAGAGGAGAAAGACTTGCGCGTGGAACATTGTGTTTCCGCTTCCACTCCAAGAACAATGGATCCCAAAACATGTGCGTTAATCTTTCTACTCAATTATGCATGTTCTTGTTCTAGTTATAGAGATCTTGGGGTTACGCAATTTGCGTACAATATGTGGTATCAGAGCAACCATAACCCTAGAACTTGAACGCAATTGTTTTTGCCCTAATTTGTACGGATTAACCATAATTAGTACAGATCTTGCCCTAATTTGTGATTTTCGAGACTTTTTGTTCAATAAAAATAAAATAAAATCACAAATTCAGACTGGGCTCGACAAGACAAGCAAGAAGCTCGGCGGCACGTCGCCGGAGGAGGCCGCATGCGCCCCCACGCGCGTCCACGTGCCGCCTGGGCATCGAACGCGCGCCGCGCGTGAGCTCCACGCGCCACGCACTCAGGTGGCGCGTGTGGGCGCGTGGAGGCTCCGATCGGCGCGTGGTTGGCGGCGTTAGACTCGTATGGTGATTTCCTATCTGGTGATATATTTATTTTATATGTTTGATGGTTTTATGGATGTGAAAATACATACGGAACCCTAAATACGTGTATTTTTAGTGTATTTTTGCATTTTTTCTTATATTTTCTGTGATTTTGGAAATATAAGTGTTGGGTTATGGGTATATTATCACATAATCATTATAAATGTGTGATTCATCAATAAAAATCAAAATTTATTGTGAACTGAAGCTGGCTTAATGAGATACAATCATTATGGAATAGTAATTGAGCTATGTATTGAGCTGATGAGAAACGGTAAAAGTTATGAAACTTTTGTTGCTCAAGAATACTCCTTGACGCGCTGATAATCTTTGAATGATGGACGTCTTAAGAACTCGTGACCAAACTGATTGTACTGATTAACATATTTGTTGTATGTGGGTAATGCATGTCGATTAAGTTACTGCATATTATACATGAACTAATTTGCTCACTTGTTAATGTCTATCAAGTTGAATATTTTTATGGTTAAGGAGTATGACAATATTTATACAGAGCAATAGTATCTACTGTTATAATTTAGATATTTAGTTCTGTGATTTGACTCAACTTATAGGCCACTGGTTGAAGTGATGATATTTGTTACCTAAAATTGATTAATAAATCAGTTGTTGGCCTTGGAGTAATTTTTGCCTTATGAACTCATGAATGATAATGGATCAGCTGTTAAGCTTGTCGATATGGTGTACCATGTATTACTATTGATGTTAAGTTGTGAGAGATATTTTAGATCAACATTCTTTTTATGTTGTTCTAATAATATGCAATTGGGGTGCATAAGAGATGTTTTATTCTCTGTTATGAGAAGTTTCTTGTGTTACTATGATCAATGATCTCATTGGAATTTGTCTTTCAGGTTCGCTATATATATTTATATATATGTATAAATAAAGAGTTTATTAATAACTAAAGCAATGTAATTAGCATGATATGTGATTTTGGTGATATGATGCCTCTATCACTAAAGTTAAAATCACATGTATATGGTGTATGTGAGAAGTAAAGTTTATATCCCTGGTATGAGAGAATTTCAATGATTCAATTGAGTAGTGACCGCCAAAGTGGTACGCTTGATTGGGTTTGAGAAATTTTGGTCTCGTATGATGATTGGGATGTCTCTTGATCTAATGCGTAGTCATACTCCCAAAAGAGGTGATTTGCGTATTAGTTCAAGGAGGGATACATGATAGTGTGGTGGAGGAGTGATTGATTCTAGTGATTCATATGCCCAAATGTGATGAATTCACGAAGAATTGAAATATATTCTCATAATCGCTATCATGTGGGGAGTGTACAATTGCATGTCATGTATTCTACCCAAAGGTAATTATATGATTATGTGTGTAACTCTCTAGATGTATACTTGTACGTCAAGTTACACGGTACTCACATGATACTAATTATATATATTGATTGGTTTTCAGTCACATTTTTTTTAATTAATAACTTCATTATTATTGAGGTTTTTACCGCTTCAAATTTTAAGTTGTGAACATATGATTTGTTGCTTGAGAAAAGAGCAATTGAATTTTGCTTACTGTCCATAAAGCATTCCATTCTAAAACACTTGAAAAGAGATTTGCCTGCGGACTGCATTGCTATAAGATGATGAAAGCCTTAGTTGCTTGAAATTATGTCTTATCTGATATTAAAATTAAGACACATCTGCAAAGATTGTGTTTAAGTCCTAATGACGTATACATCTCGTATATGGTTAAAAGGTTGTTTCCGAAAGTTTTCTATTTAAGAAAAATTAGCAAGATAAAGGTCTTAAAAGGTTGCTAGGCTTAACAGTGGCTGTGAGTATTTTGGCAAGTATGACAATGCGAAATAGCTTAAAGGGTCATTTGTCAAATATTTGGTAGATTCTGGGGTGGTAACTTAATTACTATGCCTGAAAATCCCGACAAAACATTCACTCGAAATTATTTTGTAGTTTACCTATATTGTTCAAAAGGGGTATTGATTTTATGACCCTAAAGAAGGTATAAGAATTATGGAATCACATAATATACAATTTCTACAGTTTGGCGTAATTGTAAAGGATAACTATTATCAAGCTATTAAGAATAATAGTGTGATGGAAGATCACTGTGTCTTTGTCTTTGCCTATACGACAATTGCGGTACAGACAATTGTAGAATCTCCTATACCATAAATTAAACTTGTTGAGGTTCAAGGTACTACTCTTGATATAATTATGATGAATTTAAAAAAAAAAAAACCTCTCAAGTATAAAATGAAGTGATGGTAACTTTATTAAGGAGATTTGTTAGGGAAAGACGATCAGTTATTCCATTAGACTATATAGTCTATTTGTAAGAGCATGACTATAATATCCACTACATGGTTGATTTAATGATATAAATAAATGTTGTTTCTTATCCTCAATCAAGTATGTGATTATATGCCATAAAAGGCGATATATAATCTATGAAACTTACTGACTTGTTTAAAGATCACAAGTTTAATAGTTACAAATTGGCGTACAAAACTAAAATAATTTCATAGAAAGATTGTGGAATTTAAAGCCAAATTGGTAACTAAAGTTTTCACTCTGAAAGAGGGGTGGATTGTTTATAGTGAAGAAATAACTATTTCTTTAAAAAAAATTCTTTCAGAGTGAATGTGGCATAAATAGTTTATTTATTTATTTATTTATTTATTTATTTATTTATTTATGGAGTTACGCCAAATAGATACAAAATCTATATTGTGCAACTGGATAATTTTGCAACAGATTCAAGTAAACTTGTGTGAAGACTGACAAGTTCTAATTCATGGTCTTAGCAAGTTTCCGGATAATATTATTAAATTTTCATAGTGTTATTATTTTGTTCAATTTGGAACAAAGTAATTCAATATACTGCAAGGTTAGTGGGAGGAAATTTATTTTTTTCTCATACTTTATGTACAAAATATTTTGCTTACAAGTTGTGACCTTAAGACATCTTATATCTTTTGTACTGAGATCTGTAAGGATTTTTTTTGTAATATTATATTAGATTTTCTCGGAGGACATTTGCTGATTGTATATTGGAAATATTCAATATACATTATTGTAAGCCAGGAATTGCTCATGTTGTTAAGGGTGATGGACTAAATCTATCACATTGTCCTTATTTAGATATTGAGAAAATCTAATTAAAGGGAGTACCTTGTGTCAGTGCACTTAAAAGTATAATGTATGCTCGAATTTGCACTAGACTAAATGTTGTCTTTGTGATGGGACTTCTAGGCAGATATTGGTCAAATCCAGGACATGATCACTTTGTTGCTATCAAGAAGGTTTTAAGGTACTTAAAGAAAACAAGAGATTATATGCTAATTTACAGACGTGTTCAATTCTTGCAGTTAATAAGGTATTTAGATGTAAACTTTGCTGGCTATTAGGATGATATAATATCAATAATAAGATACATATTTATGTTAGTAGAAAGTGCAATAAATAAAGTTCTCAGTTATCTTCTACTATGTATGCAGTGTTAGTAACATTCTTTTAGATTATTACTTGGGCTATTAGGCTCCAAAACCTCATGAAGGAGTTGATCGTTTTAACTTGATTGATAGACTCATACGGTTGTATTGAGATAACAAATTTGTAGTATTATTTATTTACTACAGAGGTCTCAAGGGATCTAAATATATGGTAGTCAAATATTTTTTACCATAAAGAAACGATACAAAAATGTGACTTATAATATAACATAATTTCACAAATGATGTGATTGCAGATCCACTAACTAAAGGCCTACGCCCATGTGTATTTCAGTGACATGTCATTAACATGAGCCTAGGAGTATCTTCAGGTCTTGTTGTTTAGTGGGAGCTATTTTGGCTTTACTCTGATAAAGGTTTCATCTGTGTTCGTTACACTTTGTAACGGTTTGATATGTATCAACTTTTGCATTCAATAAAATATTTTGAATGTATTGTTATTATGTTGAATATATATTGATAAAGTCTTAAGGGATTGTATAAACCTTGAGTGAAGGCTAGGGGCATCCGGGCATCCGGTTATTAGCCTTGTGCATATGTCTTGTGATACATAAAGAAAGGTTAACCATAAGGACAAGACATATGTGGGTTCATTGGAACCATAAAGCATTCTCTAGTGGCACAAGTTTTTGTGACACCCAAGGTAAGAGAATGGTGACTGACAAATAGGATCTCTCTATGAGAGATGTTATCCATTTGCCACACTACCATATTAAATCCATATCAATAAAGTTAAGAACATTCGTGATCATGGAAGGCTCTGTGTGTCACGCCCCGAACCTCGAACGCGCCAACATCCCACCATGGTCATTTAAATGCGATGTTCCCAGGATACGTCGCCGACCCATTCATTTTATTACGCATGCAGAAGCGAAACAAATCCCCTGACAACATTTGACTTGGGATAGAAAAGCAGGCAATCAATCACAATACCAAACACTCATTTACAAACACATAGGTTTAAATACAACTCTGGACTGTCTACAGAATAGACCAGCTCAACGAATGGGGAACTATCCTAAAACCAACTAGCAGGACACGTTCACCGATACTGCAATCTCCACCTTTCCAGACTTAAGGCTTCGGGTCCTCCACGACCGCCATCTAGAGACCTGAAATTTTAATCCCACAACCAGGATGAGACGACGTCTCAGCAAGTTCAACCCCCTAAACCCCTATTAGAAAGAAAATACGCCCCAGGGTGGCCTAGCCACATCACACAAAGAACTTACCTCGCCTCAGTTCCTTCCTGCAGGTTAGCACAATTCAAATCACCCAATCACAGATAGTAATAGGAACTCAAACAATTGGAACGTCATCACTTTCATATAATCACAATCGCACTTAGCACGCATTCCAATTATTATTCACTGCCACACAAGGGCATAGCCTACTCGCAGTTCGGCTATCTACTGGCATATAGCCAGGCATCACCTCCCCCCATGGAGCGCGGCTTCGTCAGTACGTCGACGGCATTCCCGAAGGAGCATGGGCCTAGAATCTACTGCGAACCGCATCCACCGCGTGGGCATTCCATATAGGGGCAAGTCCGGCTCAACAGCCTAGGACGATTCCTCTTAGTTATCACACAGCCAAAGCATACTCGGCCCCAGGACACTTTATATTTCAATCAATGCTTCCACTTAAAATAGTGATCCCGGCCATTTTTCTCTATATGAAAAATATTCCAGAAATTACTCACGTGTGTGGGGACACGCTAATTTCGAATCAAAAAGTCAATATCTCACTTTTTCAAACCCCACTATTTAATATAATAATTGAAATCCAATTTTTGCATCAAAACCCAACACTTGGGTCTTTTATGAATAAAATCCATATTTACTACCATCAACACTCAATTTGCCACATCCATTCATCAAATTCAAATTCTAAATGCACAGCAGTGATCAAAGACGAAATTCTGAGAATTTAGGGTCCCAAAATAATTTTTCGGATTATTAAATAATTAAATTTATTCCGAAAATTAATTAAATAATAATATTCATATTTTTCACAATCCACATTCAATTTATAATATTCGACCATCAATTTCAAAATCCGAATACACAAGCAACGACCGACGAAATTCTGAGAATTTAGGGTCCCGACAAAATTTTCGGAATTTAATAAATAATTAAATTTATTCCGAAATAATTAAATAATAATATTTTAATAATTTCGAATAATGATATATTATTAAATTATTAAATAATTTCGAAATATTTAAATAAATTAAAAGCAAATTCATTTACGTCACATCAAGGTTTATATTAATGTAAACATTCACTTAACCTTAATTTAATCACTTTAAGCTAATTAAACACATTAATATAATCCACACTTAAATAAATTAAACTAACCACCTAATCACAATTAACATAAACTAGGCACTCCAAAAGCGTAATTAACCCTCTAAGCGAGGTTTAGTGAGTTAAACTCACTAGATTAGCGAGCCGAGCGGACCAAAACGACGGGGAGGACGCGAGGATCGACTTTCCTCAAAGCGGGCCGAGCATCCGGGCTCGGGAAGGCGGCCAAAACGGGCCAAAACCGAGCTGAGAACCCTTTTTTTTTTTATTCTGGTCGCGGGCGGAGATGGAGCGGTTCCGGTGACGGAATGGGCGGAGGCAGCTCGTCGATGGCTCGGACGGGCGAGGCGGCGGCTAGGTGAGGCCTCACGGCGGCGGGGACGAGCTCTCGTAGCTCCTAGAACTCATGGATCGAGACAGACGGGGATGGCCAGGCGCGGGTGGTGGCGCGAGCGGGCGGCGAGGAGAGCGGCTGAGCGGGGCGGCGCACGGCGCACGAGCGGCGGACGGCGGTCCGGCTGGGCTGCAGCCAGCTTCGACGCCTTCTCAGATCTGCTGGGTGTCGAGCAGCAACCAACCATGGAGGAAAGAGGGCTTCGGCGCAACAGGAGGGAGAGAGGGAGATGGAGATCCGAGTGGCAAGCGGCTCCGACGACGAGCAAGTCGGCGATCGAGCGAGCAATCGAGCGGACGAAGGTGCGGCTGAAGCTCCTTGGTTCGCACGGTGCTCCTCCCTCCTCTCCAAGTTCCAAGACTCCCTTGATTCAAGGAGGAAGATGATGGTGATGGGTGCCTTTCCAAGAGCCAATATCCACCCTCCACTTGTCCAAATCTCATTCTCTTTGGCCCAACCACCATGACATCATCCCATGTCATCTTCCACTAACTCATTTCCTCTACAACCTATTCCAATGGTTGCATTTTATTTTTCCGCCGGGGCATGAAACTTTGTACATTAATTTCCTTAATTCCATTCAATTCTCTTTCAATTGAGTCCAATTGAAGTCTATAAAATTAATCCAATGTCACCACACTTTAATTCACATCTTCACTTGTCTATATAATCAACTTAAATCCCAAAAGCGCGACCAAAAGCGGCCTACTAATTTCTCGAGCTAAAATAGCCATTCTCTAATTATTTTGCCGAAAAACTCGGCTTGCATGAAAAATCTTCCGAAGGTTAATCAATGTTCTTAAAATGATTTGTGACACACCCAAACTTCCAATTTCTGAATTCGATCTCAATTTCACGGTTAATTTCACTTTGGCACAATACTAGTGCGGCCCAACCTACCGGGTAGCCTTTAGAAATTTTCATGCATTTGACCTGTGTTTGATTATCTCAAGCCACAATGTACATCTTTGAAATATTGACGACTTTCGGTTGTCGGGGTAATCTCAAGGTTTCAGATACGGACACAGGGTACCCAATCGATAGAAAAGTCGGTCTAGTGCCGATCGACAAAAATTGTGCGATCTGGTGGAATCACTCACACTCGATCACATGCCTCTGTCGAGTCAACCTATCTCCAGTCTCTAATCGATTTTTAATTGTGCCGTAATGACCCTTGCAGATTAGCTCGGTCGAAAGGTCGCTTCCTGGTCAAATTCTCGAGTCTGATGCATTAGAAACTCTTAACAGCTTCACCCGATAGACTAGTTTTCACATGAGTGGTCGACTCAAGGAAAAGAACTATATGCGTGCCAACGAAATGCCCGTCTCAATTTATTGAAAATAGAATTGAAAAATCGGGATGTCACACTGTGTGTATACATGCAGTTACCGCCATGATTCGGTGTTTAAGACTTTATGGGATATGATTGACTATTAAGAATTATCTCTGGACCAAATGTGCATACATACGGTACGATTTCAATTAATATAGTCCAAGTGGGAAAATGTAAGAGTTTTCCTGATGTGGATTAAATTAATTGATATTGTAATTTACTATTTTTACGGTTACCGTAAAACAGGGGTTGGTCTAAGGTGAGATAGAAGGTTTCTTAATTAGTCTAATATGGGCTGGCTAGTGTGGGCTGAGTTGAGCATGGCCTGTAATGAGAGGGACTGACTGGAAACTCTATAAATAGTGCTTAAGTCTCTCCTCTAACCTTAATTCTCACATGTATCCTCACCTAAGGGGCGTTTTCCTAACGCTACACGTGAGGGGGGCCGCTTCATTGAGCCAGTGATACGAAGGGCAATAGAGATCTTGGGGTTACGCAATTTGCGTACAACAATTCAAATACTCAGTTTTTCCCAAATACCAATTACACTTAATAACTCGTGCGGTATTTACTCCCAATAATTCCTGACTAAATAATCTATCATGAAGAAATTATATAGAAATTCTTACCACAAGCATTTAGTCAACTTCAACACTAACAATTTTTTGGTGTAATCATATGAAGCCAATGAAGAAATCCACGGCTAAGCACTCACGAAACGGTGCTTCAAGACCTCACGTACAGAGTCGTTGCTTTAAAGTGTCATTGACTGCACGAAGACCCGCGCTGCCCTCGCATCAACCGGCGCAACCAAAATTCCCACAGCCACTTCCAAGGAATGATCAGTGGGCGAATTCTACACGGAATTGGACTTATCCTCTTTCAAATGCTGTTGACCGACCTTATTTTTAACAGCCTGATGCCAACCTGAAGACTAATTTGTGAGCCCCTCCTCTGATTTCAATTTAATTTATTTTGGAAATTCGGATTTTCTCTTCGAGCTCAAACTCAGGACATATTTTCATGGGAAGTTTGTTGGATCTACATTTTCTCCCCTCAATGAACAGTACCTAATGTGTATACTGCGTCCATGTGCTGATCACATGTTAGATTTTCTAGAGGTTCTAAATGCTCTATGTTTTCATTAGTCTCCTTTCACGCCCCTTTAAGTACTTTTCAACCCCTTCTAACTTCGTCCACACATTTTGCTCATATCTCCTCACTAAAGCATCTGAAAATCTTCAATTTGACATGATGAATCCACTGTGAACAACATTCTCTCATCTTATCCTCGATTGGGAAACACCGATTTTTCTTGGATATATTCCTTTCCAATTTTTGTGTGTGTAATTATTAACCAAATAAAGCATTCTCATGTCCATTTTCGACAGTCACTTTGTGTGCAATTGCCGTGAGACTTCATAGGCCTTATTGTCATCCTATAAAAAATTTCCTTCGACTAATTAAATGGCATTCCATAGCTGCTCAAAGCCCCAGTGATACTTCTCCACTTCACCCATCCAAACCATACTCCGTGGTTGAGATCTCCATCGCTTTCCCTCTCTCTCTTTTTTTTTTTTTTTTAATATATCGAAAGTATTCACTCATGGTGTTATTGTTCGACTCCACCGTCCATTGAATCAAATGCATGATAAGCAAATGTAAATCATTAAGAGACCTCAAATTCAAAGTCGATCTGAAGATCTTTTCTCATACAGAAAGACAAATATGATATGCTTCAGGTGCATCTGATAATATTTCTATTCCATAGAACAATTTAGAAATAGTTTTTTTCTATTTCTATTCACTAGAATAATTTTTAGTAAAACAACATGTTTGATAACTACATAAAATATCTATTACTGTAATAGAAAAAGAACAAGATTACATTTGATACGATCCACAAAATTTTTTGTATTATAGAATTTCATTTGATTTTTAATAATTTTTTTATATTTTTTTGTGCTTGTGAAGTTCATAGAGTTTTGCCCTTGTGAAGATTGTCAATCATCTGTAGAGAAATCTTACTAAGCTTTGAGACTTTGTACATGAATCAGACAGTGCTATAATACTAGTAAAGGTGACTTGAAGGCGAATGATGTTTGACAGCATATTTGCACAATCAATCCCAAATCTATAATACAAATTCCAATTAAATTCTAAATTTTTTTAATTGAACCAATGCACTACTCTACCTTTGAGTGATGATACAATCAAGTCCTTCTGACTAAGTTACCCCTAGAATTATGACATGGCTATCCAGCCACCCACGACCATCCTACATGTCACGGCTGGAAATTTCACGTGGACAATTTTAGCTAAACAGGTGCATTTTTGCTTAGAATCAGTTTCGTTTCATTTAAGTTAATTATACACTGAACCAAAGGCAAAGTCCCCAAAATTAAGCAAATTTTTAAGATGTGGTTTGCTACAAATGTCGAAAACCATGACACATTAAGCTTGATTGTCCACTCCAAAAGAAGAAGAGAGGAAAGTTCGAAAAGAAGAAGCGTGCACTCAAACCCGAAACCTGGAGTGACATCGAGTGCAAAAGCAGCAATGAAGATGCTGATCATGCCAACATATGCCTTATGGTTAACTCTAAAAGTGATGAAGAAATCAAGGTAGAAAATTATGACCTTACTTTTGAAGAAATCCAAAAAAATTTAATAGAAGTTTTTGAGGACCACAAAAAGGCTTCCAAAAGGATTTATGATTTAAAAAGGGATGTAGCAAAACACACTATTAAAAATTTTGTCACAAAGTTGTACTTAATGACTTAGGCAAGGAACTCAATACATGTATTGTGCAACGCAAACTTGCTGAAGACAAAGCCGATTCTCTCAAGAAAGAGATCTCACTTGTTTGCTCAAAGTTTTCTCTTGGTTCAAAAGTAGTTGAGCACATCCTTTCAATTCAAATTCCATATTACAACAAATCCATGAGGGAAATGAAGAAGAAAGCAATCCTTTTCCACAAACTAAAGAAAGAATTTCAACGAAAACTCATATTCCCATTCTAGTTTACAAAGACAACCATGAAAAATATTTCATTAAACCAAACAGTAGAAAGTCCCCTAACTATTCCAGTTGCAATGGCGATGGTCATTCAAAACATGAGTGTCCAAACCAAAAAGCAAAGTCAAAGAGGTTGAACTGGAAGTTTAGATACACTAATAGTGATGGACCCAAGTTTGTGTGGGTGCCAGAGAAGAAAAAAACTAACTTTTTAATGTAGGGAAGGAAGTCAATCAAATGATATTTGAATAGCAGATGGTCCCGACACATGATTGGAGATACCAATACATTTCTACATTTAACACAAGTTGATGGTGGATATGTTGCCTTTGGAGGAAAAGATAAAGAAAGAATAATTAGTAGAGACACCATCAAAGTGGGTGAACTAATCACTGATGATGTTGCCTTGGTCAAAGGATTGAGACACAAATTAATAAGCATCAGTCAACTTTGTGATAAAGGATACGGGATCAACGTCAAAGATAGTATTTGCATAGGTAAAGACAAAACACCCATAAAAATCTTTCTCAAGAAAAAGGTGTGGAAATATCTATCTACTGAACGTTGATAGTGAAAGCACTCATTGGTTATTTTCCATAAAAAAGAAGTAAAGAGAGGTGACATAGGCAAGTTGCTCACAATAGCTCAAAGCAAAACTCTAAAGTAGCTTCAAAGGAGATGGTAAGATGTCTTCCAAGAATGAGGTATGAGAAGAATGAAGTCTATAATGCATGTTCGCTAGGTTAGCAAGACACGAGTTCTTTTCAATCTATATATATTGTTTCTACTATTGAGTATTGCAGTTAGTTCATATGGACCTCTTCAGAGCCATAAGGAATACTAGCCTTGATGGAAACAAGTATTGCCTAGAGATTGTAGATGATTATTCTAGACTCACGTGGGTAGCTATTGACATCCGAATTTTTGCTGACATTTTTAAATGTTCATTTATTTTGTAAAAAAAAAAATTAAAAAGGTGAGAAGCAAAAAATATAAAATATTAAAAATGATGAAGTCGTGTGGGCCGTTGTGTCCGGCCCACTTAGCGACTTTCAGCCCCCAAAACCCCGTTCGCCCCTCCCATCTTCGTTTCTTTCTTTTTAGGCCCATCTTCATTTCTTTTGTTTTCAGCCCATCTTTATTTC
Source organism: Eucalyptus polyanthemos subsp. polyanthemos (assembly GCA_017140185.1). NCBI lineage: Eukaryota > Viridiplantae > Streptophyta > Magnoliopsida > Myrtales > Myrtaceae > Eucalyptus > Eucalyptus polyanthemos. The sequence goes on from CM029460.1 coordinate 16,993,067, forward strand.
TTTTGTTTTCAGCCCATAAAAGCCTAAAAGGGGCCCGGCCCAAGGTTGACTTCTTCCCCTCGTTTGCACGAACCAGCATCCGTGAGGAAAACAGCACAAGAGTGACGTGAGAAAAGCTGGGCCACAAAGAAGGCTGAGCTGGCTGGAGATCAGAGAGAGGACACTAAAGAGTTCAGCGCTTGGAGAGGGGCTCGATCGAGAGAAAACAGAGCAGAAGGTACTTCAGCCATTGGAGGAGCCTTTGCGCGACCGCCGGCCACCATGCTGTTCACGGCTGAGTGTTGAGCATTCGGCCATTAGGCAAAATTCCTAGACGAAAAGGGAAGCAGCTCAGTGCTCACCGTCGGTCGAAGCTCCGCCGGCGATCGTTCGGCGATGAACACCCCTTTACCGAACCAGGTAAACCTTTGTGCTCCAGCAACGTGGGCGCCATTGACGACACGGTGAGACTGGATGGCGGCGCCGTCGAGTATTCTTGGTTCTGGAAAAACAAATTGCAGGTGGAGAAGCTTCGGGCGCTGAAGGTGGCTGAGGGGAGGAGAAGGTGCAGTGAATAGGACAAAATAGGGAAAAGACAAAAGAGAAAAAAGAAAGAAAAATTAGAAAATAAAAAATAAAAAATAAAAAATTAGAAAAAAATTCGTTTTTTAATCCTACTGGGTCGGATCCCGGGTTTGTGTCGGGTCAGCAAGTCGGATCAGGTAAACGGTCCGAACCCGTTCCACGAATATAATAATAATTAATTAATTAAAAATTCGGAAAAATATTTAAAAAATTAAAAATTCGGGAAATGATAAAAAAATCTTGGGAAATAATAAAAAATTTATAAATTCGTAAATGAATGAAAAGTTAGAAATTTAAGAAAATCATTAAAAATTAGAAAATTCCAAAAAAAATTATAAAATTTGAACAAATAGAAAATCCATAAAAATCTGGAAAATCCGGAAAATCATTAGAAATTTTAGAAATCTCAGAAAATCACTAAAAAAAAAAAAAAAAACCCAGACAAAAAATGATTAGAAAAATCATTAAAAAATCGAAAAATTTCAAAAAAAAAATCGAAAATCAGAAAATTCTAGAAAAATTGGAAAACCCTTTAAAAATGTTAAAGCCCAAAATTTGGACAAACCTTTATGGCTTTACAATAGGGATTATTGTTTTGCTTTGTTTGTTTTCTTTTTTAGGCATAATTTTATGATGCTTGCATACTTTCTATTATGTTTATAATTGATTGTAATTTTCAATAATTGAATGTTATTTCCTTGTTTTAAAATGGTTAGGACAACCTTAAAATTTTCTTGATAGTCTGCTATGGCATTAATTAGCACATGATTATGTTAGGTGCCAAAAGGGCGTTAGCATTAGGGCTAAGGTAATTAAGTCCCCGAGTCCAAAATCTCGGATTCCGTAAATAGTAAGATATCCTCAAGTATCTTACTAGGTTTCTAGAGCATTCCTAAAAAGTTAGTGGTGACTCTTTAGTCAAAATTTGCATAGGCTTAATTGAATAAAAATTTAAATGCTTGATATTGCGCGAGATATGAGCTAGAGAGAGTCCAAGTCAATAAAAGGTTGTTGGGCCGAAGTTGACAATACCCCTAAATCTAACAATCTCTCTCCCTCCCGCGTGAGTGGTTAGGTTGCGACAATAATGTTCTTGGCTTAAAAGGATGAAGCATACAAATCCTTCATGAAAATTACACAAAAGATTCAAAATGAGAAAGGCTAGTATTACAAGCATCAGGACTGATCATGGTGGGGAGTTCGAAAACAAGAACTTTGTCAATTATTGTGAGGAAAATGAAATCGAGTACAATTTCTCAACTCCATACACTCTACAATAGAATGGCGTAGTTGAAAGACAAAACAAAAGTCTACAAGATATGGCAAGAACAATTATGATTGCAAGTGGCATTCTTGCTCACTTTTGGGTTGAAGCAATTGCAACATTATATTATATCATCAATAAAGTGTTTTTGCATCCATTATTGAATAAAACACCCTATAAGCTTTTTAGAGGAAGAAAGCCAAACATATCTTATTTGTGTACTTTTGTTCGCAAATGTTGTATTATGAAAAATGCAAATAATAATGTTGGTAAGTTCGAACCAAGATCAAATGAAGGTATATTTCTTAATTTCTATACTACTAGCAAGGCATATCGCATGTTTAATAAAATTTCATGACAAGTGAAAGAATCTATTGATGTCAAGTTCGATGAAAATTCGATGGTAGTTCAAAGTCTCAACAAATATAATGAACCATCAGCAGTGCCAATTGTACAAACTATGTCCCTTAATCCAATGCTTGAGGGCGTGATCTGCTCTATAAATGCCAAGATTGCTAAATTGGTAAAGTGCATTGAAGAGCTTGAAGCGTCGAACGAGAGACTAAGCACGAGCTGGAGGTGCCCAAGGCTAGGTTCGAGGAAGAGAAGAAGCCAAGCGAAGGTGACGGAGGCGAAGATTTTGAGTTGAAGGAGGGGGCAACTAGGGTTTAGTTTAGAAGAGAGTGAGCGGTGAAATTCGTTATTAAAGGATAAGATTTTGGGATTAGGGTTTAATTGGGAAACTTGGGAATTAAGTTTGGACTTTTTTGGACAAAAATGCCTTATTCGTGGCGTCACATGCATGTGGTTTTGTCCGGCAAAGATTTGTACCACAAGCTCCTCCTGAGAGCAAAGATTATTTTGCACGAAGCCAAAATAATAGCATCAATAATTTTATAAATGTCATAATAACTGATTGATTATTCAAAATCGTCTATTGATCAAGTTATTGTTCAATCAAAACAACTTACAGCTGACGAGTCCTAGTAACATTCTTGAGCTCCATCAATAATTCTTCTGAATCACTTTGTGCGATTGGATTCTTTTTCTTGAGTGGAAAGACATCAAAATATGACATAGGAAATAACTGTTTGCATCGATCTTTTTTCAAAAAAGTATCCTGAGTTTAAACTAAAATCTTCTTTCCCACATTTCCTTTGTTTTATGTTGACTAGAATCCGTGCTAATTTGCAGGTTTAAAATGCCTACAACAACAAACTAAATCTTTTCACACCAAATGATGTTGGTTATATGAATATAAATTTATATAATTATTTCGTCGAATATCAATATTTATTTGCCAGACTTTCACTTACCTTGTAATCATCCTATAATTTATTTTCTTTATTTGATTTAGTGAAATTCCATATCGCGTAAAACTCCAATCACACTTCACCTATCCTGTCTCCCCCTCTCTCTCTCCCCTCGCCGCCGGTCCTCGAAGCGCGCCTCCGCATTGTCGCCGCCGGCGCTTGCTTCGCCCTCCCGGCGATCTCCTCCGCCTCGCTGCTTGTCGGAATCACCTTGGGCTATTTTTGCCATTTTAATCTTTATTAAGGGCGTGAATAAGCTAACGGAAGGGTGAGAATTAGCGGCCTCCAACGTTAAAGCCTCGAACCCCTCGAAAACCCTGGAAGGAACCACCCCTGAGAATGTTCGCCTCCTCCTTTACGGCACTTTCAATCCTCCCTCCGAATCTGCTCTTTCGGGTGAGTTCCTCTTTTGACTTTCTTCTTTTTTCCCTCGATTCCTTCATGCTCTTTCACGAATTATTCTTCTTTTGATTGAGATTGAAGAATTTGGGCGCTCTTCCCTGTCCAGAATCTGAGTGGAAGCAGGAGGGTGTTGGGTCTATGGAGGAACGGGCAGAAAGTTGGGAACTTTGTGGTAAGAGCGGGTCCAAAGAGGGTTTCTTTCGGCAAGGAATGCAGAGAGGCTCTTCAATCTGGGATTGATGAATTGGCTGATGCTGTCTCTGTTACCATCGGGCCTAGAGGTGTGTGGGCTCTTCTATTTCTTCTTCTGAAATTCCTTGTTTCTGTCATTTTGATTTTGGAACTATTTGTTCATCTGATTATTTATTTAATACGGGGTGTTGAGCTGGAATTAGTATTTTGGACGAGGTGAGAGTTAATTGCGTTTTTGCTTATAAGTTGTGGGGGAGCTGGCTGGTCCAGTTTTATGCAACATTGGAGTTGAGAGTTGTTTTGATGGCGTATGTGCGGAATCGCGGTCTTCTAGCTCGAGTTTAGTGTATGAACTTTTGCTTTTGTCGAGGGGGCGATGCTAGAGGTTCCCGGCTTTTAATTCCTACATTCCAAGCTGACCGACCTGTCTTTTTTTCCTGATTTCATTGTGATTCTTTTCTTCACTTTCTTTTTTTTGTTGCTTCGGTCCTTACTTTTCACCATGGACTTGAAGTAACTCATTGAGTATTTCTATTTATCCTATTCATAGAAGATATTTATTTGACGCCGCACGCACACAAGTGAGTTGTTTTGGTGGCGATGGGAAATAATTATAGAGAGAGTGCGGTCCCCTCATTAGAAGAACAAATTTGTTCAATATATGAATATTGTACAGTACCATACATGAGATCTAAGCAACTTATGTTTAGGGTATGCTAATATGGAGGCGTGACAAAGTGTTTCTCTAATGCTTTTCTGGAAGTATACTAACTAACTCAAACGTATTTAACATGCATTCGAGGTCAATTTGACATGGTCTGTTTATTATTTCCTACTGTCCAAATTGTTGTAGCCAATGATATAAATTGCTTCTATAGCATGTCGTGAAAAACAATTTTTAGTAAAAAATATTTCAGCATTTAGGGATCGATGGGACCTGATTTTGGCCAACGACACCCCTAAAGATTTGTCGAGTAAATAAAGAAGGTAGATACTACCAACAAATCAGAAACAAAATCAATGCCATGCGATTCAAGCATGAAGAAGGAAAGAAAAAGGAAAAAGGAAATATTTCTCGCATGTGGTTGCAGTTCGAGACAAAACGATCCAGCGGAGGTCAGATTACCTCATGAAAGCACGAAGGATCAAGGGAAATATAATAACGACAATATCTTTGGATTGTCGTTGTTTAATGAGTCTTGCTACACTTACGCAACGCTATTGCGTCACTTATTGAATCTAGCTACACTGACGCAACGCTATTGCATCACTTATCCTTAAAAAAGGATGGTTAAACTGCACATTCACTTTTAAACAATTTTTTTTTTGTTGGGGAGGGGGGGGGAGGGGGGTGCGGTTTAGCACCGAACGCACATAATTGATTAGTCAAGAGACTCGATCCTCATCCCAAATAAAAGAAAATTGATGAATGTCAAAATTCTAACGTGGGCGGGGTAGGGTGGGGAATTTCTTTTGCTGAAGATTTGATTATTCTAATGCACCATTAGAGGTAAACATAGTCTGGGTTGGGCTGGTCTAGCACCTAACCTAGAGATCAACATGCATAATGTTGGTCCTCAATTTTTCGGTCCAATGATTAATCTTGTTAAGCCTGGGACCGAGGATTGAACGGGCTCTATCAGTACTATTGCCAAGTACTTACAATTCTCCTTCAAGTTTGAACTCTAAAATGCAATATAAGCTTCCCCTAGGGAGGTACCCAATACAGTAATTATTCAAACTTCTGTCAACATGCGCTTGCTACATTAGTGATACTCTTAAGTTACCAAAGACACTTTACAGTTGTCACTCATTTGTGGTTTATTTCACCTCTAATTGCAAAAGTAAATCTCTATGCCGAAATATATTCAACAAGCATATCCTCAAAGGTGAAATTGTTCATTAAATTCCTTGCATAGGTTCACAAGAGAATTATTGTTCAGCAACAAATCCAGGGAAGACCTAACAATAATATTCATAGCTCTGAAAGCAAATATTCTGCATCTAAAGTACCTAAAACAAAGTTGCAGCTCAACTGTTGCCAGGAAACGGTCCTTTAAACTAAGAACAAAAAGAAACATAAAAAGTTGTGGATCCAGCAGAGTACAAAAAACTGAAGCCTAAAAAAATGGGGATGGTCTTCATCACCGTGCCTATCTGGTGGTCCTCCAGGACCTACAACTTCGAGCTGTCAAGAAATGAGACATGCGATCATGATGTTTCTACTTTGGCAAAGGACAAGTTAAACTGGTTAATTTTACAGTATAGCTAGTTTCTAATACCAAATGCAACAAAAGTTCAATATCTAGGAGATGAGGTAAAGTTGTAGATGTCATCTATGATCATAATCCAATAGAGTTTCGGTGTTTAGAGGTTGCAAGCTACTGGAGTTGTTAGAATTGAACAAACTTTCGATGTCTAAAAAGGTGAGAGTTATGAGCATTTTCTGTGACTTGTATGCAGAAAAGATTCTGAATTTCTAAGGATCAAGATCACCGGGTTTTTCAATTCAAATCTAACATAGTTTTGATTTTTCCAATGTAAAGATGAAAACAATTATTCACCTATCAATTGAATGGGCAAAGATAATCAACATTGACTTGGAACTAGTAGTGCTTTGATATTTAAAGAGATGAAGTTCATCTTCCCAAACCAGTTGGTGACTTCAATTGAAGTTTCTTCATAGAGATGAAGATAGTTAAAGTCATGTGAATTTGTCAAGTTCAATAGTAGTAGCTCCTCGTTCTATCGTAATTGCTCACATGTCGCATTATGTCATTCCTACTTGTAATGGATGGGAAGATGGAACCAGGTTAGTTTCCTACTGAAATTGTACGAAGAAGAGAAATAACATACTCTCTTTTTCCTAGTGGCTTGTTCTACTCCATAAGAAAACTAATACGTAATGTACTCTCTCCATTTATAACAGAATAGACTTGTAAATCTGAACATGAGACATCCATTAACCGTGTTGCAAAAATTCCTTGCTAGTCTTTAAAAAATTAATGCAAATGATGAACAAGAAATGATGACATGTTTGATGGTCTTGGAAAATCCTCTTGTAAAACAAGAAACACAAGTGATAAAAAAATGAGTTGTTACTTACACCAGGAATGAGTCAATATTTAGTGGATGAAGATGGCCATCTTGTGTTTGGGATTCTTCAACAATCTTGAAACCTCCTCGACAACCTGTTTCACAAGTACCGCTTCATGCCTGCCAATCGCCAAACAATATTTAAGTGAGCTCTGAGTAGTATAAAAGTTTCTAGTATTAGGACCAAATTAAGATTTTTATGTGAATGATGAAAGTAAGTACCCATTGGCAATTTTCTCTGATTCCCATCCTTTATAGGACCTGACCTCCTTGAGAGTATGCTTCCAAAACTCACATTGTTCTCTACTGAAACGCTTCTCATGTTCACGAAGGTGGTCTCCAAATAAAGGGGATAAATATCGCACTTCCAAGGGAGTCACTTTATAGAAGATGGGCAATATCTTTTGCCCGTTTCTTTTCTTCCAGTCAAGTATGTGGCCTAGCTCATGGAGGCACCAAGCAAAGGAGGCAAAATTTTCAGAAAGAATTGGAATAGATATCTTGCAGTGGTTGATGGCCTTGAAAAGCTCACTACCAATCTCTCTACCTATAACGGACGCATCATCATGATGAAACACTCTGATTTTTGCAGCCACAAGGCTGATGTATAGGTATGCAGCAAAGCCGTATCGAGTATCACAGCCACGAAAGGCCAAGAACACTTGGCATTGACGCAGTCTTCTTTTCTCCTTCAGATAGTAATGATACACTGTGATCCAGTAAAACACACCAAGTGGGATGATGAGATGCTGCCAATACGAATCATATGAAAATCTTAAAAGACCAAGTAACTTTCAAAAGCCACGAGATGAGTAGTCATAAGCCATTACTTTATGTGGAATTAAGGGAGGCCAAAGCTCTCACATGATGAACACAGAGAACACTTACACGATCTTATGTGGTGATTAGACATTAATACAGGAAACATGGGGAGCCGTTCGATCCACGTTGTCTTCAATTCACTCAAAACCCTTGCGACCACAATTTTCACCAGCTCTCCTTCATGCCTGCCCACCACATATATGTTTGCAAACCAAAGTTAGTCGTACAGCCTTCCTTCCCCAAACTCTGTGATTCCGGATCATTCAGTCCCATCTAAGTGAATAGGGGTTCAATTCGTAGATTGTAAATGCATACACACATACATACATATATACATTCATACCCATTAGCAATAGTCTGTGATATCCATCCTCTAATGCTCGCTACAAAACTCAGCGCATGCTTCCATCGTAGCACTTCTTCTCGCCTGCCCTGTTTCTCTTGTTGCGACAGAGCCTCTCCAAATTTACCTGATCGGCGTCACATCAACGACATCCACCTTATAGAATACAGGGAAGACTAATATGCCAAGCTCTTCGTGGCAATCCATAATCTTGGTGAGCTCACGAAGGCACCATTTACTTTGTGCATATTGTTCAGAAATGATGGGGATGGCGATCCTACAACTTCTGATGGCCCGGAGAAGCTCCGGGCCTATCTCTTCGCCAACAGGGAGCACGTCGTTGTCCCTGAACACGTGGACCCTAGCAGCTACCAGGCTGTTGTAGAGGAAATCAACAAAGCCGGTGCGAGTGTCTGGGCCTCTGAAATTCAAGAACACATCCTAGTTCCGAGCGACTGCACATCTCTTCCCCTGCAGAGCTTTGCAGGCGTACACGGACAAGGGACTGGTGGCGGAACAGTCGCTAAGCCGTACGATGCTTTTCTCTTCATTTTCTTCTTCTCTTTTAGGATCTAAGCATGCCTTCTTTGAATGCTCTCGCCTGGGATCTGAGTTTTTGTTTACCACAAATCCCAAAAGCCTTATCGTGACTATATTGCACGTAATTGTTTTTTCCTTTGAATTTGTCTTCTGGAGAGTATATTGTACGTAATTGTTTTTCCTTTGAATTTGTCTTCTGGTCTATTCAAAAGGTAAACGGTATATTATTCTTACCATAAAATTTGAGGCTTGTCGTAATCTGACTCAAAATTTAAACTTTTTTTTAGTCTTTTGATTTACAATATTTGAAGGCCTTAGTTACCCAGCAACCGTACCCACATTCAACGTTAAGGGTCAATGCCTTTGTCTATCAATAGTAAATAACAGAATAATTAGTTGCATAAATCAAGAAAATCAAGAGGACTCGATGACTTTTCTTGCTCATGCTGTGGGATGTGTTGCAAAAAGCAAACGATCGAATAATAAAATAGACAGGATAAAGAAAATAAATTGGACATCAAATTTATGTGATTCGGTCATAGTGAACTACGTCTACAATGAGAGGAATGATGAATTCCACTATAGATCAAGTAATATAAAGGGGATTACATACTCGAGCCACTCCAACACTCTCAGTGTTTTCCAAGTTCCAATTACACTCAATAATTCACGCAATATTAAGCCTCAATAATTCTTCGCTAAATAATCTCAACTCATGAAGGAATTATACATAAATTCTTATCACAAGCATTTAATGGACATCAATGCTAATAACTTCTTGCTGTCACCACCCGCTGTGGTGGCTCAGCTGTGTAGGCGCTAGACCTCCATCGAGGAGGTCTAGTGTTCGAAGCTCTTGCAACGCAAGTTGCAAGAATGCTAGCTTGGAGGTCTAGCGTTCGAAGCTCTTGCAACGCAAGTTGCAGGAATGCTAGCTTTGAGACTCTTGGCAACTTACCCAGTGGCACATGTGTGATGGCTAGCACGTGTCACCCCCAGTGGTTTACCTCCGGCTGCCAGCCATGTGTCACCCCCAGTGGTTTACCTCCGGCTGCCAGCCTTGCGGGGTTCACCCCCAGTGGTTTACCTCCGGCTGCCAACCTTGCAGGGTTCCCTGGGTCACCAAAAAAAAAAAAAAACTTCTTGCTGTCGTCACACCAAGCCAATGGAGAAATCCACGGTCAAGCGCTCGTCAAACACACGCTTCAAGACCTCACTTACAGAGTCGTTGCTTCAAGGTTTTGTAAACCGCACGAAAACTCACTCTGCCCCCACGGAAGTGATCAGTGGGCGAATTCTACGCGGAAGTCAAATCCGCGTGAGACACGGTCAGCCCAAGTCCTCGGACTTCTCCTCTGTCAAATGTTGTTGACCGACTTTATCTTGAACATTCTGACGCCAACCAGAAGACTGATTTGTGTGCCCCTCCTTTGATTTCAACTTAATTGATTTTGGAACTATTTGTTCATCTGATTATTTATTTAATGCGGGGGGTGGAGCTGGAATTAGTATTTTGGACGAGGTGAGAGTTAATTGCGTTTTTGCTTATTGGTTGTGGGGGAGCTGGCTGGTCCAGTTTTATGCAACATTGGAGTTGGGAGTTGTTCTGATTGCGTATGTGCAGAATCGCGGTCTTCAAGCTCGAGTATAGTGTACGAACTTCTGCTTTTGTCGAGGGGGCGATGCTAGAGGTTCCCAACTTTTAATTCCGACATTCCAAGCTGACTGACTTGTCTTGCTTTCCTGATTCCATTGTCATTCTTTTCTTCACTTTCTTTTTTCCTTTTCTTCTTTTGTTGCTTCGGTCCTTACTTTTCACCATGGACTTGAAGTAATTCATGGAGTATTTTTATATATGCTATTCATGGAAGATATTTATTTGACGCCGCAGGCACACAAGTGAGCTGTTTTGGTGGCGACAGGAAATAATTATAGAGAGAGCGCGGTTCCCTCATTAGAAGAACAAAATTTATTTAATATATAGATATTGTACAGTAGCATACATGAGATCTAAGCAACTTATGTTTAGGATATGCTAATATGGAGGCGTGACAAGTGTTTCTCTAATGCTTTTCTGGAAGTATACTTACTAGCTCATACGTATTTAGCATGCATTCGAGGTCAATTTGACATGGTCTGTTTACTACTTCCTACTGTCCAAATTGTTGGAGCCAACGATATAAATTGCTTCTATAGCATGTCATGAAAAACAATTTTTAGTAAAATATTTCAGCATTGAGAGATCGATGGGACCTGATTTTGGCCAACGACACCCCTAAAGATTCATCGAGTAAATAAAGAAGGTAGACATTACCAACAAATCAAAAACAAAATCAGCGTCACGCGATTCAAGCATGAAGAAGGAAAGAAAAAGGAAAAAGAAAAAAGGAAATATTTCTCGCGTTGTTGCAGTCAGAGACAAAACGATCCAATCGAGGTCAGATTACCTCACAAAAGCACGAAGGTTCAAGGGAAATATGATAATGACGATATCTTTGGATTGTCTAAGTTTAATGAATCTCTACACTTACGCAATGTTATTGCGTCACTTATTGAAACTAGCTACATTGAATCTAGCTACACTGACGCAACGCTATTGCGTCACTTATTGTTAAAAAAGGATGGTTAAACTGCACATTCACTTTTAAACAAGCGTTTTTTTGTGGGGGTCGGTTTAGTGCCTAACGTACATAATTGATTAGTCAAAAGACTCGATCCTCAACCCAAATAAAAGAAAAATTATTAATGTCAAAATTCTAATGGAGGCGGCGCCATGTGCACTTGGTTTGGGGGGGGGGGGGGGGGGAATTTCTTTTGCTGAAAATTTTATTATTCTATGCACCATTAGGGGTAAACATAGTTTGAGTTGGGCTGATCCAGTACCTAATCTAAGGATCAACATAAATAATGTTGGCCCTTAATTTTTCAGACCAAGGATTAACCCTGTTAAGCCTGGGACCGGAGACCAGACCCGCTCTATCAGTACTGCTGTGGAGTACTGACAATTCTCCTTCAAGTTTGAACTCTAAAATGCAATATAAGCTTCCCCTGCATAAAAGGGAGGTACCCAATGCAGTAATTATTCAAACTTCTGTCATTGTGCACTTGATACACTAGTGATACTCTTAAATTACGAAAGACACTTTACAATTGTCACTCATTTGTGGCTTATTTCACCTCTAATTGCAAAGGCAAATCCCTATGCCAAAATATATTCAACAAGCATATCATTAAATTCCTTGCATAGGGTCACAAGAGAATTATTGTTCAGCAACAAAGCCAGGGAAGACCTAACCATAATATTCAAAGCTCCGAGAGCAAATATTCCGCATCTAAAGTACCAAAAACAAAGTTGCAACGCAACGATTGCCATGCAACGGTCTTTTAAACTAAGAACAAAAAGAAACAAACAAAACTGTCTTGGGTGGATCCAGCGGAGTACAGAAATCTGGAGCCTGAAACGGTGGTGATGGTCTTCGTCACCATGCCCATCCTGTAGTCCTACGGGACCTACAACTTCGAGCTGTCAAGAAATGAGACGTATGATCATGATGTTTCTACTTTGGCAAATGACAAGTTTTTTTTTTTTTTGATCGAAAGGCAAATGACATGCTAGTTTCTAATACCAAATGCAGCAAAAGTTCAATCTATGAGAGATGACAAACTGGACAGGCAAAGTTGTAGATGTCATCTATGATTATAATCCAATAGAGTTTTAGTGTTTAGAGGTTGTGAGCTACTGGAGTTATTAGAATTGAACAAACTTTCGATGTCTACAAAGGTGAAAGTTATGAGCATTTCTTGTGTGAAAGTTATGAGCATTTCCTGTAACTCGTATGTAGAAAACATTTTGAGTTTCTATGGATCAAGATCGCCGAGTTTGAAAATTCAAATCTAACATGGTTTTAATGTTTCCAATGTAAGGATGAAAACAATTATTCACCTGTCAATTGAATGGGCGAAGATAATCAAGATTGACTTGAAACTAACAGTGCTTTGATATTTAAAGAGATAAGTTCATCTTCCCAAACTAGTTGGTGACTTCAATCGAAGTTTCTTCATAAAGATGAAGATCATTAAGTCATGTGAATTTGTCAAGTTAAATAGTAGTAGCTCATCATTCTATCGTAATTGCTCACATGTCGCATTATGTCATTTCTACTTGTATTGGATGGGAAGATGGAATCCAATTAGTTTTATACTGAAATTGTATGAAGAAGAGAAATAATGTTATCTCTTTTTTCTAGTGGCTCGTTCTACTCCATAAGAAAACTAAGACGTGGTAAAATAACCCTATTTGCATATCCAAAGAACAAGTACAATCAAATATTATAGAAATTGAGGGTAACAAACATGAACAAATTTTTCGACAAATGACATGAAGATCGACATGCTGAATCATTGAAAAGATATAATTGTTGCCTTCTCCATTCCTAAGGAAAATCCCCTCTCAACAACCTTAGCTGGGTACAAATGGCTTCTTTTCCCATGCGTGCATAGATTTTAGTTTTAAAAAGACAAGAAAGTGAAGAAAGGAGATATAATCTTCCAGTGATCCGGCACATCGTGGTATATTTCAAGTTATGGGAATGCGAATTGCAGCTGTTTCCAATTTAGTTTTCTCATCTTGTTTTACGCCGGAATGAGCTCGAATAGTTTGAGTAAGGAAGATGTACTTAGACTTAATTAGGTGGCAGTCTCGATTTCGGGGATCACATTGTACTTCCACTCAATAGCAACTCCTTTGTGGCACCTTCAGATAACTAATTAAGGTTACTAGACCTTCTATTGTTTGGACAGTTTTCTCTCCGCCTTACATTCCCTTGGTCTCCCCACTCTAATTTACGCTTCCTTCTATATACTCTCTCTATTTGTAACAGAATAGACTCGTAAATCTGAACATGAGACATCCATTAACAGCGTTGCATCTGAATCCAAAAGAATTTCTCACCATTCTTTGGAAAATTAATGCAAATGATCAACAATAAATGATGACATGTTTGATGGTCTCAGAAAATCCTCTTGTAAAACAGGAAACACAAGTGATAAAAATGAGTTGTCACTTACGCCAGGAATGAGTCGATATTAAGTGGATGGGGATGGCCATTTTGTGTTTGGGGATTCTTCAACAACCTCAAAACTTCCTCAACAACCAGTTTCACAAGTACCGCTTCATGCCTGCCAATCGCCAAACAAAATTAAAGTGAGCTTTGAGTAGTATAAGAAGTTTCCTGTATTAGGACCGAATTAAGATTTTTTTTTGTGAATGACGAAAGTAAGTACCCATTGGCAATTTTCTCTGATTCCCATCCTTTAAAGGACCCAACAACCTTGAAAGCATGCTTCCAACGCTCAGAACAATCTCTGCCGAAACGCTCCTCATGTATCAAAAAATTTGATTCAAATGAAAGGGATAAATTTCGCACGTCCAATGGATTTACTTTGTAGAATATGGGCAATATCTTTTGCCCCTTTGTTTTCTTGCATATAACCATGGATTCTAGCTCACGGAGGCACCATTGAGAGGAGTTAAAATTTGGAGAGAGAATTGGAATTGATATCTTGCAGTGCTCGATGGCATTTATAAGCTCATCACTAATGACTTTACCTACGATGGACATATCATCATCATAAAACACACTGATTTTTGCAGCCACAAGACTAATGTATAGGTATGCAGCAAAGCCGTATCGAGTATCACGGCCACGAAAGGCCAAGAACACTTGGCATTGACGCAGTCTTCTTTTCTCCTTCAAATAGTAATGATACACTGTGATCCAGTAAGACACAAGGGAGATGATGAGATGCAGCCCATCCGAATCATATGAAAATCTTAAAAGACCAAGTAACTTTTAAAAGCCATGAGATCGGTAGTCATAAACCATGCGAACCTTATGACTCTTATGTGGAATTAAGGAGGCCAAAGCTCTCACATGATGAACACAGAATACTTACATGATCTTATGTGGTGATTAGACATCGATATAGGAAACAGGGGAAGCCGTTCGATCCACGTTGGCTTCAATTCATTCAAAACCCTTGCGACCACAAGTTTCACCAGCTCTCCTTCATTCCTGTTCGCCACACGTGTGTAAATCAAAGTTAGTCGTATAGCCTTCCTTCCCCTAACTCTGCGATTCTGCACCATCCAGTCCGATCTAATAGCATAGGGGTTCGATTCGTAGATTCGTAAATGCATACACACACACACACACACACATACCCATTAGCAATGGTCTGTGATATCCATCCTTTAATATACGTTACATCACGCAGCGCTTTCTCCCATTCCATCACTTCTTCTGGCCTGCCCTGTATCTCCTGTTTCAATAGAGCCTCTCTGAAGTCATTGTGTAGGCGACGTACATCAACAACATCCACCTTATAAAATATAGGGAAGACTGATGTGTCATGCTTAACAAAGCAATTCATAATTTCGGTGAGCTCACGAAGGCACCATTTACTCTCGAAATACTGTTCAGAAATGATGGGGATCGCAATCCTGCAACTTCTGATGGCATGGAGGAGCTCCAGCTCTATCTCTTCACCGATTGGGAGCGTGTCGTCATCCCTGAACACATGAACTCCAGCAGCTACAAGGCTGCTGTAGAGGAAATCGACAAAACCAGTGCGAGTGTCTGGGCCTCTGAAATTCAAGAACACGTTGTAGTTCTGAGGGGCCGTGCCTCTTTTCCTTTGCAGGGCTTTGTAGGCGTACACGGACAGAGGGACTAGTGGTGGAACAGTCGCTAAGCCATACAATGCTTTTCTCTTATTCATTTTCTTCTCTCTTTTCGGATCTAAGTATGCCTTCTTTGAATGCTCTCGCCTAGGATCTGAGTTTTTGTTTACCCACAAATCCCGAAGGCTTCATCGTGAGAACGTTGAGTTTATAGCACCAATTACTATTCAAAGGGTGAACAGGATATTATTCTTCCAATAAAATTTGAGGCGTGTCGTAATTTGACTCAAAATTTTAATTTTTTCTGTCTTTTGATTTACAAGATTTGGAGGCCTTGATTACGACGCAGCAACCGTTCCCACATTCAACGATGAGGGTCAATGCCTTCGTCTATTAGTTGTAAATAACCGAATTATTAGTTGCATAAATCATGAAAATCAAGAGGACCTATCTTGCCCAGGCCATGGAAAATATTGTGAAAAGCGAACAATTGAACAATTAAATAGACAGAATAAAGAAAATAAATTGAATATCAAATTTACGTGATTCAATCGTAATGACATACATTTATGGAAAGAGCAATAATAAATTACATTATAAATCAAGCGATACAATGGAAATTATACGTCAGAAGCTTTTAAATACTCTCAATATTTTTCAAGTCTCATTTATACTCAATAAATCATGCAGTGTTAAGCCTCAATAATTCTTCATTAATAATATCTCAATTTCACGAAAGAATTATATACAAATTCTTATCACAGGCATTTAATCGACTTCAACACTAAAAATTTCTTGGTGTAGCCAACAGAGAAATCCACGGCTCAGCACTCGTGAAGGGGCGCTTCAAGACCTCACAGACGGAGTCGTTGCTTTAAAGTTTCATTAACTGCACGCAGACCCACGCTGCCCACGCATCAACGGGCCCAACCAAAATTCCCACAACCATATATTTATATATAAAATTCTTCCAAGGGGTGGTCAGTCACCAGTGGGCGAATTCCACACGAAGTGAAATCCGCGTTTGAAGTTCAAATCGGACTTATCCTCTTTCAAATGTTGTTCACCGACTTTATTTTTAACGTGTGATCGGCATATGGACACGGTGTCCACATGCCGATCACATGTTAGATTTTCTAGAGGTTCTAAATACTCTATGTTCTCATTAGTCTCCTCTTTTCACGTTTCTTTAAGTACTTTTCAATCCCTTCTAACCTCGCTTACAATTTTGCTTGTATCTCATCACTAAAGCATGTGAAAATCTTCAATTCGACACGATGAATCCACCATGAACAATATTCTCTCATCTTATCCTCGATTGGGTAACACCAATTTTTCTTGGATATATTCATTTCTAGTTTTTTTTTTTTTAGTGTAGTTATTAATTAAATAAAGCATTGTCATGGCCATCGTCTACGCTCTTTTTGTGTGCACGTCACAGTATATTTTCCTCGTAATTCATGCTGTAAGACTCATTGGCCTTATTATCATCCTATAAATTTTTTCCTTCAACTAATTAAATGGCATTCCATAGTTGGTCAAAGCCCCAACGACACTTCTCCACTTCACCCATGCAGACCATACTCCATGGGTGAGATCTCCATCGCTTTCCCTTTATATATTTATCGAAAGTATTCATTCATGGTGTTATTGTTCGACTCCGCCGTCCATTGTATGAAGCAAATGTAAATCATGTAAGAGACCTCAAATTCCGGTCCAAGTCCATCCGATGATCTTTTCTCACAACCGAAAGACAAATACGATATGTTTCAAGTGCATTTGATAACATTTCTATTCTAAAAACAAATTTTCTTTTTTAGAAATAGTTTTTTTCTATTTATATTTCTTAAAACAGTTTTTTTAATAAAACAGCACGTTCGTTAATTATACAAAATTTCTATTTTGGAATAGAATAAGAACAAGAATGCGTTTGATGCAACCCACAATCTTTTTGTGCTATAGATTTTTTTTTTTTTATAAGTTTTTAAGATTTTTTTGTGCTTGTGAAGTTCATAGAGTTTTGAACTTGCAAAGATTGTCAATCATCTATAGAGAAATCTTATTGAGCTTTGAGACTTTGTACATAAATCGGGGTTATAATACTAGTAAAGTTGACTTGAAGGCGAATGATGTTTGATGGTTAATTTGCACAATCAATCCCAAATCTATTATACAAATTCCAGTTGAGTTATAAACTTTTTTAATTGAACCAATGCACTACTCTACCTTTGAGTGATAATACAATCAAGACCTTCTAACTAAGTTACCCTTAGAATTATGACATGGCTGTCTAGCCACTCATGACCGTCCTACATGTCATGGCCAGCAATTTGACGTGGACAATTTTAGACAAACCGATGCCGTTTTACTTAGAATCAGTCTCGTTTCATTTAAGTTAATTACACACTGAGCCAAAGGCAAAATCCCCAAATTTAAGCAAATTTTTAAGATGTGGTTTGCTACAAATGTTGAAACCATGACACATTAAGCTTAATTGTCAACTTCAAAAGAAGAAGAGAGGAAAGTTTGAAAAGAAGAAGCGTGCACTCAAAGCTGAAACCAAGAGTGACATCAAGTGCAAAAGCAGCAATGAAGATGCTGATCGTGCCAACATATGCCTTTTGGGTAACTCTGAAAGCGATGAAGAAATCAAGATAGAAAATTATGACCTTACTTACGAAGAATTGCAAGAATTTTTAAAAGAAGTTTTTGAGGAACACAAAAAGGCTTCCAAAAATATTTCTAATTTGAAAAGGGATGTCGCAAAACTCCTATTAAAAACATTTCTCACAAAGTTGTACTTAATGACTTAGGCAAGGAACTCAATAGATGTACTGTGCAATGCAAATTTGCTGAAGACAAAGCCGACTCTCTCAAGAAAGAGTCTCGCTTGCTCAAATTTTTTTCTTGGTTCAAACATACTTGAGCACATCCTTTCAATTCAAATCCCTTATTACACCAAATCCGATTTAGGGCATGAGGGAAATGAAGAAGAAAGCAATCCATTTCCAAAAACTAAAGAAACAATTTCAAAGAAAACTCGTATTTGTTGATACCTAAATTTTGGCGACCCATTTAGACATTTATCGTATTAAAAAATTAGGGGTTAATTTTATCCCTAAAAAAATAGTTAATCGCATAGCATATAGTTTTAGGTGCATTTATTTTTTTATTTTGCATTTACATTGGGTTGGTGAGGATGGATTCGAATTGATGGTTCAGAAACTTTAAGTTGATGAGTTGGGCTAAGCCCACGAAGAAAGCAAATCGGTCCAAGCCCGTATTCTCGGAGATATTTTACGGATATATCTTTGTGAGATTTCAATTCAAAAGCAAATATTACGTTTGGAAAAAAACAAATACTGCGTTTCGAAAAGAAATATTCGTGGATATGGATTTAGAAAATTTAAAAACCCTAATCCGTGCCCTATAAATAAGTAAACATACATAGGGTTTAAGGGGGCCACACATATTGAAAATACACGGCTCTTTTTGAGGGGGAAAGAAGGGAGATTCATAGAGTATACGGCAGCCACGATTGAGAGCATTGAAGAGAGAGCATCACGCCCACTTGAAGAAATCGTGGTGGCCGGCAAATTGATAATTTCAGAGAGATCACACGAGAGAAGAGAGAGATCTTGGAGAGGAGAGCCTCGGTCAAGTCCTCTATACCAGTGCCGGTCAACACTTGCAATTCTCTGATCCTGTCGCTTGCACAACCGCGAGAGAGCAGCCGCGACATCGACGCATCCATGGCCACATTGAAGGGGAGCTCGTTTCTTTCTGATACCAGATACTCTACACGCTAAAAGAATAAACGTAGCACCGAGCGTGAATCGAGACGCCACCGTGAAGCTGCCACTCTTTCCCAGCGACGGTGCTTTGTTCCTGCCTTGCACAGAGCGACGCCCACGAGTTGCTTCCTCGCACCGATCTACATCACTCCTTCTAGCCGCAATCACCATAATGAATTGCTGCTCAGTGCCCTCCATCATGATGACATAAAGCACCATCGAGATTTACAGCGTCCTCACCGAACCAAGTTAGATAAATATTCTGTTTTGCAGGTTTTTGAGTAGAACCAGGAGATATGGAGAACTGGGAACAAAGGACATACTCGTTCAACTGGAAAGGTTGAGTCCACGCGGTCAAACCATCTGCCCACCATAGTATTAAACACAGACTCAAGTCCTGCAAGTGATGATCTACGGCCAAAGCATTCAACAGCACGTTTCCACCAAACTTGCAAATCTGTCTTCACATCCAACAGATTGGGCGAAGCATCTAGGACCAAGTCCGGCTCAACCCGATACACACCTCGACGTCAACCGCTTTGATGATTCTCTGAACAACTCAACTGATGCCAAATTCTTCAATGGGCACAAGAGGGCGTTCCCAATACAAAAGAGGCGGTGAAGTTTGTCCGGTTTGTCCAAGCTTTTTTTAAAAAGGCGAAGCTTGATAGCAAAGTGAAAAGAAGCTGAAGTTCTCAAACAGAATTCCAAATACTCGGTCTTATGGAACACGTCCGACGATTACCGAGCAAACGTGCATGCTACTGATCGCCGGCCCTTCTCACCATGATTTATGTGACCCATCATCCATCCGAATTCGGAAACGTCACCCACGTGACATCGTGAATTAGGTAAGACTCTCCATCAATTTGATTTTCATATATCTCGTTGCCTAATTCGTAATATTACAATCTTTCTTTAAATGTTTGATCAATATTACCATATCCAAAAGATCCCTTGATCCCTCATGAATTAGGAAATTTTCCTAACGTGTATATGATTGACAGTCTGATTTTCGCACCCGAAATCCGACTCGCAATCCCTTTCAAAAATCGACAATCCAATCTCAAGCCCGAGATTCGATTCGCGATTTAATTTAAAATTGACCAACCTGATCTCATGCGCGAAATATGGTTCGTCAATTTTTGGATATCAATCTATCTTGTTTGATTTGCTGTCATCAAGTTGGTTGGGTCAATTTTGTTTTTGTAAAAAAAAATCCAAAAAAAAAAATATTTGAGTTAGGATTAGATTTGCTTTAGAATATTCCTAGTCTTAGGGTTAAATTCGCAATCTTATTTTGAATTTTTTAAATAAGAAAATTTAAAAAAAATCCGAATAAGGATTAGGTTTTTTTTTAATTATTATTATCTTGCATATTTAGGATTGCAATCTTATTATGAATTTTTAAATAAAAAATCCAAAAAAAGAAAGTGCATTCATTTAGGTTGTTAGTTTTTTATTTGAATTGCGTGTTTAATTATGTGAAATTTTAATTTCAAAATTAATATAAAAACACAAAAAAGGTCATCATGCATATGTCATGTAGTATTAGGACATTTTTTATACGTCATTGCATATTAGTGTAAATTGCATGCTTATTTAGAATAAAAACCATGTGCACGTCATATAGAGTTAGGTTCATACAATGCACGTCATTCAGTGATTTTTGTTAGGTCCATTTAATTAGAAATTGCCCGTCATCAGATTAGGTCAATTAATAAATATCGCGTGACATATAGCTCGCATATTAAATTGCATGTCGCATGTCATTTTAGTTAAAATAATTTTGTATGTCATCGCATTGCATCACACATCATTAGAATTAAGCCATTATGGTTAATTTAGATTGCATATTTAATTATTGCATGTTCATTAAGAAATCATTAGTTTTTTTTTTTACTCATTCATATAATTTAGGACATGTTGCCATGCCATATCATTTCATATTAGATTAGAAGCATAGCATTGCATATGGACTATATTCTCGTTGAAAAAGAGAAAACAAAAATTGAGTAATTGCTTGTTAATTAGAAACCATATCTAGGATTGTTGATGTTGATTTTAATTTAACACTGCAGATGCTTTCGTTGCTTTGAGGTAAGTTCTGCATTATTTAATTGCTTTCTTGGGTGTTAAATTGGTGGTTTGTGTACCTGCATTAACACCTCACATGTTAGGGAAATAGATTTAAAATCAATTCAAGCTACCTACAAAACCTTTTTTTCAAAATAAAAGAAATGGTACCGAAATGGCGTTAGAAAAATCTAACGTAACCAAGTCCCCGTACCCAAATCTCTGGTTCGTAAGAGTAAAGTAAATCTCCCGTTACTTTACTTGGGTTTCTAATCGACCCACCAAAAATAGATTAGTGGCAACTCCTAATTAAAATCAATTGCATGTTAAAAAACTTGAACCTAAAGTCGCGAATTGGTAAGGGCTTGGGAGAGCCCGAGTTAAGCCTAAGCTTAATAATCCATTAGCCAAACCCTAGGTGGTGTAAATCCCGAAAATTTGGGTCGCGACAGTATTCCCATTCTAGTTTAAAAAGATAACTTTGAAAAACATTTTATTAAACACATTAGTAAAAAGTTCCCTAACTATTCCAGCCGCAATGGTGATGATCATTCAAAACATGAGTGTCCAAGCCAAAAAGCAAAATCAAAGAAGGTGAACCGGAAGTTTAGTTGCACTAATTGTGATGGACCCAAGTTTGTGTGGGTACCAAAGAAGACAACTAATTTTTCAATGTAGGGAAAGAAGTCAATCAAATGATATTTGAACAGTAGATACTCACGATACATGATTGGAGGTACCAATACCTTTCTACAATTAACACAAGTTGATGGTGGATATGTTGCCTTTGGAGGAAAAGAGAAAGGAAGAATAATTAGTAGAGACGCAATAAAAGTGGGAGAACAAATCATTGATGATGTTGCCTTGGTCAAAGGATTGGAACACAATTTAATAAGCATCAGTTAGCTTTGTGATAAAGGATACAAGATCAACTTCAAAGATGGTATTTGCACACGTAAAGGCAAACACCCATCAAAAACTTTCTCAAGAAAAATGTATGGAAATATCTATCTATTGAAAGCTGACAGTGAAAACACTCATTTGTTATTTTCCATAAAAAAAAAAAAAAAAAGAAGTAAAGAGATGTGACATAGAAAACTTGCTCACATTAGCTCAAAGCAAAATTCCAAACTAGCTTCGAAGGAGGTGGCAAGAGGTCTTCCAAGAATGAGGTACGAGAATAATGAAGTCTATAATGCATGTTCATTAGGTAAGCAAGTTACAAGTCCTTTTGAATTTATAAATATTGTTTCTATTAATTGAGTGTTGTAGCTACTTCATGTGGACCTTTTCGAACTTACAAGGAATACTAGCCATGGTGGAAACAAGTATTGCCCAATAATCATGGATGATTATTTCATATTCACTTGGTAGCTATTGATACCTGAATTTTTGTTAACGTTTTTGAAATATCCATTTATTTTAAAAAATATATAAAAATTAATAAAAAGGTAAAAATAAAAAATATATAAAATATATATAAAAAAAGAAAGAAATGAAAATGATAAAAAAAAAAATGATGATGAAGTCGTGTGGGTCGGTGTGTCCGGCCCACTTAGGGACTTTCAGCCGTCTAACCCCGTTCGGCCCTCCCATCTTCGTTTCTTTCTTATTGGGCCCATCTCCGTTTCTTTTATTTTGAGCCCATTTTATTTCTTTTGTTTCGAGCCCATAAAAGCCTAAAAGGGGCCTGGCCCAAGGTGACTTCTTCCCCTTGTTTGCACGAACCGGCATCTGTGAGAAGAAAACACCACAAGAGTGACGTGAGAAAAGCTGGGGCACAAAGGCTGAGCTGGCTGGAGATAGAGAGAGGACGCAAAGAGTTCAGCCCTTGGAGAGGGGCTCGATCGAGAGAAAACAGAGCAGAAGGAAGTTCAGCCATTGGAGGAGCTTTGCGTGACCGCCGGCCACCATGCTGTTCACGGCTGAGTGTTGAGCATTCGGCCATTAGGCGAGATCTCTAGACGAGAAGGGAAGCTGCTCACCGTCGGTCGAAGCTCCGCCGGTGATTGTCTGGTGATGAACACCCCTGTTCCCAAACCAGGTAAACCTTTGTGCTCCGGCGACGTGGGCACCAATGACTACACGGTGAGAGCGGATGGCGGCGCCGTCGAGTATTCTTGGTTCTGGAAAATAAATTGCAGGTGGAGAAGCTTCGGGCGCTGAAGGTGTCTGAAGGAAGGAGAAGGTTGTAGTGAATAGGACAAAATAGGGAAAAGACAAAAGAGAAAAAAAGAAAGAAAAAAATAGAAATTTAAAATAAAAAAAAAATTTAGAAAAAAAATCATTTTTTTAATCCTATTGAGTCGGATCCGGGTTTGTGTCGAGTCAGCAAGTCGGATCGGGTAAACAGTCCCAACCCGTTCCACGAGAGGAAGCTCGAGAACTTGCACCCAGAACGCACAGGTCATGAAGTTGTAGCAATGGACAGGCGTATTTGGCACCCAAGGTTTCACAATCACCATATGGTTTCCAAACAACCAATGGCCATTATCTAATATTATTTGCCTTTCCCCTTCTGAATTGAACTTAAATACATAAAGACCCTCTTTGCGTTGAGAAATTTGTACGTGATCATAGCGCCAGACACGCTTTAAAGTATTCTGAAAAGCTTGAAAATTGATAGATGGGTTGGACAGAATTTTACCCACTAAGATTAATTTGCATTCTTGCAGCTTCTCCGGTGGTACTTCTTCATCCCAAACTTACACTTCTTGTTTAGACCAGAGCCGTCCAAGTCTATTGCATAGCGCGGCAAGGCAGGCATCTTCCTGTTGTTGAGTTTGTTCCATAATTAAAAACAGTCGTTAGATAGCAATTGATTCCACATGCAAAGCTCCGAAGAGGGAGGTGCCGAAGAGAGCTCAGTCACTAGGGCCACCCAAAAAACACTGGGGGAGAAAATTGGAGCTTGATAAGTATAATTCGTGAATTGATGGGCAACAAAAGTAACAAGCGGGAAGGGATTGCGGACGGAAGAGAAGTAGGCGGCTACTTCAAGGGTGAGATGGAGATCTCAGCTGGGTACCGACCAAATCGAGTTTGGAATGAAATTCTGCGTATTGAGATGAAGGGAAGGAGACAGAGGGGATTAGGAAGGGAAACGAGGGTTCAGAGGAAATAGAAAACTACCCAAACGCAGATAAGAACTCTACATTTTGAGAGAGAGAACTCTACATTTTCGAGAGAGAGCCAAATCAACTTGAGATATGCAAAACAAAGTCACCGCTAGCAAGCATGGATATTCCTAAGGTGTGCTAAGCATGCTTTCAAATCCAATTTTCTACTTTGAGCTAATACTAGTTAAGGATTCCTCAAGAACTCATCATCATATCCTCTCCTAAACAATCAACCATAGATTGAAGATATACTTCATCAATTTGCAACTATTATTGATGTAGGACTCATAGGATGATATTATGAGTTTCGACCATCAAAATTCGAGAGCCTACCTTGAATTAAAGCAGCAATCAAAGTCAGAAGACTAGAGGAATTTCGTTGAGAAAGGACTTCCAGTGAGAATCAGAAGTATTCCAACAAGGTGGAGGCTCGATCGGCATAGAGGAATGCTAGAGATGTTGAGGAAACACCGGTGTGGCTTCGGCGTGACCAAAGCTAGTTCAAAGCGTTGGCAAAGCTTGAGAGAATTTCACCAAAGGCCAGTATCATGACCTTCTTAAAGGTAAACCGCTAAAAGGAAAGCTAATGAATTACTAAGCCAAAGGCTTAGCGCAGACTCTCCCTAGCTCATACAAATTGCAACATTGGGGTTTTAATTTAATTTAGTTAGTAGTCACTATTAATATATTACGAGTCAGTTAGACATCTAAGTAAAATGTGAGAGAACATTGTATTTCCAATGAACTTGAGATTCATGATACAAGGACTTGATTCTAGATAAATCAATCCAACTCTTTTTTAGTACGTTTTCTCTTTATTTTAAAAATAATTTGCATGCAATATTGGCCAATTTTAACCTTAAGCCACTAACATATGATATGTGATCATGTGGGTGCACAATAAAAAATTTAACACTCAATAAATCAATGCAGTAAATAAATTGCCAAAAGGGAAAAGAAAAAATCTCATGCATTAAGCAAAGCATTGCTTCATTGTGATATTGCCCCGATAATACCCCCAATGCTCTGCAAGATTGTTTGTAGAAAATGTATGCATGACCCAAACATGATTTCTAAGTTTTGTTTATGTGATTCTCATGTAAATAATGAGATGCAATTTTAATCTAAGTTATGTCTATGTGATCCTAATTTAACTAATGACATGTCACATGAATCTAAATGCAGTCTATATGTAACCTAATTATAATGATAGGCAAAAAATTGAGAATTAATCTAATGTGATTATGGAATGACATGAATATTTAATGACAGGACAATGTGATGATGGGGGTAATGATGACATGGCAAGAGATGACATGGCAATGAGAGGACGTGCCAATGAAGCAACTAATTTTATATGATATATGCATGTAATTTTTTTATTATTTTCTTTGAAAGTAAAATAGGAATTTGCCTAAAATATATGATTACCTAATTTAAACTAAGAAATAATATTTATTAAATCATATTTTAAATTAGTTAATTTCCTAATTACTACATGGCTCCAAGATATGCTATCTATCTTACATGCAATGCAATTTTATTTTATTTTATTGGTATTTTTCATAATATGAAAATGTGTAATTGTTTGAAAGTCCTAAAATTTGTTGTAATTTAGTCCTAAAACTTTCAAAAAGTGCAATTAAGTCTTAAAACTTGTCATAAAAATGCAATTAAGCCCACAAATTTTCGGAAAACACATCAAGTTCTAAAACTTGTAAAATTGGTTCAATCAAGTTCTTATGTTAATTGCACTTTTTAAAGTTTTAGGATTTGATTGCACTTTTTGAAAATTTTAGGACATGATTGCACTTTTTTAAAGTTTCAATTTTAAATTGCATTTTCGTGACAAGTTTTAGGATTTCTAGTTACTTATCCATATGGAAATTTACTGAGTTAGCAACCTATAATAATCAAAACCAACATAATCAAGTTTTTTCCACTATTCCAAAATAGGACGCGGAGGTAATTGGGAATTTGATCTCAAGTCTTAAAAATTGAATTCTCAATTATATGCATGATATAATAAGTACATGCCTAAATAAAAATCTTAAACAAATCAAAGTCAGGATCATATCATTCAAATTAAGTGACTTGACATATTTAAATTAGGCATGGTTTGGGAAGTTACCTAAATTAGACTTGATCTAACGATGACCAGACGCAAGGAAATCACAGCGACCGGCGAAAGTTACTGTGAAGCGAGATCTTATGGCTGGCGAGGCTTAGCAAACTCTGAGCAAGGCAAGTAACGGTGAAAACTCAACGCGGCCAGGAAGAGAAAACTGAAGGAGACTAGGCAAAGGACTTGCTGGCCTCGTGGAAGTGCCAGAAAAACCTGCAAAGGAAAAATGAAACACCAAGCTTCGTCGGTATGGCTACGGATGGACAGGAAGTATGCCGATGCCCGCACAATCGACGATATGAAACCAAGAGCAGCGACAAGTCAGAATGACGCTGGGATTGATAGAATAATTTGAAGGTGGAAACACTCACAATTTACTCAAGTTGACTCTAATCAAGAGAGCAAATGAGACAAATAAGATTTTTCGTTTTTTCTTTTTCCTTTTTCTTAAGAAATTATCACAAGACTTGCATTTATATAGGCTTGTTATATGAATATTACTCTAAAAAAATTAAAAATGTAAATAATATTTCAAGGAGATACATTTCTTTAATTTACAAAACATTGAACTAGACATGAAAATATGAATCTAAACATACATGTACATTCTAGATGCAGGTAGGACATTCATGAATTTAGCTTAACTACTAAGAGGGATTGCAAGAATGTTTTGGCTCGTCAAGGTGTGAGGCGTAGTAGTCCAGGACGCTGAGACTCTTCGCCGGACCTGCAAGGCATGATGCTCGTTGAGAAGCTGTTGATGCTCGCCAAACACGACTGGATCACCTGGATCTCAGTGAGGGGATTCAGCTCGGTGACAGGGCACTCTTCGGCGAGATGAAGCTACGACGGTGGAATCTCGCTGAATGGGGCGGACGGTAGATGAGCCTCGCTCTCTTGGTGTGTTTCGTGTTTCATTTTCTTTCTTTTCATCTCTTCCTTCCTGTTCTGGAATAACCATAAATTTCTTTTTCCTTTTCTCTAATGTGTTCCCCTCCTGTCACGCCCACGCCCCTGCACAAGACAGTATTTTTTTTTTTTTATTAGTGAGTCCCTTGGGATTGGGTACCTCCTTCAGCACTGAATATTGCTTTCCCTTTTAAAAATTCAGAGATGCTAATCCACTCATATCAAGAAATTGAAATATTTTTCACTCCTCTTCTTATAATAGCCGAAACTTCACTATATACGTCCCTATAGCTTCCAATTCTAGTAATGCAATCATCTCTTGATAACATATGCATTTCATCCATGGGGAAAAATGGAAGGCTTTGGCCGAATTTCCTACTTATAGGCTTAGCTCTGAAAATTTAATTAAGTTCCTGGCCTCCCTGCTTAGACCCATTCAATGCCAGGCCAATTAAAATATCACATTGTGGGCTTAATGCTATTAAATGAAAAATGCTTCTAGTGTTTTTTTTTTTTTTTAATGCAATGAATAACTAAATGGGTCGCCAAAAATTAGGTGTCAATAGCCGGCGAGGGTTGAGTGTTACCAACCATTGGTGAGGTCCAGCGACCAACGGAGAAAGGAAAAAAAGGAAAGAAAATATAAAACTTAAGAAAATTTACAAACAATGTAAAAAATTGTCCTAGTTAATGTTAATTGTGCCACATAAGATGGCTAGAGCTTATTAGACTGCCATGTTAGCTATTTTCGGCCAAAGTTGGCTAGAAAAACTAAATTAGCAAATCGTTAAAACGTTTAGGACTAACTTAAGAAATCATCAAAAGATTTAATACTAAATTGACACAATTGAAATGTTTATGACAATAACGTTAAAAGGTTTAGGACTAATTGTCACCATTGAAAGGTTTTGGATTGAATTAATTGCCATACAATAAGTTTAGGAATTTTGGACAATTTTACTGACAAATTAGACAAACTCTATTAATTGATTCTATAGCATCTTGTGAAGATAGTTTTTAGTAAAATATTTTAGCATGTAGCATTTGCACTCATTAGAAGTATTGACAATTCTTATGTTCATGACATAGTAGTTTGATGCTACATATAATCATGTCAAATTTGCTTTCGTAGGTGACATGTTTTTAATCCTATAACATGACATGTTTGACAATTTTTGAAAACAGGTTTTCCTATATATATTAGTAAAAGTTTTTATATGTACATCGAAATGTCAAACATCAATATGTCAATGTGTGGCGTTGATACCACTAACATGTTGACTTTTTTCACCAAGATTCCCAAGCGTGTTTATGTGGGTTGACACATTTGTGATACAAATGCGTGTCTAATCCACGCCCATTTCACATCCTATAGCGCAAACAATTCATAAAATTTCGGAGACATTTCAAAAGAAGAGAGACAACGATGCGGAAAGCTAGAAGTCTGATGTTAGTCTTCCTCAGGAGTACGATTTGCCGTGGAGTGGGATGTTTTACTAGTTTTCAGTATGTGCTAATCACTAATGATGACGCAAGATCTAGTGATCTACCGCAAACTATTTTGCTTGACAAAATTGTTGTTATAGAATGAGTATGTGATTAAACTTATTGGTGTTCTGTTGATCTTCCTTATTTCCTTGATTTGGCTTTGTTTAGTAATATTTTGAGCTTTGCAGTGCTTCGATTTGCTTTACGGAAGTTTGTATACTTGTCATGTATCATTTTGAGCAATAAATATAATTTTCCTTCAAACAAAAAAAACGTCTTTGCAGCCGCGATATCTTTTTGCCCGTGAGATTTGGATTCAGCTTGATTAAACCCCTCGGCACTTTGTGGAAAGAATTTCTCTGTTCCGACTCTATTTAGTTGCAGAGAACGAATTTCCTCGAAATAAGGGAATTTTAAGAGGCATAAACATGTAGTTTAGCTTAGAGCAACGGATTCTTCATAATATAGTTTGCACCTTACCGGTGGATGATATTCATCATGATTAATATGTCTAGATACCTGCAAACTCTTTTACACATATGACATGTAAGTTTTCTGGGTCCGATCCGGATAAAGAGATTTTGCTAATACTTGCAGTCATAAGTAGACTTACAGTCTTGCAGGCTATAGGAAAAAAAAAAAGAAAAAGAAAAGTAATTATGTTGGTTTGTGGACTCACCTAGGAATCGGACCAAGCCGGTGGAATCACGCTGGTTCGTGGACCCACCTAGGAACCAAATCCAAGATCAAGTAGGCTGATTTTCAATTCCACAAACTGATAATTGACCATTCTGATCCAATTCCAAGGTGAGAGTCAATTCACCCTAGAACCAATCAACCCTTGTGAGGGCTGCCACACCCTCACCAGCCAAGCAATTGGGCATGGCCCCTTGCCCAAGGCTAACAAGGCGCCTAGAACCAATCAAACCCTTGTGAGGGCTGCCACACCCTCCCAAGGCTAACAAGGCATAGTGCCCTCGTCTAGCCTTAGATCATTGTCTGCTTTTGGCCTTTGGCCCTCACGGCTTTAAAACGCGTTGTCTGGGGTAGAAGCGTGAACCTAGCCACCATCATCCTAGCCCAATATTTGTCCGCGGGTTTGTTTTCAATGCAACAGAAGCGTACGTGAAATGTGTTACACTGGTTAGAGAACCCAAGCCTTATAAACTAGCCCAAAACTCCCCTCCTAAGTGATGTGGGACAAGAGATGTGCCCCCTCCCTATGCACATCCGGGGACCGAGGCACGAACGCACCGCCGCTTGGGCCATCACACTCTCCCCCCCTTGGGAGCACAATGCCCTCATTGTGACCCCACACACGGTCGGGAGTCGATTCTGTACTATTTTGTAAGGACTGGGTCTCCCACTATGTAATATTGTCCACGAGAGTCGGCTTTGATACCATTTTGTAAAGACCCGGGCCTCCTACTGTGGCATTGTGACCCCACACACGGTCGGGAGTCGATTCTGTACTATTTTGTAAGGACTGGGTCTCCCACTATGTAATATTGTCCACGAGAGTCGGCTTTGATACCATTTTGTAAAGACCCGGGCCTCCTACTATGTAATATTGTCCGCTTTAGGCCTTTGACCCTCACGGCTTTAAAACGCGTTGTATGGGGTAGAGGCGTGAACCCAGCCACTCTCATCCTAGCCCAATATTGTCCACTTAGGAGGCCCGGCCACCGCCGTCCTCTCTCACGGATTTGTTTTCAACACAGCGGAAGCGTACGTGAAACGCGTTACACAGGTTAGAGAACCCAAGCCTTATAAACTAGTTCAGGACTCTCCCCCCTAAACGATGTGGGATAGGAGACACACCCCCTCCTTGCACACGTCCGGAGACCGAGGCGCAAACGCACCGCCATCCCTTCTCCCCGCGCACTGCCGCTTGGGCCATCATACTGAGTTTGGGCAAGGCCATGATCCCCAAATCAAGCAAGGGCATTGTGGCTTTCAACCTGGACTATCAAGGGCGTCTAGGCCCTTAGTAAAACAAAGTAAAGTAAAGAAAAAAAAAATTATTATTAGATATGTCAACGTTAATTCCAATTATGTTGTGTAGGATAGCTGGCATTACGTTATTATTTCCTTGGACATTCGGCTGTAATATAGCCCTGAATGAAGAAGATCCAAATCCACGTAGAGCTTGTTCACTGAAAAGAAATTAGATCAGGGAAATAAAATATGTCAATATATCAGAAACGCCGGTGGGCTTGACTATGTGAGAAAATAAAATAACAAAATTAGGAATGGTTTTAATTAGAAGAGTGGTTAGCAAGAAATAAAATATCATTCAACTTGCTTTTCAGGGATATTTAATAAGCAGAGAATTCCCAGTGAAACTGGGTACTTGCTCTTCCTGAAAGCACCATAATATGTTCATGTTTAGCATTCAATAAATGTATAGTAACAGACGTAAGTGGATTTTGGCAAGTGAAAAAACATGTCTATGTCATCCATGCGATCGGCAGATGACAATAAATTCAACAAACAATAAAAAAAACTAACATACTACTTCTCTGTGGTCTTGAAATTTCCTCACCAATTCACCAAGTTTAAAATTAGGCGAAAGTTTGCCATTTCTCTATGTGGTGACAAAGGACTTTTCCGATGGTGGAGCCCAATAAGGATAAGAAAAAGATCAATTATATGAAGTAAATGGAAATTCAATAAAAAAAAGTAATAATTAAATGAAGGAAATGGAAAGCTTAGAGACACCTCCATAAGAGTGTTAT
Source organism: Eucalyptus polyanthemos subsp. polyanthemos (assembly GCA_017140185.1). Classification (NCBI taxonomy): domain Eukaryota; kingdom Viridiplantae; phylum Streptophyta; class Magnoliopsida; order Myrtales; family Myrtaceae; genus Eucalyptus; species Eucalyptus polyanthemos. The sequence continues at coordinate 17,024,534 of CM029460.1, forward strand.
ACAACTTCGTACAACAACTTTAGCTTTTATAACGTTGAACAAGTCAACCTAGGAAATATCGAGGTAATTTACGTCACATGGGATAATTTTTGTATTGCGTGCTTTGAGGTTTATTTAAGTGTTGTATTACTTTTTTTTGGTCATTATTTTGCTGGATTCATCAAAAGTAATAAAATTTAATGTTTGATAATTTGCATATGAGAATGATAAAATTTAAAAGGAGATGATCATTTTTTTATTTGATTAGATTATTGATATATTTGTAATAGTGTTGATTATTGGGCAAGCATATCGCTGGTCATATTTTACTCTCTTTTTTCCCAATGAGATTGAAAATTACCAGCAACTTTAAAATTCCACCAACACGGAGTTTTCAGCTTCTTCTGTCTGATAAGTAAGATAAAAAGGTTAAAAATTAACAATCACATCTCAATGCACTGACATGGAGCATTCATGATAACTGAAGTTGCTCATCAACGCGTGACCCTGAAATGTAGAATCTCCAAGGGTCTTATCTTATATATATCTCTAGGAATTTAACCATCTTCCATGAAGCGGATGAATGAAATCGAAGTTTCATAATCGGTCTTATCTTGTCTTGACATCCTTTTTGAATTTTTTATCCGACAACACGGTAGAATTTTCTGCACAATCAAGGTGGACAGCTGGATGGCCCACCCCCTTTTCAAACCATGATTTGTAGAACACTGCAGAAGCGCTTGAAGTTCCTGCTTTCGATCCAAGAATTTCCCTCCTTTCTTGCTATGTATCAAATGGGTTCGTTCTCCAGGCGGGCATAATCAAATATTAGTTTTAAGAAAGACAAAGATGCTAAAAAGGAGATATCTCTTAGTTTTAAGAAAGACAAAGATGCTAAAAAGGAGATATCTCTTCCTGTGACTCAGCCCATTGGAGTAATTTTCAAGCCATTGTGATGCAAACTGCAATTGTTTTCCCATGTTCATTTTCTTATCTTGTTTTATGTGGGAACGAGCCGACGTTTCCACTAATTATAGTAGGGAAGATGTACTAGAATTGATTACAAGGCAATATGTATTTCGGGAGATTACATTTTACTTCAACTCCATAGCAAATTCTTTATTGCACTTTTGGACTACTAATTAAGAACCATAATTACCAACAAAATCCTAAACCTATTATATGAATATTATTTGAATCCAAAATCATTCAATTTGGACAATTAAGTCTTAAAATTGTGGACAATTTGTCAATATAGTCTTTCCATCCAATTTTGACTAGCAATTGTTGACGTGGATGCCAGTCTACGCTAACGTCAATGCTTTATTGAATTTTTAGTGACTTTTTTCTTTTTCTTCTTTTCTTTTTCTATGGTTTCTCTTTTTCTTGCTTTTTCCTATGTTGATCGCCATGGCTAGCGACTGGCCACAAGCAAGGGTTAGCCTCGCCCAAGGCCAGCAAAGTCGACATAGCCTTGGGCAAGAGTGAGGGCCAACCTTGCTCGAGGCCTAGTGATCAATGGAGGAAGAAAGAAACAAAAACAAAAAAAAAAAAAAGACAAAAGAAAACATTATAAAAATTATAAAAATTCAAAAAAAAAAAAAAAATTCACGTCGGTCTAGCTGTGTCCTAAGAAGGTCAACATTCACATCAACAATTGCTAGTCAAAATTACCTAGAATGACTACATTAATAAATTGTCAAAAGGTTTATGATTCGATCAAATTAAAACATTTATGATTGAATTTGTATCTGTATAATAGAATTTAGGACTTTCCTTTAGTTAAGGTGACTGAACCATCTTATTTTTTTGGATATTTTTCTCTCCTCCTTCTGTTCTCTTGGTCTCCATGCCCTCATTCCTGTTTCTTTTCACATCTCCTCTCTCTGTAACAAACTAGACTTATCAGATCCAAACATGAGTCATTCTTTAATCGCGTCACATCTGAACGCACAAACGGCATGTTTATAACATAGATTAGGCAACATAGCATGGGTAACATATTTCTTTAGCTCCAAAAGAATTCCTCAACAATCTTTAGAAAAATAATACAAATGACGAAAAATAAGCGAGTACACATTTAATCACTGAGGAAAACCCTCTTGTAAAATAGGAATCACATACGGGAGATGTGTTTGGGGATGGGGATGGGGGGATCACGTGCTCGGGGATTGTTCAACAACCTTGAAACCTCCTTAACGACTAGCTTCACTAGTAGCCCTTCATGCCTGCCAATTGCAAATGAACTTGAAGTAAGCTCTTAGGAGTATAACAAGAAGTTTTCAGTAATAGGATGAAATTAAAATCTGGGTGGAAATGATGAAAAGTACCCATTGGCGATTTTCTCTGTCTCCCATCCTTTGAAGGACCCAACCTCCCTAAGAGCTTCCTCCCACCGCTCGTAAGTATTTGTGTCAACCAATTTCTTATGTTGAAGCATGCACTCTCCAAAAAAATGAGATAAGTGTTCCACATGTGAGGCGCTTACTTTATAGAATATGGGCAATATCTTTTGCCCTTTTATTCTCTTGGATTCAACTATTTGAGCTAGCTCATTAAGACACCAAGGAGAGGAGGCGTAATTTTTAGAGATAATTGGAATGGATATCTCACAGTGGTCAATGGCATTGCGAATCTCATGAGCAACATCTTTACCTATGAGGTACGGATCATTATCATTAAAAACTCTGATTCCTGCAGTCACAAGGCTGATGTAGAGGTAAGCGGCAAAGTCAATTCGAGTATCGGGGCCCCGAAAGGCCAAAAACACTTGCCATTTACTCTCTCTTCTTTTCTTCTCCAAAAGGCAACGATGGACTGTGATCCAGCAAGACAAACCAAAGTGATGATGATAAGATGAAGTCGAAAATTTCAGAAGACCACTTTTAAATGAACGAAATCGGCCTAAGTCATAAAACACGTGAACCTAACATGCCTTCACTATGTGGGAAGGCCAAAGCTCTCACTTGATGAGCACAGAATATTTACTAGTTGGCGCTTGGCTCAAGTGGAATTGGGAGATACCTGATTTTGCGTAATCATTAGATATCAATATAGGAAACATGGGGAGTCGTTCGATCCACGTCGTCTTCAATTCACTCGAAATCTTTGCGACTACCGTATTCACTAGCTCTCCTTCATGCCTTCAGACCTCATAGACAAGCCCATTTCACAAGGAAATTAGATTATAAGCAAAATGTCAAATTTGACGAACGAGTTTGCACATGTAAAATAAAGCAGAATCTGACTTAAATATCATGTTACGATTCTGAACTCAGAAGCCTAACTTATAAGTGGAGGAAAACCACTTGTAAAAAAAAAAAAAAAATACACCGTAAATAAGCGATATGTGATATATGATACTTCAACATGTGACATCAAAGTTAGGCGTTTGACTACTTCCTTCCCCTGAATCTGTGATTCTGGTCTCTCCCATCCAAGAGAACAAGGGTTTGGATTAAGATTTGTGACGGATATATATTCGTAGATTCCTAAACAATTAAGTGCGTACGTACGTACCCATTAGCAATGGTTGCTGATATCCATCCTTTAATCCTCGCTACAGAAGTCAGCGCTTCCCGCCATTCTAGCACTTCTTTTGTGCTGAACTGCATCTCAAGGTTACGCATAGCCTCTCCAAAGTTACCATGTTGGCGACCCACATCAACAACATCCACCTTATAGAATATAGGGAAGACTGATTTGCCATGATGTTTGTGGCAATCCATTATCTCTGCGAGCTCACGGAGGCACCATTTACTCTGTGCATACTGTTCGGAGATGATGGGGATGGCGATCCTACAACTCCTGATGGCCCAGAGAAGCTGTGGACCAATCTGCTTGCCCACTGGGAGCGCATCATCATCCCTGAACACGTGAACCCCAGCAGCTACCAGGCTGTTGTAGAGGAAATCGGTGAAGCCAGTTCGAGTGTCTCCACCTCTGAAGCTCAAGAACACATCATAGGTCTGAGGGGCCGTGCTTTTCTTCTTTTGCAGGAATCTGTAAGCGCACACGGAGAGATGGGCTAGTGGTAGAACAATCGCCAGGGAATTCATTTTCTTCTTTCTTCGTGACTTGTCTTTTCTCTTTTCGGATCTTAGTATGTCTTCTTTAAATGCTTTCTCTAGTGGTACCACTTCGGTAAATCCATTGCACTATCGACTGATTTTCCACCCTTGGTCATTCCCCCTTCTCCTGTTGCCCGCTCCACCTGTGTAAGTCAACCTTTTTGTTTGACTATGTAATTTCCATTGTAACTCTACTGTTGTTTCTTTTCATGAGCCTCATACATTTAGAGAAACCAGTATTAATCATATTTGGCAGCAAGTTATCTTAGATAAATTGCAAGCTTTAGACAAATCACATAGATTTGGTTGATTTGCCTCTTGAAAAGTCTACTTTTGTATCTATATAGTTGTATAAGATTATAACAATGGTACATGGTACTGTTCAACACTATAATGCATAATTAGTAATAGAAGGTTTAACTCAAAAGAATGGAATTGACAGTGATGAGACTTTTGCTCCTATTGCAAATCTTACCTATGTTCAAAGTCTTCTCAGTGTCACCTCTATCAAGGGTTGGTCTCTATTCCAGATGGATGTTAAAAATCCATATCTCAATGACAATATTACTGAGGAAATCTATATGGAGGCTACTCCTGGAGATACTGATATTTAGTGAAGTGTATCACTTACTTCAAATATTATGTAGATTGAAACAAGCTCATCCTTCATTACATTCCAAGTTTAGCTCAACCAAGAAATGTCTTTTCTTATAATCCAATCCCAATGGCCATGCTCTATTTGTTATATATATATATATATACTCGTGGGTATATTCTGCTACTATTATATGTGGATGACATGGTCAAAATTGACGATAACTATACCGACATTACAAAACTACAACCATATCTCAATCAACAATTTAAAATGAAAGATTTTTAATAACTTAGCTATCTTTTAGGCTTAGAGGTTGCTTCAAATTCCTCTAGTTATTGTCAAGCAAGACTGTAACATCTTGAATTTCCAGTACTGTTTTCAATTGAATAAATCGAGTCTTTCATTGACGCGTCTATAATGCTATTCTCAGAGTTGATCACTCGTGAGATAACTAAATTATCTGGGGAAGTCATTAAGAGATTTTAATGCAATGGACTTGAGAATTCAACCAGAAGTCGACTGCTCAACCGTGCTAGTCTGCAATGGTCATTACGGTATTGTCAAAATCGATCAAAGATCGGGAATATATCGATTCGACAAAGATGTGTGATCAAAGTGTGGGTGATTCCACATGATGTCAAAATTCTCGTCGAACGGCACTAGACCGATTTTTAGTTATTTTGGGTACCCTGTGCTCGTAATTGAAACTTTGAGATTTTCACGACCACCGAGAGTTACCAATGTATCGAGTGGGTTCATAGTGGCTAGAAGAAAATCGACCACGGATCATTTGCACTGAAAAGTTCTGAAAGTTACCTGGTAGCTTAGGTCACAGTAAAAACACGTCGAATGAAACTAACCGCAAATTTGAACCCAATTTCAAAAATTGAAAGTTCTGCAGTATCACGAGCTATTTTAGGAACGTCGACTCATCATCCGAAGATTTTTCAGAGATTCCGGGATTTTTACAGAAAATCGATACAGACGTTGTGGAAAATTAGCGAAAATTTGTACATGCCAAATTAAAGGAAATTTGAACTTCCAAGTTGAGCCTTTGAGTGTTAGGGATTTATAGGAAATTGTTCGGGATTTTTTTCATCGAAATCGGACCTCAATTTGAGGAATTGAGTAAAGAAATTGAATTTAATTGAGTGAAATTCGGTTTTGGACAAAGGGCTGGAAATTTTTGCATCAAAAAATTGATTTCATGGAAAATCCAACTGAAGAAAGAAATAAGGGGACATGAAGATAAGCTTGAAAGACTAGTTGGGCACCCTAATGATGAAATTGGAGATAACCATGGACTTTTCTCCCATTTCTTCCCATCCACTTCAATCTTTTATTTCTGCTTTGCTTTCTTCCTTTCTGTTTTCCCCTGCGAAGCTGCCATCCGCGACCGAGCCTGCTGCTTCTTCTCCACGCGCCTACCATCTTCGTTTCTTCATACGTCCAGCGAAGACCCCAGCTTCGGCCAGTCTTGCCTCCTTCGTGTCTTCAGCTGACCGCCAACACCGTTTGAAGATGGAGTCAACCATCCACCAGCTGAAGCTTCTCCGTTGACCGCAGCTCCTTCGTACATTGTCCAGCTCTGAAGATCAACGAACACCGCTGCAGCTGCCACGTTTGAAGCCATCAGCCACCGAAGAAGCCGCTGAAGTCAATCTCTCGGATCCCATCTCCACGGACGTTCTTCGCCAGCTCATCAGTCACGCCGCCCTCAGCCTCAACGAATTCGCTGCCTCTGTCTTTCCGCGCGACACCAGCTCACCAACGCCCATCTGCCGCCTCTGACCTTGCTGCCGACGTGAAGAAGCTGCTGCCGCGTCTCCTTCGTGCGCGCCAGTCAACGCTCAGCGTCAGCATCGTCGTTTCGTCCGCTACGCCTACCCCATCCACGCGTCCACGCCGCCCTCGCTGCTTCGGTTTTTCTTCCCAGCAGGCATCCACGAGCCCGCATGAATTCGGCCCAACAGTCCAGCGAATCCTCCACGAAGACAGCCCATGATCCAGCTTTGCTCGGCCCATCATCAGCAGTCTTCAGCCCACAAGTGCAACAGCCCAGTTTTTGAGGCCCAATTCCAGCTCACTTGAAGTCAGCCCAAGAAGCCAGCGAAGCCCACGAAAGTTCAAAGGCCGTTCAGCCCGCTTCAAGCCCAGCCCGTTTCAGCAACAAATCTCAGTTTGGGCCGAGATTTGTTAGGCTAAGTTTAAGCCCGGTCCAAGTCCGTGGGTGTCGTCACGAGCCCAAGTTTGGCCGCCGTTGCGTTGCCATCGCCGTGTTCCGGTCTTCGCTTTGCACAAGTGAGTTTTGCTTACTAATGCTTTCTTAGTTTGTTAATTATGCTTAAAGGTTGATTAGATTTAATTAAGTGCAATTAGGTGGTTAGATTAGAGTATATTAGTGATTATTAGATAATTGTGATGCATGTTAGGCAATTGAATTGTGCAATTAGCAAGTAGAGACATACTATTATTTATTGAATGCATCTCATGATTTTTCCCAACCCGTCTCAAGCTTCAATTAGGCATTACGGGCCTAAGTTGGATTTTTAGTAATTATCTATTAATTTTCGAAATTAATTTAATTATTTATTTATTTTCCGGAAATTAGGCAGGGATAGCTGACGACTGGAAATTATGGTGATTGATGTGGTGCAATCCGTTTATTTAATTGAGCTTATTTTGTGCTAAATTGAATTATTTGTGAAATTTGGAATTATTCTTTAATTGAATAATCTTTGGTTATTGATAATGCCAAAAATGTTTGAGTGGACTATAGAAAATGTGGGAGTTATGGAAATGAAAATATTATATTTTGGTTAAGGCCAACCGTGTGCCCACGCACGATATTTTATCAAGTATGATAAAAGATGAGAAGAAATTATGTGTGACATGGCTCAGCGACTATTACATCACTTTGGCATATAGGATGCCTTAGAGAATGCACGTAAATTGCCGAATATATATCAGGCCTGTGTGACGATAATTGATCATGCCTGTGTGGCGTAGAACATGCCTGCGTGGGCGTAGATCGTGCCTGTGTGGCCGTATTTCTGTGTGTCGAGTATCGTGCCAGTGTGGCCGAAAGTAATTGGAATGTTTGAGAGCATGCATATAAAGTGTTTATTGTACATCACGTTGGCAAAAACGGCGCCAGAGAGAGAAAGAATATACATGATTTACGGACATACGTGGTTCGGTGATGAAGGATATCATTGGCAAAAACGGCACCTTAAAGAATGCACGTAATTGTCTATCATATGCATCATCTTGGCAAAAACGACGCCTAAGAGCATTAATGTAGCTCTGTGACTAAGTATATTATTTGAGGTTATATAGTGTGGAGTGAGATGACCTAGAAATTATCCGACTAACATGTAATCGCTTAGGTCGATTGATCATTGCTTTGACTTGATGTCATGAACTGATTTATTGAATTGAAGTGACAGGAGAATGGTCTGATTGACATGTAATCGACTAGGTCGATTGATCGAGATATCGATCTGTAATGTGATTGCTTGGGTGTCTATTAAGTGGTGCTAATTTGCAGGTAGAATCTAAGGCCAAGGTAAGTCCTCTGACCCGTGTGTGCATAGGCAGCCCAAATAGCGTATTGGTTTACTAATCGAGTATTAGGGGGTAGAACTCGATGAGACGTGATCTCAATGGTTATTGTATAACCTTTTTAGGGCCCTGATGAGAAGCCCGAGGAGAAGAAACCTAAGAAAGAGAACCCTGATGTGAAACCAGAGGAGGATTACCTGTTGGATGATCCTGATGTTGAGCCAGAAGAAGATGAGGAGCTTGAAGAAAATGAGCTTAGTGAAGAGGAATCAGAGGAGGATCGGGATGATGATCCCGAGTACAATCTGGATGAGGACTATGATCCCATCTCGTTTTGTGTGAACTTTGTGTTTCTATGGATAGGTGTTAGGTCAGACTTATGTTGATAGTATTGTAAAATACTATGGGTTGTGCCATGTATAAAAGTAAGGTTGTGAATTTCATTATGAAAAATTATGGCTCTGCTTTTCTATCCCATTGCTTTACTATCTAGGGGTTTACAATTGCTTCCGCATGTGCTTATGAAAAGGAAAGAGTCGGCGATAAGTAGTCCTGGGATATCGTATTTAAAATCGACCAAGGTAAGGGACATGCGCGTGCCTGAGAATCGAGGCGTGACAAAAACTCACTAGTAACAAAATTGCTACAACTCTCACTAAGACTAATGCCAAATTTAATGACAAAAATGAGACTCCTCGTATGAATCCTACAAATTATTGCCAGAAGGTTGGCATTGTTGTATGTCTTCTTGTTTCTACATTGTCTATGCAGTTCACATTGTCAGCTAGTTCATGGTCACGTCATGTACACTCACTTTGCATCAATTTTTCAAATTCTTCGTTACATAAAGGGTACCTTATTTCATGGCCTTCACTTTTTTGTTCACTTTACCTTAGAGTTGACAACTAATTTTGATGTTGACAAATATAGTGATCCTCTTGATCGTCACTTCACTATAGGCTACTCCTTCTTTCTAGGAAACTCACTTATCTTAAAGTGTAACAAGAAACAAACTCTTATCAATAGATCTAGTATGAAAGCAGAATATCATCGTCTAGCTGTTATGCTTTCAAAATTACTGTATGGCTATTAGAAGACACGAGATTCCATCATAATGGTGGAACACTCATTTACTATGACAACTAGAGTGCTATCCAAATAACAAATAACGATGTTTCCATTAATATATCAAGCTCATTTAAATGGACTGTTGTTCCATACAATATCATGTGCTCCATGGTACTATTTCTCTCATCTCCACTTTATCGGTTGATCATACTATTGACGTCTTCACTAAAGCAGATCTGAGTGTTCTTCTACATCATCTTGAGTTTGAAAGATGTTAGAGATATATCTAGAAGATTTTCCATATCTCCCTTCTTTAATTGCGTGTGCCCTTTATCGATCTTAATTGATTGTAATTGAAAATATCTTATTACATTATATAGTCGTCTCATAATATATTTTTCATTATGGACTCTAAAAAAGTTACCCAAAATTCTCTCTTCTGCATTATTCTTTATCTCCAAACTTGATGCTTTCAAGATTCCAAACATCGTTTTTGTTTACTCACAAAATACTAAGGCCTCATTGTGATAACGCTGACTTTTCTTATTCGTTTTCTTGACTATTACAATGGGTGAAGAGAATATTATCCTTCCCCTAAAATTTGAGGCTTGTCATAATTTGACTCGTGGTTTGAATTTTCCCTAATCGTTCTGTTAAAATAAAAACAGCATCGAGAAGAGCAACTCGGGCTTAATGTTGGGTCTTACATCGTTCATCCACCAAAGTCGGCCACTCCTTGCGGTTCTTGCCAAGCCTGGTGATTATAACAAATGCAGGATTAAGATTTTTGATTACGTGTTGAAATTTAAATCTCGATCCCCCACTGCTCTAGGGTTTTGATCCATGTATATACACTACTCAATTACTTCACATTCGGCTACTTTTCAAGATGATATAAGTTTTGAATGGAGAAGATCCAAAACAGAACTCGCTGAAAAGAAATTAGTTCGATAAAACAGAATATTTCAATACACCACGAACACGCCGGTGGGTTTGGCCATGTGAAAAAATAAATTAACAAATTCGTGAAAATATTTATAATAAAAGGGTGATTTAGCATGAAAATAAAATATCATTCAACTTGCTTTTGCATGGATATTCCAAGACAAATTGGGTATTTAGCACCATAACTTATGTGAGTTTAGCATTTGATACAAAAAGTCGTTTGAGTCTTAAGTTGTAAAGAATATGCCGAGTGGGAAACAGATGTATGTTGATTTTAGCAAGGGAAGTAAACGTGCCTATGTCATCCATGCGATCAGCAGATCACCATAAATTCCACAAATTAAAAGCTGGCATTTATATCTCTATGTTCTTGGAAATTTCGGGAGAAAGGCAACCCACACCAATTCGCTAAGTCTTCATGTGGTGACAAAGAATTTTCCGATGGTGAAGGCCAATAATGATATAAAAAATTGATTAGATGAAGTAAATGGAAATGTAGCAGTGAAGTCAATAGCACATCGAGCAAAGTAAGGCCTGCAAAAGAGTGCTGTACAACTTTGCAGAACAACTTAAGCTTTTCCAAATGTTGAACATGTCAGTCTAGAGAATATCCAGGTAATTAATACGATTGTGATGGTTTTGGAATGGTGTAATTTGAGGTTATTTAAGTGTCGTGTTACTATCTTTCGGTCGATATTTTAGTGAAATCTCTATTATAGGAGGACTTTCTCGTAAAACAATGGTAAAAATTTAAGAGGAGTTGGTAGTTTACATATAATAATGACAAAATTTAAGAGAAGTTGGTAATTTATAATTTATCAGGTTATTAATAATTTTTTTATAGTGTTGGTAATTCTCTGCCAGTGGACCTGGCAAGCAAATTATTAGTCGTGTTTTTTAATTTTTTTTCACCAACACGTTTGGAAAATTGCCAGCAACTTCAAATTCCTACCGATACGGAATTTCTTTCGGTTTTTGATCGGACGGGACAGTAGAATTTTCCGCATAACTGAGTTCATGGCCGCTGCACAGCACACTCCCTTTTTCTGACTATGATTTTGAATTTTTAAATGGCAAGATCACCGGGTTTGTTGAATCAAATCTAACAGAATTTGATGTTTGCGATTTACATATGGAAACTATTACTCGCCTGTTATTTGAATGGGCAAGATAATCAAGATTGACTTGAAACTCGCAGTAGAGAAGAAGTTCATCTTCACGAGATTGGTTTGTGACTTCAATTCAACTTTCTTGACAGATTCCGAGTGTTATAACTTATCAGAAACTGATTCTTTGATGACTTGGCTTTTGTCTAGAAGATGATCCATCTCATTTTGAGCTACATCGACCAAGTATCATAGTTCGGAAGGGTTGAAGAACCCAAGTTCATGTTTCTTAACTGAGAACCTTTTTTATTAATGTAGATCTTTTTCATCTTCATCAGTGTTGAAGTTATCTTTGGGTTAAAAGCACTTAATGGACAAACAATACCGCGTAGACATGGGCCTGCAATGGGCACTTGGGATTCTAAAAATATCGAATCCTTTGTACATTGTGCATTGTACCGTCGGCAAGAATTACACAATTCTTTGCTGGGAATTTGGTAATTAGCAATTACATTCTTTGTTCTGTTTTTAGAGCTATGTATAGTGACTTTAGAAGCGCCTCCTACTCCAATTATATTGCAGCCATTTATATTATATATATTTGGATCCACTAGAGTAAATTTGAAAACTTTATTTACTACGTCCAATATAGGCTTATAACCAATCGTATAATACTGAAGCAAGTTTTCACTATACATGAGTGGACTTGTGGGTGATAATTTTGTGTGTACACTTTTGGACATGCTGATCCTGCTGTTCAGGAAACGAATTGAGTGGGAGTGGAGTTGGTAAAGAGGAGCAGCAAACCAGTATGTGTCTGATACAATTTATCTCAAGAACTTGGTGTTAGACATTAACAAGAGTTTCAAACCCGAGCCTCTTATCTTCGCACCAGGGGGAAGCCATAATGCACTTTGGTCTAATGAATACTTGGCCAAGACCCAAAATCCTCTGATGCAATTGCTCTTCACATCTACAATCCTGGACTGGGTGCCTTCTTTAGCTACCGTTTGACAACTTATAATCATCTTGGATCTTAGGCAGTTTTTCAAGTGAGTAGGAGCTGATCAGCACCTCATCAAAAAGATTCGTAATCGGACATATCTTGATGGCATAGTTAAGATATTTAATAAGCTACGGAACACAATTAAGTGTACTTCAGCTACTTCAGCAGTAGCGTGGGTTGGTGAAGCAGGAGGAGCTCTCAACAGCAGCCACAGGTGCATTTGTGTACAGCTTCTGGTACTTTTCCTGATGCACCGATGAACTGGATGGTCTTGATCTTGTTCTGCAGAAATAGTGATGCTACACAGATGCTTTTTGTGTGTGGAAAACAGGTATCTGGATCAGATAAGCATTGCATCTACTTTTGATACGACAACGTACTGCAGACAGTTACTGGGATGTGTAAATTGTGGTTTCCAAATGCAATTTCCAATGATCCAAATCCTGACTATTACAGGTTATAGTTGAATTCCTCCAACGATTGTTAAGTTCCTAAAATCAGCATTTTCAAGCTGATTGGTGGGGGCATCTCTTCTTCTCTCATGGTTTATTAGCGTGTCCTTGTTGTTAAATCCTTTTCTGGCACTTCTACTTGAAGGGTGCAATAAATTTGTTTTGGCTACACCTTCCTCAAAGTCCTAAAACCTACATATTGATGCAATTTGCCAGTACATTTAGAGACCAAGCATACACATAAGCTTAGTTAGTTATTCCGCACTCCCTTTCTCTGTCAGCATGTTATTGAAATAAGACATTAGAGGCTGATTTCTTCGTTGCAGTGCGCACTGCTTTGGGTGACGACTCATGGGGAGAAATGTTCTGGGAGGGAGCTACTCCAGATCAAATAAGATCCATGCCTATGCTCATTGTGCAATAGCCTCCGTAAGGTTGTTCTGCATATTAGTCGGCTAAAGAACCAGGCGTATCCTTTTGCATTTGCTATCTGATCCGAAATACCAATATTGCAGAAAGGGGTCACATTAGTGATGATAAAGCTGGATGGCAGCTCTAGTTTTGAGGTGATGGATGATGGTAACGGAACAACCGCAGGGCACCACAGACTCTGCTCTCACATAATGAAGGAATTTGGCTTCCGAGAGATCTAAAGGAGAATACCATTTGAGTTACACCACTGAATTTGGATGAAATAAAATATCTGCATGGCTAGACGGTGCTGCTTTATGGTGAGATAATTGCTCTGGAACCTAAATATGTGAATTCATCAAGTTCAATTTTATTTGCTCACATGCCATAGTATGTCATTCCTGCGTGGAATGGATATGAAGATCTTACCGGATTAGTTTCCTACTGAAATTGACTGAAGAAGATTGAAAATGCAATTTTTTCCTTTTCAAATATCTTTTATTCCTAACGGCGTGTCCTACTACAGACCTAATATGCAATCAAATCTTCCTATCTGTGTATCCAAAGAGAAAGCACCACTGTATATCGTAGAACTTAGCGGCAACAAAGGTGTACAAGCAACAGGTCACATTGAGATCGACATGCTAAATCATTGAACAGACCTAATTGTTGCCTTGTCTCTTCCTATAAAAAAGTTTCTTTTGCTTGGCGCCGACAATCACTGTTTAGTTTTAACAAGGACGAAAAAGCTAGGAAGGACATGTTCTCTTCCCCTGATCCAGCACATTATAGTATATTTTCAAGCTATGCTAACGGAAATCGCCACTGTTTTCCCATTTTCCATTTGCTCATCTTGTTTTACGCTGGAACGAGCCTATTTTTTGGACTTAAGTCATAATAAGGAAGACGTACTCCACTTAACCAGAAAGGCAATCGGTGTTTCGGGAGATCACATTTCAACTCTGTAGCAACTCCTCTATGGCACCTTCAGACAGCTAATTAAGGTGAGTGGACTTTATATTATTTGGACATATTTCTCAAATCCTCTCGTTCCCTTGGTCTACCTGCGATCATTCACGCTTCTTTTCGCGTCCTCTCTCTATCTGTAACTGACAGACTTGTCGAATCCGAACATGAGACATCTCTTTATTATGTCACATCTGAAACCAACTACGACATGTTTATTAAACAAATTACACAACATAACATGCGTAACATGTTTCTTAACTCCAAGAGAACTCCTCGCCATCTTTTAGAAAAAAAATGCAAATGATGAATAACAAATGAGGACACATTTGATCGTCGAGGAAGATCTTCTTGTAAAACAGGGATGATAGACGCCAAAAATGAGTTGTTGGGATGTTCAGTGTGTGGGGATGGGGCAATCACATGTTTGGGGATTGCTCAAGAGCCTCGAAACCTGCTTGACGACCTGTTTCACAAGTACCCCTTCATGCCTGTCAATTGTCAATAAAATTGAAGTAAGCTATAAGTAGTTTAAGAAGTTTCCAGTAATAGAATCAAATTGAGGTTCTGGTACCCATTGGCAATTTTCTCCGATTCCCATCCTTTGGAGGACCCAACGTCCCAAAGATCTCGCTCCCGCTGATCATAAGTACTTTGATCAACCACCTCCTTATGTCAATGCATGCACTTTTTTAAACAATGAAGATACACCTTGCATGTCTGAGGACTTCACTTTATAGAAGATAGGCAATATCTCTTGTTCCTTTATTTTATTGCATTCAACCATGTGAGCCAGCTCATTGAGGCACCAATGAGAGGAAGCATAGTTTTCAGAGAGAATTGAAATGGATATCTTGTATTGGTTAATGGCATTGTAGATCTCATGAGTAACATCTTTAGCTACAAGAAACAGATCATCATTTTTAAACACTTTGATTCCAGCAGCCACAAGGTTGATGTAGAGGCAAGCAGCAAAGCCGCGTCTAGTATCAGGACCACAAAAGGATAAGAACACTTCGCTTCTTTTCTTCTCCGAAAAGTAAATCCATAAAGACATCCAAATTAACTTTTGAAAGCCACGAAGTTGGTCTAGGTCAGAAACCACACAAACCATGCATGCGGTTTCTCTGTGGGAGTTGAACGGAGGCCAAACTCTCTCACGATGAACAAAGAGAATACTTACAGATGGTAGGCGCTTCGCTCAACTAGAATGGAAAGATACCTGATCTTATGTGGTAATTAGATATCAAGATAAGAAAAGTAGGGAGCTGCTCGATCCACACTGTCCTCAATTCACTTGAAACCTTTGCGAGAACCATTTTCAGCAGACGCCCCTCATGCCTGCCCACATATGAATGTGTAAAACCAAAGTTCGGTATGCAGTTTGATTCCTTCCTTCCCCCGCTGGATTGGTCATTCCATTTTTGAATACATACGTACGTAGATACAAACATACCGATTAGCAGTCGTCTGTGATATCCATACTCTAATCCTCACTACAGAAGTCAGCGCAAGCTCCCATTTTAGCACTTCTTTTGAGCTGCACTGCCTGTCATTTTTATCTAGAGCCTTTCCAAAGATACCACATCGGTCAACAATATCACAGACGTCAACCTTATAGAGTACAGAGAAGACTGACTTAGGTACTTAGCGTGGCAATTTATAATCTCAGTGAGCTCGCAGAAGCACGATGCACTCTCCGCATAACTACTGGAAAGGATGGGGATTCCTACGACCCTTGATGGTCCGGAGAAGCTCCGGCTCAATCTGCTTGCCGACCGGGAGCTGGCCATCGTCCGTGAAAAAGTGGACCCCAGCATCTACCAGGATGTCTTCCCGTGGACCCCAGCATCAGCAGGATGTACATGGCTAGACCGACTAGTACAACAACGATGGCTACAGCGGCTACAATTGCGAAGGCATCCATATTCTTCTCTTATTCAAGACTCGAAGCCCTCAAGACTCAGGTCATTGCTTGTGTGCTCGGCCTCTGCTTTGCCTCCATGCTTCCAACATTCGCACCACAGTGGAAGACAAAGTAGGAGACGTAGCCATTTTTCTCCTCTCCCCTCTGTTATTGTCGCTTCTGTTGTCTTCTGGCAAATTCCTCCCATTTTCTTTCTTTTGTTTTGTTTTAGCCAGTCCGAAATTGACCGCCCCGTTTTGGCAAATAATGAGGAATTTTCTTGTTATGTGCGCGATTCACAGAAAAAAAAAATTTGTGCGATTGGATTCGATTTATCGTCATTTACCGTAACAACTGTTTTTTTGTGGTTAGATTTATCTTACTTTATCTTCTCTTTTATCGTGTATTTAGAGATCAAATGAAGTATTCTCATTTTCTTATCATCTATACTCATTTTGTTGTGCATGTCACTAGTTGCCACGTGGTCGGTGCCATAACATTTTGCTGGCTTTATTATCGTCCTATAAAAATTTTCCTCAAGCTATTTAAGTGGCATTCCATCGTTGGTGGAAGCCCAAATCACACTTCTGTACTTCACCCATCCCAAACGAACTCCATGGATGAGATCTCCATTGATTTTCCTTTTCCTTAGGGAAAATAGAGTCATCATTCTCCTTGGTACTCCATGTTCTTAGATTGTCGTTTAAGCTTCTACTCTTGTTGACCTTATTCATTACGTATTCCGTCTTTGATTGACTCGGCCGAAACCTTTTGATTCTAAATAGTTTGTTACCATATCATCCGAGACAATGAGAAAAACATAGACGAGTAGGGCAAATTTGTCGCTTGCCCAAGGAAAGACCATTTGACCCGACCATAAAGAGGTCCGATGCATTATTTTTTTTAATTTTTTTTCGGCCCATCTTGATTGAATATTCAAGTTTTTTTTTTTTTGGTCGGAATTGAACATTAAAGTTTAAACCCCTAAAAAAAAAAAAAAAAACCGGGAAAAAAAAACCGCCCTGAGAATGTCTGCCTCCTTCACGGCCCCTTCAATCCTCCCTCAGCAGCTGCTCAAAGTTCCTCTTTTTCTTTTGTTTTTACTCGCTTTCTGCGTGTCCTTTCCCGGATTATACTTTTGAATTGAGATTGAGGAATTCGCGCTGTTCACTGTTCAGAATCTGAGTGGAATAAGAGGGTGTTGGGTCGACAGATAATTGGGCAAGAAGTTGGAAACTTCGTGGTAAAATCAGGTCCTAGGAAGATATCTTTTGGCAAGGCATGCAAGAGGCTCTTCTATCTGGGAGCGATACATACAGCAATATGTCGTACATCAATATGTTAATGTGTATAAAGTGTTATGTCGATATCAGTAACACATTTGACTTTTTCCACTAACATTCCCAAATGTTATGACACTCGTGCTTAAGTCTAATCCAAGCCCATTTCCCATCATATATCATAAACAATTAGTGAAAAGGAGGAGAAAGTTCAAAAAGAAGAGAGACACCGGATGCCAAAAACTAGGAGTCCGACGTTAGTTTTCCACAAGACAAACAATGTTACACTTGTAAAAATGCTCCTGGAATTTCGGCTTATGGAGTTGGATGACTTACCAGTTTTCTCATCATTAATATATGTTTTGGCAAGAGCTTTCAAGATATTCGGGCAGATTTTGTGTTTCTTTCTATGTTGATATATGTACAGTGGTATGACAATGCCCTTTTAAAGAAAAAGTTCCTCATAATAAATAATATGACTTTGCCTGATCAGCAATTCCTCCAACTATACAATGTATTTATTCAGTTTCACTTTACTTCGGGATGCAACATTGTCCTCTCAAAGTCCAAAACTCCGAAAGTCATAAATGACAGTGTCGAGATTGCCCAAGCGATAGAACTTTCAGATGCAATCGATAATGCTGGGGCAATGTTAGTCCAAGAGGTTATTCACGGTTGATAGTTCGTCCTCCCCCAAAGCTTACTTTCATGCTTATAGGCTTAAAGATTCTATTTTCGCACTTTAAGTTTACTTACCTCTGTTAAAAAAGGAATGGATAAGATTGTAAAAGGATTGTTCAGGATTTTGAAGGAAAAGAGCTTTCCCGTAAGAGGGAGTGATTGCTCAAAGGGAAGAAATAGGTGGGAGACCTACCCTGAGGTGGGAGACCCAGCAATATTACCTCCATATTCCCTTCTCTTTGGAGAGAAAAAATTAGAGAGGGGAATTAGGGGACCTCACAGTGATGAAGATAAACACCATGTCAAGATTTCAACTTTAGTTAATGCCAAGTAGGTAAGTATAACAACCTTCTGCACATGGGGTGAGTAAGCGTGGATGAAAATCCCATAGCAGCCGTACAGCAAAGTCTACGGCCCTGCATGTTTTCACTTCTCATAAGTGTTTATAAACACTTTTTTCTGTTTTTTTGTTCCAGGGAACAAAAAAAGAACAGAAACGCGTTTGTTTGCATTTCTGTTCTTTTTTTGTTTTTTTGTTCCTGGAACTCAAAAAGAACAGAAACGAGAAACAAAAAAAAAATTGTTTCTCGTTCCAGAAACAATTTTGAAGAAACAATTTTTTGTTTATGTTTCTTCTTCTCTCTCTTCTCTTCTCTTCCTCTTTTCTTCTTCTTCTCTTTGGCCGGTTGCCGGCCTCGGCCATGGCCGGTCGTCGAGGGCCGGCGACGCCGGCCTCGGCCATGGCCGGCCGTCGAGGGCCGGCGAGCCTCGCCGTGGCCGGGCGAGGCGCCGGCCCCGTCGGCCGTCGCCGGAGGCCGGCGACCGGCCGAAAAAAAAAAATAAAAAATAAAGGAAAAAATGAAAAATAAAAATAAAAATATTGAAAAATTGAAAGAAACAAAAAAAGAACAAAAATTTACCAAACGTGTTTCTATTCATTTTTTATTCCTGGAACAATTTTACCAAACGCATCTTTTTGTTCAAAAAGTGTTTCCGGAACAAAACACTTTTTTTTGTTTCTGTTCCCTGGAACAAAAAAACAATGTAAACATTACCAAACAAATTTTACATAATGACTACCCGCTCTCGTACCTCAGTTATGCGGCAAAGTCTATTGATCGAAGGAAAAGAGCTTTCCTATAAGTGGGAGTGATCATATTAAAGGCTATTGATTGATTTTTTTCCTTCCTTTTTTTTTTTTTTTTTGCCCTTGTCCGAGGCATCAGCTATTTGTAATGAAATTCTGAAAATATTTCACCATTTTGCAGGTATAGCGTCAACCTGATGACTTTGTTGGAAGGATAATTGCTGATGCTATTCGAAGAAAGGATTGGACATGATGGAGTAATCTCTATCGAGTCATCCTCGTCTTCTGAAACCTTTGTACTATTCGAAGAAAGAATGAAGGTGGTGATTTTGCTTTAAGTTGGAAATAATATGGAGTTGGATTATTGTCTCCTCGCAAAATGTGGAGAGAATGTTATTCATTTCTTATGCTCTTTCGCGAGCTCTATCTTCTAAATTTTGTCTCCTAAAGGGATAAAGTCTTCTAGTTTGATGCATCAACAGATCCTGAGCTCATTGAATGCATACCCATCTTTCAGTTAAAAATTCCCCTTTATAATGGCTCTACCCTCTGTCATCTCACCATGGAGGTCTAATGATGAAGCTCTTTTTCCTCAAGTTTCTTCCCTCCTTGGATGCAACCTGTCATCTAGAATATTAGTTAATAGCCCTAGTATCTCTTGCCGATCTGCAATGCAGAATATATTTGAATATTTAACATTTCCTCTCATTTGCATCCTTTCGTAGTAATTCTTTACCAACAGCGTGCCCGCTGACACTAAAATCTCAAGTGGTCCTAAACCGACCAATTTGGTTCGATTTCCAGATGGTTCTTCCTTGGACAACCACTATGTATATGTTGTTTCTCATAGAAGGTACGTATCCACTTAATATAATAACCAAACGTTTTTCTCTTAATAAAAGGGAAAGAAAAACAAATAAAAATCAAATAAAAAGGAAAAAGGCTTTGCAAAATGATCTAGAAAACAATCGATATAGTTTGATTCCTTGCCTCAATTAGTAGTACCTTTAGAGTCCACTTCTTCCCCATACTACGAGTGAAAGATAAAACAATGGAACTGGTGACATGTTCAGTATTTTTTTTTTTAACAATTTATCGGTAATATTCAAGACGAAACTGAAAATATTCTTAATAAGCAAGGCGTTTTTACAATTGGTGAGTTACAGGTAAAATTATAGGGTTTCACAGAGATTTTTCCAATTTGTGGTAAAATTTGGTTGGAATGAGCAATTAGTTTTGCGTTTTCATTTGTTCTTGTCATCTTACTCACGTGCGTGAGTGAAATGAGTTGTGCCACTCCGGCGTGTCTGCATGTGGGTGTGAAATTTGAAATGGGAGATAGATTAGGTTTTTTTTTTTGCAGTTTTTAAGAAATAAAAAAAATTATAAAAAAATTGTTTGGCCAGAGTGGGCAGTTTCGCACCTAAAATTGGAAATCTAACTGAAATTCACCAATTCTAATTTTATATAACCGGAAACCAGACCAATGCCTCCGAAAATTGCCTAGAATCAGTTCGAACAGTTTCTTTTGCTTGCTTTCTATCTGAACTCCATGGGTTAAATCTCCATCAATTTTCCCATTTTCTTTCTTTTACGAAAATGATTGAACCGGTGCATCTCGTTTTCTCTGCGGTTCATCTTGATTGAATCGGCGGCTTCTATAAACATCAAGTGGGAATAGCGGCCCCCGATGTTAAAGCCTTAAACCCCTCGAAAAACCCAGGAAGGAACCGCCCCTGAATATGTCTGCCTCCTTCACAGCATCTTCAATCCTCCCTCAGAAGCTGCTCTTTCCGATAAGTTCCTCTTTTTCTTCAGTTTTCCCTCAAATTCTTCATACGCTTTTACGAATTATACTCTTTGGGTTGAGATTGGAGAATTAGGGCGCCGTTCCCTGTTCAGAATCTGAGTGGTAACAAAAGGGTATTGTGTCTACGGAGGAACCGGCAAAAAGTTGGGAACTTTGTGGTAAGAGCGGGTCCAAAGAGGGTATCTTTCGGCAAGGAATGCAGAGAGGCTCTTCGATCTGGGATTGATAAATTGGCTGACGCTGTCTCTTTACTGTCGAACCTAGATGTGTGTGGATGCTTCTATTTCTTCTTCTGAAATTCCTTGTTTCTGTTATTTTGATTTTGGAGCTATTTGTTAATCTGATTATTTATTTATTATGTGGGGGTCGAGCTGGAATTAGTAGTTTAGACAGAGTAAGAGATATCGTGTTTTTTGCTTATTAGTTGTGAGGGAGGGAGCTGGCTGGTCTAATTTTGTGCAACGTTTGGAGTTGGGATTTATTTTGATGGCGTATGTACAGAATCATGGTCTTCTAGCTCGAGTTTAGTGTATGAAGTTTTTCTTTTGTCGCCCGGGGGGGGGGGGGGGCATTTTTATTCCTACATTTCGAGCTGACTGTCCTGTCTTGCTTTCCAGATTCCATTGTTATTCTTTTTTTCATTTTCTTTTTTGTTGCTTCGGTCCTTACTCTTCTCCACGGACTTGAAGTAATTCGCAGAGTATTCTTATATATCCTATTCATGGAAAATAGTTATTTGACACCGCAGGTGCACAAGTGAAGTGTTTTGGTGGGAAATAATTATAGATAGAACGCGGTTCCATCGTTACAAGAAGAAATTTCTTCAATGTATGAATATTGTACAGTACGATTCATAAGATCTATGCAACTTCGTTTAGGGTATGCTAATCTAGAGGTATGACAAGTGCTTCTCAAATCCTTTTCTGGAAGTGTCTATTTACTATTTTCTACAACCCAGCAATATAAATTGCTCCCACAGCATGTCGTGAAAAATACTTTTTACTGAAATATTTCGGCATTTGGGGATCACTGGGACCTGATTTTGGCCAACAACACCCCTAAGGATTTGTTGAGTAAATAAAGAAGGTAGACATTACCAACAAGTCAGAAACAAAATCAACGCCACGTGATTCGAGCATGAAGAAGGAAAGAAAAAAGAAAAAAGGAAATATGTCTCGCGTGCTATTGCAGCCAAAGACAAAATGATCCAATAGAAAAAAAAAAGAAAAAAAAAAGAAATGCAACAGAAAATTCAAAATTGAGCGGGGGAGGTTCTACCTGGTGCAGTCAGTAAACAAGCGAAGTCTCCGGAAAATGTGAATTTACAAATTCGCCCCCTGAACAGTAAAAGGATCGATCTGGCTTCCTTTACAGAGAGCTTTTAGGGTGCGTTTGGGAACCACTTCCCAAAGCCCCTTGAGAGTCCAAAGCCCCTTGGGCCAAGTAAAAGGTGTTTGGCAAAAAATTTTGAACTCTTATTCTCCAAATGCCAGCCTTGTGAAGGCTGAAAGCCCAAGGCAGGTCCTCCCCTGCCTTGGGCTTTCGACTTTTTCGGCATGCCCGCGTGGACACTGTTCATCTTTTTTTTTTTTTTTTCCAAAATTATCCTTACGGATTTTTTGTTTTGCCGTCTTTTGCCCTTGTGAGGACACTATTCATCTTCACCACCTGTTCTTCATGACTGCGAGGGGCCGATGACGGCTAGAGGGACGCCGGCGTGATCGCGACAACCTAGGCGATCGTTGTCGGAGAGTCGGGTGACCTCCGCGAGTTGCGGTGACTCAACGACCATGGCAAGGGGCCGCCCCGGCGAGTCGCAGAGGCCCAAATCTGGGTCCTCACGGCTCAGATCTGAGTCGGCGACGGCCGATCGGGGTCGCGCGACCCTTGCCGAGGTCCCCCGACCTCAGGCGAGGATTGCGTAGCCTCGGCGACGGCCGATCGGGTCGCGCTACTGCCGGAGGTCGAGGCGGCGCCGTAGCCGAGGCTATGGTGGAGGTGGACGATGACGGGGTCGACAGCGCAGGCGGGGAAGGAGAGGAGGAGCTCGAGGAAGGTGAAGAGGGAGGGTCGTCGAGGGTCTAGGGGCTGGTCTCATTGGAGTACTAGTGGGCGACGGGGAAGGAGTGGGTCAGGGCGAGCCAGTGGCAGTGGACCTCGAAGTCGGTGCTCCGGTAGGAGGGGACCAAGAGGAGCTTGACGTAGGGGGCGGCGACCCCGTGCCATAGGAGCTAGGAGGCCGGCAGCGGCGGCGGCATGGGGGCGGTGAGGTTGGGGATCGCGGGCGAGGGTCTAGGTTGAAGAAGGAGCTGCGCATCGTGCGGCACCTGGGAAAATGACCAAAAGAAGACTTTGATTTTTACTGAAATTTCATTAAAAAAGAGTCTAAACTTGAATTTTATTTTAGATTATAAGTTATAAACTATTTTGATGTGAATTTAACTAAAATTTTAAGTACATAATGTATGTATTTATGACCCACACTAGTTAATTTTTTTTTTTCTTTTGGTAATTTTTTTTTTTTATCATAAAAGTCATTTGTCCCCCAAACACTATTTTGTTTAAAGGTACTTCACAAAGGGCTTTCAAATTACAATTTACCAAACACAATTTGCATTTTGGAAAACACCTTTAACTCAAAGGTCTTTGCATTTTTCTAAAGGCTTTCCCCAAAAGTCTTCCTAAATGCACCCTTAGTCAAAGCAGTTGCGGTGGACCAAAAAGTGCCAGAGGACAATCCTTTGATGCTGCCGCATACTAGTAATTCTCATTCAAGTTTGAACTCTAAAATGCAATATAAGCTTCTCGTGCATAAAAGGGAGGTGCTCAATGTAGTAATTACTCAAACTTCTGTCGATGCACGTTTGCTCTACCAGCGATACTCTTAAGTTACCAAAAACACTTCACAATTGTCACTCATTTGCGACTTATTTCACCTCTAATTGCAAGAGTAAATCTCAGTGCTGAACATATTCAACAAGCATATCCTCAAAGCTCAAATTGTTCATTAAATTCCTTGCATAGGGTCACAAGAGAATTATTGTTCAGCAACAAATCCAGGGAAGACCTAACAATAATATTCATAGCTCTGAGAGCAAATATTCCGCATCCAATGTACCAAAAACAAAGTTGCAACTCAACTGTTGCTGGGCAACGGCCTTTTAAACTATGAACAAAAAGGAGCAAACAGAACAAGTTAGCCTTTTTGGTGGATCCAGCAAAGTATAGAAAACTGAAGCCTGAAATAATGGGGATGGTCTTCATCACCATGCCCATCTGGTGGTCTTGCAGGACCTACAACTCCGAGCTGTCAAGAAACGAAACATGTGATCACGATGTTTCTACTTTGGCAAAGGACAAGTTAAACTGGTTAACTTTGCAGTATAGCTAGTTTCTAATACCAAATGCAACAAAATTTCAAAATTTGGGAGATGACAAACTAGACAGGTAAAGTTCTAGATGTCATCTATGATTATAATCCAATAGAGTTTCAGTGTTTAGAGGTTGCAAGCTACTGGAGTTGTCAGAATTGAACATACTTTCGATGTCTAAAAGGTGAAAGTTATGAGCATTTTCTGTGACCTATATGCAGAAAAGCTTTTGAATTTCTACAGATCAAGATCACTGGGTTTGTCAATTCAAATCTAACATAGTTTTGATGTTTCCAATGTAGAGATGAAAACAATTATTCACCTATCAATTGCACGGGCAAAGATAATCAAGATTGACTCGAAACTAGCAATGCTCTGATATTTAAAGAGATGAAGTTCATCTTCCCACACCTATCACTGACTTCAATTGAAGTTTCTTCATAGAGATGAAGATCATTAAAGTCATGTGAATTTGTCAAGTACAATAGTAGTAGCTCCTCATTTTATCGTAATTGCTCGCCAACGTTTTCTTATATAATTTCCTCACTAGCTCAATCCGTTCATATAAGCTTGGTGAAGAGAGTCTATCGGTTGAATCAACCCCATGTATTTTTGGATTATCTTGAAGAGCTTCACCAATGGGCTCCCTAGATCACTATTGATATTAAATAATGAAGTTGGTATAGCATCTTGCAAACTTTAATACTTAGCTTTCTATGAATTAATGTCACCTGAAAGTAGATATATACTATTATTGAAAAATATAGTCCTCACCTGTTGAAAGTACATGTCTTCAAAGGTAAATTTTCTAGCAGATTGGATCTGTTCTTGCATCAAATTCAACCCCCTCCACCTATAGAAAATGGCAATTATTTGACTTGACTATCAAAAGGCACAACTATTAAGGAAAAGAAATAAGAATCAATTAAGCATCTAAAATCTATCAAGCGAGAGGCATAATGCCAGCAAGCTCAGGTGAAAGAGCTCTCAATAGAATAGGCAGTGTGCTACAAGTGCACGAGAACATATAATTACTAAGGAGAATGAGCACGATTTATTTTATCTCTTATAAGGTCACATGTTTAACATGAGAGATGTTAACATAAACGCATGCAGCTCATGAGGGTGCATGTCGCACGGTTGCCGCATGTGCGAAGTCTGTATGAAGGATACTGCTATTTTGTAGGTGCGTGCATAAATAGAAAAGTCCAATCTCTTTGTCTTGGTCGTTCTTTTCCTTTCTAAATTGGTTAGGGCTAATTTAGACTAATAAAGCTTTCAAGGACATTTGCACGATTAGTTAGTAACTTGAATGTGTCAAAAAGGGAGAAGGAACTGTTTGATTATGTGAAATGGAGAATGAGAGGCTTTATTTTGGGGGTCTTTTTGTGAAATGGTAAGTGAGACACAGCCAAGTATAGCAGAGAGTTCAAGAAATGAAGGATCTTCTTTGTACCACTCTACTTTCTCAAAGGGAGATGGCTATGACAGTGATGGCTCTGAGTTTGCACCCTTATGAGCTGTAGGCATTTATATTAGCATCTCTCATACTGAACATGTGACCTTATAGGAGATAAAATGAATCACGTTCATTCTCCTTAGTGATTATATGTTCTTTCGCACTTATAGTACACCGCCTACTCTATTGAGGGCTCTGCCACCCAAGTTTACTGGCATTATACCCATGCTTGATGGATTTCAAGTGCTTAATTGAATTCTTATATGTTTTCCTTATTAGTCATGCCTTTTGATAGTCAAGTCAAATAATTGCCATTGTCTATAGGTTGGGAGGGCTTTGAATTTGATACAAGAATAGATCTAATCTGCTGGAAAAATTTACCTTTGAAGACATGTTGTACTTCCCAAAGGTGAAGACTATGTGTTTTGATAATAATATATATCTACTTTCAGGTGATATTAATCCATAGAAAGTTAAGTATCAAAGTTTGCATGATACTGTACCAACTTCATTATTTAAAATCAATAGTGATCTAGTGAGCCCAATGATGAAGCTCTTCAAGAATCCTAAAATACATGGGCGTTAATTCAGCCAATAGACTCTTTCTACCAAGTTTAGATGAGTGGATTGAGATAGTGAGGAAGTTGTATAAGAAAACATTGGCAAGATCCAAGCTCTTGCAGCATAACGACTACTCTATTGAGGGCTCTTCCACTTGAGCATGTTGGCACTATACCCTTGCTTGATAGATTTCATGTGCTTAATTGATTCTTATTTCTTCTTCTTCCACTCCACTTCTTCTCCTCCTCTTCCTCCACCTCCCCCTCTTGTTCTTCTTTTTCTTCTACTCTTCTTCTTCTTCTACTTCTCCTACTCCTCCCCCGGCCCCTCCTCCTCCTCCTCCTCCTCCTCTAATTTTTTTTATCTTTCATTTGTAATTTTAGTGGACTCAAATTATTTTCACACTTACTAATGTAGATTTTAACATCAAGTATAGACAAGTCGCTTTAATAAATTTTTATAAATCAAGGCAAGTCTGTAAGATTATTCAAGACAATAAACAATTATGTATTAATACCACACAAGCCGTATGGATACCACACAGTTGCTGCATGAGTGCCACACAGGTTGCCGCATGTGCAAAGTTTGTATGGAGGATGCTGCTATTTTGTAAGTGCATGTACAAGTAGAAAAGTCTCATCTCTCTGTCTTGGTCGTTCTTTTCTTTTCTAAAATGATTAGGGCTAATTTAAAATAATAAACCTTTCAAGGATACTGGCACGATCAATTAGTAACTTGAATATGTCAAAAAGGGAAAAGGAACCGTTTGATTATGTGAAAAAGAGAATGAAAGGCCTTGTTTTGGGTGTTCTCCTTCTGCTCCTCCTCCTCCTCCTTCTTCGTCTGCTCGTCCTTTCTCCTTCTCCTCCTCCTCCTCCTCCTCCTTCTCCTCCTCCTTCTCTTCCGCTTCTCCTCCTTCTCCTTCTCCTTCTCCTCCTTCTTCTCCTCCTCCTCTTTCTCCTCCTTCTCCTCCTGCTCCTACTCCTGCTCCTTCTCCTTCTACTTCTCCTTCTTCTTCTTCTCCTTCTTCTGCTTCTTCTGCTCTTCTCCTCCTCCTCCTCTACTTCTTCTTCTAATTTTCAATATCTTTCATTTGTAATTTTTGTGGACTCAAAATATTTTCACACTCACAAATGTAGATTTTAACATTGAGCATAGACAAGTCGCTTCAATAAATTTTTGCACTTCAATAAATTTTTGTAAATCAAGACGAGTCTGTAGGATTATTCAAAACAATAAACAATGATGTATTAATACCACACAAGCCGCACATGAAAAGATGGAACCAGATAGTTTTCTATTGATATTGTATGAAGAAGAGAAATTACGTATTCTCTTTTTCGTAGTGGCTTGTTCTACTCCATAAGAAAACTAATACGTTGTAAAATAACCCCATTTTCATATCCAAAGAAAAGTACAATCAAATATTATAGAAATTGAGGGCAACAAATATGTACAACTTTTTCAACAAGTGACATGAAGATTGACATGTTGAATCATTGAATAGATCTAATTGTTGCCTTCTCCATTCCTAAGGAAAAGCCCCTCTCAACAACCTTAGCTAGGTATCAAATGGCTTCTTTTCCCATGCATGCATGATCAGATTTTAGTATTAAAAAGACAAGAAAGTGAAGAAAGGAGATATTATCTTCCAGTTATCTAGCACAATGTGGTATATTTCAAGTTATGCGAATGCGAATTGCAGCTGTTTCCATTTTAGTTTTTTCATCTTGTTTTATGCTTGTACGAGCTCAACTAGTTTGAGTAAGGAAGATGTACTTGACTTAATTAGATGGCAATCTGCATTTCGGGGATCACATTTTACTTCCACTCAATAGCAACTCCTTTATGGCACCTTCAGATAACTAATTAAGGTCACTGGACCTTCTATTGTTTGGACAATTTTCTCTTTGCCTTTTGTTCCCTTGGTCTCCCTGCACTCATTTACACTTCTTTCTATGTACTCTCTCTCTCTCTCTCTCTCTCTCTCTCTCTCTTTGTGACAAAATAGACTTGTAAATCCGAACATGAGACTCGCTCAAAAAAAAAAAAAAATCCGAACATGAGACATCCATTAGCCATGTTGCATTTGAATATGAAAGAATTTCTCACCATTCTTTAGAAAATTAATTCAAATGATCAACAATAAATGATGACATGTTTGATGTTCTCGGAAAATCCTCTTGTAAAACAGGAAACACAAGTGATAGAAGTGAGGTGTTACGTACACTAGCAATGAGTCAATATGTAGTGGATGGAGATTGCCATCTTGTGTCTAGGGATTCTTCAACAACCTCAAAACCTCCTTGACGACCTGTTTCACAAGTACTGCTTCATGCCTACCAATCGCCAAACAAAAATGAAGTGAGCTCTAAGTAGTACAAGAAGTTTCTGGTAATAGGACCAAATTAAGATTTTTTGTGAATGATGAAAGTAAGTACCCATTGGCGATTTTCTCCGATTCCCATCCTTTAAAGGACCCAACCTCCTTGAGAGCATGCATCCAACGCTCGGAACAATCTCTGCCGAAACGCTCCTCATGTATAAAAAAATTTGATTCAAATGAAAGGGATAAATTTCGCACATCTGATGGATTCATTTTGTAGAAGATGGGCAATATCTTTTGCCCCTTTGTTTTCTTGCATATAACCATGGATTCTAATTCACGAAGGCACCAAGGAGAGGAAGTAAAATTTGGAGAGAGAATTGGAATTGATATCTTGCAATGTTCAATGGCATTTATAAGCTCATCACTGATGACTTTACCTACGATCCAGCTATCATCATCATAAAACACTCTGATTTTTGCAGCCACAAGGCTGATGTATAGGTATGCAGCAAAGCCGTATCGAGTATCACAGCCACGGAAGGCCAAGAACACTTGGCATTGACGCAGTCTTCTTTTCTCCTTCAAATAGTGATGATACACTGTGATCCAGTAAGACACACCAAGGGAGATGATGAGATGCAGCCCATACGAATCATATGAAAATCTTAAAAGACCAGGTAAATTTTAAAAGCCACGAGATCAGTAGTCATAAACCATGCGAACCTTACGACTTTATGTGGAGTTGAGGAGGCCAAAGCTCTCAGATGATGAACACAGAATACTTACATGATCTTATGTGGCGATTAGACATCAATATCGGAAACAAGGGGAGCCGTTCGATCCACGTTGGCTTCAATTCATTCAAAACCCTTGCGACCACAATTTTCACCAGCTCTCCTTCATTCCTGTCCACCACGTGTGTGTAAATCAAAGTTAGTCGTATAGCCTTCCTTTCCCTAACTCTGCGATTCCGCATCATCCAGTCCGATCTAAAAGCATAGGGGTTCGACTCGTAGATTTGTAAATTCATGCACATACATACATACATACATACATACATACATACATACATACATACATACATACATACACACATACACACATACACACATACACACATACACACATACATACCCATTAGCAATGTTCTGTGATATCCATCCTCCAATATACGTTACATCACGCAGCGCTTTCTCCCATTCCGCCACTTCTTCTCGCCTGCCCTGTATCTCCGGTTTCAATAGAGCCTCTCCAAAGTGATTGCGTAGGCGACGTACATCAACAACATCCACCTTATAGAATATAGGGAAGACTGATGTGTCATGCTTTACAAAGCAATTCATAATCTCGGTGAGCTCACGAAGGCACCAATTACTCTCGAAATACTGTTCAGAAATGATGGGGATCGCAATCCTGCAACTTCTGATGGCCTGGAGGAGCTCCAGCTCTATCTCTTCGCCGATTGGGAGCGCATCGTCGTCCCTGAAAACGTGAAACCCAGCAGCCACAAGGCTGCTGTAGAGGAAATCGACAAAGCCAGTGCGAGTGTCTGGGCCTCTGAAATTCAAGAACACATCGTAGTTCCGAGGGGCCACGCATCTTTTCCTCTGCAGGGCTTTGTAGGCATACATGGACAGAGGGACTAGTGGTGGAACGGCCGCTAAGCCATACAATGCTTTTCTCTTATTCATTTTCTTCTATCTTTTGGGATCTAGGTATGCCTTCTTTGAATGCTCTCGCCTGGGATCTGAGTTTTTGTTTACCCACAAATCCCGAAGGCCTCATTGTGTGAACGTTGACTATATTGCACGTATTTGTTTTTTTCTTTAAATTTGTCGTCTGTGTTGGAGTCAACACCTAATATGAAAACAAGAAGACGCAAGCATGAAGAAAGCAAAGAAAGAATTCTCCACTACACATGAGAATTCTAGAGAAAGTTTACAAGAAGAAGAAAAAGGAAGTTCATTCTCCGTGGAGTCAGTTACTGGACATGCAGCCTACAATTGTTGACAAATTGGTGAAAGAAAGGCAAAAGTACCATCACAAATGTCAAAACTTGGTATGAGAAGACACGTATGTGCCAAAAATTATGAAAGTAACAATTAAGTGTCATTTAAAGAAAAAAAAAATTGGACATTTGAGTGCCACATTCGGTGAACCCTGTTAGAAATCCTATATGGTAATTTTTTTTATTAATTTTACTCGCCTACGTGGTTCGCTAGAGAGCTGACTCAACAAAGAAATGCCAAAACGATGTCGTTTTTGGCACGGATTTGAATTTTAATATAAAAAATAATTAATTAATTAATTTAAGAGAGAGAGAGAGAGAAGGAAGATGAACTATCATGCCCCGATCATCGGGCACGCACACATCCTTCTACTTGGTCAATTTTATAATGTGATATCCCAGGACTAAGTATCGCCGACCCTTTCGTTTATTAAGTACATACGAAAGCAGTTATAAATCCCCAGACAATAAAACAATTGGATAGCAAAGCAAGGCTATATTTTTCATATTGAAATCCACAACCGAACCTTTATACATGGCATAGCTCAAAGTCTATTCACAAGACTACTCATAACATTCTAGTCACACTATTCACATTTAGACAGGATTCAAAACAGAGGATGGGATCTCAGTCCTCATCCGATTCGTACTCAGATCATCATCAGGGTTCTCCTCCGATACTCCTCTTCGGTTTCTTTCTCCTCAGGCTCCTCATCAGGGTCCTGAAATGTTGTCCCACAACCGGAATGAGATTACGTCTCAGCAAGTTCTACCCCACTAAGACTCAATTAGGAAACCAATACGCTAACCGAGCTGCCTATACACGCACGGGTTAGAGAACTTACCTTAGCCTTAGATTCCACCTGCATATTAGCACAATTCAATAGGCACCCTAGTAATTACATCACAGATCGATATCTCGATCAATCGACCTAATCGATTACATGTCAATTGAACCATTCAAGGTCACTTCCACTCAATCAGTCAATTCACAACAACAGATCAAATCATTGATCGATCGACCTAGTCAATTACATGTCAGTCGGACCATTTCTAGGTTAAATTACTTCTCAATATAAAACTTCCCATTTGCACTCTCAGTCACAAAGCTACAATAATGCTCTCGGGCATCGTTTTCGCCAAGGTGACGTATGTACTGGACAGCACTCGTGCATTCTTTAAGGCGCCGTTTTCACAGTGATATTCTTAATCACCAAACCACGTATGTTTGTAATGAGGCATGCAATATACAGCGGTCGTGCGTTCTTTAAGGCGTCGTTTTCAGTAGTGATTTCCTTATCACCGAACCACGTATGTCTATACTGATGCAGGTAATAGACAGCACCCGTGTGTTCTTTAAGGCACCATTTTCACCAGTAATTTCCTTATCACCGAACCACGTATGTCTATACTGATGCAGGTAATAGATAGCACTCGTGCGTTCTTTAAGGTGCCGTTTTCACCAGTGATTTCCTTATCACTGAACCACGTATGTCTATACCTCGTACCTGATCGATCTCAGCCAATTCTCTCATCGTTGGCATTTAAGTGACCCATTTTTTTTTCCGATTTTAGCACTTAAATGTCACTTTTTTTTTTTTAATTTTTAACATTTAAGTGTCCCTCCGTGCTAAATTTTGGCACTCCAGCTATCCAACACTCGTAAAAGAAAAGTCAAAAGAACAAAGAAAGCGAAGTTCAACTCGGACTTTGGCTTGAAATGAAAAAGTTGTGGTTGTTCTCAGTTCACACTGAAGTCAACAATCTTCAAGAAGTGGTGAAAACCTCAACCTATAAATAAGGCAATCAGTGAAGCGTTTGAAGATAGGCCGAAAGGCCTCAAAGAGAGGCTTAACAGCATGAAGCCACCGCAAGTAGAACAGAGAGACTTGGGCATGCCTCAAGGCCACAGAGAGAGGCATCGCAGCCTCAGGTCAAGGCGGAGAGCCTTAGGCCAAAGAGGAAGCCAACAAGTGCATAAGTGAATTTCAAGAGAGAGCCACTACAACCTTAGTAGCTCTGTGTGAGCGAGTTATCTCTCCATGATTGAGAAGGGAAGATAGAATAGCTAAGTGTATGCACTTGTATCTACTACTTTGTTTTGAGTATTTTTAGTATATAGTGTGGTAAGAGAGAGACTATATTGTAATAGTTGTATAAGAGTGAGACAATTTTTGAGTGTTATACTTGTGCCGCAATTTAGTATAGCGAGTGTGTTTTTAGTTTATTACAATTCTCTAGTGTAACCATCTTACAAAGGGTATTAGAGCAAAAGGTCACAAACCCAACATTCTGGACTATTCAAAGGGTGAAGAATATATTATTGTTCCAATAAAATTTGAGGCTTATTGTAATTTGACTATAGATCAAACGATACAACGACGATTACACACTTGAGTTACTCAAACACTCTCGTTATTTCTCAAGCCCCAATTACACTCAATAACTCACGCAATGTTTAGGCTCAATAATTCATCATCAAATAATCTCTCAACTTTACGAAGGAATCATGGGATAAGTACACTAATGATGCCATAAGTTGTGTACGGCGCTCACTTTGGTGCCACCAGCGAGAAATTCTGGCCAAAATGATTACATGGCATTTATATTTAAAAAAAAAAAATCAACAACTCTTAATATTGTCCACAGTGGATGGCATAAAACGATGCCGTTTCCTTTTCTTCGTAAGAAACGACGTCATTTTACCATTCCACGTGAATTACCTACAAAACGATCGTCGTATAGTGGATTCGATACGGTAAAAAATGACGTGGGCCAAAAACTGTGTTTATGTAGGGTTCTCGCTCGACGCCACCGACCATAGCTCGCTGACCCACCATCGTTCACTCGCCCGCCGTTGCTCGGCCACCGCTGTAGTTGCACCGTCATTCACGTTCGTTCACTGGTTGCGTCCTCAACTCTCGCTCACTCAGGTTTGTCATGTTCTGTACGTGGGTCGATTTACTGAAAAATTTAGGGTTCCGATAAGCAAGTTAGGGCGTGGAGGCAAATTAAGGGCTCGGCTCAGGGGAAAAGTGGTGGGGAAAGCCGTGGGGAAAGTCATGGGGACCAAATAGAAAATTTGAGAGTTTCGTCGTTCGTTCGCTTTCTTTTATGGGGACCGAATAGAAAAATAGGGCGCGGAGGGGAAAATGAGGCTTGACTCGGGGGGAAACAAGGGGACCGAATGTGATTGAATTAAAAAATGGGTGGTGGGACCTCACTTTGTTTATTCAATTTGGTTTCTTTTATTTCTGTAAAAGCACTAAATTGGGGAGATTAGTTGCATTTGTTTCTTGACAACAAAATGACAATGACCTCCATATGAAGTTGCTGATTCTATCATGTGGTCCAAACAAATAATGACATTTGTTTTTTTTTTCATTTGGTGCAGCATCGACATGGACGCGAATCAGGTAGGAATCATTGTTTGCTATGGTGGAGAGTTTCTCATTGGCACCGATGATTGGGAATATACTGGTGGAAATGAAGGTATTATTTTTGTCAATGTTCGGAAGCCATCATATATTGATTTTCTGAGGGATTTGGTGTATTTTTTACGATGCAAAGTGCAAAAACTACATTACTGTGTCCCTAGAAAGGAATTGAAGGATGTGTTGAGATTTTTTAATAACAATAATGGTATTAAGGATATTTAACTACTATTATCTTCACGGTGAAGAAGTTAAGGTATATGTTGAGTATTATAGTGATGGTGAGGATAAGGATGAGAATGGGGATGAGCAGACCACCACTGAAAGAGGAGAAGTGAGGGATCCTATTTAAATGAGTAATCAAGTCGGGGATGAAAGGGAGAGAACTCACATTGATAGAGATGAACAAACAGTGACATGTCTTAAAAGCTTAGGTGAAGATTTAGGTGAAGATTTGGGTAAAGATTTGAGCAATGAGGACTTCATTGGATTAGAATAGGAAATTGCTTTATCTAGTAAATCGAAAGATGAATATTTTACTTCAATAAATTTCCTAAGTGTCGAAGATGATGATGAACTTACACAATCAAGACAAAAGCAAAGGGAATTTCTGAGAAAAAAACTTGCACCTTCAGCAAAGAGGCCTGAGCTAGTAAATGGGGATGGAGTTCCAGCAGAAGGTAATAAAAGTGAAGATGAAGAAAGCTGCGGCAATGAAGTTGCTGGTTCGGAGAATGAGCTTAACAATGATGATGAAGAACCTGCTCATCAAAGAAAAAGTAAGTACCCTTGCTATGATCCGACTATTGATGAACCTATTTTGTCTATAGGCATGAGATATGACGATACCAAACAGTTCAAGGAAGCTGTTGTGAAGAACTCCATTGGTGAACAGAGGAGTGTTAAATTCATTAGAGACACAAAGGAATTTGTGAGAGCTAAGTGCTCACAACCCAATTGTCCATGGAAGCTTTATGGCGCGCCGAGTAAGAATAGGTCATTCCATATTAGGTTCTTGCAGGAGGAACATACTTGTCCAATTATTTTTAACAATAAAAAGATAACGAGTGTGTGGTTATCGAAGCATTTTTTCAACACTATTAAAGTAATGCCCGGGATCAAGAGTCCTCAATTTCAATAGTTAGTGAAGGAGCAAGTTTGGGTTAATGTGTCAAGGAATCAATGCAAGAGAGCTAAGATGAGGGTGATGAAAATATTGATGGGTGGGTATAAGGAATAATATATGCAAGTATGGGACTATGCTAGCGAATGCATGTTTCAAAACCCATATAGTATGGTGTATGTAGAGGTTGTGGAGAGGCTACTCCCTGATCTTGGGCCTATATTTGATAAATTTCATGTCTATTTTGATGCATGCAAACGGGATTTCTTGGCTAGTTATAGAAGAGTTATAGGATTGGATGGATGCTTTTAAAGGGTTTGTGTAAGGGGGAGTTATTGGCTGCTGTGGGGAGGATGTCGACTCAATGCAAGCTCAAATGAAGGGTTTAACATCTCTGGTCGACCATTTAAAGAGAGAGGTTTCAAGGTTGAAAGAAAAAAAAAACTTTTATCAAACGTTGATTGTGTTGTTATTCTCTTGTGTAATTTATTCAAATGTGAAGTGAATAATAAGAAGAAGTTTGTAAATCTACTATAGTCAAAGATGTAAAAATGAAAGTAAAATGTGTTTTTGCTTTGCTGCAATTTTTGTATGGAACAGAAGGTTTTATTGTAATCTATGGTAGAAATGGAATGTTGGAGTTGGAATGCATTAGTTGTGAGTACTTAAAAGTTTTATTATTTAGTTATGTATTGTCAATATTTGTTTTGGTTAGTTTTTGCTTCAAATGTAATGATTTACTGCATTTTTTATTTAGTAATGGTTTGTTGGTTTGCTAGTTTGCTGCAACTACAAACCATGGAGAAATTAAGGTATGGTGGCAAATTTACGATTAATCATTTCAATGCCATAAGTTGTAAATAGTGATCGCTTGAGTGCCAAGTTTTTATAAAAATGATCATTTAAATGCCAGTCGCGATTACAAAGTGATCACTTGTGTTGCACAAGTTTTTTATAAAAAAAAAAAACATGTTAGTTTCAAATGTCATTTGATTTGCACCAATCATGGTGCATCTTACACCAGTTAGGTTGCTAGTGCATCTTCTTGCACCAGCCCATACAAGTGTTAACGCAACAAGATGCACCAGTACCCAAAATTGCTCATGCAAGAAAATGTAGCTCCCACAACTACACTAAGGTGAGCTAGTGCATTTTGTTCTTGCACTAGCACATACAACCAGAACCCACAAATTCATTAGCATTCACAATTTCAACCAACAACAGTATATGCACACATCTAAAAATAATATTAACCTCATAAGAACATTGCACCAAAAACAAAAATTATACAACATAACTCGATAACTGTTTTGCTAGCATTACTAGCTGAAACCAACACAAAAGAAAATAACAAAAACAACTATTGCCATTGACATTGATTGATTGTTTACAAAATAAAAACATATCTAATTTCACTCCCTAATCACTGAAGGTTTAGCACCCTCTTAAAATAAAGAATGGCAATATGCACCTTCCTAAAAAAATAATGGCAACAACTACCATCAATAAAGATATAATATCCAGCACCCTCCTAAAAAAAGAAAATATAAAAAAGACCATGTCTAGCACCATATAAAAAGAGACCACGTCCAGCACCCTCCCATCAGTCAATATGCACAACACCCCGATCTCATTTTCCTCTTGGAACTTTGAATTGATTCATAATCCGAGTACTCTTTCGAACTGGATGTGCAAATTCTTTAACTGGGCTTTCTGTCACTTCCTTTTCCTTGTTCTTAACAGCAGCTAATTTTGTCCTAGCACGTGTCATGTGTTGGTCCATATGATCACTATTGCTCCTAATCGTTTGTTGAGATAGAATTGGTGCTGGGTTCTGTTTGAATGATTGTTTTGTAGCTATATATGCTGTCTTCTTCTTTGGAGCATTCTTTTTTTGCTGCACCCTTGATTCTTGAGTTGGCCCACCTTGAGAGAGAAGTACATCTAAAGTTCTCCTAGGCTACAAGAACATAGCAATATTGTCAACCAAATGAATTGAGGTACAACAAATTAAATGCATGAGGTCTACAAAGCTTATATTCAAAATAGTCATTCTAATACGTTCATCTGTGTAAATCCCATAATCATATTGCCTGAATCTTTTTCCAATAGCCCCTCTTGTTCGCTTTGATGCATCATTCTCAGCAGCAACAAATGGGGGAGCAACCTCTGCAACTTGTGCAATTTCTCATCTTCTCACCTAAGAAATACATAACAAATTTAAATTTCAGTCCATAAAAGACAAACACAATAATTTTTTTCTCGTTTGCTCAATAGTGGACTCAGTTGTTGTTGCTATTGTCCTGCCCATTCCAGTCCCTGTCCCTGCACTTGAGCTTACAAAAGAGTCTTATTTTGGCCCTTTAGTAGGCCTTACAATAATGTATTATATCAGGATTATGACCAACTACAATGAATAATTAGACATCTACTTATTTTCATAGTAGAAACAAATGGAGAAAACTTCTCAAATTACAAGTGCATGATAGAGGAAAAGCATAAGAGAAGCTAGTACACATGATCAACCATAAAACTCTATCAAATATGAACTAAAAAGTTACTGAGGCAAAAATAATACTTACTTTACAGCAGGGCTTTTTGTCTGTCATTTTAGTAAGCATTACAGTAGGGCCTTATGTCCTCCCTTTAGTAAGCCCAACAAGAAACTCTTCAGTAAGTTCTGTCCCTGACACTAAATCAGCTATTACATCTTGTTGTTAATGCTATTTTTTCAGCTCACAACCTTTTTTATTGTGCCATTCATTGCGGCAATTAGAGCATTTCATCTTTGCCCCAATTCTACTCATCCTCTGACTTGATGCCTCTTTTTGCTGCATTCTTTGTCTCCTTTTTGGCCTTCCTATTTGTTTCTTCAGTAGCAAAGGTAGAGGGTTTTCATAATTTGTTGGTTCCTAAAATTTGCTACTTTTGATAGGCTGCATCATGAATTGGTACGAAGTAAGGTATGAGCTTTTTTTTTTAACCAATCATTTAGGTAATCATATGGGTTTTCTTGCTTCATCTTAATAGCACAAATGGCATGGGCATAGGGAATTCCAATCACAGCTGCCAAGCTCGGGATGAACACTTTCTTCTATCTAACTTGACAACATACTTATTGTGATTTTGAATAATCTCATATCCACTATCTCTATTCCAAACAATATGGCAAAACCTACTAGTAGCAATGTTTGCATCCAATATCTTCACAATTATAAGACCACGGTCTCTAGTCTACTTCGTAACCTCATCTCTTTGCCTATGTAGTCTAGTCATGACCATAACTCGAATATCATCAAGCATGCTGATAATTGGTTTGCACCCTCTAAAATTCTGCCATTGAAAGTTTCACTAAGATTGTTATCAATTATATCACATTTGAACTCTTCGCTGAAGAAGGCTTAACACCACTGCTTAGCTTCTATCTAGAAAAGTGCATCAAAACATTCCTTTGTTAGCTGCAACAATCCCTATTTTGCTAGTATGAAATCAGGTATGTTGGTACTCTTTGCTATTTGCCAGAACTACTCCCGTAGCCTATCTCCTTGGAAGTTCCTTGACCAGTTTGCATATATGTGCCTCGCACACATTATATACTCAGCATGTAGCATCAACTCAACCAATGCAGGAATAAGTTCTTACAAAAATTCAAACCAATAAATACAAGTCAAGTAAAATATGCAAGTAATTAATATTAAAAGAGAATAAATTAATTGACAATGGAATTATCTTCTATTGGTTGCTCATGAGTGTCCATTATTCTCCATCGATTATCTCAAGGTCAGCCATTAAATTTTTTAGGAATTATGACCAAATATTCTTATTCTATATCTTCACCACCGCCCAAGCTATCGAAAACATTTGATTATTGAAATATCTCCTCATAGTAGGCAACAACTCCCTCTTACATAAACCCTTTAGAAAGCATACATCTAATCATATCATTCTTCCACAACCAACCAAGAAATCCCATTTGCATACATCAAAACATATATAAAATTTGTCAAATCTAGGCCCAAGATTAGGGAGTAGCCTCTCCACAACCTCTACATATACCCTACTAGATGGGTTTTGAAACATGCATTCGCCAGCATAATCTCATACATGCACATATTCTTCCTTATACCCACCCATAAATATTTTCATCACCATCAACTTAACTCTCTTGCATTAATTCCTTAACACATTAACCCCTAATTGCTCTTTCACTAATCGTTGAAATGGAGGACTCTTGATCTCGAGCATTGCTTTGATAGTATTTAAAAAAATGCTTCGATAACCACACACTTTATTAAATTATGTCTCGAGTTTAAGCGTATGCAAAATGCGATTCACTTGGATGAGGAAGTTCATGGGACTCCATGAAGATTTACAAAAGAGAAAAAAAATAAAATCAAAAAAAGGAGTCGAATCCCTCTCGCTTCCTTGATCTGCAGGACTTGCTGAATCCTTATCCAAGTTATATTCATCTAAATGGGGCCCAAAGTCAAATATTTGACTTTGGGCACACAACTTTCACACCTAGATTTTCTTCTTTTAGCCGATGGAAACAAAGGAAGGAAAAAGGTGAGAAGCTCCAACACGTAGAGCCTCTGCACGTGAAACAAAACATGGTGGGCCCAAGTCAAAGTTTGACCTGGCCACACACGTATAAAAACATAAATTTGTTGCAGGTCTTTTTCCCCCTTACGTAAAAGAAGCTGCCGAAGCCCTACGAAAGCATAACAGAAAGGAGCCACACGTCCATGCAAGTCGCACGAAGCTTTCCAAAGGAATGTGAAGATTTACGTACGTGGACCAAAGACGAACGCCGACATTCTTGATTTTGGCATATGTAGAGCGTTTTGTTTTGAGCTTGAACACGCCGGCATTCTTGATTTTGGCATACGTAGAGCGTTTTGTTTTGAGCTTGAACACGTTTTAATTTTGTGCCGTGAGTTTTTTGTCCAAGTGAGTTATTTATTTATAAACACTTTGGATTTTGAATTAAATCTAGGTGTGGGAAACACTTGAGCGTATGAATTATTGTAAACTCTAATTCTCCGATTATAGTAGATTATTTGCTGCTGGCTCTTCCTGTGGATATAGGTACTGATACTTGGACCAAACCATGTAAATTTTTAATGTCCTTATTATTTCTCATTTATTTCTCTAGTGATTTCGCGTTGATGTAAATTACAAGATCCTGTTGTTTTCGTGTATTATATTCCATCAATTGGTATCAGAGCTTGTGGTTGGATTTCTTGATTGTAATTAGGAGCTTTTGCTTGTTTGATTATTATCTGGAAATTCTGTCATTGCAATTATGCTTAAGAGGAAATATGAAATTGAGAAGTTTAACGGGAGCAACAACTTTGTGTTGTGGAGCATCAAGATGCGGGTATTATTATCGAGATGCGGGCATTATTGATAACTTAAGGTTTAGCCAAAGCACTGGATGGTGAAGATGAGTTGCAAATTATAATGAAAGTCTCAAAAAGGGTAGAGCTAATGGAAAGAGCAAAAAACATAATTCTGTTAAATTTGTCGAATAAGATCTTAATAGAGGTTGCTGAAAAGAAAGATGCCGCAGCATTATGGGCAAAACTTCAAGTACTCTATGTGAAGAAGGTTTGAACAATTGCTTATACATGTTGAAAAAGACATTTCAATGTAGATATATTGAATGTACGTATATTAGAACCCAACTAGATGAATTTAATAAAATCATGATATATTTGAAGAATGTCGATCAGATACTTGATGATGAAAAACAGGGCATGATGTTGTTAGCCTCTTTACCAGAGTCATGGGAGTATTTTACTGATTTACTATTGCAAAGGCGTACTACTATTACCTCAAAAAATGTAAAGTCCACCTTATTCTCTAAGGAGTGGCAGAAAAAGTTGCGAGATGACGGTTTGACGTAAGAAGTAGCGCAAGCACTGACGATTCAGAGTAAAGAACAACATTGAGAGCCTAGTAGCAACAGAGTTAAAAGCATATTAAATCATGCCATAGAAATTCCAAAAGACACGTGAAATGTTTTGAGTGTCACGAGAAGTGGCACATCAAGAGAAATTGTCCAAAGCAGAGGAATAAAGCTGATAGGCAGAATGTCACAAGCAATGTGGCAAACGTTGCCAAATGGAGCAATAGTGATACATAAATTGTTTTATGTGTAACTGCTACTTCATTAGGAGACGAATGGATGCTAAATTCGAGGTGTTCTTATCATATGACGCTTCATAAGAACTAGTTTACTACTTACCAAATTGTAGATGGTGGTAGAGTTCTTTTGGGGAATAATGCAGTCTGTAAGGCTATGGAGATATGGACAATTTAGATTCAGATGCACGATGAGGTGGTGCACATATTGACAAATGTGAGGCATGTATCGGAGCTCAAGAAAAATCTTATTTCTCTGGGGAACGATGACATCGGGTGCAAGTACATCACTAAAAGTGGAGTACTGAAAATCTCTCGAGGTGCTATGACAGTGATAAAGGGGAAGAAAGTAAATAATCTCTATAATCTACTATGAGAGACCATGACTGAAACCGTTACAGTTTCACTAGGAAAGTCAGACTCTAACTTGACTCAATTATGGCATATGCGTTTGGGGCACATGAGTGAGGCAAGTATGACAATGCTGAGTAAAAGAGGGTTGTTAAAGGATCAGAAAATAGGGAAGCTGGACTTATGTGAGCACTGCATGTATGGGAAGCGGCACAGAATTAAGTTTACTACAGCTATTCATTCGACCAAACGACTAGTTGAATATATTCATTCAGATGTCTAGGGCACGTCTTCGGTTCCTTCGAAATGAGGTGCCCGATATATGCTGACATTTATCAACGACTATTCAAGGAATATATGGGTTTACTTTCTGAAGTACAAATATGATGTGTTTGATCGGTTCAAGAAATTTAAGGCATTGATTGAGAAGCAGTCAGATAAACAAATCAAGTGCCTGAGAATCGATAATGGCATAGAGTTCTATGGCAAAGATTTTACCGAGTTCTACGAGAAAGAATGTATTGTGAGACACCGCACAATACCTAGGACACCACAATAGAATGACGTGGCAGAATGGAAGAATAAAACTTTACTTGAGCGAGCTCAATGCATACTTTTGCATGTAGGACTTGGCAAAGAATTTTGGGCCGAAGCAGTGAACATGACATGTTACTTGGTTAATTGATCTCCATCATCTGCTATTGAGTGGAAAACTTCTGAGGAAGTATGGTCAAGGAAACCTGTTGATTACTCTGGATTATGTATATTCGAATGTCATGTATATGCTCATGCGAGTGATAGTAAGCTTGAGCCGAGAGCAAAAAATTACATATTTCTGGGTTATGCACATAAGGTGAAAGACTACCGGCTGTGGTGCACTAATCCCAGATAACATGGTTTTCTAATCAGCAGAGATGTGATCTTCGATGAGACTACAATACTTCAACGGAAGAGTTCTAAGACACAACCAGCAGAGAAGACAGAATATGGTGTCATTAGTGAGGTGGAGCTTCGAGTGAAGATTCCGGAGACTTCGAAGGTAACAGAGATTGAGACTGTAGATGAAGCCGCAATTCTTGATAGTGAACAACCAATAAAGCCGCAACACATTATAGCCGCAAATAAATAGAGAAGACAAATTAAATCACCAGTACGTTATGATTATACAGATATTGCTTATGCATTGACTGTAGGTGATAAACTTGAGACAGATGAGCCTTCGTCTTACTCTAAGGCGTTGGCTAGTTCGGAGTCATCGCAATTGCTAGGGGCTATAAGTGAAGAAATGGAATCACTCAATCGAAATCAAACATGG
The DNA here is from genome assembly GCA_017140185.1 of Eucalyptus polyanthemos subsp. polyanthemos. Lineage (NCBI taxonomy): Eukaryota > Viridiplantae > Streptophyta > Magnoliopsida > Myrtales > Myrtaceae > Eucalyptus > Eucalyptus polyanthemos. The sequence goes on from CM029460.1 coordinate 17,067,561, forward strand.
GAGCTAGTCAAAGTACCCAAAAGCCAAAAGATTATCGGAAGTAAATGGGTGTTTAAACGGAAAGAGGGCATTCTCGATGTTGAGGCAGCGAGGTATAAGGCGAGACTTATGGTGAAGAGATATACAAAGCGTGATGGTATTGACTACAATGAGGTGTTCTCTCATGTGATAAGACATACTTCTATTCGTGTTTTATTTGCCTTAATTGCTTCGCAGGATCTCTAGTTAGAGCAACTTGATGTGAAATCTGTGTTTCTTCACGGTGAGTTAGAGAAGCAGATTTATATAAGGCAACCAAAGGGATTTACTATTCCGAGTAAGAAAAATCACGTTTGCTTGTTGTAAGATATCTTTGTATGGGCTGAAATAGTCTCTTAGGTAGTGGTATAAACATTTTGATGCTTTCATGATTAGTCAAGACTATACAAAAAGTCAGATAGATAGCTGTGTTTATTATAAGAAATTAGAGAATAGTTCTTTGATTTATCTACTTTTACATGTTGATGATATACTGATAGTAGTTAAGAATATGTCTGATATTGATGTGCTGAAAATGCGATTAAATGCTAAATTTGAGATGAAAGATTTAGGTGCTGCAAAGAAAATATTAGGTATGAAGATTTTGCATGATAGGGCTGTAGGAGCTTTACATCTATCTCAGAAGAAATATATTGAGAAGATCGTGACACACTTTAATATGCAGTCAGCAAAATCTGTAAGGACACCTTTAGTGATGCACTTTCAACTTTGAAATAAATTATCATCGTAGACTGAGGAGAAAGAGGAGTATATGTCCCGTGCTCCTTATTCTAGTGTCATGGATAGTATTATGTATGATATGGTGTGCACTAGACCTGATATTTCACAAGCTGTGAGCATGGTTAATCGCTATATGAAGCATCCTGGTAAAGCTCATTGGAAAGCTATGAAATGGATCATCAGCTATTTGAGGGGGACAACAGACGTGGGTATAGTGTATCAGAGAGACAACAGTAGCAGTGAGACCATTGGTTTTGTGGATTCAGATCACGCCGATGACTTGGATGATCACAGGTCTTTAGCAAGATACGTGTTTACGCTAGTAGATGGTGCAATTAGTTGAAAAGCGTCCTTACAAGATCATATTGTCTTGTCTTCGACTAAGGCAAGATACATTAGACTAACCTTTGTAGTGAAAGAAACGATATGGTTACAAAGTTTTCTCTCAGACTTTGGATTAGAACGGAAAAATGTGGATATACACTGTGATAACAAAGGTGCGATATATTTGGCATATAATCCAGTTTATCACGAGCGAATGAAGCATATCAACATTATATACCACTTCATCTGAGATGTCTTAGCTAAGGGTAATGTTATTGTCAGAAAGATTGCTATAACAAATAACCCGGCAAACATGATCACTAAATCTGTTCCTTTGGCGAAGCTCAAGCTTTGCTTGAGCTCTATTGGCATCTGTGGAGAGTGAGCGCCCGTCGGGACGTTGGGAGAGCAGCATGGATGATGAGTACTATAATTTGACTTCAAATATTGAGCCAAAGTGGAGAATTGTTAAATTATGTCTCGAGTTTAAGCGTTTGCAAAACGTGATTCGCTTGGATGAGGAAGTTCGTGGGACTCCATGAAGATTTACAAAAGAGAAAAAAAAAAAACAAACAAACAAAAAAATGAGTCAAATCCCTCTCACTTCCTTGATCTGTAGGACTTGCCGAATCCTTATCAAAGTTATATTCATCTAAGTGTGGCCCAAAGTCAAATATTTGACTTTGGGTACACAACTTTCACCCCCTAGATTTTCTTCTTTTAGCCAATGGAAACAAAGGAAGGAAAAAGGTGAGTAGCTCCTGCACGTTGAGCCTCTACACATGAAACAAAACATGGTGGGCCCAGGTCTAACTTTGACCTAGGCACACACATATAAAAACAAAAATTTGTTGCGGGTCTTTTTCCCCCTACATAAAAGAAGCTGTCAAAGCCCTACAAAAGCAAAACAGAAAGGAACCGCACGTCCACGCAAGCCGCGCGAAGCTTTCCAAAGGAACGTGAAGACTTACGTACGTGGACCAAAGATGAAAGCCGGAGTTCTTGATTTTGGTGTACATAGAGTGTTTTATTTTGAGCTTGCACGCGCTTTAATTTTATGCTGTAAATTTTAATTTTATTTATAAACACTTGAACGTGTGAGTGATTGTAAACTCTGATTCCCTGATTATAATGGATTATTTGCTGCTGGTTCTCCCCGTGAACATAAGTACCGATACTTAAACCGAATCGCGTAAATTTCTGGTGTTCTTATTATTTCTCGTTTATTTCTTTTGTAATTTCATGTTAACGTAAATTGCAAGATCCTATCATTTCCGCATATTATATCCCAACACGCTTGTTACCATTTTATTGTTAAATATAATTGGACAAGTATGCTCCTCCCGAAATAACCTAATCTGAAATGACCCCTTCCTACTCAGCATGTCATAGAGCTTCCATGAACAATTAGGTTGTGAGCACTTAACTCTCACAAATTCCTTCGTGTTTCTAATAAATTCAACGCCCCTCTGTTCAGTAATGGAGTTCGTAACAACATCTTCCTTGAACTGTTTGGCATTGTCAAATCTCATGTCCACAGACAAAACAAATTTATCAACAGTCGCAGCTTTCTTCCACGAGTAGGTTCTTCATCATCATTATCAAGTTCATTCTCCAAACCAGCAATTTCATCACCGCAGCTTTCTTCATCTTCACTTCTATTACCTTCAGCCAGAGCTCCATCCCTATTTACTGGTTTGGGCCTCTTTGCTGAAGCTGTAAATTTTTCTTTGAGAAATTCCCTTTACTTTTGTCTTGACTGTGTGAGTTCATCATCATTTTCATCACTTGGAAAACTTACTAAAGCCAAATATTCATCTTCTAATTAATTTGATAGCAATTTCTCATTCTAATCCAATGAACTCTTCATCGCCCACATCTTCACCCAAGATTTCAGGATATCTCCATATTTGTTCATCTATATCAATATGACTTCTATCCATCTCATTTTGCCCTTCATCTAACCTAAACTCATCCCTGACCTGATTACTCGCTTGAATAAGATCTCTCACTTCTCCTCTTTCAGTGATGGTCTGGTCATCCCCATCTCCATCCTCATCCTCATCATCACCATCTTCATTTCACTATAATACTCAACATATACCCTAACTTCTTCACCGTGAAGATAATGATAAATGATGTCCTTAATACCATTATCATTATTACAAAATCTTAACACATCCTTCAATTCCTTTCCAGAAACACAATAATATAGTTTTTGCACTTTTCATCATAAAAAATACACCAAATCTCTCAGAAAATCAATATATGATGGCTTTCGAACATTGACATAGATAGTACTTTCATTTCCACCAATATATTCACAATCCTCGGTGCCAATAACAAATTCTCCAACATAGCAAATAATGACACCTACCTGATTCTCATCCATGTCGATGCTGCACCTAATGAAAAAGAAAAAAAAAAGTTATTAGTTTTTGAAATCACATGACAGAATCAACAACTTCACATGCAGGTCATTGTCGTTTTGTTGTCAAGAAACAAATGTGACCAACTTATTCAATTCAATACCTTTATAGAAACAAAGGAAATCGAATTAAATAAACAAAGTGAGGTCCCCACCACTAATTTTTCAATTCAATCACATTCGGTCCCCCATAGAAGTAGTCCAATTAATTAAATAAAGTAAGGTCCCACCATTGTTTCCCTTCGAATCGAGCCCCCATTTTCACCTCGCGCCATATTTTTCAATTTGGTCCCCACAAAAGAAAGCGAATGAATGACAAAACCCTTATTTTTTCTATTCGGTCCCCATAAAAGTGAGATCTCCGTCACTTTCCCCACCACTTTCCCCCTGAGTCAAGCTCTCAATTTGTCCTCCGCGCGCTAACTTGCCATCGAAACCCTAAACTTTTCACTAAATTGACCCACATAGATAACATAACAAACCTAAGTGAACGAGAGTTGGGAACATAGCCAGTGAACAACCGTGAATGACGGTACAACTACAGCGGTGGCCGAGCAAGGACGAGCGACTGAATGATGGTGGGTAAGCGAGCTACAGCTGGCGTCGAGCAAGAATCGTATACGAACCCTATTTTACTCCCTCTTCAACGACATTGTTTTTTGCTGTAAAGCAATGCGGCATTGTTTTGTAAGTGAATCCATGTGGAATGGTATAAAACGACATCATTTCTTATGAAGAAAGGAAAACAGCGTCGTTTTATGCCATCCACCATGAACAATCTTAAGCCACGTTGACTTTTTTTTTTTTAAATATAAAAGTCATGTAATTATTTTGGTTGGAATCTCTTACTGGTGACACCAAAACAATCGTTTTTTCTCCAATTTGGCACTTAAATGATCCAACGGAAACTTTTGGCACTAAAGTGAGCACCGTATACAACTTTTGGCACTGATAGTGTACCCGTACACAACTTTTGGCACTAATAGTGTACTTACCCCCATATATGCCATTAGCAACAATAAAATCCCTATTGCTTGCTTTAACATTATAGGATGGATGACCTACTAGGAAGTGCAAGCCTAAAATAAATTGTTTATGCGCTTAATATTATTTTCCTCTATCAGACTCCACAACTCCATCAAATTGTCCACTTCAAAAGAAGAAGAGAGGAAAGTTCGAAAAGAAGAAGCTTGCACTCAAAGCTAAAACTTGGAGTGATATCAAGTGCAAAAGCAGCAATGAAGATCTCAATCATGCCAACATATGCCTTATGACTAACTAAAAGCGATGAAGAAATCGAGGTAGAAAATTATGACCTTACTTGTAAAGAAATGCAAGAATTTATAAAAGAAGTTTTTGAGGAACACAAAAAGGCTTCCAAAAAGATTTCTGATTTAAAAAAGTGATGGAGCAAAACTCACTATTAAAAACATTTCTCACAAAGTTGTACTTAATGACTTAGGCAAGGAACTCAATACATGTATTGTGCAACGCAAACCTGCTGAAGATGAAGCCGACTCTCTCAAGAAAGAGATCTCGCTTGTTTGCTCAAAGTTTTCTCTTAGTTCAAAAATACTTGATCACATACTTTCAATTCAAATCCCTTATTACAACAAATCCGATTTAGGGCATGAGGGAAATGAAGAAGAAAGCAATCCAATTCCAAAACTAAAAAAAGAACATCAAAGAAAACTCGTATTCCCATTCCTGTTTACAAAGATACCTTTGAAAAACATTTTATTAAACCAATTAGTAAAAAGGTCCCTAACTATTCCAGCTACAATGGTGATGGTCATTCAAAACATGAGTGTCCAAACCAAAAAGCAAAGTCAAAGAAGGTGAACTAGAAGTTTAGATACACTAATAGTGATGGACCCAAGTTTGTGCGGGTACCACAGAAGAAAAAACTGACTTTTTAATGTAGGGAAAGAAGTCCATCAAAAGATATTTGAATAGCATATGCTCACAACACATGATTGGAGATACCAATACCTTTCTACATTTAACACAAGTTAATGGTGGATATGTTGTCTTTGGAGGAAAAGACAAAGGAAGAATAATTAGTAGAGACACCATCAAAGTGGGAGAACTAATCATTGATGACGTTGCCTTGGTCAAAGGATTGAGACACAATTTAATGAGCATCAATCAGCTTTGTGATAAAGGATACAAGATCAACTTCAAAGATGATATTTGCATAGGTAAAGGCAAATACCCATCAAAAACTTCCTTGAGAAAAAGGTATGGAAATATCTATCCACTGAACATTTAGAGTGAAAGCACTCATTGATTTTTTTACATAAAAAAGAAGTAAAGAGATGTGACATAGAAAACTTGCTCACATTAGCCCAAAGGACTCTAAACTAGCTTCAAAGGAGATGGTAAGAGGTCTTCCAAGAATGAGGTATGAGAAGAATGAAGTCTATAATGCATGTAAGCATGTCACACGTTCTTTTGAATCTATAAATACTATTTCTACTAATTGAGTATTGTAACTACTTCATATGGACTTTTTTGGACCTATAAGGAATAGTAGCCTTGGTAGAAACAAGTATTGCTTAATGATTGTGGATGATTATTCTATATTCACTTGAATAGCTATTGACATCCGAATTTTTGTCGATGTTTTTAAAATATCCATTTAAAAAAAAGCTAAAAAGCTAAAATCGTATAAAATATATTTAAAAAGATAAAAAAATGAAAACGATAAAAAAATGATGAAGTTTTGTGGGCCGGTGTGTTCGGCCCACTTAGCGACTTTCAGCCCTCTAAACCCCGTTCGCACCTCCCATCTTCGTTTCTTTCTTTTTAGGCCCATCTTCATTTCTTTTGTTTTCAGCCCATCTTTATTTCTTTTGTTTTGAGCCCATAAAAGCCTAAAAGGGGCCCGGCCCAAGGTTGACTTCTTCCCCTTGTTTGCACGAACGGGCATCTGTGAGAAGAAAACACCACAAGAGCAACGTCAGAAAAGCTGGGGCAGGCTGAGCTGGCTGGAGATCAGAGAGAGGACACAAAAGAGTTCAGCCATTGGAGAGGGGCTCGATTGAGAGAAAACAGAGCAGAAGGTAGTTCAGCCATTGGACGAGCCTTTGCACGACCGCCGGCCACCATGCTGTTGACGGCTGAGTGTTGAGCATTCGGCCATTAGGCGAAATCCCTAGACGAAAAGGGAAGCTGCTCACCGTCAGTCGAAGCTCCACCGGCGATCGTTCGGCGATGAACACCCCGTTCCCAAACCAGGTAAAACTTTGTGCTCCGGCGACGTGGGCGCCAATGACTACACGGTGAGAGTGGATAGCGGCGCCGTCGAGTATTCTTGGTTCTGGAAAAATAAATTGCAGGTGGAGAAGCTTCGGGCGCTGAAGGTGCCTGAAGGAAGGAGAATGTGCGCAGTGAATAGGACAAAATAGGGAAAAGACAAAAGAGGAAAAAAGAAAGAAAAAAATTAAAATAAAAATTAGAAAAAAAAATCGTTTTTTAATCCTACTGGGTCGGATCCGGGTTTGTGTCGGGTCAGCAAGTCGGATCGGGTAAACGGTCCGAACCCGTTCCGCGAATATAATAATAATAAATTAATTAAAAAATTGGGAAATATTTTAAAAATTAAAAATTCAGGAAATGATAAAAAAATCTTGGGAAATAATAAAAAATTTAGAAAATTCGAAAATGAATAAAAAATTAGAAATTTAAGAAAATATTAAAAAATTAAAAATTCACAAAAAAATTAAAAATTTTGAAAAAATAGAAAATCCATAAAAATCTGGAAAATCATTAGAAATTTAAGAAATTTCAGAAATTCACTAAGAAAAATACAAAACCCAGAAAAAAAAATTATTAGAAAAATCATTAAAAATTAGAAAATTTTAAAAAACAAAAAATAGAAAATTTTAGAAAAATTGGAAAACTCCTTAAAAATGTTAATGCCCAAAATTTGGACAAGCCTTTAGGGTTTTACAATAGGGATTCTTGTTTTGCTTTATTTTGTTTTCTTTGTTATGGACAATTTTTACGATACTTGCATACTTTCTATTATGATTATAATTGATTGTTCTTTTCAATATTTGGATATTACTTCCTTATTTTAGAATGGTTAGGACAAAACTTGAAATTTTCTTAATAGATTGCTATGGCATTAATTAGCACATGATTAGGTCCCCAAGTCCAAAATCTAAGATATCCTCCCATATCTTACTGGTTTCTAGCAAATCCCAAAAAGGTTAGTAGTAACTCTTTAGTCAAAACTTACATAGGTCTAATTGATTAAAATCTGAATGCTCAATGTCACACAAATTATGGGCTTGAGAGAACTTGAGTCAAGGGAAAGCCGTTGGCTTGAAGTTACCAATATCCCTAACAATCTCTCTCTCCCGCGAGAGGGGTTAGGTAATGACAATAATATTCTTGGCTTAAAAGGATAAAGCATGCAAATCCTTCATAATAATTGCATGAAAGATTCAAAACGAGAAAGGTTATACTATTGTAAGCATTGATATTGATTACGGTGGGGAGTTCTAAAACAAGAACTTTGTTGATTATTGCGAGAAGAATGAAATGGAGTACAATTTCTCGACTCCATACACTCCACACTAGAATGGTGTAGTCGAAAGAGAGTTTAGGGACATGGCAAGAACAATGATGATTGCAAGTAGCACTATTGCGCACTTTTGGGTTGAAGCAATTGCAAGATTATGTTATATCATCAATAGAATGTTTTTGCATCCATTGTTTGATAAAACACCCTATAAGCTTTTTAGAGAAAGAAAGCCAAACATATCTTACTTTCATACTTTTGGTTGTAAATGTTATATTATGAAAAATGCAAACGATAATGTTAGTAAGTTCAAATCAAGATCAAATGAAGGTATAAATCTTAATTACTATAATACTAGCAAAGCATATGGCATGTTCAACAAAATTTCGCAAGAAGTGAAAGAATCTATCAATGTCAAGTTCGATGACAATTTGATGATAGTTCAAAGTCTCAACAAATATGATGAACCATCAGCGAACTACATCCCTTGATCTAACGCTTGAGGGCGTGATTTGCTCCATAAATGCCGAGTTTGCTAAATCGATAAAGCGCATTGAAGAGCTTGAAGCGTCAAATGAGAGACTAAGCATGAGTTGGAGGCATCTAGGGCTAGGTTTGAGGGAGAGAAGAAGCTGAGCGAAGGCGACGAAGGCGAAGATTTTGAGTTGAAGGAGGCGGCGATTAGGGTTTAGTCTAAATGAGAGTAAGGGGTGAAATTTGTGATTAACTGATAAGATTTTGAGATTAGGGTTTAATTGGGAAACTTGGAAATTAAGTTTGGACTTTTTTGGACAAAAATGCCCCTATTCATGGTGTCGCATACATGTGGTCTTGTCCGGCGAAGATTTGTACCACGAGCTCCTCCTTAGAGCAAACATTAATTTACACGAAGCCAAAATACTAGCGTCAGTAATTTTATAAATGTCATAATAACTGATTGATTATTTGAAATCATCCATTGATCGGGTTAATGTTCAATCAAAACAACTTATAGCTAACGAGTTCTAGTAACATTCTTTAGCTCTATCAGTAATGCTTCTGAATCACTTTGTGCAATTGGATTATTTTTCTTGAGTGGAAAGACATCAAAATATGACATAGAAAGTAACTGTTTGCATCGATTTTTTTATTTAAAAAAATACCCTGAGTTTAAACTAAAATTTTCTTTCACACATTTCCTTTGTTTTATGTTGACTAGAATCCATGCACGTGCTAATTTGCAGGTTTAAAATACCTACAACAACAAACTGAATCTCTTCACACTAAATGATGTTGGTTATATGAATATAAATATATATAATTATTTCGTCGAATATCAATATTTATTTGCCAGACTCTCACTACCTTGTAATCATCCTATAAATTTTTTTCTTTATTTGATTAAGTGAAATTCCATATGGCCTAAAACTCCAATCACACTTCACCCATCCTGTCTCCGCCCCTCTCTCCCCCCTCTCTCCTCGCCGCCGGTCCTCGAAGTGCGCCTCCTCATCGTCGCGGCCGGCGCTTGCTTCGCCCTCCTCTTGGCTTATCGGAATCACCTAGTGCTATTTTTGCCATTTTAATCTTTATTAAGGGCGTGAATAAACTAACGGAAGGGTGGGAATTAGCGGCCCCCAACGTTAAAGCCTTAAACCCCTCGAAAAACCCAGGAAGGAACCGCCCCTGAGAATGTCCGCCTCCTTCTTTACGGCACCTTCAATCCTCCCTCCGAATCTGCTCTTTCGGGTGAGTTCCTCTTTTGACTTTCTTCTTTTTTCCCTCGATTCCTTCATGCCCTTTTACGAATTATACTTCTTCGGAATGAGATTGAAGAATTTGGGCGCTGTTCCCTGTCCAGAATCTGAGTGGAAGCAGGAGGGTGTTGGGTCTATGGAGGAACGGGCAGAAAGTTGGGAACTTTGTGGTAAGAGCGGGTCGAAAGAGGGTATCTTTCGGCAAGGAATGCAGAGAGGCTCTTCAATCTGGGATTGATAACTGATGCCGTCTCTGTTACCATCGGGCCTAGACGTGTGTGGGCTCTTCTATTTCTTCTTCTGAAATTCCTTGTTTCTCTCATTTTGATTTTGGGACTATTTGTTCATCTGATTAATTATTTAATGCGGGGGGTTGAGCTGGAATTAGTATTTTGGACGAGGTGAGAGTTAATTGCGTTTTTGCTTATTGGTTGTGGGGGAGCTGGCTGGTCCAGTTTTATGCAACATTGGAGTTGGGAGTTGTTTTGATGGCATATGTGCAGAATCGCGGTCTTCAAGCTCGAGTATAGTGTATGAACTTTTGCTTTTGTTGAGGGGGGCGATGCTAGAGGTAGGGGTGGCAAATAGGTGGGTCGGGTCAGGTAGTCTGGTCGAAAATGGGTCGATCCATATTTGACCTATTTAACCCATTTTGACCCAAATTCTTGTAGTGTAAATCTAATGACCCGTACTTGACCCAACCCGTACCCGACCCATATTTCTAAAACTTACTTAATGTTAAAATATTTTTATGCAATATAAATTTTTTAACAATTTTTATGTAATACAAATTTAATGGAAAATTTTTATAATTATTTTTAAAATATTTTTAAAAAATCGAATTTTTAATTTTTTAATACATATTTTTAATTTTTTAAATAATTTTTTATTTTTTATTTTAAAAATATAGTTTTTATAATTTTTATATTTTAAAATATCATTTTTTTTCTTTTTTTTTTTTTCTTCTTCTTCGGCCGGCCATTGGCCACGACGACGGCCAGCGACCGGCCACAAGCAAGATTAAGCTCGCCGATGTCGAGCAGGGCTCAATCTTGCCAATCCGGCGAGGCCAAGGCCTCGCCTGATGCCGGCGAGCTCGAGCCTCGCTAGTTGTTGGTGAGGCCAAGCCATGCTAGATCTAGCAAGGCTCGAGCTCACTAGCGTCAGGCAAGGCTCCATCTCGCCGATCTGGCGAGGCCAAGGCCCCGCCGACGCCGGCGAGCTCGAGCTTCGCTAGTCATCTGCGACCTTTGAGGGAGTGGCGGAGGTGAGCCACGGCAGCGGGCGGCGGAGGCAAGCCGCGGTGGCAAGTGGCAGAGGCGGCTTAGAGGCGAGCGGCGGAGGACAAAGGTCGAAGGGCTATGTCACCAAGAATTTTCATGTTTTTTTAGGTTTTAAAAATGGGTCGAAAATGGGTCAGAATGTGCTACCCATTTTCGACTCATATAAAACTAAACTTAAAATGAGTCAAATGTGGGTCATGACCCATTACAACTTCATAACCCATATTCAACCCATTTGTGAAAAATATGGGTGCAAAATGGGTCCATGACCCATTTTGGCCACCTCTAGCTAGAGGTTTTCAACTTTTAATTCCTACATTCCAAGCTGACTGACTTGTCTTGCTTTCCTGATTCCATTGTCATTCTTTTCTTCACTTTTTTTTTCTTTTTTTGTTGCTTCGGTCCTTGCTTTTCCCCATGGACTTGAAGTAATTCATGGAGTATTTTTATATATCCTATTCATGAAAGATATTTATTTGACGCTGCACGCACACAAGTGAGCTGTTTTGGTGGCGACGGGAAATGATTATAGAGAGAGCACGGTTCCCTCATTAGAAGAACAAAATTTATTTAATATATAGATATTGTACAGTACCATACATGAGGTCTAAGCAACTTATGTTTAGGATATGCTAATATGGAGGCGTGACAAGCGTTTCTCTAATGCTTTTCTGGAAATATACTTACTAACTCATACATATTTAACATGCATTCGAGGTCAATCTGACATGGTCTGTTTACTATTTCCTACTGTCCAAATTGTTGGAGCCAACGATATAAATTGCTTCTATAGCATGTCGTGAAAAACAATTTTTAGTAAAATATTTCAGCATTCAGGGATCGATGGGACCTGATTTTGGCCAACGACACCCCTAAAGATTCGTCGAGTAAATAAAGAAGGTAGACATTACCAACAAATCAAAAACAAAATCAACGTCCCGCGATTCAAGCATGAAGAAGGAAAGAAAAAGGCAAAAGGAAAAAGGAAATATTTCTCGCGTTGTTGCAGTCAGAGACAAAACGATCCAATCGAGGTCAGATTACCTCACAAAAGCACCAAGGTTCACGGGAAATATGATAATGACGATATCTTTGGATTGTCTAAGTTCAATGAATCTCTACACTTACGCAATGCTATCGCATCACTCATTGAAACTAGCTAGATTGAATCTAGCTACACTGACGCAACGCTATTGCGTCACTTATTGTTAAAAAAGGATGGTTAAACTGCACATTCACTTTTAACCAAGCGTTTTTTTTGTGGGGGTCGGTTTAGTGCCTAACGTACATTATTGATTAGTCAAAAGACTCGATCCTCAACCCAAATAAAAGAAAAATGATTAATGTCAAAATTCTAATGGGGGCGGCGCCATGTGCACTTGGTTTGGGGGGGGGGGGGGGGGGGGGGGGGGAGGTGGGGGAAATTTCTTTTGCTGAAAATTTTATTATTCTAATGCACCATTAGGGGTAAACATAGTCCGAATTGGGTTGATCCAGCGCCTAATCTAGGGATCAACATGCATAATGTTGGCCCTTAATTTTTCGGACCAAGGATTAACCCTGTTAATCCTGGGACCGAGAACCAGACCAGCTCTATCAGTACTACTGCTGACAATTCTCCTTCAAGTTTGAACTCTAAAATGCAATATAAGCTTCCCCTACATAAAAGGGAGGTACCCAATGCAGTAATTATTCAAACTTCTGTCAACGTGCACTTGCCACACTAGTGATACTCTTAAATTACCAAAGACACTTTACAATCATCACTCATTTGTGGCTTATTTCACCTCTAATTGCAAAGGTAAATCCCTATGCCGAAATATATTCAACAATCATATCCTCATAGCTCAAATTGTTCATTAAATTCCTTGCATAGGGTCACAAGAGAATTATTGTTCAGCAACAAAACCAGGGAAGACCTAACAATAATATTCATAGCTCTGAGAGCAAATATTCCGCATCTAAAGTACCAAAAACAAAGTTGCAACTCAACGATTGTCATGCAACGGTCTTTTAAACTAAGGACAAAAAGAAACAAACAAAACTGTCTTTGGTGGATCCAGCGGAGTACAGAAATCTGGAGCCTGAAACGGTGGTGATGGTCTTCGTCACCATGCCCATCCTGTAGTCCTACAGGACCTACAACTTCGAGCTGTCAAGAAATGAGCCGTATGATCATGATGTTTCTACTTTGGCAAATGACAAGTTAAACTAGTTAATTTTGCAGTGTAGCTAGTTTCTAATACCAAATGCAACAAAAGTTCAATATTTGGGAGATGACAAACTGGACAAGCAAAGTTGTAGATGTCATCTATGATTATAATCCAATAGAGTTTTAGTGTTTAAAGGTTGCAAGCTACTGGAGTTATCAGAATTGAACAAACTTTCGATGTCTAAAAAGGTGATAGTTATGAGCATTTCTTGTGACTCATATGCAGAAAAGATTCTGAGTTTCTATGGATCAAGATCGATGAGTTTGTAAATTCAAATCTAACATGGTTTTAATGTTTCCAATGTAAGGATGAAAACAATTATTCACCTGTCAATTGAATAGGCGAAGATAATCAAGATTGACTTGAAACTAACAGTGCTATGATATTTAAAGAGATAAGTTCATCTTCCCAAACTGGTTGGTGACTTCAATTGAAGTTTCTTCATAAAGATGAAGATCATTAAAGTCATGTGAATTTGTCAAGTTAAATAGTAGTAGCTCGTCATTCTATCGTAATTGCTCACAAGTCGCATTACGTCATTTCTACTTGTAATGGATGGGAAGATGGAATCCAATTAGTTTTATACTGAAATTGTATGAAGAAGAGAAATAATGTTATCTCTTTTTTCTAGGGGCTCGATCTACTCCATAAGAAAACTAAGACGTGGTAAAATAACCCTATTTGCATATCCAAAGAACAAGTACAATCAAATATTATAGAAATTGAGGGCAACAAACATGAACAAATTTTTCGACAAATGACATGGAGATCGACATACTGAATCATTGAACAGATATAATTGTTGCCTTCTCCGTTCTTAAAATAAGCCCCTCTCAACAACCTTAGCTAGGTACAAATGGCTTCTTTTCCCATGCGTGCATAGATTTTAGTTTTAAAAAGACAAGAAAGTGAAGAAAGGAGATATAATCTTCCAATGATCCAGCACATTGTGGTATATTTCAAGTTATGGGAATGCGAATTGCAGCTGTTTCCATTTTAGTTTTCTCATCTTGTTTTACGCCGGAATGAGCTTGACTAGTTTGAGTAAGGAAGATGTACTTGACTTAATTAGGTGGCAGTCTCGATTTCGGGGATCACATTGTACTTCCACTCAATAGCAACTCCTTTGTGGCACCTTCAGATAACTAATTAAGGTTACTGGACCTTCTATTGTTTGGACAGTTTTCTCTCCGCCTTTCATTCCCTTGTTCTCCCCGCTCTAATTTACCCTTCCTTCTATATACTCTCTCTATTTGTAACAGAATAGACTCGTAAATCCGAACATGAGACATCCATTAACCGTGTTGCATCTTAATCCAAAAGAATTCTCACCATTCTTTAGAAAATTAATGCAAATGATGAACAATAAATGATGACATGTTTGATGGTCTCAGAAAATCCTCTTGTAAAACAGGAAACACAAGTGATAAAAATGAGTTGTCACTTACGCCAGGAATGAGTCAATATTAAGTGGATGGAGATGGCCATTTTGTGTTTGGGGATTCTTCAACAACCTCAAAACTTCCTCGACAACCAGTTTCACAAGTACCGCTTCATGCCTACCAATCGCCAAACAAAATTAAAGTGAGCTTTGAGCAGTATAAGAAGTTTCCAGTATTAGGACCAAATTAAGATTTTTCTTTTGTGAATGACGAAAGTAAGTACCCATTGGCAATTTTCTCCGATTCCCATCCTTTAAAGGACCCAACAACCTTGAAAGCATGCTTCCAACGCTTAGAACAATCTCTGCCGAAACGCTCCTCATGTATAAAAAAATTTGATTCAAATGAAAGGGATAAATTTCGCACGTCCAATGGATTTACTTTGTAGAAGATGGGCAATATCTTTTGCCCCTTTGTTTTCTTGCATATTACCATGGATTCTAATTCACAAAGGCACCAAGGAGAGGAAGTAAAATTTGGAGAGAGAATTGGAATTGATATCTTGCAATGTTCAATGGCATTTATAAGCTCATCACTGATGACTTTACCTACGATCCAGCTATCATCATCATAAAACACTCTGATTTTTGCAGCCACAAGGCTGATGTATAGGTATGCAGCAAAGCCGTATCGAGTATCACAGCCACGAAAGGCCAAGAACACTTGGCATTGACGCAGTCTTCCTTTCTCCTTCAAATAGTGATGATACACTGTGATCCATTAAGACACACCAAGGGAGATGATGAGATGCAGCCCATACGAATCATATGAAAATCTTAAAAGACCAGGTAACTTTTAAAAGCCACGAGATCGGTAGTCATAAACCATGCGAACCTTACGACTTTATGGGGAGTTGAGGAGGCCAAAGCTCTCAGATGATGAACACAGAATACTTACATGAGCTTATGTGGCGATTAGACATCAATATCGGAAACAAGGGGAGCCGTTCGATCCACGTTGGCTTCAATTCATTCAAAACCCTTGCGACCACAATTTTCACCAGCTCTCCTTCATTCCTGTCCACCACGTGTGTGTAAATCAAAGTTAGTCGTATAGCCTTCCTTTCCCTAACTCTGCGATTCCGCATCATCCAGTCCGATCTAAAAGCATAGGGGTTCGACTCGTAGATTCGTAAATTCAAGCACATACATACATACATACATACATACATACATACATACATACATACGTACATACATACATACATACGTACATACATACATACATACATTACCCATTAGCAATGTTCTGTGATATCCATCCTCCAATATACGTTACATCACGCAGCGCTTTCTCCCATTCCGCCACTTCTTCTCGCCTGCCCTGTATCTCAGGTTTCAATAGAGCCTCTCCAAAGTTATTGCGTAGGCGACGGACATCAACAACATCCACCTTATAGAATATAGGGAAGACTGATGTGTCATGCTTTACAGAGCAATTCATAATCTCGGTGAGCTCACGAAGGCACCATTTACTCTCGAAATACTGTTCAGAAATGATGGGGATCGCAATCCTGCAACTTCTGATGGCCTGGAGGAGCTCCAGCTCTATCTCTTCACCGATTGGGAGCGCATCATTGTCCCTGAACACGTGAAACCCAGCAGCCACAAGGCTGCTGTAGAGAAAATCGACAAAGCCGGTGCGAGTGTTTGAGCCTCTAAAATTCAAGAACACATCGTAGTTCCGAGGGGCCGCGCATCTTTTCCTCTGCAGGGCTTTGTAGGCGTACACGGACAGAGGGACTAGTGGTGGAACAGCCGCTAAGCCATACAATGCTTTTCTCTTATTCATTTTCTTCTCTCTTTTCGGATCTAGGTATGCCTTCTTTGAATGCTCTCGCCTGGGATCTGAGTTTTTGTTTACCCACAAATCCCAAAGGCTTCATCGTGAGAACGGTGAGTTTATAGCACCTATTACCATTCAAAGGGTGAACAGTATATTATTCTTCCAATAAAATTTGAGGCGTGTCGTAATTTGACTCAAAATTTTAATTTGTTCTGTCTTTTGATTTACAAGATTTGGAGGCCTTGATTACAACGCAGCAACCATTCCCACATTCAACGATGAGGGCCGATGCCTTCGTCTATTAGTTAGACTTGAGCAGGTCTTTAAACTGCTCAAAGAAAGAAACAGGCGGAGGGACCCGCCCTGGGGTGGGAGTCCCTTCGTGTCTGTCTTCCGTAAAGGCAGGGTTAGGCCTTGAAAAAGATTCTAACCCCACTGCTGGACCGGCCACAAACTTCTCTTTAAGAGAAGACGGCCAACACGCCTGATCCTCGTGAAGCCGATCCCCAGGTAACCAATCCTGGGGCAAGTTCAAGGAAATGATGGTGTTCGTCCAAAGGACGGGGTGAAAATCAAGAAGACTTGATGACTTTTCTTGCCCAGCCGTGGAAAATATTGCGAAAAGCGAACGCTGGAACAATAAAATAGATAGAATAAAGAAAATAAATTGAACAGTAGATTTACGTGATTCAATCGTAATAACATATATTTTTATGAAAAGAGCAATGATAAATTACATTATATATCAAGTGATACAATGGAAATTATACGTGAGAGGCATTCAAATACTCTCGATATTTTTTAAGTCTCATTTGTACCCATTAAATCATGCAGTGTTGAGCCTCAATAATTCTTCATTAATAATATCTCCATTTCACCAAAGAATTATATACAAATTCTTATCACAAGCATTTAACCGACTTCAACACTAAAAATTTCTTGGTGTAGCCAACAGAGAAATCCACGGCTCAGCACTCGTGAAGGGGCGCTTCAAGACCTCACAGACGGAGTCGTTGCTTTAAAGTTTCATTAACTGGATGCAGACCCACGCTGCCCACGCATCAACGGGCCCAACCAAAATTCCCACAACCATATATTTATATATAAAATTCTTCCAAGGGGATGGTCAGTCACCAGTGGGCGAATTCCACACGAAGTGAAATCCGCGTTTGAAGTTCGAATCGGACTTATTCTCTTTCAAATGTTGTTCACCGACTTTATTTTTAAGGTGTGATCGGCATATGGACACGGTGTCCACATGCCGATCACATGTTAGATTTTCTAGAAGTTCTAAATACTCTATGTTCTCATTAGTCTCCTCTTTTCACGTTTCTTTAGGTACTTTTCAATCCCTTCTAACCTCGTCGACAATTTTGCTTGTATCTCCCCCACTAAAGCATGTGAAAATCTTCAATTTGACATGATGAATCCACCATGAACAACATTCTCTCATCTTATCCTCGATTGGGTAACACCAATTTTTCTTGGATATATTCATTTCTAGCTTCTTCTTTTTTTTGTGTAATTATTAATCAAATAAAGCATTCTCATGGCCATCGTCTACGCTCTTTTTGTGTGCATGTCACAGTATATTTTCCTCGTAATTCATGCTGCAAGACTCATTGGCCTTATTATCATCCTATAAAATTTTTCCTTCAATTAATTAAATGGCATTCCATAGTTGCTCAAAGCCCCAACACACTTCACCCATGCAGATTGCGGACCGTACTCCATGGGTGAGATCTCCATCGCTTTCCCTTTTTATTTTATTATATATATATATATATATATATCGAAAGTATTCATTCATGGTGTTATTGTTCGACTCCACCGTCCATTGTATGAAGCAAATGTAAATCACGTAAGAGACCTCAAATTCCAAGTCCATCCAATGCTCTTTTCTCACAATAGAAAGACAAATACGATATGTTTCAAGTGCATTTGGTAACATTTCTATTCCAAAGAACAATTTTTCTTTTTTAGAAATAGTTTTTTCTATTTCTATTTCTTAAAACTGTTTTTTAATAAAACGGCGCGTTAATTAATTATACAAAATTTCTATTTTGGAATAGAATAAGAACAAGAATGCGTTTGATGCAACCCACAATCTTTTTGTGCAATAGAATTTTTTTTTTTTTTTTTAATTAGTTTTTAAGATTTTTTTTGTGCTTGTGAAGTTCATAGAGTTTTGAAGTTGCGAAGATTGTCATTCATCTGTAGAGAAATCTTACTGAGCTTTGAGACTTTGTACATGAATCGGGGCTATAACACTAGTAAAGTTGACTTGAAGGCGAATGGCGTTTGATGGTTAATTTGCACAATCAATCCCAAATCCATAATACAAATTCCAGTTTTTTTTTGGTCGATAAATTCCAGTTGAGTTATAAATTTTTTTAATTGAATCAATGCACTACTCTACCTTTGAGTGATAATACAATCAAGACCTGCTAACTAAGTTACCCTTAGAATTATGACATGGCTGTCTAGCCACTCATGACCGCTGAATATGTCACAGCCAGCAATTTGACGTGGACAATTTTAGGCAAACTGATGCCATTTTACTTAGAATCAGTCTCATTTCATTTAAGTTAATTATACACTAGCCAAAGGCAAAATCTCCAAATTTAAGCAAATTTTTAAGATGTAGTTTGCTACGAATGTTGAAAACCATGACACATTAAGCTTAATTGTCCACTTCAAAAGAAGAAGAGAGGAAAGTTTGAAAAGAAGAAGCGTGCACTCAAAGCTGAAACCAGGAGTGACATCAAGTGCAAAAGCAGCAATGAAGATGCTGATCGTGCCAACATATGCCTTTTGGATAACTTTGAAAGCGATGAAGAAATCAAGGTAGAAAATTATGACCTTACTTATGAAGAATTGCAAGAATTTTTAAAAGAAGTTTTTGAGGAACACAAAAAGCTTCCAAAAATATTTCTAATTTGAAAAGGGATGTAGCAAAACTCACTATTAAAAACATTTCTCACAAAGTTGTACTTAATGACTTAGGCAAGGAACTCAATAGATGTACTGTGCAATGCAAACTTGCTGAAGACAAAGCCGACTCTCTCAAGAAAGAGATCTCGCTTGCTCAAATTTTTTTCTTGGTTCAAAAATACTTGAGCACATCCTTTCAATTCAAATCCCTTATTACACCAAATCCGATTTAGGGCATAAGGGAAATGAAGAAGAAAGCAATCCATTTCCAAAAACTAAAGAAACAATTTCAAAGAAAACTCGTATTCCCATTCTAGATTAAAAATATAACTTTGAAAAACATTTTATTAAACACATTAGTAAAAAGTTCCCTAACTATTCCAGCCGCAATGGTGATGGTCATTCAAAACATGAGTGTCCAAGCCAAAAAGCAAAATCAAAGAAGGTGAATCGGAAGTTTAGTTGCACTAATTGTGATGGACCCAAGTTTGTGTGGGTACCAAAGAAGACAACGAATTTTTCAATGTAGGGAAAGAAGTCAATCAAATGATATTTGAACAGTAGATACTCACGATACATGATTGGAGGTACCAATACCTTTCTACAATTAACACAAGTTGATGGTGGATATGTTGCCTTTGGAGGAAAAGAGAAAGGAAGAATAATTAGTAGAGACACAATAAAAGTGGGAGAACTAATCATTGATGATGTTGCCTTGGTCAAAGGATTGAAACACAATTTAATAAGCATCAATCAGCTTTGTGATAAAGCATACGAGATCAACTTCAAAGATGGTATTTGCATAAGTAAAGGCAAATACCCATCAAAAACTTCCTCAAGAAAAAGGTATGGAAATATCTATCCATTGAAAGTTCAGAGCGAAACCACCCTTTGATTTGTTTCCATAAAAAAGAAATAAAGAGATGTGACATAGAAAACTTGCTCACATTAGCCCAAAGGAAAACTCTAAACTAGCTTCAAAAGGAAATGGTAAGAGGTCTTCCAAGAATGAGGTATGAGAAGAATGAAGCCTATAATGCATGTTTGTTAGATAAGCAAGTCACAAGTTCTTTTGAATCTATAAATACGATTTCTACTAATTGAGTATTGTAACTACTTTATATGGACCTTTTCGGACCTATAAGGAATACTAGCCTTGGTAGAAACAAGTATTATCTAGTAATTGTGAATGATTATTCCATATTCATTTTGGTAGATATTGATATCCGAATTTTCGTCGTTGTTTTTAAAATATCCATTTTAAAAAAAGGTAAAAAGCTAAAAACATATAAAAGATAAAAAAAATTGATAAAAAAAAAATGATGAAGTCGTGTGAGCCGGTGTGTCCGGCCCACCTAGCGACTTTCAGCCCTCTAAACCCCGTTCGTCCCTCCCGTCTTCGTTTCTTTCTTTTTAGGCCCATCTTCATTTCTTTTGTTTTCAGCCCATCTTTATTTCTTTTGTTTTGAGCCCATAAAAGCCTAAAAGGTGCCCGGCCCAAGGTTAACTTCTTCCCCTCGTTTTCACGAACCGGCATCTGTGAGGAAAACACCGCAAGAGTGACGTGAGAAAAGCTGGGGTACAAAGAAGGCTGAGCTGGCTGGACATCAGAGAGAGGACGTAAAGAGTTCAGCCATTGGAGAAGGGCTCGATCGAGAGAAAACAGAGCAGAAGGTAGTTCAGCCATTGGAGGAGCCTTTGCGGGACCGCCGGCCACCATGCTGTTCACGGCTGAGTGTTGAGCATTCGGCCATTAGGCGAAATCCCTAGACGAAAAGGGAAGCTGCTCACCGTCAGTCGAAGCTCCGCCGGCGATCGTTCGGCGATGAACACCCCCGTTTCCCAGCCAGGTAAACCTTTGTACTCCGGCGACGTGGGCGCCATTGACGACACGGTGAGATTGGATGGCGGCGCCGTGGAGTATTCTTGGTTCTGGAAAAATAAATCGCAGGTGGAGAAGCTTCGGGCGCTGAAGATGGCTGAAGGAAGGAGAAGGTGCAGTCAATAGGACAAAATAGGGAAAAGACAAAAGAGAAAAAAAGAAAGAAAAAGTAAAAATAAAAAATTAGAAAAAAATTCGTTTTTTAATCCTACTGGGTCGGATCCGGGTTTGTGTCGGGTCAACAAGTCGGATCGGGTAAACGGTACGAACCCGTTCCACAAATATAATAATAATAAATTAATTAAAAGATTGGGAAAATATTTAAAAAGTTAAAAATTCAGGAAGTGATAAAAATAATCTTGGGAAATAATAAAAAAATTAGAAAATTCGAAAATGAATAAAAAATTAGAAATTTAAGAAAATCATTAAAAAATAGAAAATTCACAAAAAAATTAAAAATTTTGAAAAAATAGAAAATCCATAAAAAATCCGGAAAATCATTAGAAATTTAAGAAATTTCACAAAATCACTAAGAAAAATAGAAAACCCAGAAAAAAAAAATTATTTAAAAAATCATTAAAAATTCGAAATCTTAAAAAACAAAAAATCAAAAATAGAAAATTTTAGAAAAAAATGGGAAAAATCCTTTAAAATATTAATGCCCAAAATTTGAACTAGCCTTTAGGGTTTTACAATAGGGATTTTTTTTCTTTATTTTGTTTTCTTTGTTATGGACAATTTTACGATGCTTGAATAATTTCTATTATGATTATAATTGATTGCGCTTTTCAATATTTGGATATTACTTCCTTATTTTAGAATGGTTAGGACAAACCTTGGAATTTTCTTGATAGATTGCTATGACATTAATTAGCACATGATTAGGTCCCCAAGTCCAAAATCTTATGCCGTGTCGTATCTTACCCAATCCCTAAAGGGTTAGTAGCAACTCCTTAGTCAAAATTTTCATAGGCTTAATTAATTAAAATCCAAATGCTTGATGTCGCGCAAGGTATGGAATTAGGAGAGCTTGAGTCACGGGAAGGTCGTTGGCCTGAAGTTAACAATATCCCTAAATCTAACAACCTCTCTCTCCCGTTAGAGGGGTTAGGTCATGACAATAATCTTCTTGGCTTAAAAGGATAAAGCATGCAAATCCTTCATAATAATTGCATGAAAGATTCAAAACGAGAAAAGTTATAGTATTGTAAGCATCGGAATTGATCATGGTGGAGAGTTTGAAAATAAGAACTTTGTTGATTATTGCGAGGAGAATGAAATGGAGTAATGAAAAAGTCAACGAGTGTTTGAGGGCATGTTATGAAGCAAAAGTACTATGAGCAAATTGGTAGTGTTGAATTTGCTGACGAAGTTTGAGCACTTCACCGTTGGCCTCTTATCTAGCTTTTTGCATATTTGCTTTGTTTGGAACCGTTGCTCTTAATAAAAAAATTTCGGTCTCATCTGGATCCTGATTTTTTATGACCAGTAAATTTGAATATGAATGTTGCAATTGTACAAGTCGTTTGACATTATGTTGAATTAGGTCCGTTGATTAAGTAGAGTGCATATCATTTACCTTAGTGTCCAAAGCTCTGAAGTTGTTGTTGTTGTTGTTGTTGTGGTGCTACTAAATTGACATGACTTAGATCATATTCTCAAATGATTTTCATTATCAACCATCACCAGTTTTTGCTATTAGTCGAATTAAAAATCCATGTATTTTGTGCTGTGAATTCTTTTTCATTAGATTACAAATACAGCCGCAAAACTAGCATGGGAATGAATTGACATTGTGTTGAATTAAGTTTAACTACATAAACTTCTACCATGTAATTTTAGGTTGTGGAGATCGTCCTCTTGAATATCAGAATGGGTTGTACATCTCATTAAGACAATGCAAGACTATAACTTCTCGAATATTCTCTTACCTCTTGTGTGCAAAATCTTCTTCAGCATCAAGTTTGCGCAACTATTTGTCCTTTCATCATCATAATGGGATTGAACTTTGAAGCACTCAATAATCATACAACAAAGATTGCTGAAATTAAGTTACTCTTTCTAGAACTCCATCTGACGGACAGCCTACATTATGTCCTCAATGGAACTCCTCGTAAGCCTTCGGCTAATATTACCAATTGGTTAATCTTCTTGGCAACATCTTTTTGCTTTTGGCAAGACTCAACAACCGCCAACTTGTTTTCCGACTCTTCAGCAATGCAACTAATCCCCTTAGCGACATATGTTCTATCACCTTGAGAGCGCATCAAACTTCACATATTCCTTGCCTTGCACCAACCTAGCAATTGCAATTTTTGTACTGATTTTGGTCCCCCTTGCTAACAACAAAAGCAACATTATTCAAGCGTCGCCATATCATCTTGTCTGACTGACTTAAGTAGGCGCCTTTTTCAACTTCGACAATGGTTTTGCTTCATCAATTTCAAATTAAGGTTTGATCTTTCAAAGCTCCTTGGCCTTTGAAGTGGCAATGTCTCCTTGTAGTAATCCCTAGTCCAAAGACACCCACCCGAACTCTTTGTCATTCTCATCAACACTGTTCAACTTCTCCTTCACTGATATCCCATCCTTAAATTGATCATCAACCAAATTCACATTGTTAAGCGTTGGATTCAGTTGCCAACACATGGAACTCCTACCCATTTCTCTCCAATGGCCACATTGCCGCCATTGACAAGTCCTATTCAAGCCTTCGACCTTGTCTACCACTGCCGTCCACAAAAATTCCAGAACCTTCGTTGTCAAATGGAGGTTGATACGAGCCCTAAATTAAGCACAAGCGAGTTGAGATCTAATGCGTCCTGAGGTATTGAGGATTTTGTCATCAGAGAAGGCGATTGACAGCAAATAACTTCAAGCTCATAGGTGGGGGTAGGGAAGGAGGAGGCGTGAGAAAGATGAAAGAAAAACAAAAATAATGAAAAGAAAACAAAGAGAAATAGAGAAAGGAGAAAGAAAAAGAAAATCCTTGGATGAAAATACCTCTATCTATAAGTAAGATTTTGCCAACTTGTAAGTTCACGCTCTTATTTAAGACTAAGTTGGCCACTTGAAGCCCTTATTCGAAATAATACTTACTTTAAACCTTTTTTGAGGAAAGAGTCTTATTTATGTCCTTATTTGAAATTTTCTCAAAAAAAAAAAAAAGATGAATGTCGAAATTCTAACGCGGGCCGCGCCATGTGCATTTTGTTTTTACGCTGAAAATTTGATTATTCAAATGCACCATGGAAGGAATTTAATATGTGTGTGTGTGTGACAGAGACAGAGACAGAGATAGAGACAGAGAAAGCCTAGAGTTCGGCAGTTGGAGTTGGTAGGAATGTAAAAATAATAATAAAAAAATTGACCAACAGAAAAAATAAAAAGTAAAAAAAGAAAGGGATAATACCCTAAAAAAACCCCAAACTGGTACATTTGTGACAAATTTACCTCAAATTATTTTTTTGACCACAAAAAACCCCAAACTAGTATACTTTTGACAAATTTATCCCAAACTGGTACACTTGTGACAAATTTACCCTATGTTAGTTTTAGTTAAATTTTATTCTCAAATTATTAAGTTAAATGATACGTGATGGTTAACCGAGATACTAATTTAGAATTTTACGTTCCGTTTGTCACGGTTACAATTTTTATGATTTTTTTGTGGTATTAATTCAATTTAGCATAGGGTATATTTGTCACAAATTTACCAGTTTAGGGTTTTTTGCAGTTGAATAAATTAGTTTGGGGTAAATTTGTCATAAATGTACCAGTTTAGGGTTTTTTATAATCAGTCGGGGTAAATTTGTCACAAGTTAACAGTTTGGGGTTTTTTATGGTCAAAAAAATAGTTTGGGGTAAATTTGTCACAAGTGTACCAGTTTGAGGTTTTTCAAGGTATTAACCCAAAAAGAAATGCAAGAGAAAGAGCGACGGAGGTGCTACCGCTACCTAGTACGAAGACTCCGGAAAATGTGAATTTACAAATTCGCCCTCTGAATGGTAAAACTATCGATCTGGCTTTCTTTCCAAAGAGCTTTAAGTCAAAGCAGTTGCGGTGGACTAAAAAGTGCCAGAGGACAACAATCCTCTTATTTATTTGGTTATCAGGACTTTTGCCGAGTGCTAACAATTCTTATTCAAGTTTGAACTGTAAAATGCAATATGAGCTTCACCTGCATAAAAGGGAGGTACCCAATGCAGTAATTACTCAAACTTCTATCAACATATCCTTGCTACCCTAGCGACACTCTTAAGTTACAAAGATCCTTTACAATCGTCACTAATTTGTTGCTTATTTCACGTCTAATTGCAAGAGTAAATCTCTATGCAGAAACATATTCAACAAGCATATCCTCACAGCTCAAATCATTACGCGAGAATTATTGTTCAGCAACAAATCTAGGGAAGACCTAACAATAATATTTATAGCTGTGAGAGCAAAAATTTCCACATCCAAAGTACCAAAAACAAAGTTGCAACTCAACTGTTGCTAGGCAACGGTCTTTTAAAGTAAGAACAAAAAGAAACAAACAAAACAAGTTAGTCTTTGATGAATCAAGCAGAGTACAGAAAACTAAAGTCTGAAACAATGGGGATGGTCTTCATCACCATGCCATCCAATAGTCCTCCAGGACCTACAACTTCGAGCTATCAAGAAAAGAGCCATGTGATCATGATGTTTCTACTTAGGCAAAGGACAAGTTAAACTGGTTAATTTTGCAGTGTAGCTAGTTTCTTATACCAAATGCAACAAAAGTTCAACATTTGGGAGATGACAAACTAGACAGATCTAGCAACGACAACCTCGCCAGCCATTGGCGAGGCTCACCTCCGCCGGCCACTAGCGAAGGCGAGCCTCGCCCAACCAAGGCCCATCCATGACAAGGTCAAGCCTCACCAGATCTGGCGATAGTGGCCTCGCCGTCACTAGGCGAGGCTCACCTTCGCCAGTGGCCGGCGGGGGCAAGCCTCACTAGTGGCCAGCGAGGCTGACCTCGCCAGCCCTTGCCTCTCGCTGGTACCAACCAGCCAGAGGAATGAGAAGGTTGGGAAAAAAAAAAAAAAAAAATTAAAATATTGCCACATCGGCGTTCGCCCCACTGTTCCCGGTCGGCGCCCACGTCAACGTCAACCAGCCAATTTTGGCCTGATGGACTAAATTGGCACAATTATAAAATGTTTAGGACTAAATTAGCCAAAAAAAAAAATTAGGACTGCATTGGCACAATTGTAATAGGTTTATGATTTTTTTGGTAATTCTCCCATTTGTAACAGAATAGACTTGTAAATTCGAACATGAGACATCCATTAACGACGTTGCATCTGAATCCAAAAGAAATTCTCACTGATCTTTAGAAAATTAATGCAAATGATGAACAATAAATGATGACATGTTTGATGGTCTCGGAAAATCCTCTTGTAAAACTAGAAACACAAGTGATAAAAATGAATTGTTACTTACACCAGGAATGAGTCAATATTCAATGGATGGAGATAGCCATCTTGTGTTTAGGATTCTTCAACAACCTCAAAACCTCCTCAATGACCTATTTCACAAGTACCGCTTCATGTCTGCCAATCGCCAAACAAAATTGAAGTGAGCTATGAGTAGTATAAGACATTTCTAGTAATAGGACCATATCAAGATTTTCATGTGAATGATGAAAGTAAGTACCCATTGGCAATTTTCTCTAATTCCCATTCTTTAAAGGACACAACCTCCTTGAGAGCGTGCTTCCATTGCTCACAAAAATCTCTGCCAAAGTGCTCCTCATGTTTATGAAAATGGTCTCCAAATAAGGAGGATAAATTTCGCACGGTCCGATGGATTTACTTTGTAGATGGGCAGTATCCTTTGCCTCTTTCTTGCCTTGTAGCTAAGCATGTGACCTAGCTCATGGAGGCACCAAGTAGAGGAGACAAAATTTTCAGAGAGAATTGGAATGGATATCTTGCAGTCCTCGATGGCATTCAAAAGCTCACCACTAATCTCTCTACCAACGAGAGACGTACCGTCAGCATAAAATACTCTGATTTTTTTAGCCACAAGGCTGATGTATAGGTATGCAGCAAAGCCGTATCGAGTATCACAGCCACGAAAGGCTATGAACACTTGGCATTGACGCAGTCTTCTTTTCTTCTTCAAATAGTAATATCACAGCCGTATCGAGTAAAATTGCTTCTATAGCATGTCGTGAAAACACTTTCTAGTGAAATTTTTTGGCATTTGGGGATCGGTGGGACCTGATATGGCCAATGACACCCCTAAATAAAGAAGGTAGACGTTACCAACAAATCAAAAACAAAATCAACACCACACAATTCGAGCATGAAGAATGAAAGAAAAAGGAAAAAGGAAATATTTCTCGTGTGCTATTGCAGCTGAAGACAAAACAATCCAACTAAGGTTAGTTTACCTCACGAAAGCATGAAGGATCAAGGGAAACATGATAATAACGATACCTTTGAATTGTGTAAGTTCAATGAATCTCGCCACACTTACGCAATGCTATTGCGTCACTTCTTGTACAAAAAAGGATGGTTAAACTGCACGATTCGCTTTTAAACAAATGTTTTTTTTTTTTTTTTTTTTTTTTTGCAGGGGTCGGTTTAGTGCCTAACGCTCATAATCAATTAGTCAAAAGACTCGATCCTCATCCCAAATAAAAGAAAATTGATGAATGTCACGATGCTAACATGGGCGGCGCCATGTTGGCCATGTTGCATTTGGTTGTTTTTTTTTTTTTTTTTTTTTTTTTTTTTTTGGGGGGGGGGGGAGGGGTGGGAATTCTTTTGCTGAAAATTTGATTATTCAAATGCACCATGGAAGGAATAAAAATATATATGTGCCGGAGGAAGCCTAGGGTTCGGTGGTTGGAGACCGGTAGAAATATAAAAATAACAAAAAAACTTGACCAACGAAAAAAATAAAAAAGAAATGCAGGAGAAAATTCAAAATTGAGCGGGGGAGGTGCTGCCTCGTGCGGTCAGTGCACGAACGAAGACTCCGGAACATGTGTATTTATAAATTCACCCCTGAACAATAAAACGGTCGATCTGGCTTCCTTTCCGGAGAGCTTATAGTCAAAGCAGTTGCGGTGGACTAAAAAGTGCCGGAGGACAACGATCCGTTGATTTATTCGGTTATCAGGACTGCTGCCGAGTGCTAACAATTCTCATTCAAGTTTGAACTCTAAAATGCAATATAAGCTTCCCCTGCATAAAAGGGAGGTACCCAACGCTGTAATTACTCAAACTTCTGTCAATGTACGCTTGCTACACTAGCGATACTCTTAAGTTACCAAAGAAATTTTACAATCATCACTCATTTGTTGCTTATTTTACCTCTAATTGCAAGAGTAAATCTCTATGCAGAAACATATTCAACAAGCATATACTTACAGCTCAAATTGTTCATCAAATTCCTTGGATAGCATCTGTTCAGCACCAAATCAGAGGAAGACCTAACAATGGTATTCATAGTGCTAAGAGCAAATATTCCACATCCAAAGTACCAAAAACAAAGTTGCAACTCAACTGTTGCCAGGCAATGTTCTTTTAAACTAAGAACATAAAGAAACAAACAGAACAAAATAGCCTTTGGTGGACCCACAGCATACAGAAAACTGAAGCCTGGAACAATGGGGATGATCTTCATCACCATGCCCATCTGGTGATCCTCAAGGACCTACAACTTCGAGCTGTCAAGAAATGAGATATGTGATCATGATGTTTCTAGTTTGGCAAAGGACAAGTTAAACTGGTTAATTTCGCATTATAGCTAGTTTCTAATACCAAATGCAATAAACTAATTCAATATTTGGGAGATGACAAACTAGACAGGTAAAGTTGTAGATGTCATCTATTTTTATAATCCAATAGAGTTTCGATTTTTAGAGGTTGCAAGCTACTGGAGTTGTTAGAATTGAACAAATTTTCAATGTCTGAAAAGGTGAAAGTTATGAGCATTTTCCGTGACTTGTATGCAGAAAAGATTCTGAATTTATACGGATCAAGATCACCAGGTTAGTCAATTCAAATCTAATATAGTTTTGATGTTTCCAATGCAATGATGAAAACAATTATAATTGAATGGGAAGATAATTAAGATTGACATGAAACTAGCAATGTCTGATATTTGAAGAGATAAAGTTCATCTTCCCGAACCGTTTGGTGACTTCAATAAAAGTTTCTTCATAGAGATGAAGATAGTTAAAGTCATGTGAGTTTGTCAAGTTCAACAGTAGTAGCTCCTCATTCTATCATAATTGCTCCCATGTCACATTACGACATTCCCACTTGTAATGGATGGGAAGATGGAACCATATTAGTTTTCACTAAAATTGTATGGAGGAGAGAAATGACACTCTTTTTTTCCTAGTGGCTTGTTCTATTCTCCATAAGAAAACTAATACGTGGTAAAATAATCTATTTGCATATCCAAAGAAAAAGTACAATCAAATATTATAGAAATTGAGGGCAACAAATATGTACGACTTTTACAACAAGTGACATGGAGATCGACATGCTAAATCATTGAACATATCTAATTATTGCCTTCTCCATTCCTAAGGAAAAGCCTCTCTCTACAAACTTAGCTCGGTATCAAATGGCTCATTTTCCCATGCGTGCATGGTCAGAGTTTAGTTTTAAAAAGACCAGAAAGCGAAGATAGGAGATATTATCTTCCAGTGATCCAGCACATTGTGGTATATTTCAAGTCATGTGAATGCGAATTGCAGCTGTTTCCATTTTAGTTTTCTCATCTTGTTTTTCGCCAGAATGAGCTCGACTAGTCTGAGTAAGAAAGATGTACTTGACTTAAGTAGGTGGCAATCTGCATTTTGGGGATTACATTTTACTTCCACTCAATAGCAACTCCTTCATGGCACCTTCAGATAACGAATTAAGGTTACTGGACCTTCTATTGTTTGGACAATTTTCTCTCCGCCTTCATTACCTTGGTCTCCCTGTTCTCATTTACGCTTCTTCCTATATACTAACAGAATAGAGTTGTAAATCCAAACATGAGGCATCCATTAACCGTGTTGCATCTGAATCCAAAAAGAATTCATGGCCAGTCTTTAGAAAATTAATGCATATGATGAACAATAAATAATGACGTGTTTGATGGTCTTGGAAAATCCTCTTGTAAAACAGGAAACACAAGTGACAAAAATGAGTTGTTACTTACCCCAGGAATGAGTCAATATTCAGTGGATGGAGATGGCCATCTTGCGTTTGGGGATTCTTCAACAACCTTGAAACCTCCTTGACGACCTGTTTAACAAGTACCGCTTCATGCCTGCCAATCGCCAAACAAAATTGAAGTGAGCTCCAAGTTCCGGTAATAGGACCAAAGTAAAATTTTCATGTGAATGATGAAAGTAAGTACCCATTGGCGATTTTCTCCGATTCCCATCCTTTATAGGACCCAACCTCCTTGAGAGCGTGCTTCCATTGCTCACATTCATTTCTGTCAAAGCGCTCCTCATGTTTACGGAGGTGGTCTCCAAATGAGGAGGATAAATTTCGCACGTCCGATGGATTTACTTTGTAGAAGATCGGCAGTATCCTTTGCCTCCTTCTTGCCTTGTAGCTAAGCATGTAAGCTAGCTCACGGAGGCACCATTTAGAGGAGGCAAAATTTTCAGAGAGAATTGGAATGGATATCTTGCAGTCCTCGATGGCATTCGAAAGCTCAGGAACAATCTCTCTACCAACTAGAGATGTATCATCATCATAAAATACTCTGATTTTTGCAGCCACAAGGCTGATGTATAGGTATGCAGCAAAGCCGTATCGAGTATCACAGCCACGAAAGGCTATGAACACTTGGCATTGACGCAGTCTTCTTTTCTCCTTCGAATAGTAATGATACACTGTGATCCAATAAGACACACCAAGGGAAATGATGAGATGCAGCCAATACGAATAATATGAAAATCTTAAAAGACCAACCTTTAAAAGCCACGAGATCGGTAGTCATAAACCATGCGAACCTTATGACTCTTATGTGGAATTAAGGGAGGCCAAAGCTCTCACATGATGAAAACAGAGAATACTTACATGATCTTAGGTGGTGATTAGACATTAATATAGGAAACATGGGGAGCCGTTCGATCCATGTTGTCTTCAATTCACTCAAAACCCTTGCGACCACAATTTTCACCAGCTCTCCTTCATTCCTGTCCACCACGTGTGTGTAAATCAAAGTTAGTCGTATAGCTTTCTTTCCGTAACTCTGGATTCCGCATCATCCAGTCCGATCTAAGAGCCTAGGGGTTCGATTCGTAGATTCGTAATTGCATACACATACATACATACACACATACCCATTGGCAATGGTCTTTGATATCCATCCTCTAATATCCGTTACTTTAAACAGCGCATCCTCCCATTCTCTCAGTTCTTCTCGCCCGCCCTGTATCTCCTGTTTGGATAGAGTCTCTCCAAAGTTATCGCATTGGCGACGTACATCAACAACATCCACCTTATAGAATATAGGGAAGATTGATATGCTACCCTCTCTGTAGCAATTTATAATCTCAGAGAGCTCACGAAGGCACCATTTACTCCCAAAATATTGTTCAGAAATGATGGGGATCACGATCCTGCAATTTTTTATGGCCCAGAGGAGCTCTGGGCCTATCTCTTTGCCGATCGGGAGCGCGTCGTTGTCCCTGAACACGTGAACCCCAGCAGCTACCAGGCTGTTGTAAAGGAAATCGACGAAGCCAGTGCGAGTATCTGGGCCTCTGAAATTCAAAAACACATCATAGTTCCGAGGGACCACGCATCGTTTCCTCTGCAGGGCTCTGTAGGCGTACACCGACAGAGGGACTAGTGGTGGAACAGTTGCTAAGCCATACAATGCTTTTCTCTTCATCATTTTCTTTCTCTTTTCGGATCTAGGTATGCCTTCTTTGAATGCTCTCGCCTGGGATCTGAGTTTTTGTTGATCCACAAATCCCAAAGGCTTTCATCGTGAGGACGTTAAAAAGTATATTGCACGTATTTGTTTTTTTCCTTTGAATTTGTCTTCTGGACCATCCAAAGGGTGATCAATATATTAATCTTCCCATAAAATATGAGGCTTGCCGTAATTTGACCCAAAATTTTAACTGATTTACTTGAAGGCCTTGATTACGACGCGGCAACCGTTCCCACCTTCGACGATAAGGGTTGATGCCTTCGTCTATCAAAAACAAATAATTGAATTATTAATTGCATAAATCAAGAAAATCAAGAGGACGTGATGACTTTTCTTGCTTGGGGCCATGGGAAGTATTGCGAAAAGCAATCAATCAAACAATAAAATAGATTAAATAAAAAATAAATTAGATATCAAATTTACGTAGTTCAGTCATAGCGACGTTTGTCCATAAAGAGAGCAGCGATGAATTCTACTATAGATCAAGTGATACAGTAGAGATTACACACTCAAATTATTCAGACACTTTTATTGTTTCCCAAATCTCAATTACACTCAATAACTCGAGCAGTGTTTATCCTCAATAATTTCTCGATAAATAATCTCTTAATTTTAAGGAATTATGTACTAATTCTTATCACAAGCATTTAATCAACTTCACTACTAACAACTTCTTAGTGTAATCATACGAAGTCAACGGAGAAATCCACGTACAAAGTCGTTTCTTCAAGGTTTCGTTAACTGCACGAAAAAACCACGCTGCCCACGCGACAACCGGCCCAACCAAAATTCCCACGACCCTATATATAAATTTTATATATAAAATACTTCCAAAGGGATGATCAGTGGGCAAATTCTACACGGAAGTGAAACCGCGTGAGATACGGTCAGCCCAAGTCCAAATTGGACTTATCCTCTTTCAAATGTTGTTGACCGACTTTATCTTTAACAATCTGACCCCAACCAGAAGTCTAATTTGCGTGCCCCTCCTTTTATTTCAATTTAATTTATTTTCGAAATTCAGGTTTTCCCTTCAAGATCAAACTCGAAACTTATTTTAAGAGAGAGTTTGTTGGATCTACATTTTTTCCTCAGAAAAATTAGCAAAAAAAATTATAAATCTATTACAATTATGTCAATTTAATTATAATTTGTTTTGACCAATTCATTCATAAATTTTTTGTAATTGTATCGATTCGGTCTATCCGACCAATTTCCAACGTTGACGTTGTATTTTTAAAATAACATTTTAATATTTTTTAATATTTTTATTTTTTTCCCTACTCTTTCCCCAACCCTTAGCATTTGCAAGGGTTGCCAAAAAACAGGCAAGGGTTGCGATGCCCTCACTAGCGATGGACAAAGGCATCGTGGCCCTTGCCACATCTAGCTAGGCGAGGACGCCGTGACCAAGCCAAGGCTACGACGCCCTCGCTTGCCCAGATCTAGTGAGTGGTGAGCAACCTATCCAATTTAGTTCTCACTTGTGTTACCTCTATCTCTCTACAATTTCTCCAACGTCATAGTATATATAATCTATTTTTCTTGTAATTGATGGATATAACAAAGATGTGCAAGGTGCTAATTATAGTTTAATCCTATACTAGACGAAACCTTAGTTTAAGAGTGAATTAGGATAAAACCTTGTATCTCGAATTCTCTTTCTTGCTTTTACTTTTGATTTCCTTATAATTGTGCACTAAATCCTAACAAAGTTTATACTGATCCTATTTAGCAACAAGCAATGTAGTTGAATTGCAGGTTTAGACAAATCTCATACTTGAGATTTAGTTGATTTACCTCCTAGAAAGTCTACTATCGGTTGTTGTCCATAGGTTCATAAGATTAAAACATGGTACTGTGGAAGGCCATAAAGCTTGACTAGTAGCAAAAAGTTTCACTCGAGAATATTTTTGATGTGATGAGACTTTTTCTCCTATTGCGCATGTTACTTATGTTCAATGTCTTCTCAGTGTTGCCTCTGTTAAGCATTGGTCTCTATTCCATAAAAATGTTAAAATCCAAATCTCAATGGCAATATTACCGAGGAAGTTTATATAGAGTCTGCTCGTGGAGACACTCATATTTCTAATAGAATGTATCAATTACGTTGAGCATTACATAGATTGAAATAGGCTTCTTGTGCATTGTAGTACAAGTTTAGCTCAACCATGAAATGTCTTTTAAGTCCAGTCCCAATGGCCATGCTCCACCTGTTCGGCTTATATTTCATGGGTATATTCTACTATTATTATTTGTGAACAACGTGCTTATTATTGCCAATGATCATACTAAGGCTGCGTTTGCGAACTACCTTCCCAAGTAGCTTTAGACACCTAAAGGCCTTTTGGCCAAGTATTAGCTGTTTGGAAAAAAATTTTGAAACCCCATTGAGCTAAAGCCAACCTTATGAAGGCTGAAAGCCCAAGGCACCCTTTCAGCTTTGGCCTTGCCCTTCATTCTACTGTTCCCATCATCGTCTTCTTCTTCCGCGAGTAGGTACTGTTCATCTTCTTCGCTGATACAACCTTGCCCGCACCGGCCATTGTGCCGACAGCCCTCGACCGCGCCAGCACCACCCGCGCCGGGGACCCGCGAGCCCTCTCTGCTCCACCGCCGTTCCGCCGGCCCCGCCAGCCACCATTGTTGCGCCTCCACCAAATCTAAACCCAAGTGGACCGCTGCCCCTTTCAAACCGAAGCCCCTGCAGCAGATCGCGAACCTCACCACGCCGATCTCACTCGACGACCGCGTCACTGCCAACTGCTGCTCACCTCCACCCGACGACGTCGTCGCTCAACAGCTCGCAACCCAATGCCTGAGGCCCTCACCGCTCGACTGCTGCTATCCCGATCTCGCTACTTGAGTGCCTCGACACCTACAGATCGATGCTCGCCTCCGCCTGACGCTGTCGCCGCCCAACAGCTCGCAACCCAGCACCTGACTCCGCCGCGCCGGCCCACGCTTCCACTCGCCGTTTGCAGGACCTCCGCCTCAGCAGCGCGCCTCCATCGCACCTCTGCCCATCGTCCTCTGCTCGATCACTGACCCCCGCGCTCCTCTGTGACGCTGGTTTTCCCCCTTCGCCGGAGCCCAATGCCACCACGCCTTGGCACCATTGCCCGCTAGCGGTCGTTAGCGAGGTCCTCCCATGACCTCGATGCCCTAGATCTAGGTCACAGCAGGGTCGCCGGAGGTCGAGGCGGTGTCGCGCAACCTCGCCGCCCCAAATCCGGGGTCGCCGTAGGTCGCGACGGCGTTGTGTGACCTCAGGCGGCCTCTACCGACGGTCTTCGGGGGTCGGCGAGGTTGCCGGAGGTCGCAGCAGTGTTGTGTGACCTTGGGAGACCTTTGCCGATGGTCTTCGAGTGTCGCTCGACCTCGGGCGACCTTCCCTAATCATCTTCGGGGCTACCTAAGTCAGATGTCAGCTGCCGGCGACGAATTTCGATCACCGGCGGCGGCTTGTCAGTTGATTTTTTTATTTTTTTTATTATAAAAGCCCTTTGTAAATGTAATTCTCCCAAACAGCATTTTGCTCAAAGGTATTTCACAAAGAGCTTTCAAACTACAATTTACCAAACACCGTTTGTATTTTGAAAAACATCTTTAACTCAAAGGTCTTTACATTTTCCTAAAAACTTTCTCCCAAAGTCTTCCCAAACGCACCCTAATATTACAAAACTATAGCAATATCTCAATCAATAACTTAAAATGAAATATCTTGGGTAGCTCAGTTATTTTCTAGACTTGGAGACAGCAAGACACTAATAAGAAAATTGCTCATTATCGAGTAAGACTCACTAATAACAACATTGCTACAAGTCTCATTAAGAATAATGCGGAATTTGATGACAAATATAAGACTCCTCTTTTGAATCCTACAATCTATCATCAACTAGTCGGTATTCTTGTATATCATCCTATTACTTATCTTAACATTGCCTATATAGTTCAAATTGTCAGTTTGTTCATGATCTTGCCATGTACACTCACTTTGCCGTAGTTTTTCGAATCCTTCGGTACATTATGGGTACCTTATTTCATGACCTTCACTTTTTCTTAGAGTTGACAACTAATTCTAATGTTGAGTGATTCGATGACCTTCTTGACCACTGCTCCACTGCAAGCTACTGCTTTTTTTTAGCTAACTCACTTATCTAGCAAGAAACAAATTCTTATCACTCAATATAATATGGAAGCAAAATATTGTATATTTGCTAATATGATATCAGAATTACTGTGACACGTGGGCGGGCTTCGCCATGTGTGAAAATTAAATACAGAATTCATGAAAATATTTCAATAAAAGGGTGATTTAGCATGAAAGTAAAATATTATATAGCTTGCTTTGCCATGGATAATATATAAGCAGATAATTCCAAAGATAATCGGGTACTTGCATTTCCTGGAAGCACCATAACTTGTGCGTGTTTAGCATTCAATAAAAAAAGTCACGTGAGTCTAAAGTTTTAAAGAATATGCCGATTGGGAAACAGATGTATGTTGATTATGGCAAGGGAAGTAAACATGCCTATGTCAGCCATGCGATTAGCAGATGACCATAAATTCCGCAAATTAAAGGCTGGCATTTTATATCTCTATGTTTTTGGAAATTTGGTGAGAAAGGCAACCCACACCGATTCACTAAGTCTTCATGTGGTGACAGAGAATTTTCTGATGGTGGGGGCCAATAATGATCAAATGAAATTGATTTAATAAAAGTAAATGGAAATGTAGCAGCGAACTCAATAGCACATCGTGCAAAGTACGGCATGCACAAGAGTGCTATGCAACTCTGCAGAATAACTTTTAACTTTTCCAACGTTGAACATCAGTCCAGAGAATATCCAGGTAATTACTGTGATTGGTGATGGTTTTGGGATGGTGTGATTTGAGGTTATTTTAGTGTTGCATTAGTATCTTTCGGTCCTTATTTTAGTGGAATATATTATAGGAGGACTTTCTCATACAACAATGGTAAAATTTAAGAGGAGTTGGTAGTTTACATATAATAATGACAAAATTTAAGAGGAGGTAATTTATAATTTATCGGATTATTAATAATTTTTTTCTAGTATCGGTAATTCTCCGCCAGTGTACCTGGCAAGCAAATTAGTAGTCAGTATGCCTCTGCCCGCTAGCAAGAGAGATCCCTTTTTTGTCTTTTCTCATTTTGTTTTTATTCCATTTTTCTTTCTACTTTTATACTTTCCCTTCTTTCTTCTTTTGTTACTCCACCTGCTCCTTTTTCTTTCACCCTCACATGGTCCCCTTCGAGCACGCCCAGAATGCCGAAGTTTTGCTTGCCGGTTCAAGAACAGCCAGACCCCAGCCATGCACACGACGCTCCTCAACCGGCTAGAACACATTCGCTCGCCGGATTTCCACCAGTCACCGGGACGATGTTGCCGAACCAACGGGCCACTCCCCCCCACTTTCGAAAGAAACAATATGCACGAGGAAACGACACATCAAGCAAAGAATCGAGGAAACAACGTATCAGACGTGTCTAAGGACCAACAAATGCCCAGAACCGACCCGAACTCAGAGGAGACCTAAGCGAGATCTGGTTCGAGCAATTTCATCGAACAGGTGGTGTGCATCATTTGCGGGGTGAGAAACGCATACAACCCAGCCCGAATTCAAGCTGAGATTCAAAGCGATCAACACACTAGACCCCAATACCGCAGAGCACAAACGAATGAGACCGGAACTCGCTCGAACTAAACAAAACAGCCCGGTCCGGCGGGTCCGAAACAGAGCACCGAGGAAGCCCAAACAGAGGCGGTCGGCAATGCTCCCTACCGGGCTCGGCGGCGTCGGACGGAGAACGAGCTCGATAGATCGGGCTACGTCCGCTCGCCTGGCGTATCCCCGAGCCGGGATCCTTGGGAAACCGACCCCCCAAGTCGGACAAATCGAAAACCGACGCAAACTCGGAACCGACACCTACCCAGGCTCGGCGCGGGGAAAGGGGGCCGTCTGTGGTCTATCGACTACGGTGAAGGCAGGGCGGTCGTCAGAGGGTCTATTCGCTCTCCGCTCTCTTTGCCTCATGGTCTCTCGCTCTCTCCCGGATCTCTCTCAGATCTCGCTCACTCTCCCGGCCTCTCTCTCTCGATTTCTCTCTCTGAAAATCTCTCCCACCGATTTTTTCTCTCTCTCGTCCACCGCCTCTCTTCATCAAGCTCCTGGCGGCCCTATTTATAGGCCGGAGGGTTCCGGTCGACGGGGGGTTTCGGCCGCCGGTCCTTAGCACGCCGACCGGCCCCAGTGTCGCTGAACCGGTGTCCCATCCCCTCTTCTCCGCGAAGGCCTTCTCGGCATTGAAGGAGACATCCCCTCCGTAACGATTTCTCGCAGAATTTGGCGCTGCTCCGTTCGCAGGCATTGATGACACCTGCGAGCCCTCCCCTCCGTCGCCGGTCCACCCTCTTCTCTCTGCCGTAGGTTCGCGCGAGCTGCAGGGACGAAGAAGGAAGGAGGAGAAGAAAAGGGAGAAGGGGCTGGGCCGAGGGAAATAAAAGATGGAATGGGCCCGGGCCCGGGCCCGTGCGTGGAAGAAGAGGAAAAAGGGCGGGTGGACGCGAAGCCTCGTGGGCCCCTTTTTGAATTTTTTTTTCTTTTTTCTTTTACAATTATCCGAAAATAAGGTAAAATGAAATAAAAAATAAAACTTATTAGATGTAACTAATACTAATACTTAGGTGAGGTGAAAATTATTTTGGTTAAGGCCAAATTGGTCCCTCATTTTCAATGTAATTTAAATCTAAATATTTTAATCAAAATTTATATATCAACAAGTGGACAATTACTTTGAGGATTAGAACATCAAGGGTTCCTCTCCTCTTAACAAATGGTGTGTTTGGTTCAGCATTCCTAATAGAAGCTCTTTGGAGAAATGTTGGATCATTTGACAATTATTTTGAAATACCTTTTGAGTAAAAGCCAGTATTGAAAAAGCTGAAAGCTTTATGTTAGTAAGGACTAGTATTGAGTTTTTAACATTTGGCTAAATGCCGAAGGTCATTTTTTATTCCAAAACTACCGTCACCCATTCTTCAAAATTATGATTTTGCCCTTGTTATAATTTTTTTAAGTGCTAAAAAATATAATATATATAAATGCCAAAAAAGAAATACACATTTTTTGTATAAAAAAAAAAAAAGGACCAACCCTTCAACGGTCCTAACGACACGCTATGGCCATCGGCAAGCCAAATCGCATAGGTAGTCATCGATCGAGGTCACCTAAGGTTGGACGACCTCCGACTGACCCTCGCTAGGTCGCATGGCCTGCTAGAGAAGGATTTGGTCCTTTATATATATATATTTGATTTTTTAGCATTATTTTCAAATTTTATATTTAAAAAGTTGCCTATATCTTTTTAAAATTTTAAACAAATGAAATTTAAAAAAAAACTAATATTACTCATTTAAAAGTTTTTCAAATATATTTTTTACCAAATAACATTTCTCTCAAAATTACTTCTTAAAGCATAATTTATCAAACGATCTTTGTACTTACTCAAAGTCTTTTATTATGATTCGAAATCCTGCCCATTGGCAGTGAAGTCCATCTATGGTTGGCAGGTAACCACTAGATCAACCCTTTGTTAGTTGTCTACGCTCACTTTGTATGCATATCAATATCTATATGCCCTGCAAAGAGAACCATAGGACTTTCACTTGCCTCATTATCATCCTGTAAAAATTTTCCTTCATTTGATTGAGTGGAATCGCATAATTGCTCGAAACTCAAATCACGCTTCACTCCATTTCACTTGTCATGTCGAATTCCATTGATTAAAGCTTCGTTTATTTCACAAAAAATAATTAATTTAAAAAATATTTTTAAAAAAAGATTGCCTATATCACTTATCAAAATAAACAAACGAAAATTTTCATAATTAATGAAAGATGTTCAGACATGAATTGTTATTGATAAAGAAAATATTTTTTTATTAACTAATTATTTTAAGTAATATAAGAGATTACAACAAACCAAGAGCCACTAGAGAAGTTGAAGCCATCAAGTCTTGGGCCAATAGTCTATACAGGTAATAGAAACAAACTAGAAAGCCATTGCAATCATGATTGGCAGTAATGGCTCAAGAATCTACGTATCACAATTGCATATGCCCAGCTCTTACTAGAAAACAATCCGATAAATAATTAATTCATAAGTACGCAATCATCCAATGAGAGCGAAAAAGCACAAAATAAATAAAAGGACTTACGACAAACAGTTGTATGTCTCATCCAAATTTGACTTGGCCGATGATATATTGACAAACATCAGGTCTTCGCATTACCTCAGAGCAAGTCGCTCACAAGCCATTGCAATAATTTTTGTTTGGTTTTTACTTGTAAATATTATGAAGTAACATTTCGAACCTCTTGCAGCTAAGCCTTCTTAACCTGAGTCAGAAAGAAACAAGAAGTCGGGCTCTATAGGAATTGAACTTAAAGAGGCCCAAAACATCAATAAATCTATGTCAGCTTGGGGAACGTTATCAAAACTTTGTATTATGGTAGTGGCCATATGTCTTGTAGGAGCGACAAGTTGACTTGGCTTATTAATGTTTTGAGCCTCTTTTAAGTTCAAACGATTAATAAGCCACATCAACTTGTCAATCCTATAAGGCACATGGCCACTACCAGAAGATAAAGCTCTAATAACGTTCCCGACATAGACTTATTAATGTTTTAGGCCTCTTTAAGTTCAATTCCTATAGAGCCAACTTCTTATTTCTTTCTAACCTAAAGATCAACAAGGTTTAACTGCAAAAGACTCGAAGTGTCAACTCATAATATTTACAAGTGAACACCAAACAAAAATAATAATATACCCTTCCTTGTCAAACAAAATAATTTCGTAAGTTGATAGCTTGACAACAATCGAAAGTACCAAATGTGACCTTGAACTTTCTACATTCATTTGCGTCTTTGATGTGCGCCTCTGTTCCAAGGCCCTCTTCA
The DNA here is from genome assembly GCA_017140185.1 of Eucalyptus polyanthemos subsp. polyanthemos. NCBI lineage: Eukaryota > Viridiplantae > Streptophyta > Magnoliopsida > Myrtales > Myrtaceae > Eucalyptus > Eucalyptus polyanthemos. The sequence goes on from CM029460.1 coordinate 17,108,804, forward strand.
TTAAGCCAGTGAGGTCATCAACGGTTGAAATTAGTAAAACTGTGACATTTTCAACACATACCATGCCTTGCAAATTAAAAGTACCAAAGTTACCACATGTGAATTGTAAAATTGCAAGACTTTCCTTACGAACTATTGTAATGACATTCAAGCCAAGCCACACCAAGAAAAGGTTCAACAGGCAAACAAACCTTGTATGGTGTTAAAAAACTGCTTCCTCAAAGTTTAAATAAACCTATATGTATTCATTCCCAAAAGCACGAGAATCCAAGAAACCGCCTCTTTCAAGCTCACTAAAGCCATTACTTGTGATTTTACATTTATCTAGAATCGAGAGAGGTGGGATGTCTGGCAAGTGCTGGATTAAAGACATACAAGAACACGAAGCATTCGTGTCACCAAGTTTTATTCATCCCATCCAGATACTTTTTCTTTATACCACAAGAACAGGTTTCCAGCACTTCAATAAGAACGACAGTAACTGTAAGCATCTAATTATGTTGACAAGCAGGAACAGACCTGTCTGAAGTCATCCTTAGAGAGATTCTCCACCAACTTGGAGCCAACAGAAAAGAATCCTCCTCCTAAAGGACTGTAGGCAACAATTCGAATGCCAAGCTCCCTAGTCAACATTTTAAAGGAAAAGCAGAGTCAGAAGGAAGCTGTTGTTGCTGCATAAACAATTAACAGAGTGATATCCTACCTGCACGTTGGAACAATCTCTGCCTCCACATCTCTTGACCAAAGCGACCACTCCAATTGCACTGCTGTGATGGGTTCTGATTGTTGATGCAGAGGCCTCAGATAAACCGATGTACTTTATCTTACCCTCTTCAATGAGCTTCTTTAGCTCTCCGATCTGTGCATATTCACATGACAAAACAACAACATCAAGATCTTACATGTTAAGATCCAGAAAATTATGCATGTCATTAGCTTTTTATGTGTCTAGATCCCTCAATTATCATGCATCTCAATGCGACAAAAAAGCCACAAGGTATTGAGTTAACGGAGGCAGATTTCTTGAATCTCTCACAGAAGAGAGCAAATAAAAGAAGTATTCCAAGTACTTGTCATATTTCACAGTATGTCAAGAATCAAATGTCTCCGCATAAAGTCCAGGAACAACTTTATATGTGATTCCTGTATATAAATTCAGGATGAACCCTGGAGCACTTTCATCTCAAAGGAAGATTTCGAATAATTTTCATGCTTGTTGACCCTTAACTTGTAAAAAGATGCCCACAAAACGAAAACTCAAGCCACTAAACTACTAAATTCCACAACCCCTTGAACAACACCGTGCCGCATCTTGAACTCTGCTATCAGCTAAACTTAAGTGTCATTTAACAAAATTCAACAAACTTGTAACAACATGACGATGCATCATCAACACCGATCCAATTTAGCAACTAATCATATGGCTCGGAGAAAGTCTCAAGAGAGGTGAAAGTTTGATAAGGGATTCATACAGTGACTTCGATGGGGACGCGAGTGTCAATACGGTGCTGGTAGTAGAGGTCGATGCAATCAATGTCGAGCCGCTTCAAGCTGGCCTCGCAAGCCGCCCTCACGTACGCCGGATCGCCCCGGACCTCCCTCTTCCCGTCCGCGAAGCTGATTCCGAACTTGGTCGCCAATTCCACCTTCTGCCTCGCCCCTCCCTTCAGTGCCTGCTCAAAATCAACCCCGAAATCAGAAAGCCAAGGCGCAGGATCAGAGCACGCTGCTCGATGAAGCTAAATTCCGTAACACTATAAGCACATATAATTCATGCGGAGGCAAAACAGAGAATGAGATAACCGACCTTTCCGAGGAGGATTTCGTTGGTGTGGGGGCCGTAGATGTCGGAGGTGTCGAGGAAGGTGACGCCGGAGCCGACGGCGTGGTGGATGAGGGCGATCATGTCGGTGTCGGACTTGGGAGGGCCGTAGAAGGCGGACATGCCCATGCAGCCCAGCCCCTGCGCCGACACCTCGAGGCCCTGCGACCCCAGCTTGATCCTCCTCACCGTCGTCGTCGACGCCGCCATTGCCGTCGTCTAGCTCGAGCTCGCTCGTTCCCTGCACTGCACCGAGACGATGGCGAAGGCGTCGGGCGAGCCGAGATTTATAGTAGGGGAGTGGCAATAGCTACGAAGAGTAGGAGTAGGAGGGAAGCGGTAGTGGCTGTGAAGACGCATGGAGGACGAAAAAATATCCTCCTCCAGTCGGTCGACGAAGCACAATTATTACGGCCTTAATGTGCTTCGTTGGCGACGGCGAGCGCGGAAAGCGAGTGAGCGCCAAAGCAGGGGCGCATGCTTCGTCGACGACAACGGGGGAACGGCCGCTCCACGAACGCCAGAGCAGCAACGAGCGCGGTGAGAGAAGAGAGTAAGCACCGGAGCAGGGGCACCTCCTTCGTCGGCTCAGGCGGGGAACGGCCACTTCACTAACGCCGGAACGAACGTCGGAGTAGCAACGAGCACGAAGAGAGAAGCGAGCGAGCGCCAGCGCAGGGGCGGCCGTAGTGTGGTTCGTCGGCGACGGCGGGCTCACGGCCGCTTGACGCACAGCGGAGCAGTAACGAGCGCGGAGAGAATTTGGGATTCAAAATTTTGAACCCTTCGAGAGGAGAAAGAAATGGGGTTCACAGCTGCCGGAGACTGGAGAGGAACGAAAACGTCTGCTTCTCTTTCTATCTTCCATGCCGTAATAAATGAGGAGGCGTGCAGGCTAAGGAGAGAGAAACCGTGTGCAGGCTAGGAGAGGGGAAAGAAGACTCGGGACCGCATCGGAGGGAAGGAGGAGAGAAGAGGAAGAAGGCAGAAGAATTAAGTGGGCCCAGGCTTCCACGTGGCGCCGCGTGAGGCTCCCCCAGCAGCTTTGCTCTAGTGTGCCAGCATCTTTCGTACTGAACGAATATATTCGAAGTCCACACTCCACAGTGAGAAAGAGGGAGAGAAAGAGACAAAAAGAAAAACCTACCGGCATTGAATGGGAAAGGGCACAGAGGATGCTGAAGGGTTCGGCCTGAACCTACATGATCATCCTTCCTCGTTATCTCTGCGATGGGTGGAAATTAAGTGCTATCAAACACAGAGGATGCTGAAGGGTTCGGCCTGAACCGCTGGTTTCCTCTTTCCCCATTTTTGTGACTTTTATCGAGAATTTTTTGTTAATAAGTTCCTACCTCCAAAACATCAATTCAACCTCTGTATAGAAACTTGGAAATTTCTCATCGTCAGATAAAAGGAAGTATGATGTGTGGTGCAGACATGATGTGTACAGGGGAGATTTAGAATTTCAGTGGAGCGCCTTCATTTGGTAAGTAGTAATTAATTTAGTGGAAAATAATAAAATTCCAGCACATGGAAACGATGTACAAGAAAGAGGAGCACCAGAAAAAGTAACTGCATTTAGAAATTGATACGCACCGAGTGGAAGTCAAATTTCTCAATAACTAAGAATTAGGAATCGAAGATTGTTTTTTTTTTTTTTTTGGTCGAAAGGAATCAAAGATTGATGAGTTCATTTTTGGAGGCAAACTTGCGAACTATTACTCAAGCATTTATAATAAAATATTAATTTCTCTATTGTAGCCAAAACAGACTAGTACTTGAGGGATAATAACTCCGAATCGGTTGGTCTTGAGCTGTCTCTATTGCAAATTAATGTAGTTATGGTTAACGGGGGACATTTTAGCTAGTAATGTCGAATTTGTGAGGCACGCAAATTATGGTACATATGTAGTTGGTGACCTATTTGATCCGTTTATCATCTCATTCTCTCAATTGAGCGTTTGATTGAGGAGCTATACATCTCTCCTAGGGAAATGCTTGCTAACTCTTCAATTGATTCAATCTTTGAAGAAATCCACATCTTTATCGAAACAGCATCAATATTGTTGCTTCACACATCAGTATATCATGTCTTCTTCTTTCCCTCTTCACATAATTTCTTGATCCATTTGGAGATTTTGATTAGTTGTCCAGGATTTCGTCATCTTACATTGATGAAGATAGAGGTGGTGATAGCTTCGATCTGCTGAAAGTTTAATCCTCTGGATTAATTTATGACTATATTTGTAAGTTGGCCGGCATAAAAATAAGGGCATCATGGAGCTATTTCAATCTTAAAGCATATCTAATCATTTATTTGATTCTTGAAGTAGTGAGATATAGCCGTAAACATGGAAAGTAGGCATTCTCAACGCTAATTAACTCTTGCCGATGCAGAAGTGTACGGATGCCTGATCCCTCTTCTTTATTATGGTCTTTTGGGGAAATTGAATACGTTTGTTTTAACAATATGATAGTACAAACAATATGATAGTAGTAACTCACTTTGTTTTCTAATGGTCATGTTTATGACGAAGGATAATTTAGTGCTTTGTTCCTAAAAGCAAACACATATGTAACAAGGCAATTTTCATTCGGTCATGGAATAACCCTATTTTATGACCTATTGCACCGTTTTGGAATTTGTAAGCATCACAAAATGCATGTAAACAATGATTTCCCTCCGATATCGACATATAGTGAAAATAGATGAAAGGAAAGTACGGTCTTTTTCCAATATTTATGGAAAGGAAATTACTATAATTTATTTTGTTATTTTTTCTTTCCACGTAGATTTTTATTTATACATTTATTGATAGGCATTTACATCTGAAAATGTTGAAGGGCTTGTACCATGAAACTCAAGTTCTATCTTGGGCATGGATGATTCTCTCATTGCGCATTGCATGCTTGATTTTCTAATTATGGCTGGCGGATTGTTGGTTTAACATGCTTTCGGATAATTAAGGCTATCATTTTCACGGACCTAAATGCATAATTAAGGCTTGGACGAGAGGGCCACATGGAGGACGTCGGCTCGTCATCCGTACTAATCCAAGGGAGATCATGACCGTTGATCTCGCGTAATTCAAGCCCGGTCTGACAAGTCCTCTCTAGTCCAGCCATGATCAACTTCTCCCTTCCTCGTTTCCGAGAAAAAGTGAAGATGCCCAGAAAAGGTAACAGCCCTTACGATCGCCTACTCCCGCGACCAGCGTACGCCGCTTTCCTCTGAACGAAGTCGACCAACGACAGTCCAAGTCAAAGGGCAAAGGTCCTCCCCCTAGAACCCATCCCTAGGCCAACACGTGTAGTTCCCAATAAGGCGCCGAGTAGGGGATTATCAACTGCGCGGGAGGACCGACCTCCCTACTTCGTTCTTTCAAACTTCTGTTGAAAAAGAAGAGAACAAGCGTGCTTTGCTTCTGACTTCTGACAGCAAGCGATTCCTTCGCGATCAGGGAAGAGAGAGAGAGAGAGAGAGAGAGATGGAGCACTCGGAAGGGACTTCGACAATGGCGAGGCCTCCTCCTCCGGCGTCGTCGTGGTGTAGCTCCTTGGATTCCTCTCAATTTCGACCTAGCCTATCATTTTCACGGACCTAAATGCAAAATTAAGGCTTGGACGAGAGAGCCACATGGAGGATGTGGGCTCGTCATCCGTACTAATCCAAGGGAGATCGGGACTGTTGATTTGTACATTGATTGATAGGCGTTTACATCTGAAAATGCTGAAGGGCTTATACCATGAAACTCAAATCCTATCTTGGGCATGGAGAATTCTCTCATTGCGCATTGCATGCTTGATTTTCTAATTATGACTAGTAGGTTCTTGGTTTAACATGCTTTTTGATTAAGATTTGACATGATAATGATACCAGTAACAAATTAATGTCGTTGTGCTTTTATATTAAAAGAAACTATCGCATATGCTTTCAATAATTCTGTATGGGATCATGGTGTATTAGTTGAATTGATGTATTGGTTTATGTCTAGGTTATATTATGATAATTCGCCCTAGAAATCTCCCTTTGCGGCTTGAGATGAGAAAAGCCATAATTGCGATACACTTTAATTTTTTTGCGGCCTACGTGGATTTTGTGTCCAGTAATGTCAAAATCACGAAATTGGGTCTTTGCTTAAATTATGGCGTTAGTTTCCTTTGGGTCTCAAGTTTTCTTGATGCTTTTGTTAATAAATATATGTATACTTTACGGTGAACTCATTGTTCACATGAAAGTAAAAAACAGATACATCTTTTCATTAACAAAAAGATATACACTTTGGTCAAGAAGTGTGGGAAGCCAAGATGATTGAAAGACCTTTGTTTTCCATGCTCTGATAATTATTTTCAAGACCTGAAAGTGAACATTCTCTTCTTCTCATAACTAGAAGCAATCGCCCATTCTTTTAGCTGAAGGCATTAATATAAAATATGCAGGGCATGCCATCGGTGCATAAACGTTGGAAAAGCATCTTACCCAGAAGAAGAGTAATTTATTTAGACAAAACGTTGGCAAAGCATCTTACTCAGAAGAAGAGTAATTTATTTAGACGGACAAATGTGCACAACAATGCTGAGTTTTGACAATAAATTAATTTGTATAATGGTGATATGATTCACGCCATAGCTCTCATGCGCGAAGGAGACGGAGACATGGAGAGAAAAGTACAACGTTCGCATATGCACATAAAAATGAGAAAAAGCAAAAAGAGGCGAAGCAAAAAGCAAACCATAAATACCTCGTAGGTATGAGCAGACCTATTTTCTCGTCCTGTCAAACAAGCTAGGTTCCCACTCGTTATTTTGATGGCTGGTTGACTGGTCAACATGATTTACTTCACCTTGACTCAACAGGCCCAACATTCTGGAAAAGACATCTTCTTGGAAATGGACAAAGTGAAAACAACGGGAAATATCCTTTTCGTATTTTGGTCTTTCTCGCCCATGCCCTCCTCCTCTGATTATGAGCGGAGCAGGAGAGAAGACATGCGAATCAGAGCAATCAAGCCCATGAGCCCCTTCTGTGAAATCAATCTCTGATGATTTCCTTAGAAATAACATGAGAAGTCCCATCCCCACCATTCAAACCTTGTGAGAAAGACGTTGCCTTCTCCCTCCTCCGCTGGAACTGCCGGAAGTCATGAGCCAGCCCGAATTGAAACCCTTGCCCGGCCCCGATCCCAAGCCCGACGCTGCCCCTCCCGTCCCCGGCCAAGCTCCCCATGCTCCGTTCTCCTGCGTCGCCGCCACCTCCATGCCCACGGGCGCGCATTCTGGATTGCCGTCTACCTCTCGGAACCAGGTTTTATATTTATTTTTCTTTGGTCGCTTCTTTTTTTTTTTTTTTTTTTTTTATGTCTCAGTGTATTTACTTTGTGTAAATCTATGGTTGCTTTGTTTTATAGGGAGGTCACCGGTCCCGGAGAGAGCAGACATTGGAAGACAAGAGAGCGATAATTGAAGAGTTTGAAAAGAAAGGAGATTTAATCTTCTCGAACCCCGCCTATGAACCCCTTCGATGGAGGGATTAATGTCTTCGAAATTTTATGAGCTGATAATTCTGCTGGTGGCTATGAAACAAATATTATGAGCTGTATTCTCCCTGCAAATGCGACTCTTTGGCTGTTAATACTACGGATCAATATTTTCTCAAGCGCTGACAACATTTTCCTCTGCATTTATCCGAGAATACTGGCAGTTGATATTTCCATCCTTCTATGCATGCATCTCTGAGGGTGCCTCCATTTATTGCCTTTTTAATATATTAGATACCCAACACATGCGAGCAATGCGCGTCCCCTCAACCATTATAAATTTCAAATGCTGATAATGCTGATGGCTCCAATCTATTCATTTTGTTGGAGTAAGTAGAGCTGAAACACGTGATTATTGGAGCACTCTGCTCTTGGTAAGAGTTTAATATTGTAAGTTTTAAGACAACTCGTGGAAAGGCTGGCTAACAAAATGGATTTTGGGGTACTGTCAAAATTAATTTGTCATTGGCTCTGTTTTGATATTTTTTGAGAAGCAATGTTAGTTTAGTTAGATTTAGCTGCCTATTTTATGTGATGAAGTAGAAACATCATTGCATCATTTATTTTTCTCCTTTTCCAGCTTCAACTCAAAAGTTATGGATAACCACTGGCAGTTACATTTGTAGTTCTCCCTATTAAATGTGAGGATTACATATGAAGATTGCGAAATAAAACCAGATAATTCACAAAAGGTACACAAAAATAAAGGGCGAATCTTCTACTCTTTTTGACTACCCTTTTTCCGGGGATACATTTTGGGTGAAGGATTCAAAGATCCATGAGGATAAAGATATTGCTGGCAATTACCCTTGTGAGTCTTATAATTGAAGAAGTCTATGATGGAGACAGGATTCTCCAAAATATGGTGATTGCCTTTTTGACGGGAGAATGGTACCACATTAATTGTTGGGTTTCTTATGCTTTGATTTTTGTTTCCATTTTCCCTTAAGAGTTAGGACGGATGACTGGATGTGTCAATGTGTGTGTTGGTGATTCCTTAAGTGAGATTTTTTCTTTTGGCTCGACACTCAAGTGAAAGCTAATGATAATTGCATCTTTTATCAAAGACATAAGTACATATGACAAGAAAAAGCAGGAAAAAGATTAGAAAAGGAAATACTGGTTGATGGCTAGCAGATTAGCGGAAAAGCAAGGGAGGAGTTCCTTTTGGCACAACAAAATAAGAGCTAAGTGGTTAAATCTACCATATTTTCTTTCTGAGAGTCTTCATAACAGCATACCTGTCCAAACAAACCTGCAAATTTTCAACCCCTCTCACAACCATCAATTCTGCAACACTGAAGCATTTGGAAAACAACAAAGATTTACTGTTCAAGCATCAACAGAGGAGCCTGAGGATTGGTCCCACTCATAGAGTTCTTATCGAACCATCAATGACTCAAGGATGTATAAATTTACTGGCGACAGATCCATTAGATTATGGATTTATGATCGTGAAAATATGGTTTGGCTTGTTTTTTGGTCCCTTTTAAGGGCCAAGTTCTAGCTGATATTTTTATGCCAAAGAAAACTTGCGTTACCATAGGATTGAGGCTTAGTAGTCCCTCCCATTCAACCTGGCGTTACCATGGGATTGAACGTGGGAAGTCACAATAGCAAATTAATGGAAAATTTCTTTGTAGCCATACAAGCATGTAGTGCCAATTTGATGCTTGACCTTTTCTTCTGCTCCACAGATTATTAAAGATGCATGGTTCTCTATATGCACATGCAAGTGTCACGGGCCAAAAGATCGACGACCCGAGACGTTCCCCAAGATCGACCCCAACTCGCCCGTGGACGTCCTGCTCTCTCTCGGATTCCCACCAAACCTTCTCTCCAAACTACAAGAGCGGGCGAACCTGTCATTTAGCTAGATTACGGTATTCCGTTCCGTTTATTTATGTTGGTAGACGGTAGTTGGCACTTATGCCAGTAGTTGGGGCGGTACGATCTCGTCCGCCGGTAGAATACTAGATCAGCGGTTGTAATCCGAGGCCCTCAACTATAAAAGGGGTGTCCTCCTTCACTTGTAATCATCCACTACTTCCGCAATACAAAGCAAGTCTTCTTTCTCTCTCTACGATCCGGGTAAGGCGAGCGAGTGAGCGTTCGACTGTGAAAGGCTTGGCTTAGGTGTTTTGGCGATCCATCCCGATCCTAAAGTACCTGAGTCGCCGCACGGTCACGATCCCAATCGATCGGCCCGTGACAAGTGGTATCAGAGCCAAAGAGAGATCTGTTTCCAAGAGATTGAAGAGCACCAACTGTTTAAAAGAATGTCAAGCCAAGATGCGAATATAGTTGGAGAAGCTGTGCCAGTCAAGGACACGCGCAGCAAAGCAAAGAAAAGAGATCAATCGGTGGATGCTGCGGCCACGTTCGATGAAAAGCTCGGGAAGGTCCGGAGTGCTGTGCTCGAACTCATGGAAGGTCTTGACGACGTGCGAGACCGAGTCATGGAGGTAGAGGGCTCGCTCCGCGAAGACTTCACGACCGGCATCAACCAAGCCACGGCTCCACTGTTCGAAAAGGACGAAGCTCTCGAAGCATCGATCGATGGTTTGAACGAGCGCGTCCAAATAATTGAGGAGGTAAGCCCGTGTAGGGACAAGGTCGAAGCCATGAAGGCCGAGATCCAAGAGCTCAAGACCGAGCTCGCCCTATGCAAGTTAAGCATCACGAATGGTGCGGCGCCTGCTCAAACGGTGACCAAGATCGAGGTCCCGAAGCCAAAGGAGTTCAAAGGCAACCGATCCGCCCAAGAGGTGGACAACTTCGTGTGGAGCATGGAGCAGTACTTCGGCGCCGTCAACATACACGACGAGTCGATCAAGGTACGAACCGCTTCCATGTTCTTGTCTGATACGGCGATGTTGTGGTGGCGAAATAGGTGTGACGAGAGTAGACGCGGCGCTAATCCCGTGAACACGTGGGACGACTTCGTGAGGGAATTCCGCGACTACTTCTTCCCCGAGTTCGCTCAACAAGAGGCTCGTAGCATGCTCCATCGCCTCGAGCAAAGAGGTACGATCCGAGAGTACGTGAAGGAGTTCACGGAGCTCAAACTCCAGATTCGCAACTTGAGCGAAGAGGAGGCTTTCGGAGCGTTCATGGATGGACTGAAGCCATGGGCACAACTTGAGCTGAAGCGACGAGATGTGAGTAGCCTGGCACGTGCACTGAGCATGGCCGAGTCACTCGTCGACCTCACCAGGGTTGAACCGAGAAACAACCGAGCAAGAGACTGGAGGTCGGATCGACCCGACGACGAAGGAAGAAACACTCCCCGAAGCGCGCCTGATCAAGGCGACCGAGCCAAGACGTGGGGAGAAGGGTCTTCCAAACCGTCCTTCCAAAGAGGCCGACCACCGATCGACTACACGAGTAAGTTCGATCAACCTCCACCCTCTCCTTGTTTTCTCTGCAAAGGTCTGCACTGGACCCAAAAGTGCCCGAAGAAGGGACGCCTCAACGCCCTCCTTGCTATTGAGGAAGAGAAAGAGGCACACAAAGAAGATAAGAGGCAGATTCGGATTGGGGCTGTGAAGATGATCAACTCGGCCCAAGCCCGATCGCCGACCAAAGGAGAAGGGATCACTCCAAACACCGACATGTTCTTCGTGGAGGTCGAAATGGGTGGCCTAACGCTTTACGCTTTGGTCGACACCGGCGCATCCAACATGTTCATGTCGACCGAGGTTGCGAAAACCTTGAGACTACCCGTCGAGCCATCCGAGAAGTCGTACAAGCCGATCAATTCGGGCGACTTCCATGGCATAGGATCAACACCCGACGTGGACGTCAAGATTGGCGGATGGAAGGGCCGAATGGCGTTCGAGGTAATCCCTCTTGATGATTATGATCTCATCCTTGGAATGCAGTTTTTCCATAGTGTGGGAGCCATGATCGACATGAGGACCAAGTGTCTGATGATCCTCGATCAAAAATGCCCGTCCATGATCCCCATGATCAAAGGAGTGGTCGACACCAAGACCATCGCATCGATCTGACGCCTCGACAAGAGCTTGAAGGCCGTCATGCGCATCAACCAGCTGTCCGAGGTGAAGCCGAAGGTTGAGTTGGATCCTACTCCAACGAACGCTACACCCTTCCAAGCACTCTTCCCCGAGATTGAGTGCGCGCCGCGTGCCCCGTCCAAGCCAAAGACCGAGCCGCGTGCGTCCGACTTCATCATCGAAGGCTGTGGTCCTTCGTTCATGAGCGTTCGAGCGAAGAGAAACAAGAACAAGAAGGCTCGTGCCAAAGCCCGCAAGGCTGCTCGCCAAGCTGAGAGCGACGAGGACGTCGCTCGAATGAGTGGGGGAGAATGTCACGGGCCAAAAGATCGACGACCCGAGACGTTCCCCAAGATCGACCCCAACTCGCCCGTGGACGTCCTGCTCTCTCTCGGATTCCCACCAAACCTTCTCTCCAAACTACAAGAGCGGGCGAACTTGTCATTTAGCTAGATTACGGTATTCCGTTCCGTTTATTTATGTTGGTAGACGGTAGTTGGCACTTATGCCAGTAGTTGGGGCGGTACGATCTCGTCCGCCGGTAGAATACTAGATCAGTGGTTGTAATCCGAGGCCCTCAACTATAAAAGGGGTGTCCTCCTTCACTTGTAATCATCCACTACTTCCGCAATACAAAGCAAGTCTTCTTTCCAGAGCTCTTCTCTCTAGATTCTCTCTCTCTACGATCCGGGTAAGGCGAGCGAGTGAGCGTTCGACTGTGAAAGGCTTGGCTTAGGTGTTTTGGCGATCCATCCCGATCCTAAAGTACCTGAGTCGCCGCACGGTCACGATCCCAATCGATCGGCCCGTGACACAAGCATGCACGACCCCAGCCCGATGCCTCTCCTTATGCATGTGAACGTCTCTAGGTAACCTGGTTATCATTTGGGTATTCGTATTCTTCAAAAGTTCTTTTGATCTTGCATTGCAAATTTGGATATGAAAAACATCTATGGGTTGGGAGTCATTCCTTCATGCTTCATAGAGAGATATTGTATAATCTTTTGGTTGAAACTGATTACTTCGTTTGACGTTAATTTTATACTAAAGATTGCCAGCATGATGTTTGAAGAGTGAGGTATTGCTGCAAGAAACTTGAAAAATCATAATCACGTAAAAAAAGTAGTGGGCATTTGCACAATACTTATAGAAAGCTAGTGATTATCTATCCCTCAATATTATTTTCTCCTTTATGCCAAAAATTGATTAATTGATTGAAGTATCATGGATATATGCTTTGTGCTTTAATTCTCACATTACATTGAATTAGGAAACTTACTACAATAATCCCCAGCTTACTACAATCATCAGGTGGTATGCAATTCCTCGTAGCTTAAAACCCAAAAAAAGCAAATCGAAGAAAAGGCCAAAAGTAGAAAGTGAAAAATATGTACTTTCAACATGAGAAACAATCATCGAGAGAGCAACAATGTGCCCTTGTTTTGCAGTACCTCAAGGATTTACTATCAATATAATTAAACTACACATAGGTTCAACTTCCAGCCGCTTGAAGCCCAGTAGACAATCCTACGGGCAAGATGAGATATCACCGTCTGAGACCATCGACATTACCCATTCCATCGCCTTACAGGTTTACGAGGCAATCAGTGAAGTCATTAAAGAAGAACAAAAGCATCGTACATCGGCAAAAAAGTTTGCGAGAGTGGAGACGCTCGCAGTGGTGCACAACCTGGCGACAGGAAAAGACTGGTCGCAATTGGAGCCGGAGGAGGCCATCCCTCACCAACTCATGCCTTATCATTCCATGGGACTGTCGATCAAGATCAGGCCCAGAAAGAGCTCCTACGTGAACTGCCTCTAAGTTACGTTCATGAGAATAAAATTGCATGTAGATTTACCCTAGCGAGTCTTTTGTATCTGTACCTAAGTCATATATCATTACTCATCTAATGGAACATTTCACATTTAGTTTAAGTAGGCCTGTTAATATAAGAGATAGACCCTTCTTTTAACACATATACGATGGGCTGAGTCGTTATATGCATTACTTTTATCTAGTAAGTGGGTCATAAATAAGTTTAAACATAATATGGGTATTAAATTGAACATAAATGGATTTATAACTTACTTGGGCTCAACTTACTCCTATAACTCTTCATTTTCTTGCCCTCGCGTGCCTTGCGCTCGCTCATTTTGTACTTTCATCTCAATTTGGATACAAATTTTTCTAAATTGGATTAAAAATGGAAGTGTTCTAATAATACAGGTCGATGATGGGTATGAGTCGGGTTTTGTATTGCATGGAAAATGGCCGAGATTGATCAAAATGGTCTATTTGGCTTGAATCATTTTTAACCCGACCTTCTCATTTGACAGATCTAAGTTTAAGTGACGGTTATCTTTCACGTGACTTGAGGGCAAGAAAATGAAGGTCACGAGGCTCGAGGGTTGGGCTTTGAGAGGAGTCAGTACGCACCGATTAGCGTATAACCTGTTTGCTTATCCGCTTCTTCGAGGTCCCATAGTTCGTAGAGGCTGGAGTGGACGAAGACACACATGAGGCGATACTGAATCTCTTTCAATCTTAAAAGGTTAAGTAACAAAGAAATCCACTCAAAGCGAGGATTCGAATGACAATCGTCCAAAAACAATATAATTTTTTCCAAACGAAAAACTGCACTTATGAAAACTAGCTTTGGTTGCATGGGCAACTAATTCAAAGAGAGATTACGATCTAGTAATTCAAACCATGATCAAATCTTCTTGAAGTATTCATGTCCAGTGGGTTGATTGGAAGAATGATCCTCTAAACATTATCCAATGGTCAACTTGGTGATAGAGGAGCATAAAAGGAGATTATGGTGTTGCAATGTAAACAAGATCGTGAAATTGAAATTCGAAAGTTCAAAAAATTATTATGATTGTAATGGACTGCGCTTTTCAATATTTGAATGTTACTTCCTTGTTTTAGAATAGTTAGGACGAACTTTAGAATTTTTTTAATAGGCTTCTATGGCATTAGTTAGCACATGATTAGGTTAGATATCGAAAAGGCGTTAGCCTTAGGGCTAACATAATCAAGTCCTCAAATCCAAAATCTCTTGTTGCATAAATAGTAAGATATTCTCTAGTATCGTATTGGGTTTCTAGCCAATCCCAAAAAGACTAGTGGCAACTCCTTAGTCAAAATTTGCAGGTGCTTAATTGATTAAAAATTTGGACACTCAATGTCGAGCGAGATAATAAACTCGTGAGAGCCCAAGTCAATGGAGGCCATTGGCCCAAAGTTGACAATACCCCTAAATCTAACATCTCTCTCTTACACAAGAGGGGTTAGGTCGCGACAGTGACGCTCTTGGCTTAAAAGAATGAAGCATACAAATCCTTCATGAAAATTGCATGAAAGATTGAGAACAAGAAAGGCTATAGTATTACAAGCATCGAGACTATCATGGTGGGGAGTTCAAAAACTACAATATTGCAAGGAAAATGAAATCGAGTACAATTTCTCAACTTCATACACTCCACAATAGAATGGTGTAATGGAAAAAAAAAAACAGAAGTCTACAAGACGTGGCAAGGACAATGATGATTGCAAGTAGCATTCTTGTTCACTTTTGGGTTGAAGCAATTACAACATTATGTTATATCATCAATAGAGCATTTTTACGTCCACTGTTGGATAAAACACCCTCTAAGCTTTTTAGAGGAAGAAAGCCAAACATATCTTACTTTCATACTTTTGGTTGCAAATGTTATATTATGAAAAATGAACCGTCAGCAGTGCAGATTGTACAAACTACATCCCTTGATCCAACACTTGAGGGCGTGACCTGCTCCATAAATGCCGAGATTTCTAAATCGGTAAAGTGGATTGAAGAGCTTGAAGCATCGAACAAGAGAATAAGCATGAGTTGGAGGCGTATAGGGCTAGGTTTGAGGAAGAGAAGAAGCCGAGCAAAGGTGACGGAGGCGGAGATTTTGAGTTGAAGGAGGCGGCGACTACGGTTTAGTCTAAAGGGGTGAAATTTGTGATTAACTAATAAGATTTTGGGATTAGGGTTTAATTGGGAAACTTGGAAATTAAGTTTGGACTTTTTTGGACAAAAATGCCCTTATTCATGGCGTCACATGCATGTGGTCTTGTCCGGCAAAGATTTGTACCACGAGCTCCTCTTGAGAGCAAACGTTAATTTGCACGAAGCCAAAATAATAGCGTCAGTAATTTTATAAATGTCATAATAACTTATTGATTATGTGAAATCGTCTATTGATCAAGTTAATGTTCAATCAAAACAACTTACAGCTAACGTGTCCTAGTAACATTCTTTAGCCTATCAATATACCAAAACCTGAGGGTGAAAATAGTTCTGCCATAACGGGTGACCTATCTGTGAGAATTCATTTTATTTCTACTGTCAATAGTCAGATATAAGATTTAAGAACTTTCTGAAAGTCATAAGCATCAAATTGGTAGTTTTTGCAGTGTGTTGCCAACTTACATCAACACTGCCATCAAATTTTGAGTTTTATTTTCTCTTCGTCTTTCAGATCCTCTTCTGATCAAATGAGTAATGGAAATCTATTTTGTCGTTATTTTTTATGGAATCTATAAAATGACTTTCTCGTACAACAATGGTAATATCTAAAGTCGGTAAAATTACATATATTAATAACTAAATTTAGGAGCTGTTAGTAATTTAGTAATTCATTCTTCATTTTCTCTTTTTCGCCTAGTTCAGAACATCTAGCATTGCCCTCTACACAAAAGGAAAAGTTCATACTCAATCCTCGAGCTCACCTCTGCACATATGCCTCCCAACTCCAATGTCGCACAAAACTAGACCAGAATAAGCAAAAACACTATCTCTCACTCTGTCAAACCAGCCACCAAATTAATCCAATTCCAGCTCAACCCTCAAAATAGATAGATAATCACATGAACAGATGATTCCAAGAATAAAAAGATATAAACAGAAATTTCAGAAGAAGAAATAAAGAATTCACACACCTCTTGTTCCTATAGTAACAGAAACAGCATCAGCTAATTTATCGATCCCCTCTTATTTCCACTCAGATTATGAACAGTGAACAGCGCTCAATTCTTCCATCTCAATCCAAAGAGTATGATTCGTATAAAAAGGCACGAACATATTGAGGGAAAACAAAAGAAAAGGGGGAACTTACCAGAAAGATCTGCTTCTGAGGCAGGATTGAAGGTGCTGTGAAGGAGCCGAACACTCTCAGGTGTGGCTCTTCCTGGGTTTCTTCTCATTAATGGGAATAAACAATTACAACTTTTGCAACAAGTCACATTGAGATCGACATACTAAATCCTTGAACAGATCTAATCATTGCACTCTCTCTTCCGATGAAAAAGTTCCTATCAAAAAGCCCCTCTCAGCAACGTTAGCCAGGTATGAAGATGGCTTCTTTTTCCATGCGTGCATGATCAGATTCTAGTTTTAGAAAAGACGAAAAAAGCTAATAAAAAACACGGAGATATTCTCTTCCAGTGATCCAGCACATTGCAGTATATTTCAAGACATGTTGATGCCAATTGCAACTGTTTTCCCATTTTCATTTTCTCCTCTTGCTTTACGGTCGTCGGAACGAGCAGACCTTTCGACTAGTTATGGTAAGGAAGATGTACCAGACTTAATTAGAAAATCCTTTAGGGCAACTTCAAACAACTAATTAAGCTGACTGGACTCTCTACAACAGAGCCGACTTGTCCAATCCAAACACAAGACATCCATCAATCGTGTCACATTTGAATCCAAAAACGACATGCTAAATAAACACGTTACACAGCATAATGTACGAAACATGCTTCTTAACTCCAAAAGAAATCCTCGCTAGTCTTAGCAAAATTTATGCAAATTATAAACAATAAAGGATGACACTTTTTGATCGGCAAGGAAAATCCTGTTGTAATTGAGTCAATATTCAGTGGATGGGGACAGGGGATCATGTGCTCGGGGATTGTTCGACAACCTCGAAACCTCCTTCACCACCTCTTTGACAAGTACCGCTTCATGCCTGCCAATTGCCACCCAAATAAAATTGAAGTACGCTCTAGGAGGTATAAGCAGTTCTGTCCAGTTAAGGTTTTGATGGGAATGAAGAAAGTAAACGTACCCATTGGCAATATTCTCTGACACCCATCCTTTGGAGCACCCAATCTCCCTAAGAACTCTCTCCCACTGCTCGTAAGTAATTTCATCGACCAGCTCCTTATGTCTAAGCATGTACTTTCCAAACGAATGCGATATGTCTTGCACATGCGACGTGTCCACCTTATAGAAGATGGGCAATATCATTTGCCCTTTTGTCCTCTTGCGTTCGACCATTTGAGCCAAGTCCTCGAGACACCATGGAGAGGATGCATAATTGCTTGAGAGAATTGGAATGGATATTTTACAGCATTACGTATCTCATGAACACAATCTTTACATAGGTACGGATCGTCATCATTAAATACTTGGATTCCTTCGGCCACAAGACTAGTGTAGAGGAAAGCGGCAAGGTTACATCGAGTATCAGCACCACAGAAGCTCAAGAAGACTTGGCATTTACTTTCTCTTCTTTTCCTCTCCGAAAAATAATGAATCGCTGCAAGTGATGATGACTACGAATTAGGAGTAATTTTAAAAAGCAAAGAAACCAGTCAAGGTCGGGCGGGGCTTCTCTATATTCAGAAAGCCTCAAACGGTACTGGAATATACCTGATTCTATGAACAAGGAAGACCGTTTGATCCAGCTCATCTCTACTTCGCTCGAAACTTTTGCGACAACCATTTTCATCAGATTTCCTTCATGCCTGCACACACGCACGCGCATGTTAAGGATATAAAACAAAGTTAGACCTACAGATCATTCCCATCCAAGTGAACAGGGTTTCCAATTCAGATACGTAGATACAGGCAGACATAAATACCCGTTAGCAATGGCCTGTGACATCCATCCTCTAATCCTCGTTAGAGAACACAGGGCCTCCACCCATTCTTGCACTTCTTCTCGCCTGCTTTGCATCTCATGTTCACATAAAGCCTCTTCAAATTTACGCAAGTTACCGCATTGGCGACCTAAATCAACAACATTCACTTTATAGAATACAGGGAAGACCGATATGCCGTGCTTTGTGCGGCAATCCATAATCTCGGCGAGCTCGCGGAGACACCGTTTACTCTGCGCATAGCGTTGGGAGACGATGGGGATCACGATCCTACAAGTCCTGATGGCCTGGAGAACCTCTGGCCCAGTCTGCTGATTGCTGGCGTCGTCTCTGAACACGTGGAGCCCAGTAGCTGATAGGCTTTTGTAGAGGAAATCCGCGAAGCAGGTGCGAGCATCTCCGCCCCTGAAGCTCAGGAACACGTCGTACTTCCGAGGGGGCACGCTTAGTTTTCCCTTCTGGAATCTTGAGGCGTATGCAGCTAGCCGTAGAGACAAGGCACTCATACTCATGTTTGTTTGTATTTAGCCTTCTCTCTTTTCTCTGTTTTCTCCGATCAAAGTATGCTTTCCTTCGATGCTCTCTTGTCGACGACCTAGCGAATCCCAGAGCTCGAAGCTTGTTGTTGGAGATATGATCGAAGATTCTCGTTCTGGCACTGATTCTAATTATGGAGTAAATCCGTGATTTTCTTGATGTGTAGGAAAGATATAATTCTTTACATATTCTCTGTATATTTACTGTACATTATTTCCTATTTTCCTTTCATCTTCTGGATTACAAAATAGGACCAATGTAATTGTACAAAGACAATTAATGAACAGAGAAAACATTCGCCCACTTCCTTTCTCTTTTCTGTCACTTGTCGTTTTCGCTTTAATTTTCCTTCACCGCACCATCAGCTGAGAAAGAGACGTTTTGCTAGCACCACCCAACCCATGGAAACCTAACAGTGTTGTAATCACAGTGGCGTTCTTGTCGCTCCGATCCGACAAGCTCCGTGAACGCCCAGATTCCCAAGTCGGTTAAGGGAATCGAAGGAGAGGCTGTGGCGCGAGCTGGAGGCGTCTAAATCTAGGGTTCCAGGAAGAGGAGAAAGGCGAGCGAAGGAGGAGCTGCGACCGCCGTGGGACAAACTCTACGCTCTCATGAAATATACTAGGCGGCCACGCCACTGTTATACCCCCGGCTACCTACCTCGTACGTTCTCCAGCGTCAATAATTTCTCCGCCTAATATTAATTAGGTGGAGGAAATATTGATGTTGACGTAGATTTCTCCTCTCTAGAAAAATTAAGCTGACGAATATTAATGTTGACGTAGATTATATTGATGTAGAAATTAAGTTGAGGAAATATTGAGAAATTAAGCGGAGGTATATTGATGTTGACGTGGATTATATTAATGTAGAAATTAAGTGGAGGATATATTGACAAATTAGTCGGACCCCACCAGAGATCCTCCCCTCTCACAATTAATTTGAATGGAAGCATGGGACTTTTTCTCTCTCTATTTTTTTCATTCAACTCTCGCCCGTTGCACTGCCCTTTGCTCTTTCTCGGACGGACGACGGAGCTCGTCGTCTGACGAACCATGCCGCCGCCGCCGCTCTGCTTCTGCATCTGCCTCATCGCCCGCCGCTACATCTGGCAAATAAAACCATCTATTTCGACATAAATCACTGAAACTACTCAAAAGGACATGTTCCTCCATCGTATTTTGACTGCTTTTGCAGAACGGGACAGGAAAAATCCTCGAAGGGAGACATCATGAAAACAGAGAATGCTTACAAACCTTTGCGACCACCAGTTGCACCAGCTTTCCTTCGTTCCTGTGCACATGCGTGCGTAAATCCAAAGTTAGGTGCACAATTCATAGAGACATATAGAGGTCATTCCCATCCAAGTGCGCAGGAGTTCGGATTCAGATTCATAAATTCATAATTACATATGGACATTATCATACATGTGTACATACATACCCATTAACAATGGCAAGTGAAATCATCTTCTAATCTTCCTTCAAATTCATAGAGAGAGGAAAGACAAATTTGCAATGCTTTCCGTGGCAATCCATCATCTCAGCCAACACGCCAATCACCATTTACGGTGCGCATACCGTGCGGGAATGACGAAATGCCACGGAGAGCATTGCAAATCATCGTTGAAGCTCAAGCAGACGGGGCTAGTGGTCCAAATGTTGTCCTTCATTTTGTAACTTCCCTTCTCTGTATTCTCCGATCGATGTATGCTTTCCTTTCATGCCTTATGCTTTCCTTTCCTTTCATGCTTTCTATCGAAGTATGCTTTCCTTTCATGCTTTCTCGTCGAAGTATGCTTTCTCGAATGACAGCAGAGAAAGTTATGCCCAAAAGAAGTGCATATTATAATTTTTTAGGCACCTATTTATAAGAAAGTCACCATTTAGAAAATAACCAAATTACTGAAATATAATAACAAAATTAAGGAAAAGATATTGATAAAGATATCAAAACAATTAGAAAATCGGTAAAACGCGTCTAAAATCTGTGACATCTTGAAAATATAATCGCCTAAATAAAATATTGTAACCCATTTATAATCTCGAAGATCACGCAATCTTTTTTTATTTGTGGGACTACTTGCTCTTATGACGCTCCAATGTTTCCATAAAGGCATTTGCATATTATTCTTCCAACAACACCATCCCGACGGTTGTGATCACGGTAGCGTTCTCGTCGCTCCGATTCGACAAGCTCGAGTGTGTGATCTGCTCCGTGAACGCCCAGATTCCCAAGTCGGTTGAGGGAATCGACGAGCTCAGAGTGAATTGAAGGAGACGCTGTGGCGTCCAGGGCTTGGGTTCCAAACTTCCAGAGAAAGGAGAAGATCATGTGGCCGCGATATGGAAGTGAGCGGCGACTAGGGTTTAATTTAAAGGAAGGGGTCTAGTGGAATTTGGGAAATTTGATATTTATTTATTTATTTAATTTTGTCGGAGGGGAATTTGATATTCAAAAATAAGATTTTTGGGATTGGGGTTCGATTTGGAAAATTTAAAAATTGGTTAGGCTCCACTCTATTGGAAGATATAATGTTGATTTGGGAGAATATTTTCAAAAGATGCTGAAGATTTATTTTGATTGTAATTGATTAGTTGAATCAACTTAGGATTAGATCTGATTCTCGTAGATTAAAGAAATATAATCATCATTCACTTCCATTCACGACTCTTTTCTCGCTTCCATCTCAACTTGTGACATGGTATTAGGGCGAGCGTTCTTTTTATCTAAAGCTTCCGCACCTTCTGACTGCCCTCCGTTTTTTTTTTTTTTTTACCTTCATTGTTGTGGGAACACTAAACCTGCAAAACAAAGTTAGCACTCGGGTCGGAATCAGTATCTAAACACTTCCAAAAAAATGAAAAAACAATTTTCTTCTTACCGTTTTCTTCCTTACTGATATCATGGCTAAGGAGCATTCATCGACTTCTAAAGGAAGAAGTCCAGAGGAGTCAACTGTGTAACAAGAACACATCATGGACCAGGAGCCAAGAGTCCAGGCCCAGCCTAACCAGGGACAGCCCATCACGGGCTAGACCACTTCGGGCCAGCATATTTCAGGGCAATCCATCCACATTTCCTTTGTTTTGTGCTGGCTAAAAGAATCCATGCACGTGCTAATTTGCAGGTTTAAAATACCTACAACAACAAACTAAATCTTTTCACACTAAATGATGTTGGTTATATGAATATAAATATATATATCATTATTTGCCAGACTTTCACTTACCTTGTAATCATCCTACAATTTCTTTTCGTTTATTTGATTAAATGAAATTCCATATCGCGTAAAACTCCACCCATCCTGTCTCCGTCCCTCCCTCTCCCCTCTCTCCTCGCCGCCGGTCCTCGAAGCGCGCCTCCTCATCGTCGCGGCCGGCGCTTGCTTCGCCCTCCTCGCGGCTTATCGGAATCACCTAGGGCTATTTTTGCCATTTTAATCTTTATTAAGGGCGTGAATAAGCTGTCGGAAGGGGGGGAATTAGCGGCTCCCAACGTTAAAGCCTTAAACCCCTCGAAAAGCCCAGGAAGGAACCGCCCCTGAGAATGTCCGCCTCCTCCTTTACGGCACCTTCGATCCTCCCTCCGAATCTGCTCTTTCGGGTAAGTTCCTCTTTTGACTTTCTTCTTTTTTCCCTCGATTCCTTCATGCCCTTTTACGAATTATACTTCTTCGGATTGAGATTGAAGAATTTGGGCGCTGCTGTTCCCTGTCCAGAATCTGAGTGGAAGCAGGAGGGTGTTGGGTCTATGGAGGAACGGGCAGAAAGTTGGGAACTTTGTGGTGAGAGCGGGTCCCAAGAGGGTATCTTTCGGCAAGGAATGCAGAGAGGCTCTTCAATCTGGGATTGATAAATTGGCTGATGCTGTCTCTGTTACCATCGGACCTAGAGGTTTGTGGAGCTCTTCTGTTTCTTCTTCTGAAATTCCCTGTTTCTGTCATTTTAATCATGGAACTATTTGTTCATCTAATTAATCATGGGGTTGAGCTGGAATTAGTATTTTGGACAGAGGGAGAGATATTGTGTTTTTGCTTATTAGTTGTCGTGAGCTGGCTGGTCTAGTTTTGTGCAACATTGGCGTTGAGAGTTCTTTTGATGGCGTATGTGCAGAATTGTGGTATTTTAGCTCGAGTTCAGTGTATGAACTTTTCCTTTTGTCGAGGGGACAATGCTAGGCGTTCCGGACTTTTAATTCCTACATTCCAAGCTGACTAACCTGCCTTGCTTTCTTGATTCCTGTTTTATTCTTTTCTTCGGTTTCTTTTTCGGTTGCTTTGGCCCTTATTCTTCACCATGGACTAGAAGTAATACACAGAGTATTCTTATCTATCCTATTCACGGAAGATAGTTAATTGACACCGCATACACACAAGTTAGTTGTTTTGGTGGCAATGGAAGATAATTATAGACAGAACATGGTCCCCTCGTTAGAAGAAGAAATTTCTTCAATATATGGATATTGTACAGTACCATACATAAGATCTTCACAACTTATGTTTAGAGTATGCTAATCTAGAGGCATGACAAGTGTTTCTCTAAACCTTTTCTGGAAGTACACTTACTAACTCATATGTATTTAAGGTGCATTTGGGGTCAATTTGACATGGTCTATTTACTATTTCCTACCGTCCAAATTGTTGAACCCAACAATATAAATTGCTTCTATAGCATGTTGTGAGAAAGACTTTTTACAAAAATATTTCAGCATTTGGCATTTGCACTTACTAAAATAATTGACAGCTCGATGTCATGGCATAATAGTGTTGATGCCACTTAGGATCCTATTGCAACCTTGAAATCCGAAGATTACATGTTTTTAAGCATTTAACATAACAATTTTTGAAAACAGGTTCTTGTAAATAAACTTATACAATGTTTTATCATGCGCATCAATATGTCACACAGCAATATGTAGATGGTTATGATGTGTCATGTTGATAATGGCATATTGACTTTTTTCACCAACATTCCCAAATGTGTTTAAATGGGTTGACCCCATTATGACACATGCTTTTGTCTAATCCAACCCCATTTCACATCATACGTTGTAAACACTTTATAGAAAGGAGGAGAAAGTTGAAAAGGAAGAGAGACAATGGATGCCGAAAACTAGAAGTCCAATGTTAGTCTTCAGGAGGACAACCAAGGTTACACTCGTAAAAATGCTCAGTCGGCTTTGGCTTTTGGAGCCAGATGATTTATTAATTTTCTTCTCATTGATATATGCATAGTCAAGAATTATTAAGAATATCAATACTATTCAATCAGATATTGTTTTTCTTTTTATGTTATTGATATTTTTAGAGTGGTACGAAAAAGCTCTTTTACTGGAAAGTTCCTTGCAACAAAAAAGTGTAAATTTGTTTGATCTGTATTCCTCAACTGACCGTAGTATAGGTTTATGTTTTTTTCCAGTTGTGCCCAGATTAGAGGATTGATTCTACCATTATGGCCTAATTGATTTATTTAATTTCTCTCTACTTCAGGGCGCAATGTTGTCCTCTCAGAGTCCGAATCTCTGAAAGTAATAAATGATGGTGTCACGATTGCCCGAGCAATAGAACTTTCAGATGCAATTGAGAATGCCGGGGCAATGTTAGTCCAAGAGGTCATTCATGGTTAATATTTAATCCTCTCCAGAAGCTTGCTCTCATGCTTAACTCTTAAATTTATATTTTTCTGCTCAAATGGATATATTTCCAGGTAGCTGGCCGCATGAATGACTTGGCTGGTGATGGCACAACCACCGCAATTATCCTGGCTCGAGCAATGATTAAATCTGGGCTGTTGGCAGTTTCTTTTGGGGCTAATCCAATCTCTATAAGAAAAGGAATGGATAAGACTGTAAAGGAATTGGTCAGGATTTTGAAGGAAAAGAGCTTTCCTGTAAGAGGGAGTGATCATATCAAAGGTTAGTGATGGATTTTTTTTTTTTTTTTTTTTTTTTTGGGGGGGGGGGGGGGGGGTGCTTTGTCCAATACATGAGCTATTCATGATAAAATTCTGAAATTTTCTCACCATTTTGCAGCTGTGGCGTCAATATCTGCCGGAAACGATGACTTTGTTGGAAGGATAATTGCTGACGCTATAGAAAGGATTGGACATGATGGAGTAATCTCTATCGAGTCATCCTCATCTTCTGAAACCTTTGTTGTAGTCGAAGAAGGAATGAAGGTGGTGAATTTTGCTTTAGGTTTGAAATAATAAGGAGTTGGATGATTGTTTCCTTGCAAAATGTGGAAAGAGTTATTAATCTCTTATGCTCTTTTACAAGCTCTCTATCTTCTAAACTCTGTCTCCTAAATTGATAAAGTCTTCCAATTGGATGCATCAATAGATCCTGAGCTTATTGAATGCATACACAACTTTCAATAATAAATTCCCCTTTGATGATTTCTTCACTTAAGTCAGATTTTTTTTTTCCTGCCAGATTGATAAGGGCTATATGTCGCCTCATTTCATTACAAACCAGGATAGATCTCTCGTGGAGTTTGAGAATGCCAAAGTCCTCGTAACTGATCAGAAGATTTCAGATGTCAAGGAAATGATTCCTTTGCTGGAGAAGGCAACTCAATTAAGTGTCCCCTTGCTAATCATTGCTGAGGATATCTCAAGGGAAGTACTGGAAACACTTGTTGTGAACAAAATGCAAGGCTTGCTTAATGTAGCTGTTGTGCAATGTCCAGGATTTGGAGAAGGAAAGAAAGGTGTCCTGCAGGACATTGCTTTATTGACAGGTGAACTTGTACAGCATAGCAACCTTTGTTTGTATGCTGTCTTAAATTCCTTAAAGAAGCACTCTTATTCAAACTGTATGAGTATTCCCATCATTAGAGCGCACTTTCTGCTATTTTTTTGTTCCATTGACATTGTAATAACATCAGGTGCTGATTTTCTCTCTGGAGAATTGGGTCTAACTCTTGATGGTGTGACGTCTGATCAGCTTGGCATTGCTAGAAAAGTAACCATCAGCAGTAACTCAACAATCATTGTTGCTGATCCTTCTACTAAAGCTGAAATCCAGGCAAGGATTTCACAGATTAAGAAGGATTTAGCTGAAACTGACAGCGCATACCATTCCCGAAAGCTTGCAGAAAGAATTGCCAAACTCACTGGTGGAGTTGCTATAATTAAGGTTTGCAAGATCCCGCATTCTTTTGGAGGCAATTTCCACTCACATATAGTCTATTTAAGCAACTTGTTTGAAGAACTAAAGATGTACAAGCTTGTGAATTTGAGATCCCCTCAAATGTCCTCGAGATAAATGAATTGCACATATTCATCAGACTCATAATTCTGTATTGCTTACTAGTCTGAAAGCGATTCACTGTTGTTTCTGTTTTATATTAAGCAATGTGCATTCAATTTAGGTAGGAGCGCACACTGAGGTGGAACTTGAAGACCGTAAACTTAGAATAGAGGATGCAAAGCAGGCTACATTTGCTGCAATGGATGAGGGAATAGTACCTGGTGGTGGTGCAGCTTATATACATCTTTCTGAGTATATTTCTGCGATAAAGAGCAAGATGGAAGATCAAGAGGAGCAGATTGGTTCTGACATCGTAGCAACAGTATGATTTCCACTTTTTTGCTTCATCTCTTTGTGTGCATCGTTTTGTGTGTAATTTAAATTTCAGCAGGTGGTTTAAAGGAAACTGAGGTGGTTGGCACTTGACCAAATTTTGTTCATGCATACCTAGTTTGGTCCAACAAGCCTCCTCTGGTGCCTTTGTTCTCTAGCAAATCATCACTCTTGTTGTGCGTTGTTAATGGCGGCTTTGAGGATATACAGGGACAAACCTTGGCCAGGTTAACTAAGTTGATTGTGCTCTATATATTTGTATTAGAATATGCGCAGGCAGATCTATCAACTAGTCTATACTTTATTTATCAATAGCTTGAGACAACATTGTGCTTTTAAAACAAAACCCATTTTGAATATTTAATGTTCAGCAAGACTTGGGAATGGTGGTGTTGCATGTCAGATAAAAGTTTAAAGTGGCAGGAGTAGCTGCCATTGCCAAATCAATAAATGTGAGACAAAATAGACAAGGCCAGAAGCTGGCGTTACCTGATATGGGTGTGTGTGCTATGGTTCCGGAGTGGATTTGCATTCTGTCTGCTGATCATCAAATTCTTTACATCAACCTTTTCTTAGTTGACCAGTGTAACACCCTCTCCTGTAGGCTTGAGGAAACTATGTTTTTTCTTTTCTTTTGAATGATAACCTGCCTTATGTCTTCAATAATTGCTTGGGCATTCTAAGTGGAATGCATTGAGTGTAGGATAGTTTCTAGCATTTTGCTGTTGTTCTGGAGGTGTCTTTGTTCTTAGAACTGGTCAATTGTGGATTGCAATTGCAGGCACTCCTTGCTCCAGCAAAAGCCATTGCAACTAATGCGGGAGCAGATGGCGATAGTGTAGTGGAGAAAACCCGAACATGTGGTTGGGAAATTGGTTACAATGCAATGACGGGCAAATATGAAGATCTTCTCAGTGTTGGAGTCATAGATCCATGCAAGGTTTCAAGGTGTGCACTACAAAGCGCAGTCTCCATTGCAGGGACAGTCTTGACAACCCAAGCGATATTGGTGGAGAAAACAAAGAAGCCCAAGCCACCTATTCCACTTGTGCCTGGAATAACACCTTAAAGTAAAACGAACGAGTGGATGCTTCATTGCTCAGGATAAATGCCGAATCAGAGCTCTCCTTGATAAAAAAAAAAAAATACCCGTGCTTCATGGATGCGTGCTCAAAATGAAGATGGGCACAACATGTTCCGGGGAACTGGAGAGGTGTAATCTCACTTATCTAGCTGGTCTTCAAGATCCAGCCGTCATAATTGAAGAAACCAAGGTTGGATATTGAAAGTTGGATAGTTTCTCCGGTTTGCTTAATGGCAATCACATTTCTGCAATCTGTGCAACACGTCAAAATCTCTCTCTTACACACCTATTGTTGGAAAACGCATTGTTCAGCCGATGTTCTCCGGAGTCTAATGCCTTGTACTTTCTTTTGAGACTGGAAAATGTAATGCCTTGTACTGGGTATATGTTAGTGTCGAAATTAATCACAAGAATCTTACTAATTTCAAGCTTATGGTGACTGTATCCGCTATTCAGATTCAGAGGGAGAAGCAGACCAGTTCCTCTGGGAGCATACGATTTTCGTTTGAGGTTCAAGTTCCCGAACTACCAACGTGAATAATAGTACCTCAGATATTTTATCAGAGAATTGACTGAATGCAGCAATCCAACAAGGACCTTTTTGTCAGTCACGGTGCTTGATCCAGCAACTTTAAGCTGCATCTCAATCGATTTCCCCTAGCAAAACATTTTAAATGTTTCAAGAAGTGGGGAAAAGGTGTGCTCAATTTGATTGAAAACCCTATTAAGATTAATCTCATCGTGTGCGA
Source organism: Eucalyptus polyanthemos subsp. polyanthemos (assembly GCA_017140185.1). Classification (NCBI taxonomy): domain Eukaryota; kingdom Viridiplantae; phylum Streptophyta; class Magnoliopsida; order Myrtales; family Myrtaceae; genus Eucalyptus; species Eucalyptus polyanthemos. Next base: position 17,137,058 of record CM029460.1, read on the forward strand.
TAACCTAATATCTCATTTTGAGCATAGATCTATATAATTATGAGTCATATAACAACTATTAGATAAAAAGTAGATGCTTTTTACATGTTGTAAGTATAGCTTTAACTCACTACTTCATACTCCAAATAGTAAAGACAAATTATGAAGAATCTTTAAATTATTATATTATTTACAAGCCCGCATCATATTAATCGCAATACCCATTGAAGTTATGGGAGGCCGTTTAGTATCGAGTGCCAATCTCAAATCTCTTTATTAAGTAATTTAAAAAAAAATCATTTAATTATTACTAACAAGGTCATCGATAGTAACTCTAAAGCCCTTATACACATTTATACAATGTATTTAGACTATAGCCAGCGTCATTGAAATTTAATGTGAAATTAAAATACCAAAAATTGTAATAAACAATGCTACGAGGATATTTTAAAAACTAATCAATATGAGGACTAAAATTATTGTAGGAATCACACTTTTAAATTCCTAAAAATTGTTTTAGAAGCCTGTAGGCATAGGTATTGCGTGTCGATGGTTGGCGTTGATCAAGCATATTTCGTCTACTTTTGAATGAAAAATTGTTGCTGTTGGGAGACTAACTTAAAGAGTAGATTGTAATGAAATATTGTAGATGACCAAAACTGAATGTTGAGAAACAATGAGAATGTTTTATGCATTTTCCTCTATCTGATTTACGGAAGCGTCTTACTAAAAGAAAACTCGCCAGATCATGAATTAAAAAAACTCGCCAAATCATGAATTCAAAGGTGCTATTTAGATCAACAAGGCGATTTGATTTGTAATGTTAAATTTATTTGACGAAGATTGATTACCTCAACTGTCAAATAAACAAAATCTCCTCTACTAAATTTAACCAATGAGGGCCGATATCTATGACAGTTGGATCAAATGAATTTCTACCGTTGGATTGATCAGATGAAGATTGACACTCCATATCATTAGATCACAGAGAAATCAACGGCTGTAGTTAGAATGGTTTTTTGTGTATAAATAAGAAAACCATAGCTCGCAGTCACTCAACTCTCCATGCATGCCCGTTCTCTCCCGGCGACCTTTGGTGTCCCCTCTTCCACTGCGCGCGTCTGTTCAGTACAATTTCACCCAGCAAAGGCAGTTCTCTCCCCTCTGACGCTGTTCTCTCGGCTGTTATGGACCGGCTGGTTGTGCTGAAGGGGGAAAGTTCTTTGCTATTTTCCTCTTCTACTGGTGTCCAGTTTACATCTCCTCCGGCAGCGCTCCTCCATGTTCACTGCCGCCGTGATCTCTCTCTTGTCAGCTCAAAACGCCCCGGTCGCCTCGCGGGGACCGCTCATGTCGCCGTTTGCCACTGCCCGCTGCTGGTCAGTCGGTCAGTAAGCACAAGGTGCCGTCTCCTTTTGACGAATGTCTCTCGGGGCGCTCGTCCTTTGCAAAAGAGTGGGCAAGCTGGCCGCCACCTCTGCAAAGGAGATGTACCTAGAGAAATTCCTCAAAAACGGGAGTGGGCCGCCGCAGCCATCTCTTCCTCACCATCCCTAATCATCTCCTGCGTCCTTGGCTCATCCTTAGCCGAGCTGGCTATGCCGGCCTGCCCACTGTTTGGCCAAACAGTGGGCAAGCTAGCCACCAGCTATGCAAAGGAGATGGAATTGAGACTAGAGAGACGGGTTTGACGAGCTTCTTCTTTCTTAATCCTCGCTCATCATCCTCTGCCAAGCTGACTAAGTCGACTTGGCCAGCCGGCCTCCAGCTCTGCAAAGGATGACGAATGGGTGATCAACTGAGGGAAATTTCCTCACAAACAGGAGTGGGGGAGAGACCGGCTGTGCAACGGGCTGAGTGGATGCAGCGAGGGAGAGTAGGGTGAGTGCTGAGCTGACGACAATGCCATGACTTCTAGTGGCATGGGACATGGATGGGCAAGGATGCGAGAAATGTATACTGGCCACAGTTTTGGGTGGGAAAGAAAAAACAGGAATCTCCTCTAATGCAGAGCCAGTATCTCAAACGAGAGAGGACTGCTAGAAAGGGAGCCTAAGAGAGACGGCTGTTACTGGGTGAAGCCGGCTGGATAGACTCAAGCAGTGGCAGGCGGAACACAACCCACTGCGGAGCACAATCCCTGAGAAGTGAGAATGGGTTGCCTGCTTCCTTCAGTGCAAGTTCCTCTTTTTCCTTTCGCTCAATTTCTTGATGGCCTTTTACAAATTATACTCTCTCTGGTTTGAGATTGAAGAGTGAGGCGCTGTTCACTGTTCAGAATCTGAATGGAAATAGTAGGTATTGGATCTGTGGAGAAATAAGTAAAAATGTTGGAAATAGGTTCCGAGAGGGTCTTCAATCTGGGATTGATAAATTAGCTGATTCTGATTTTGTTACGATGATACCTAAGAGGTGTGTGGAATTCTTTTGAAATTCTTGATTCTGTTGTTTTGATCTTGGCGTTATTTGTTCATCTGATTATATTTGTTATGGCGTTGAGCTGGAAGTGGTATTAATGTAGTGGCCGTTTGGACAGAGTGAGAGGTAGTGTGTTTCTGCTTACTAGTTATGAGGGAGCTGGCTGGTCTAGATTTGTGCAACATTGGAGTTGAGAGTTATCTTGAAGGCGTATGTGTGAGCTGTGCTCTTTTAGCTTGAGTTTTGCCTATGAACTTCTCCTTTTGGTCAGGAGGACAAATGCTTATATGTTCAAACCTTTTTATTTTGACATTCCAAGCTGGACTGACCTGTCTTTCTTTCCTGATTCAATTGTTAGTCTTGTCTTCATTTTTCTACTATGTTGCTTTGGTCATTACTCTTCACCATGGATTTGATGTAATTCACAGAGTACTCCTTATTATTATGCTCACTGAAGTTAGTTTTGATTGCGATGGGATGATTATAGACAAAAAAATTCAACTCGTGATAAACAAATATATATATATATATATATATCTTGAGTGTATTAACGTTTTGCAGTACCATACATAAGATCTCTGCAAGTTATGTTTAGGCTGTGCTAATCTAGAGGCATGACAAGTGTTTCTCTAATGCAAATTATGTTGTATTGATATCAAGGTCATATCAACTTTTTTCACTAATACACCCAAGGGTGTTTAAATGGGTTGGACCCTTTTCTGACACCCATACTTAAATGTATCCAAACCTATTTCGCTTCATATATCGCCAACAATTAGTAGAAAGGGGGAGAAATTTAAGAAAGAAGAGAGACAGGGGATGCTGAAAACTAGAACTCAAATATTAGTCTTTCCGCAGGACAGCCACCATCACACTTGTAAAAGTGCTCAGTCGGACTGGAATTCCACCTCATGGAGTTGGATGATTTTTGCATTTTCTTGTCAATAATATATGCCAGGATTTTTAAGAATATCAATACTATTCTGGCGGGTTTTGTTTTCTTATTGAAATTTCTTCAGCATTGCGTTATGGGTCGTCCTCATCTTCTGAAACCTTCGTTCTAGTTCAGGAAGGAATGAAGGTGGTGAATCTTGCTTTAGGTTTGAGATAATATGGAGTTGGATGATTGTCTCCTTCAACTGTGGAAAGAACTCTTTGGCAAGCTTTCGATATTTTTACAGTCTGCCTTCTAGAAGGATAAAGTCTTCCATTGCATGACTCAACAGATCCTGAGCTTATCGAATGCGCACCCATCTTTCAATAAAAGATTCCCCTTTATATTATTTCTTCACTTGAGTCAGATCTCTCGTGGAGGTTGAGAAGGCCAAAGTCCTTGTAGCTACTCAGAAGCTTTCAGATGTCAAGGAAAATGATTCCGTTGCTGGAGAAGGCAACTCATTGCAGAGGATATCTCCAGGCAAGTACTGGAAACACTCGTGCACAATTCACAAAATGGAAGGCTTGCTTAATGTTAGCCGTGGTGCAATGTCCAGGATTTGGAGAAGGAAAGAGAGTGTCGCGCAGGACATTGCTTTATTGACAGGTGAGCTGGTAAAGCGTGGTAACCTTTGTTGGAGAAGCACTGTTATTCGAACCACAAGATGAGTATTTCCATCATTAAAGCACATAATCTGCTATTTTTGTTCTTTTGGTTCCATTAAACATTTTAATAATATCATCAGGTGCTAGTTTTCTCTATGGAGACAATGGTCTAACTCTCGCTTGTGTGACCTCTGATCAGCTCGGCATTGCTAGAAAAGTAACCATCAGTAGTAACTTAACTATCATTGTTACTGATCCTTCTACTAAAGTTGAAATCCAAGCAAGGATTTCACAGACTAAGAAGGAATTGGCTGAAATCGACCGCGCATACCATTGACGAAAGCATGCAGAAAGAATTGCCAATCTTCCTGAGGGAGCTGCTGTAATTAAGACTTACAAGATCCAAAAATGTTTTGTTTTCAGCACATCGTGAAGGACTAAAGATGTAAAAAGCCCTCGAAATTTCAGATCCCCTAATTTCCTCAGATAAAGATGATTACTCATTCGTCGAGATCAAAATTCTGTGTGCATCGTGTTGTGTGTAATTTAATTTTCAGTGAGTAGTTTGAAGGAAACTGAGGTCATTGGATCTTGACCAAATGGGTGTTCATGCATTTACCTATTTTGGTCCGATGAGCATCCTCCGGCAATCGTCGTTATAGGCGTGCGGTGATATTTGAACCTTTTTTGAAGACGTAGTGTGTCAAACCGTGGCCAAGACTTGTGAGAGAACATAAGTGTTAGCCTTCCTTTGTTTCGTAAAAAAAATATGATATTTTTGAAAAATATTTAAGAAGTCATTTTATAGAAAAATAAAGTGTTCAGCTTACATTTGAAAATAAACTGGAAGATATTTTATGTTGTTTTGTAAATAAATTCTGATTTGATTTTTTTAAATAGATTGTTATTATTTGGGCACAACTGACTTACACATGGATCGTCGGGAAATTGGGCACAAGCTTGGGAATGTATCCATGCCCAAGTGATAGTCCTAAGTCCCCAAAAACCGGACCCAAGGACTAGGTGCCCATGTTCAACTCCTTGGTTACCTTGGCCTACGACCCCAGCACCTATACTAGGGACCCCAATCGACAAACCCCTATGCTTGGGCTAGGTCCATTGAGGCTTGCCCAGCTTTTGCACCCTAGCTTGGGTCCATTGAGGCTCGGCCTCAAGCTCTAGCGCCCTCGCCTTGAATTATAGAGGTCGAACTCGGGATCTCGATGCCCAAGCCCGGGTCCTCGATGCTTGGGCTTAGGTCCATTGAGGCTGTGCTCATGACCTTGGTACCAGTGCCCTTGTCCCCAATGCTCGGGTCTATTGAGGCCAGGACACTAGGATCCTCAACTTTGACCTCAGGGCCTGGGCTCAGGCACTGTAGGCTTGAGGAAACTATATTTTAACGATAGACTTTTGGGCTTTAGGGAAATATGTTATAGTCTTTCTCTTGATTGATAACCTGCCTTATGTCTTTGATAATTGCTTGGGCATTTTAAGTGAAATGCATCGAGTCAAGGATCGTTCTGAGCATTTTGCTGTTATTCCGAAGGTTTCTCTGTTCTTTTATGCAGTTCTTATAGGCAATCCATTACGGCTAGCAATTGCGGGCACTCCTTGCTTTTGCAAAAGCCATTGCAACTAACGCAGGAGCAGATGGAAATACTGTAGAGTAGAAAACCCGAACATGCAGTTGGGAAATCGGTTACAATGCAATGCCAGCCAAATATGAAGATCTTCTTGGTATTGGAGGGACAGATCCATGCAAGGTTTCAAAGTGTGCCCTACAAAGCTTAGTCTCCATTGTAGGTGTTGGGATTAGCGGATCTTCGAAAATCGGATTCGACACTAAATTGAACCCCTAAAGCAATGCGGAAGACGAAGCCCGGGAAAATCACGTATCACCGATCGTAAAGCACACCACGGATTCGAGCGTACCTTGTTAGCCACAGATTAGACACCAACGCCGATAGAGGAAGAGAAACTTGGCCCTGTTCGATCCGATAACGCCTTGAAGGGAAGGAAAAAGTTGCCGGACCCTTACTGTTTTTCCTTTTCTTTTTGGAGAGAGAGAGAGCGCGCGGGAGAAGACGTACGTACGTTTGTTTCCAACATGTGTCATATCTCTCTCTCTCTCTCTCCTCCCTTTTATATGTCCCTCCATCCACGGGCCCTATTCCCATGGGCCGGGCTTTTTGGGCCCAACTTGGGCGGACGGGCCTTAAGCCCATCTCATATAAAACCATCAGTAGGGATAGTCTTCACTACCCAAGTGATGTGGATGGAGAAAACAAAAAAGCCCAAGTCACCCATTCCACTTGTGCCCGGGAAAACATCATAAAGTAAAATGAATGAGTGAATGCTTCATTGCTCAGGATAAATGCCAAGTCAAAGGTCTCCCTGATAAGAAAATATCCATGCTTCATGGATGCGTGGTTTTCCAAATGATGATGGGCATGACCTATTTCGGGGAACAATTGAGGTGGAATCTCACTTATCTGGCTGGTCTTCAAGATACGGCGCTGTCGTAATTGAAGAAACCGAGATTGGATATGGAAAGCCAAATAGTTTCTTTGAATTGCTTAATGGCAGTCACGTTTCTGCAACCGTGCGACATGTGAACCTCTCTCTCACGTACATATTGTTTGAAAAAAAGCATTGTTTAGCCAATGTTCCCCAGTTTCTTATACCTTGTACTTTCTTTTAAGTGGACTGCTTTCCTTGTTTAAGTTAATATTACCATTGTTGTGGTTGTTATTATTTAGTATCCAAAGAACCTATCTTTTTTATATTCAAAGTAAGAAATTCAACAACTGAAATGTGTCATTGATTCGCAACCAAGGCGCAGTGGTGGTGACGGAATTGGAGTGTCCAAATTGCCAGAGATTATTCTTTGCATAGTATAACGTGTTGTGGCATGTGGGGTGAAGTGTTGAGTAAATCAGGGGTTGAAGGGGTAGAAAGTGAGGGAGGACATAATGTTGATATAGTTGGCTAAGAAGCAGAATTGGAGGAGGTGCCCTAAGTATAGTGTTTATGTTAAGAAGATTGATGGTTGGGCGTTTCTGAAGTGCAGGTTAGTTTGCTTATGGCTCTTCCTTATATTTCTCTAACCAAACAGTTCATGTAGGTTGGTTTTGCTTTGAACTCTTCCTTATATTTCCTTAACCAAACAATTCGAGTGAAATTTGGAAAACTCAAATGAACTTGCCACATGTTAGATCCTTCGACCCGATATATCTTGATGCTTGTTTGTACACGTGGCGCGTCTTGCCTAGTTCTCACTAAAACAAAAAAGAAAAAGAATAAAAAATGTTTAAAAAATCGTTTTTTTTTAATGAAAGAAAAAAATAAAATGAAAAGGTATTTGACGAAGGAAAATGAGGTGAAAGAAGGTATAAATTTTTTTAAATTTTATCGATTTGGTTCGGCTAACCGAACTCATAAAAACCGAATTAGTTAAAAAAAGTTTTGGTTTTTAATATTATCTAAACTGAACGAGAACCAAATAGGAAAAACCTGAATTTATCAATTCGGTTCGGCTTTCGGTTTGGTTTTTGACACCCCTATTGTTTGCCATGCGATGTTCAACGCTCTTGGAAATATACCTACACTAAAGATTATAATATTTTTATAATTAGTCGCCTTAGCAAAATCCAAAAAAAATCAACAAACAGAAATTTTTTTAATTTAAAAAAAAAAAAGTAATAAATGCTTATAAAAAAAGATATTATATATAGAGTGGAAGCCGGTACTCTCTCTATTTTTGCATCAACGTAGCTCCTCTCTCCATTTTTCACCATCTCTCAGTTGTTATGGAGAATGATAAGATTCTTCAAAAAGAGAGAAAGGAAAGCAACAAAAGAAATAGAGACCACAGGAGCAACCGCGACTATCATATTCGCTATAAGAAATCCGATGGTAGATCGAAAGAATTTAAGCTTTCCCGTCATCTTGCTAAAAAATTCAGAGATAATAAAGATGATGCTGGTGGGAAGGCAATTGCATGGGAAATACCAAGTAGGACAGAGCCACGACAGTTGCATGGAAGATACCAAGTAGGATAGAGCCACGAGCGGAAGTGCCTCTACAAATGAAGTTTTTCTAGGGAGATAAGGAACTAGAATCGGCACCAAAATCCCACGAAGAAATAGAGATGGACAAGTTGTGAAGCAAGACGGAATCTTCTATTAGAGCTAGGGAAGATGATTCTTTTGGGGAAGTTGGTTCTCTCGAACCCCAAGTAAGCGTCAAAGATGAGTAATATAGATTTTACTATTGTTGTATCGTTGTACAGCATTGACATTGCCATTTTCTTAGTTTGGAAATATTTTCTAGTAACGTTGTTAGAGCATATATAAAAATATAACTTCCTTGCAATTGTAACTAGTCCATTTTTTAGGGTAACAAGGACGATGTGCTAGATGCTGTTGGGTGCAGCACCAAGTCCAATTCAAGTTATTGACTTATCATGCAAGTGTCATTGAAAGGTTATTATCCTAAATTAGCCCTACCCACTTTAGAAAAGAAAAAGAATGACTAAGACAAAGAGATGAGACTTTTCTATTTGTGCATGCACTTACAAAATAGAAGCATCCTCCGTACAGACTTCACACGTGCGGCACTCGTGTGGCATCCGTGCGGCACTCGTGCCCAAGATCCTCTATGAGCCAAATTTTGAATCAAGGACAATTTCTTTTCCAAAAGAATAGTCTACTAAGACTGAACTGCACCAAAGGTGACTCACTAAATTCGCTTAAGTATGTGCTAATTAAAAAGAAGCTAAGCTTAATCAAATGATAAATAATGTGCTAAAGGATATTTTAATCCGAAAATAGGGACCCTTGGGCACGGTTCAAATGTGAGTTGCGGCTTGGTCTCTCGTGGGCTTGAGTCATGGATATAGATTGTGCCATTATATCAAGCCCTTTCCTTTAAGTCATGAATGAACCCGGCCCTTTAAAAAACAATCCGAGTCTGCACCGAAAAGCCTAAGCCATTCCATTTTTCGTTGGAACAAAACCTAAATTCCAAATAAGAAGATTGCAAGCCCAAAGCTCACATATCCAATTGTTATTGCTAGAACTAAGCCCAAAACCCCAACATCGGTTGATGCCGAGAAAAAACACTAGCGACTGAGAGAGAAAGAGTTTTGGCGGTGGTAGGCAGAGACCCTCAGAGTGACTGGGGGTTCTTTTGGGCAGGCGGCGGCTTTGGCAAAATCGAGCTCCTGAAGGAGTTGGAAGTTGAGAAAGGGTGTAGGAAGGAGGAGGAAGCCGAGCGGAAGGAGGACGAAGTCTGTGGAGGGCGAGGAGGTCTTGAGGAGGAAGTTTGAGGACGACGAGGAAGTCTTGAGGAAGAAGTTTGAGGAGCACGAGGGAACTTTTCATGTTCCCTTGAGATTCGAGAGGATCCATCATGAACTTTTCATATTGGGTCTCAGCAATCATGAAACTTTTTTTTCTTCCCTTTTTTCTCTATCGCTTGATTATGCACGGTGGATTAACGGGGTTTATTCTCCCAAATATTGGCTTAATCCCATATGTTGTTGGTATATTTAAAGACCAATTAAATGTTCAAATTACATACCCTGCCCTGACAATATTCTTCACTTTATTAAAAAAGAAGAAGGTGGAGGAGGAGCAAACGAAAAGTGTTGTCTTTTCGCTGCATGAAAAGCCCAAAAGGCCAGCCCCGTCTGTTAGTGCTAAGGGGAAAGGCAGGATTCTCAAAATTGAGGAATCTAATGTGCAAAATAGTAATTTAAATGGTCCCTACTACCGCTTCTCCTCCTAAACTAGATTCTTGCAAATGATTTTTTGGCTTGGGTTTCAAATGGAAGTGGTGGTGGCACGTGGTGCAGGGTTTATTTTATTTTATTTATTTTATTTCTTTCCTTTTTCTTGTCGATGTGGCGTGCGGGGGTTTAAATTTGTAGCTTAGGTTTTCCACTTGTGCATGCATTTATAAAATAGCCGCATCCTCCATACAGACTTCACACGTGAGACAACCGTGCAGCATCCGTGCGGCACTGGCGCCCAAGATCTTTCATGAGCTAAATTTTGAATCAAGTACAATTTCTTTTCCGAAAGAATAGTCCACTAAGACTGAACTACACCAAAGGTGACTCACTAAATCCGCGAAACTATGTGCTAATTAAAAGGAAGCTAAGCTTAATCAAATGATAAACTATGCGCTAATGAATATTATAATCTGAAAATAGGGGCCCTTGGGCACGGTACGAATATGACTTGCGGCTTGGTCTCTCATGGGCTTGTGTCATGGATATAGATTGTGGCATTATATCAAGCCCTTTTCTTTAAGTCCTGAATGAACCCAGCCCTTTAAAGAACAAACCGAGTCCGCACCGAAAAGCCTAAGCTAGTTCATTTTTCATTGGAACAAAACCCAAATTCCAAATAAGAAGATTGCAAGCCCAAAGCTCACATATCCAATTTCTATTGCTAGAACCAAGCCCAAAACCCCAACGTTGATTGATGCCGAGAAAAAACACTAGCTACTGAGAGAGAAAGAGTTTCGGCGGTGGTAGGCAGAGACTCTTAGAGCAACCGAGGGTTCTTTTGGGCGAGCAGCGGCTCTGACGAAATCAAGCTCCTGAAGGAGTCGGAAGTCAAGGATGGGTGCAGGAAGGAGGACAAAGTCTGTGGAGGGCGAGGAGGTCGAAGTCTGTGGAGGGCGAGGAGGTCGAATTCTGTGGAGGGCGAGGAGGTCTTCAGGACGAAGTCTGAGGATGACGAGGGAACTTTTCATGTTCCCTTGAGATTCGAGAGGACTCATCATGAACTTTTCATATTGGGTCCCAGCAATCATGAAACTTCTTTTTCTTCCCTTTTTCTCTATCGCTTGATTATGCACGGTGGATTAACGGGGTTTATTCTCCCAAATATTGGCTTAATCCCACATGTTGTCGGTATATTTGGAGACCAATCAAATGTTCAAATTACATAACATACCCTAACAATATTCTTCACTTTATTAAAAAAGAAGAAGGTGGAGGAGGAGGAGTAGACGAAAAGTGGTGTCTTTTCACTGCATGAAAAGCCCAAAAGGCCAGCCCCATCCGTTAGTGCTAAGGGGAAAGGCAGGATTCTTGAAATTGAGGAATCTAATGGACAAAACAGTAATTTATATGGTCCCTACTACAGCTGCTCCTCCTAAACTAGATCCTTGCAAATGATTTTTTGGCTTGGGTTTCAAATGGAAGCGCTCGGTGGCACGTGGTGCGGGGTTTATTTTATTTTATTTTATTTCTTTTCTTTTCTTTTTCTTGTTGATGTGGCGTGTAGGGGTTTAAATTTGCAGCTTAGGTTTTCCACTTGTGCATGCACTTATAAAATAGCAGCATCCTCCATATAGACTTCACACGTGCGACAACTGTGCAGCATCCGTGCAGCACTAGTGCCCAAGATCTTTCATGAGCCAAATTTTGAATCAAGGACAATTTCTTTTCCAAAAGATTAGTCTACCAAGACTGAACTACACCAAAGGTGACTCACTAAATTCGCTAAACTATGTGCTAATTAAAAAGAAACTAAGCTTAATCAAATGATAAACAATGTGCTAATGGATATTTTAATTCGAAAATAGGGGCCCTTGGGAACAGTTTGAATATGAGTTGCGGCTTAGTCTCTCGTGGAATTGAGTCATGGATATAGATTGTGCCATTATATCAAGCCATTTCCTTTAAGTCATGAATGAATCCAGCCCTTTATAGAACAAACCAAAGTCCGCACCAAAAAGCCTAAGCCAGTCCATTTTTCAGTGGAACAAAACCTAAATTCCAAATAAGAAGATTGCAAGCACAAAGCTCACATATCCAATTGATATTGCTAGAACCAAGCCCAAAACCCCAACGTTGGTTGATGCCGAGAAAAAACACTAGCGGCTGAGAGAGAAAGAGTTTCGGCGGTGGTAGGCAGAGACCCTCAGAGCAACCGAGCGTTCTTTTGGGCGAGCAGCAGCTCTGGTGAAATCGAGCTCTTGAAGGAGTCAGAAGGCGAGCGGAAGGAGGACGAAGTCTGTGGAGGGCGAGGAGGTCGAAGTCTGTGGAGGGCAAGGAGGTCTTGAGGAGGAAGTCTAAGGAGGACGAGGGAACTTTTCATGTTCCCTTGAGATTTGAGAGGATCCATCATGAACTTTTCATATTGGGTCCCAGCAATCATGAAACTTTTTTTTCTTCCCTTTTTCTCTATCGCTTGATTATGCACAGTGGATTAACGGGGTTTATTCTCCCAAATATTGGCTTTATCCCACATGTAGTTGGTATATTTAAAGACCAATTAAATGTTCAAATTACATAACCTGCCCTGACAATATTCTTCACTTTATTAAAAAAGAAGAAGGTGGAGAGGAGCAAACGAAAAGTGTTGTCTTTTCGCTGCATGAAAAGCCCAAAAGGCCAGCCCCGGGGGAAGGCAGGATTCTCGAAATTGAGGAATCTAATGGGCAAAACAGTAATTTAAATGGTCCCTACTACTGCTTCTCCTCCTAAACTAGATCCTTGCAAATGATTTTTTGGCTTGGGTTTCAAATGGAAGCGGTGGTGGCATGTGGTGCGGGGTTTATTTTATTTTATTTTATTTTATTTTATTTTATTTCTTTCTTTTTTCTTGTCAATGTGGCTGCGAGGGTTTAAATTTGCAGCTAAGGTTTTCTACTTGTGCATGCACTTATAAAATAGCAGCATCCTCCATACAGACTTCACATGTGCGACAACCGTGTGGCATCTGTGTGGCACTCGTGCCCAAGATCTTTCATGAGCCAAATTTTGAATCAATTACAATTTCTTTTCCAAAAGAATAGTCTATCAAGACTGAACTACACCAAAGGTGACTAACTAAATTCGCTAAATTATGTGCTAATTAAAAAGAAGCTAAGCTTAATCAAATTATAAACTATGTGCTAATGGATATTTTAATTTGAAAATAGGGGCCCTTGGGCACGATTCGAATATGAGTTGCGGCTCAATCTCTCGTGGGTTGAGTCATAGATATAGATTGGGCCATTATATCAAGCCCTTTCTTTTAAGTCATGAATGAATCCAGCCCTTTAAGAACAAACTGAGTCCGCACTGAAAGGCCTAAGCTAGTCCATTTTTCATTGGAACAAAACCCAAATTCCAAATAAGAAGATTGCAAGCCCAAAGCTCACATATACAATTGCTATTGCTAGAACCAGGCCCAAAACCCCACAGATTTTAATATTCTATCCTCTTGTCATGCCCCGCTTCATTTACTCTTCTTCCTCGACACAAAATAGGAAGTCGAAACATAGCCAGCTAGTGGATCATGGTGTTTAGTTCACAGTGATAGATATGCTATTCGAGAAATGGAATAGGAGCAAAGAGAAGCACAAAGGGATGAGCTACCTCACCTCCTAAGGGTTCTTAGATGATCCAACGTCGATCAATGTCGAGAAAATACACTAGTGGATGAGACAGAGAAAGAGGATCGACGATGGTGGGTAGAAAGCCTTAGATTGACCCGGGGTTGTACTAGGTGGGCAGCAGCTGTGGCAAAACCGAGCTCCTAAAGGAGTCAGAAGTTAAGGAGGGGTGGTGGAGATGTTTAGTTCACATTGACAAATATGCCATTCGAGAAATAGAATCATAGTAAAAAGAAGCACAAAAGATGACTTTCCTCACTTCTTGAGGATTCTCGTATGATCCAACGTCGGTTGATGCCAAGAAAAAACACTAGCGGTTGAGAAAGAAAGAGGTTCAATGGTGGTAGGTAGAGACCCTTAGAGCGACCGAGAGTTCTTCTGGGCGGGTGGCGATTCTGGCGAAATCGAGCTCCTAAAGGAGTCGAAAGTCGAGGAAGGGTAGGGGGAGTCGAGCAGGCAGAGAGAAGAGGAGGAAGGAAGTCGAGGATGGGTACAAGAAGGAGGACGAAGTCTGTGGAAGGCAAGGAGGTCTTTAGGAGGAAGTTTGAGGATGACGAGGACTTTAAGGACGACCAGGAGGTCTTAAGGAGGAAGTCTGAGGAGGACGAGGGAACTTTTCATGTTCCTTTGAAATTTGAGAGGACCTATCATGAACTTCTCATGTTGGTCCTAGCAATCATGAAACTTTTTTTTTTCTACTCTTTTTCTCTATTGCTTGATTATGCATGGTAGATTAACTGGGTTTATTCTCCAAAATATTGGCTTAATCCTGCATGTTATATTTGGAGACCAATTAAGGGTTCAAATTACATAACCTGCCCTGATCATGTTCTTCACTTTATTAAAAAGGAAGAAGGAGGAGGAGAAGCAAATGAAAAGTGGTGTCTTTTCACCACATGTTAAGCCCAAAAGGCCTCCCTGTTAGTTAGTGCTAAGGGGAAAGGCAGGATTCTCGAAATTGGGAAATCTAATGGACAAAATAGTAATTTAAATGGTGCCTACTACTACTGCTCCTCTAAACTAGATCCTTGCGAATGATTTTTTAGCTTGGATTTCATATGGAAGCAATGGCGGCACATGGCACGGGGTTTATTTTATTTTATTTTATTTCTTTTCTCTTTTTTTTTCTTGTCGATGTGGCGTGCAAAGGTTTAAATTTGCACCTTAGGTTTTTATCGTCTGTCTTCCAGCTTCTTTTTCTCAAAATTAGCGTTAAATTCTTCTTTTATAATTTAGCGAGAGAGAGAGAGAGAGAGAGAGAGAGAGAGATTCAAAGAAATCATAAACTTATCATATTTTCGCTACTTTAGTCCTAAACCTTTTCATTGTGCCAATAAAGTTCTAAACATTTCACGTTTTGCCAATTGAGTTTATTGGACCAATTTTCACCGAAAATCACTAAAATGGACGCTAGTTGGTCAGTACTAATGCCAAATATTTTTTTATTTTTAAATATTTTTATGGATGAGGGCAATTAAGCTCTCATTGAGCATAGATAAGGGTTGCAATCCTTGGCCGATCAAGGCAACGCCAGCCTCGCTATGGCCTTGCCGGCCACAATAAAGAATAATAATAAAATAATATAAAATTTTAAAAATATATAAAAATGATATTAAAGATTTCCACATATGACAACTGGCATCCACGTTAGTAATTTTCAGTCAAAATTGATCAGATGGATTTAATTGACAAAATTAAAATGTTTAGGACATGATTAGTATAAGTGCAATAAGTTTTAACACTTTTGGGAATTTTCCCCATACGTGCGCGGGCTCGCACGCATGCTTGTGAGTACCTGGTGTATGGATTGTAGATCAAGGAACAATGCCATTGGTAATGTGAACTTATTCTGAACTAGATTGATAGATTTACATAAGTAGGGAGCCGTGTTTAGAAACAGTTTTAAAGGATGATAGAATTGAGTAATTTTATCATCATAAATTGTTTGATTATATATATTTCTAATCGTTAGAATTGTCAAAAGATGTTTCATGTTCGGGTTAATGCTGCAACATAAATGCAAAAGATAAGTAAATGTGTGTGTGTGTGTATATATAGTCTTCGGGAGAGAGAGGAATAAAGAACGTAAAAGAGGAGGCAAGATGATAAATGGTTGCAGAGTCTGCAGAGGAAAGTCAAACGGCCACTTGGGGTCCACTGAATGGACAAACTTATTTTTTCCCGTGGTCGCCGCCGCGTTCCCACCGGAGACGACCCTAGCAAATTAAGCTCTAATCGGATTGTTGGGCAGAAACCCTAAAATTAGAACTAATGCACTGATTATGATCAGAAGACTGAATATTGGGCCTCGGAGTTTTTTTTTTTTTTTTTTTTGGTCGAAATTGGGCCTCGGATACCTGCACACATTGACCGTGCAGCTCTTGGGCCCAGAGTATGCACACGTGTATCTCGGTGTCTCTGCTTTCAGCGGAGGAGCAAAGAGGCAAAAACCCTAATCCAAAGGTTGGGCAGAAACCCTAAAACTCGCTTCTTTTCCCTTCTCTTCTCTCATCGCCCTCTCCCGCGAACCCCTGGTCCCGGACCCCTCTAGCTCTTCAATTCCCTTCACCAACCTGGGGAACTCGGCGTCCTTGGAGCACATCTTGTGGGATCGGAGCGACAAGAACACCGGTAAAACTAAGCCCTTGTCTCAGTTTGTGTTCAATGATATGGCGTGCTGAAGGAAAGTTAAACACGACAGACAAGCACAAGCTTCGAGCTCTTCAATTCGCTAGGGTCCTCCTCGACTAGAAAGCTTCGAAGGAAAACACAGTTTGATCGTCGTAGAAAAAGGGATATAAGAGAAGTTACGAACTAAAAACAAACGGAGAATGAGTGCCCTTGTCCGATTGCTATCATCCCAGAAGGAAAAGATAAGCGCGGCCCCTCGGAAGTACGACGTGTTCTTGAGCTCCAGGGGTGGAGATACTCGCACCGGCTTCGCGGACTTCCTCCACAAAAGCCTCTCGGCTACTGGGCTCCGCGTGTTCAGAGACGAGGACGCCTCCCTCTCGGTCGGCAATCAGCAGATTGGCCCAGAGGTTCTCCAGGCCATCCGGACTTGTAGGATCATGATTCCCATCGTCTCCGAACACTATGTGCATAGTACATGGTGTCTCCGCGAGCTCACCGAGATTATGCGATGTCACAGTAATCACGGCAAATCTGTCTTCCCTGTATTCTATAGAGTGAATGTTGCTGATTTAGGCCGCCAAGGCGGTAAATTGCGTAGCTCTGGAGATGCTTCAAGTGAACATGAGATGATGCCGTGCAGGCGAGAAGAAGCGCAAGAATGGGTAGAAGCGCTGTGTTCTCTAACGAGGATTAGAGGATGGACGTCACAGGCCATTGCTAATGGGTAATTGTGTCTCTGTATCTGAGAATCTAAATTGGAAATCGTGCACGGATATGACGTCAATGTCTAACTTTCTTTTATATGCATGTGTGCGCAGGCATGAAGGAAAGCTGGTAAAAATGGTTGTCGCAAAGGTTTTGAGTGAATTAGACATGAGCTGGATCCAACGGTCTTCCATGTTCATAAAATCAGGTATCCTTCCAGTACAATTTGAGCCATTCCCTAAGTTGACATTAGACGGGTTTTCTTGGCTCTTTTTAAAATTACTTCTGACTCGTTGCCCTCCTCATCACTTGCAGTTAGTCATTATTTTTCGGAGAAAAAAGGAAGGGAAAGTAAATGCCAAGTCTTCTTGAGCTTCCGTGGTGCGGATACTCGATATAACCTTGCTGCTTACCTCCGCACCAGTCTCGTGGCCGAAGGAATCCAAGTTTTTAACGACGACGATCCGTCTCTCATAGGTAAAGATGATGTTCATGAGATAGGCAATGCCATTGATCACTGCAAAATATCCATTCCGATTCTCTCAAGCAATTATGCGTCCTCTCAATGGTGTCTTGAGGACCTAGCTCAAATGGTTGAATGCAAGAGAACAAAGGGGCAAACGATATTGCCCATCTTCTATAAAGTGAACATGTCGCACGTGTGAGACATATCGCATTTGTTTGGAAAGTACATGGTTCGACATAAGGAGCTGGTCGACGAAATTACTTATGAGCGGTGGGAGCAAGCTCTCAAGGAGGTTGGCTGCTCCAGAGGATGGGTGTCAGAGAATATCGCTAATGGGTACGTTATTTTCATCATCCTTACCAAAATAGACAGAACTACTTATACCACTCAGCGCTTAGTTCCATTTTATTTATCAATTGGCAGGCATGAAGTGGTACTTGTGCAAGAGGTCGTGAAGGAGGTTTCGAGGTTGTTGAACAATCCCCAAACGCACGATCCCCCGTCCCCATCCACTGAGTATTGATTCAGTCCTGTAGTTAGTAGCAACTCAACTTAATTTTGCAACAGTATTTTCCTCGATGATCAAAAGTGTCATCCTTTATTGTTTATAATTTGCATAAATTTTATTAAGACTCACGAGTATTTCTTTTGTAGTTAAGAAGCATGTTTCGTACGTTACCTTGCGTAATGTGTTTAATTAGCATGTCATTTTTAGATTCAAATGTGAAACGATTTGTCTCAATGTTTGGATTTGACAACTCAATTCTGTTATGGAGAGAAAAGTGTGCAATTGAGTAATTCTATCATCATAAATTGTTTGATTATGTATATTTCTAATCGTTAGAATTGTCAAAAGATGTTTCATGTCCGGGTTAATGCTGCAACATAAACGCAAAAGATAAGTAAATGTATATATATAATTTGCTTCTTTTGTTGGATTTACATAAAACCCTAGGTTGATCAGAGTTTTCTTACTACCGGGGTGAATGATTACTGCATTTTTATTGCGTGTATCCGATGCAGTGCCGAGAAACAGTGTCTTATTTCTCTATGTAATGGATTTTGGTTTTCGCAAGATAAGTAGGTGATCTTCCGCGTTTTCTAGAACTCCAGCACCAGCGGCAAAGAATATGAGGAAGAGACAAAAGAAAAAAGGCAAAAAAAAAAAAAAACACAGAAGTTGGCTGCCAATTGTTTTGTTCAGATGACTTAAGGGATGCCAAAATCTTAAATTATGGACAAAAGCAAAGCATACAAAGAGAGAGCGTATAAATTCCATTTGCAAAGCAAAAGAAAGATGTCTCACTTCAGTTTCGTATCTTAGAATTGCTTTAAACCAACATCATCGCACACTCCAATTTTCATACGGATTGTTAGAGTATCAACGTCGCTTATTTACAGGATTTGTGTACTCTTTATATTCACATATGTATTGCTTCCCTTCATTTAAAAGTTAGAATTTTTATGTTGCATTCTTTAGTCACGTAATGCTTAAGGTTATTTACCATGTGCAGTGCAGCCCATGTATTCGTGAAATTTCAGGTGCTGGCTCTTAATCTATCCGGGCGGCTCGCGCGTCCACTTATAAGCTGGAGCAAGTTTTGCGAACTTACGAAACCGAGAATAATGGATGTCTTGTCAGGTCTCCATCTGAAGAGAAGAATCCACTGGTCCTAGCTCGCACTAGTTTTCGGCTACGATGAACAAGTGACAAACATGGGACCAGCATTGGGGCCCACCTGATTTCAGGTCGTCCCTTTGCTTTTCATTTTTCCAAATTCATCGTTTAATCATCCTCATCCTCAAACCAACAAATCCATCCCCGTCCCCAATGCTTCTCGACATAATCTCATTCACCACCAATGTTTTGCTTAAATCTTTAATTTTATTTTGCAAAAAAAAAACAGGCGAAAAGCTCTCGAACTGTGATGAATCCAGATTGGTCAAGGCAGGGACAAAACTGACTTTTTCCCTTCCCAATTAAAAAGAAGACTAAAGAGGATGTTTTTCTCTTGACATACTTGATACATATCAGGAACAAGTGACCCAAAAAAAAAAAAAAAAAAAAAAAAAAACTCCAAATTATGCCCACCGCATTTGCCTTGAACTTTTTGTACCTATGTTGAGATTTCATTAAATGATTTTTCAGTCAACACAATGTCATGCCTAAGCGTCAATATCAGTATCATTCCTTTTTTGGCGTCCATATAGACAAAATAGAATTTCAATGGGGGTAAATGCGTTGCACAATTACAAGTTTGGTGGTTTTTTGTGTCATAAAAAAAAAGTTTATGGTAAATGTGTCCGTGGGTAAAGTTTAAGATTTTTGGTGACTTTTACCTTCATCTATTAAATTGTTTTACTATTAACATTTTCCCGCATGGAGCATTACGGGATCATTATCAATTTATTTGAGAATTTATGACGTAAATTTGCCAGCACATCTCTTGTGGTGCAGAGCGGGAATAGGATGGGGTATCGCAATGAAGTTCTAAAGTCCCTCTCTACTATAATTTTTTTTTTTTTAACGATAGTTAATGAAGCAAATAAAAGGAATTGGAGACCTACGTGTAAGATGTCTAATTTTGATGCATCCTTAAAAAACACGAACCATTGGTTTTATTTAAAAAATTCGAAACGGTTGGGTAATGCACCACTTAAATATTTAAATGAACTCATAAGAACCGAATGTAAAAGAGGTGGCAAAACGGATGTAGAACTCATATTTTACTCGCACTTAATGATGCGGGTCAAAATGGATAGATTATAAAAACAGGTATGGAACCATTATTATGAATGGTTATGAATGGTCTTTGAGGCTCACAGCTTTAAGTCTTGGTGATCGTGTCGCTCGACGATCGAATGGATCGTCATGATTTTTGTTGAAATCGTCGGCCTTACAAGTGGAACGCTTATGTCATTCTTGATTCGTCGATTTTGTTATCCGTCGTGCCTTGTTCCTATTCGCATCAAATACAAATACAAATACAAATACAAAAAAAAATTGTTGTCTCACGAATGGTGCCAAGGTTCTTTTTGAGGGCGACCATGGACGATGATATGCTTTGTTGGGGAATGAAAAACACCCTAAGCATGAGTAAAAAACAGGAGCAAATTCATGCACGAGAATCGTCGGGCTACAATCGTCAAACACGATATAAATTGGGTAAACGCCATTCGTGTCATTTCCAAGACGACGCAGTCACACGTTGTCTCCTCTTACCCTTCCCCTTTGCCTTTCCCACCAACAAGCCCTCAACCCGCTCGATGAAACTTCGATGAAAGGACGCCTCTCTGTGGCGTCTGCAACGAGAACCCTCTCTCTCCTACTCCATCTCCATCGACGGCTTCAACTCGTTGGTGGATTGCGGCTGGAAAGAGTCAAGACTGCTTCCTTCCCTCTCTCCATCAACTTCTCTCGGTTTTATCATTACAACTTTCCAGCTGAAGAAGCTCTGTAGATTAAGCTTGTCTCTTAGAGTTTGTTGACTCGATATCTCATCCAGAAGAAGGAAACGAAACGATGCGGGATAATGGGTTCGAAGCATGTAATTTAATTGGTATGGGTTAGAGCTTTGAACACGTAATGCTTGTTTCGTGTCAAAGAATGATATCGGATCATCCCGTGTAACCTATGCTAGTACAGTGGGTCCAGCAGTATGTTTTTGCGCTAACATTGATCCCCTAAGTTGACTAGAACGTAATAGTGGTCTCTCTGCGGTGGGGAGCTTTCCTCGGGAAACTCTTGAGTCGAAATTCACTTTTTTCCTTTCTATCGCTGTCATCTTTAGTACAGTAGCGTTTCGATACGTCGGTCTTTTGCCTTCCATGCTCCTACGGTGGCTTCGGATATCTGACTGGATTGCTTATGCGCTTTTGCAGTTTCTGAGCAGCATGGATGGGAAGCTTGACGAAGCCCTTAATAGCTGTATCGGCTGTACTTAACCGTGAGTGTTTTCTGGCACCAGTGATGCGCGGCATGCATTGTTTCATTCCGCAAACTGTAGGACGGTCATGTCTTTCATTGCCTCCTGAAAAGAGTGCTTTTCATTATGGAGATTCGTAATATGGACGGGAAATAAACTCTATCTAACCTGGAATTTTAGGGAAGCGCCACTTTGTTTTATCGTTACATTTACTTTTTTTTTTGCTTCTTTTTCAGAAGCCTGTAAAACAAAAGGAACAGAGCATGTCAATGGCATGCTGCTGCTGCTCTGTGATTGAGTAATTATTCATATTTTTCCTTATTTTAATACGAATTAATGGAATTTCGAGCCTTTTCTAATATCCCCCTTCCCCAAAGCTCGTGCAAGTTTCTTGTCTTTATTTCTGAATCTTGTTGCAAAAACTGGAACTCTCTGAAGATATGGGAACAAATTATGCTTATTCGTACTTTGTGCCTGTTGCACATGGGACTTTAATCCATGCATTAGTTGTTTATTTGTTTGATGAACCGGCCTTCTACAAGCGTTGCGATTTCTAATATCAGGTGCAAGTCAAACAATTTTTTTATGCTTCAAAGGAAGTCATGTTCCAGAATCCGATAGCATCTTAGAGCTCGTGCAGGTTTATGCCATGCCAGGTAAAATAAGGAGTAGTTTTCCTTATTGTTTTCTGTCCAAAGTGAGGCTTCACCTGGTGATGCTGAGAATTTATCAGAAGATACAACTCATTCGTGACTCACAAGATTATAGTAGCTTTTTTGTCGGTCGAATGCTAGTTATCCTGTTGATGTACTTTATCCACTAAGCATTATTGTGTTCCAAAATAAACTATATAATTCGTTGAATATAAACTCATGGTTTTCACTTTTTGGAGGTCTTGGTGCGATGATCAGCCGAGGCAACATAGCATTTGAAGCAACACTTCTTGAAAAATGTCTGCCCTCAACTCTATGATCCCCAAATCGAAGACACAATTGATGTCACATCTAATTTATGTGCTTATAAGGTACCTTTAGGACGTGCTATGTGTTCTGAGTCATTGTGATGCTGCAATAATGTGTCCTGTGAACCTTGTTTTGTGACAATTAGGTGCAACTTTCTGAGAAATTGATGAGCAATGTGCTTTGAAAGAAGGTGAGCTCAGGTTTTAGTCGATCTTTATAGAACTTGTTTGCCATGTTATATTTCCTGTTCGAGTATATGATGTTGATGGATTGCACAGCTAGGGGATTATGAAATAGCTTAGATCGATGCTCAAGTTGGAAACACGGAGAATGGAATGTTGTCGTTGCTTCCTCTGTCAAACTCAGCACCGCCACAGAAATCAGTACTTGTTGGTGCTATGAAGTTGGCAGATTTCAAACAGTTCCTAGCTAGCAAGGGTATTCAGGTAAAATTTCTCTGCTTGCTGACATGGCTTTAATTTCCCAACATAAGTAGTGATGTGGCTCTTTACCCAATGAGCAAGACAGTCTGACAATGCTTGACACAGTCGTATGCTGAACTTTTGGTGTTGACAGGTGGAGTTCTTAGATGCGGTTAACAATGCGCAAACTTAGCGACGCAAGCCAGAAGGTCAGTAGTTTGTTTTACTCCGTTTTGTCTCTCCTTTGTTTTTTCGTTTTTTCTCCTTCCCTCTTGCTTGTTCCTGACCGCCGTCTGACCTAACCCCTTTGCCTCTGGTCAAAGTAATCAAAACTGTATAATTTTGCAGGATCGAATTTGCTCGTGTCCAATTTATTTTGAGGGAAAGAATTATGAATACCTTCGACCTTTTGCTTTTCTACCGTCATTGATTTTGTGCGATTTATCTAGCATTCAGCAGATTTCCTTGAGGACCTCTCAGTGAAGGTTATTAAAAGATTCATGATTATTTGTGCTCGAAGTCTTATTTATCTGGAAATTTGATACATATGAAATTCCACCTACTGGGTAAAGAAGCCTGTGCTGTGTCAACCTACTCTATTATGGGATTATTTCTCATAGTAGCGAAGGCAAATGTCCTCACCACGGGTTGCTCTAGATTAGATAGTGACTAGTGGCTACTGATAAGTATAAACCCATGGGCAATGTGGGTGAATATATATGCTAATCCCTCAAAAGAGTTGGCACTTTACCATGGTTAGGAAGCGTGAACGACCATCACCACTAAATAGGATTCCATTCTTAACTAGCACCACATTGAGGATTTCACCATCTCTCTCTTTCTTGTCATGGATGTGAATTGGTTACGCCTACAATCTCATATTCATATTTTTTCTATTTTTGTTTAATCTTGTCTTAAGTCTTACTGAACAATGGGCTTAAAATGTTTGCCTTTTACCTATATTCCAAACAAAGGACGCAAAACAACTAATATAATCTTTTCCAACTTTGCATTATATATGGCCGCTAAAAATAGCCTCAAATCATGCGAAACTGATTCCGAGAGTCTTGGATAGTGAATTCAACCTCTCCATTTCCCGATAGAGTAGTTGGGCCAGCACTAGGCAAAAAATTCTTGACTCTCCAATTAGTTCTGTGACCATCTACAAGTGCCAAATGTTACATTAGCTCAAGAGCGTAAAGGTGATCTGGATGTTGCCCTGTGTGGTTGGAAGCAGCCAGCTGACGACATCAAAAAGCATGCAACGTACTATGTGCCAAGTTGTAAGAAAAAGTGCACAAATAGAAAGAGAACTTATGAAAAACATTGTCTTCGCAAAAATGACATTCTTGAAAGTACAAGAATTTGAGTCTTCCTAGTTTCCATAGTCCAAATCAAGGAAAATTCCTTAAGACTATTCGAATTGTAATTGAATAAGAGGATCCCTTTAAAAGACTTTTAGTTTCAAAAATTCCTCATTTCTTCTTTTCACCACAATCCATGAGAGGGCGCAAGAGATTATCTCACTGAAGCATATCAAACAGAGACAGATCTGCCAGCAATGATAATGCACCGTGAGCAGTATGCACTCGTTAGACATCTCCTCACGCTTCTTCTTTGCCCTCTTGTGCGTACCCTGCTTTCTCTTAGCCACCTTCAGCGAAGCTGCTTCCCAACTTTGAGAAGCTCAGTGATTCTTTTCTCATATGGAGCAAACCCAGAAAATTCCCAGATCAAGCTCCTCACGCAATGGACCCTCTTGCTGGTTTTCTGAAGGACATAACAGGAACCAAATCATACACGGGAAGTACATGATTGAATTATTCCTACCCTATAATTGTAGCCGACAGAATTAACCTTGAAACCTCTGCTTTTGCCAATAGCTTCAGATGAGGTATACAGACTTTGTAATGCCACTTGCAATTATCATTTGTCATGTGTTTGCCTTGCTGTAATTGATATTAGTTTAGAACATGGGTGACAGAAAGGGCCTAGTGAACCATTTTTTCAGTGCTGAATGATTGCCGGTACCTGAGAGAGTGACGAGATCAGCTTTGTTTAGGCCTTGGCATAGGAATAGTGTGATGAGATTTTGGATTGCGGAGTTTGGTGGACGAATGTTGTCGTTAGAGTTTGTAAGACTTGCTGTTCTAGAGTCCCCCCTTCCAAGTGGAATCTCTCAATTTCGTCCACCACCCTCCTAAATCTCAAAGAACTAAATTGTTAGCCAATCTAAGAAAGCAAACTACAGAAGAAATGTAGCTTCATTGACAGCGTTACATGTTGGAATATGGACACCTTTCTGAAGCTTAAACAGGGGAGTTTAAGTCGAAGTGACCTGCAGATTTGATCTTGACATTTAACCATATAGAACGAGTGAATAATACAATGGGAGTACAGAACGTACCAGAACTGTAGATCCTCGGGCTGTGAGGGCCATTGTATCTGCACAAGACACATTGCCAGGGCACACTCTTTCAACTTGGCCTTGATTTCCATCTATCACTTCAGACGTCCCTGAGGGAGTTTGCAGAAGTTTAGTGACCTCTTCTCACTGGCTATGGTCATGCTATCATCCCGCAGGATGCATCACATCCCTACAAAAAATAACTTGTTGACATTGCAGGTGGCTAAGCAGCTTAACTGTAAACAGCACGGCATTGCTCTGGCCTCCCTGACTTACCTTGGAAGAGGGAAAACACCCTACTATCGTTAGGGTCCTTCTTTGTTGAGAATGTTCTTGTCATCTTGGCATATAATATTGATCACTATGCTTTAAACAAAGCTACCGCTTGATTCATCTTGCTTATTGGTAATCCGATGCCACATCATGTGGGGATCTTGACTGAGAGCTCGGGACATTTATGTACATCCTTTTTTATCGGTCTGATCAAGATCTTTTCATTATTTAACTGTGGCATTAGGCTATACGAGGATGATGGACCCATATTCTAACTGCTTAGCATGTCTCTGAATAGAGATTAGGATCTGTTCTTTTCACCCTTGGACTTCTCAATTTTTTGGCCGTAAGTTGCACCAGCTACTTCCTTTCTGGAGTTACCAGGATCTGACGTTACCGGGGTCAAGATACGCATTTGATGAACTTTGACCGGAACGAACCAGTCTCTTTTCCGGTAAAATTAGTGATGTGTCCGAAACTTGGGCCAATTTTTCTGGATGCTTCGCCTTGGGGTCACTACACCAAGCTTGTCGTGGAAAAATTGATCGGATATCGGTCTAAGTGCATCAAGTGAAAAAAGAGAGAAGAACAAAAGTTTAGTGCGTCGAGTAGTGACGTAAATGCAACATCCACTAATGTTCAGTCACCACCAATGAAACTGCAGCATGACAATGAAGAATGCTACATTTTATTACGGTTTTTGCATCTCATTACTTTTGTATAGAGTTTATTATATATTTGAACTGTAGATTAGCAACTAGATGTCAGAATTCAGTCTATGTTCTCTCATATGTAATCCACAATAATTAAATGCTAAATTCTTGACTGGATTTTGTTGACACTTACTTTTTAACTGACGCGCCATTAAAGGCAACAAATCGATATTAGAGTTTCCGATCACAACGAAACTTGCTTCTCGACTAAAAAGTGTGGTTTTTCGTTTCTTTCTATTGCTTCGTCATTTTTAAATAATTTCCTATTCATTTTTATTGAAAACCCAAAAAATCAAAAGATTGATTTTTTGGTTAATCTTTTGACCAAAAGTCAACTTTAGATTAAAAGTTGACTTTTTACATAAAAAAAATCCTCAATGTTAATTTCACTTTAACAAGTTAATTTTCATAAATTCAAAGATTTGACACAAAAATCATTCTTTTAAGAAAAGTCAACATTGACTTTTGGTCCTAAAAAATTTTAAAAATAAAAAATCCCCAAAATGCTTCATTTTAATGTCAATTTGACTTTAGCGCCAAAAATTTTGCTAATATCGAGAACCTTATTTTCTGAATTTTTCAATTTTTAATTCAAAATCGATCAAAATAAAATTACTTTCCTCCTAATCATAATTAGGCTTAATTCCTTTAACAATATTTGATATAAGGATCAATTCTCATTCACTCGTTCACTGATTTTTAAGAACGGTCATGTTGGGATGCAAATTGCCACTTGTGGCCCTAATTAAAGGGTCTGAATCAATCATTCATGATTTGCAATTTGAGGAATTCAACTTTCTTGAACGCTAATGAACTTCAATTAAAAAAATTCAAATTGATCCATTTGAGATTAAAGTTTAATTTCGCGACTCAAGGTTCAATTTTATTATCAAACCTCAATTCATTTAGAGCATAAAAGTCATGATATCATTCGACGTCAATTTGGATGCAATAAATTATCCTAAGCATGGGCAATTAGTCGAATAGGCATCTCGTTATCAATTGAATTCAATTTGGATGCAATAAGTAATCAATATCAGTTCGATTTTCCTATAAAAAAATAAAGAAAAAAAAGCATACCGAATCAAACTACAGAGCATCCCAACTACATTGTCGACCCCAAACTTACTACTCAGTCTTTACCGGCAGCAAGTCGGTAAACAGCTGCACAGGAACTTTGCTGACAATTATCAGAGCTCTTGTGCCTTTTACTCCTTTCCGGTTCCAATATACCGAAAATCATGGAGTCCAACATCCCCACCCTTAGCCCCGTTCCTTTTTTTTTTATTTTTTTCCATTTTCTCAAATTATTTTAGCTTTTTTTGTTTTTGACTTGATAGCACCTTTCCAGTTATATATAAGTTTGAAAAATGCATCATGTATATTGGTACTGACTTCAGCAAGTGAGAAGGGTTATCTGCCACTACAATTAACTTTAAGGGCTACCCTTATAGATGGTAAAGTTGTGATATGGAAATCATGGATAAAAGTCACGAAAGAGCTTCTCCGTTGTGAAGAGGGTAAAGCTGTCTAATGTCTGACAACCCTATCCAGACCTGCAACCAATTACACCAATTACTGGGACATTAATTTTTGCCCATACTAAATGACTCCACCACCTGTCAGGTTTCTCCCCAACAAGGCCAAAGATCCTATCCCGGTGGTTGCTCCACCAAATCCGACCCAGTTTTGCTTCAAGACCCTCACTGGATAAACGTAAGTAGATTCAGAGCCAACCCAACCATGCATGGCCAATCAGCATCTCACCATACATGCTCCATTCCTTCTTGTGAGGTATTTCTCGTTCCAACTTTGAAGAAAATTATACCCCGTATAAGACAAAACGCCCATAAGGAATTTTTATCTTGTTCCAAGTTGAAGAAAATTATACCCCGTATAAGACAAAACGCCCATGAGGAATACTATGTGAGAAGCCAGATGAATTTTTTATCTGATTAAAAGTAAAAGAATGTGACGCCATGGAGTTAGAGCATCGACACTTATTAAAACATGTCAGAAGCTAGGCATCATCAGGAGTCGAAGCTTTTAACTCATTTATTCTGTTGAATTTACGTATGTGAGCCTAAAGTGATTATAGCTTTTATTGCAGATACAGTAAATTTTTCGTTAACTAGGATGCTAACATATCTAAGTAGCCAAAAGAATTGTCACCCTTACCAAGTAATTACATGGTGATCAGTACAATTTAAATGTTTGCAAAAATTTACACAACACAGAATGCTCAGTACTGATACTAGTATCTACGTCCAGGAAAAACTCACCTTTCTACTGCTAGAAACTACCGGTCGCCACTCATTGATGGAGTTAATAGATAATCCCCATTAAAAAAGTCAAAAACATTGCATATGATTGAGATCAAATATTAGCTTCAAGGACCTACTGCCACCTTCTGGCAGTTTGATCCATAAAAAACATACTGCTAATAAATCCGAGAGGAATGAAAGGAAAGTTCACCTACATGAGGTTGGCTTCTTTATGCCAAGAACTCAATAAAGAGTTGCCATTTGAAAACAATACCTTAGAAAGAGACCCACTCGTGGTGCCGATAGAATCAGTGCTACACCTACTTCCATTGTTGCTCGGTTCATTTTCCTCCAATGCCATCACTTCATGTGCTCCAGTCCAACCTTGAGAAGGTCTAGTGTTGACATACTCTGACCAATTTATTTTCTCCAAAGCAACGTCTGATACGATATGAGGATCAGCCCATAGAGTCCACAGGTTTTCTTACATTGATAGTTCTGTAACAATGGCAATTAGATCTGAACCAGTACTGGCGTCACTCAGATGCGTTTGGAGGGATCTCGGTCCAGTCATATCAGACTTTTGCAACCATACAAGAATCATAGCCAGCCAGCCATTGTCAAATTCTGCTGCATTAGCGCTGCAAGTTGTTTAGTGTGATATGAAGAAACGTGAGCAGAAATTGTCTCAGTGATCGGACCGGATAAACTGATAGCAACTCAGTCTGTTCTCTCATATTCTTGTCATCAGCTTGAAGATAAGCACAACTAAGTACTTTCAAACAAAGTTCACTTAGAGAAGCACCAAAAAGGTGACTGTCTTGAACCATTTCCAACATGAAATTCGGCTTACAGTTTTTCAAA
Source organism: Eucalyptus polyanthemos subsp. polyanthemos (assembly GCA_017140185.1). NCBI lineage: Eukaryota > Viridiplantae > Streptophyta > Magnoliopsida > Myrtales > Myrtaceae > Eucalyptus > Eucalyptus polyanthemos. Next base: position 17,166,035 of record CM029460.1, read on the forward strand.
CAAGTCATATGTTCCCATAGTGACAATCCCAAAATATGCTATCATTCATCTTCAGGGATCAAGCATACCATGTCTCCTCCATTTTTGCCTTTCACACTTCCAATTGATCACAGATCGCATTTGACAGTATTGACAGTGGCAGTATCAGATAACTTCTATAAGCTCTTCCATATTGACATCCTAAGTAGTATGTCCATTAAAAAGAGAAACAGGTCAGGGGTTGCAAAATAAAACTGAGACATTTTAGGTTCCTCTTAAACCAAATGTCAACAAAATGAGGAAAAAACTCAAATAAATTGAGTACGGCAATGGCTTTCGTGATAACGTCTGCATCATTGAAGTTCAAAGATAACTGGAGAACCGCTCTTAATTTCCTAATTTGAAGTATAAGAGTTTGAAATAGAATCCCCCAAAGCAACTGACCATTCGAATCCTTTTTCATTCGGCTCAGTCTTCATGAAATTAAGCGAATCCAGTACAGAGAAGTATATCAGGCTGCAATGAATCGTGAAGACAGGAAAGAAACTTCTGCAGCTGCTGCCAATGGAAGCTTCGGACGAGAGGACTGTAGACTGCCAAGCAGATCATTCCCCTCAAAATCAAATCAGAATTTCTCTACAAAACAACATAAAATATCTTCCAATTTATTTTCAAATATAAGCTAAACACCTCATTTTTCTATAAAATGACTTCCTCAATATTTTTTAAAAATGTCACATTTTTCACGAAACAAACAAAGGCTAATACTTATGTTCTCTTACAAGTCTTGGCCATGGTTTGACACAGTACATCCTCAAAAAAGGTTCAAATATCACCGCACGCCTATATCAACTATTGCAGGAGGATGCTCATTGGACCAAAATAGGCATATGCATGAACACCCACTCGGTCAAATCCAATGACCTCAGTTTCCTTCAAACTACTCATTGGAAATTAAATTACACACAACACGATGCACACAGAATTTTGATCTCGATGAATGAGTGTAATAATCTTTATCTGAGGAAATTAGGGGATCTGAAATTTCGAGGGCTTTTTACATCTTTAGTCCTTCACGATGTGCTGAAAACAAAACATTTGAGGATCTTGCAAATCTTAATTACAGCAACTCAAGGGTGTTTAATCCACTTTAAAAAAACGTTAATCCACTTTTAAAAAAAAATTATCACGAGTTGAATTTTTCTGTCTACAATCATCCCATCGCAATCAAAAACTAACTTCAGTGAGCAGGATAATAAGGAGTACTCCATGAATTACATCAAATCCATGGCAAAGAGTAATGACCGAAGCAACAGAATAGAAAAACGAAGACAAGACTAACAATTGAATCACGAAAGCAAGACAGGTCACTCCAGCTTGGAATGTCAGAACAAAAAGTTTGGAACATATAAGCATGTGTCCACCTGACCAAAAGGGGAAGTTCATAGGCAAAACTCAAGCTAAAAGAGCACAGCTCTGCACATACGCCTTCAAGATAACTCTCAAATGCAATGTTGCACCAATCTAGACCAGCCAGCTCCCTTATAACTAGTAAGAAGAAACACGCTACCTCTCACTCTGTCCAAACGGCCACTACATTAATACCACTTCCAGCTCAACCCCAAAACCAATATAATCAGACGAACAAATAACACCAAGACTAAAACAACGGAATCAAGAATTTCAAAAGAATAAATAAAAGAATTCCACACACCTCTTAGGTCTTATCGTAACAAAAACAGAATCAGCTAATTTATCGATCCCAGAGTGAAGATCCTGTCGGATCCCATTTCCAACTTTTTACTCATTTCTCCACAGACCCAATACCCTACTATTTCCATTCAGATTCTGAACATCGAACAGAGCCCCACTCTTCAATCTCAAACCAGAGAGTATAATTCGTAAAAGGCCATCAAGAAATTGAGCGAAAAGAAAAGAAAAGAGGAACTTGGACTGAAGGAGGCAGGCAACGCATTCTCACTCCTCAGGGGTTGTGTTCCGCCTGCCACTGCTTGTGTCTATGCAGTCGGCTTCACCCAGTAACAGCCGTCTCTCTTAGGCTCCCCTTCTAGGGGTCCTCTCTCGGCTGACAAAATTGGGTCTGCATTAGAGGAGATTCCTGTTTTTCCTCGCTAAAACTGTGGCCAGCATACATTTCTTGCAGTCTTGCCCATCCATGTCCCGTGCCAACGGAAGTCATAGTACTGTCATCAGCTCAGCACTCAGCCCTGCTCTCCCTCACTGCAACCAATCAGCCTGCTGCATAGCCGTCTCTCCCCCACTCCTGTTTGTGAGGAATTTCTCTCAGTTGATCTCCCATTCGTCATCCTTTGCAGAGCCGGAGGCCGGCTGGCCAGGCCAGCTTAGCCAGCTTGGCAGAGGATGATGAGCGAGGATTAAGAGAGGAAATCGTCAAACCCGTCTCTCTAGTCTCCATCTCCTTTGCAGAACCGGTGGCTAGCTTGCCCACTGTTTGGCCAAGCAGTGGCCAGGCCGCCGTAGCCAGCTTGGCAAACGATGAGCCGAGGAGGCAGAAGAGAGATTAGGGAGAGTGAGGAAGAGACGGCACCGACCAAGCTGCGGTGCAGTGGCAAGCGGCCGCACCGCGTCTCTCCCCGCTCCCCCCTTTTCTTAGGAATTTCTCTCGGTGCATCTCCTTTGCAGAGGAGGTGGCCAGCTTACCCACTGTTTGGCAAAAAGAAAAGTTCTTTTTTTTCCGTTTAGCCAAGCAGTGGCCAGGCCAGCGTAGCCGGCTCGGCAAAGGACCTAGGCACCATTCTTGAGACAACAAATATTTATGTATTTGATGTGAGTAGAAATAAGGCATAACGGATAACAAAATTGGCAAGTCAAGAACGACATAAGCGTTCTGCTTGTAAGGCTGACGATTTTGACTAAAATTATGACACCCCATTCGATTGTTGAGCCAACACGATCATTGACTTTTTAAAGTCGTGAGCTTCAAAAACCGTTCATAATAATAATTCTAGACTAAGGCAATCCATTTATGACCTACATCACTAACTACTAGTAAATTATGAGTTCTACACCTGCTTTGCTGCATCTTCCACGTTAGGTTCTCATGAGCTCATTTAAATATTTAAATGGAGCATTGCCCAACCGTTTCGAATTTTTTTAAATAAAACCAAATGGTTCGTGTTTTTTTGGGATGCATCAAAATTAGAGGTCTTACACGTAGGTCTCCAATTCCCTTTATTTGCGTCATTAACTAACTTTAAACCAAAGAAAAAAGATTATAGTAGAGAGGGACTTTAAAAACTTCATCGCGATGCCCAATCCTATTCCCGCTCTGCACCACGGGAGAAGTGCTGGAAAATTTACGTCATAAATTCTCAAATAAATTGATAGTGATCCCATAATGTTTCATGCAGGCAAATGTTATTAGTAAAAAAAATTAATAAATAAGGGCAAAAGCCACAAAAAATCTTAAACTTTATCCGCTGATACATTTAACCTAACCTTTTATTTTTGTGACACAAAAAACCACTAAATTTGTAATTGTGCGACGCATTTATTCCGTTGAAATTTTGTTTTGTCTACATAGACGCTAAAAAAGGAATGGTATTGACATGACGCTCACATATAGCATTATTTTGACTGAAAAATTATCTAACGAAAATCTCCGTGTGGGTACAAAAGGTTCGGGATAAATACGATGGGCATAGTTTGAATTTTTTTTTTTTTTTAGTTCGCTTATTCTCGATATGTATCGAATATGTCAAGAAAAAAACATAATTCTTTCGGATGTGTTTGTTTTGCAGAAAACAATTTCCGGAAAAATGTTTTCCTCATTTTCCAGTGTTTGGTTCATTTAGGAAAATGAGTTAACGGAAAATATTTTCTCAATCAACGGAAAAAATATTTTCTTTCCAAAGCTTAAATTCAGGAAAATGATTTTCCTTTTGAAAGAATTGAAAAAGGTTTTCCAAAAGGTTTTAAGGTCATTGCTTAATAAAAAATTTATTATTAAAAAGAATTTCTAATTAAAAATTTTGAATTTGTTATTATTATATATTTTCTTTTCTTTTTCTTTCTTTCTTTTCTTTTTTTTTCTTGTGTTCTCTTTTCTTTCTTTGCCTATGAACGTAAATCCTAACTCTTCCTCCCCTCTCTCCTTCTCCTTCGCCCCCTCCCTTTCGTTTTAACTTGCTCTTGTAATAAAAAATCATGTCTATTTTCAGGGGAAAAAAGTGTATGAATTCGGTTTCCTTTTCATTTTGCAAGTTCAAATTCTAGATTTACTAAACTTATCGAGAAAAATCCATTTATTAAGTAATATGGACTCAACAAATTAATTTGGAAGTAAGAGGCACACTATTATCAATTGTTAGGTAAAATGTCATTTAATTATTTTTCAAATGCGATCCAAATACTAGAAAATACTTTCAGTCACATATCACCAAACAAAGGAAAACCAACCATTTTCCTAGAAAATGGTTTTCCTAAAAACATTTACCAAAAACGTAACACACCTTTTGCTAATTCTTAAGGGAGAAAGGCATAAATCGACATTTCATTAATGTTTTAAAAGGTCCTCATTGTGTTTTGATATAAGGTCGATCAAGTGGAATGGCATTCATGCCACATTCATTTGATATTTCATAAGTCGTGATTCTATGATCAATATATTTATATCATCATTGTTTAAAATCTTTTTATTGTGGATATCTAGTTAGTGCATAAAGGGCAGGGTGGAGTCAAAACATATCGAATCGTAGATGCTTTGGATCATCGGCTAGAGAGAAGGGATCGACATCCATGATTGGCAATGACAACACCTGATGAGAGATTTAAAGAGGAAAAATTATCAATTAGTCCTAAACATATTTTATTGATGTCAATTTAATCCTAAATTTTTTAATTTACTAGTTTAATCTTAAACATTTGCAAGGAATTCTCGATGCGTCTTTCTGCTCAATTTTAGTTGGAACTCGCTAACGTGACGATCCAATCATCTTTGGCCATCCTATATGACACATCACCACATCAACGATTTTACAGCAAAACTTGGTCAAAAAGGACTAAATTGAAATTTCATGCAAAGATTTAGTACTAAATTAATAAAATTGGAAGTTCAAAATTGAATTGACATTCATACAATAAGTTTTAGAGCCAATTGAACAATTTCCCCAGTGGAAGATGTAATGCCCACATCTTGTGGTACCTTATGGGCTCGTCATAATTATTTTATATCAATTATGTCGTTAAAAAAAAGTCCAATTATGTGATTTCAAATAAAATAATTGAGGTTCATTAAATCAAGTATATTGTTTGGGCACATTGAAGATATTTGGTGGACACGAAAATCACCTAATTGAACAATTATGTGAAATAGTACAAGTGGACCTCACAATTATTATTCCTCTTGATAATTACATGCTGAGTGATGTCACAAAACTCAATAATTGGACCTCAACCAGGTTTTCGAGTGTATTTGTTTTTTTTAGTTAGATAGGGAGAGCTGCAATGAAGAGGACAAAAGATCAAAATATGAAATCAGGTTTAGGACCCTAGAATTGAATCTTAGGCATTAAAGAAAAGTCATATAGTTACCTTATATCAAAATGAAACTATTGCCTAATATGCATGATATCCTAAAGTTGTATAATCGCAATCTTTTCCACTGGTTAGTTCCTAAAGTTTATTCACTAGAAATCATCTACAATTTTTAGTTTTGATGCATGATGATTCTCCCTTTTAAAGTGATATATCGCCAATATTGACTATTTAACGAAGTTGCTAATTAACAACGTTATAATCGATATAACATGTTAAGTAGCACGACATGATGACATGATTTTTATGGTTACGTGATAATGAGACATAACTACAGAGGCATCCGGCCTAAGGAGATTTTTGCGAATGCTGTCGCCTTCCTAGGTCCTAGGCTCTTAGCGCGATTTCGTTAATGTCATTGAGCAACACTATATTTCACAACTAATTTTGTGGAATTTCTTAATTTCTTCGGTTGTGCGTCGATAATTTATAATATGTCTGTCGCCTTGCCCCTCGTTTAATGGCCTAAAATGATGACACGACATAAATATAAAAATGATAGGACCATGTGACCAAGTGATAAGGTGACATGTCGTATTGTCAGATGGGAAATGGAAATGATTCGCGGATTGCAGTGGCGATCCTTGCGAAACAATTGGTAAATATTTGACGGCTGCGATTGCAAGATTTTACACGAAAGAAATGGACGGTCCGATGCAGTTGTCAGGGCGAGAAAATCCCGGTCAAATCCTTCCCCAAAACTAAAGTCAAAAGAAATTAGAACTCCCGGTCAACCGAGCAAAGCAGTCGGTCAACGAAGGGCAACTCAAACATTAAAGAAAAAAAAAGGAGGGGTAAACGAACAAATAAACTATAATATAGTTGCATTTTTTGAAAAAACGAAAAGTATTACGAATTCTCGTGTTCACTAGTATGGTATATAAAACCTCCTCCGTGTCCTGACTTCTGCGACTCTCGTGACTCTCTCGAAGTGACCCCGAAGCGAACTCCGCCATGCGTCCCCTTCTCAGCCCCGTCTCCGGCCCGACTCCCCCGCCGTCCGCCACCGCCACCGCCACCGCCACCGCCACCACCTTCTCCGTCATCCACCACGACATCCTCCAATCCCACATCCTCACTCGGCTCGACGGCCCCGCCCTCGCCTCCGCCTCCTGCGTCTCCTCTGACCTCCGCGCGCTCTCGTCCGACGACCGCCCTCTGGGCCGGCATCTCCCGCTCCGCTTGGCCGTCGATCAACGCGCCGCGTGTCTCCCGCGTCGTCTCCACCTTTCCCGGCGGCCACCGCTCCTTCTTCGCCGACGCGTACCCCCTCCCCGCCGAGGACACCGGCTCTCCTTCGACGGCGTATCCCCCTCCGCCTCCAGAACTCCGCCGCGGCCCATCGGAGCTGATCTCGGCCGTCGACATCCGCAACCGCGGGCAGCTCATCTTCAGCAAGACCGCCGAGACCGAGACCGAGACCGGGTGGTTCCGGTGCTCCCCGTTCCGCATCGACATGCTGGAGCCAAAGGAAGCGGTGTCCACGCCGGTCCCCTTCCCGAGCCCCGGCGACGAGTGCGGCGACCTCGGCAACAGCGTAAGGCTGAGCTGGGTCCTGATCGACCCGGAGGGCCGGCGGGCGATGAACCTATCGAGCGCCGCCCCAGTATCCATCCAGCGCCATTGGCTCAGCGGGGAGGTGCACGCCCGGTTCGCGACGACAGTGTCCTCCGGAGAGCGGGGAAAAAGTCAGTTTTGCCCCCACGTTGGCCAATCCGGATTCGGCTTTTTGCTGCTGATTCATTACAGTTCGAGAACTTTTCGCCTGTTTTCTCGCAGAAGAAAATAAAAGATTTAAGCGAAACGTTGGTGGTGAATGAGATTATATATCGAGAAGCATTGGGACGGGGATGGATGAAGGAAGACTTTTCGGTTTTGTCGGTTTTAAGGTTGAGGATGATCATACGACGAACTTAGAAAAATGAAAAGCAAAGCGACCACTTGAAATCAGGTGGGCCCCAATGCAGGTCCCATGTTTGCACTCGTTCATCACAGGCGAAAACTAGAACGAGCTAGGACCAGTGGATTCTTCTCTTCAGATGGAGACCTGCTTAAACATCCCTTAATCTCGGTTTCCTACGTTTGCTAAACTTGCTCTAGCTTATAATTGCTAGATTAAGAACCAACACCTGAAATTCCACGAATACATTGGCTGCGCTTCACATGCTAAATAACCTTGAATAAAAATTCCAACTTTTAAATGGGGGGAAGCAATACGTATGCGAATATAAAGAGTACACAAATCCCATAAACAAGCAATGTTGATACTCTAACAACTCGTGTGAAAATTGGAATTTGCAATGAGGTTTTTCAAAAGCAATTCTAAGATATGAAGCTGAAGTGAGACTTCTTTTTTCGCTTTGCTCGTCCCTAATTTAAGATTTTGGCATCCTCATCTGAACAAAAACAATTGGCAGCCAACTTTTATGTTTTTTCCCTCTTTTTTTCCTCTCTTTTGTCTCTTCCTCATATTCTTTGCCACTGGCGCTGGAGTTCTGGAAAATGCGGAAGATCACCCCCACTCATCCTACGGAAACCCAAATCCACTACATAGAGAAATAAGACACTGTTTTTCGGCACTGCATCGGATACACACAATAAAAATGCAGTAATCATTCACCCCGGTGGTAAGAAAACTCTGATCAAGCTAGGGTTTTATGTAATCCAACAAAAGAAGTAAATTATATATATATGGGGCAGAGAAGTTTCTATATTTATACTTTTTCCTGTTAGAGGAGCGACCATCCCTTAAACTACCAAAGAAAAAAGGGTAAACCTGTGATCATGACATTGTAGGTGCTTGCAATGGGACGGAAGCGACTTCCCATTCTTGCTTTGGGTGGCATAGCCTATTGCAAGAGTCCCCATTTTATTAATCCATTTCTTTAGTCTTTAGGAAGCTTGACTTCACTAAAAGATCAGGCATGCACCGGGGCTGTTTTTTTGGCTGAGCCATATCTTGCGGGGTGGGACCAAGAGAAAGAAAGGACGGGGGGCAACCATGCATGGCACTTCTCGATGTATAGGGAAAATTACCAAAAGTATCCAAAACTTATTGCACTTGTATTAATTCTATTCTAAACATTTTAATTTTATCAAATAAATTCATCCGACCCATTTTGGCTGAAAATCGCAACGTGGATGCCAATCGTTATGTGTGAAGAATCTTTAATATCATTTTTATATATTTTTAAATTATTTTATTTTATTTTATTTTTTTCACTGTGGCCGGCAAGGACATAGCGAGGTTGGCATTGCCTTGATATGGGCAAAGGTTGCAACCCTTGTTTGTGCTTGGTGAGGGCTTCATTGTCCTCGCCATAAAAAATTAATAAAAATATTTAAAAATAAAAAATTTCCAAAATTTGTGCTAGTTGACTAGTGTCCATTTTTGTGATTTTCGGCCAAAATTAGGTAAATAGACTCAATTGGCAAAATGTGAAAGGTTTAGAATTTAATTAGCACAATGAAAATGTTTAGGACTAAATTAGCGAAAGTACAATAAGTTTATGATTTCTTTGAATATACATAAAATGCTTGTCATGGACATACAATTGAAAAAACAAACTTACAAAAAATGCAATTGGATCTTAAAACATGTCAATTCGATATAATCGAGTCCTTCCGTAATTCCATTCAACTTGGCTAACTGAAAATGACGATGTAGCTTTTGAATATTTTATCTCTCCTTACATAATACGACTTGGCTAAAACAACGCCGTTTCAACTCAAATCTAATTTTCAATACAAATTTTATTAAATTAAATTCAAAATAAGCTAAATTCGTAAAAGAAGAATTTAACGTTAATTTTGAGAAAAAGAAGCCAAAAGAAAGACAAGAAAAAACCTAAGCTGCAAATTTAAACCCTTGCAAGCCACATTGACAAGAAAAAGAAAAGAAAAAAAGCAATGAAATAAAATAAAATAAACCCTACACCACGTGCTGCCATTGCTTCCATTTGAAAGGCGAGCAAATGCGCAAGGATCTAGTTTAAGAGGAGCAGCAATAGTAGGAACAGTTTAAATTATTGTTTTGCCCATCAAATTCCCCGATTTGGAGAATCCTACCTTTTCCCTTAGCACTAATGGACAGGGCGGGCCTTTTGGGTTTATGCGGCGAAAAGACACCACTTTTCCTCTGCTCCTCTTTCACCTTCTTCTTTTTTCAATAAAGTGAAGAACATGATCAGGGCAAGTTATGTAATTTGAAATATAATTGGTCTCCAAATATCCCAATCACATGTGGGATTAAGCCAATATTTGGGAGAATAAACCCTGCTAATCCACCATGCATAATCAAGCAATAGAGAAAAGGAGAAGAAAAAAAGTTTAATGATTGCGTGGGACCCAATATGAAAAGTTCATAATAGGTCCTCCCGAAAAAGTTCCCTTGTCCTTCTCAGACTTCCTTTCCAACACCTTCTCATCGTCCTTAGACTTCCTCCTCAAGACCTCCTTGCCCTCCTCAGACTTTGTTCTCCTTCTACTTGGCTTCCTCCTCCTCCTTCCTCAACCTATCCTCAACTTCCTTCCTTCTCTTCTCTTTGCCAACTCGACTTCCCCCACCCCTCCTTGACTTCCGATTCCTCAAGGAGCTCAGTTTCGTCGGAGCTTCTGCTCGCCCAAAAGAACCCCCAATCAATTTAAGGCTCTCTACCCACCACCACCGACCCTCTCTCTCTGTCTCATCTGCTAGTGTATTTTCTTGGCATCAATTGACGTGAATCATCCAAGAATCCTCAAAAGGTGAGGTAACTTGTCTTTTGTGCTTCTCTTTGTTGTGATTCCATTTCTTGAATAGCATATTTGTCAATGTGAACTAAACGCCTCGACCGACAAACTGGTTGGCCAACTAGCTGGCTGCATTTCGACTTCTTGTTTTGTGTCAAGGAAGAAGAGTAAATGAAGCAGGGGCATGTGGAAGAGGATAGGATATTAAAATCTATGGGGTTTTAGGCTTGGTTCTAGTAAGAGCAATTGGATATGTGAGCTTTGGGTTTGCAATCTTCTTACTTGGAATTTGGGTTTTGTTCCAGTGAAAAATGGACTGGCTTAGGCTTTTTGGAGTGGAATTAGTTTGTTCTTTAAGGGATTGGGTTCATTTATGACTTAAAAGAAAGGGCTTGATATAATGACCCAATCTATATCCATGACTCAAGCCCATGACAGATCAAGTCGCAATCCATATTTGGATCGGGCCCAAGGGCCCCTATTTTTGGATTAAAAAATCTATTAGCACATAGTTTATCATTTGATTAAGCTTAGTTTCTTTTTAATTATCACATAGTTTAGAGGATTTAGTAAGTTACCTTTGGTGTAGTTCAGTCTTAGTGATTTTTGTGAAAAAGAAATTGAACTTGATTCAAAATTTGGCTCATGGAGGATATTGGGCATGAGTGCCGCACGGATGTTACACGGTTCGCACATGTGAAGTCTGTATGGATGATGTTGCTATTTTGTAAGTGCATGCACAATTAGAAAAGTCTAATCTCTTTGTCCTGGTCGTTCTTTTTCCTTTCTATAATGGTGAGGGCTAATTTAGGATAATAAACCTTTCAATGACATTTGCATGATTAGTTACTAACTTGAATGTATCGAAAGGGGGGAAGGAATTGTTTGATTATGTGAAGAAGAGAATAAGAGGTATTGTTTTGGGTTTTCTTCTATGAAATAACAGATGAGAGCAGCCAAGTATGTTGGGGAGTTCAAGAAATGAAACATCTTCTTCATACCAGATTGCTTTCTCAGAGGGAGAGGAGATGACTCCAATTTTGCACCCTCAATGAGTTGCATGCATTTATGTTAACATCTCTCATACCGAACATGTGACCTTAGATAAAATGTAAATCACGCTCATTCTCTTTAGTAATTCTATGTTGCCCTGCACGTGCAGCACATTGACTACTCTATTGAGGGCTCTTCCACTTGAGCTTGCTAATGTTATACCCTTACTCGATAGATTTTAGGTGCTTAACCAATTCTTATTTCTTTTTCCTATTAGTTGTGCCTTTTGATAGTCAAGTCAAATAATTGTCATTTTCTATAGATGGAGGAGTTTTTAAGGTTGATGCAAGAACAAATCTAATATGTTGGAAAATTTACTTCTGAGGACATGTTGTGCTTCTAGAAGGTGAGGACTAGGTTTATATATTTCAGGTGATATAAATCCACGGAAAGCTAATTAATAAAGTTTGCAGGATCTTATACCAACTTCATTACTTAAAATCGATAGTGATCTAGTGAGCCTAACAATGAAGCTCTTCAAGATAATCCTGAAGTACATGAGCATTGATTCGGCCAATAGACTCTCTCCACCAAGCTTAGATGAGTGGATCGAGCTAGTGAGGAAGCTGTATAAAAAAACGGGATAAGTGTTCCCGAAGTCCTATAACTTGTCACGAAAATGCATTTTAGTCTTAAAACTTGCAAAAAGTGCATTTAAGTCCTAAAACTTGTCAAATTATTTCAAACGAGTCCTAAGATCGACGCCGTTAGTCTTTTCTGTTAAAAATGCTGACGTGGCATTTTAAATAATTTTTTAGTTTCCAGGTGTATTTTTTAATTAATTTTTATCCATTTTTAAAAAAAATTAGATTTAAAAACTAAAAAAATTAAATTTATTCTTATCCTATTTTCAACAAAAATTAAAAAGAAAAGTTAAAAAATTCATTTTTAAAATTATTAAAATAAATTAGCATGGCTTTTCTCCCGCCACCGCGACCGCTACCACCCACACCGGAGTGGCCGGCGACGGCCGCGTGGCCCCGGGCGGGGTTGCGGGCCGGCCCAGCGAGGGCAGTAACGGCCGCCGGCCCTCACGGGGGCCGGCGAGGCCCGGGCCACCCCCGCCTGTGGTCGGCGATCGTCGCCCGGCCCCTCCGGAATGGGCGACGGCAGCCGCGGTGGCATGGGGAGGAGTCGCTATTTTTTTAATTAATTTTAACTTTTTTAAAGTTTTTGGTAAAAATAAGATAAAATGAATAAATTTGATTTTTTTAGTTTTTAAATCTAATTTTTTTAAAAAATAATTAAAAAATTCACGTGGAAAATTTAAAAAAAATTATTTAAAATGCCACGTCAGCATATTTAACGGAAAAAGGCTAACGACGTCGATCTTAGAACTCATTTGAAACAATTTGACAAGTTTTATGACTTAAATGTACTTTTTGCAAATTTTATGACTGAAATGCATTTTCATGACAAGTTGTAAGACTTCTAGAACATTTTTCCCTAAAAAACCTTGAAGAGATCTGAGCTCTATGATGAGCTTTTTGCTCAAGTTTCAAAATAAACTCGAATAATCTT